>JAKEPQ010001027.1:24573925-26007850 GCA_024500445.1 Entomyzon cyanotis | reverse complement strand
AAAAATACTAGTGTTACTAGCTTTACCAGAGGATGGCATTAAAAAGAATTCTGATTGTAGTTATTAACAGCATTGATCACTGAAATGGAAACAGTCAGCAAAAGAGCTAAGCAAGAGATACTGAAAGCCATTAAAGTAGATGTGTTTTTCTGAAAAGGTGATCATTTCAAGTGAGCAGATCTCACTTGAGGATAGTCAATAACCCCAGGGAGGTGTCTGCATTACTATGAATAGCACCTCTTTGCTTTACACCCAGTAGGCACACTAATTTCTAACAAAACATTGTGTTGAAGGGCTGAATTATTTGTCTGTCAGAAGTCTCAAGCACATCAGATAACACTGCACGTTGGTTTCAGTCATTCAAGCCCAACTCCAGTATTTAAGGAAATCAAAATTATATGCCCAGATCATTTTGTAAGGATTTGTTAACAGGACAAACCAGACTGCTCCTTTGGAAGAATCTTCACTTGACTAAATTAAAAACAATGTTAGATTCATCTGCTATAAAGTACTGTTTCTATGGAAAAACTTCTTTTAAAAGCAGAGACAAATGGCAGCTGGGCACTGAGTTCCCACTGATACTTGAGCCTAATTCTCAGCAGGGTGTATGGAAATCTCCCATATGACTTTTTCCACTGGACTGCCAAATTCTCCTTTTGAATTCATTTTCAGATGAGCACTTGGTTCTTGCATTCACTACAAAAAACCTGCACAATGTGAAAGGGAAGAGGCCATTTCAGACAGTTCACAATCACAGTTGGCTGGAAATGCCATAATGTGCACCTCTGTTTTCGTCAGGCATGAACAACCAACAGCATCTGCCTAAAACATGTGAAACATTCCCTTATTAATTGCACGTCCTGCGCGGGAGCTGAGCGATTTCTCTGGAGAGCTCAGATCGCGGCTGCTCATCGCCACTACGTGTTTGACTGTGTTTGAGACACGGCAGTCCTGGCTCTGATTCACACATCACGCACCCAAAATATCCATGCCTGACCACTCTCACAAGCCACCAGGGTGAAGAGTGGGCTGCAGGAACCCCAGACTCAGGCACCAGTGAGCAGGGTCAGACATTTGTGCTGGCTGAGGACATCAGGCAGTATTTGGGAAGCCCCTTGCCTTTCCCCAGGAGTCCTGCTGATCCTCAGTCAGGCAGTATTTGGGAAGCCCCTTGCCTTCCCCCAGGAGTTCTGCTGATCCTCACTCGAGCTAACTTTATTTACAGTTGTTTCTTTACACACCATGTAACGCCTTTGTTCTTGGCCTCACAATTTCACTGCAGTAGGTCCTAGATTAGATCAGCCTGGTTGCTACCTGCATTTGATTTACAAAAAACAGCTTTTCCCTTGTGCACACAAGGCCTCTGCACCTTTTATCCACATCAGCTGCTGGAGCCAGTTGGGGGATGCCTTTTCATCAGCAAATTGTTTCACCTAAGCAGCAGCTTCAAAAAGCGGGTTAATTTGCACTGTTCAAACATAATCACTTTAAAAAAGGAAAGGACTCATTACTTTAGTGATGTTTCCTGGTCCATTGCACCATTGTTGGAAACTCTGTCAGTAAACAAATTACATCTAACACTGTGCCCTTCTGCTAAACAGATCTCCTGAGAATATCTTGTTATGCATAATGCTTTCTTTCACGCCTCTGTATCTGGCAGAAGAACACAAGTATCCCTCTACAAATGCTGAATACTTTCCTCCCATATTTTCTATCAAAAAAAAGAGTAAATAAAGTGGGGAATAACTAAGCTCAATACTGAAACTTTCCTTTCAAGTGGCAATATCAAAGAAAATGATTTTTCCTACAGTAGCAGCCTCCTTTGCTACTTAAACCCACACAGAGAAAAAGGATCAATCTTCAGAGAGTGCTGAGGATCCCCTGCCTACAAAACAAATAGAGCACGTACTTTGTAGATTTCTCCACATTTGGGTGTTGCAGTATTTGGGACTATTCACACACTAACCAGATCCAACTACCAGGTTTACCTGAGGAGGAAGCTAAACCCCAACATTACAGGCAATTTTCCTGTTAGCTGATAGGAAACAGATTTGTTTCTGGGAAATCATCACTGCAACACTGTTTGAATGGGATTTTAAAAGGACAGATGGAACTTGCAAAACATACTGAAAGCTTTGTTGGCAAAACAATAATTCTTGTGAATTAAATTCATCACTAAGTTGAAGGCTTCCCTTCTCCCAGTAAGCTCTTCTCTCACCTCGAGGATTCTTCAAAAATTATTGAATTTGCATACTTCTTGCTGTATCAAAATTATGGCAATTAGTGAGCATTATAATGGACAAACAATTTCCTTTGACTCCAGTGGACTTAGACCATTTCTGCAGTTATGGTAATTTAAATGGATTATCCCACATGGAGTTTTACATCAAATCAGCCATCTCCCCAAATGTCACCAGGCAGATGTTACAGCAGGAGGTTTACATATCCCACACCCAAGGCAACAACAGACAGTCCTGGTGATCTTCCTGCCTAGCACAGCAGGGTCATCCTCTGTGACCAAAGTTGTTCCCAACAGGAGCTGTGGGAGGTCAAGTGCTTTTGGACATTTTCCCCCTAACAACCATCTATTAACCACAAGGCACTTGAAAATGTGAACCCCAAAGAGTCTGTAAGACAAGCACAGGATAGTAACACTTCCCAAGACAGCCCTATTTTTTGTCAAAAACAAACATATTGGAACCCCCCCTCGCCTTTGCACAGCATGCCCTGATTTCAAATTAATAGTATTTGCCTTCAGCCACTGCTGGCATCACACAGAATACAAAACCAGAGTGTATGCAAGGCAGGGATGGGGGGAAGGGAGAAATCTCCTGAGGAAAGATATTATACACTGGAAAACAAAATGATTAATGCACAACCTAGGTAAGAACAAACTTATGAGGAAGAAAAATTATTGAGCTACAGAATTTTCACTACACAAAAAGAAAATACTCCTGTTATTTTGCTCCATCCTGTGAGTGGATGTACTGCGGGAGAACAGGTGGCACTTGAGTAATCTCCAAGACCTGCAAGAAACCAGGAGGAGTTTGGAAACATGATAGGCAATTCTAGCCAGAACATCAGTATAAGGAGAACTTGAATTCCATCTGCAGCCCTACTTTAGTGGTTCAAGTGAGACTCAACATTAGGTCTAATGTATAGAGGAGAACTCTGCCCATTTCTGCAGACGAAAGCAGTCACCATTGCTGCATTAGCATCAGTGGAAGATTTCCAGAGTCATCAGTCATCAAGAAAACAAAAGGTCAAAGACTTGGAAAGAACCACCAAGAAGGGAATGGAAAAACAGCAAAGAGCCCTCTGTGGCACAAGAAAGACTTTGCCATACTTAGAAAGTAGGGCACCACCAGAGGAAGCATTCAGAGAACAGTGAACTCACCACTCAGCAGCAAAATGCTGCCATGGAAAGAACAGGAAGGACAAAATAAAACTTCCAAACAGGCAGAAGAGCCTGACAAAAAACCCCCTATATTTAGCTTGTATTTATTATTGTAAGTCATCAAGGACATCCGTGAAACATCAGCAGGTCTTCTCAGTTGCTAGCAAAGCATTTTGAGTGACCCTTCAGTGTCCAATGAAGTCTCTGGGAGAGTTTGTTTTCCAGCTGTCCTTCAATTCTGAAAGGGTAGCCCATGGTAGACTTCACAAATACTGGCACGAATCCTTACAACTTCATCAGGCCCAAAACACTGGAAAAATCAGCACCAGAGTGACAGGAACTGCCAAGACCCTCCGGCTCAGAGGCCAGCATAGAGCTGCTGAAACGAAAACTGATGTTCACAAATCACTGTGCAACCATCTGAGTGAGATTTGTGCTCTTGTCTGAGGGAAGCCCAGGGCCTTGGAGAAAGTGAGCTGCTAAACATTATTGTTATTACACCCATGTATCCATTATTACACCCATTATCATATCTGTTACAGGGGTTAGGAAAAAAAAGGAGAGATCAGATCGGACAGAGACAGGAAGGAAAGATGGAATTATAGCCCAAACGGACCATTTTAAAATACAGTGATTTGCCTCTAACTTTTGAAAATGAGAGTGTAGCTTACTAACAAGTCCCAAAGCAAAACCCACCACTGTTAAATGAGAAAGGGATTTCGTACCCACTGTTTCCAATGGAGTGGATACAGGATCAGAGGCTGCTCTCAAAGCCTGTCAGAACTCGAACCAGAACCTGGGAGCATTGGGCTGACCTCCTTGCTGACCTCCTCCTTCTTTTATCCCCTTTTTTTTTTTTTTTTAATGTAAGTTCCCATCAGGCAAGGTTCATCCCAAGGATGAGCTTTTGGGAAAGACATCTTAAAAAGGCATTTAGAAAAAGAGCAGAAATGGGGAGCTGCAGCAAATGAACATTTTGTCATGTTGGAAGAGACAACATAGGATATGAATACAGCATCACAACAGTGTGCCCTGGTAGATTCCTGGATCATGATCATCAGCTGCTTTGTTCCTGCTACAAAAGGTGTGTTTTGGAGATGGCTATTTCAAGGCAGGTGTCAATCATTTTCAATTGAATCAGGCTTATTTACTGACTTGGTACTTCATATTTTCCTTGGGCAAGTACATTACTTGAAACAAGAAAAATTAAAAAGTGCAGCTTTTCTGAGGCAGGGGGTAATACTGCACGTACTCCTAACATCTCCATCCAGCCCTTCTGACAAGGCACATTGACGTAAGAGTAATCAAAACACACAACATGTCCCTTAACCTCCCTGACACCAGTCCTCAGTTACATCTCAATATGTTGTGAGCTGAAAATGATGAATGCCAGAACTGTGAATGCTGAACGGGATAACTAATACTAGTAGTGAAAAGCAAAACACATCTGAATATGAATTGGTATTCTCAAATTAAGCAGCTCTGATTTTGATAGCTAGTAAACATATTTATAATCATTCAGATGCTAAAATATGTGCTTCCAGTCCTCGGATGAATAAACACAAAAGCTGTGCCTGTTGATAAGTACTTACACGTTCATTTCTTTAGTTGGAATACAAATCATACTTTTAACTTTTTCCTTTAATTAAATAGGCCTGGGACTCCTTCAGCAAGTCTATTTCATTGCAACACCACCACTGACTATGAATGGTGCACGAAACCATTATATACAATTCCACTGGAGTTTTTCTGACAGAAGCATTTGACACAGAGATAAACCCTCTTCAGTGCATTTGCCACTTGGGTTGATCAATAGCCTGGTTAATTTCTTTATATATTTTTTAAATGCAGATACATTCCCAGTTCAGCATTTTGTGCATGTACCGTATTTTAATTATATCCATAAATAATACCAGTTAGTATGGTTAAAAGCTTGGGGAGGAGAGGAAAAAAAAAATAAAAATAACCAATGAATGGAAAAACTAAAGAAAGAGGTAGTTAATCACAATTTTTAAGGTACATGTTCTCAACGGATAAATGGCAGAGCAGGAAAATGGACAAGACTCTGCAGCAAATTAAACCTAAAAACACTTGGAAAAAGATCATTTGGCATGAAACCACCTTCCTTGGAGTCTGAACAGGCTGAATTTTACCTCCTGTGGGTTTTGGAACTGACAGAGCTGACAAGGGAGGCAAAATATAGCAATCTAAGTATGCATTTGAACACAACAATTTATCTAAAGCATAAAAATGCAACTGCTTTTACAACTGGTTCCAAGATCTTCTGTGAAGGCAAGCAGGGGAAGGAAGATGTCCCTGCATGGCCACCAGCTGCCCAGCAGCACTAACACTGCTGATGGGTGCTATCTGAGGCACTGGACAGAACCAGAGGATTGCTCCCACAACCACATGAGAAATGCATGGAAGAGGAGCTGGTGAGCACTCCCAGACAAAGATCTAAGAGGTGGAGAAGTGCTCTCAACCTCAAAGGTCAAGAGAAGCCCCATATCCAAAGGGAAAAACCCCAGAGGAGCTAAAAACCAAAGGTACTTTACAAAGCAGCCAAATGATGCTCTAACCACTACGTTTCTTCACCACTCTCACAAGAGCTGAGGTGATTTACCTTCCTCTTCAGGCAAATACTTAATTGGAATTAAGGTACCTAAAATTTCCTATAAATATCTGACCCCATCTGAATTCCTAGATCTTTGGAAGAATTGTGTATGTTGCTTAGCATTATGTATTAAGTATGGCACTACCTAGAGGTTTCCAAGTCAGTTTCACAAATACACACAGTTTGCAAATCAATTGCTCAGAAACAAACAAAACCATCAAATTGCCCCTACAATAATGAGATATGGGCAAATATATATCAATCCCTGAAAATACTGTTTAGTCCTTTCTTTCCTTTTTTTTTTTTTCTTTGCTATATGGTTTTGGAGCCTTTCATTTTTACTTCTATTACATGTTCCCCAGGAACGTGATGTCCGGAAATTACCCACAAAAAATGAAAAAAAAAAAAAAATCCAAGCTCAGAGACTCTCAAAGAAAATTATCTAGGAGTAAGTAAGAGTAACTAAGAGATACTTAGAATAGGAATGGGAAACACTAACAGATGAATACTGTTATTAATATTCAGTTGTCACTACTTTTTGCCCCACACACACCTCTCTGAAGTCAAAAAGTATGTGAACACACACAGCTAAAATGGGACGAGCACTTCACAAATTTAAATTGAATTCGTGGAAAAAGCCTCCCACTCCCAGTCCATGCACACCAAGAGCAGAACCCTCTGTCAGGAAAACTCACACCAGCCTCAGGTTTGGCCCCAATGAAGCTTCTTCTTTTAAATAAGAGGCTCAGCAGAACAAGAGCTGATGTAGAGACAAGGATGCTTTGCAGACTGGTTCTTCTTTCTTCAAATTGCATGATTAATATGAACATGAATGCAAAACTTCACAATCTCAATTAAAATTCAAGAGGAAGAGGGGAAATGTGACACCCTGCATTTTAAAGCATAATGTTATGCACAGACTGGACCACTTTTACCAACCAAGCAAGACATGACATGAAGTTTAATAAATATTCAATAAAAAAGGAAGAAATGTGAATTTGATGAAGTTTGCAGGCAATTAGAGCAATTTATTTCACTATTAACATGACAGACTAAATGGAAATCAGCTCTGGGTGAAAATGCAGCTTTACTGCCCAGCATTCAGATTGCTGTGTAATGAAATAATAAAACGGGTGAGGGACACCCACGACCGACTTCTCCAGCAAGGCAAGCATCCATCAGAGCCCTGCCTCCTGCCAGCCCAGAGCAGAGACAGCATGTGAGGGGATGTGTGGGCCTGCCTGGGTCTGACACTGCAGGAGGGATTTCTTTCCACGATGCAAAAAGTACTTCCCACATGGCTAGCTAATCCCTGCTCCTGCTGCACTGAAAACACCAGCTGCAGTTATGGGCTACCACATTTAGTTCACTGTTTTGTTTTCTTTATTAAGAAAAAGTATTAATCATGCATTAAGAAAGTCAACATTTTATCCAATTTCAGGCTGAAACTCAAAAGCCATGACATTCCTTTTCCCCATGGATGCTCATTAAGAAGCCAGGATTCTCTTATATCGGATCCTCTAGAAACAAACAAACAAAGAAGAGTCTCTGCTTAATTCACCACATGCAGCTCTTCAACCTGCCAGGAGATTTGAAGAGGAGGGGTGCAGATATTTCAGAACATGAAGATTGTTCTAAATTTGAGCATATGTACTCCAGGATTTCAAGAAAAAAATCACTATTTCTGTGTGTTAACCAATGCCTAAATATTTCCTTACCACTTTGACAGCAGGTGCTGCTCTGAACAGATCCAGCAAGTCCACCTCAGTTGTCAAATTGCTGTTCCTGACAGACTCTCCAGCAGCCAGTTGCGTTTGACAGATTGCAGATCTGTTGATAAAATGCTCCCTTTCTGAAACAGCCACTTTGTGTAGCAGCACACACAGCGATAGATGTGCAAAACACCTGCTCTAAATCATTCCTCCTTTTGACTAACTTCCCCCAAAAGTGGCTTTTTTGCAAGAGAATTTAAAAAAAAAATCAAAACAAAACTTAAGACATCAAATATGTCTGTTTGCAAGCTTGCATCATGTGTAAGATCTAAAGCAGGCAAGTTTGGAATGCCTGATTTATAACAAGTTTAAAGGAATTTCCTTTCAGGACACTGCAAAGGAAATCTTTTTCCAGTGGCTCCAGCTGGCCACCAAAAATTGCAGATACTTTTGAAAATCTATTAGTAAATTACTCTCGACTTGCAGCATATAACATGCCGCTTGGCTAGTCCTCCAACTTCAGAACTGGTCCATCCACTAATGGTCATCACCATGGGAACAAGGACACAGGCACCAGAAAAAGGGAAAATATTTTCCTTGAAAACCTAGAGTTTTGCCTACCTTCCCTCAGGTGCATTTCATCCATCAACTTACTGCTGAACCAGCTGGGACTTTGCCATACAAAAATCAATGAAATTCCATCTAAAATTAAGAACATTTTTATGGATCAGAATTTCAGTTTGAATAAAGATACCCATCTTTGTTCCAATTTTAGGAAACAAGCTTTGCAGATCAATTTCAGGCTCAGTTTCAAAAGGAAGAAAGAGGGCCCTGAAAGCTTTGATCTGCTAGAGTTTGAGACAAGTATTCCATAGTGTCAATATTCCCACTTATCTCACCATATGACTACAGATTTTCCAGAAAGAAATCAAGAAATGGAAGGAAAAAAGAAAGCCATCCCAATGAAATCTAGTCCAATAAGTTTAATTTCAGCTATGCATAGAGCAAATTCACTTATATAACAAGTACACCAGCCAAGTCAGTGCAGCAACAGCTCAGCTTTCGAGCAGACACAGTGCAGCACCATTGACTGACAAGCTGAGATGGTTGATTTAATATATCTGTTGGTATATCCAGTGGCAAAGAACATGCACATGAACCAAAGGGCATATTTGAACAGCTATGAGCTAGCCTACTAGTTTGTATGGACATGTTATGAAACATCCTGGCCCTACTGGAATTACTGCAAAGCTTGGGACAGTCTTGAGCGTGGCCAGCGTCACAGCCTGGCATATTCTGCAGAGGCTAGCAAGGTGCAAAACCTTCCGTCATGTCCTGAAATTGGACAGTCTCCTCACAAGGACCACTCTAACTAAACTCACTGAGAGGGGAAGAAAAGGATTTGATGCACAAACCAACTTGTGAAGGAGCCATAATACCACTTACTGAAGCTGTGGTCTGGCATGTGTGGCACTGCAGTGCTGATTAGAGTGCAAAAGCATGAGATGGCCAGCCATCCTCTGCATCCTCTGCAATACCTTGATCCTGACTTGCAGCTCCACTGCCTGCCAGCTGCTATGTGGCTCCCTTGTCAGGGCATCAGAAGGCTGCCTCAGTAAGGAAAAACCTGTAGCTATTAATTTTTCATAGGGAATATGCATTGCCGCAGCATCGTGAGGAGTTATCAATAAGGAGAAATCAAAAAGCAAGCACTGCATCTTTAATCACCAAGATTTCCCCCCCACACTCCCAGGCTGAAAAGGCAGAGTTGCTCTTAAGATGAAGGCCACAGGGCACAGGCATGGATAGCTCTCCCACCATGTCCACAAATTCCACAGGCATGGTGGAAGGGATGGACACAAAGTCCACAGGCATGGCATTAAGGACAACACACAGCTCAGCATAATGCCATGAGCCATCACTAATGGGAGGGTAACAAAATGCTCTGCCTGCAACAGAACAACAGACACCTGCTCTCCAGGGTCTGAACAAATCTTTCCTCTGCTTACCAAATTTTTAGAAGACTGCAAGGGAGCAGCACAGCACAGCAAATCTACCCACACAGCACCTTCTCATCCCAACTGTGTATGAGCATAACATCAGAAATCTCAGGAGTCACCACCCACTGCTATTAACAGAATACATCAATAACAACACCATTTTAATGCTTCTTTAATTTGCATTTCTCCATGTACCAGTGTGTTAAGCAGCATTATTCACGTGGTTTTGCAGGGACATCATGTTTACAGTAGCATCTGTTGAGCTGTCAACATGCAAGACCTGCCACGTTTCAATTCTTTTCTGACAACCATCACACTAAAGGGCTGGTGATGCTTCACTGGAGCCTCCACGGAGTTTCAGGGACACTGCGGCTTCTGCTCTGCATGCACCCCATGGTTTCCTGGTGACACAGGAAGAACTATGTCAAGACACAGTTTCTTTTTTCCAAAATTCTTGACTATTTTTTCCTGCTTTGCTCCCCATATGCTCTCTGGAATGGATTCACAAGTTTCCTTCCCCAGTTTATGAACACACGTGGTTTTGTTACTGAGCTCCAGCTCTGCCTGTTCCAAACCCAGTCCCTCAGAGCTGTCCCAGCCCAGGGGCCACCCATGGCCGCTCTGTTCTTCTCAAGGTAGAAGTGCCTCAGAAATGCCAAAATCTCCAGGGCCCTTAGTGGGACAGTGATGTGGCCACACCGATGTTCCCCTCAGAAGAAGGGGGCTGCAAGGTGACATTTCATGCAGGCCAGGGCCCTGCTGATGCCATCAGAGCAGCCCATCCCTGAGGTGAGGGCACAGCCGGCCACAGCCATTTCCTCTGAGGCCGCCTTGCCCTGAGAGGCCCTTTCACAGCAAAAACACAAGAAAAAGGACAAGGAACACACCTGGAGGAGATACAGAAAACACTACCAATGCCCACAAAGGCGATGGGGGGTCCTGGCTGTATCTAGATATTTTGCTGGTTGTTGCTGAGGCAGCAGTGAGCTCCTGCAGGGGCTGCCCAGGAATCCAGCAGGAACATAAATGTCCTGCGGGTCTGGCAGCAACAGAGGATTCAAAGCTCTTTCTCAGCATTTTGAGCTGAAAACACTTCCTGAGGAGACCTGGGCACTGCTCCCAAGGCAGTTTCCCAGTGACAGGACCACCTTACTGCCCCTCACAGCAGCTGGGCCACTGCCACCACCCCCAGAAGGACCAGGAGCACCTTTGCAGCAAAACAACCCAGGTTAGGGTCCTGGGAGCTGGAGATCACCAAGTCCCATTGCCAACCCTGTTAAGGTGGTAGAGCCTATTATGAATAAAAAAGCCCTGCTCATATGGATAAGAAAAACCTCATTGAGAAAGAGCTAGGATGTCTTCTACAAAGGGAAATCCTGCCTTGATAACCTGGAGTCATACAAGGTAGTCAGTTGGTGTGTGAATAAAAGGGATTTTCAAAATAATTGGATTTTCAAAAAGCCTTTGACAAAGCCTATGTGAAAGACTATTAAAGAAACTAAGCTGTCATGGGCCTGAAGGAAAGTCTCTTTTATGGACCAAAAGCTGGTTAGGAAGCAAAAGGTATAGGCATCAAGAAAAGCCAGCACCAGGGTCCCCCAGAAGGCACAGATTCACGAGGATTTCATTCAGTACCTTCCTCACAAAGCTGGAGAAGGGAGGCACAGTGAAATCTCAGAACCTGCAGGTGAAAATATACCAATGGGGGTACTCAAGTGCCACAGCAATGCTGAAGAACACCAGCAGAACGTCAAAAAGCCAAGTGAGCAGGCAAGGAGGAGGCAGCTGAGCCTCAGTAGATAAGCTTAGAGGTAATACATGCAATGGGTGTAACCTAAATCCTGCCTATGTAATGCTGAACTCATGGCAGTCACAGCTTCGGATCTTGGAGTCATCGCTGACAGTTATCTAAAACCATTGCCTCATTGTGCAGTGGCCTCCAAAAAAAGAACCAACAAAAAGCTGTGAATCATCTGGAGGGATACTGTGAGAAGGACAGGTGTTGCTTTGCCGCTTCACAAGCCCTTGGCATGTCCCCATCCTGTGGCAGTGCCAGTCTTGGGAAGGCTGCAATTAGGCAAAGCCAAGGGACACCATAAGGGGATGGAGCTGCCACCTTGTCCAGACTACCCAGCTTGGGGGCAGAAAGCTGAAGAGGGTTTGCAGTTCTAAGGTTTGCAAAAACATAGATGCACTGGATGGGTTTAAAGGAGTGCAGTTTGCCAAGCGCTGCAAAATAAGAAGTAGAGGGAACTGGTAAAATTAGGAGGAGATTGATTTAGAAGAGACAAAATAAAAAATTTGCACAGGAGGTGGTGAACACGTGAGACTTGCTGCTGGCACTAGGCTGGGGAGACAGGCAATGCCAGGGGACTCAAAAGGCACTGGACAAACTCAGGGACAATAGGTAGGCAGGGACCTCACATCACATCCCCAAAACAGCTGTGGGTAGAGGGGGTTGTAGGAGAGGCCAGGCTGCCTCCTTTCCCAGAGCACCAATCCCTTCTGCCATGCAGAAGAGGCAGGAAGGTAAAGAGGCAGAAAACTAGTCTCACTCAGCAGGCACAGTGACATTAACACAATGTGCTACATGAAGAACCTTGTACGGTCCTTCAAGGAGCCAAATAAAAACCCAAATAACTGTTTTAAAAAGTTAGAGATTTCTTTATTTCTATTTGACAGACTTCCCTGCTAACCAAGTCTTTCTAAGGCCCTGAAACATTTTCCGGTGTTTATGTGTGGACAATACACTAGTGTGCTTTAAAAGACTTTTGGATCACTGGGTGGCAGGGAGTAAAGGAAAAACAATAAGAGAAGACAGAAGAACAATGTCCAAATCATTAGATTGTTCCAAATGCTCAGCTGAAAGCTCCAGCCAGGTCTTCAGTGCCTTGAGTGCTTTCCCCATCCTTGGTGTGTCAGTATAAATTATCATCAACATTAATTCTTTTGTTTCTTCCCTTTCCTAACAGATGTAGTAATCACACATTTGGACACTGGCAATATTTCTAATTGTGTAATGGGGGCAGAGATAGAATTAATTAATGATCCAAGTTAGATAGAAAATCTGAGTTAATTTCTTACAGGTTTTTGAGGGGTTACTTATGGCTAGAGGTGTTCTTGCAGAGTTCCAGCTCTATCACAGGACCCAGTCATGCATGCCAATGAGAAAATGGGCATTTTGGGAGGAGAATAGGCCGGATATTGAGGCACCCACTGCCACAAAAACTACTTTCTTAGTGGTAACAGGCCTCAGATAGTAGCTGGAGTCAATGCAAAGCAGCACGGCCAGAAATGACATTTCCCTGCTGGGAGCATGGCAGAGTGATTCCATTTGAGTGTTTCTTCCCTCCCACCACCACAACACCCTGTTTTTCCTTGTCTGTTCACCTATCTGAATGCTTCCTGCATATCAAAAGACAGCTGCCTTCCAACAGGGAGAACAACCCAAAAAATCACACGTGCACAAAACCAGAGTATTTCAAGGACAATCAAAACAATCAAGGCCACCTCAGTCTGCAGACAGCTGCATAACTGAGATGAGCTCCAGGTCTGATGCAGATCCGATGCCCTGAGCCTGTGTGGGATGAGCACAGAGCACAAATTATAGATTTTGACACAAGGGACACAGTGACAAAACACCTTGCTACTCTATCCAAGCACACTGCCAGCTTTTACAGGTATTGTGAACTGCCACAGGGGAAGGGGAAGCAGAGGCAATTGGAACAAAGCTTGTTCACAGTCAGGATTGGGATCACAACCCCTGTTCTACTCTGGAAGTTTTAAAAGTTGTTAAATTAATCCATCATAAATTATATGTGTATAAGGTTAAATGTCCAGCAAAATGAAACTATTCAGCTAATAATGCAGTCTTAGGTGGAGCTGTTAAGAGGCCATAATTCTCTATGAGATGATTATATTTCACAGCTTTTGAGATTAATAACAAGATTTGCATTTTCAGTGTCTAGTTATTTTGGGTGGCTTCAGTTCAAGTATGAAACCTACTGACAGAAACACACTTTTCTGGAAAAGGCTGTGTCCTACCTCTGAACTCCCAATGTCTAGTGTCTAAATTCACTACCAATTTCTTTTTTAAATGCCTCCTGCTGTATTTTTGCATATCTTTGCAAACACAGCTACCCAAGCCCTCTAGAAGAGAAAGATGCACATACATAAAATACTGCAGTGCAAATATATGACCTTACACTTGTGATAAAACTGATCTGGTATAGCAAGGAAGAACTCATTATGATCCACCCTCACTGAAGCTGTAATTATTTATCAGTCAAGAACATTTAAACAGATATTGGGGCAATGTAAGACCAATCCAAATGCCATTTTTCCATGTGACCAAGAGAAAAAAGTATTATCTATAACACCTGGGGCTCATACAGCTCAATCTGGCAAGGTACAACCATCATACAAGTAAGAGACCAACCCCAAATCTTCTCCAACCTGCAGCCTGTATGACAGCAGGGAGCCTCTGGCCAAGCTGATCTCAGCTCTGTGTTCTGCAGTCAAATCAAGCTCAGGTCTGTACTTAGCTCCAGCCCTGGAAAAGACCATTTAGCCCTGCTAATGTAGTGCCATTTGTGTATATTGGTCAGCAATAAACCAAATCAACTCTCAACATGCACAAACCAGCTGGACTCAGCTTCTAAAAGAGATGCAAAGTCCCCTGAGGCCTCTATGTATATCTTAGCATCCAGCTTCTCTAGTTTGGGTCTTGAAATCCGATTTTTACCGTCATGACAATTTTTTCAAGAAGCAAAATCTGTTGACAAACACTGCTCTGTTGACAGCTCACAGCTTCACTCAGAAAACGACTGCACTTAAAATTCACCCCTCCTCGCCTTTGAGGAAAACATGACTCAGACACCAACACCACTTCTCTGGATGGAAACCAGCTGGCTGGCCTTCTGCTATGACAAACACCTGGGATCCCCAAAGTTGCCCTTTCGCCGGATTCAACCATGGTGTATTTGCAGCAAGCAAATACTTACTCCAACTCCCACTTCACTCTCTTTCTTCCATCATCAGATTTCTCCTTCTCAGTGTACACAAACTGCTGGTAACTCTCACTCATGCTGAGGCAAGCTTTCCAGCAAATTTACCTCAGAGTCCCCAGTGACTGTGAGCACGTTCCCCATCACTCTTGCCTAGAACTGCACCCACACTGCCCTGGCATTTGGATAAAAGAGATTTGTCAATAAAGTGATGAAAGAAATTCCCTGCTTGGAGAATGTAGTGTAGGATGATGGACAGGAACTGAGCAACAAGTTTATCTTGACAAAAATAGGGTAGTTCTTAGGTGTCAGGAATTAATTCAGACCCAGATGGTTTATTTTTAAAAATACCCATAAAAATTAATTTTTCATTCAGCATTCCAGCTAGGCCTCTTTCTAATGAAGAGCAGGATATTTTTCTTTTTGATTTGAAAGTGGATGTTGATGTTTGACAGGTTGTATAGCTCCAGGCATTATTATTTTTCAAGCTACCAACAGCTTAAATGTGCCTTCTTCAACTGTGGCATTCAAGAAACTCCTAGCTCTAATCTTATATACTGAGACAGAAGCTCTGTGTCTTTGCATTAACTCCAAGTTACAACTACTGAGGACCTACAGAGTCAGGGAGTGTTAAAAATTAAGGTTACCATGTCATCTGGTCTAATTAGGGCCAGCTTGTTGCCTCTTTATAATCAGGTTCCTTGCAAGACACATTTGGTTAGTTGATGTTTTGTTTTTAATCATCCCTTCATTTATCCTACATTTATCTACACATACATACATCCATAAGGTGTGTGCTTATTCACACACATATGTAAAGGCCACATTTATGTTATCAGTATTTGACACACCATAGTCAAGAGTCTTTTCAGTGCAGGATCTCACTGATCCTTAGGGTATTTGCCACTGAGAGGGTGACTCCATAATGAGCACTGAGTTGTCTTAGGTGAGGCAGACAAAAGCTGGCAGAAATGACACCTTATACCTTTTCAAGCTGGAAAAAATGAATACACAACTACAAATTGAGCTAGACAAGACTGAAAGCATCAGACCTCTAAGGAATGGCTGTAAAACACAAGGCTGGAAGTGGAAAAACTTCTAATGCAAACAAAAAGAACAAATCTGAAACTAACCTGATTTTAAACCCCCCTGAGTCGCCTCAGAAAATTGAACAGGGTTATGTTTGCACACTTCACTCCAGGCAGCATTGTGAGGACAAGCACAGCTCCCAGGATTTACCTCCTTAAATCCTGCAAGATTCATCCCACTAAAGCCCCTTTAGCCAAAGCAAAACAAGCGAATTTTTAAGAGTAATGACCACTCTTTCAACCCCCCACCCAGCCCTGTCCTTCAGGTTTACTGCTGCATTTCTTTCCATCACACTTACAGTGCCTTCCAGTAGAAAATGGAAAGCGAACAGTCAGCTAAATCAACAGCTACCTGTCGTTAGGGAGCTCAATGACACTCCCTGTCATACAAGGAGTGAGAGAAGATACATCTCCATGGCTGTCCTTCCCCCCCCAGCAGATGCCAAAGTCGGCAGATGGCTGGAAGGATGGCATCTCAATTCGCTTTTGATCACAGCTCCGAGCTGGGGAGAACAGCCATGCCCCGGCACTCCTGCCATCAGATGCGGGAGCTTTGAACACTTGGTGGTTTGACAGCACTCATCTCTCTCTCTCCTCTCCAGGATGTGAAAAGATGGATTAAGACAAACGTGGTGCCAAGCTTTATAATGCAATTCTAATGACATACGCTAGAAATCAATGCTTCTCCAATGCCCTGCCATTTCCTTGGATTTGCCAGCAGAGTGGAAAGCAGATACTCAATACTTGACACAGATTACTTCTGAATGCCAAAATATATTAACAAGTATATTCTGCTGGTCTAGGGAACGTACACAGTTTCTGGTGTTTGCTGTAAGAAACATATCAGTGTGTTAAAATAACAGAAAATGGAAAGGAAAAAAAAATCCAACAAAAAACTAAACAGCCAGCTGAACTCCACAGTCCATTGTTAAGGTCAAGTGTTTTATACTGAGGCCTGACATAACCATAGGTGACATCAAGGAATTCTTGGCTGGCCTGACTGAACTTGTTACTACCTTTATTTCAGCACATGTAATTTGTTCTTCCCCCCCCCGTCAGTCATGCCTCTTCCTACATGACATGCTTTGTCTTGTTTCTAAGAACAAGAGAGAAGGGTTTTTCTTTGAAAGAATGCTCCTGCCAGCCCTAAGGACAGTGCATCTACTCTCTAGGGATCAATATATCAGAGAGAGGATGAAAGGAATGTCAAATCCCCTCTGATTCCACAAATCCAGAACATACAAAGCTTTTCATTTCTCCATTAATTTGCAGATGGAGCCACAGGAGTCGTTAACATGAAAGCAAAGGCAGTTTCTCCAAACAGGATGCCAACTCCCATTCCAGGGTGAGGGCTACGCTAGGAGAACTGCTCCACATGGGTTTTGAGACTGAGTCAAAAACACAAGCAGGTGCACATCATACAGGTGTGCACAACATCACTATTCACACAGAAACAGAATTAAGCCATCCAAGAGGTTAATTCATAGAGAAGTGCTGGGCAAGGAGGGAAGCTGTGGGTGCTGCTGCGGAGAAAACTGTAAGTCCTTCCACAAAACCACTTTGAAAAGTTTGGTAGCAATGGATCATATACACCAACAGGAAAGAGATGTGCAACATACCAAGAAAAACATCAGCACTGCTGACAGCAGGAACTAGGGAAAACCCACTGGCAAAAAGAGCAGCTTGGCTTCCGCAGCTTACCCTCTGCTTCACGTAAAATGCCACCTTCAATAATAGTTGAACATTTATGATTCCATCTATGCACATACCTGGGCAGGCACAGGTAGCTTTTTCAACCATCCAATAAACTGAGGCAGGAAAAAGAAAATAAATATGCCAGGCATGGGTTGTTTTCTGTAAATACAATAAAACTGCTTTTGCCAAAGATATTTACATCTGGTGGGAGGGAGGCAATGCAGAAACTGAGAGTGACTTCACTGATAGGAGCAGAAGAAAAGTGTCTCAATATTCAGCCTCTTGTCATTACACCACATTGAGCCAACCTAGCAAGTGGAAATGTAACACAAAAGTTGTGGCTTGGTACATATATTGTATTTCCCTTGGGTTTATATATTCAGATACAGCAAAGATTACAAGGAAGATCATTCTTCGGCATTTCTTAACATTTTCACCAGGAAAATAAGAGTCTTTATTGAAATAGTTTTAGCTGATCAGTATAAGTGGTAGAGGAGAGGTTCTGAACAGGGTTTTGCATTTCCAGTTTTCCTTTGAAAATCTGACATCTGAAACATCACTCATCTGATTGCCAGGAAGTAAAAGTTCTGTATGAAATGGTGCAGCTGTGGGATTACTGTGTAAAAACTCTACAGCAACTACTTGTAAATAACAAAAAGCCAACACCACTGGGCTCCATAACTGTTGACATACACTGAATATTTATGGAGGCATTCATCTATAGATTGTGCTGTCTTTTATGGAAAGTGGGAGGTGCAGCAAGTTTGAAAAGGAGAGATCTTCCATTCATAACTAACTCTGCATCCCTAGAATCTCCATGTTTCTGAAGTTTTTTCTCTTATGCTGATTCAAGTCATCTACCTAGTATTGCAACCTTGGACCTCATTAAATCCATCAAACTTCCAAACACGTATGGAAGGCCCAAAATGCATTTGGGATCTCAAGACATCGAGATTCACACAATCCAGTCAACTTCAACAGGAGTTGGCCACACAGATTCTCTGAAAATGCAATACTATGCCACTTGACCCTGTTATGGGAGAAAACGGAAGTCCTGTCTAGAAATACAAAACAAGCATGAACTCCACCTCCATATGAGGGATCCCACTATCACCTTATTATTATTTAAGCTTCTTCATATCTTCTCTTATTTAAGTATTCAATTCACAAAATACCCCAGTAGGTGAAACAACAAACAATAACAATAGTAACAATAATAGCAATAATAACAATAACAATACTACAGAGAGTAACTCCATCAAATCTGAAACATAGCCCATCTTTCACCAACTTCCAGCCCAGACAACAACAGCACTAATTAGTAAGGTTTGAAGACCATTTTCTAGACATATCTCTTATGACAATGGCATCTGCTTCTCGGTCTGGACATACACAGATATTCCCCATGGGCAAAATACCCTAGGAGAAGAAAACCTATTTGGCAACACCCTAAATTGCAGTACTAGAACTGCATTTCCTAGTCAAACTAGGACAAACCAGACAAGGTGATCACTGACAAGCTGCATCAAGGTTTATACTCACTGCTACCAAATCCCAAGCACACAGACACAGAGGGCTGAGGCTCCTGACACTGGGAAAAGTCATCCCTCTGTACCTCTGTTTTCTCCTCTCCTTTGTTGCCTTGCTGAGCTATAAGCCCTCTGTGAAGGTCTCTAGTCCCTTACTAATTGTTTGCCCTGCATCCAATAGAACACAACCTCATCTCCAGTTACAGACTGGAACACAACTCTTATTCCAGTGTGTGCAAATGCACATTGTATGTGCATAAATCCTGCAGGCAGAAGGAATCACTTCTCTCAGATCACTTCCCTTACCCAAAACTCATCATGAAAAGAAAGACAGAATGGTAAATACTTTAAAAATTCCGCTTTAAACTCTCCCAAAAAATATAACAAAGATATTCAGGAATGTTAGAATTAAGCCCAGTTGCCCATGCAAGTACACACATGCAGACCTTACAGCTTGTATCATATTCATGGCATGCAGCATAACCACCAGGGAAAGCTTTATTAGATGAAAATAAACCTGTTTTAAGAGATTTCCTTGCAATTATTCTGCTGCCATTGTCCTGGCCAGGCACTGATGCAGCTTTTCAAATTAATATGCTTAGTTTTCCGAGCAGGAGATCAGAACAGCGGAATTCTACGGGGAACTCAATTACCAAAGAAAATGATTGCTTGAGCATTCAAGAAATTGGAACTACATCTAATTGTGAATAGTAGATTATTATCTGGATTATGGACGGCAGTTTGAAATCAGCTCAGACACAGAGCTACATATGCCTCGAGGATGGTATCTGCAAGATTTGTAGGCTCCTCTCCAGCTCAGAGGGCCCTCAAACAGAAAACCAAACTGCCAGTGTGGGTTTGCCGGCTTCCAGGCAGCAGTGCAAAAAGCCAATATCCCTGCTGAGAAGTTAAAAAGCAGAGAACAACAACAACAAAATCACCAAGGGAGCTTCCCTGGAATTTGTTCCTTTCCTATTCTGTATTCCTTTGGTGTGGATGAACATCAGCATATTCCTGCCTGGTTGGATACTCTGCTGCTTGAAGATTGCTGGTACATTCAGGTGGTGGCTGGACATCAAGAAGGGAAGGTGAAGGCACCCTCCTGTCTCTGAGCTCTTCTACAGCAGGGAGATGAGCTTAAGTGGTGGAACAGGAGGGCAAGAAAAACAGGGCTTAGGCCCAAAAGTTTTGATTCTTCACAAAGCAAAACAGGAAAATTTTAAGGGAAACAGATCTGATGATTTTGTTCAAATTCTCTCTGACTATAAACAAGCACTACAGGAGAATAAAAGATTACAGCATTGAGGAAACATTTGAGAATTTCAATAAATATGAAAGGATACAGGATCTATGGGAAGCACACTGAGTATCTGACAGAAGCGATGCACGAAGCACACCTTGAACAGTGGCATCAAAATGGTACAAAGACTAGAGAAGTTGTTGGGAATGGTGCTGAAGTTCAGCCAGCAGGAATAAGGTTGTAACAGCAGAGAGGCAGCATGGACAACTCGAGACCTACAGGCACTTATGTGCAGATTTTACACAAGAAAAATATATCTGTGGCACCAAAAAATATGCAAAAAACAACCCAGGAAATGAGAAGCTGACTGGAGGAGTAAAGTTGCTGCACAGGAGAACACAGTGAGAAAGCAAAGACAAAATCACAAGGAAGAAATGAAGAAACAGCAGTTGTTTGGGGTTTTTTTGTTTGTTGGTTTTAAGGATGTTGTTTGGGTATTTTTTGGGTTTGCTCTGGTTTAGTGGTTTTGTTGTCATTGTTTTGTTGGTTTTGTTTGGTTAGCTGGTTTTTGTTGATTTTTCCATGAAAATACCATGAGGCAGCTGGGCAGTTTTGCATGCAGGGTCTCTCCAGAGGTGGAGAAAGACCTGAGTCAGTGCCTGCTGAGGGAGCCACAGCAGCTTCCTTCACACAGATGGTTTCAAGCAGAAAGAAGCTGAGAGACAGGTAACCACAGAGTACTGCACACTACAGTGTGCAGAGTAACCACAGAGCCCACTTTCTGCAGGTAGACTCAGGAAATGAGCTAATTTAGATTCCGAAAATAAAGTTTAAGAGAGCATTTAGTTGTTTCCTACATATACATTACCGAGGAGATAGAATAAATTATCACAAAACAAAGAAACAAAAACCTCTAAACTGAACTTGTTGAGTACAATGCTGACACCAGAGTGAGAGCAATGTAGCAACGAGGAGACTCAGACTGGCAATGAGAGTTTTCTTAACTTCCCACAACTCTCCTCCCAGAGCAAGAGGAAAAACAAAAGTGGCAACCTAGCACTCTGAGGAAGGGATTACACAATACAACAGTTTGCAAGAACAGAGGAGAAAACTGGACAGCTTTGTGCTCCCCATCAGGTGACAGCTCTGATTTTTCCAAATAAACACTTCCACCACCACCCCAGTGTTGTTCAAAGAAAAAGTCAGCATGGCCTTACAGTGTGGAAACTCTCAATTCACTGGTCAAGCTCCTTCTCCTTAAACTTGCCTTCACTATAACCTTTCCTGCATCACACTTCCCCTTCCACAGCCAAGCTAGGAGTTCATTCTCAGCTGGTGAAATGCAAATGCACTTCAATACAGAGTCACTGACCCGTGTAGCTGGCAGGTAGTTAAACACACACAGCTCCTCAATCACTCTGCCCCACAGTGGGAGGGCACAGGGAAAAAAAGGTACAATTCATGGGCTGAGATAAAGATTGTTTAATAGGATGGGGTCAGCTGTCCCCTCCTTCCAGCTCCTTGTTCCCCCATCTGCTCACTAGCAGGGCAGCATGAGAAGCTGAAAAGTCCTTGATTTCATGTAAGCACTGCTCGGCAACAACTAGAACATCAGTTATAGGATGAGTTACTCTCACCCTAAATCCAAAACACAGCACTATACCAGCTGCTAAGATGATGAATCCCATCCCAGCTGAAATCAGGACACTCACCCCTTCCACAGACACTTTCCAGACTTGCCTTAGTAGTACCAAGAGAACTTGTCAGTAACTCACTCCACCAGCCTTTAAAACCCTTCAGAGAGAGCTCCATTCCTTTTACACACCTATAAAACGTGAGTTGTGACCAAGCACATTTTGTATGCACTCTGACTCCAGGTACTTCGGCCAAACCATTTCAGCTATATGGCTTTCTGACACAGAACTGGTGTTACTCACATGTTTTGAAGGTTACTGCATTGCCTGCCATTTCTCACTGCAGAGAAAAATTACTTGAGCCTTGAGACTTCAAACTGAGTGCCAACATGTCCAGAAGGAGAGAAAAGCCTGCTCATGAAGTCATTCCATAGCAAATGTGTACTTTGAGGCAAGTTGGTTTCATTTGCTGGGGTTTGTTTTCTGTTTTAATTGCTGATAGATAGCAAAACTAGAGACCAGAGACAGGATTCCTCAAGTCCTGCTTTTATTTCTACCACTGTCCCCATTTTCATCAGCCATGAAAGGAAGAAGAAGGCTTTCCCTGGATGCATAACCAGCTGTGTGACTCTGGAGCAATCCCAGTGGAGTGCCTCACATCTCAAATCCAACATGGCTTTTTCTACTCTACATTTAATTTTTAAAAGGTTATAAATGTGCCGTTGTCTGGCTGGAACTTAAGGGGAACACAAAGGAACTCATCGGCAATAAAGTGCCAGCTGCTTCCCTGTGGCTAAGTTTATCACAGTTTAACAACAAACACTTTTTATATAATTTATGGCCTCTGTATGTTAATCCTCCTCAAGCAGATACCTCTTGAAGTAGACTTTTCTAGTCCTTGTGCACAGAAACATAGCATTAAAATGCTGTTCTCCAAATAACAACAATATATATGTCTGTGTGTATATATATATATTTACACATGAATGTTTAGGTAGATGAATATGTATAAATCAATATATATACAAAGCATGTGTGCGTGTATGCATAAATATATATAAATACATAAATTATATAAATATATAAAACAAATATATGTATAATAAATATTAATAATAATATAAATATATTTATAATTATAAATAGAAACATATTATTTTAATAAAATATTTAAATTTCAAATTTCACAGATGGCAGCCAAAAGCAAAAGTTTGTGGTCAAAAGTCTTCCACACAGTGAGAGCTCCTCATTGGCACCAGTAAGACCCAAGATTAAGGAAAACCTCCTTTCTTCTAGAAGGCCACAGCCTATTTGAGCTGAGAGAAAAGGCAGAGCCCCTGGGACAAGTCTGTTAGACCAGTACTGGGATACAGGGCATTTGCTGTGGATGGGAGTCAAAGATGTCATGACAGCTGACCATGGAAGAGAAACCTGTGGATCAGAAAGAGTGGCCCTTGAGTTCAGGTCTCAGCTGAGCACACAGCTCTGCAATAGTTAATTCCCACACAGCTCAGCTGGATCTGCAAATACACTCCAAGCTGAGCACGAGGCCAAGTGCATTCCTGAGTACGAAACACAGACGATCCATGATGGGAAGGTTAATAAGAGGTTTGAGGCAGACACAAATATGAGATGCCACAGTCAGACATCCCTCATGCTTCCAGCATCCACTGTCACTGTCTTTGCCAGCCATGCTACAAGGGTTTATACAACAGCTTACACTGAGCTCCCTTGACAGCTACAATTGCTTAGGAATTACAGAATTAGAAACTGGAGTTAAGGCCTGTTACATGGTGATCATCTCATGGCCAGAGCAAAACTACAGTTGCCACAGGTGCTAGCCTACACAAGCTGGTTATATTTAATTTCCGGCCTGTTATTATTACTAAACCCCGCAGAACTCCACATCCCACATGCAAAATTTCCATTCAGCTCTATCCAGGGTTTGCTTTTCAGCCTCTCCTATTCAGTTACATTGGCACTGTAAATTGAATTTCAATTTTGACTTAGATCCAGAAGCACAGACCACAACATTCATGGACAAGCCCAGCTTCTCCAGGGGAG
This sequence comes from Entomyzon cyanotis, assembly GCA_024500445.1. Taxonomy (NCBI): domain Eukaryota; kingdom Metazoa; phylum Chordata; class Aves; order Passeriformes; family Meliphagidae; genus Entomyzon; species Entomyzon cyanotis. Next base: position 25,983,871 of record JAKEPQ010001027.1, on the reverse strand, counting down.
ACGAAGATGAGGGGTGCCATGACCTGAGGCTGCTGCCTCCCAAAAAGTCCTCAAACCACGGTGGACTGAAGCTTAAATGCCACTTTCAAGTTATTTAAGCTTTTGCCCCTCTCTTTCCTCCTAGAAAGTTGTCTTCACAGCTTCAAAACTGGTTTACCCTCCTAAATGACTTGATCCTCACTCTTACTCTTCTTGCACTCACAGAGATAAATCAGGGTCGGGAGGTTTGCAGTGTGGGCTCCACAAACACAGAAAATACCACTCCACAGTGCTCTGTGACCCTTCTTATTTTCTTTGGCAAATACAGTGGGTCAGCGGTGCCTATGATGGGCAAAATGTACACAGGCTGTTCTGAAGAAAATATAAAGGAAGGACAACCCAAGGAGTTAACATCATTTCTTATGCCACTGTTAGATAATAGAAGGAGCTGACAAAACTTTGCATCCCCCAGAAACAAATTAAGTAGCATCTATTAAAAGTAGTGTAATTTTCCCCAAGTTTAGTAATCCTGAGCAGGCTCTACTCTGTTTTTCTGGTGTTTCATGGGGTAGCAGTGCAGTACAAGTGAAGGAGCTCTGCCTCGTCTCACTGCAGCTGACAGAGCAGGAGAATTAATGCACTGAAGTAACTGCAATCTCCATGATGCCATGAAACTTCTGGTTTCCAGGCAATAAACACTGTAAGCCCTCAAAGTATCCCTAAGATAGAACAAGACGCAGGATTTGGTTCCAAAGTCATGGTTAATGACAGCATGTCTCAGGCGCGATATTAAACTGTAAACCTTGGTGGGAAAGGCAGTCTCTCACTATTAGGGCTCAGGGTGAAGCCTGTGGCCATATTATCTTTTACGTCAGCTTCACAGGTTTAACACTTTCCTCCAAGCCTCTGGTATTCTGTCTCTGAGAGATACAGGGGATTTAACAGACTTAAATGTGATACAGGCTGGCAAAAACCTTATAATATTTTTTTATAAAAGAAAAATATCTAATAAATAACAGAACCTTGGCATGAATCTTTGAGGAAGATGATAAAAGTAACAGGTTATTTCCATAGAAATGGACTTCACAAACTCATGGAGATCCATGTAACAGTACACATCTATACATAGTAATTATTTCTTTAGCTTACTAAATGTATCCCTCTAAAGAAAATCTAAACCCAAGCTTACAAATCCTCCCTATTAAAACAATAAATGACTTCAAAATTTTTATTGAACTAGCAGAGGATTCAGGAATCTCATCAGAGTGTGTGGAGTGGAACAGGAACCATGTGGCTTCCAACAAGATGAAAGAAAACCAACAGAAATGACTGACTCTTACTAATGCTCCTGCTTGGAAAATGGTACAGACCATGGCTCATGCGAGAAGGGCTGGCTTTTCACTTGACTGCTTCTTCATCCCCATTTTTCAGTCCTCCCACTCCAACTAATTTAACTAGCAACCTTTATAAATCAGCCAATAAATTACTTCAAAAGAAGAATATACTTCCTGTCTCAATAAATGATAGCTGAAAAATTCCTCATGGGCCTTGTACGTGGGAAGAGGCTGTCTTTGTACAATGTGCTGCATGGTTTGTTACCTACTGCTTCTGCATCTTAGAAAAAACCCAGTGGGCAAATATACCCCAAAAAATAATGGGAATGTACATGGTTATTTTATCTTCCCCAATTCTCCTGAGAGTAAGTGAAAATTAATCTTGCAAATGCTTTCACACAAGTTACCTTATCCTGAAAGGGATATATTCACCAAGCTGAGCAAGGGCTTTGATGAGTAAGAAAGACTAAGAAAATGAAAGTGTTGGCAATTAGCTGCCTGTATTTTATCAGCAGACCAGATAGTGCTCTAATTACACCACACTCAGCTTTGCATCAGCCTGGCCCCTTAGAAAGCCCTGCCTTTTCCACCTCATTAATATCACTCATGTCATGTGCCAATGCACGGCTAGCATCGCAAGATAAACAACATTAATGCAATGCAACAGCTACACTTAAAATACACATTTATTGTCAGATCAGCCCCACTCCCCACTTGAGTCACACACAATCTAATCTAATACAGCAGCTGCAGACAGTGCAAATGCCACAGGATCCAAAGTGGAGCATGTCACAGGACACTGACTTTTAGACTTACAACAGGCACAGACATTGAAAAGTTTGCTTGAAAGTGGTCAGAGGCATTTGCATGACTGGTACAAGGTACGGCTCCTCCAATTACATCACCAATTCCACACTGAATTAAAACTTCCCATATTCAACTAAGCAAGGAAGATTCAGCAGACTCCACAGAGTGCACAGTGGCAGTAAAGAAAACCTACAATTTTGGAGCCTCCTACCAGGACCAGATGTCACCCTCAAGAGATTTGCAAAAATCTTCATCAAGACATCTCAAAAAGCATCTGCAATTAGGAGAAGGGATGAAAAGAATTACTACACCCCGCCTATTAATGTCAGCTGGAGCCAGCTTAAATTTCCATGCACTGTCTGCTAAGCTACTCCCACTATTCCTTCTGAGCCTGTATTTTTCTTCAGCCTACAGTAAGCGTATTTGTTTGAAAGTGACAGCGACTGGGTTTGTTTGTGTGCTGAGGCTCCAACACACGGGAGGGACATTCTCACTCAAGCAGGGATGGTATTGCATCACCTTGTCTCACTTCCAAGTTACCTTGTCCATGACCACAGACCTCCAAACTGAAACAATCGAGTTCCAGTGCCAAGCACTCTCAGCACTTCATTTGGGCTCTGGGTCAGGTTTGAAAGCAGCGCGTCTCTACACCCCGAGCTCCTTTACTGTTCAATGCATCACTTGGCGTGAACAGCCTCTCCTCTCAACCTTGTCCTCGAGCCTTCACAACTGCTTCATTAGCTTTTCTAAAATAGAAATGGTTACAGTAATACAGCTGTTCACCCAGTCATCAAGCTGTGTCGACCTTCTAAGGTACGCGGTCAGCACTGGCCAACAGATCACACAACACACAATGTGAGCTAAGCCAGGCTCTGAATTTTGCTTTAGAGAAAAAATAATCTGTGAGTCAGGCAACTCCACTTCTCCTCCACATCGCTGAGCCTGTTCTCCATTTTCTTCCCCGAATAAAATCTACTTTATTCCTGAGATGCCTCTTCTCTGACTTTCCTACTCCTCTCGGTCCTTACCTAACCCTTGGCACGTTCTCAAAATAATCATTCTCTTCTGAGGTGTGCTGCTAGAAGAAGATTAGAAAATAGGTTTTGGAAGGAAGAAATCCCTACATACAACTGTATCATCACCTAGCAAAGTGCAGCAACAACTATGAATGACTGGGGAAGGAGAATACACTCCTGCCAAATTCCCTAATACAATAAGAAACCTGTCTTTTCCTAGGTGTAAAGACAAATGACTTGTCAAAAACTGGAATTTCTGCCTAAAATCCTATTTTGGAACTTAATGAACTAGAAATGCCAATGTTCCCTGGAAAGAAAAGAAATGAGCCCCATCCTGAAACAGCATCAGCATCCTCACTTTGCTACCCTAATCAGAACTACCCAGGCTACATCTCCTCCTCAACCCTTCCTCCTCAGCACTGTTCTGAAATACAAATACATTTATAATGGGACACTCAAATTTCATGTTCTTTCATTAGTAGCCAGGAACTGACAACAATTAAAATTACCGTGCCATGAGTAATACTTAAAAGGTCTAAAAAGTTATTTCGTTTTCTACTGAAAGCGATGGGTGAATTTCAAATCAAGTGAGAAGGATATTACGGTGCCTGCAGCCTTCATGAAATGATGGCTGCCTCCAAACCTCTTACCAAAATTCACCATTTAATCTGTTAACGGCATCTGAAAATGGATGTCTCTGTCAAAAGGAAACAAAACAACTGGCTCAATAGCATTTGGGTAAGAAAATGACCCTTTGCAGACATTGCTGTCCAACCCTGCAATCCAGTTTATGTCATTAGAAACTGTTTCTGCTGGGCTCTGCTTCGACGATGGCATGACTGGGAGAGGAAGTGACCTGCATTAGAACAACAAATATACCTGGTGTGAAAGCAGTAACTTTAAAAGCCTTTCAGAAATGCAGAGCATTATTTAGTCAATCATATACCAAAAAGCTGCCCCCCAGAGCTGCATGTCATTTTGATAAATTAACTGGGAAAACTTGAAGCATAATAAAGTCAAATGCAGACCCCAGACTACTGCAATCATGCTGGAATGCCACATAAAATACTTCCCACAGTAAAAGTCATGCTCGCTACTGTTTAACGTTTAAGATAATTTTGAACCTGATCAAGGTCAGCGGTTGCATAATGTGTTTTGCATAATGGGTTTCTCTGCATTTGGGTGCTCAGAATAGGAGCAATACTAAAAGCGTGAATCTCTGGAGAATACTTGTCTCACCCCCAAACACTGCTTGGGATTCCACATCTCTGCGAGCTGGCCTGCCAAAGAAGGGATAAATTTTCAGGGAGAATTTGGGAAAAACACAGCATTTTGTTTCCTGTGAATTTCTCCACAGACTAAAGTAACACTGTACAACACAAGATGGCAAGATGTGCCACAGACAGCTTGGTACCAACTTAATCTGGGGGCAGAGGAAGATTCCTCTGATTTACAAATGCTCACGCATTTGTGAGAATGGGGAAGCCCCCCACGCACAGTACCCTGTTTCCCTCCAGGAGACAGTGAGCTCACAACTCTTTGGGAGCCAGAGCTTCCCAAATCCTCCAGTCCTTATCAGTCCTTCTGACTTCATTTAGGGTAATTGTACCACTTCTCTGACAAAGAAATCCTTCCAAAAGTCCAATTCTGATGCCACCTCTTAATCATGAATTTAACACAACTCCTCAGGTGCTGCTGGTGCCTCTCAACATCCAAAATCATTTTCCCCATGCTGCTCAATGCAGCACTGCATCGTCAACAGGGATGTGCTGCCATTCTCCAGACTAGCAGTGAGCAGGTTACTGTGCTAGTCTGGGCTCTCCTGCTAGAAGCCTCTCCAAGTGCACAACTGGTTTCCCAGTGACAGGTACAGGCTTCTCTAACTTTCTGGAATACAGTGTTTCTTTGCCTTCTGTTTCTGAGTATTTCTTCAGCAAAATCAATAAATAAAGCATGTTACTCCAAGTCTAACGGGAGCCGCTACAGCCAGCAGTTTTTCTTTCCATCCTCCTTTCCCCACTCGGATGCCATGGGTGCAGCACAATGGGAGGCCATCAGAGGGAAGAACAGCCCCCACCTCCCCTAGCCATTCCCACCGGCACATTCCCACGCCCCCGGGACCAGGAGGTGCCAAAGCAGCGAGCAATGCTCACGCACTGGCCTTTGTAAAAACATAACCTCAGGGAGGGGAAAGAGAGCATTACTTTTCACAGAGAGTAAACACCGTGACTCAGTCCTATTTCCCAGGCATTCTGACTAATTCAGTCCTGGAGGAAGGAAAAAACCACAGGAATTTTTTTTCTACCAACCTTTCTAAAATAATCAAGTATTCCATCTGCCAGTTTTTCTTTGCCTAGGTAATACCTCTGACAGCAGCACCATTAATCTTATATGAGCCCCAGCAGTTCTTGTAAGGCCAGGCTGTAGGACTCTGCCCATCACAAGCAGCTGAACTTCAGACACTTAAGGTACATTCAAAACAGCATAGCCATTCTGAAGTCTACAACAAGTTCACTTTTCCTGATCAGCACTGCTTGTTGGAGGCTGCTGAGCAACCTCAATCAGCTCCCCTCCCGAAGGCAGCCCCGAAGGCTCCATCACACAACCTGGAGCCAGGCTCCTCTTGGGTTTGCCTCAGATGGGCCTTAAACTGGAGTCCCAGTTATCTCATTTTTCCACTTGACTGTGCAGCGCAATCAAAAACTGCTCTGTTTTATTTTGCATTAGACTTTGGGCATTGCCTTCCTGCTTCTGGTACAATAAATTAAAAAACAGACGGGGAAAATAACCATCACAGCTCTCTGCAGAGCACTTGTGGCAGGCGGCTCATAGTAGGCATTGAGTTTTATAGTCCTAATGTTCACTTCTCTCTTTCCCAAAGCCTCAAATACTGCACATTGCTCTGCTTTCCTGAAACTTCTCCCAAGAGCACTGCATCCCTCCCTCCCTCCTGGCCTTTCCTCCCTTACTCTCTTAGAGCACCATCCCTGCCCAGCAGACCCCACAGGCTCTCTGGGCAGCTCTAGATGGAAACGATCCTTCCCAGTCTCCAAATTTTAATTTGCTTTTTGGTTCAAGGGTCCACACTGTCCTGTTTGCTTTATTTACACCACTTCTGTGGCGTTGAATGTTGTGGGCAGTGAGCAATGCAAATCCCATCTTCCCCAGCTGGTCCTGTGCATCTTTTCTACTGCTGGAGGCATGGTCAACATCTTCCTATGGCAGCAGCTTCTCTCCATTCCCCACCATCCTCAGGCAGCAAAACAAGACCCTCCCCATGCATTTACAGAAACCATCCCCAGCCTCCAACTTACCTCTTCTTACACCAAAATTAATCCCTGAGCACTGTGGCTTTTGGTTATCTACAGACATGAGAAAACCATCCCAAATATCGTTAGAGCACCTTCCAGTTTCTATAGGGAGCCACAATAAAGACAAAAGGGGACTTTTTCAAGGGCATGGACTGACAGGACAGAGGAGAATGGCTTCCCACTGACAGCAGTCAGGTTTAGATTAGCTGTAGGAAAGAAATTCTTCCCTCTAAGGGTGGGGAGGCCCTGGCACAGGGTGCCCAGAGAAGCTGTGGCTGCCCCATCCCTGGCAGTGTCCAAGGCCAGGATGGATGGGGCTTGGAGAAACCTGGGATAGTGGAAGGTGTCCCTGCCCATGGCAGGAGGTGGAGTTGGTTGATCTTTAAGGTCCTTCCAACCCAAACCATTCTCTGATCCTGTGATGAATCTATGAAAATAGTTCTTTTGTCTTTTTTTGGAAATATTTTGTTTTGGCCCTATGAGCCTTATGTGCAAGGAATATTTACTTAACATAAATACATATCCAAAGAAAGAAAACTGATGATTTCTGAAAAGTAACACTCACATCTGATTGCTTTTCCACTGCCTAATTTTTCTGTAGCCTGGATGTCAAAGCACGTAGGAAATGAAGTTGATATATCTTCTCAGGTTTCCTGACGCTATTTGTGATAAAAAACAAACAAACACACGGGATTATTTACTCAAAAATGACTGAGGGAATGCCATTAATCTCTGGATTCCAGCGGTGCTTTGCCCAGTTTTATATTTTTGGAACAGCTCTTGGTCACAACTGGGGCTGCCTGAAATGCCTGACACAGCATGACCACATCCAGCAGCTTCCTGCATTTTGATTTAATGTTGCTAAATGCACTACTAAGAGGAGGAAAAAAATATAAAAACAAAAAAGTGAAATTAATCTGCCCAGAGTCACAAAAACTCCCTTCTTGCTCACTTTTAAAACAAGAAAGTTCCCATACTTGGGTTTCTGTTCCCCTGCCCCTCAGCTGGGATTTGATACACAAACGCCTTTCAAGTGGCCCATTTTTCCTCAGGGGAAATTGTTCCCTGCACAATCCCCGGCCAGGGGTGCTGTTGGCCAAGCCCTTCGCCGTGAATCGGCATCTGTGCTGCCCAAATCAATAGCAGTCTGTGCACACACAGAGCCCGTGTCAGCGCAGCCCAGCCTGCCCTCAATGATCTGCTTCAGCCCTCCAAGGTTTTCACTGGCCACTGAACCCTGAGCAGGGTAAAATAAACCCTGCTTCAGGCAGGGAGGAGGGTGGAAGGCAGAACACAAATGTGTGCATTGCCCTGAGCATCCTCAGCTGCGACAAGGGCTGCCTGTCTCCTCTCCCGGGGAGAGCAGAGCCACAGGATGGGCTGTTTTTCCTGGGTTATCTCAGTCAGAGAAACCCAGTTTGCAGAGATCTCGGACAGCACAATCAGCAGGCTGTGCCTAATATTACAGATCTGGATCTGCTCTTCTGCTTCAGAAAGGTCAATGCTATATGGTGTGTCACAATGAGCTCATTGTTCTTGCGATCGAGTAGGGGCCACGCTTTAATTTTGGTATCGATGAAATAATGAAAGGGCCATTTCCATAGGAAACCACAAGAATTAATCAACCAGAACACAAGGACCCTCATAACCTGCTTTCAAGCAGGGAATTCACTTTGAACTCAAGGACATCCTAATTCTCATACCTGGAGCACCACAGTGCTGACAAAACAACCCTATTTTGGGTCTGCATGCAGAGAAAGTCAGTGATGCTCTGCATGCACATCACTGTGCATGAACACACCTACTGAAGTCATGTTTATTTATTAATATGCATCCCTTTCCCAAACATGTTCAAGGTCCTCCAGCTACTTGTTGTAGTCAATAGGTTTCATCTTTCCTACCTGCCTGGTGGATTAGGCACAAACTTTTCTGTAAGACAAAAGCCAAGTAACTATTTAGAAACAGGTCTGCAGCCTTCAGACTTTGCCAGCAATCTGGAAAGGCTGCTCTGTTTTATAACTTTTAAATTGCATTGCTCTCCAAGTCTCAAGTGTAATTAATTTACAGAAATGACCTTCATTTCACCTAAAAACAATTTTAAAAATGGTTCTAAGGCAAATGTCACTTGAGCCTCAGAATACAAGGATGTCTCAGTCAGTTTCCCTATGAAAGCAGAAAGACTTTTCTTTAACAGTTTTGAACACAACTCTCACTTTTGCTTTCAGGGATCCCACTCCCCCATTTCATAATCATTGCCCCAAGACCCCTCTGCCTTGGAGATGGTGAGAAGAACAGCAGAAAAAGCTGAAGTCTGTCAGCAGCAGAACAATCTCTTTCTGCTCCTCAGCCAGAGGTGAAGCCTTTGAAAGGTCTGGAGGAAAACCACAATCATGTCCTTGAAAACAAGAATGAGATGGAGATCACCTCTGCTTGTTCCAAACAACACAGAATGCTGAGTGCTGTGGTGCTGGAATAACCCACAAAATAAGGTGCATAAGTCAGGATTTGAAAGATGACTTGGCTTAAGCTTGGCTTAAGCTACTGAATAGAAAAATATTATCTTTAATAGGCTTTGCTGAATCCCAGCTACATTATTCATCCATAGAGTTTGGACTCATAGCTCTAAACCTCTTTAGTGGCAGCAAGATCCCTGTATTTGTGCAACAGCTTTAGAAAGCCAACATTTGTTTGGGCTTACAAACATACTTAAGCCTGTTCTTCAAACAGCAGTTGATGAAAGCAGAGCTTCTCAATTAAACCAGCATATATTAACATTTATTAATTTCCTCTCCCTCCTTTGGCTTAGTCTCAGGGTGACAAACAGGCCATGAAGATATTGGGCAGCTCCTGATGCTGCAGGTGCAAAGGAAGCCCAGGAGGTACAGGCAAACACCTGGCTTATGCTGGAGCCAGGCTCAGCCAGGACACAGGGGACTCTGTGTGTCGCCTGGCAGCAGGATGTCCCACGGCTTAGCACAGGTTGCCCTCTGATGCCCTGAAATGCAGAAAGCTGGTCAATACACTTGGAAAGCCAGAAGTGGCATGACAAGAGGTGTTAAGACATTCCTGGCAGGTAATGAGGTGCTCGAGCGAAAGCCCTCCAGATACAGAAGTTACTCATTTCTACTCCGTCAGATCATGGGAACATGACAAAGCCAGGATGCACAACTGGAAAACAACAAACAGAAATCTAGTCTGTGATGTGCTTTAGACCATGACTCACACATTAAAATACAAGCGTAGAGTCTGGCTTTTCCTTTTCCCAGCGAAGGGCTTCAAATCCAGCCCTAGAGTTGTCTCTGGTTCACTGTTGTCTGCAGAACAAAGATGCTTCAGTGTGTAGTGCCAGAAATGCTCCCACACCATATCAAGTGACTGAAAGGAAAAGGTGTTTCAAGAGAAAAAGGGAATAACATGTTTATTGCATGATGACACAGTGTATATGCTGAAGAAGAAAGAAGAACCGAAGCGCTCCTTCCTTCCTTCCTTCCTTCCTTCCTTCCTTCATTCCTTCATTCCTTTCTTTCTTTTTCTCTCTTTTTCTCTCTTTCATTCTCTTTCTTTCTTTCTCTTTCTTCCTTTCTTTCTTTCTTCTTCTTTCTCTTTCTTTCTTTCTCTCTCTCTTTCTCTCTTTTCTCTCTTTTTTTTCTTTCTCCTTAAGTCAATGAGGACAGAAACCCTCTCTCCATCAAAGCAAGTAGCCTTGCTTTCCAGACAGCACCAAAAGCTGCTGTCACTGAAAAACATAAGCTTGTAGATGACCAGAATATATCTTGTCCTCCAGGAAAAGAGAGGGTCAAAGTTTTAAGGTCCTGTTGAGAGTCACAAGATCACGTTCTCCCTTTCCTTTAAACTACCAGGAGAACTGTAAACCTGATGTAAATTTCATCAAAAAAACCAAAGGCTTCCAGCTATCAAAAGCAGAGCAATGCAAACTTAAATATTTGAATCCTAGAAGCAGCCATATAACAAGGTAAGGAAACATACCTATGAGTTGCAAAATAAACTCATAACTGCAACCATTTACAATTCTGCCCCTGAGCTCCTGTATTTCAATATATAAACCAGAAAGATAACCTCCATATGCTTTCTCTTCAGAACTTAACAAAAAAATGTCAGAGCTAAATGAATGCATTTTACAGCCATTTGGTAGGTTATTCCCTATCCTATACTGCAGAGTTTCTGGAGGTGGTACTTCCCTGTACCAGCTCAATCAGGGAGGTTGCTGGCCTACAGCCACAAAACCTCCCTAACCATCATACCAACAAAGAGGGAAGATTTTTGGCCAACTGGTACGCCTGCATGCCACACAAATTAGGAAACTCAAGTTATTAATGATAATAAAGAAGCAACACAAAATTAGGGGGAGCAGTGCCCTGTCCCCAATTAAATCAATAGCCATTTTATCACTGACCATGGTGAGATACAAACACAAGTCATTGCAATTAAATTATTTTTTCCTTTTTGAAGTTTGGGCTACAATATATTAATTTACTGTTCATCTGACAGGACATTCTGGCTGAAATTTATTTAATGAGGAGAATCAGAGGAAGAAACAAATGAAGCAGCACAGCAGCAGAAGGTTCGTGGTGGGTTGAAAAGAGGAGAGAAAAGCAGGGATGTGATTATCTCTCTACATGTCTGTAGGAACAGAACTTGAGCAAAAAGAAAGACTTTATGAAGCTGATGGAGCTGTAAGATGGAAGCAGTTTGTTTCCCCCAAACAAAATCAGATCAGGTGGATTTAATGTGGAGCTTTTCCCAGGGTCTCAAAGAGCAGCACTGAGCAGAAAGGAAGTCAGGCAGTAACAGGCTGTCCAGTGAACAGCATGCAAGGACACCTCCTCCCTCATCCAACACTTTGACATCCCATCGGATGGAAATATCCCAGCTCAGGAAAAGCAGAGACAGCTGGAGTCACTCCTTCCGCCCACATGTACAGCACCCAGCCCCAGGCACCTTTCCTGCACCCTTGTCAGCTGACAGAGCTCAGCACTGCCAAGGGACCTGGAAAATGGAACAGAGCAGCACCCAGGGCCCAACACCCACAGCTTATGCATTTGGGAATTTCAGAGCAGACCACATCCAACCCAATCCTGTGGATTAAATACTTCTGAGCAGCTTCAACAGGGATTTGGAGCATGTCATCCAGTGGAGTTTCAGCTCAGAGAAACTGAGTACAGGTATCCTGAGGCAGCTCCACAGAAGAAACCCAAACTCACTAAGTGGGGACAGGAAATTCTCTTAAAAACACACTCCAGATGTGACAATAGTGACAAGAAAAAGCTTCTCCCTAGGGAAAAAGCACAGATGCATCACAGGGAGGCCTAACTGCAGAGTGCTGCCCAGGGCTGACCCAACCCAAGACCAAATGCAGCTGCATGAAACTGGCAGTAACTTTTAATTGCAATGAAGGATGCTCTATCCATGGCCATGTGAATAGGGCCAGCCTGGGCAGATGACAGCATGTAGCCATTCAGCAGGCTGGACATTGATCCCTGTACAGCAACCACAGTAATTTACCGGCTGGGACACTGCAGTGGCAAACACCTTCCATTTGGAGGAGTCCAGAATGTACCAAAATTTGTTCTTTTATTCTGAGCTGGGCTACAATAACACAGTCAGAGCTGCACCAACTCCATTTACCCTCAGATAATGTGCACTGCACTGCCGTATCAGAAATGGGTGTGCTATTCAGCTCTTTGATTTATTTGGGTAATATCAATTCAAGCTGATTGCAACCTACTGAAATGGCAAGTGCTGGACACACATTTAAATTTAACTATCTGTTGTGACACAGTGATAAATTTAGAGTGGCTCCAGGACCAGTGTTTGTCTCTATACGTCACTTCACAGCAATGCTCTACACCACTGAAAACCTCGGGCAGTCCTTAAATTGCTGTTATGTCACTTTTTCCCAAACTTAGCCTTTTGAAGAGCACTGGAAAATCCTACAGAGGTGCAAGAAAGTGTTGCTAACACTGTCTGGACACTCAGAGCCATTGCTGCTGGCTTATCTTCCACTTTGCCTGCCCCAGTCAGAGCAATCCCCACCATCTTTCTGTAAAATGCATACACACACACAAAGAAAAAGTAACAAAACCAAAAAAGGGGCATCTAATGCTAAAAAGCCAATACCTACAGAAAGTCTAGATGGTCTGCAAGGCTGCCCATTTAATAAAGCAATCACCAGAGGCTCGGAGAGCTCCTTGCAAAATACTGCTTCTTCCCCTCCTCTGCAGCAGACAGCTGATGTCTCACGGGTGGTTTGGGGGGACTGTGTACTGAATTTCCACCCTTCTTCAACTGAGATATGAACACCCTGAAAAACTAATTTATCTTTAGACATTTGTCCCCAAAGGCAAATTGTCTCCCCTGGGCAGCTCACAGAGCTATCAGAACACCATGTAAACGAATGTTCTCCATTATGAGGGCAACTAACCCCATTAAAAAAATAAATAAATAAACCAACAACACAGAACCTGCACCTTACATTTCCTGCATGGATTTTCCCATATGCTAACGCTCTGCATGTTTAAGCAGCAAATAAATCAGTTCCTCCCACACAAGTTTCAATGCAGGATCACGCTAATGGGAATTTACTCAGTTTGAGGTCTGTGCAGTCAAAGATGTGTAAGAAAAGCTTCAATTTCTTGATTTCTCAGGTTTGCTCCTCTTGGGAACCAGCAATACACAGCAATGAGGCACATGGCAGCCAGGAATGCCAGGATGCTATACGGCAGTGTGGCTCTTTTTTCAGCAATGTAAACACAGACAACTCTGCTTGCTCCTACATTGTTCTGACCACCTCAAAAATCACATAGGTATAGGAGAAAAGGGGATGACCTTGTGAAACTTTCCATCTCATACCAGCTCAAGAACAGCAGACAAAACTCAAAACATCATCAAAAATAGCTGGATGCCATTTTGCCTTTTATATTTGAAGTTCATAGGGGAGTTGCACTATAAAGATTTCTGTATGTGATACCTGCACACTGCTGTTGCAAGAGAACACTTATGCCAGTGCTATGCCCATGAAACAGCAGAGAGCTACGTGCAACCAGACATACAAAAATTACAACGTTTAGTAAGTAAGGAAATGTATCATTTCAGGTTGCATTGAATATATATTTGGTAGCAGAGTATGAGATGGGAAAATCCTCCTTAGAGCAGAGTAGATGAAAGGTTCATGCAGTGATGTATAAAAGGTAAGGACAGATACTGCCTGTTTTCCATAAAACCAAGGTCCTTGTTTTGGCACTATCGCCTCTCCAAACTTTTCCTTCCAGCTGGTAGAACCCTTAACCCCACAGTGTTTTCCCAACAAAGCAGTGAGGAATAACATAAACAAGAATGCTTTGTAGGAGGTACAGTGTAGTAAGGGAATAAGACCAACCCACACTGAGGCTTTTCTCCACTGTGAGAAAGCAGATGAGCAATCCCTGCCGTGCTGCATCTCCCACAGCAGCCCGAGCAGCAGCCTCGCCACGCTTCACTCTCCACAGCAACGTGAGGCAGCATCCTTCAGCAGAGAGCACTGCCTCTTTGGGATCATCAGGGCATGTGCCACTGCCACAGCAAGGTAAGGCACTGCTGGTTTTAATTCCTGCTGGGTACAGCACTGGAGATGAGGATCAAACGGGCAGTGCCAGGCTCACAGGCAAACACATGTGGGCTTCATTACCTCAGCAGAGATTCTCCACATCGCGCCAGAAAAATCATCCTCAGGACAGTCTGCCTTGCTAGAGTCTCACAAACATGTTTTTCTGCCAGAACAACCCAGGTCTACAATGGTGCAGGAGGAATACCCTTGATCTGAAGGCTCCTCCCAGTCTTAGAGATTTCCCCTTATGGCTGAACAGGGCGCACCTTTCACAATGCCAAAAAGAAACCACTCCTGAGTATTTCTTGAAAACCATCATTCAGGTGAATTCTGAGAAGGAAAAGGACCCCACTGTCAGGTTTGCAGCTGCTGAGTGAGAGAAAGCAGAGCTCAGGTAGCAAAAGCAAAACCCATCACACAGCCCGGGCAGGATATTCACACAGCCAAGCCCTGCAGATGAGACCCACAGCAACCTCCTCCCAAACACCACACTGCCTTTGCTATGGAACAAAGGGGGCACCTTCTTCCCTGGCATTACAAAACAGCAGTGCCTGGGCTTTGCCCATGGGGAAAGATACCATCAGGAGATGAGAGCTCAAGGTTATCATTACCTCCACGCTGGTCCTTTGCTGGAAAGAGTGGGAAAGCCCTTCTGGAGATCCCCAAGTGGATGCTCCAACACTGTGGCTTGCAAAGAGCAGGTCAGCCCAGCCCAGCTAACTGATTTCCAAGTGGCTGCTTTTATGAGCAGTTTGCCTCCCATAACTAAAGATAGGAACTATGCACAGATTTGTTAACAGTTGGCTTCCTGCTTTCTAAATTAGTAAAAGAGTAAAAAGAAGAAGCCAGTCACTTAGGAAGGAAAATGCCCTTTATACAGTCACTTAGAGAGAAAAAGAGCCTCTAAACTTTGAGCAACACAGCTAGATGCTCCACAAGACAGTGTCCTCCCAGTTCTGAGGGACCTCTTGGGTCTACTGCTGTTTATCACCAGCTACCTCCACCAGCACCATCATCATCTTCTGGCAGCAAACAGTCCCTTGGCTGTGTCACTCCAGGCTCTAGTGCAGGGCACCTCATCTCCTCTCTTCTGCACCCTCCCCTCCTCCCTTCACCTTCCCCCTTCTCTCTGGCTTACCCCATAGCTTTTCTTTTTCTTCCCTCCTTCCTTCCCTCTACTGGCTAATGCATTTCCATCACCCAAACTCTGCTTTCTGCTCATTAGGAACATAGAAGTAGCTCCCCATTATGCTGTATTTACTTTAATTATATTATTTAGCAGCCAGATGTCTTTGTAAGCTGTGAATTCTTCCATGCAGAATATATTCCTTGAAAATCAAGGGAGAAAAAGTTGCAACTCCAGCTGTGACTCAAGGAACTCAATTTGTTTCCATTGGTAGGTGCTTATTAAACACCTCCTTACTAAAGAAGCCTCTAAATAAACATATCAGTACATTTATTTTCATTGCTTATGGGGGCATCTCAGTGAAAATAGGATTTGGAGAAGAAACTACAGCCTAAGATTTCAGTGCCATACCACGAGGATGCCGTGGCCAATGATGCTCACAGCTACTGCAGGGAAGAGAGCTGCTACATGTAATCAGAAAGTACCACTGAATACTGAAATTTTAAGTCAACTGAATATTGATCACATTTTTAATGCTGTCATTAAACCTCTTGAAGGTATTGTAACATCATTCCTCAGTTCCTGGAGAGCACTGCTAGGGAGGTGAAGTGCAGTGTGATTACCCCCAGCACATACCTGGTTCATCCCGCTATCCTTCCCCATCAATTAATACATCAACACACAGGATGTTTACAAATTATTAAATTACATCACATAATGATGTTTTTTTTCCAGCACAGGAGACAAAAATAAGTGTGACCTACAGGGCAATCTCTCCCCTACCTGGAGGTTTCCACAAGGCAGTACCTGCACCCAGCAGCAAGGACTCCCTAACAAGCCAAAGAAATAATACACACCAGACCAAAGAACATGGATTTCCAGGGCTCCTTCTTGGCTGACACAAGCCCTGTTCCCCGTTTCCCAACAACCCAAGGAAGAGCAGCAGAGGGCTGGAAAGCACTGCTTCAGTTATCACCATCAGTCTCCCAGACAAGGCTCCTGAGATCTTTAGCTGCTGTAAACACTCCCCTGGTAAGAGGTAAGGAACCTGCTGAAAGAGGGGGTTTGTGGGGGGGAATCTCAGGGGGTGTAGTGCTGAGTCTGAGGAACACAGAGCTCCAGAAGCTGCCCAAAAGGCAGCAAGAGGGCATATGATAACCTCAGCTGCCTTCATCCTGTTGTGCTGCAGGTCCAGCAGGGATGTCTTTGGAGCAGGTACCATTATTTGTCTCTCCATATTTCTCAGAATCCTCCCCCAATGCCCAGCACCTCACAGAGCAGAACCTTCTGAGCCACAGGTAGTTTCTCTCCATTTGATGACTCTCTGTGGAATTTTCTTCTGTGAATGTGTTCTTCACTGTATTTTAAAATGTGTCAAAGATTTGAGTGGTGTTTAAATGAACTTGGGAACTTGGGCTTAAAGCTGTCACCATCACAAATCAGTGATTGATTCCAGCAATGGGTTGTGCCCACTCCTGTTACAGATTAATTTGGACTCCCCCCTCACTGCAGACAGACAAGCCAGCTTCCCTTGAAGAGGTGGCTGGATTGGTGCCTTCCCATGTTTGGGGTGAATTCCCCACTTTCAGCAAAAGCATTACTATGGGATCCAAGCTCCTCCTGGCTCCCCTCTCACAGCTCTTCACCCTGGAAAGCTACAGGGCTTTTCCAGAGTGAGACAGGGACATGGGCAAGCAGCACTGTGCCTGCTGCAGGTGCTCCACTGAAAAGCCTTTTCCTTGGAGAGATCTGCATGGCTCCATCCCCACACCTCTGCACATGGCTGCTGCCAACCAACATGCCAAGACAAGATCAGGAAAAATGTCTGAAAAGCACTTTGAATGTACCACTGAGTCGTACTTTTACCCATTGCAGTACAACACAATGACCACAGCACAAAATTCATCAGCAAATCACCAGGCTGAAGAAACCCATCCCTAAATCTCTCCCTCTCTGCCCTCTCCCTTCACTTTGCACCTTTGTTTGAATAATTTATTAATTAAATGTATTTTCAATTGCAGCCTACAGCCTGCCAGTTTCTGCATGCCAACAATAAAGCAGCCTTTTCATGGGTGAACACCACAGTGATGGAGGCCTTCAAAATATTGTCCACTGTGGTTTTTATGCTGGTGCATCCTGCCCTGAAGCCAGGTGAGCACATGAGTACCTTTACCTCTCCTGTAGCATGGCTGCACATGTCTGAGTGCCCATGCACAGCAGATTTCAGCAAAACAGCAGTAACAACTCAGAGGGCTACTGTGAGCCCTTTATTCTGAATAGGCAAGCAGGTGAAGATGAATGATGATGTACAGAAGATGGGGAGATTCCAGTTTGTGCTCCTGCTAAACTGCCCAGTGACCCATTTTATAATGATTTAGAGGATCACAAACAGAGCTTGACTTTTTATACAGAAAATGCTTAAACCTGCTAAACTATGCACAGAGACTCTGAGGCAAAGGAGTCAGAGAAATCCCTGGGAACATCTTGAAGGAGGGCTGAGAAAGCAGAGCCTGGGCTGGACCTGCTGCACCCCTGGTGGCCCCCAAGGCCACCCCCAGCATTGCCTCTGCTCTCTTCCCAGGTACAGCCTGTTCTGCCCAAAAAACTTTTACAAATGCACAAAATGCTCTTTCCCAAGTGTTTCCAAATGGACCTTCTACTTTTATCTATCAAAAACAACATGATGCACTTCTGTCTCAAGCCTCTTGTCTCCTGATACTAAAGCAGCCTCAGTCAGCACCCTCACTGGTTGGGACAGGCTGCTCTTGGGGAGTAAACACCATGGAAAATAACTAAAAAAGCTGCTGAACAAATACACATTATCCCTTTGTGTATTGCATTTGTGTTTCAAATTTCTATTGTATTTGTATTTCATTTTCTTTCCTTTAAAATAAAGAAAATAAGAGAACCAACAAAACCAATTCTTCTTTCTTTTCCTGCAAAGGCAGCTACATCCAGCACTAGCTCATCACCCCAGTTTATTACAGCAAAATGGGCTGTAGCCATTTAAAAGGGCCAGAAGCATTGTGTGGCTTCTTCCAGGATGGAAATGGGAGCTGGAGCACAAATGCAAGGCTGGGAGCAGACCATATAGCCAAGGACACACCAGTGTAGGAATGCAGGGAGAGGCCAGGCCTTCTGGAGCAATTCAGCATCTATCAGCCTGATCTCATTCCTATGTAGCTTCAGAAAACAGAAATGTGATGGTTAACTTGCCAATACAGCATCCCCGCTGTGTCTCCCACCCCACAGATCAGATGTGACAGAAGACACACCACAAGAGGGACTGTGAACCACTGGGGCAGATGCACAGGATGTAAACATTTTGTCTGATCTCCAAAGGTACAGGTTTCCCCAAGGGAGTTCACTCCAAGAAACAACCACCTTATTCTCATACCCTTCCACCACCTCCCTGAATTTAATAATCTCCAATTAGCTGGAAGAGCAAAAACATCCTGTAGGTGTGCTGGGATAAAATTGCCTTAGCAGGCCATTTCCATACTCTCTGTAGTTGCTCTCACTTTGCTTAAAACATGTCCAGCTGCTTCAGGAGCAGTTTCACAGGCACGGGCTGCCCCATAAAACCACCCTCCCAAGCATGCTGAATCCCAGGCTCCTGCCTAGAGCTCTGTCCCAGGCACCAGCACACTGCCAGGCACACGGCTGTGCCATAAACCTTTGGAAAATGCAATTCTTCATCTCTGGTGGAAAACACCTTCCTTCCTCCACTTTCTCTGATAATTTGATGCTGGACCATCACACAAGAGCATCTCAGTATTTTATAGAGCAGCATAGAAATTCACAAGTTTAAAAATAACCCCACCTTGCTGGCAGAGAGACCTCAGTTCAACAAGACTGGTTTAACATTTCCGTCCTTTTCTACCACAACATATCATCTTTTTTTGTTCTTTACATGCACCTGACATTTCATGTTCTAAGGATTAGGTAAAGGGCTTTCCCCATCTACAAGCACCTTGATGGGCCATCAGGTGAGCAAGGCTGCTGGTGTTACCTGCAGAGTTATTGAATCCATTTTGTAAAGGTTAGGACAAAATTAAGATCAAACTTTCATGCTCTTAACACTTCCTTTTGTCTTTTTTTCTAAAGGTATTTTTAAGAAATTATTGCTGCAATAAAGGAAAGGACAAATATATGTCAGTGCTAGAAAACAAATTGATATCCTTGCTGTGACAAATGGGCCGTGCTGTGCTGTGTCCCCAGTCGGAGGGGACACCCCAGCCCAGCCTCACTTAATGGCAACTTCTCATCCTCTCCTGCCAGGCCAAGTTCCCATCTGGAGATTTGATATTTACCTTCATGGCTGGTTCTTAATCAAATAGGGTACTTTTAGAATGAAATTACCGTGGCTGTATTACAGATATAAGACATCTCACTTCAAGGGCATAAGCCAACCATTAAATGATGGACATTAGAAAGAAACTTTTCCGTGTGAACAAGTTATTATGTCCCGACGGTGCCACTCACATTTCTGATGGAGAACAACACTTCTGCCCCACACTGTCCATCTCCTGTGCACCTGCACCCTATCTGACATATGGGATTTGCTCTTGTTTTCCACAGGGGAGGAGTCTGCAAGCCCCAGGCTCCTGACTGCTCCTGTAATGCCTTTCCCCTTGCAGAAACGAAAGTGGGGATTACCACAAGGACCATGGTAGAGGACGGGACTATTGATTTTTAGCAGCTGCCCAAAAAGGCTGGGGTTGTCCAGCCTTGACCCTGTACCAAGGAAGCCCCAAGAACTTCACCACTGCCTTCAGTCACATCAGGATCAAATTCCTTCTGGAGCTCAGAGGCACCTGATTTCCATTCTAGGGGATATGCTGTGGTTTGAGAGGAGAACACTTCTCCTTGGTTCCCAGGAGAACACTGCTGCAGCCATGTGCCTCAGCTCTTTGCTATGGCAACTTGTTAGGATCATCAAACCACACAAAACTTGCCCCAGCAGCTGCCCAGCAACCCATGTGCCCAGCATGGGTTGGATCTGCTGCACAGCACCCAGAACTGCTCTGTTTGGGGAAGATTTGCCAAGATCAGACAAGGAGGAGAGACCCTTGCCCAGCACTAACTCCATTCAGAATACCTGGGAAGCTCCCTGCTGTGACAGGCTCCAGATGAACACAGCCCTGTTTCATGCACAAGGTAAAAGAAATAGTTCAGCTTAGGAGGCAGAGACTGAGCTGTACAAGATCAACTTAAGAGCCATCATTTTTTTGTGGCATTTCTGTGTAGTTACTTTCAAATTATCCCAAGTTTTCTTTTCCTCCCAGCTTGAAGATAATTCAAAAATAACTTGATTACACACACTTCCCATCAGTGGCAACAGTACTGAAGTAAAAAAAAAAAAAAAATGTTTTCCTTGTTACTGTCTAGTGCTCAATTTTCTGATTTGATTTTTTCACGCATTTAATACAGCTTGTTAAGTAGCAATATAATCAAGAATGGCAAGTACGAAGACCAGTTTTACAGCAATTAAATCATCTCTAAAGAAACCAGCAATAAAAAGAGTTGGAAGGAGAATCTGATTCTGCTGGAAATCCATTCGTCTTAAAAAGGATGGACTTTTTAGAAAGGGAGCTGATTAAATCAGCTGAGGCACTGTATAAAATAATTGAGTGGGGGGAGAATTGGGCTGGTTAATTGTTGTG
Source organism: Entomyzon cyanotis (assembly GCA_024500445.1). Lineage (NCBI taxonomy): Eukaryota > Metazoa > Chordata > Aves > Passeriformes > Meliphagidae > Entomyzon > Entomyzon cyanotis. The sequence continues at coordinate 25,963,029 of JAKEPQ010001027.1, read as the reverse complement.
CTGTAAACATTATTAATGCAAACCTAAGTATTTGCAGAAATTATGACTGGGTGTTTGTTCTTCCAATAATGAATCTACGAGATTTCTGTCTAGAACAACAGGTGTATATAATAAACACATATAATAAATAAATAAATAAATTTTATATATACATATATGTATGTATGTATGTGTGTGTGTGTATACAGATACATGGAATATATGACATATAGCAAGTTTGAGTTTCTTTACATTAGAAATGAGAGCACAAGGGATATTTGCCTTATTTGTATAAAAGTATTCCTTTATAAAAGCTTTAAAAGTAGACATCCTGGAGTTAGGCAAGTAAATGCTTAACATGTATTAGAATTCTTGTATATTGCAAAATTCAGATACAATACATCTCTTTCACTTTTTCAGGAACAGATGTGTGGGAAAACTATTTTGGTTGGGCAGGCTCTAGGTGTACTCATATTTTTACACAGACAGATGCATACACACAAACATATACATCTACATATACATTACACACAGACACTGAATCACTGCATTCATTTTAGGGATCAAAAAAAAAAGTGGTGGAAAAACATAAAAAGATGCAGACTTTGAAAATCACAGATGACACAGAAAAGCTTAACTAAGGAGGGATATAATCCTTTCCTGTGTTTTGCAAGGAACTTCCAGGTCTACGGCTCCATGACTCCTTTTGGCAAGGCAAAAGGAAAAACTGGGAAGCAGGAAGAAGGGAAAAGCTGTCCCAGTCCAAATCTACAGCAAACTGAGAGCAAGAAAAGAACATTTAAAATAAAGGAGAACAGCAGGAAGATGAGGGAAGCACTGCAAGGTTTCCCACAGCTTCCTCCTCTCTGGGATTCCTCTACAAAATGTGTGACAGTTTTTGTCATTACAGCATCGCTTCCACTGCATGGCCTTCTCTCTTGGTTTTCTGTAATGCAGGGAACCATTTGGGAACCATTCCCAAATGCAGTGGTTCCCAAAGGAGCTCCAGCAGATTCACGACATGGGAGTTAATAAGAGAGGCCAGTGTGGTGGGTGGGACTGCTCAGCTATGGGGACAATTGTGACAGTGACAGCAAAGCAGTCACCTCTTCAGTAAAACCTAAATACATATATGTCTGTGTGTCCATGAGCACAGCCTGGGGTAGCCCACATGCCAGTGACTCCCTGTCTGGAGCAGCAGGGACCATGCTGGCACCAAAGAACCAAGCAGGGATGCTGCCCAGGATGCTGGGGGTGCCCAGCCTGTGGCTCAAAGCTGCCTCTGACAAGTTGCCATTTGCACTCTCACTCCTGCTCTCTGTCTATCTCTGTCATTAGCTTCAAAAATACTGCATGGAGGATGGAAGAAAGGGCTTATAAGGAAAATACACACATCTTTGTTTGCTCTGAAAATGGAAACTGTAGGATTAAAGGTATCTGTATGAAAAGTAATATTACAGATGAACTGGAAGCTGGTTTGTTTTTTAAATCAAAGAAGACCCAAAGGTATGCATTGTGCCCCATTAATCTACCAGCTATTTGAATACCCTAATCCTTTACTGTGTTCACCCCCTTTCTTTCACTCTCCTGCCCTGATTACTCACTGCCTTTTCATAAGCAGCCATCTTCACCTTTCCCACTGATGGAAATATTCACCTTGCAACTTCATGCTGCTCCTGGTTAGCTGCAAAGATGCTTCTGGGCCTAAAATCATGGATAATTGCAGAAGACCAAAGTGGATGAGCAAACACTGCCTTGGATTACACGGCCTGGCTCATCCTCAGACATACTGGAATCCAGCAATGACTGGGAACCTTGGGCAGAATTACTCCAGTCCCCATCACCATTTGACTGGCATAATGTTGTCTTCAAGGTCACCAAGGCCTGCTAGCCATCGAGGGAAAGGAAAGAAGAGGCACATGTTCAAAGGTACTGTGCTACTCCAATTTGGTGACTGCTGCCTCCTTTCCCCGCTCCTTGCTAATTTGGTTATTCCCCCTTCAGTCATGTCACAGTGAGATGCTAACAGGCTGCCAGATAAACCCTTTGGAGAACATAAGGACGTTACATGCTTCATGATTCCTAAAGAGAACATCTAGTGCCGTGTTAAGGGTTTTACAGAGTTCCATTTAACTCTCCTGCACTGGCATTTGGCTCCCATGAATGATGATTCCACACAAAGCTGTGCCTCTGCTTTCTGCACCCTCCACTCAACCTCCACGGCTCCTTCCAGCCCAGGGCAGCCACAGGAGCAGGGATGTGGGGGCAGCTCAGGATACCTGTGGGGAATAGGCCAAGGGCTGCTCCTGCCAGGCACTGCCTGAAATTCCAAACATCCTCAGATTTTTGCCTCAGCAGCAGCATGTTGCTCTGGGAGCCAGGCATCTGGAAGGGCACAAAAAAAGCCCTTCCCTGAACTCAGAAACAACACTTTCAAACTGCTACTATTACTTTTTGATAAACTACACTTGTCCAAAATGGCACAATATTTAAGAGAAAGTGACACTAATTTATGCAGAAGTCAACAATATAATTGTAATATTTATTTCCACCTCAAGTCAATTTCCAGGGCGGTAATGGCAATATGGATTGAATGGGAAACATCTGGCGGGGAAATCCAAAGAGAGGGGCTCAGGAAATGCAATGACTGCAGAGAGACTTGCTCAGTTCTGCTGCCGAGGCAAAGGCACACATTGTCGCCACTCAGCCACATTCCCATGCACAGGCTCTCCACAAAAAAGGGACAGTTTTCCCTATCCAAACTCAACCCAAGGAGAGAGAAACAAAGCAGAATGTTGCAAATGTGACAACCCCAAAACAAGCCCTGAGAGAGATGCATGACTGGGTAAGGATCACTGGTGCCAGTGGCAGAAGAAAATTTAAGGCAAGAAGTTTAGCAATTTTTTAACCACCATTGCATTCCCTCCTTTTCCCAATCTCTTTCTGACACTGAAATGCATGCTGATAACCCAGATAAAATGTCCTGCCACAGAGCTGGCTGACAACTAAAAATTTACTCAAAGCACTTAGTAATTTCTCATGTGAAGCAGAGGAATGGAACAAATCACCATTTCTGTGTGTCTCTGCCGTAAAACCCACAATTCCTTCAATCAATAATAAAAAGTTGGGTGGAACCACAGAATGCTTCTGACCTAAAAAAGTCTACTCAGTTACCTCTTTCTGCTCTGCTGGATCTAAAGCCAAGTGCACACCTTGCATGAGAAGCCTGGGGTAACAGCCTAAAACCTGGAAGAGGGAAATTCTTACACCACTTCAGGAAAAAATGCCTTTCTCACTGTATCACTGCATCTGTGAGGTGCAGTGTGAACATGTTCATGCAGAGCATGAACAAACCCCACAAAAACACCCTGTGATGATGATTGTCTCTTCTTGGGGAGATCTAATGAAAACAGCTCTTTCTTCTGTCTGTAAAATAATTCAACTAAATGCTAGCTAATTCCCATAATAGCTGCTATAATGGAGAAAAAAAAACAGCAACAAGTTACATTAGTGTTCCAGATGGGTTTTTTAGGGTTTTTTTCTCCTATGAATTACCCTCCAAGGACCCCAGATAACCAAACAAACAGCACTAGACAAAACAGGGACATAGAAAAGACCTCAAACATGGCCACAATGAAAGAAGATTGCTACTACATTCATAACTCTTTAATAAAAAAGGTTGCTGGAAAGGGAAGTCCTGGTGCCTTTTGTTGAACAAAAGCCAGTTTGTCATTAGTACATTGCAGATGAGGTTGAAGAACACTTTGGCCATTTGAAATTCTGGACTCTGAAGTATTTTATTACCAAGGTTAGTGAAAGCTTGGATGAATCAATATTCTTTGTGCATCCACTGCTCAGTTCAAAGCTGCCTGTCTGCTGATTTCATGGCTGCACATATGTCTGTCAGGAACTCTAAAAGCTGTATGGGGAAAGTATACATTTGTAGAAAACAATATAAAAAAATTAATTCTGCATTAGTTCATCCTTTCTTTTCCCCCTCAATTTTCTATTTTTTTCACCATTCCAAATATTCCTACAGCACTCTCTTCATGTATCTAACAGTTTCCATGTATCTAACAGTTTGCTTCCTTATAACACAGAATATTGAGCATTTATCACTCATTTCAAGACAGCAAAATCTATTCACTTTTAACACAAATTGCCTCAAGGTCACCAAGAGTCCTGCAAAGTGATGCACAGGGCTGCTCTGGTATTAACAGCAGTGAAAAGATCCTTGTTGGCAGATTCTTTTGAATCGTCAGTATCTGCTATGCTTGTTCATCTGAGCATCCCCTCAAAGCCCTCTGACATTAGACTTTTTCTAAGTTACCCTCCCCAGGTTAAAAGCTAAGGAAGTTTCATATAGGCATGGAAATTTAAGGTCAAGAATGACTGCACCTAAAAAATGTGAAGTTTTGGGACTCCCAGCTATCTGAGAAGAGAAAGCAGATCTTGTGGATGACACAAGATGATAAAATTAGAACAGCTGCAGTGGTAACAAAATGGGCAGTTAAATGAGCTTTAATACTTCCAAGGTAACTTTATAGGACCTATGTAAATGTTACACTGGGGTTCAGCTCAGCAACTATGCCAGCAAAGCATGGTTTTTCTTAATTTTGAGAATGAGCAAATCAGTCTGGTGTCATTCATAAGGAAAAACTGGACATGGGAACACAGACATCTACTCTGTTCTGGAGCAATTCCACTCCAGCACACTTCTGCTCCAGAGCAGCTCCTACATCACAGTCTTTCGAGTGATGTCAGTGTTCACCAGCATCTGTTAAAAAGACCTTCATTTTCCTGCTCCCCAGGTACACAGAACAACTCCTGACAACTTTCACACCTTGAAAATCAAGTCAGTTATGGACTTGTATAACAGAAACAGTATCAGTATTCAGAGTTTCTGAGCTTTCTGTTTCCTGGGGCAAAGTCTGAAGATCAGTCTCAGCCTTTCACTCAAGCAGGACTTAATGGTGTTAAAAAACAAAGCAGAAAACATGCTGCTTTACTTCCCTCTCCTTAGCAAAGCACAGGAACTAATGACTGTGCTTACAACACACTAAAAAGAAGCTGAATTGTTTAGGTAAACACAAGACCTAACTACGGAGAGTTTAGAAAGGACACGATCAGCAGTTCATCATCTCAGACTGTTCAGAAAGCCCAATACTGATCACTGGGGTATTCCAGCAGAGACTGGAATTAGCAGTACGGGATTTCTGTCTTCAGCTAGTTTTTAATTGCACAAACAGACACTGTAAACATTTCACTACCTGAGCATGACTTTGGGGAGCTGCACTGCAGCTCACGACGTGGCTTTGCCTATTAATAACACCAGTGCAAGGTCTGGGACCAGCTGATGGTCTCACTGCACACCTTGGCCAACAACCCTAAAGCCATCAATCATTTATGACAGAGCATAAAAACCACTCTCATTTTGGTCAGGAAACTATCCAGCACAACGTAGTGATAATGTGTCTGTTACGCTTTCTGAGGAGTTGTTTTGACCTCTCCAGCTCTGCCTTACCCACAGTGATCTGCAGGACCCTGACCAAAGCCCACTTTGGGCCAGAGCTGGACCAGATCACCTCCATCCTCCTTGGGTGATGGCCATCTCATCATGGCAGGCCCGCAGGTAAAGAAAGAGGGAGGAGATCCCTGGTTGAAGAGCCACCCACAGTCCTGGAGGAAGGCACAGCTCCAATACTCAGGCTGCTCTCCATATCACACATTGCTTGTGCAACTGCAGCCTCCATCAAGTGCTGTTTTGACAGCTTAAAATGAGGGACACCATTCCTCATGAAGGAATTCAAGCTGTACCCACTGACTCAGAAACTACCTCGTTCACACTCTGCATCTGCCAATCTTAGCAGTGCGCCTACGCTTTAGGAACGGAGGGGGAAATTAAGGTAGTGTGACATGGTAGGATATTTGTGAATATTAAATTTATGACACATTGTTGATTCATTTATAATTCATCACAAATTGCAATGCAAATATTTGGCTAAAGTGAAATGATGTTGGGAAAGACAACTTTTTTGCTGTTCTTCTTCTTCTTTAAACAGAGACCAGAAACAAGATATCCCACTTAGTCCAGGAGTGAGTTCACCTCAGGGAAGACACAAAGGACAGCCAAGCCTCAAATCCTGTGAATTGAGGCTAAGAACTAGAGGGCAAGAATCCCTCCCAGGTAAGGAGGATTCCTTCAGAAAATAAATGTAACTGGTGTATGTCATTACAAATGGGCAAATACCTTCACACATCCATGCATGCTATTTAGGACAGAAGAACTAATTTGCTGAAATATCCTATGGAATTGCTGTACGGCTAAGCAAGGTGGAAAAAATACAGTCAGGTCAAACAAATATATATTTTTATTTAATTTTAATTCTAAAATTATTTTTCCCTGCTATTTCATTCCCACAAGTCAGTCATCCAGACATTTAGGCAGTTGGTTTAGCAGGAAGCTCAGGCTTGAATGAAGCAAGAAAGCTCCACCAGAGTGTTGCTGAAAGCCATTTTCCAGACTACAGAGGCTCAGAGGTTGGCACAGAGAGCTTGTTTTCTGTCTTGAGAGATCAACACCTGCCAGCAAAATTTGTGACACTATTACCTGCAGCCCACAGAGACCTCCAGTGACACCAACCACCAAACCAAAACGGAGCTAGTTATAATCCCTTGTCCCCTGAGGAAGAGGATCCTTTGGTTTTAAACTCATGTAAGTTAGGTTTTGCTTAATTATGATTACTATCGCTCTCTGTTATGCTTTGGTTCTGTTGAGGTGATGCAAAGAAAGAACAGTAATGACTTGAAAAACAGATAACATCTAAAACAGGTCTGTCTTAGAGGTCTAGCTGTTCACTTGCAGGTCCAATTGCACCAGGTAGGAAAATACAGGGAACAAAGCATAAGGCAAACATATATAATTCTTTTCTTACACAAAGAAATACATAAATTCTATACACACCACTCTTATCTTGAAGCAGTTGTCACAGCTTAAAAGTCTCGTGGCTGAGATGGAGAAGATATTCAGGGACACAGCTATGATTAAGCATTTGAAGAAATTACTCAGAAATCGCCAGACATCACTCACACTAAATTCTTATTTAAACTGTCTGATGGGAAATGTGTCTCCATCAACAGAATAAAGCAGATTCAGACAGTGTTAGCGAGAGACAGCCACAGCTGGAAGGTTTCACTGTGTGTGCTGAGACTGCAAGGGCAAATGTATGGGCAGCACGAAGAGCAGAGCTGAAAGCACCTGGGCTGAATGTGGACACAGGAGCTGCTGCTCAGATCACGTCTGGACATCGGCAGGGCTGTGCCACTGAGCCTTTGCCAACGGGAAAAGGCTCCTCCAGCCAGGGGGAATGGCAGCAGGACAGAGCAGAGGGGAGCCCTGGCTGATTTTCAAAGCCCTTCCCAGGTGCTCCAGCTCCTTCTGACAGGCATCACCGGGAGGAGTTCACACCAGCTGTAACTGCAGCAAAACACCAAGAAGAAACAGTCCCAGTTTTGCTTCAGACTGGAAATTCACCCTTTTTTATCATGCATTCTTAAATAAATAACACTCTCACTTCAACAAAATCAGTTTCAGATGCTGAGGAACTACTTCTTCTACCAAACACTAAACAGACGAGATGAAAGCTCCACTGATCTCATCACAAAAAGCTCCCACGAATTTCACAAGGCCAGGATTTCCCTTCCTGTATTTCCAATATTACCATATTACTGTGGTGCGCAGAATGGATTACACCAGCCTTGCTAATTCGGGCAGGCTCTGAATAGCAGCGAGGCCAGCCAACGAGGCAGTGCCTTTTATTCCCCCGCTGCTGCTTCCTTAGTATGCGCCCAAGCACGCGTGGCATGGAGCATCGCCCTTTTCTTCGCGCTTCCGCGCAGGGCACGGCTGCTGCGGCAGCCCCGGCAGCGTGCCCCCCGAGTGAAGGCTGCCTTCATTCACAGGGACACACAGGTGTCCTCCCTGCCCGCCAGCAAGGGCAGCAGCTGTGCTGACATCAGCCCAAAACCCGCATTGGGCACCCTCGTGCCTCAGGGGGCTGCCTGGCACGGCCAGAACCTATCAGCCCCCAAAAGTGCATCCAGCTCCCAGGGATAGCCAGGAGGATCAGGAGGGGCCTGGCAGTGGCTGGATGCTCCCAGAGGACAATGATCTCTGTATCTGTGTGCGTCTGTGGCCCAGCTAATGCAGCCCTTGGCTATGGGAGAGGCACTCAGTGCTGGTTTTGGTCATCCTGAGGATAGAAACCCTTAGTTAACCCAACCTGGTCAATGCCTTCCCTGCCAACTACGTTACCACATCACATCACATTACTATTACTGACTTAGGGGTAGTTTTCTCAGGGTGGACCAACAAACCAAAAAGTAATTGAATTCCTCTCGTTTATTATCAAGAATAATAAATCTGATTCTGAATCTTATTTTCATAAGCACCTTAGCTGGCGGAACAAAATACTTCCTATTTCCTGAGCACTTGTCAACTGTTTAGTCCTACACATGGCCAAAGTCCCTTTCTGGAAGATAAATCATGTGCTGCCACACACATGCTTAGATACGCTCAGGCAGTGCCAGTGCCCCTCTGCAGAAGATCATCTGCTAAGAAAACAAAGCATTGAATAGGGAATGGCCCAACAGCTCAGATATCTCCTGCAGAAACCACACAAAGCATAAACTTTGTGCCATGTATTTGGCTCAAAATAGGCAGTGCCTTCTTTTTTTATATATATATATACACACATATATATAAATATATATATATAAAATACGCTTCTGGCTATACAAATATTAGTCTCATTTTTAAACCAATGCTCCAATAAGGAATATTTGCTTTTGCCTACGATTATTTGTTGGGGTTTTTTTTCCCCCACAGAATGACAGATGATACTGTCTTTTCAAAGTGACAGAACAAAAGAGATTACAGAGATAATCAGGTTACTGTAGATAGAAAGGAACGAGAGATTCAGAGCTACTCCTCTGCCCAACAATCCTCAGACTTCATATTTTCATCTGCTGGGTGAGCACTATCTCTGTAAGGTTTATTTAAACATATCACTTTCCCACTAAAGCATTTTCTGGCTCCTTAGACTTCCTCTAAGGATTTTCAGCTAAAAACAGGTTATAGTTTCAAAGCACAGTCATAACAGAAATTGGAGAGGATATATCACAGTAATTGTGTTTACCATATAATGAAAGAAAATAAGGAATATTCCACCTACTTGAACTAGAATTTAAAGAATGAACAAAAAACCACAGAAAAACCACTAAGAGGAAATAAAACTATGTCAGTCCATCCCCAGCCAGTTTATAATCAAACACTGCAATAATTATCCTAAGACCAAGCCAGCAGCAGAGATTTCTGTTCCTGGGGTGTACACAGAGTTCACAGACCTTTGAGCCATGCAAAGGGAAGTGCCAAAATCTGCAGTGAGCACAATGACCCAGCTCCAGTCCCCCAGCCACAGTGCAGTCTTCCTTTTCCATGCCGCAGGTGAAGACCTCCAAGCTCAATACTCCAAGTTCCACCCAGCTGGGCTTTTACCCCCCCACCCCCACATTTTTAATATTCAACATGGAAGACAAACCACAACTTGTGCCACAAGTTCCTCTTTGGAGGTTGAGAAGGGGACAGTGTTGGAGCAGCCCTACAGTCCTCTAGGACTGGGTTAAGCCCCAGAGCACAGAGGGCTCAGATAAATGCACATACCCATCAAAGCCCCCAGGCCTTTTGGTCAGCATGTCTGACAAAATTCCTTCACAGACAGCAAAGAAAATGCAAAGCTGTAACAAACCCCTATTTTTTATATCATCTTTCAGCAGCTAAAGCCTGGACTAGTATCAGTTTCATCCTGGGGAGGGTCTGGCCTTTTCAAGCTGCTTTTTTCATCAGCTCAGCCACAATGCTCAGCAGTTAGGAAACACATTGCTAAGATGGGAGCTCTTTGCTATCATACAATTAAAAACATTATCAGGCAACAGGGGAGCTGTCTGCCTGCATCCTCACCTCCAAAACCCACTGCCAAGGACCACTGCAGACCTGGTGAGGCTCACTTCCCTGCCTCCGACTTGGAAAAGAACCCATCCTCACAGGTGGATTCCTAGGACATGTCAGACTGTTTCCAGGATTGAGGGCCATAATAAGTCTTTGCATTTTCAAGATCCAGGTTAAATTCAGATCTCAAAAGTATGTTTGATCTGCAACACCAAAATTCACAAAAAGGAAAGGCTTTTCAGATACAACACCAGCTCAGGTTAACAAATGGTGGTGTTTAAGAGTGATACACAGGTAAATTTCACTACTGTAGGACTCATTTAAAGCACTGGACGAATTAATAATTATTTTAATTGCTACCATTTGAAAATGGGTCTATTTTAAAAGAATTTAAAAGCAGGTAAGTATCAAGTTAGAAATCCTGAAAACTGAGTGGAAGCTATTTGATACCAAAACACCAAGCCAGAGCCATAATCCCACAGTAGAACACATGTGGGTGAAGCTCAGGCATCTCTCTTTGGCCCATCAGGTAGCAGCTCTCTAGGAAGGGACTTTCACTCACAGGAAATCAGTCATGGAGATGGGCATAAGGAGCTCAGAGCTGGAGGAAACCAAGTTTGCAGTTCATCTTTTGTTGTCCTTTTTCTCTCTAAAACACACAACATCAGCTTCCATTTTTTTTAGCTTACCCTTTGCTCAATTCAGAAGCACAGTATTTGCATTCAGAAAGGCTCCATGAATGTCAGCATTAGAAATGTAACTTGAAGTATTTAAGGAGTGGTCTAGTCTAAAAAACACCTCCAAGGAAAGTGTTCCAGGCCCAGTTTAAGTCTGCAGCTCCAAATTAGACCATGCCAGGAATCCTTTTTCTGGCAAAACATTTTCTTTTTCCTTTGCTGGAACTGCTGATTCCCCAAAACCCAACCATGCTGGGCTCGAGGAAAGCTCTGTTAGAAAAAGACCATAATTTCAATACCTTTGATACTTTTGGCCTTTGAAAGCCAAAAGACATTGTGGGGTAAGACCAGCTTCTCTGGGTTATGGGTGTGAGACCCAACAGAATGAGGTGGGCGAGACAATCCCTGTGCCGTTGGGAAGCTCATTCCCAAATCCTAGGGATTTAACAAATGGCTGTGAGCACAGGAATTACCAGCACACTTCTGTTCCAGAGGTTGAACCTTCTGCCCTAATAAAACCTCTTCTCGTCCCGTGGCAGCTGCTTTAGAAGCCTAGAGTGAGCATGGGGCAGCTCTCTAAAGGCAACCTAAAGTGATTTCCAAACAAAACATACAACTGAGGTTCACTCCATCATCTGAAAAACACTGCATCAGATGGAGCCAAACGACCAAAAAATTATTTCTTATTGAATTTCATTTTACATTTCTTCACATGGCAATTAAAAAGCTTATGGCCAAAGATATAGGAAGCAGTAAAAATGATGCATACAAAAAGATCTTACTGAACTTAATGCAGCATGAAATTATCCAACGGGCCCCTTTAAATACTTTGCTGTAAAAACACACACCATAAAAGCATGTTTCACTGCTCTTTGTTTAATAGTTGGGTTAATTAAGAAAAAAGACAGTATTTTCACTGATTAAAGAAAAAACAAAAAAATCAATTATTTACATTCTCAGAGAGTTCCTAGACATACAGCTCACTAAGGGCAGCAGCACTAGGCACGAATGCAGAAGACCAGGGACTCACTTCTCTTTTTATTTCCCTGGAACCAGCCTTTTCACAGCAATACGAAATACTACAGGAGTTCTATTTCTATTCTGATTGACTTTTCATTTTACCAGGCTCAACGTGTTTAAACCACTATCTTGACATGACCTGAAATATTCCAGGGTTATGGTTATTTTATAAATGATTATCAAGAGCAAATTTACAAATTAATCCTAAAGTACCAAAAAAAAAAAAAAAGACAAAAAAAAGGACTGCTGAATAATTTCAGCGACACTTCCCAATGTTTGCACAATTCTTTGTTTAATTCCCACTAGCCAAATGCCTCTGCTGGCACAGAGAGCTGGAGACATAGCACTGCATATTCTGGCCAATTAAAGAGTTTTTAATTTTTTTTTCTTTAACCTTATCTTATTAACTCTTCCAGTGCTGACATAAAGACGTCTGTTCCCATTAAACTTTGCATTTTAAAAGTTAATGGGACTTTCTTGAAGCAACCCACTGGTGGCCCACTGCATCCAGGGATGGAGCACCCATTGATGTGGGACCATGTGTATTTTGACAGCAATGGTTGTAATTCATTTCTTACCTTGCACCATGTCACAGCCATATGCTAATCTCCTCCCTGCCATTTGAAATGCATCCCCTCCTCCTGAGGAGATCAGCCACAAGAGAATCTGAGATGAAGCAAACAACATTTCTAAAATTCAGCAGGAGAGAGGTGGATGCAAAATATTTTTTAAAAAAGCAAATTAAAGCAGCAGAACAGGAGTTTTGCCCAGCAAGCACTTCAGCAGCAATTTCGAATGTGGTCAAAAGCTGTCAAATATGTTAATCTTAATTTCTTTTAGAAACCTTGCAGCTGACAGAATGCTAAAGGGGAACATTTAAAATATTGTTGGTATCATTCCCTGCTCCACTGTATGCCCAAACTACCTGTTTGGTTTTATATTTTAAAGTATGTGCTTTTCTATTGTACTTTTTTTTTTTTTTGTTCCCCCACTAGGACAAGGAAAGAAAATAATGCTGAGGATACTTATTTTCTAAAATACTCTAATGAAGTCAGTGGAGACTCCAGGAGCTCAATGCCATAAATAGAGAAAAGAAACAGAACATATCAATCAAACCAACCCAGCTTGAATTGCATCTATAACAAAAACAAGGAAGGAAACAACAGCCTTTTCAGCAGGGGAATAACAGAGAAAATATTGACTTGTTAAAGAGAAACTATGGACATATTTTGAGCTCTGAGGAGGCTGTAATTGTTTCTAAATAAAGCTAAAAGTCCAACAGCATGGTCAGCCTACTCCTAAAAGGATTCATGCTGCTGCACTACAAACAACAGGTGGGACTTTTATCCTCTTTTTTTTCTTAAAACAAAAATATCAACACCTGCCCATTTTCAAAAGACAATACAAGGTGTGCACGCTGACACTCCTTTTTTGGCCACAGAAACACTTCTGTATTTATATCACACTTCATTTCTGTTTCTATTGACCTTTCAGATGGCCTTAAATGAGCCTGAAGTGTAACTGCAGCTGTGGCACAACCCCACGGGTGTTTCCAGTGGCCCAAATGCCTCCCAAGTTGTGCCTCAGCAGGAGCTTGGGTGGCAGAGCAACACCACAGAGACCCACAAGGAGAATTCCCAGGTGGCACTGGCACCACACCACATCCCACAGCAATGCTTCCAGGGTACTTGCACATGCAACATCCACAGCTGCCTCCCAACGAATCTGCTGCAGTTTTCAGCACTGATTGTGTTAATTACTGGTAGGACAATTGTTGTGGTCCTTCCTTCCCTTCCCCACACCATCCCTCCTGCTCAGCACCAGGCTCCTGCAGCCACATGCCAGCCAAGAGGCAGAAACCCCTCTTCTTTCTTGAGTGGTAATTATAATTCTCCTTGTTACAATGAAATCCTTTCTGTGATTAAATTTCAATCTGAGCAGGCTGATTTTCTCATTTGCAGAGATTTTATTAGTTTGTGGGAATGTCTGCTTCCCCTCCTTTGAATTTATTCTTAAATTACTCTTCTTTTTTTCTTTTTTTCTCTCCCTCCAAAATCCCTCTCTTTCATGTGACATTTGCCAACATTAGTCTGATTTAAGACCTTTTATCCAACCCATTGCCTTTTACTTAACTATATTGCTTCCAAGACCACTGGGATCTCCAGGCATTAATCATTAGCATTCAAGCTGGAGCTGACTTTAGGCAATGAGTTCCCATGTCTTTGGGGAACTGTGCACCACCAGCTGAAGTGCTCTGAACAGTCTGCCCTGGTAAATTAACTCCAAAGAAGACTCTCTCCCCATAGCCATCCCTCTTCTCAGCATGCCTGTTCTGCAGCACCAAACACCAGCTGCAGGGCTGAGTCCAGCACAGCCCACAACCCAGCCTTACCTCATCCCTTGGTTTAGGCTGAACTTCCCACCACCAGTCAAGGGAAGAGAGGCCCATGGTCCAAGCTCAACACTACATCTTGAGAAAACAGGCCAGACCCATTTGGCTTGGCCAAAGCAGTCAGTGGTGGCAGAGTTTTTGGTCTCCCTTTCACCAGTAGACCTCAGGCTGGATCATCTTGGTTGGACACATTGACTTGGAAGTCAATGAGCTGCAAAAGCCTCAGCTAGAAGGGCTACACCCTACAGATGCCCAAGAAATGTCTAAAATTCGTCTGAATAAATAACACAGCAAAGAATCAAAATTAATCAAAAACTAAACAAACAAACCAACTCTCACCACAATTAACAAAACCCACCTTGCATTCAGTGTTAGGGTTGCTGCCAGAGCACAGCCCAGAGCTCCTGCCCTTCCCAAATGCTCTGCCCACTCTGCATCTGAAGCCTCTGCTTGCAGCACCGTGGCTCCCACATCTATAAACTACTATCAGTTAGAATCTGCAAAAAAGCCCCATCTTCAACCATTGTGGCCATTACCTCAAAGGGGTACTCTGCATTTCACAGAATTGTTCTAACCCTGTCACCTTGCACAACTCAGGGTGCACTCAGCCCAGTTTACACACCCCATATTAAAGTACTGCGTCACTGGTTTTTCGAAGCACATGGAAACTTTCATCTGCTTATTTTGGGTAGCCCTGGGAAATAAAATGGGAGTAACACACTACAACATTAGCTTCGCTTAAATTCAGTGACGTCCTTGCTTTCAGTTTTAAGCTGCATTTTGCATAAATCCCAACCACAGAGGCTGTTTAAGCCTACATTGCCTTCAGGGTGTCCAGGAACACCCCAGGAGATTTCTAAGGCTCCCAGGGATCCATCAGGCTCCCAGAAGGGTCCCCTGATCCCAAAGGGACTGCTCTTCCTGAGGTACACAAGACAATTTGCATTGTTTTTCTTTGTTCTCTTGGTGTTCTTGCTAGAGAGCCGAGGTGACATTCCCAGTCCGAGCAGATCAGTGGGAACACACACATTTCCAGGAGGGGAGCACTCAGGCTCATCCTTAGGCTCTTCCAAAGGCATTGGGCACAGGGGCTGCCAGCAGGTGCCCAGCAAGGTTTTCCAAACGCCAGGAGCAGGTCTGGTGCCTCCAGTGCCTGACCCCCACGGGCTTTTCCAGAGGTGCAGAGCTGCTCTACAAGGTGAAATTAGTGCTGAGGAAGTCAGAGCATGAATTTAACATGCATCTGTAATTCCCCACAAATTCCCCATGTGAACAGATTTAATCTGCATTACAAATGCCTTTTCATGGCTGGAGTCAACGCAGAGCTCTTCTTTCAAGGGTAGGGGAAAGCTGAAGCTCTGTTATTGTACATTTCAGCTCAAGCTGCTGGCACATTTTCCTTGCAATGCATAACAAATATTCTTAGGCAGCATCTAATAACACAACCTAGACATGCTACCTGTAGGACTGTTTTCTCAGAACACCATCAGCAGGCTTTGAACTTAACTGTCTGTTAAGTTTTTGTGTCTTTTCCCAGTGATTGTGGCATCAGCTTCAAAGCAGCTCTCAGCAAATTCGGCTACTTCAAGAAGATCGGTTGTGCAGGCCAAATAGCCAAACACACATACGCACATGCAATTAAAATCAAATGCCTAGATGATCATTTCAGTTTTAATTAGATTTTACTAGGACTATGAGTTAAGGCTGCAGGCTGAGATGTTGATTTAAAGCTGTAGCTAATGTGTTTTATTGCCAGATTTGCTCATAGTCAAAGCTAATTATCCCTATTATGCTTACATGATTTTTCAAACAACCAAAAAAAAAAGCATTAAAAAAGTGAGCTTGTAGCAAGCAGATTGGCCTGCCAATGTCTGTGTGTGCATGTGCATGTGTGTATTAACAGCCATTTAAAACCCAGATCTTCAGTCATACAGGAAAAAAACCAAGTAATTAGCAGATGAAGTGTGGTACAGTTAAACAAACATCTCATTTCCAAGACCCACCAGGAAACTCCGAATGCAATAAGATCTTATGCTATTTCTAAATATAGTGATATTGTGGAAAGTAAGATCTTTAGGAGGGGAGCTAAGAAATGCTGAGTAGCTTATTGAAATCATATCTTAGAATGTAAGGGGGCTTAAAGGGAATTTTTTTTGGTTTTCAATGTGAAAAAAAAATTAAATACTGGTTTTGGTTTTGGGGTTTTTTTTTAATTCTTCTAACTATTAACATTCCTTAATTTAGTCTCTGGGAAAATGAAGAACAGAAAACACTGAGGAAAAAGAACAAGAAAGTGTGAGCCTGAAGATTTTTACATTTTTAGTTCTTAAAATTTCTAAGAAATTTCAAAGGAAACTAGCAAAAAAAAAAAAAAAGGCAGCAACCCATAACTACTCCATTTGAAGTAAAGCCTTGCCTCTTTTGCTCAGAAAGAGTTCAGACATGTCTTGAAGAAGCCTTCCCCACTGCTCTTCCCTCCTCCTTGAGCAAGGACCCAAGAGTGTTGAGTGTTCACTCTTGCTTTCATCCCTCTCTCCATTGCCTCCACCCTGAACGGGTGCTCAGGGCTTGCCATCCACATGTTCTTCTACCAGACAGCCTCCTGTGATGCACAGGCATTCTAAGGAGACTCCCAGAAACTCATCTTCCATGAGTTAAACCAAAAATAGCACACATACAGCTAGCCAATACTTCCTCCCTCCCTCCCTCCCTCCCCACTCCTGTCAGAACAGATTGCATTTTGCTTCTGTTTTGATTTTAAAAGGAAAACATTCTGGACAGAAAAAGAGTATGTTTTCCCACTGGAAAATGTTAGTTTTCTTGGAAAAAAAGAAGAAAAATTCCCCCAAACCCAACCCTGTTGAGATCACGTCGCAGGGCTGCAATGCCTCAGTGGTTTTTTTTCAAGGCAAGTCCCCCAGTGTGGCAGGGCCAGCAGGGAGGAACAGCCTGCTGAGTCAAAGGGTGTTTAATGGAGTCCAAAAGTGCTCAATTTTCAAGTGTTTTGTCTCACCACTGGAGCTGCTGCTCACCTCTCCCACAAACTGAAATTGCCTTCCACGCTGTTTCTGCAGGAATGCCATGGGGCTCTACAGGCTGCCAGAGGCACCTGCCATGGCTGTGAAGTTCTTCACGGTGGAAAGCCTGTGTAAACGGTGAATTTTAGGGCAAAAAAATCAGAAAAAGGAGATGTTTCATCCTCTCTGAACACCATGTTGTGTCGCTGAATATGCAGATGGATTTTCACTACGAGCAGGATGTCTTCTATTTATAACTTTTGCTTCCTTGTGGTTACTCTGTCAGCGTGTGCAGGGAAATTACTCTTTCCTAATTCTTAGTGTTGATGGAGACACCTTTCCAGGTGCTGCCCAGCCATGCCACAGAGCTCCTCACACAGCCTGGGAACATCAACCCCAACGCAGGCAGATCCAGGGAACAACCTCCTCAACAAGGAGACAACTGCACATGGGCTGACAGCTCACCCCTAACAAGCCTGGGAGGCTCTTGGCAACCTGAGCGCCACTGAAGCAGCAGTCTGCTGTCACTAGATAAGGAAACCACTTTCTCAACATTATTGATAGAAAACCAAAGTATGGACTGCCTGTACCTCCCCAAAGCCTCACATATACTGCATTAGAAGACATCCAGTGACTAGAATGGTAGCGGACTATGTAAAATCTCACAAAAAATTAAAGAAAAAGAGAAAGCTGGCTTTAATATTCTAATTGCCATTGCATTTGACAGTTTTAGGCTTTGGCTAGAGCGAGGATCTAACACAGATTCCTGCTATTAGTTGCTTTTGCATTTACAGTTCTAGGGCTCTTAAAACAACTTTTATGAGCCACACTCTAAAACAACTCCAGATTTTCTAACTCTCTTAGCCTTGTAAAAAAACCCAAAAAAGTTGGAGTACAAAAGCCCTCCAGAAAGCCAACCCCTACATTGTTTCAGAGCAGCTATGCTGCTGTTTCAGATCCAGCAGCAGAACCAAGGCCAGCCCTGTTGCCAGAGCACCTCTGATGTCACTGTATGTGTGATATCCCCACCTGGACAGACACAGCACAGCCCACCTGCAGCACGCCCACAGAATTATTTCCACCTCTTCCCCAAGGTGTTCCAGCCTGCCCTCAGGTCTCAGCAGGTTTGGGGACTGCACAACCATGCCCAGGAGGCTGTACCAGCAGGTTTGCAGGTGTGTGCCCATACCTGTGTGCTGCAGATCTCCCACCAGTTTTGTCAGATCTTTGCTGCAGCAGCTGACTTTACTGTCACTTGCTGTAAGGGAACAGCTGGGCTTGCTTACTTGGTGTGTGTATTTCCAAGCAAGCCAGCCAAGACTGGCCTGTGAATGCAGCAAAGAAAAGCCCCTCTTGGAGAGCCTTTCCCTGGGCATCCAGCAAAGGGGAAATGAAGAGCTAATACTGGACGAGACCCAAGAGCCCTTCATATGAATAACTGCAAATGGGAAAAAGATGCCCCAAGAGACAGAGTTGGAAGCAAGTTGTGACAACGGCTAATAACTCCTGAGGCCAGCAGGGCTGAGGATTATTTAGCAGCCCAGCATGCCAGTGGCATTGGATGGACACCACCACCTTCTGAAATCCTGAAGGATTTTGTCCAGTCTGCTTATAAATGACACCTGCAGATGAAGACAGAGCTTTTTGCTTTTCCAGCACTGAACAAATTGCACTTTCAGCAACACCTGGCCAAGGTTTCTGCTCCTGTCTCACCCTCCTCGTATCTTCTTAGTCAAATTGAATCCAGCCATCATTTTAGCTTTCAATCCACAATGGAAAGGTCAGATCCCATGGACAGAGGCCAAAGCCTTTGTTTGCAGCCCCAAATAGGATTGCATTAGTTAAGCCTTAGCTGCCGTTCTCAATTTTCTTCATTCACACTACACACTGGCAGCCAATTTGGTTGAAAGAAATTTGGCAAGTGCTCTTGGATCTTCATCCTCCACTGCTGCTTTCTCCCCCAGTTAAACCAACTATTTTCCTTTGCTATTAATGACAGATACTAAAGCATCTCAGTAGTGCCTAAGCAGAGCAAACAAATGTGTGCCTGTAAAGGAATGACTTGGGCCAAACCATGAGGATGTGATAGCAATTAATGCCTATGTACAGAGACTTTTTTCTTTCTATTGAAGCATTTTCACACATATCACAGAGCACATCACCATCCAGCACAAAAAAGTGACAGTATTCACAGGATGATGTACCTATGAAACTAAACAAAACAGGAATTCAAGCCTCAGAGGGCTGCAGAGGGATGACAACAGGACGCATAATGACTGGGATGGCAAAAGCCTAACTGCATGCATGGTGGATTTTCTCTACTGAACAACTTGATATGATATCTGTAGGTTTTTATGCTATGGTTTCAAATATGTAGCACTATCAGTACTATTTAGGAAGGACTAAGAGTATCAAGACCTTAAGACTTTAAAAGTAGCCTTAAAATACTGCTACTGTCACTTCTAATACTTAAAGAAATGCACCCAACAGGACCTGTCCTAATACAGGTCAGGATAGGTCTGACCCCTGACAGGACCAGATGCAATGATCTGCCATAGGAAGGAGGCAATGGATGTGTCATCTCCTGGCCTGCACCATGAGCGTTTTTTTATTACATGAAGCATTTATTTGCTTCTCATCAGTAAAACAGAACCTGTACACACATTTAACTCACAAGTGGCTGGGCCATGGAAACCTGCAGTGTGAAAGGTGCATGCACACAAACTCCTTGGCATGTTGGAGTCCCTGTTGGTTCCTTCCCAAAACGAGTGGCCATGAAAGGTGAATATCACTGAATGCAATCAGAGCTTTAATTCATTATACTCCATTCAAAAGCTGCCTCAGGTTAATCAAACGCTGCCAGCATAATTTTGTACATTCTCAATGTTTTATTTATTCCTCTGATATGTTAAGAGGAGAAGACACTGGGTTATCCACGGGCTCTGGCTGCCAATAAATATCAGGACTGGAAGCTGCATTGTTTGCTCAGGGCACTAATGAGAAGTTTGTAACAAAATCACACAACACTGGCACTATTTATTGACTTTGCAAAACAACCAGTTTTCTAACTCACTATCATTAACTGATCCCATGAAAGTCAAGCTTAAAAGCAAGTCCGATCCCATTAGCATAGCAGGGTTTCCCACTGGCAGCTCACTAAGGGACTGCTAGTCGGATTACTGCCAGGCTTAACCCCTGGAGCTCAGAAATCCCTTTGGACTGTGAACTGAAGGGGAAGCTGAAATGTGCTGCTGTCCTTTCCCAGAGCTCACCAGAACCAGCTGCCCCAGCTGAGGATGCACCAGCACCAGGTGGACTGGAATGTTTTTTGTGCAGTGAGGGTGGTAAAACACCAGCACATGCAACCCAGAGAGGTGGTGGATGCTCCATCCCTGGAAACATCCAAGGTCAGACTGGGCAGGGCTCTGAGCAACCCTCATGTCCCACCCATTGCAGAGGAGCTGGACTAGGTAATTTTAAAGGTGACTTTTAGAGCAAACCATTCTGAGGATCTGTGATTACATTCCTTACTGAGGAACAGCTGGACTTCTCAACACACACAAACTTCTTCTGCAATTAAGAGCATTAATGAAGAGACAAGTAAGAATCTTGATCCCTATTCGGATGTCTCCAAAACACAACTATTTGGCTAAGTCTTAATTTAGGTCACACAGAATCACACAGAATCACCAGGTTGGAAGAGACTTTCAAGTCCAACCCATGCCCTAATACCACCTCAGCTAAACCATGGCACTGAGTGCCACGTCCAATCTTTTTTTAAACACATCCAAGGATGGTGACTCCACCACCTCCCCAGGCAGACGATTCCAGAACTTTACCACTCTTTCAGTAAAAAACTTTTTTCTAACATCCAACTTAAATTTCTCTTGGCACAGCCTGAGACTGTGTGCTCTTGTTCTGTCAGTAGCTGCCTGGAAAAAGAGACAAACCCCCACCTGAATACAAACACCCCTCAGGTAGTTGTAGAGAGTGAAAAGGTCTCCTCTGAGTCTTCTTTTCTCCAGGTCTAACACTTGTTGCAACCTGAGAAGATACCGTCGTACAATGACAATTGTATTTAATGTTTTACAACAGCAGAGACTCACTGGTTATCCTGCACAGGTTTATTCTGTCTGTGGCAGGAACTTTAATATGCCAAAAATGCCAAAAATCCTACTAGTACGTTTGAATAATTTTTTCAGTAAGGATTGTATATACTGCAAAATCCCCCTTCACCAAAATTGGAGTATATAAATGGAATTGATAATTTTCAGCAAAAGTGTAATGGGTGAAAATGCAGGATAATTGCTTCTGCTTTTTCACTTCAATACTGTCAAAACATGTCTGTTCAATAAGCACAGAGTAGCTGTGTTTCAACTCTGTCATTATATTTAGACATGTATATTAATTGAATTATATTTCCATTTATTTTACTCAATGCCATTCTGTTTATACATACAAAATTATTAATTATTTTCAAATTATTTTTTCAACACTGGCCATTCCATACAATTTTAAAATATTGAGAAAGTTGGAAAGACTTGTTTAATGTGTAAAAGACGAGCTGCAGAGCAGAAACAACATCCTTCCACCACTTCTGGCTCCTACGCTTTGTACACCAGATTTTTGGAATAAATATAACCAACTGGGGGTTTGAGTCAGGAAAAACTAGCCCTGTTCTGTATTTGACAGACTCTGAAGACACAGGCTACTAGAAGGAAGAAATATGTAAGGAACAACAAGAACAAATAATGCAAGGACCATTTTACGGGCCTAAAGAGAGTGATACTCTCCAGGCAGGGTCCTGCATCAGATGTGGGCAGATGACTCCATGCCTGAAGGCACATCCCCAAACTGCACCCTCCCACAAAAGGACTGGGAATTTCTTCTTCTTCTAATGTTTCCCAGCATCAGGCCAGGATCCAAAGCTCCAGCCCAAGGGCATCTGCTGATTTTAAATGAGTGCACTGTGCTCCTTCCCTCCTTACTCTCAAAGCTGGACACGAGATTTATGGTGGAGGAGGAGCAGAGTTAATGCGTGAATGACTTCACAAGGTCGTTAGAGATTAAAATTGACACAGACTAAATTCTGCAGAAACCAACAGAGGTATAGGAAGGGGCTTGGGCCAACACTGGGACCTCTGGACAAAATAAACAGGTAATGCAGGCTCAGAAAAGTCTGTGAAAAACACCAGTGGGTCACTCACTCCCAAATGTCCCCAGCTGGGAGAAGGGGAAACCTTCCCCCCCAGTACCCAACATCCAAAGCCTGAAGGACAAGTATCTTAGCTTTCATTCAAAATCCAATGCATACAGAAAAAGGATTATTATTTTTCTTGAAGAGGGGGAAGGTCAGAGTCAAGTAGGCTTTTCTTCCTTTTTTTAATTTCGATGGCTTTACAAGTTCCTGAAGTCACTGGGGCTACAAAAATGTATTTCTATCATTTTCATTTTGACCAGCAAAGAAAGCGGTGTGTACAAAGGAAAAAAAAAAAAAAAAAAAAAAGGCATGCACACAATATCAACCACAGCACTGACATGAAATAAAATACTTCAGAAATACTATGATGTGTTGAGGCACCCTCCTGGCTACTCTTAAAAGATGTCAAGTGTAATTCAGATTTGATTTCTTCCACTGTGGGTAACCCTGGCAGCAGAAACTTTGGTCCACAAAAAATTTCAGCCACATGACTTAAAACTCGCCATATATAAACACTAAGAGGATGTGTGAACTGGATCATGAATCTGGTGCTCTTAAATTCCAAGTGCTGCATCCAGCCAGCCAGACACAGGGCATATATCCTGGATCAAGTCAGCAGTGTCAAATTAACCTAATTATTTTCTTGGAACAAAGGCTCTGAAGAGTTTTCATCACAAAATGTTGATGTTTCCTTTCCCTGTGACAGCTCATTGGCCCAATGCCGCCTGGAAGAGAGGGAAGGCTCTTCCAGATAAAACCTCGTCTGGTTGTAAATGCTTTGTTATAAGAATACAAAAAAATTTGAACAGTATGCACAGACGATTCTGCCTTGTAAAACATACACGGAGCAGCACAGATGCTGAGCTTAATTTTTCCCCTCACCATTCTTTTTATTCTGCTAAACAGACAATGTGGCAGGGAAGCACAGCAACTGGAACCTGGGCAGACTAACCTGGACAATAGTGGTTATGTCCACAAATGAAAGTAACTTGATGCAAGAGGAGGAGCAGATCAGTAGGTCCAAATCATCTACTACCAAAGGTGGCTGCAGTTTTAGAGGCAAGGTCCAGGGTGGTCCATGAGCCCATCAGCCAATCTCCATATGTGCACTGGCACTGTGTGCAGGACTGGTTCAGGCTCTTGGGTCTCTCAGGGAGTGCCTTTGGTGCACACCTGGAGTGCTAGCTTTACTTCCTGAAAAGGAAATTTAGGGTATTTGCACAAAGGATAGGCTGTGATCCAAACTGGCATATGCATGTGAGGGCACTGGAAGAATCTGCCCCCAAACTGTGCTACTGCTCTGAACCAAAATGCTCCCCTGCACACCACTGGAATAAGAGCTACAGCAACATAGGCATTGTCTTTGCCAAAAGCCATGGCACAGCAGGAAAACCAAGCCTGCTATCAGACTACAGTGAGGAGACAGATTTATAGCTGCACACAGGCTTACAAAGTCATTAGAGACCTAAACACGTTTAAAAAGCCAAAAGACAGAGCCAAAATGACCCTTTGGGTTAAAAGGGTATCGTTGCTTTTTTTGCTATATTGAAAACATATTTCAGCTGCTGATTCTTTCTCTCAGATTTGATTTGTGGTTTTCTGGTCCCATAGAGAAAAAAATTCCCCCTGGATACAAATACAGCTCTGGGAGAGAGCTCACACTTGAGCTTGGGTCTTCATTTTCTTTGCTGTTCTGCTCCCCGTGAAGCCCAACCAAAGGATGCGACTGATGCATTTCATTCACTCATTTGCTGTCAACAAAGATTTGGTTCCATGGGTTTGTCAATTTATGAAGGCCTTAAATTATTGCTAGAAGTATAAATGACAGCTGAATATGAAGGTTTTGCTTTGTGTTTACCCGAAGATATGAAGATATTCTTTGGTGCTGAGATCTGCCCTGGTACCTCCCAGGGAGCTTCTACCAATTCTAGTCCTGAGAGTGAGTTTCAGCCTGCAGCACTGGGTGGGGTGCCCACACCAGGGAAAAGGATCTGCAAATAATAGTTCTCCATCAGCAGGAAAAAGAAAGCAGTGGTTAAAAGAAACCCACAGTTAAAGGTAATATCCATAAAAGAATCACAAAATGGGCTGTGGAGACTGACGAACACCCAGCTCTTCATGCCCTTTTTTCCTGCACTCACACCTACATAAACGAGAAAGGAAGATGTAAAGAGGAAAAAGCCAACATCTCAGAAATACAGTTCTACGCAGAACGTGGTGAGAGTTTCCCCGAGCCACCAGCAGTCAAGTTCACTAATGATATCTGCTCACGTAAAATGCCACCAACCCAACTCCCTTTCTTAAGGGGACGTTTTGTAAAACGTCCTAAGTGACACGTTCACCGTCCTGTTCTGCAAAAGGTCATAAAACCCTGCATTCTCATTTTGCTCTGCTCTCGCCGACAGCTGTGATTTAGAGCAGTCGTGATTGCTGCCACAGCCAGCAAGAGGCTCGCACCTACCGATACCAGCACTCCAATTTGGCAGGCTAAAAGTCTCCTAAAATCATGAAGTGCCGCCATAACTTTATATGGCTTCATTCCAAACCCTCAGCTATTTCTAAAATAAAGCATTTAAAGAAATTTCAGGGCTCCAATTACAGTCTCTAAAAGGAAATGTACTACTGGAGACCTTGCGGCGCTCGTGCTCAAATCCTCCTGCAAATGTGCACTCAAATGCTTCCAAATTGGTTCCCGCAGAGTAAAGTTACTAGAAATCAGTGCACCATTTTTCACTTCATTTTCCATAAACTCTATAAGGCTGGGAAGCGAGAAGCATACTGAATGGATTTACACTGATGCCCAGGGATGCTGTGATGCCACAGCAAACAGCCGGGATGCAGGGTTTTATGTGCCTGTCCTGCTGCTGGCAAACCTTCCCAGTGCTCAGCCTGTGCTCCCACGTGCCTGTTTTGCTCCGTTTTAGAAAAATGAGTTTAAAAACAAAGAGGCCAAAAGCTATGACCTGAAGGAAGCTCCACAAACTGAGTGTGACCTCTGGCTCTGAACAGTCAATTTTCATGAGCAAAACCTTCTACAGAAGGTAAGGCTCCTGGCAGACTCTCTGCCAAGGGAACACTCCTCTTCTGCCTCAACCTCCCTGCAAGTCTCACATATCCATTCTAATCCCTGAGCAGAAATATCTACAAGCATGAAGCTAAAAGCAGGAAAAATACCAAAATCCTTTGTCGATGGAGATTATATAAATACCTGCAAGGAACTTACAGCAGGTATTAATTTACCATAAAATATAGGTACTTGAATGAAAAGAAAAATTTCCAGTGAGCCTTTCATCCTGGAAAAGCACTCTCACAAAACAGAGGGGAAAAAACATAATAGTTCAGGTTTAGTTGAAAATATTTGGCTCCTAAAAAAGGAGCATAAAAAGCTCTAAACCGAAGGCACTGAAAGGTCTGACATGGAAAACCCAAAAAGTAGGAAAATGTGTGTTGGGAAAGGGTTTCACTAGCAGAGCAGGCAATGTTTCATGTTGAGTATTTGTTTTTCCATTTTACTGCCTCTCAGATGTGGTCAGCAGTCTTAAAGTTAGCTGTTAGGATGAGGAATACAAACCCAAGTAACAGCAGGAATGCACCTGCCAAGTGCACTAAGCAATGGGCTTAAAAATATCCCACCAAACCCATTACCATGCTGTTTTCCAGTACTGAGCAAACACAAACAAGTGCCCAAAGGTGAAGGGTCCAACAACCCGCCCTGGTATTGGCTCCTGAATGGAAATTGCCAAGTCTGGATGCTCATTGGTGTTACGCCTTTAGCACAAAACAAAACTCTGTCCCGAGAGATGCAGAACAACATGGTCCCTAAATAGTGAGCCTTGAGCCTCCCTTCCCTGACAGTGCCAGTCAGGATGCACAGTTTCAGTGGAAATAAATGTGATTCCTAAATTATGGCTGGAGTAGAATGCTTTTTAGCAGCATTTCCCAGTTTCTCTAATGCCCAAGATAAAAATCAGCATATTGGCATTCTGAGTTTCGCTGATTCCGACCAGAAATCATAAGCTGGATTTGTTTTGGGTTCCTTTGGTCCACGCAGTGCTTGGAATAGTCCTGATAAGATTTTTCTGCAGATTATTTTGCCTGCAGGGAAAGCAATGCTGCAGGAGGAAAAAAAAATACAGCACTGCTTTTGCTAACAGGAAAATTAAAAACCCTTGTAAATCTCACATGACAATGTCAAAGGGACTTATGGAGAGGCACAAAGAGCTGCGCATCGTGGTGGGAGCTGTGTTTGTGGCTTAAAACCCAAAGCAGCTACAAGGGTACCTCGTCTTCTTCCTCTTCTGCTCTGCAAAGGCAGATGTGTGAGCTGTGAGTGGCCCTGCTGGCTGGCATGGCTCCCAATCCATGAGCTTTTCCCCCGCTCAGCCACAGCCGGGCATCCAGCCTCGCCCCGAGAAGGGCACGGCAAGCAAGGCAAAGGCACAAAGACACTCTGGCAATTCATGGATTATTAAATCTGATTTAATCTCTTCTTCAGTATCTGACAGGACTGAATACACAGTATCCTCACTCCTAATGCCTGCAGAAGGGTTACAGATGTACAAACTAATAATTTAAATGCACTTTTTTGAAGGTGCTCCCACAAAAACTGATTAAATATGCACAGAAACCAAAAACTGGCCTGTAACAAGCTTTGAGAGTTTCCTCTCTTGCAAGTGCCTGGTCACCTACATTGAAGCTGAGGTGACTTTTGCATCACATTTGGCTACTACAGATGACAGTGAGGAAAACGCACATGAAGGTGAGTCCTTACTGCCAGGCTGCTCCAGAGGAGTGAGCAGAGAGGAATACACAGGTTTTATACCCATGGCTTGTGCTTTCCCATTGAGATACTGATGCTTTCCTCTCCTTTACTGCACATTTTCCACTATATAACCTGCATGTCTCGAGAACAGAGACATTCAGGGTACCAGGCTGTTTGAAACTTCTTATCTTTCAGTTATTTATAATCGACCACTTTTCACAAGGAGCTGCAGCTAAGGGTTTCTTCCAGAAATGCGAGATAAGTTTAGTGGTAACTATGGGAAAGCTTTTAGTAGCAGAGTTGAGACAGGGATGAAGGAAAGTGAAAGCTGTCAGAGTAAATCCTAGGTGAGACGCCTCAGTGCATCTTCTTGCTGTAAGTCAGCACCAGCTCTCCATGGCAGCCTGCAGCTGTTCATGCTGTCATTTTGGACTTTTTCATCGCCCGTCTTCATTTTTATTAAATGGTGCCATTTGCCTTTTCTTCTTTGGCACAATATCTAATCTTTCTCCAGCATCCTGCTACCACAGAGTGGGCCATCCAGATATTCCTAGAACCAAATTTTTAGCTGTCTTTTTTTTCTTGAATAAAAAACTGTATACTAATGGGGGGGAAAAATATATCTTAGAAAAATTAATCAACCATCAGCTCCTCCTGATAAATAAGACTTATGTTTATTCGGCAACTCCTTTTAAGGAATGCATTTACTTCCCCCCTCTGTTTTAGTCCTCTAAATTTATGGTGCAAGGCAGCATCAGCATTTGCAGGTTGGATGTTTACCTAATTAGCTGTAGTTAATGGAACCTTTCATATAAAGCCATTTCCCACTTCTGGGAAACAACAACTTCAAATTCACCTGTTTAAGGAGAGATAAAACAGAAAGCATGAATCAACAACTCTTCACCCATCACATCAACTTACTATAGTAACCCCCATGCCCTGTGCTCCACTCATCAACCATCACCCTACACTATGAAGATGAGTTTTACCCAACCTCTTTTAGTCTCACACCTTTCAGATCAGACATGGCAGCCCCTCAACAGGCATCATTCAAAACAAAAATGTGCTAATATCCAAAAAAATTGTGTTATGCATTCCTATACCTTGAGCAAAGTCTTCTACAAGCTTCACAAACGATCAGATATTCTACTACAGAGAACTTGCTGATGGATACTGCATATCTTGGAGTGCTTAACAACATAAAACTTGCTCCTGGCCTTTGCAATGCCAAGCAACATTTCTGTACATGTCTTCAAAAATACACCCATGTGTCTTTATACCACAGGACAAATGCTTATTGATATTTCAGCTGTAGTCTATTGGGTTTCTTAATAACCAAGTGTCTTTATTTTATTCACAATGGCATTCAGCCTGAGTAATTGTCTTCCATTCCCGAAAACGGCTGTGAAGCCAAATGTGGAAGAAAAGGAAAAGCTCTGCACAGCGTTTACAATAATTGTAATAGCTGTCCTGTAATATCTATTTGTTCTCTGTTATTTCTCTTCTAGACCATTTTCATTTCAAATTCTAATGCGCGCATCACATTTGGAATATACATATGTAATTTCCATGTTTTGCATAAAAATGATGTAATAAATATCAACCTGTAGTAAAGGCAACCTGGGATCTTAGGGAAACTAATTGAACTTGAAAGTCACAGCCACAGCCTGTGTCTCTTGTACCTTACCCATCTCCACCTCCTGCCAAGCAGCAGGTCTGCCCATCAGCTCCACTTCAAGCTGCACATTCTGTTTGTGCTTTGGGGAGCCCATTTTTTCACTGTTTGCTTCTTGGTTTCATTTCCAACCTATTGCTGTTAAATAATGGTGAATTTTCCTGCACCACTGCCCGCTTTGCTGACTGAGACACGAGTAGTTTCCTGCCTGGCAGCTCGTGCACAAACAAGCACGGCGTGTCCCATGTATGAAGTACTGCAAAACTCCACGTGGCTGTTTGCTCAGAGCAAACCTGGATGTGTCTCGCTCCTCTTCCATTGCTGTTAACATTGGGACCCTTTCTTGGTCTGTTACCAGCTCATCCCTCCAGTTTGCTGTCTCACCTTTTCTCAGGTGCTCTAAGCATTTCTGTGTAATAGAGTGCAATCGTAATGCCAAAGTTCTGCAAAGCCGGAAAGTTCTCACACCATTCCCCGACTCCCTAAAAATAAATATACACATTTCTTTGTGGTATTCCCTTCTAAGCTTAAAATAACAAGAACACATAGAATAAGACAGACCTGGAAGGACCAGCAGTGTCTACAAGCCTAATGTAAAGTATCTAAAGGACCTATGTAACATAGGGTCTCCCACATGTCCCTACTCATCCAACAGAATGTGTTTCCTAGTATGTAACCTGATGGTCCCTTGCTACTGCTCCAGGCTGCATCTCCTTATCCTGCCTGATGTGGGTATCTCCTCTCTGAGCAACCTGCCACCTCAAAGCTGTCACCAGGTCTACCTTCTCTAAAAGCTAAACAACCAGCAATCAGCAAATATCTTGTCCCCCAAGCTCCCAATCATTCTTGCTGCTCCATTCACCTTCTTCCCAGCTCTCCTTTCCCATTTGGACACTCCATCCCAAGAATAGTGCTCAGGCTGAGACCTGCCATGTGTTGACCTGGTCAGAGGAAAAAAAAGAAGCACCAAACAAATAAAAATAAGCAAGTCTCAGGAGCAGTACATGAGCTGGCAATGTGCAGTCCAAGTGTTAATATTCAGCAGCAGTCCTGGGGCACCTCTGCAGGCAGACTGTGCCCTGCAGTCCCATCTGTCACTGCCATGATGACACAAGTGTGACTAATTCATGGGCTCACCACCTCGAGTAACTTCCCATGTCACAGTGTTCAGGAGGGGAAAGGGTTGGATGGACTGATGTTGTCAATTGTCGGCTGATGCTGACCTCTGTGAAGCTCCTACTCTGACATCTCTTCTGACAATCTCTGCCCAAAGAGCAGCATCAAGCATGTTCTTCA
Organism: Entomyzon cyanotis; assembly: GCA_024500445.1. Classification (NCBI taxonomy): domain Eukaryota; kingdom Metazoa; phylum Chordata; class Aves; order Passeriformes; family Meliphagidae; genus Entomyzon; species Entomyzon cyanotis. The sequence goes on along the minus strand of JAKEPQ010001027.1, from coordinate 25,933,005 downwards.
CAAGCCACCTGTCACTGCCAGCTTCATGTCTGGAGCTCCAGCAATGGGCACAAACCACCTGCCATTCAAACCCTAAAAAAACTCAAGCAATACAACTATTTCTGTTTTGATGGCAAGCCCTTGTTGACTACCAAGCACAGCCGGAAGGTCTCAGATGATCCTGGTATGGCTACAAAACAAATAATTCACCAAAATTGTTCAGATACTCAACTGGTGGGAATCACTGCCACTCCAGGGAAGTCAGGAGGCCAGAACCCTGTTCATATTAAAAATAGATAGATCTCCAGAGTCCCCTGCTGACATTTATCTGCTTGCAATCTAGAACAGTATTTTCTGACTAATCCTTCAAAGTCATTCTTTTTTTCAGACTCAAACTCCTCACATCCTTTGCTCCTGCTGGGATTTTGTAACTCACCCTAAGACTTCATATACATGATTTATCTGCAAAAGCCTTTTCTCCCCTTGTCTGGTTCCTCAACAATTCAAGGCAGTACCCAAGACAAACACAAGGCTTTTCCATTAACTGGTCTGGGTATGTACTGTCCTGCCATAAGTTTTTTATTTTAAGGCATTGGTCTAGCAGGAGGAATTGATATGGAAATGAGTGTAATTACCAGCATAAACAATCTGTTATTTTCCATACAAGTCAGAGTGCTAAATCACCACTGGTCCACTACATTACCATCTGAATAGCAGGAGGTAGCTAATGGGCCATATGTTAAAAAGCAGGTTATCCGCATCTTCATTTGCAAATGAAAAGCAAGAATGACAGCTGAATGGTGAAGATATGACCATTGATCATATTGCCATTCCCAGGGTCCCCACGCAGAAAACTCAGCTATGAAACAACCATGAGAGTTCCTCAGTTCCAACCACCCACTTCATGACAAGGCTCCAAAAATCAACTTATGATACACCAAGTGTGTCACCCCACCTACTTCCAGCTCAACATAGGAGTTTTCCCAACTAAACTTCATGCATCACAAGAAAATACTCGAGAAACTGAGCCACAGAAGCTCCACATTTGCCTTCCCAGGTTGTGACACACACCAAAGGACCCAAGTTTCCCAACAGAGCTGCAGGGAGGAAGCAAAACCACTGTGCATCAGCAGGGGCTCATCATCCAAACCAGCAAAATGCCCAACCCTGCCCCATCTCCAGTTTTCAGTCCCAACGCTATGAACTAAGCGATGCCTTCAGAAGACCAACTGAACAGCAGCTGTTATGCTGACTTTGTACCAGGAAGAACACCACAGAGCCTTTCTTTAGGCAGGAATCAACCACCAAGTTCCACTTTAATTAGTAAGGCAGGCAGAAGAGTCTCCAGCTCTGTGATGGGAGGCACTTAATTACAGAGTTATCCCTCCCCAGCCGGAGCTGCTCCCTCACAACAAAAAGGTTGCAAAAAGATGCAAAAAGGCATCTTTTGACTTGGTGGGATCATTTCACCTCCCCGACTGGTGCCCAGAGAGTGGTAACAGCACCGTGTTGTGCCTCAGCATTGCTGCTTGCCATTTAATGTATCCTTGCAAAGACACTGCTTTGTTCCTCAGGAACAGGACTTTCTCCCTCAGTATCTTGGTTTTCCCCCTGTTCTCCTACATATACTCTTGACCCAGTGGTTAAAAAAAAAAAAAAAAAAAAAAAAAAAGGAAAAAAAGAAAGAAAAAAAAAGAAAATTACATTGAGAGGTCAAGCCACTCAAATGCATATGCATTAGAGCTCCCAGAAAGCAAACTAATTACACTGAAAATGAGGAGCTATACAGAGCCCGTGTGGGACTAAAAATGACCATTTAAGATGTGCTAATAAGCTCTAACACATACATCGTTTCTCACTCAAAGAAAGACTGGGAAGCTTGCAAAATCTGTTTTGTTTTTGCAAAAATAATCCTGCCAAGTGATGGCATTTGTAATGCAACTTACATGCCAAGCTCTGGCAGCCCTGGCTTGGTTCTCCCACCCCTCCATCATCCCCATGGGAATGGCATCTTTCCCCTCCCCGGAACTGCACGCTCTGCAGGATGCTCCAGAGATGCACCAGTCCCTCCCCAGAGGGAAACTTAATTGATAACACTGGGAGAAAGCTAAAACCACATAGATACTTCATGGTTTGTTTTTTTTTCTTACAGGAAGTTTTTCCTCAATCTTTACCAACTTCAAAATTTATCTAACACATCCTCTTCCAGTAAGGAAGAATGAGGCAGTTAAATCACAGCACCCTGGCATTTGTAGCAACTAATGGATATAAACAGCATTTTCAAATCCGTCAAAATAATTTACAGTATCTCCCAAAGTTGCCTTTCAGTACAAACAGTTACAGAGTTGAAAGGTTTTACAACTGCAAATCACTTTTGGGAACAGCGTAAAGAATGAGGGTATTCATCAATGGGTTTATTAATATGAGTAGAAAGAATAATGGATGCAATATCTGCTAAGGGGACATCACATTACGATACATGCTTTAACTAATTTGCAATCTGGAAAAAAAAAAAAAAAAAAAAAAAGAAGTGTATTGTATCCCAGGGAGGCTCTTATCATTTGCCTACTGCTCTCTTTAGGGACTTTCAACACCTGATTAATTAATAATTGTTGCTTGGGTTATGCAGCTCCACACCTTCTGTACCCTGGCTGTGAATAATAATCTGGCACTAAAAATTTAATAGGTGCATTGTAATGCTAGCCAAGATGCACCCTGTTGAGTGTTAAATAACTTATTTTTTGTAAATATAGCCCTTTTTCTTTTTTCAACCTGAAAGCAGCATTACACTTGGATAATTCCACCTGTCACCCCAAGCAGTAATTAGCACTTGTATTGCTTCATTGTGAGATTACCTGAGAGAACCCCATTTGGAAATTTTTCCCCCCTCCTTGTTTTTCCAAAGCCATCGTCACATCCAGCTGAGCTGAATTTTTTTGCTGTGCAATCAAGTAAGCCCCTGGCACACAAGTGGTCAGCTGGGGTGGGTTCTGGTACTGTTTAGGAACACTGAGCCCAGGGAGGCCAGATCAGGCCAGACAAGAGCTTCAAGGATTTTTCCAGAAAACAAATAAGAAAAATGAGTTTCCGAGACAAACCACAACAGTGAGAGAGACACAGACTGGCTGTGTTGCCACTCCAAGTAAATAACAGCAGCAGCAATAAAAGCCAAATGTCCCTCCTAGTGACACAACACTCCCAACAGCAATCATGGAGATGCAAACATCGGGATGCACAACAGGTCACTTGGACACAGAAGCACACCTTGGACAAACTCCTCCCTGAGAAAGGCACAGGAAGAGTCAGACTAAGCCAGAACAAGAGCAGGAGGGCCAGCAGATGTCATGAACCTGCCCAAGGACACACGTGGAGCCCCCTCTGTGCTGTCCCTCCCATATGGGGCTGGGCAGGGGACAGAGCTGCCTCAGGAGCACATTCCATCGCCCTGGAGGGCAGCAGTGACAAACGAGGTGCCTCCTGACCTTGCAGCAGCTCTCCCGCCGAGCCCAGCAGCTCTCCAGTGGCAAGGACATCTGATAGCATCCACTGGTTAACCCAAATATAGCACAAAACCTCAAGGCGAGCTGGAAATCTTGGGCAGGGAGAGCTGAGGGCCACAGTAGGCTCAGAGAAAACTGCACGTTTGTCCTGCCCCTGGGAAAGGCACCACTGATGCCCTCCAGCAACCACTGCCACCTCCCAGGCTGCCCTGTGGTCCAGCAGCTACAGAGGTACCATGGAGGAAATGCCCCAGCAGTCAGGAAAAGGGGCAACTGCTTGGAAGGACCTTACCAGAAAAGGCTTCCACTGACCAGCATGGATTACCATGTCTTGCAACTTTAAAAGCCATTTCCTTTCTAAATTAATTTGCATCCTGTTTTTCTAGTATTTGCAAATTAATTTCTGCATGAAACAACAGTGATGGGAGGTTTAGGCAGGGTGTCCCATGAAAGATGATTTTCAGTTTTACCTCATGGAAGTAGGTGGAGAGAAGCAAGTGGCTGCACTCCCCAGTACTGCCCAAAGGGTTTGCAATCTCTCCCACCTTCCATCAGTAAGAGCTTTGACCAGATGAGAGAGCAACAAAAATCTGCCTCAGGGTGCCACAGAACCAGCAGCAGTTACTATTACACTGGGTTAGGGATTTTTTGGTTTTGTTTTTCTTTTTTTTTCTCCAGGGTTTTGATTGTTTGGCTGTTTCTTTTTAGTTCCTTCATTTTTGAGTAAGAACAGCTTCAAAGCCTTACAGATAACAGATACTGCTAATCTATATCTAACAAGCTTCTTGAGGGGGAAAAAAAAAAACCCCACCAAACAAGCAACTCACTTGCTAAAATAACCATAACAACAAATTCTTTAATAACCTCAGCCCACTCCCTGGCACAGATACCATTTGTCACAGTTTTTCTGGCAGAGCTGAGTACTTCAGAAGTGCAGGCTTTTGGGATTACAAAGAATTTTAGAGATGCTGACAAGCTGTGCCAGGAGGCCTGAAAAACAGCACCTTCTTACAGCACTCAGGATCACAAATATTTGCCTTGCTATCACTTTCATGGAAAGAGAACAGGAAAGAGTAATAAAGCTTTTAGTAGAACTAATTAAAATTAAATTACTCACAATTTACAACCTGCTTCTTCTATATCCCTAAAAATAAAGCCAATAAAGAGACAGACATTCTGAACTCTCTATTAAATTAAAAAAAAAAAAAATTGGCTCTCCCTTGCTTTTATATGTCAGCCAAAATACAAAATACTTCCCTTACAACCGCATCTTCACCAGCAATAATTCTGGACAAAACCATTAATCATGAAAAACTCATTCAATACATTTTGCCTTTTCTACTATGCGTGAATAATTCACAAATTAAAAGGAGACCAACTAGGGTTACCACTGCAATGATTAAAAGCTTTGCAAGAAATACAAATTCTGGTGCTTCAGGGTGTGCACTGACCTCTAGTTCAGAGCAGCTGGGAAGAGCTGAACCAAAGCTGCAGCAAGTGAAACCCAAAGTGCCTTCAGGAGAAAGGCTTCCCCAAACAGCCAGCACTGCCTCTTGTGAGACACAGAGCACAGGCCATGACTTGTGAGCCTTCTGGGCACACTCCATGTACTATTTGCTGTTTAATATCCACCTTTCCCCCATCCCAAAGCAGCACTGGCAATCAGGACAGCGGGCAGTGAGAAGCTTCAGTGCCAGCAGGTCTAGGAGGTCTCACAGAGCTTTCCAGCCAGTCTTTCGCAAAGGATCCCACAAACCTGCTCATGCACAAGTCCCTGTGTTGTATGTACACACCCACACAACCACTGCCTGTACACACACAGCTGTGGCACTGTCTCAGTGCATCCACGAGCTCCTTCCCAGCCCAGGCAATTCCCATCCCAACTTTGGTGCAGACCAGCCCGTCACACAGCATGGAGCAGCTCGCACCACTCACCAGAGATGCCTTGTCTACAGGTGACAAGGTAAGTGTGAATTTTGGGTAATTGCCCTTTTTTAAGCCAGAAGAGCGTGGGAGGATGGAATCAAGCACTCAACAAAAAAGCTTCTTGCTGCATTTGGGAGACAAGCAAATGGGTGAAAAAGTGAACTCTCATCATCCCCAGGAACATTATTCTGACTTACAGCCAAAAAAAAAAATCAGTCTGTGATGCATGAAAAACTTGTAGAACACATAATTCAAAGAATGGTACAAAGCCAGAAAAATCCCCATGATTTTAGGAGTGCTTTTCAAATCAGCAGCAGCACAAGTAACAAGTACATGTAATGAGACAGAACTAAAATGAACTTAAGACAAATGCTAAATATCGATGTAACAATCAAGGAGCAAAGCAAAACCAGAAGAAAAAAAGGGCCCATGATTAACAGTCCTACATTTCCTCCTCAGACAGACAATTCCATAAATGCTGCAAACACTGTCATGTCCCTTGTGGAGAATTAATTGAAATGCCATCTTTTCAGGAAAGCCACAACCACTTTCCTGCAGGCACAGAAATTTGGCATAATTTTCAAGAGGACATTGGCTTAAAGCCCAAGTGTTTCGTGGGCCCAGTCAGGTATCTCCTCAAGCCTCACTGCAGCTTCTTATAGAAAGTATCTCCAAACACATTCCTTGAAGAACCCCTTATAGTAATTTTACAGATGGGGAAACTGAAGCACACATGCTTGAAACAGTAAACCCCCCAGATATCAAGCCATAGGTTTGGTTTTTTTCAGTGTTTCCCCTTAGTGAGGAATGTGAGCATACCCTTGCGTCATTGATGAGGGATTTTACATCCTCCTCCTCCTCCCCTGTCTCAGTTCAGCAGCTCATACACACACTCTGTATGAGCTGGCATAACGCAAGGACCCCAGAACATGGTTTCAGAAAGTGAGGCATTGCTCATCACAGCTTTTAAAGCAGACACTGGCTGACCTCTTCAGCAGCTCTGGAGTATTTTTCTGTTGCACTTGCTGCACTATTATCTTCCCATTTATTTTAAGTCCTGCTAAGCCCAGTGGAGAGGGTTTGCAGTTTATATTACACTACACTGATCCTTCTCCTGCCTGTTTTCTGTAGCATATGGCCATTGAGCTTATAGCCTCTCTTTCACTTCCGTGTCTAGACTGATTACCTTTAATTTTTTTTAATACCAAAATCTATATGACACTTCCCTCTGCAGGCATCTCCTCTGTCCTAACTCTGATTATATCTCCACCTTTTTCCCTTAACTACTCTGGATGGCCTCAACACACAAGTACAAAGCCTGTACCACCACCAGAGGGTTCAGATGCAAAGAGGAAAAATTAGTGCTTGTGCTCCAATTTTTGTTAGCTACTAACAACCTACTAGCAATAGCATTGCCCTATTTATTAACTGCTAATAATTAGCTAGTGCTAAATCTTAGTAATAACAACAGTCTTCTTTTACCTCCACTCCAAATCTTGTCATCAATAAAACGCCCACACAATTTTCCATTTTCCTTTCCTGTTCTAGGCAATTTTCCTCTTGGTTTCTGCACAAACCATTCATGACATGTCAGGCACCTGGCTGCTCACAGACCAGGCAGTCCTCCTTAGAGAAAACCCATGTCTACACGGAAAGGAGAAGGACCACAGTTCAAAATATTTTGATTATGAACATTCCCTAAGAAATCAACCTTTCCAACTGAAACAGAGTTTCATCGGGAATTCATTCAGCTTTGCTTTAGATGCTACCAAGAGCTCTGCTATTTTTGCTAAGGTGTTTGTACCATTCTCATGGTCAGCCCCAAACCACCGTGACCTGAGCCAACCACTTACCTCAGACCTTGAGCTGGAGATGGCTCTGACAATGAAAAGGAATTCATTGCTGAGTACTGTTTTTTAACAAAAGTAACAGAGTTAAACAAACAGTTAAGGCCTGATCCTCAGGTAATGCAAATCAGATCAGATTCATCAAAGTAAAATCTATTTATGCCAGTTGTGGTTCTTTTAACATAATTTCAAAGCATCTTTGTCATCTGCTACTGGCCTTACCAGGGGCTGAAGGCAGAAAATTTACCAAAAGCCGAGGGAAAGAGATAGTAATAGAGATCTCTTAGTGATGATTGCAGAATCAATATGACGATGACAGAGACTAAACGGCTATGAATCATCTTGTTAAATCTAACTGGTCTGCAGAACTGCCCCAGAACAGCCAACAAGTAACAAAAAAACCCCAAAGTGACTCATCCGATCCCCATGGCTACGAAACCTGTGCAGATGATGTGGTCTGTCCCGAGTGCCACATCACCGAGATGCCGAGGGACATGCCAGCCTTTGCAGGCGCTGAGCTGGCACAGCGTGCCAAGTCCTCATGCCCGCCCCGTGTCCCCAGGACAGAGCTGGCTTTCCGGGCTGGATGAGCTGTGGATGCCCGAAAGGGAGAGCAGAACAAGGGCGACGTTGTTCCCCGCGCATCGCCTGCGCTGCCAGAGTTCACAGCGCTGTTTTTCCCCAAAACTTGTTTACAGGAGGCGGTTACCATCACTCATTTTGACATTCAGAAAAATAATAGTGGGAATACAGGGGGACGAGAGAGGGAGAGCGTCCAGCAATGACATGGGCACAGAGGTATGCAGGGAATGAGAAGGAGGGAAGCAGCCTGGCCGCCCAGGGCCCATAAATCTCACCCGCTGGACCATGACCTTTTGCGTGCTGCCCACCGCTGAAGGTTTCTGACGTGCAAAGTCTTCCTCTCTGCTGCAGGGGGACAACAGCAGCTCAGGAGTTATTAAAACAGGGCCTGATCACAAGTCAGAATGAATAAAACCACTTGGAAAAAAGAGAGACAAAAGGTACGAAAACTTTACATAAGCAAGGATGCAGGTCAAAAATCTCCTGAAGGGATGGGTGTTTTGGGACACATCTATTTTTGTCTTCCCAGGTGCTGCTGCTGCACAGAAGGGCTGTTAACATCAGTTTCAATGCTCATACTGAGTCCTGGAGAGAGCAACAGCTCTTAGTTGGATGGATATCAGTTTGCAAAAGAATACCATGAGAATTTCACTGTCACTTCATAGGACATCATTTCTTATCCGAAAAAGAGCTGAGGCAGTGACTTTTCTCTCCTTCTCTTTGCCATTATCACCCCCAATTGTTTCCACCTGTGCCTTAAAGAATGTGAAACTTTGAGACCACTGGACCATAAAGTCAACTGTGTTGTTTCTCTGCCTAAATAATTAAACAGTTTTGGTGCCCAACTGAAGTGACTCCAACAAGAGAAACTTTAGCTTCTTGTGCAAACTAGAAGTTACAGATAGCTTACATACACACATAAACAGACTCATAGTCACAGTATATATTTAAAAAAAAAAAAAAGTATATATATATATATAGTTCTAGTCTAAAAGGTAGCATTTTCATTTCATTTCAGGGCAAAACATAAGTTTCCTGGGTTCTTAATTTTATTTTTACAGGAGAGAAGTTCTCCACAGAGACATACATCTGGCTGATGGCTTCTCATAGGAAGAAGTCAAGCTTCAAAATGGGAAGGGCTGAGTCCCTGTGTAACAAACAGATGGGCAGAATTTTCAGCCTGGACATTATTTTTAAATGTGATGGGATCACTGAGACATGATATAGTCATTGTCACACCACGAATTCTTTGCCTGCCACAGATCAGGAACTGTAAATAAACTCCCAAGGTAACCCTTGGAGTTACCCTCCAATACCCTCACGCGGGCTTTAATCTATCAAATATGGTAATTGTTAGCACAATCTAACAACTTGCTGGCTTGCAAATTAATCACTCAGTCTTAGCAGCAAGGTGCATCTTTTTATAGCAAGTGCTTGGCACATGAAGTGTGGCTAATAAGATGCCTCTAATTTAAGAGTCTCACAACATCCCCCTTAAGGAGATAATTGCTCACACCGAATGCCACGATCCCAAAAAGGCTGCAGAGAACCACACTGCATTGCTCACCAGCTGCCCCCAGCCACTGCAAGGAAGTGGGAGCAGCCCACCTCTGGCTGGAGTGCCAAGGAGGACACCACAGGGTAGGATAAAAACTCTATGGGATTGCAGCTTAACAATATATGCACAACCTACTGGACTAGAAAGGACATATAATGTCATCTCTGGCCCAGATATACATACCTGATTCTTGCCAGACTTTTAGTAATTTTGAGTTAATAAATGTGAACAATACAGGGTAAAAACCCATAGGCTTATAGCTCCTTCCTTCTAGCAGCACCTTACCCCTCTTGCTGTCCAAACCTAATCAAGCATCAAAGTCTTTCCTCATGCAAAGTCCTTACTCCCCTAACCAGTTCAGCTCTGCCCACCTGCCCTCACTCCCTTCTCCAGCCAGTCCCCATCCCTGCTCCTCAAGGAGATAGCCAAGCTCTCATGTCTTCAGGCTCAGGGCTTTCCCCCAAAGCTTTACCTGTATTGCTGATCAAATTGACTATCCCCTCCTTGGTGCCTCCTTGCAACTCTTCTCAGACATTAATCTGTTTTAAAGACACCAAGTTTCAGGCAAGGAACTCCTCTTGGTTAAGGGTGAAGAACTCACATGTGCTCTAGGGCACTGCAACATCACAAATGCCAACAGCAGGGTTGATGCCTTTTCTACAGAATATCTTCAGAGTCTGCAGTTGTTTCAACAATAGGGTGGTAAAAAAAAAAAAATCAAAGAAAACAGAGGAGTCAACTCACTACAGAACAACAGTGCAAAATATTAGGTCCAGATAAGACTTCAGGCCTTTCCTGAAGAAAACTGGGAAGGAAGGGAATTTACTGCATATCTCTAAAGTTGGTTAATAAATGCACTATCTCATCTGATATGGCAAGCAATTGCCTATTTGCACAAGTTCATTCTGGTAACAAAATTAGGTATTTTTTAAGCAATAATCCCCCTAAATTCACAAAGATGGAGCAGTGCACCCTGTGCCTAATTCAGGGATGTGACACCAGACTAAGCAGGCTGAGTCCCCCGAAGCACAACATGAATTTGTGAACAGTTCAGAGATCCCATCTGCCAAGCACTTTTATCTCTGAAGCTGGTAAACAGCACAAACACTCGCTGCCTCTCTGCTGCTTCTTAAGAACTAGACTTGCAAACCACCAAGGCTACCACAAGGCTTCACCAAGTACCTGTGAATCTGAAAGGAGGTAAAAAACAACTCCTTTTTCTCATTAACTATGCCCAACAAGAGGACAAACCTAATTCTCGAGTTCTTTGAATCTCTGTGAACACAGAGGCATCCAAACCCCAGCAGGATGGATGGCACATCCCTTACACTCCCTGGTCATACAAATGATGAGCAGCTGATGAACAGCTTTGAAAGACGTTTGCTGCACATACAAAACAAAATCTAAGGAAACAAGACAAAGATCATCCAAGGCTATAGTCAGTATCCAAAACGTTCCTCCTAGGGCAGCTTGAGCACTTTCGGTAACTGCACTAGAGAGCAAACTATATGGTATTAACCAGTAACTCTAAAAATTCCCTATACACCACTTTTTTCTCTTTTCTTTTCTATGGAAGTCATCAAAATACCTACTTTGAGCACAACAGCAAATCACTGCCAATCTTGTGAGACTGAGCTACTTCTAAATTGGGAACTGTGACAGGAGAGTAGCAGAGCATTAAGGCTTACCTAAGCAAATGAGTCACTTCAATTAAAGAAGCAGCTATAGAATTTAATAGAATAAATTGATGTCAACTAATTAACACTTACGATCCTTATTATCAGCAGTTTTATAGGATTGTAGCCTAGATATCACTATATGAACGTATAGTTAATTATCTGATGTACAGGATCAAACCCCACTATATTTCCTCCTGACAATATGTAACTGCCTGCTTAAGAAAGGAATAGTTGACTGATTATTCAATTCTAAGTTCAAGAGACCAGCACATTATCAGAAGGGCTGACACTGTATTGAGTGAGTTGGCACTCGCATTTTTAATTTGGTATTCCATTTCTTAGTTAAACTTCATTGCCTACCTTATTTATATAAGCCTTTTATCTTCTTGGAAAGCAGGAGGTACCTCTCCAGTAAGATTTATTCTTAGAATGCAATCACTTTTACTTTTTCTTCACATCCTTCTTTCTAACACCACCGTGGCCCAAACCTCCCTTCCTGCTGCAGCTGCTGTGCAGGAACACAAAAATGGTGTATAACTGCTTAGCATATGCTCTCCTTGCATGATAAAAAGTGGGAATGAAACATGGCTGTTCCCATATGACAAATTTGCTTTGCTATTTTCAGCCCCAATGATATAAGAAGAGGAGCACAAGGGTTTCTCCTGTACAGCTCCAAGTCTTGTGGCTCAGCATGGCTGCACAGTAAATAAGCTTAGAAATTGCAATGTCTGGGTAAAAACAGTCAGAAAAAATCTGCTTCAAGTCCTTGCTCCTATAGATGCACAAAAGCGCACAGGTCTGCCCTACAAACCCTTCTGCAAATATATAAGTGAGTGAGTGAATGAGTTTCAGTGTCACCAATTTAAAAACTTCACACGAGTGTGTCTTTACTGCGAGTTAAGTTTTCCAGGCTCTGGGAGCAACGGGAAAATGTCAGCACAGTTTACAAACCAGAGGATGTGAGACCACAGCCACTGGGCTGTACGTCCTCAGGGGTGGAGCGGCTGGGAAATGAGCCCCGTAAAGGCCACACTCCACTGACAGCTCACACTGCAGGCAGCAGCAATGTGCCCCTGAGAGGCCATTTCCAGCTGGTGACAAAGCAGGTGAGACAGCGCCCAGCTCTCCCCAGCATGGCTGCAGCCCCTGGCAGGTACTGGCAGGAGCAGGCAGCCTGCCACCACATCTTACCTGACCTCCTGCTTCCAGAAACACTGCTCCAGGTGAAGCTGACACAGGACAGAGCTGCAGCTGCTGCAAGGGCAGGATCCCACCACGTCAGTGACCTTTCCAGAAGCACGGGGAAAAAAGCACGTCCCTCTCCTGCTCGCAGCCCAATCCCATAAAGCTTTTTACACACACTTACGCTCTTCTTTCCACATTAAAGCACTTATGATGAACTTTAAGCACCATCTTATGTACCGTGGAAGTTTCCTAAGGTGCCTCTGGAGAACCTGGTCCTTGCCAGCCCTTGAACTGGGCTGGTCTGGCATTACAGGAACAATGCTTGCCCCAAGGAGGATTATCATTAATTGAACCATCCAAAGCAGCCTAAACACAGCAAATCCAATGCACTCAGATCTGATCAAAATTGTTCCCAAAATGAACTCCCTAAATCCCATTCCAATCCGTTCATCCACCTTCTAGCATGAGTGCTCCACACAGGCTCCTCCAACATCCTGCATCCCAATGCCATGGACAACGATGCAGAGTCCATCCACTGGAAAGGGTAGGACCCCCAGTGAAGATACCCCAGCACGTATTTCCCACAGGTATGTTCTCAGCCCTGAAATCAGGTTCTCCCTTTCCACGTGGGCACACCGATTCCATAGGAAAAAGCGACATGTAGTCACTAATTGCTCCAATTTATAACAGTGTGCCAGTTCACGCACATCATTTAAGCCCAGGTTAGGAACTAGGTTGCTAAATAAGCTTTAATCATAATAGTCCTCAAAGAACAAAAGGCAGGCAGAGAGCAGCCATTTTGCCTTCATCTGTCTTCTCTTGTTGCCAAAACCCTCTCAGATGGTTCCCCCATTTATCACTTGGATAGCGATCGTTAGCTCTTCTCATTCCAGCTCCTACAGACTGATGAAGGCTGTTAGACTTTTTATTTACTTTTTTCTCTAACTATGAACAGAGTTAGTGCTGTAATAACTTCTGTTCTTTTATACAAGTTCTCATTTAAAAGGGAAGTACTGAAAATCGTATACAACCCCAAGCAGTCTGTGCAGAGATATGCCCCTGTATAATGAACAAACAAAGAGATTTTAAAGCAAAATGTAAGCACTCAAATACTCCAAGTCCACGCTGTTTACAAAAACTGCATTCTACTCTCATGGCATTTCAATTATCTTTTTAAATACACACCCCAAACCAAGTAATTCTGTGTTAGAATTGCAATTGTTTGCTCAAACATATGAAGCATTAAGCTCCAAAGAACATATGAAATGCATAATCTGGACCACAAGCTACACTGGCTACCCTCCCTCATCATGGGCACTGATGGAACTGTATTCACCTGGTCACCTCCTGGGACAGCACCACATCCAGGCAGCCACAGGTGGCACCTGGCCAGGAGAGCCACCAGCAGTATTCCCACAGCAGTGTCTGCTGGATGGCACTCACTGAAGGAAGGCTTTGCTCCCAAGAATGAAATCGCCTTGCTTTGCTTTAAGGAGGAAGCACTGCCACCACCTCACCTTCTCCTGCCTGGGGAAGCACAAGGGGCACAGCAAGATCATCTCCTCTCCACCTTTCAGCAGTGCCACAGATCCAATCCTGCTCATTTATTCCCTCGCTGCCAAACACAAACCAGTCAGAGTATTTGGGATTTCTTACAGAATATTTCCATACACAAAATGCAGAGCAAGAAGATAGGATCCTTTTCCAAAGTCTGATTCCTCACACGAAATTTCCATTTACAAGCACATATATATTTTTTTCTCCATTTTGCAAAAGTGCCTTCCCAGTTTCAGCTTGCTGTCAAAGACCACTTGCTCTCCAATTCTGCAAAACATCTGCATGACCATTTTAGGATCTTAAGATGTTTCATTTCAGTTTCACGTAAAAAGAAAGATACAAAGAAGCTGGATGATAAGGGGGGTGGTTGGTTGGAAATTAACCATTTCTTTAAGCTAAGGAAGTGTGAAAACTCTGCTGCTAGGATAAAATAAATTAAAATAAAAAACACAAGAAGAGTAATTTTCTTCTAGAGGAACTTTGACTTAAACCAAACATATTCTTAGTAGAAGGTTATTAAAGTGAGAAAGTTTGACCAGCTCTAGATATAATAGATATAACTGGCCAAGTGAATGAACAGGGAAATCAGCATTTAAATTCAGATCTTTGACACTAATTTATTCAAGGCCACAAAAATACAGGATCTGAACATCACCACCTTTAGCATCCAACCCACTACCTCTCATCGAAAAGCATCTCATCTGTCAAAAAAAAAAACCCAATAAAAACCCACGCACTATAGGCTGAAACCTGCTGACTTACATTTGTTCAGCTAATGTCCAATTATTATTACATGAAATTCCACATGGAAAAAAAAATCTAATAAGAAAGCTAATGAAAATTGAGTATTTTACAAGAAAGTTACCTAAGCATAAAGTCAATGAGATATCACACTGGTATTCAAATCCAGGGGTACCAACAAGGGAAAAGCTGCATTCACACAGGAATGAGTTCTCAGACATGGAGGAAGAGAGTGAGCCAAAATCTTCCAGAAGTGCTAACTTTAGTTTTTGCCCTAAACAAGCATTTCAGCATAACACCAAGCTTTCCATACAGTATTTGAAAACCCTTTCCTGTGCATCACTTTGAACTGAAACTTTTGCAAATTCATTTTTGGGACAGGAAAGAGAGATTGGGGGGGGGGGGGGGGCAATGGGAGCACAAACTGCATCCCACTCCCTTACAGCCCAAAATTGCTGAGGATTCGAGATGCATGACAAGACACAGGGTTCAGCCTCCCTGCAGCCTCCTGTCCTCCACAAACCAACGGGGCAGCAAATTGTGGCATTACTTACTGTGCATGACTTATTTAATTTTGGTTTTTTCCTCGATTATAAGGTTAATGAAAGCCTCTGCTGCACTTCAGTGCAGGCAGATTTCCCTGCTCCTCTCTTCACCGATTTCAGCCATAAAGCCACACTAATTACTCTGACAGGCTAATGGGAGGAAAAAAGAAAGGGATACAGGCAAACACACACATACTCCCAGTGAGCCGTCATGGGTAAAAGAGGGCGAAGGACCCCTGGCTCGGCCAACCCCATTGACACAACAAAGGAGCTTCTGGCCTGGCAGCACAGAGCAAAAACTGTGGATGCACAGAGCAGAATGGGTAGAGGCAAAAAAAGGAAGAAAGAAAAGGAAGTAACACTCATTCTGGTGTTGTGAGGTCCTTACTATGCAATGCTTTCACGCTGCAAAGAAAAGTGCTATTGAGAGAAGGTGCAGGGGACCAAAACTCTGGGAGGCAAACAAGCAAACACGCAGCAGCGCCTGCCGCGAGGAGCCTGGGACCCCTGCAAACACAGAAATCACTCAGCCAGCCAGATGCTGGGAGAGGCAGCTATTTCAAACACATGAAATAACCACTTTCATGACAGAGTTGCTGTATACTCAGCCTGCAGGTGCACACCACCTCTGAGAACCTTGCACAGTGCAGACACACACACTGCAGCCACTGCGAGATGGATCATGCATTCAGTTTTCCTGTGCACACTGTAATGTTCAGGTAGTCATTGAAATTACATCTACTTTGCTGTTAAACGAGGAGAGAAATTGAACTGTGAGTGAAAACATTTCAGCTGGACAGGTAGGAATGTCGGCAGGGCAGCCCTGGCTGCAGCCAGCTCCAGCTGAGCACCCTGGGAGAGGATTTATCTCTCGCTGGCTCCTGATAGAAACCTGTCCTTGCCATAGTCCTGTGAAATTGCCAACTCTAAACACTGCAATCTACCACAGACACTGACAATAGCTACTGGTTATCTCCCTTGCTGCAGGAAGAATCACCAGCAACTCTCTCTCTCTCCTCAATTCTCTGAAGTTGTATTTAGAGCTTCCCCAATACAGGTGAGAACACCTCATGCTCAGGGTACTTTCCTCCCCACAGCAGTGAGCACCAGGATGGGGTCTGCATGTACCAGGAGCTCCCAATCACTTAAATAAAATATCATTTCAGTAGTTTTATACTTTTTTTCTATTGGATAAAACACTGGGAAATGTGAGCCACAAATAACACCATGAATTCTTTGCCTGGGTCCAGCTCCCAGTGAATCAAAGGCATTTTACTCAAGAAAGGACCACAAGGCTCATTGCTTAGACCACATTTGTAATGAGTGCTACTTGAGTTATGAAGAGTTTCACCCACAAATCTCAAAACACTTGCCAAACACTAGGAAACCTCATTTTTATCACTTCCCAGTTTGGTGAAAGTCATGAGGGAAAAGCACAAAGGAAAATATTTCCTTTTGGAGAGGGGAAACCCCTCACCAATGGCCAAGAAATGAGACAAAATTCTAGCCCAAGGTCTCCCCCATTTTGCCACAGTCTCACTGGAGCCTTGCCACTCCCTAAGCCCCTGAGAGCCACACCTTCGGATCGCTTTGGAAATACATTTGGTACATCCCCCATGAAACATGCAGTATTTATCTCCCCACCCCTGAAATTCTGTTATCTTGACAAATAACAATTAGCCACTTTCAGCTCCAAGAAAGAAAACCTATTTTCTGGCTCTCCTGTTAATCATACTTTAAAAATACATAAACTCTAGCCATGGGAATAAAATACATAAACTCTAGCCATGGGAGGGGAGGAAGCTTTGTTACAATAGCCACACTGTGACATCCTAACAGACACAAACTAAATTATTTTGTGTCTTTCCAGCAAGTTTCGTTCAATTAGCTTCACCACTGAGTTCAAAAGGTGATTGCTTAAGACCTATTCTGCTTTATGGAATTACAGCCCCTCAGTGATGTATGCAAAGACATGAGGAAATCTTAGATTAAAGCTCAGCTGCCTTGGCTAAATATTGAAAGAAGAAAAGCTAGGAGGTGGGGGAAGGAGGAAGGCACTTGGCATTCAGATCTTGTCCACGGTGGAACAATTAATTTTCCACTCTGTGATGAGATGACCGACACAGTGGTGCAGCACATGCATAAATACTTGTCTGTCAGCACTCAAAACCTCAGGCAGGAGAGCACCAAAACAGGTCCTCAATGATGTGCTGTCAGTAACGCCTGACAGTCCCTGAGTGGTGACCACTGCACACAAAAGCTGATTTTTTTGGCCACATTTTAAAATTATCACTCTTCTTTTCAGACTAATGGCTTTTTCCCCTGCTCTTAATGCTTTTTTTCTTCATTGTTTTGTTACACTGTTAAACAATTTCTTAATCTTCTTCCTTTGAACATTTATCCTGATGGGAGGGGAGCATACACTTCTGGGTGCTTTTCTACAAATCAGTCACTTCGGATGCTCAGAGCATTCCTTCATCCTGGGCCGAGGAGCAGGAGGACAATAAAGATAAATGTAAAACAAACTTAAGAGCAATGATCCCAACCCTTTTGCTGACCCCTTGCAGGAGGCTTGCTCTGCCTGCCCCCACAGCTCCAGACCCAGCCAGGCACGGTGTACCAGTGCCTGCCTCCAGCACTGCCCCAGGGCCCCTCACACTCTGCTTGCAGCCGGACAGATTTCCAAGAGTGCAGGAACCAGAGACATTTCAAGGGCTCCTTTGGTCTGAAATCTCACCCCCGGTTTTGCAGACTTCCAAAGAACTACCTTGCCCAGAACTGGCAAGATGTATTTATCTGTCAGCAAGGGCAGCCCAAGCAGCACAAGAAGGAAAACAAAGAAAAGCAACAAAAAAACCCCAAGACAAAACAAACAAAAAATAAAACCCACCCAAAAAAGCCCCAAACACATCCAATCCTGACTGCATCTTGAAAAAAAACAGGAACAAAGTAAATTTTCAAGTCTTCCAGGCTTCATGGACTACCCCCCAGTTACCACTTGATGCCTGCAGACACAGTTTCCCAGACGAGCATCCCTCCTCAGCTCACCCTACAGGAGCTTTTTATGTTCCTTTCAGCAGGACAAACAAGGCAGCTCCTTTTACCTTTCTGTGGTTTTGTTCTGTCCCTGACTCACCCATGCCCCACAGCCCATGCAGTGCCTGTGCTTTTCAAGATGCCATTGCAATCACACCTGGAGAGCAACAACAGTGCACACCATCCACTGAGAGCCTGAACAACCCATCCACGTTAGAAGGGAATGTCTGTGTCTCCCACTTACACTGCGATTATCCACAGTCATTCCCAGGTGTGGGGTGGCACCCTGTGGAAGCTGTTTCACCATCCAGGCAGGACATGGCAGCACAGCCTCTCCTGTGCTGGACACATCACCCCAGAGCAGGGGTCCTGAGCCTTGGACATTCTGCACAGCACAGCACAGCCACTTAAAAATAACAATTAAATTAAACAATCTGAAATAACCTATGCTAGCAGACATGAGTTGTCCTTTCACTGACTCCCAATTTTCTCACAAGAATGCACAGTAAGCACACAGGTGAATAATGTATCAACTGCATTTCAGATGGTCTCTCACCCAGAATACATAACTACTACTAGGAACTATTGCAGGACTGAAGCAGGACTATTGCTCCAACAAATTATTTAAAATCTGAACAGCTCATCACAAACATAGCAGTCTGGCTCAACAGCAGATGTACTTTTCATTTAATCAGTGCTGTTATAGCACATGCAATGTTAAAAGCAACAGATAATTACATAAATGAGAGTAATACCACACTAGGTAAAAAAGGCGCCACTTACTGTATCAGTAATTGAAATGATGTTGCCAGTATCCTTGTTTTACACATATCCTTGTCTTTGCCTCTGTAGTTTCTGCCTTTTGTGGCTTAAAATCTGTTTCTACTTTCTTTGTTCAGGAGTAAGAAATTCAGCACCATATAATCAGAAGGAAAAAAAGCTTGAAAAACACACCTGAAAGAATGATGCTAACTGTTATTTGATGACTACCTGCTCCTTCTTCTTTCCCCTGGAAGGTCTGTGCCCACGTAAAATGGAATAGGCACATCTAATTTTCATTACAAAGAGTATCCCTTACCTTGCAGCTACAAAACAAAAAAAAAAATCATCAAGGTAACAGATATGTCAGGATTCTTACCATGGCAAATCTAGCATGTGCAATCCATCCTGCATCCAAAATATTCCCTCTAATTACATCTGCCTTTCTTTACAGCACGATCACTTTGCTTATTGAACTAGCCCTGCACTTTTGGGCTCATTTGCACTCAGGAGCTTTCCTGAAGGGACTGGTCCACTTAAGGCAAAAATTTTCTTTCACGCTTGCACTTTAGAAACTGGAGGGAAACATTAAGTAGGACTGGGACACGAGTAGCAAAAGGTCTTTGAAAGCCATGTCAAAGCACCAGAAACAGCAATCTATTGAACAGGCATTTGTGACAAACACAGAAGGTGGGAAGCTTAGGAGAAGGGGAAGAAGCAGATGAGATGCAGTCTATTGAGTGAAGTTGATAGTGCCTGAACACATTTCAGTGATCATCTTGCCAGTATAAACATGGAGTTTTAGTCCTTTAAATAGAAAGTTTAGTATTTCTAAATTGTTAGCTGTCAAAAAAAAAAAAAAAAATCCCTCCTCTGAGAAATGCAAGCTGACATGAGTAACACCCATATATGCCCCGGTAGCATGCAGGGTATTATTAGTTATGCCACCTTTTAAACACTCCAGAGTCAAATGGAAACGTAAGCAGACTTGGCGACAGCTTTTTCTGAAGTGCAGCAGAGGGGCAAATCCATGTAATGTAATCAAACGTGGTGAAGGCTGGATTAGGTCAGGGGCAAAGGAGAAGAAATATCTGCACATTAAACACCCCTTAGGATCTGCTAAGATACAGTGTCCCAGCAAAGGGCATGGCCACCACAATGTCTGCATGGTAACAATTACCTTTTGCAGAGCATTCACTGTGGGCAGTTGCTGGAGAAACCACATCTTGGAAGGACTAAGACACCATGAAAGAAGTCCAGCCACACTGAGTTGGTAAATTCAGGGAGTGACCATTCACCTTGACCAGATGACTTTCCCCCTGGGAACCCAAGACATAAATGCTCACAGTCTATAAAATAAAAGACAAGTTTCTCCCCCATCTTTAGGGCTAGAATGCACTGTACCAGACATATCCTATTTGCCCACATGGGAATTTTTGGAATGTACAGTGTGCATCTTTGCCAAGAGCTTCCCAGTGATCCTAAGGGTTGATCCTAAGGAAATGGCTGAGTACAGCACCCACACCAGTGCTGGGACACATCAGGCATCACCTGTGCACAGCCAGCTAGAGTTCTCTTCAATCCCTTGAGCAGCACCTTCAAAATGTACCCAGCTATATTTGCATTAGAAACAAACTAAAACAAGCAAAAAAGGAAAAAAAAATAAACAAAACAAAATAGGGAAAAATACATACAAATCTGTATAAATGGAGGACAAACTGAGTAGAGAAAACAGGGGTGAAGGGGAACCCCTGCATCGTGGCCAGTGCCCAGGCAGGAGCACAGGCAGGAGCTCAGGGATGCAGCAATGAAACATTTCAGCTGCCCATATGTGCAGCATGCCATGCTGCACAGAAAAGGAACATTCACAGCCAAGGATCTGTAGAGAAATATCAGTGCAGTTCAGTATGCAAATATTTTGCTGTTGACAAAGGAAGTAATAGGGTACTTTTTCAGCAGTTTTCCTCGTGCCTGTCTTTAGAGACATCAAAAAGCAATACCATAAGCCTCACCAACACCCTCACATTTGACACTGTAAAACTACAAGCACACACAAATGCATGTATGTGCACTCCCAACATACTTTCCCCCTTTTCAGAAATGAAGTGCCACTTTTAAATATTTCCACTTTACTTGCTTTGAATTGCCGGAGATCAAATGAGTCAATTAAGTGCTGTGTCTTTTCTGTGCGGAGGCAAGATGAAGGTAATTTGCTGCTCAGTGCATCTGTTTCCTCATCAGCACAGTAAGGACCAGGCTAATTAGGGGAGGAAAACAATATGGTCATATGGATAGGCCAGATTGCCTGTCACTCAGCTATTCAGCAGCCAGGCTGTGCTATGAGGACAGCACACAGACGAGGAGTCTTCATCTCCTTCCTCGCTATGCCTTGGGAAAAAAAAACCCTACTTCAAGCACTCAGATGGTTACCTGAATATTTTTAGCATTAATCCCAAAAGGTTCCTCCCCAAATCCTGTCCTCACTTACATGCCCAGGATGAATGCTGCTGCTCTTTGCTCTGTGAGGATCCCAGACAGCAGGGGCCAAGGGCTCTCCAAGGGCTTCACAGCACCAAGGTGGGTGAGCAGGGACCCTGGCCCATGCCATGGAAAGCACAGAAAGCCATTGGCACGGGGAGTGTGTTAGCAGTGTGTGATGCCAATGCATCATTCCAACTCCCCCTTCTGCCAACTGGCAATCTGCACTGCCAGGCATCACTCCGTGTCCCACTGGACTCAGGGCAAGTGAAGGCAGGGTCTGCCTGCTCCCAGAGCTCCCCATGGAGCAAATGGGAAGGCACCCATCAGGAGGACGACTGGGTTTTAATGCACCAAAATCTTCACAGTCTCTGCCTCCCTACTGCCTCCCACACTGACATTTTTTAAAAATACATGTTTGGGAAACAACTGAAAATTGTGAGAAGCAGTACATGATCAAGAACCATCTAAAATGCTGTTGTACTACTCCTTTTCTCTCCAACACAAAAAATTCCTAAATATTTTCCTTCATTTTTAGTTTCAATAGATTCAATTAGCCATATATACGACTCCATTCCCAAACTCTCCTGACTCCGAAACACTACAGAATCACAGACCCCAGCTCAGCAATCATGTGGGGAGTACCCTGATCCTGCTTTAAATCACCAGCCCTAAATCTCATGTCAAAAGTTATTTTCTTGGCAAACTGAAAACATGCAAGTGCATGAGAAAAATGACTTTAGGGAGAGAAGGTAGAGATAAGTAATTCCAAGTCACTCACACACAATCCCACTGCAGCATTTCTGTTTATTAGGAGAAGATATGGAATATCAGAGGAAGTTCATTTATTCACTGGCCTGTAATATCAAGCAGCAGCAGACATTACATTTACCACATCCAAGCTTTATTTGCTACTACCAAATGAAATAGGAGAGGTTACAGAAAACAAGTTAACTCAGATCGAGCATATCATAGGCAATCAGCCTAAGCAAGGGCTTTCTCATGTCCCTGTCAGGCACCATGAGACACAGACTGAGTGCCCCATGCTGCAAATATAGCTTCTTGTTTAAAAAAAAAATTATTTACTTTAATCAAGTAGCTGCAGCAGATCTCTGGTTTTACACTGATCAGAAACACACCAATAAAGTCTGCTCCTCAAACAGGGCACAATTTAGCAGAGCTTGCTGAAAAACCGACCACAAAAAAAGCCAAACAAAAACCCAAACAAACAAACCAAAAAAAAAAAAAAGCAAAAAAACCCACCCACACAAAAAAACACCAACCAAAAAAACCTCCACAAAACTCAGAATAGATGTTGAATGGAGTCCAACCTTCTTTGCACAGCAGGGAGGACAGGTTCACTCACAAGCCATTTAAAAATACTGCCAAGGAGCATCTTAATGCCTCAGCCCAAAACAAGACAACTTTCATCCCAGATTTTGGCACACATCCCACACACAGCTTTGACCCAAAGGCTTTGCTTAAACCAAAGGAGCTCTTTGCTCCCATTCAGAGGGCTGCAGAGTTTGGGATTAGTCACCAATTCATCCAGATCCATAAATAGACATCTAAAAACCTGGATCAGTCTGCAGAACTCCCTCTGAACTTCAAGTCTTTACCCTTGCATCCTCATCAGACCTCACAGAAATTGCATTTCTTCCTTACCAGCTCTTCACGTCATTATTTACCGAAAGCCTACAACAAATCCAAGCCCTCAAAAAGGTGAATGTCATCTGATGACACATGTCAAGGGACTGGGGACAGTATTTGAGAACAGCTGTGATTATACACAGTGACATAGGTGAAAATAAATAAGCAATTAGTAGGCCATGTATTCAGTGGAAGAATATAAACTCCTTTCACCACAGTCTATTGCACCAGTATTCCACAAAACTGAGGGCTGAAAGCACAATACAGATCCTTCCACTTTTTGAAACCACTTAAATTGTTCTAAGAGTGTGTAAGTCTTAGAACTTGTCCAAATGGCATAAGCAAATTTATCCAACTATGCAGAAAATGCCAGTGGCTGGAATGGCAAACCAGGCTATTTGCTTCATTATGCAAATCCAGGCAATTATCCATGTCCTCCCCAAGAACAAATACTTGCTGGGGCAGCCATGACTCAGATGAAAGGGTGTTGTGACCAACAGGGACCCCTGCTCTGCTCATCACCAAACTTTTGCCACCACTGCTTTGAAAAAAAAACAACCCCAAAAACTCCATCAGGGCAACCACAGGCTTATTCCACCCCAGCACTCAACTCTCCCCTCACTAACTCCCCACCCCACAAAAGCCCAGCCAGTGCTAAGGAGCAGGCAACCTAATTCCCAGCGATAGGTGTTGAGTGGTGAAGTTGGGGGCTGGCAATGTTATAATCACTTCATCACAGTAATTGTAACAGACTCCAAGCACCTAGAATGAGCCAAACAAGCTACAAAGTTGCTACAGTGTGGTTTTGGGTAGAAAAAAATAGAAAAAAAGTCACCTCTGCTGCAAGTAAGAAAAGAAAATATCCAACTCCAAGCAAACTAGTACATCTGAAAAACCAGAGATAGGCACACAGCTTCGTTTTGGCCAATTAAGCTGAGGGGTCTAAAAGTCTTGAGTGAAAATCTTGGAAATTTCAGCAATGATTTGCATTACGCAAAAAGAACCCAAAATGTGAACAGCAACCAACCAAAGGGACTACTTGAGTTTTAAGAGACACCTTAAGACTAGCCAACACTGAAAGCATTTAAATTCTGGTAGCTTCAGAAGTAATGCCAGCATGAATTTAGTTCCCTGGATACATCCAAAGTCTTTCAGTTGCAGTTTCACTAGAACATAATGAAACCATGCACCATCAAATCATTATAAATAAAGTTTTTTTTGAGCTCAGAGGAAGACAGTACTGATGGATTCATGATCTGCACTGCTGTAATAGAGCTAGTAATAATTTTGATGTATTGATTGATTTTTCATTCAAAAAAAAAGTCACTTTCTGTAAGGAATGCCTGCTCAGGAACTTCTGCTGAACTGAACACTCTATGTTGCTGACATTGTCACTATGCTTTAAGTCAATTAGTAAGACTGGAGCCAGATGGTTGAAAATGACCAAAATTACACAGTACATTCTGTTGATTAGTTAGGATTATTATTCAGGCCATAATTGCTTTTAACAGATTATTTATCATTATTAAGATTACAATGATACGCAAGAAAATTACAAAGTTAAGAAAAACATGATTTTTCAAGAGCATCTGTCCCCTACTCAGTTCAAAACTTTTCTTAAATATCTGAACTAAAGAATTAAGGAAAAAAGAAAACCTACCTAAAAAGAAACTCATTTCATTAGCCAGACACACCTATTTTGGGATGTGACCAAAGACTGTAGAAAGATGCCAGCAGTGGGGTGTGGCTAGCACAGGTCCTTCCCGTGGGAACATTTTGCTATATTTCATAAACAAGATAAAGTTTGGATGTTTTGCAAACAACTTCTCCGGATTAGGTCAGTTCGGGCTTGGCCAATTGGGCCTAGGGGGAGGTCTCGGGCTGACCAATCTGGGGCACCTCTGTAAACTCTATATATATGGAAATCAAAACAATAAAGCTCTCTTCTCTCTTTCCTTGTCTGAGACCTTGGGTCATTCCTCAGCTAGCCGCTCAACAGCGACAGTGGGGAGTTTCCCAAAGCTGCTTTTTGTATTGCTGCTCACCTTAGCTGCTGGGAGCCTCTCCCAAGGATGGGAGGATGTTCAACTTTTCCAAGATTGCCTGGACCCCACCACAAATTTTTCCAACCAAACCCCCTTTGAAAAGGATACCTTGAAGCCCTACCTCCAAAAGAATCATTCCTCCTGAATTCCAAGCAAATGAGAAAACATAGAAAAGTCAGGTTTCACAGTGATTAGTAACAGAGAATTCAATTGGAATAGGCATTCTGGACTTCATTTTTAAGCATTGGCAAGCACACTGCTCCAGCAAAGGCTTGCTGGGGAAGTAATCATTTGCTTACACCATGGATACCATCATATCTATCTCCCTGCTTCACCAGCTGGGATGGTCCCCTCCCATTAGTTTTCCTACAGTCCTCCACTGCCACTATTTTTTTTTCAGTTACTCACTCATACAAACCACCACATCAAGATAAAGACAGTCAAATGCTTCCAGCCATGAGAGACCCACCGCTCAGGAAAAGGCTTCTTCAGACTGCACCCAGCATTGCCAGTTTGGCATATTTGAGTTCTACAGCTCAGAACCCTCAAAAGCATAAATCCCAGTGCCAGCTGCTGGGGATGAGGGATACATTGGCACTGAGAAAAAGGCAAGGACTCCTACCATCTTATGGACAGGAAGAGCACACAGAAAACTCAGTGGTGTACAACATCATGTAAACTAAAGCCCTACTCCTCTGATGCTGAGGTATTAAGCTAAAGACAAAATCTGTGCAAAGTAGGTCTCTTCCTCTGACACAAATTTTAAGTTTGTAACCAAAGTCAAGGAATAACAAGAATTCAAGTTGTATGAATCCAACCCCTTAAGCCTCTAACTTAATATATACACAGCAAATATCTGAAGATTTATCTATATATCCTACAGCTTTTGGGGGACAGTTAGGTTTATCTATCCACCAAACCCGCAAAACGCAGTCTGCCACATTACAGCTGCACTTCACCTTTGAAACACGATCCCTTTGGTACAAAACTAAGTGCTCTGACACACTACAGCACTTCCACTCCTGTAGGCTTTTCAAAAGCACCACTCTTCTCCCTCCTATTCATACAGACAAATCAGCATCTCATCCCACTGAGCCATGGTATTCTCAATGCTTTTGGCTGTTGCTAGGCTGGGTTTGGAAAACTTCCCCTTAAAGGAGGAGGAAAAAAATGACACTGGTAATATGCATAAAGTGTCCTCTAAAGTGGACAAAATATGAGGCACCATTAAGAAAAAGGGCACCAGACAAGAAAAGCATCATCCTTGCTCACCGTGATTTTCGCCATTAAGCTTTGGACAGAACAGTGAGGAATGGAGGGAAGGAGCAGACTGGCTAATCAACAAGTA
Organism: Entomyzon cyanotis; assembly: GCA_024500445.1. Classification (NCBI taxonomy): domain Eukaryota; kingdom Metazoa; phylum Chordata; class Aves; order Passeriformes; family Meliphagidae; genus Entomyzon; species Entomyzon cyanotis. The sequence goes on along the minus strand of JAKEPQ010001027.1, from coordinate 25,906,590 downwards.
CATCATGCAGATACCCATTAAGACCATATTACATTTTCCAAAATCTATATACTTCCTATGTTACTTCATCTCCCCCCACACCTATCTCCTCATTGCCCTCAACTTCTAATAGCAGTAATGACCTTGGCACATGGCATTTTCTTACAATTAATAGTTGGCTGGTGTTAATGGCCCTTGGCTACACCTTGGGCCATCAACTCCTCCCAGACAGTCATTAATCCCGAGGAAATACCCTGCACCTCAATCGTTATTACTTAATTACCTCCACACGTAATCTGCAGAGATGTAACACCACACCAAAGGATTGACTGCTAAATTATGACTGAGAAAAAAACTTCCAAGTCAAAAGACTGAAGATACTGCACCAAAACCCATTTAAAGGCATTTTAACATGCTAATAAATAAAAGGAAATTATTTAGGGCCTGAATCAGCTACTCAAGTAAGCAAAGAAATTGCTTTTGACCAAGTGGAGAGTTTGAGGTGCTCCTCTATTTCACAGTGCAAAGCCAAAGCTCAAACCCAATCTAGCACTTCAGCAACAAAGTGTTGCTTTTTAACAGGCCATAAACTGCACCAAGTAACAGTTTTTGTTCAGCTGGGAAGACGTCAAAGAGGGTGCACATTCAAGGGCTGCACCCAGCAACAAATGGAGAACTTGTGACATTTGCAACAAAATCCTGTCAATTAGGGCTGTCCCGAACAGTGCTGCGTCCTCCTACACAAGTAGCCTGAGCTGCTAGAGCTCCTCCTTCCACTTTGTTGCTCCTCACATACTCCTGCCACCTTCAGGGCAGGTGTTTTTCCCAGATTACATATCCTCTGCAGAGCCAAACATGATTAACTGCGTTCTTACATTATCAGAGTCACCCAAAGTGAAAACAGACCTCATATTTCATGATGCTGCATTAATGTCTCCATCCCAAAGGACACTAAACTTCATCACTGGCTAATTCAAGCCCAAAGCCTCTTTCATCTCCTTCCCTGCTCCTTGAGGACAACGGGGAAACAGGTTTGGGTAGCAGCAGAGCAGAAGGAAGATGAACGGTCCCATCAAAATAAAATACAATAAAAGCCAAACCCACAGAGGAGGATAAGCTTGAGGAAACAATTCGGATGAAGAGGACTCCTGATGATTTAAACGTGAGACTCAAAGGGAAAATGAGATGTTGATAATTGTGAGAGAAGTATCTTTTCATTGTGTGGACTGTTATTATCCAGAATAGGAAACAAGATGGCAATCAGAGACTTCATAAATCGGTCAGCGCTGCATGTTGCTGCTCCTTGGCATTAAGCAAACATCTGTACACACCTGCACCAGCACGGGGAGACAGCAGGCTCCTGCAGGTTGCTCGGGGGCTGCCTCTCCTCCTGGCTTGTCTCCTTCAACCAGTGAACTCTGCTGAGCTAAAAATAAGCATACAGCCTGCAGACAGCATCTTCCAGACCTCACCTTTCCTCCCCTGTGCTACAGCCACTTACATGCCACAACCTGCCAAAAAGGCATTTCAAAGCTATTTATCAGTGCTCACAGTAGCAGAAAAAGGCTTGTGCATCATGCTGCACTGTTGTGCACCTCCTCCTCTTTCCCATAACACAGATTTTCAGTTTTGGTTTTATGGGTTTTTCCTAATCAGGATTTGCCCAGGCCACCGAGTTCTCCACTTCTTCCCCCAGGCTGGCTACCTACCTGCCCTAATAGCTGCATAATTAAAAGGAAAACCATTCCAGGTAACTGGCAAGCTCTCCTAATTGAAAACCAGGGAGGTAATCATTTGGCCCAGGGAAAAGCCCCACTCCTATGCCATTATACGGACCACCATCTGTTTGCTAAATTAGCAGCAGTGAAATATCAGCATAGAAATGACTGACACCAATTAGTTTGCCTTTACACAGAGGACACTTCACCATCTCACTGGAGCTCTCCCTGTGACGAGAGGTAATTTCTGTTCAATGGGGTAAGACAGAGATGCAGCCAAACTTCCTTGAGCATAAAACCAGTAGCTTACTGGTGATGGATCTTCCCAGCCCATTCAATTTAATGAGACCAGCACCCTTGGCTCTCATTGCCTCAAGCAGCATTCATCCTTCTTGCAGGAGCACCAGGAAGATGTTCAGCCTCACTTATGACAAAGGCAGCCCCTCACCTAGGGTAGCTTCCTAATTCACTGGGATTAACCAAACTCTGGGTGAGCAAGGAACTGTCACGAGCTCTGCCTGGCTCATCTAGAACAGGGGACAGAAATACCACCCCTGCTTGGTGTCACATCAGAAGGCTGCATCAGGGCTGCATCACCTGCTTCCCTTGGCAATTCCCACTCAAGCCAAATCCTCCCCATCCAGGGTAGAAACTTGGCCACTTCAGCAGCTACCTGTCAAGCCCCACTTTTTTACACCTCTGCAAGCAAACCCAGATGAGGAGCACCTGAAGTCAGGACCACCTTGGCACATCACACTGCCCAGAAGAGAACTGCAGCAAAAACTGCTCACCACAACACAGAGATAACACAGCAGCTCAGCTTCTCAGCTCCATCTTCCTGAGACTTATCCTTCTATTGCCATCATGGCAACTGTATCCCTAATGCTCCCACCTCAAACTAAAATCCAGGTGCTACTGTGCACAGCCACATGGGGAAGAAAGACTCCTTGCATCCAAAAAACCTTCCCATATGAAGAAAATAGAGAAAGGAGCAGGAACCAAGCAGCTGGCACAGGGGGATGCCAGGAAACCCTAGGACCAGCTCAGAGCATCCCTGCAAAACCCTCTTCAGTTGCTGTGTCCAGAGCCACAGTGAGAAAATGCAGCTGGGGAAGAGTGGGGCCCTTCTTCCTCTCCAACCTGCATGCACCGAGTAGAAGGCACACCACAGTAAATTAAAAGAAGGATGCTACTCAAGCAAGGAATCTAATTTCGCTAACTAAAATTGTTACAACAGCTATAAAACAAAACAACATTAAAGCACACAGATATATTTGCCATTTACAGCGTTCCATCATATAGAGAAGGCCTTCTTTCCCCAGCACTGCTTTTTTACCTAGGGGTAAGAAAACCTATAAACACACTTGTATTTCTCCTAGATTTGTATTTTTCCAGTGAATGCACAGCCTCTGTAGCACAGCCTGTGCACATGACTAAAGAGCCAGGGCTCTCAGTAGCATGAAGCATCCAAAATCCAGACCCCATCACTTTGGGAAGCCGACACACAGGATTGGGATGTTGCATAGCTGCACACATATGCTGTGCACTGACTGTCAGATGTACTGCACACAGAGCAGGACACAGGAAATGGCAGACACATTGTGCTGTGCATCTTCTGAGCCCAAGCACAGCTGTGCCACTGAAGCAGTAGTCAGAGGGGCTCCTCCACTTGCCCAAAGCCTTTTTTTTGCAATTATCAGTAAACCGCACGAGGTCCCAATACTGTCTGTAGCCCTCCTAGCCCACACAACCTCACCCAGCCTTTGAACTCACAGCAAGTGCACTTTTAGGAACTTAGAGTTACATTTTAATTCTTCACTTTGACACATGATAATGTTGCAATTAGTACTGTGGGCAAACTGCTTCCCTCTGTCTTTGATGTTTGTTATTTTTACACTGATTGTTTTGCTGAGAGAGGAATTTTTATTTCACATTATTCTTCAGGGACAATGGAGAAGTACTTAATGTAAAACAAAAAAAAAAAATTAAAAATCACCAATGGAGCCTAATACAATACTGAGAGTTACATCTGAAAGCCTTTGCATTAAATATTACCATTACAAAGGTCACATAACCATCTCAAACATTCACATCCCTGCACACCCCTTTTGCAAGAGATCTATTTTTGTTTTTGCTTAAGCATCAGAACGAGTGATGGGGAAAAGTTTGAGAGGCTGTACAAAGTTCCTGAGGCGAGAGCTCATTAGTGACTCACCGTGATAATTAACAGTTAAGCTGACCCCATCAGGAGTCAAAATGCATTTTTGTCATGGAACTGGAGCGCATCTCCAGAAACCTCACGGCGGCAGTACAAAACACACACACAGGTGGCACCCTCAAAAAACACAACTAATCATTAGGGGACTGCATTTGTGATAAGACATAAGTAAACAACGGCAAATAAAGAAAATATTGTCTGCGTGATGCCTTGATATATTTCCCTCAGATATTTTTCAGGTGTCAGCTGTAATAAATGAAGCATTTACTGGGTGCAGACGACACTTTAAACAAATCAGCGCAAGTCCCTAAAGGAAACAAGCAGCAGCATATTCGGTAGTATTTCATCATTTCGGAGCTGGCAGAATGAAGCTGACAAGTACACAAGATAAATACTTTGTTCTGTCACGCTGTGTCATGTCGGAGAAAACATAAAGTGTTATATGACCTTTGGAGGCACAGCCCAAGGAAGCCTTCCTTCTCGCTTCCACGGCGCCGTTTGCAGCGGGGAAAAGAGAAGATAAAATAGAAACACCCCTCCGAGGGGCTGCCTGGCAGCACCTGGAACTCATGGGATTTCACAGCCACCTTCCTGGGAGAGGTTATGTTGCCAAAGCCTGAAGAGGGAAGATCTGTTGAAGCAGGAAGCAGCACCGCTGCACCTCCCGTGGCTCTGCAAAAACAACAGTAAGGCACTCCTCACAGAAGGGAAAGAAATAGGATGGCACAAGTTAATTATTATTGATCGCTATTTTCCACCAACAGAAAAATCACTCAGTTTGTTTCCTTCTAAACAAAAGAAAATACATCCTTTCGCTCTTGGTAGGACTTAGAAGCAGAAGCTGGGCTGAGCAGAACCCAGCCCTGCCGCTCTCAGTGGCAGAGCATGGCTGTGGCACAGCAGCACAACCAAAGGGCAATGCCTTCTGCTCCAAAACCATTTTACTGAGCCACACAAACCCATGCTGGGACACTGCTCCTTCATGGGCTGTGCTGGACCATAGTGTGCCCCAGTACCAGCACCACTTCAGCCTAACCTGCATATCCACACTGACCTGTGAGCAGAGCAAAGCATGAGATGCATGAGATGACACAGTGAAACCTGAACCTTGCACAGACACCCACAAAAATAGCTTTATGCCCATTCTAGCCAGGCTGAAATCCCACTTTTTAGAAATTTTTTTTTTATTTTATTTTTCTTGCTGTTCTAGAAGCATCACCCAGGCTCCAAGTCCTAAGGCAGGTAGGGCAAGCAGTGCTGGGAAACAGACTCAACATTTCCATCAAATTTTTACATGGCAGATTTTTATATGCTTGGTGTCTCACTGCAGGTATTTTTTGACCAAGGGAAGGGAACACTGAAGTGTTTTGGATAGGTGAGCAACAATTAATAAACACCTTTAAATCCTGAAGCACACTGCAATGGTTGTTTTTAAGAAACAAAGCCACCTGACAGACTACACTGTCCTATCTCACCTCACCAAAATGTGCCTGTTACTCTCTCACCTGCCACTACTACATCTCACAGCCATTAGGACAGCCTTTTTTTTTTTATTTTTCAATTTTTCTTAAGAATTCCTACTTTTAAAGTGCAAGAAAACTAATTCAATAAAATAAAGATGGCTGAAAAGCCACAAATACGAGCCAGAAAACTCAGAGCTGGGTTTAACATGGAAAACTGGTTTTAGGCATTTTGCGTTAAAACCAAGTATCAAACATACAATTTTATTTAAAATAAATCACTATGTTTTCTCAAATAACTGTAATAACTAACCATAGAAATTGTATTAATCACAAGTGTGACAATGTTTGACATATTTCTCCTCCCCTTTCTTCCATGAAAGACAGCAAGCAACAGACCATCCTCATTATTTACATTGTCAGTTTTATGTAACAACCCACAGTTACAGAATATCCATAATAAATTATTTTTATTTACATCAACTTCCTGGCTTTCATGCTGTATCCAATTACTGTGAAAGAGACAAATAGGTAATTAAGCTATTTGCAGCTAAAGAAGACTGGAATTATCAGTGTAAAAAGATAGGAAGGTAGTCGAAAGCTGCCTCTCTGGTATACATAGTAAAAAGCAATAATACTAAAAGTGGATAAGGTAAAAGCACATCTGTAATTATTAACAATATGCTTAACATTTTAGTGTCACATTATTATGAATTAATTTGACATTCATTAGGGTTGCTCTGATCATAATGAATCCATTTGCCAATTGCTTTGCCTTCAGATAAGACTCCCATGGTTCCATCATAACCCAGTCATTAAGTGTTAATTAACAAAAGCTTAACAATGAGACACTGGAAAGAATAGTTAGATAACAAAACAAAGTGGTTTGACCTGCTAAAAACACTGTATAGAAAAAAAAAACAAAAATGGGAAGACAAAAAAACCTCTTCTATTAATTTCTGGCCAAGTTCCTTCAGAAATTAGATTCTGGATGACTGCAAAGCAGGTTACATCTATCCAAGTGCTCCAAATCCTGGCACCTCTGGGCCAAGTTCAACTGCCCAACCTGATGCTGAAGCTACTGCAGGTCTGACTGGGCAGAGAAGAAGAGTTACCCAGAGAGGTTGCCCAGCCACGAAGTCAGGGACAGAGAAACAGCTATCTTCACTTCCAGGTGAGCTCAGCACAGCATGGGCAACTTCTTCCCAGGCCTTAAGGTGAGATGGAGAGCAATGACCACCTCCTAATCCCAATCCAAACCCAGTCACAGGGCAGGCAGCATCATGCCAGCAATACATGTGTTTATCCTTCTCCCCCTGCAAATTACACAAATTGCACCATGTTTTAAGTATCATTTTAACTACAACTGCGTGGCACTCTATGTTAAAGAAGAAAAAGCTCAGTAGAAAGAAATGAGAGGCAATCTAAGTGATAATTTATTGTAGGCATCCATTAAGTAACGCTGAAACATAACAAAATACTTTTAGAAGTACACGGGGTATCTGCAGGAATACTAAATGGCTTAATTATTTTTACTGCTCATACACTGAATATCAAATGAATTTATAATAGAGAAACAGCTGCAAGAAAATTTTGTCCCACAAATAGAAGGAGCATGGCAACTGCTTTTACTGCATACCTTCCCATCCCTTGGATCTTGGAAAGTACAGAAGGAAAGGGTTAAGTGTCCCACTCTTTTCATATTGAGCCTTAAATACCAAACAAGCTCTTCTCCTCCCTGCATTTCTGTCCCAAAGCTGCTCTGTTTGTTTCCAGCACGTCTTGTTTCCCACTTCCCCCCTGTGCACCAGACCACCCTTAGTTACTGCTCAGGTTTGGGATGGTGCCAACTCCATCCCAGGGAGCATCTCTGCTCACTGCCAGCGGGAAAGGATGTACCTGGGCATCACATGCAAAATTCCAGCAGGGGGTTTTGTGTGGTTTTTGGGGATGTGGCACCACTAAGTGAGAAAGATGTACTTCGCCAAGGGATGCAGCTTGCCAATGGATTGCACAGACTTATTTCTTCTGGCAAGCTCACAGGGACCAGAACCCTTCCCAAAGGTGGGAGGTGAGGCTTTCCTGCTGCAAGACCTGCATTTTCTTACCACAAGGAGCCTTGACCAGGCACACTGCTGGGGGAGACCACTGAGTGGAATTTCACCAACACCTCCCCTGCTCAGCAAGGGGCAGGTCCAATAACTGCTTTTACTGCAGGATGACCCCAGCAGATGATGATGTTGGGCAAGGGAGCCCTGAAAGGGCTCCTAAAAAACCCCACAAACAAAACAAACTAACAAAACACAAGAACACACAAAAAAACCCCAAACCACAACCAAACAAAACTGGTTTGCATATTCAATCTCCCCTGTTGCTCTCTTCCTTCTGCCTTCTTCCACCTTTCCTCACCTTGCCGTGGGAAGCCACACCTTTGCAGGGAAGAGCTCTTCTCCCACCTCCAATGCAGGCCTGTAGAGCCATGTTTGGACAACAGCAGACAACAGACAGGCAGACACACAGACACACTAAAAATAACACCAGCACTGTGCTCAGCCTGATGCTAGAAGAGTGTGACAGCTGCCATTCCCCTTTCCCAGGCAGAGCAAAGCAGGGGTTTAGTCATCCCAAACTGCTGGAAACCACAGCAAAGCCAGGTTACTACAGCAGAATAAGCAGCTCCCATGGAAAGCTACCAGGAGAGGGGATGTGGGATGCCCCTGACAACCCTCACAGCAGGGCTGGATCCAGACCCACAGCACCCCAAAGCTAGTGGAACTTGTGGTTCCCAATCCCTAGAAACTTCCTGGCTATCCCAGTACAGAGAGGAGCAGATGGAGAGTCCACACAGGGAAAGGGCAGGCACCTGCTGATAAAACCAATACATAATAACCCTATAAAAGTAATTTTTTTGTAGATGTTTTACAAACTTCAAAAATCAAACACCCCAATGAGAAAGCAATAAAGGAAACCATCCACAGATTTAACAGCAAGTGTTACAAACAGAAAGATGTGCAAAAGTACGTTTCCTTCAGTCTGCCTTCAACCATTTGGGCCTTTCACATTTTCCCCCTTTTAATTAGCATATACTCTAAATTGCAACAAAGGTTCCAAATTACCTTAACATCATAAATTCTGACAAATTGAGGAGATGAAAAAATAACCAAGTGCAGAGAATTGGTCTGACTACACTGCATCCTTATTATCGTATAAGCCCCTCTTCCATCCCTCCCTCTCCTCTGTTAAAATACTTCAGCCTTCCAAACCACTATCATTTGCCAATTAAAGGCTTGGCTGACTACACTTCCAGGCAGCAGGAGGAAGACACAGGCTGTACTTCATGCACTCTGTGCTGCACAGTTTGCAGCAACACAGGCGATGCGACCCCAAAACTTCAGTGTCTCGCTGGTAGACTGCTCCCTGCTAGCACCAGAGCAACTGCAAGCCAAGGTCAATTCTTTCCTTTAATTCTCTTCTTTCTCACTTTTTTTTTCCTTTTCCCATGGCATGGGAAGAGAGCTTAGTTGTTTCTGCATGGATGCAAGGTGAATGAGGCTGTCGCTTCTCATTGCAGTGCTATTTATTACAGGTCGCTGACATAATACAGCTTCCCCCAATGCAAGCAAAAAAAGCAGGCAGGAGTTCTTGAGCATTGTCTCACTTGCCTCTTTGAAGGGAATATATGAAGAGGTTTTATTTATTTATATAGTGATCTGACAATGGAGATGCATCAGCTTGTTTTCAGAGGCTTCCAGCTGAAAAAGGCAAGTTTCCTTGTTAGTAGGAGGTTTTAAGGAATCTGCACACGCAAGAGAAGAAAAGAAGAACATGTCAGGAAAAGAAAATGCAAGATTAACAAGACACACAGATGAAGAAAGGAAAAATTACACTGAAATCAAGGGTGGGGAGAACAGGGGGAGTGCTTCAGGCTTGCTCCTGCACAAGCCAGATTCACTGTAAGGAAGGAAACAGGGTAGTAAGAATTAAGCTCCACATCCCTGGCTGGTGAAAATCTTGCTGCAGCAGAAGACCCGTTCCCAAAAGAATGTCTGGTTGAAGAGTTGGTTCTGGTCTCTCATCAGCAGTTCCTCCCAATTTAAATCATAGTTTCAGATGAAAAGATTTTATAGATCTCTGTTCTGTCTCGAGATGAGTTTGCCTAGAGCTCCACGCAATAAATTGATGATGAATCAATTTTCCTACACTGTGCTTTGTAGTCTGCTTTTTTCATACAGTGCTGAGAGCTGTGTATAAAATACCTCATTCCTTACTTGTTTTTTAAAGGTAGGCTAATGTCTCTAAAGATCAAGAATATCCACAGCCTATTTTTAGATTACTCACAGTAAGCCAAAACTGTCCTAATAAAAAGATCTTTTAATTCACCTGTTATATTTTATTTCAAGGCCAGATTAAGAGATAAAGCAGTCTGTACCAGAGGCTGTGGAAGTTGCAGCAGTGACTCAGGAGGAGGCAGAGTGACCCAAACACGACTGTTAAAAGGCTTTGCATGCTCCCTGTGAGATTGGCTTTCACTTTCACCCCCCACTCCCACCGTGGGGGCAGATTGAGCCCAACAGCCCACAGACCCCACAGTGCTATCAGTCACACAGCACCAGTACATGACTGGGAAGAGAGTGGTCCAGCATCCTCCTGGATAACACACTTTAACCCTTTCATCTGCCTTTTCTCACAGCAGTACATGTAACAAAGCACAGCAGTTGCTATGGAGCAAGGAGAGCTTTTAGCACCTCTGTACTAACATAATATAATTAGTATTATAATTTCCACAGTGCACTTTTTTATCCCTTCTTATCCCAGAATGCTTTATGGATTTATACCTTTACTCAGAAGGCTGTCCATCTCATGAGCCTGAACTGAAATCATGGACTAGAATTCCATGGCTTTGGAGAGCTTACAAGTCTTCAAGACCATGTTTCCCAGTCCTCAGGGCTCCCACAGCAGAAAGGAGAGCAGGTGGTCATCAATGGCCGCAAAAACTTTTCCAGCAACATCTAAATGCTGTGGGAAGTCCAGCAAGGCCAACCCCACAGCTGACACCACAGAGCCAGCAGCTCCTGCCCACAAACCCCCTACCCAGCTCCCACCCTCCCCAAAGGCCAATGGGTCCTACACAGAAGAATAAGGAAAATGCAATCACCCACACTGGAATTTGAAAAGACTGCCTGTGCATCCCACAAAAAGTCAAAGGACTTTCAATTTATCAAACCATGGCAGGACAGAGCTAAAGGAGCCTCCTGTGCTCTGACACTGCTCCCACTCCCAGCTGCCTCCTTCAAACACCATTTCAGGGGCAATCCTCCACCTGTATTTTGGCTGTGGATCAACCACAATCTGTGTTTTTCTGACATGATCTCCCTTGCCCTCTGTGAGGTGTGTAACTCATCAAAGCTACTGGGGAGGTGAAAGGAAGAGTTTCGCAACCTCTGGTTTATAAATATACAAGATATGACTTTAGTTTTGCATACAGCGACCTGCAATTCCTGGTCCTTTCTCCTCATAACCTCCCACAAACACCAACCCAAATTAATTAAATGCCACACAAGCATAACAAAATTAAAATATAATGCTGGTAAATTTCAGAGTTTTGGGCTTGGATCTTTCCACCGTTTTTACAGCATTCATGCTAATGCAGCATGGCAAGGAAAAGCAGCTTGTTAGTTTGAGCTCTCTCTTCCAGCTCAGTTGCTGAGGCTACCCAACACACTTGCACTCTTATTTGCTCTCCTCTCTACCATATCCCAAGCTGTGAAATTAATATGCACAGAGGACATAAACCTCTAGCTCAGGAATAAAAAGTGACCTTACTATGCTCCTGCTTAATCCTCCCCGGGCTCAGCGTAACACCGCTTTGGGAAGACAGCCCTGCATGACACCAAGGTGCCACCTCGCCCTTCAACGAAAGCATCCTCCCCACATGCACACTGCCTGACTCCTGGCAGAAAATCCCTGCTTGGGAGAGAGCAACAGCAGGAGCAGAGGAACCACAAAGGCCCCAAGCAGCACACCGAGATAAGGGCATTGCATCCACACCTGGACCGCTGGGAAGCACTGACCTGATGTGCAGATAACCACTCCAGCCCGCTGGCTCTCAGGGAAAAGCAGCAGGATTCAAAGTGCCAGATTGTATCAATGAGGGACACACGAGAAACTGCTTTCGCTGCACTACACAGGAGCAGTGGGCACTTTGCAGGGCCCCACGACATCACTGCCATGGAAGCTGCAAGGAAAAACTCCATCCAAAGCACTTAAAATAGGAGAGATTTATTTTACAATGCCAACCTGCACTCCCCTCCCTGCTGCCCCAGGTCAGGCCTGAAGGTTTTGCCTAGCCTTTGGTTTCAGCTGTTCAGAGTTTCAAAACTCTGAGGTCCCAGACAACTCCTGAAGATTTCTGCCGAATTTAACTGCACAGACATGAGAAAGTGCCACACTGAGCCCTAAAATGTGCACGTGCACAGTCAGAGGATGCCATGGGTGGCAGCACAGCTCCCTGCTCTCTGAGAACAACTTGAACAACACTATTTCCTGCATCCCAATCTGGAGAGAAGCACAAGCACACATCTGTCTCTAAAGGCACAAGCAAGAACTCCCTTCCCAGAAACAGCACCCAACTTTGATCATAAATCACCACCACCTCTCTCTGAGGGTTAAACCCTACACGTGTTGAGCCAATTACACAATTATTCTGAGTTTTCAGGAAAAGGAGAATTAATGTGCAAACACAGGGAGTGGCAACAGCCACAGGGAAACCAAAAGCCTTGCTCATGTGAGCACCCAGGGACTGTGCCAGAGGAACAAGTGCTTGCATTAACTGCAAAGTGATGACTGTATTTCTACAGATTCCTCAGCTGGTGTTTTGAACTCTCTCATTGAAAAGAAGTTTTTTGGCAGCACACCAGGTTAAAAAAGAAAAAAAAAGTATCTCTGAAGCATATGTGAAAATACGTACATAAGAATATACAAACCACACAATTTTCTTTTGCCACTCTACAAGCATCACATGAAATGTTATCAAAACAGTAAATTCCAGAGCAATTCAGTTGTGTGCATGTTAGTAGCTCTTAAATGTAATACATGCATGGGTGTAATGCACACATTCCCCTCACAATCTTTTCAACAGTTGTCACGAATGGGGCACATCAAAAGCAGAGCTGGACTTATGCAGGAGCTTGTTTCTAACACTGAGGTGAAGACTAAACACCACCAGTCTCATAAAAGGAAGACACCAAAGAAAGGAGAAGGTGTGACAACAACAGCCATTTCCAGAAAGCCATGTTTTTTACCATGAATATTCCAAGTCCAATTTGCAAAACAGGTTAATTTTGCATGCAAATGGACAGTTACACATCTAACTGACCATTCGGGCAAGCAATTACACGCGCGATTACCTGATTGCATAATTGTGTGGGCCTAATTTTGAAATTGGGTCTCACATTTTCTGTTGAACACAAATGCTCTATTTAATAAATAGATATTGAGCAGTTTTGTAGCGAAGTCATCCATACCTACTGACTCTAAACCAGATATTGAAAAAACATGCTGAAATGTGAATTTACCCAAAAAAGAGGATCACTTCACCCTGGCATAATGCAGCACATGGCCACCAAACTGAGCCACAAGTTTCTCTGCTGAAACTTCTTGTCCTTTAAATTGCAATTACAATATCTGTACAAACATGCCAGGTATCTTCATCAGAAGCACCGGAAAGTTCCTTACTGTAATTCTTTCAGTGAAAGACTTCTGGGGGTTTCTTGCTACTCAGGATGTATTCTAGGGAGGAAAATCAAAGTAAAAGCACATTAAAAGAAACCTATTCTGAGCAAGCTGGTCAGGAGCTCATGAGTACAGTTTCATCAGACAAATCCTGAAGATCAAGCAAAATCCAGGCTTTGAATTATGAGGTGATGCAGGGTTTTTTGCATGTAATCCAAGCAGTTGATGTCCCAGGCCTTTGCATTGCTGACCTCTAAGGAGAGGCTTCTATCTAAATTTAATCATCTGCAAGTATTTTCAGCCAATTGCAAGGAGTATTTTTCTTTTATGGAATAATCCTAAACACCCTCAATTTTCCTGTGCATGTCAACCACAAGTCTCTATTTTACATGTCAAGCAAAAGCTCTTTAAGATTAGCTGTCAGAGCCTGCGAGTTTTGGCCAAATATCAATTTTCTGTGTGGATGATGCATTAAATTTAAGACGCTTGTTGCTACTGTGGGCAAAGCAATATAGCAATTACCAAGCTATTTCTGACTTACAAATCCATAAGTAATCATATTGCTGGAAACCCAAACTTGATGGGAAAGAAATTAAGTAGAGTCTTAAAAACAAAGACTACCATTGAGGTAGTCACTGCCACCTCTGTCAGGATGCACATCAGTGGAAAGACCTGATATCACAGTCCCTGAGCCACAGACACTTGCAGAGATCCAGGGAAAAGCAACTCCAATTCCCTCAGGCTTGTATTTCATCCACCACAACTACACAAGGACCACAGAGGAGCTGAGGTGGCTTTTGCTCCTCTCTGTCCTTCCCTGGTGGTTTGATACCTGCCACTGATAGTTTTCTTTATCCCATCTCCATGAGACATTAAAGTCCTGTGTTGTGTGGCACCCAGATACATCCTCCTTAATATTAGTAAGTCAGGCTTGTGTGATCCAATAAATGATGCTTTTGTAACATCTCATACTGATGAGTTCCAAGGAAAGCTTTTCTTTACCTGCCACAGTGAGCCTCAGCCTGTGACACCAAATAAACAGGAGGTTTATTTCAGATATTTCTAGAAAAACAGGGATGTTTCAGTTCATAGGAGTTCTCAGGGAATTTAACCAACTGCAGGTTTAAGAAACACATATAAGGTGAACTTTGGTGATCCTAAGCACGTTCTGCAAGAGTCAGCTGGGATCCCAAGAATCCCTGACACTTTGGCTCATATCAGCATGACCCAAATCAAGGAGCAACAACCCAGGTAGCAGTGCATCCCTGCTCCTTGCTGGCATTGCTCCAGTGCTCATCCTCCACCAGCCTGCAGCAGCACTGCCTGATAAAAGGCTTTACACCATCCATGCCCCAGGGAAACAGCAGTATCTTAAAGCTCAGGACAAACAACGAAAACCTCACACTGGCCCCAGAAGGCAACACAAACAAACCTAAACCTGACAGGGACTACCCAACATCAAAACAAAACCTGGTCATCAGTGAGCCAAAACAGATGGACTTCTAAACACCAGTGTCAGAAATGTACCAGGAGTCGATGTCGTTTTGTCACATCACTGAAAAAGCCAGTCAGACTAGATCCAAAAAACCCAAAAGGAAACAAGTGTCACGGTAATTCTCACACAGCCTGGAACAATTTGGACACTTCTAACACAGGAAAAGCCCAAGGTACAGAGTGTTGGAGCAGAAGGTTTACGCCCACAAGGACAGGATCCATCTGGGACAGACAGGACCTACAGGAATCACACACTCTACAGCCTTTAAATGGAGAAAGCCACTATTTGCAATGTTTTGTCTCCTTCTGTGGGCCTTCAGCAAGAGTGAGATTATTCAAATTGACAGCAACAGTCTGGCAAGATTGTTTTCCAGTATCAAAGAACACCTACCCAGTAATTGCTGTACTGTAGCATGAGGCATAGCCCACGTATTTTAATGCCTTAACCACATGTCGTGGCAGCAATTGGACCAAAGCTATTAAGTCTTAATTAACCCATGTTTCCATCTCCAATTCCACCAGCATTATTTGCAAGACGTTGCAAAACCATAATTCAACCAGCCCCTGCATAAAACATTACAAAGGAATTTAAAAACATAGCTTATAAAAACAATCATTGGAATTTTTCCCCAATTTCTTAAGGTACACGTGTTTTGACTTTTCTCTGCATGCAGATCAGCTAAAGGTGGCTTTTTCCTTCCTTATGTGAAGACTGAGATTCTCAGAAATCCAAGATTTTGGGATAACATTAACACTAAGAAATTCACAGCAAATAACACTGTGTGAATCTGGTTGTTGGTTTGGGGGTTTTCTTCTGTTTTTGGAATATTAGCAATCTCCTCCTGTCCCCAATCTCTAGCTACCACAAGAAAGTAAAAGCTTCTTAAATAATCTTTTATTAGCAATTTCATTAAAGGTTCAACAAACAAATGCCAAAACCCTTGGGCAGCCAGAAACATTCAGCACAGACCTGATTTTGTTTCCTTTCTAAGAAGCTGGACCAAGCCAGGGAAAATGTGAAGCATCACTACAGTTGTTGGCAGCTCCAGAAAGAACCCCCCACCTGTGCTGCAGGCACCACATTACTCACACAGCAGCTGCTTGTTATATCGTGATATAATGAAGTTTCACAGCGACACGTGAAGCAACACTAGAAACAAACCTAGCCCAGGACTTCAGTGTGTTATGCAGCACGAGGGCGACGTAAATGCTGTACAAGTTATCACCACTATTTATAGGCTCTAATAATTCCACATTTTTCTAATATGATCTTCTCAATACGCAGTGCCGCCCCGAGTGACACCAGGGCTGCACAGCTGTGTGAGCTGGCAGCAGCCTAAAACATGCTGCATGAGAGGATCCAAACATGCTTGATTTTAAGAGCAGTCCAAAACTCCAGGAGACAAAGAAATACTCTATGCTGAGAAATCCAGGGAGAAACTGACAGTGCTGGCACAAAAGTCTTCCTCTGGCTAAAGGAGCAGACAAAGGAAGAGAGAAGAGTGGCAATGACTTTACATTTGTTTTGAAAATTTCCATTTTCTCTTAATGGGATATTAATTCCCTTGTTCCCACGAGCTAAGCTGGCTCTGGGAGGAAAAATTCCCACCTTCCACCACCAAAGACCCCTGCAGAATGTGGGGACACACACTTCACCGGGTCTGAGTCAGCCCATGGAAGAAGTGGAATAGCAGGGATCGAACCTGAATTTTCTAAACAAAATTAGGTGCACACCATTCTGTTTGCATATCGGCTTCTCCCATTCACAATGTGCTAATTCGGGCAGCAGCCACTGTGGGACATAAGGATGGCTTTCAAATCAAACAGCTCCATGCATTATTTTTGCCTCCGTCCTACACAATTCCATGGCTTTTTCCATACGCTCCAATGCGTATGTCCTCTGAGCATTATTAATAGCTACTAAAGAATATTATCTGCCTACCAATCACTTCAGCTTCCTACTTGATGGCAAGTACATTTTTAGAGCATCAAATATATCAACAGGGACAATGGTTGCTAAATTTGAAGTCAACAACAACTGGAAAACGTTAGCTACTTCATTGGTATTTTTACATGCTTGCAGAAATATCTCTTGAAATAAATGAGCCCTTTTTTATCCTTTCAAAGAGATAATAAAATAATACTGAATTCTAAATACTGTCACATACCCTCAGCAAACAGCAATTTAAATTTAGATAAATACATTTTTACTGCCAAAGATAATGAGCAAAAATAACTACAATTCAACTTTGCATGGTGGATCGGATGAAAAAAAGACCACCTTAAAATGATAGCTGGCTGGCAGCCACAGCGCAGCCGATGAACACTCCCCAGAACATGGACAGTCTTGGAAAAGGGGTTAAAGCAAAATAATTCTTAGGAACAAATGCTTATCATTGCATCTGGCTGCGACATTAACCTTAAAAGACTACTAAAATATTCCATTAGCATACTAACCACGGTACATAAACTTTTATGCTTAAAATGTTCAATATTTCAACGTAATTTCAATTAATGGAAATTGAACATTAGGATATGTATCAAGTTAAGTGTGATGGTTTTTCTTCCTGTGTGTGCAACAAAGCAGCTCCAACCTGCCCATACCAGCTCCCGCCACAGGAGCCACATCCACAGGAGAAGGTCCTCTGCAGCTTGGGGGGTTCAAATGAGCAAAACACTGCCACAAATCCCTTCCCTGCACATTCAGCTCTGCACATGAAGATTATTTAAGCATATGCTGAAATGCAAAGCGGGAAGCACATCTGCAATATCTGCTCAGGAACCTCACCAAGCCTCAGCAACCGAGAGGCACCTGCCCCATAGGAGAGGCTTTCTTGGGAAAACAGGAGACAAAGGGATGGAAGCACCATTTGGAGAGTCTCGGTGGAGCACAAGGAGCCAAGCCATGGCTAAAGTCAGCAGGACAGGGATAGGTTCCAGAGCTTTATCCAGTGTATCATCACCAAGCCAGGACACAAGAGTATCCTGCTCTCACAGCAATGCTACAGCCAAGACTGCATCACTGTTTCACAGTTCTGGGCTTTTCCAACTTTTCCATAACCCAGTTTTGTTCAGACAGGGTTTTTAGTTTGTTTTTTTTTATTTCTAACATACAATCTTTTTGCTTCAACCTCCCTGTGGCAGGATCCATTTCCTACATGAATCACAATCGGGAGGGGTGAGAAAAAGAGAGGTCAGGTATCACAACTCTTAATAGACATTTATTAGGCAGTTTAGTCAAGCAGCTGTGGGCAAAGGGTCACATAATGCCCTGCAGTGCCACAGTAGCCTCTCCACATGAATTTAAAGCCTGTCAGCAGCATGTCCCACAGCCCAGCGTCCTCAGTCCCACTGGGAACACAGCCTAGGAAGGAAACCTGCCTGCCACAGGGCAGCTCAGACCCTGGTCCCACTGGCCTGAGCTTGGGCTGGTCCTCAATGGGATTTTGGAATATTTCTGCAAGCTCTGTATTTCTGTAAGCTCAACAGCAGCTGGTGATGAGAGACAGGAGCATGTCAGCATGTGACAAGAGCCCACGTTGCACTGCTGACTTATTAGGAGAAGATTAAGAAAGATCAAGTTATAAATGCCCATTCAGTTATTGTACATGCAGCTGCACAGACACTGGGAGAGAAAGGAGCTGAACATTAAATGAGTATAATCTTAGAAGTCACTAAAAAGGACTTTACAGGAACACTATACAATGACTGATCATTTTTTTATAGTTCAGAAAGAACTGTATCCACTAAAAGTTTGAGGTTTACTTTCCCATTTATTTACTTGATTTTTCCCACCTCCTCCTTTGTCAGGAGCTGGAATTTACAGGCTTCAGGCATGGAAACAAAAAGCAGTTACCACTGGAAAAGAAAAATACTTTTTGATACTCTTTGCAGTGTGAATTTTTATTCCTCACATATATTTATATTCTTGGTATTCAGTGCAAGCTTATGGTGTGACCAGTATGCACTCCTGCAGTTTGAATTACTGACTTTGCTGCCCAAACATCAGCCAACCTGAGTCCCTCACGAATCACTGATGCACAAGCAAATATTCTTCTGCCCTGGACTTTGCACACCCTTTATGCAAAGTGGGAAGAAGGACAAGTTTCCCTGGCAGGCTAGGGGGAAAAAAAAGAAAATAAGGAGATATATATAGCAGCAGCTGTTCAAAGACTTCAGGAGGCTTGGCATGTGCCCGTATGCCCAGCAGAGGTAGCGGACAGTAGAAATTAGACCATTTATCACGTGGACACGCAGCTCATCACAAGGGAACTGCCACTGAGCATGGCTTGAACTGCTCCTTCAAAGCAAGAAGTCACTAAACAAACATTAACTAAAGTTGCTGAAATGATGAATCTTTCTGGCAGATTGCAGTACTCCCATGGGATAATTCAGCTTTGGCAACGTGGGCACACATAAAATCCACCAGCAGCCTGCACTTGTTTGCAAAAGAAAAACCTTTAAGGCAGTGAAAATCAGAGCCTGTTGCACACCCAGAGGACTTGTCAGCACACAAGTGATTCATGGGAAACAGCCCAGCTGCACTCGCCTCACCCTGCCATCGCTCCTGCCACAGTACAAACCAAATCCCAGGAACAAGACTCTTCTCCTTTGCCAGCAAAATTGCCTCAGTGCAATGAGAGTGTGCAGAGTCCACCAGGGCAGACCTGGCTTAGCTGATTCCACAGAGCTGCTATCACTTGCCGGTGGTCTTGAGAGCATAAATGCCTGGTTGCACAGCACTGAACCCCAATCTGCACAGGCAGGACACAGAGTTCAGAAGCTTCCAGGGAACCATCCTATTACCCCACACCAACCACTACGTACCAGCTCACCCTTACTGTCCTAAGGAAATTGGGAGAGGGGTTGTTGTCACACAAAAACAGAAAAAAAAAAAATTAAACCCATGGGCTAAATCATCTTTTTGAGTAAATATATGTGTTGCAGAAGGACCATCTGATTCAAGCCCAGGGTGCTGAGTGACCAGGTATCTTCTATTTTCTTTCCTAGCTTATCACAACAGTTCCCCCACTATTAGGACCATGCACTTCATTCCCAGTTTGAACTCATTCACCTCCAGTATCCAGCCATCAATCTGGTACCGACTTACTGGTTATTTTAACAAGTCCTCCAGAACAAGTCACCTGAGCTCCTTTGGTTGCTCATATTAAGCACTTCAGTGCTTGGGTCACTCTCCCAGTGTGCTCTTACTCCTCCCCTGTCCTGCAAGGGCACAGGAGGTGGGGACAGGACTCCAGGGACAGCAGATTCCCCACTAGCCACCCAAAAAGCTGCTCCTCAGCCTGGGAAAGGGGTGTGGAGGAGAGCTGAGCAGCAGGACCAGAGCCTGGGAAATCACAGCCCCAGCTGCGGGCTGTTCGTCCTGCTGCCGGGAGCTCCTGGGGGCTGCTGCCACCTAGAGATGCTCACAGAGCCAGGCTGCAGGCTGGCCACCCCGCTCACCCCGGCACTACTGCCCTGGAAAGGCTCAGCACCCACCCCAGCAGCTCCCCAGCCCTCGCCAGTGACTCACAGAAAGGTGTTTCTCCAAAAAGCCTTTTGAAGATGTGCACACTCTGGAAGACAGGCTGTGCTTCCAGATATGGTGCGAGTCAACTTGCTGTGTTTGCTTAAATTTAATTAAAAAACAAAACAGAAAAAAACCCACCAAACTAAAATCCCCTGAAAACTAGAAGAAAACATTTAATTCAATTGGGGTGCATGGCTAATGCCCTGCTAGAAAACTGAGGGCACATTTCAGAACAACTTGGCACTAAGGTCAGGAGTGCAATGCAGCACTAGCAGGGTGCTGAGCCCTTTGCTGCCATGGACCCAAAGTGACTTTCTCTGCTACCCGTCCCACTTCACTACCCTGCAGGCTCAGGAGGAAGGCTTCTCCCTTCACGAGCTGTGCTGCCAAGTCTCATTTGCTTCACTCATAAGGCATGTATTTCAGGTCCTTATTATTACTGTTTTCACGTTAATTACAAGTGCAGCTCCTAGTGCCAAAATCCATACACATAAACATCAATTACCATCTCTTTTTTTAAAAGCAAAGTCACAGCTCAGTCACCGGGGCACTCAGCAGTGCTGGTCTCGGCAGGGCAGGTGAAGGCACAGAAGCTGCAGCGTGCAGCCCGGTGCTGGAGCTGCCCCATGATCCCTGGGGATGCCCCCAAGAGCAGGGCCAGATCCAGTCTCCTCTGCCTTGCAGTGTCAGGGGACACACAGGGACAGCAGCAGCCTGCCCTGGCTACCATGCAGACAAAGTCCCCACACCGGCCCTGAAAGGCTGCTTGGCATGGGAGGGATGCTGAGCCCATAACAGCACCCACTCCCCTTTGTCCCCTTTTTGTCCAGACGGGACAGCCCCAGTGCAGGGGCCAAGCTGTCTGATGGCAGTCACAGGCTGAAACTCCCAGTCAATATTTATCGTGCCTTTGCAAAGGCACTCAGAGCTCAGCCTAATTTTAACCATCAAATAGACATCGTGGCGGAATAAACGGGAGAGGTGCCAAGGAGGGCTGTTGCAAAGGAGAGGAGCTGCATCTCTCCAAAGGCATGTGGCGCGTCCCATCCGACACGGCCCAGAGAGGAGTAAAGGCATGAAATTAAAGCCTGCCCATACACCAGCCTCAACACGATTCTCACTGGCAATAATAAAAAAAAAAAGAAAATAAAAAAGCAAACTGCAAAAATATGTGAAGCACAATTATTCTCAGAGCAGCTGAATACTTCAAACAGGACTAAGTTAATTTGGCTGTAATTATTTAACAACTCACCAACCCCACATATCAGAAAATGGAGTTAATTTATCAGCTATTTTCAAGCAGAACAAAGACTTGCCAGCTTCCAGGTAACAGCCCAAGCTGTTTGGCTCACGTGACCCCGGCTGAGCCGTGCACTGCAAACATTATATGCCCAAGCACGGAAACAGAAGAAATCAGAAAACCCCAACGTGTTTACATATTTACATCTTAACCAGCCCGCACGGGATAATGAAATCAAAAGTTTGGCCAAAGGCTTGCTTGCATGAGCAAAGGCATCACCATGTCTCTTGATGCACTGAAAACGAGGGCGGCAGCCAGAGCCCCATCCTAATGCCCCCAGAAGCCAAGAGAACCCAAATTCTGAGGGGGTCCTAAATTCTTGCAAATCATGGCTCCCTGTCCAGCCTGCCTTGGTACTTATTTCAGCAAGCACCAAGCAGCAAGACTCAATCATTACTAGCTGCCAGTGCCCAGAGCAGTGCCTAAACCCCTCCAAATAGAAAATACCACTCCAGCCCTGCTATTTTAATAAACGGATTTTCTGTTTTTCACAGTGCAGGGCACAGAGGGTTTTCAACGGCACAGATCCAAGAGGCTTCCCCAGAGACGACAGGAAGGCAGGCGAGCAACCCTGGACCGATGCTTTTTATTTTCACTGGGGAATAAATCCAGCAATGGAGAGTCTTTTGTGATCGTCCATGCCAACAGCCCGGTCCGAGCAGTGGGAAGGACTGCTGGAGAGCACGAGAGCATCCCAGTGGGGATGGCTGCTACCCAAAACCGGGGCAGGCTACAGGAAAAGTGTGAGACAGAAAAGTATCAAGTGAGGCGAGCAGCCAGGCTGCGTGTAAACAGGGAGACAGGCAAAAAGGTACACCGAAGCAGAGCCTGTGAAATGAGGAATGCCATTCCCCTTTCAGCGGGGATGTACCGATTCAAACCGCAGGGAGACAACACATAAGAGGAAGCAGCAGCCCCGCATTTCACCCTCCTGATTTCGAGGGTTAGGAAACAATCACACAGCGAGAAAGTAAACTGTGCCCCAAGATCAAAAACCGCCTGCGAAGCCCAATCAGTCAGGCAAAGCCGGGACACGCTCCTTTCTCCTCTCACCAAACGTATCCTTCTCTCTGTTACATAAAACCCCAAAATATAAACTAAATTGTGAGAACGAGGAGCTGTTGCACCAATACCGCCCAAACAGCATAAATTCTGCATCACCGGGGAGGGAAGGGAAAAAAAAAAAAAAAAGGCGAAGTTACAAAGACTGAAGACGTTTCCTTTTAATGTTTTATTCACAGCAAAGGGGCGATGCAACGGGGGGCGATCCCCGTTCCCTCCCCGGGCGGCTGAACCGGCACAGCTCGTACTACGGCGGCGGAGAGCACTGCTCCGATGCCAACGGGAAAACAAAATTCAAGCCAACGCTGCAAGTTTCCTTTCAGAAAGTTAAAAATTCGGAGCAGATCCTGCCGGAGGAAAAAGCGTCTTTTCCAGCGTTAACTTCCAAGCCGCCCGCTCGCCCTCCCCCGTGCGCACACACCTCGGCCCGGTGTTTACGCTGCGGGTTGGGACACAGGGCGCTCACGAACGCACAGGTGTACGGCGGACGAACGCTGCCTCGCCTGCCCGGCGCGCCGCGACGCGAAGTTCGGGAGCGCAGCCCGTCGGGGCGGCAGCGGCACCTGCGGGGACACGCACGGAGCCCGGCCGGAGCTCCGGAGGCGACGGGCGGCCGCGGGGCCGGGCGGGCACGGCGAGCGGGGACACGGAGCGCTGCCGCGCGGGCGATCCGCGACCGCCGGCTCCGCTCCGCTTCCCGCGGGGGACTGTCGCCCTCTGGCCGCCGCCGCTCCGCGGGACCCGCGCGAACTCCCGCACCCCGCGGCGGGCACCGGGACGCGGAGAAGTTGTCGGGAAGGTACCGCTCCGCCGGAGGCTCCGCGCCGCTCCGGCCGCTCCCGGCGGACCCGGCCGCTCACCCACCTGCCTGCGCCGCCGCGGCGGCCCGCGGGGCCCCGGCCGCCGCCGCCAGCACGCAGCAGCTCCACCACAGCAGCCCCCCGGCCGCCGCCGGCATCGCGCCGCCGCCGCCGCTGCCTCAGCGCCGCCGCTGCCGAGCCGCCGCCATCCCCCGCGCAGCCTCCGCGCTGCCGCCGCCGGCTCCCAAAAGTTGCCGCCGCCGAGCCGCCGCCCCCAGCGCCGCCCCTCCGCGGGCGCGCCGCGGCGCCGACGGGGCGGCCGCGCCGCTGCCGGGCCGCGGGGCGCTGCGCCGCCAGCACGCGCGGAGCGGAGCGGAGCTGAGCGGCGGGAGCGCGACGAGGAGGAGGAGGAGGAGGAAGGAGCGAGGGGGTGAGGGAGGAGGAGCGGCGGGACGGAGCGAGGGGCGGGCGGGGGCCGGCGGCGGGCGGGACCGCCCCGCGCCCCCCCTCCCCACAGGAGCGCTCCGCACCTGCGGAGCTGTGCGCGTCCGTGTGCGCCAGCCCTTCCCGCGCTTTGTCCCCCCGGCCAGCCTGAGCGGCAGGTGCGCCACCCGGACACCCCGCGGACCCCGCCGGGAGGGGGAAACACCGGCGGCAGCGGGACCCCGAGGGGACTTTGCCGTCCCGTGAGGCGACACCGCCGGCACGGGGAGCGACCCTGCTCAGGGCGCACAGGGACACCTCCCGACGCACCCCTCCGAAACAGCGGCGACCCCGGTGCGGGCTGAGCTCGTCCGGGCAGCGGCCGCGGCTGCGGTGAGAAGAGCATCGTGGGCAGCGTGGAGCGTGCCCTGGCTCCCCTCTGCCGTGGGACCCCCACATTCACCTGACCCGGACAGGACATGGCACATCACCCTCCTCCCTGGGTTCTGCCCCAAAACACCCACCTCGCTGGGTGCTCGCAGCCCCACATACAGCCCCACCTGTACTCTCAGCACTAAGGTGAGTATAGGGCTTCCCAGTCCTCGGCTGAGGCAGTTAGGAAGCTTTAGGGTGGAAGGGCTGGAAAGCAGGGAGAGAGATTTTAAGGGTGACAGGGCAGAGTGGTGGCACCTTGGAGCTCACTCTTCAGTGTGGTGATGTGTGGACTTGTCACTGAAGCAGCTGATGAGATGCCATCACAGACATGTGATGGCATCTCCCACCAATGCACCCCCCATCCTGATGTCCCCAGCCAGCCTGGTGGCTCCTCCTAGATGTGCTCAGGTGGGGACAGCTGCAGTGCCAGGGTCCTGCAAGCGTCAGCCCAGCATCCCCCTCACTACCACCCACCCCAGCACAAGGGTGAAATGCTGACACAGACATCCTGCCTAATGGATCATGGGGACCAGCGTCTCATCAAGGCTTGTCTTGGCAAGACAGCAACCAAAAATCTCAACATTTCATCACAGGTGTGAGACAGCAGCTGCCATTTCTCACTCTTGATAAGTTGATTGGCATCCGCAGTCATAACTGAACTCTGCAAGAACACAAGAGAAGAACATCTTCAGTTCTTCATTTCATGTCCCCAAAATGTGTGCCCTAGGTTTTGAAGCCTACTCACCCCTATCAAACCCTTGTGGATTTCATCAACATGAAGGAACTCTCCTCATGCCTTTCCAGCTGGTCTGTGCGATACTTCTTGGAGGAGCTTTCCAGTGATGCTAACAGCTTTCCCTGGCACCCCGAGCAGATTAAGCAGAAGAGCAGAGCAGCAAGTGCCTTCCCTCCAGCCAGCACCAATTGAATGATTTTCCCATAGGAATTAACCTCAGAGGAATAACCCCAGCCCCTCCAGCCAAATTGGCTCCTTTCCAGAGAAGCCAGAGGCTTACTTGCCTTTAAAAAAAAAACCCAAATCAAGATAGTATTTCAAGTCGGATTATGGCTCTTTTTCCAAAGAGCTGAAAGTTTTAGCTGGAACGAATTAGCCAGGCTCTGCAGAAAGGAGGCTGTAAAGAAGGAGGTTTTATTGCCCTCAGTGCTGCATCCCACTGCCCCGTGACAGCTCCACCTGCACCAGCAGTGGCAAAGGGGCAATTCCCCGGCAGGCAGAGGCAGCTGGGAAGCACAGCCCTGACCCACAGGGTCTGCAGCCTCATCCTTAGGGTTTTCCCGGAGAATACCACCTGGGTGAGGCCAGCAGGAGAGGACGGGAGCCAGCCGTGCCCTTGCCGAGCAGATTGGCAGCAATGCTGATCCTTCCTCCTTGCCTCCCCCAGGAAAGAAGTGTGATCACTGCCTGGTGCAGAAATGGATCCAACGGGAGGCTGTGAGACGAAACTCGCTCAAATATTGAACTAGAAGAATTTTCCTTGATCTGCCTCTCAGTAAACAGTGACTAATTGCTCTGGCTGGAGCTGCTGTACCTTCAAGATTGGAAGGTGCAGATGGAGCCACGATAGCGAAGGCTCCTTACCTGACGCCGGCTGTACATTAATCACAAATGTTTGCTATGCAAATCTTGTCATACAAAGCAATTATTGCTGTTCCCATACTGACCTCATGTTTATTTATTACATGAGCTCTTTATTTGAACCTTTTCTGGTCTCTCTTCCCGTATAAGCGTATTAGCCTGTGGCTTCTAAAGGCACCCAGCTGAGAAACTGTAGATTTATTTGCAGCGTGGAGGGATGGCACACGACACGCCGACTGCAATGCAGAGCCGAGAGGCTCAGCTCTTACACCAGTGGCTCTTCATGCAAAATATTCTCACCCCGAGGTCTCTCGCTGGGATGAAGGACACTTTCTAACAGCGCAGGGCCGCGACTCCAGGTTTGCTCTGACGCTGCAGTATTAACCGATGGTTAATAGAGACTGTCAGCTCAAGGAGCTGCGCAATAAAACTCTGCTCAGGTTTGTTTAGGGCCCGCTCAGTAAAAGTAAAATTTTACACAGTCCTTTGTCCTTGGCTTTGTCACCTTTGCCTACCCCCCGAACAATGAGTTGTAAATAGATTTGACTGTGCCACCAAATAAGTTGCAAGCATGTTGCTGAATGTGGTGGTGTTTGGGTGGCTGGAGTGATGGGTGTCCTGAAGCACCAAATATTCTCTTGCCAGAGGGGTTTTCTCCATGTGATTTAATGTTGGGCAACACTGGCATCCGGTGGGCACAGGGTTTCCTCCTTGACAACCTGCAGCAGTTCACTCCCTTGGTTTTCTCCTATGGCTTCTCCAGATGATTATTAAATGCAATTTCTAAATTAATCTGGGTTTAGGGCTCTTGTTTTCCCCCTTCCTTCAGTTTGGCTCTGCAGCAAGCAGAGCAATGTATTAACTTCTTACAGTTTTCTTTTAAACACACTCTGCTATACAATCTAGGGCCTTCTGAAGTCAGCTGCCCCTCCATGCCACTCAGTTCTGTGCAGGGACTCTGCCTGCCTGATACTGCAGGCAACTCTCTGTTCCTCCCATGAGGGTGGTGGGAATGGTCTCCATGGTTCTTGCTTCAAACCAAACCTCCTGTCTGACCTCTGTGGGCCCCTCCATGTCCACAAACGCTATTGGTGCTCTTTTACTGGGGCAAAACTGTAGAAAAGCCCCCAGAGCCTGAATGAAATCAAATCCCTCTGTTATACCCCTCAGCCCTCCTTACAGCTCCTGCTGCTTTCTCTTCTGCTCTCACCTCTGGTTTCAGCTCTTCCCAATGTTTTCTGATGCAATTAACAGAACGCTTCTCATTGCTTCCAAATCATTAATAAAGCAAATAACTAACATCAGGCCTGACAATGGGCCCAGCAATGCCACACTGTGTACTTTGTCCTACCTGAATTGCCCCTCTCCAACATCACCCCTTCCTTAGGATCTCGGCTGGCTTTCTATCCATCTGACAACTTGCATGCCCTGGTCAATTTGAAATATTCCTTTCCCCCCTACAGTATTTCTCTTTTATGGTGCAGCTGTAGCTTTTGCTAATTGTTCATGAAATGACTTTTCTTTTTTTTTTATTCTAAAGCAATATTTTCCTTGAGAAGTTGAATTAAAAAGGGGCCATAAATGACTAATCGTAATTAATAAAAATGAAGAAATAATTGGGCAATATCTTTAAATGTATATGCCTGGAGTCAAACTCCTAAATCCCTGTTTCTGTTAGAGCAGCTTGGGGTTTTTATTCTCCCCTGAAGGAGCAGCAGAGCCCAAGACTGTCAGGGAATACTCCAAGTGATGGAATAACCCTCTGACAACCCCAAAAAGCTGAGTGCTGGGAGAATGTGCTGGACCATGCCAGCAGCACACAGCTACTGCTGCCCTCCTCCCTCGCTGACAGGAAGACTGGCTGTGCCAGGGCAAGAGGGGCATTGGGGGCCTGGTGGACAACTTGATCCTCTTGAAAAACAGCGTCTTTAACCCATGGAGAGCCCTGCCACTTCCACAAGACTGTTAGAAAGGGATTAGACATTTAAGGGCAAGAGAGTTACATTAAAAAAAAAAAAGCAGCAATAAAAGGCTTTTGTGGTTCAGAGCATAAATCAGCCTTTTACTGCTTCCCCTTGCAGGGAGTGCAGCCGCAAGCGTCTAACTCAGGGATTTTTATATCTAGTTGTGAAATATCTGGGGGAGAGCAGTGCCAGGGAGAGGGCATGGGACCATGTGCCTGAGTCAGCGGTGCCCAGCCAAGGGTGCTGCAGCATCCTGGTGGCTTTGGGAAGGAGGCTGAGTGTGATGGTGTGGGGTCGGGCACACGATCCCGTTGCGTAGTGCAGGACTTGCCAGTGCACAGATATGGTTTTAAGGGCTACATCACCCCTGCTCCCCTCTCCTGATGATAATTTACCGCTGGTGGTTTTCCTCTGCCAGTGCAGGCTAGCAGAAACTCAGATCCACCTCCCAGATCTAAACCCCAGCTCATTAAAAGGTCATGCTTTACAAAGTAGCACAGCCATCATAACCAAATGAGTGCCTGGCTAATTGCCTTCGGTGTGAAATTAGGTTTGTGGTTTCCCTGGGATTAAGTGTGGTTTCCTCCTCTCCTCCCCAACCTTCTTGGTTGTGTTCCCAGTTGCTGATGAGCATTTGATATGCAGAAAATACTGCACTTTGTGGCCAGAAACACACATTCCAACCCCCTGGCTCTGCTTATGCCCGCGATGGTGCAGAGGCATGAGGGTTGGAGAAGCTGCAATGTAGCAGTGCAGAAAATGCCACTTGGAGCAAACCTCAGCAGGCAGTTGGAGAGCTGCCAGGCAGTGTAGGTTGAAATGCCCTACATGCAGGGCATTAGGTCAGTGCGTCACTTCGTTTCCACTGCTCCTTGCCATGTCAAGGGGGACAGAGCTGGCCAAGCTGGGATACGTATAACCAGCTCTGGGTCCCTCCTGCTGGCTGGGCCAGAGAAGGATACAGGCAGCACAGTAGTAAATTGTTTAGCTGAAAACATGGGAGAACTTGCGCCTTGCACTGCAGCATCTTATGTCATGTAACAAAGCAAGCGTGTGTCAGCTGCGGTGACAGAGATGCTCCTTGTCAGCCCTACTGAACGAGAAGCCCTGGTCCATTAGGCAACACGTGCCAGGGTGCACGAAGCTGGAAGCATGTATCCCTACACAGAGTAGGGTAGCACAGAGTTGCAGCCCTGAAACAAATACAAACACCTGGTGTGAGAGAAATATTCACTAGGGTATCCCCTTGTCTGCCAGCACAGCCTCACTCATGTGTGATGATCAGCCAAAAGCTCATGCAAAAAGAAAGTTTGCTCAAGAGGATGACTTCTCACCTCCAGACAGCTGGGCTCCTTGGAAATGTCAACTAGCCCACCTCAAACTGCTGTCAAGACAACTATGGGAGTTTCTTTTTAGGGTCAGGCTTTTCCCTTAACATGTGGAGAAGCAGGACAATAAATACAGGCTCTGTATGTACACAGCCAGGTGAGCAGCTCTTTGGAAGTACATGGCCTTTGCAGATAACTGTGGTGAGCATCTGTGGGGAGAAAAAGTAGCATGGAGGCATCCCCACCTCCTCCATCTCCTGCAGAGATGCTCTGCTGCTTGGCTGAGATCCCCAGCTCCATGTTTTGAGCAGTGGGACCTACAATGGGAGCAGTGTGGAGCTCAGCTGTGTTTGCAGGACTTCAGAGATGATTTCACAACCCCAGAGGCAGAGCAGAGTGGAGCTCCAGGCTGGCAGAGAGATGTGAGCTCAGCCATTCACCAGGGACAGTTAATCCAGCATCAACACTGGGCCCTTTGTGGGGTGGTGAAATGCACTAGTTTGTCTTTTTTTTGTGTGGTGGGTTTTTTTATCAGAATTATTGTTTGAGGAGTAACAAAAATTCACCTGGAGCATAAAGAAGCGTGCTCTGGGAACCTGAAAGGGGCAAGCCAATTAGATAATAGAAAAACAAATCTCTTTTAAAGACAAAATTTCAGCAGCAGTCAATACAATGCAGACTTCATAATTGTATTTTCTGGAACTAAAGACTGATCTCAAGAAAACATTTTAGACTGTACTTGGGTTTTAGTGATGTTTATATCGCATTCACAGCAAAAGGATTTAACTATACTTTCAATTATTATAAGAGTCCTAAAACAGGTTTATGTGGTCTACTCTGAATTAGGGCGTCATATCCTTTCTCTTTTTTTGGTTCTCCTGTATATATCAAACTCCTTGGCAACCTGCTTTTCCACGGGCCTCACTTACATTTCACAGAATCATAGAATAGTTTAGGTTGAATTTAAAGGTCATTTCAACCCCCCTGCAATGAGCAGGGACACTTTCAACTAGATAGGTTGCTCAGGAGCCCATCCAACCTGACCCTGAATGTTTCCAGGGCTGGGGCACCCACCAGCTCTCTGGGAAACCTGTGCCAGTGCCTCACCACCCTCATTCAGCCCAGTAGAAAATGCAGTATTTTTCCCATCACCCACGTGCAACAACATGGGTGTTTTTCTTTTCTTCCCAACCCATCTATGACATCCAAATACAGCATTCTCTTGCCTAGTCCTCTCTCACTCATCCTTCTTTCCCATGTCTCCCCTGCCTTCTCTGTAATACTGATGGTGTGTCTCACATCTGAACCTAACCTCCTCTCAGCTCAATGATTTCCAGCCATATTTCACGTCTTCCATCTTTTAAAAAATAGAAGAATGTCCTCCCAAATGGCATTGAGAAAAGCTTGGTAAAGAAAATATCGAGGTTATCCACTTGATACCAGAGGAGTTCCTGCTTCTTTCTTCTTGTCATTGTTGGATCACACTTCAGTCTGGTGCTTCTCAAGCCATACAATGCAAGCACACCAACACACTAATAATATTTGCATTTTCTTGTGGGTGACTCAGTTTGGCAAGATGACAGAAGGCAATGCAAGCCATGGTTCAGCATGATTCTGCTAAAGGCTGACAATAATAGGGCTGGGGTGTCTTCCTCTAGGGTCAAAGAACCCCACTGTTTAAAACACATTTGAGGTTGCATCTGAAAAATTTTAAGGGAGACTGAAGGATGTTCACCCATTCTTCGAAGCAGATTTGAAGCTTCCAGTCATGATTATTTACGAAGCAGTTTCTGAAGCCCCTTTTTTTGTAAAAAGTTTTCCAATGAAAAATTCATTTATACAGCACAAATTGTGTCTATAAATAACAGACACTCCAGCTCACCTGCCTCTTTACATTTCTATAGGCAATGCAAGCTCTTCTTATAACAGAATAGAGCAAATTAATGCCACTGTGTTATCAGCACACATCCCTGGTCTAGCACGATTTGCCGGATGGTCCCGTTTGCCTGATAATTCATTGTTTCTATAGCAATCCCGACAAGAAGAGTTTCCCATTGTGCTCAAGGAAAAGGGCACTCCCAGGACCACAGCAGCTTTATTAGCTCCAAATACCTTACAAATAGAGTCTGGTTATCAGAATTGGTTTCCAAAAGTCCCCATTATTTCGAGCTTTGCTGTGAATGTGCACAGGACAAGATGCTCGGTCGCCCACAGGGGACCAGCCAATTCCCTTAGAAGCTCGTACTGAGTCGATTTGTAGGAACTGCACCAGTCAGATCCTTCCAAGCTGTTGTTCCCATGTTAAATAATTCTATTAATTGTAAATGTTCCCTGTAGCTGTAGGAGTCGTGAAGCTGCCGAGGTGAGTGGAAGCACTCAGTAACTTAGCAAACGGCACCAAAGAGGATTTAGAGCCCAACTTGTCACAAACTTAGGGATTGAAGTCACTTGCCCTCGTCCAGGTGGCAGAGGCAGAGGCCATGGGGCTGAGGTGGCACCTGGGGCTCTGGGCACTGCCTGGCAGGAGGCTCACACGTGGTGCTTTTCCCTGCAGGACAGCGCTTCCCGCCTTGCCCGGGGCCAGAGCGCACTGGGAGTCGCGGCACGAAGCCGAGCAGATTCCAGGGTGCTGCTGCCAAGGCAAGGGCAAAACTTCCGCTGGCAGGCAGGAGCAGGCAGCAGGCCAGCGGGTCACTTGTCTGCAGGCAGCCATGCAAATCTCCGCCCAAATTTTCCCTTTTTTTGCCTTTTTTTGTTTTCTTTTTTCCTGGAGTCCAGCCATTGGCGAGTTGAATGCTCTCTTCTTGCACTACTTTTCCTTCATTTTAATTTTTTTTAAAGGCATGCACTAGAAAAAGAAACTTTCAGTGAGTACTAGGTACTAGATAAATCTTATTATTTAGGTTTAAAATAAATTTGCATATTTATTTTTAACCTCTGTTACTGCTTTTCTGGATATTTGGCAGTCAGGAATAAAAATAGGGCTACTTCAAATTATGACAAAGATCTCACCACCCTGACAACGCTGAACAAGAGAGCAGATTTGATTTGAAGAGTCACAGGAATTAATTCTGCTGCTTTTTGGACCATATTCCATGTGCAGAGTGTCTGGCAGGTTCCTCACAAAGGGGAAAGGACAGTGTAGGAGAAATCACAGCACCTTCACATTTCTCCACGACTTCCCAGCTCATAGAGGTGCTTGCAGAAGACAACATAAGGATTTGTTTTATTTAATTTTTCTCCCTCCAGTTTTTTTCTCCCTATCATGGGTGGTGTAGAAATTTTTCTCACTAAATTGAGATAAAAATAAAAGGCACTAGCAGTTTATTCTATCTTGATAGACTAAAACTGGCCCAAATTCAGAAATTGTCCCTTTTTCAGGTAAAAATAACAATGCCATTGTTGGAAGATCACCCAGGAAAAAACAAACTACCCTTAATCCCTCATCCTGGTTTGGAGTAACTCTCATACAAAGGGAAAGCTCTTGTTTTTTCAACCCATCAAGCCTTCCAGTCCTCCCACAGCATCCTCTTCAACTCCTGGCCACAGAATGGTTTGGGTTGTAAGCAACCTGAAAGCTCATCTGATTCCAAATCCACAGGCACCTTCCACTACACCAGGTTGTCCCAAACCCTGTCCAACCTGGCAACCTTTGATCCCACAAGAGGTGACTTGAATCCAGATCTTGTCCCATTACTCATGGCACAACCACTTGACCACTTACTGGCTTCAGCACAGTTTTCTGAGCTTTCCTCATTTGAATGGTTTCCCTCTTCTGCCATGAAAAAATTGCCACAAATTCCATCAATCCTTGTGAACAGGAATGGTTGCAAGCTTCCCTCCTAAGGTTTAAATTAAATCTCAATGAAGACTCAGAATTTAAGATTAAATGTTCAGCCCCTGGCTAATTATGTTTGTTTGGTTCAATTTCCTTGGCAAGCATTTGAGATAAAAAACAAAACAAAACAAGCCCCAAACAATATTTACAAGTTCTAGAACACATCAAATCCTTCCTTGAAAATGCACAAGAAATCCCTGTAGAGCTCTGGTACACTTTCAGTGAGCCTCCTGTCCAATTTCCTGGGGTAAAAAAAACAAAAACAAAATGCAAGTTCATGGCCTCGTGATTTAAAAAAAGTGAAATATCTTAAATATTTGTACTTGTCTGTTCTGGCTGCTCAGTGTGCATTATTGCTGCACATGCAATTAGCTTCTATTCCACACCTCTGCATGGGTGAAGATCTGAAGTACAGATCCCCTTTGCAGTTATTATGCATCACTTTGCAAGAATTGCATTTAAAGTATTACGTTAAGCTGCTGTTTACCTTCTATTTAGGTCTTTCATTACAATTCCAGCTATTGGTTGGATCAAATTTTCATTTCTGTAATATTTTTTTTTGCTCCCTGTAGCAATGCCTTGTAAACAGCCTCCTTATGTATGACTATGAATGAGATAGAAAAGCCAAGGAATATCTTGTGGTATGAAGAAAAAATTGCTGTGGTTACTGCCTTATAAAACGTACTTGATAAATTTGAATAATCTGAATTTTTATTGCAACAGTTTTTTAAATAAAGGAGTACAATTTCCTTTTTTTTTAAATTTTAAATAATGCACCAAAATCTTAATAAACAATTTAGTCTGAACCACAGGGAGAAATGAAAGGCTCTTCTATGCAGTGACTCACTGGATTATTGAAAACAACTATGTGGCTGCAATTGCTTTGCCTTCCTGATATAACTTTTCCCTCTGTTTTTAATAACAAGATCACTGTAGAGCTTTGATGAAAAATGAAATTTCCTTCTTTTCCAATGGACAGAATATTTATGTGGGTTGGAGGAATGCATCTAAAGTTACACAGCTCGAGCCTACCAGGCACAGATTTTTACATATATGAGTTGTAGAAATCTGCCCATCTTAATTCTCGTAATTTATCCTCTCCTGTGTTTTTTCCTTCTGTGGATTGGACGATCAATTTTTCCTCCTTTTTTATGAATAAGCCTCTCTCAGAAATGAGACACAAGGCTTTAACTTCTGGGGGAAGAGTTGCCACTGCTGCCAATGAAAGGGATGTGAGCTCAAGGACTGCTCTATTCTGGGACATTAAGCAGATTACACTCCCATTGCAAAGTGCCATTGTCAACATTGAACTGACTGGTTAATAGCCAAGTGGCTTTTGTTGTTGTTTTCCTTGTCAAGTGTATCTACAGTTAACTGCAAGGAAAAACCCAAACAGCAAAACAGTGCTGAGAAGGGTCTCCCTCCTAAATGGTGGCACCTCTCAGGTAGATGCTCTGAGCTCTACTCCCTAACCCATCTCCAACACCATTACTAACAGTACATGGTGTTTAACTAAATGAATGAATTGCTGTGGGATTCAGAAGGAGATTGTGTGTTTTGGTACTGCTTGATGTGCTGACAAGCAGGTGGAAAATGTTGCCCTGCAAACAGTTTTCTCTGTTGATTGAGATGTCTTATGGAAAGGTATTAGTCACTGTAAACCCAGGATACCCAACAAAGAAGGATTTCAAGGAAAAGAGAGCCATTAAACCAGCCCATCCTCTCTTCACAGGCTCAGATGTAAAGAGAGGTGTTATATATGCACTTCTGTTGATCTCCATTCTCAACAAAGCCATGAGCACATGGAGCAAGTAGCATAACTGATATCACCAAGTTCCTTACAACTACCCTGGAAAACCTGTCCAGGCTTGAGCCCTTCTCACACTGAAATTCCAGTTTAGCATCAGAGAGTCAGACAGGTATTCCCTCCATTGTGTGTTCTGGGGTGGACTTTTTGTTCTTAATTATGCAGAAGAGGTGAACCACTTTCTTCCACTTAGGTATTTACTAGACTTATTAAAGATCAAAGCAACCAAGCTACCAGGTAAAACAAACTGCACCTATCAGCCAATTCAACCACTGTAAAATTCAGTGCTGGAAGAGACTTTCTTCAGAACAGCCTCCTGATCGTCATAAGACATTCATGTTTGTCTTCCTGATGGCCTCTCTGTGCTGAGCTCTCTTGGGGGAGCGAGGCCTGGGGAGCCATCAAGGGAAGGTGAAGTTACACATGTCCCTGCCTTGTAGAGGAAATACCTCACACAACACAGGGCTGCCAGGGGTTGGTTTTCTGGCTCCCACATCTCTTCTGTTGGGGGAAGCTGAGGGTATGAAGAGAGAAGAGCCTGCAATGCATCCATCAGCTCAAAAGCAGGATTCAGTCCCAGAAGTCATCCTTATCTTCTCAAAACTTAAACCTAAGGGAGGACAAAGGGGAAAAAATCATCTTGTGTTGGTCATTCACTTTGCTTAGCCCAACAAAGATCACAGAAAGAGTGGCCCTTGGCAGGGTATGCTTTAAATAAGGAATAATTCCTATTATTCCTTAACAGCCATTGCTGGGGCTGTTAAGTCCTTCAGGTTTTTGACGTACAGGAAAGCCTCGACAACACAGACAACTGCAGTGAAATAAGACATTGGCTCAAATATTAAGGACACACTGATCCAATGTGGGACAGAGAGATGACCACACTGTCTGCCTTAGCAAGACCTGCCCTTGGTAGACATCCCTTCAATAACTGCAGAGGCAGAGCTGGTCCCTTTCCCACCCCTCTGCAGTCCTATCCTTGTCATACAGAGCAGGAATCAAAAATGAGCCAGTGGCTTTACTAGCATGGCAGAAGAAAAATCATAATTGTCTTGTTGACCTGGTGAAAGAAAAGTGGAGTATCTAAAGCTCTGCTTTCCCATCTTCAGATGCTATTTATACTGATACGTAAATTTTCATGGCAGAAAGATAATAATCTGCAAGTGCACTGCTGTACCATACAGCATGTCCAACAGCAGCAGATAAAGGTGAAAGCAGCTTACTACCACACGTGCAATAGTTTGCACCTACAGAAAGTTTTGTGGTTTGGCAAGGGAAAGAAGATAATTTGCAACCACAAAAAATGAGATAAAATGAAGCAGTGTAGGGAAAGTGGCAGCTTTGCACTGTGCAAGGCAAAATAACCTGGCACATTTTTACCTGTTTAGGTTGCTGTCACCAATGTGGTTTTTTATTCTTTTCAAGCTGTGGTGTAACCTCTCCTCCAGGGCTTGATGGCCAGAGGGTCACCTCAGCGAGCACATGGCAGAGGTGGCCGTGCTGCTGAGGTTTGGCTGGGAGTCAGCTCAGAAACACGTGGGGTGTGGTGGGGTATGGCGGAGATCTTGGCTGTGTCACCTGCCCACCTGTGATTCCAGGGATGCTCAGGTGACAGAGTCACCCTCCGGCCGTCGGATGCTTCATAGGCACTGCTGGAAGGTCTGGGAAAGACCTCAAAAGAAAATAAGAAATGAAGGGGGGGGGGGGGGGGAAAAGGACAAAAAACAGGAGAGAAAGGAGAGTTTATCACAACTAATCCCTGTCGCAAATACCAAGACTTGCCCCCCCAAAAGGCACCGCAGTCGCTCCGGAGCCCGCCGAGTTGGGTGCTGCCAGCGCTGCTGCTGCTCCCGCGGTCCAACACCGCCCTCTCACGGCCCCCGCGCTGCCAAACCCCAGCGTTTGCGGGGCTGAACAGGCACCCCCTGCCAGAAACCACGGCGTTTCCCCCGCTAGAGCTCTGCCATGGCTGGGGTGCAGCCTGCTTTCCCGGGGGCAGAGCGCTGCAGGGATCCGGCCACCCGCATCCCGCAGTGGCTCCCGGCTGGAGCTGGGACAGCTGGGCTGGATTCCTGCCCTGCGGCCATCGTCACTGACACGGGGGACACGGAACCAGAGGGAGCTGATCACCCAGCCCTGCTGCACCCTGCACCCAGCTGAGCTGAGCGATGCCACCTTCACACCAGCTCTACACCCACATGAAAATCCCAGAAGAGCACATCACCACATGCTGCTGACACCTTGCGTTCTCCTTGCTTTCACTTTGTCATACAGACTGGAAAGAGAAGGTTTTCCTTCTTAACGTGGAAAGATTTCCATCGATAGCATCGAGTCGGTGCTAAGCCCAGGTAAAGCAGATGTTCCCCCAGAGCAGCTGTCCT
The DNA here is from genome assembly GCA_024500445.1 of Entomyzon cyanotis. Taxonomy (NCBI): domain Eukaryota; kingdom Metazoa; phylum Chordata; class Aves; order Passeriformes; family Meliphagidae; genus Entomyzon; species Entomyzon cyanotis. The sequence goes on along the minus strand of JAKEPQ010001027.1, from coordinate 25,869,525 downwards.
CCATAGATGACGAGGCAGCAGACATTTGCTGCTGCAGATACTTGGAAAAGCCAAGCTGGGTGCTGCTCCAGGCCCCTGGATGGGTCAAGGGTGTGTGGACAGCAGACACAGGTGGGATGGAGGGAAATAAAGCAGAATGGTCTCCCTATCCCTTCAGCCTGGCACCAAGAAGGGGTAAGAGGCTCCCATGGCATTTCTCATCCCTGTGACCCCACACAACCTCTCTCTGATGCTGACCACAGGGTCCAAACCTACTCTGGCTGTGCCACAGAGGGCGGGAAGGTTCTCTTCTGTTCAGCTCATCCACATAACTCTGGCCCAGGCATATTAACTATGCCTGTAGCAAACAGGACATTTTCAGTTTATACATGCTGGACATCAACCTCCTGCATCCCCTGCAGGAAAGCTGTGCCCACCGAGGTGCAGTGCTGCAGCTCTCCTCTGAATAAGCAGCTCCTGGATTCACACTCCCTGGGCGCCTCAAGCATTTTTATCCACCCCAAAAAAACCAAAATGCTACTAAAAATGGACAATGTATCCACTTCTGTTGCACAGCTCATGCTCCTGAGCTGGAAATACAGCAGGCAGGTACAAATGTGAGTGACACTTGCATGCTGCCAGCCTAACAGTAACCCACAAAGTTCCAGTCTGCCCACTCCAGTTTTCTCCTGATTTGCAGCTCACTGAACAACTTTGGCCCTCAACATTTACCTTCCTCCTGCAGACTTGTGGCCTCCAGCCTGTTCATTTTCTCAGCAGCCACTGTCACTGTCCTGCTCCTCAGTGGTTCCAAGTGGATGGTGCTTAAACCATGTCTCAGCTGAGCATCACCAGTGAGTTTGAGGACCAAGGCCTGGCAGAGCAGGAAAAATTACCAGCATGGGTTGTCTGAGAGATCAAGACCTCCAGAACTCATCCCTGGCAAGAAAAATAAATGGCAAGTGGAGAAGTCAAAAGGTGATGCTGCACCTCTCAGGGTTTTTTTCAATATTAGTTGCAATGCTACTCTGTGATGTGCTGGCAGTGGCAAATAAATACATCATAGGCTAAACTTTGTACAATAAATAGTCCATTACTGAATATATACTTCTCAAATCAATCACTGACACAAGCTAATGACGTAGTCTCAAGCTAAGAGGCTTGAAATGATTTTACAGAGGCAACCAATCTTGATTTCTGCTGGCTGCAGAGGCCTCCTGCTCTTGTTTCTTTCAATAAAACCCATTTTGCAGGTGCAATTATTCAGTGGCTGGGGTTAACTCAATGCTCTGAAGGATGTAGGTAAGGTAATCGCCTATATTCATCTTGGTATTTCTTTTGCATGCTCTGGGCTTATAATTACCATATAAAATATTGTTGCAGGAGGTTGATATTTAACAAGGTATCGGCCGGGGGAGAGGACTTTAAATGCATGGGGATGCTGTACTGAGAGTGGGACTGGTGGGGAGCCCCAGATAAAATGCCTGGGTAAGAGTGGTTGGTTTCATAATCTCTACCAAAATGAGCCACACCCCCAGATGTCTATGTCATTCCCAGCACCCAGAGGGTTTTCCTCTCTCCCAGGGGCTGGAAAGAAACTGGCCCTTGACTTCCTCCTCCCTCTGTCCTCCCCACCAGGGTCGGATCCAGAGCCCACAGCTCCTGCTAATGGGAGGGCTCACAGTGGGAACATGGACTCTACCAGCAGCCTAGGGTGCAGCTAGCCTGGGATGAGGCTATGCATCCTTACTGCAGAGGACTTGTTTTCAGGCACTGAATTCCCTTTTCCCATCAAGAATGGAGGTTTGAAGAGCAGCACCCCAAAGGATTGTTTGTCTCTTTGGTGTGATGTGTAGGTGCTGCAGCCCCCTGAAATGAGCCCCCCTTTGTCAGTCACACTGATCAGCCCCAAATCACCCCTCAGCCTGGATTCAGCTGCCTGCCCCACTGCTTACCTTCTGACTGATATTGCCCTTGGCCTCCTGACAAACATGGCCAGGAAAGGTTCCTGTCTCGTGGCTCCCAGCCTGCTTACAAAGAGATGAGGGTGGGTGGTTCAGAACATGGCTCTGGGCTCCACAGGGACTGGCAGAACAAATGTCAGCACAGAGCCATAAGGCCAACATGGAAATCAGGAGCAATCAGGAGAAAGGCTGCATGTGCAATATCTGCACTCATTGTGGGCATCATCTGTCCCTCTATGTAGCATTGAATAGATCTAAAGGAAAAAAGATAGAATTGCCAGTTTTGGTGAGAACTGCAGATCTCCAGAGCAGCTTTGGGTCAGGACAGGAGGTTTTTTGCAAACTGTAAGGATTTTCAGCAAAGGCCTTGCCCCAGTTCTACCTGGGGTGCCCTTGATAGCACTGGGAGCAGAGCTCCCATCTGCATGGCAGCAGGGCAGCAGCCTGGTGGAGATGGTAGTGCTGGACTTTCCCACTAGCAGGGAAATTCTCTGCTCCCCTGGGAGATTTCCCATGGGGAAAGGGAGGGTTAGAGCTGCTTTAGAAGTACAAAAAGGGATTACAGCATCCAATCCCTGCGTTTAATGGAAGTGGCTCTTCAATTTATACTCATCGCCTACTCTTTGTAAAATTCTTGGCATTCCCAGCGTTTTCTTTTTCCTATAGCTCCAATCAAAGCCCATAAAAGGTTCAGAGGCATTTCTAACCCCAGAGGTACCACACCACACTGTCTCAGTGACACCAATCTAGCGCTCTGCTCCAGGGTTTCCTCAGCAGTTCCCTCCTGGCAGACAAATCTCAGCCTTCAGTTAACCCAGAGAAAGGTCAGCCAAGCCATCAAACGTTTCAAAGCACAATTAAGACCCCAAATGAGCGTAGTTAAAGTTTAATGCTTAAACTTCACTGCCAGGCGATGCTCAGTGATTACAAGGGTCACTTCAAATACCATCAGCAGAACCACCACGTGTGTCAGGATCCTGTCCCTGCTGATGGGCACTAGTGAATTTTCTGGCAAGGCAAACAACCTTGCTGTTATATGATTGCTGCCACCAATTAAAAAAAAAAAAAAGGCAATTCAGGCTGTAGATGTCATAGACAGAAGCAACTTTGTGTCTGAGAACTGGAAGAATTTAAAGGTGATGTGATTGAATTTCCTTAAAAGAATTCAGCTCCCATACAGGTGTGGTTGAACAGAAAAAGTCAGAAATTAATTCACCATCCCAAGAATATAGCATTTGAGGATAAATCAAAGGCCCAAGGGAAAAAAAAGTCACAAAATAGTCTTATTCATACATACCAAATAATTTCTTTCTAATAAAGTTGAAATTTTATATAGAAATTCCTATTTCCCTATGCGATGAAATTTTTGCAACATCTTATACTTAAGGTTAAAACAAACAGAAGAGCAAAGTCAAAACTAAATTAAAGAAAGCTCAAGTCGACATTTTCCAACACCAGAATGAACAGGTAACAAATAAAGATTTGCATCTGACATGTGGGTTACAGCTACATTCCTTCATTGTGTTGGATTTGAACAAAGCTCATCTTTTCCAAGAGCAAAATGTTTTCTGGGAACCTCTTCCCTGCCCTCCTAGCCCTGCCTGGCTAGGCTTTATTCCAGAGGGATGCCACTGAGCACTGTGCTATGAGGAAGGGTGGAAAAGCAAAGGGTGAAGGGAGACTTTAAGCTAGGGACTATCAATTTGATAGAGGAAGGACAAACCCAGCTTCAGGATTTTCCTGTCCTGTCTAAAGAAATGGCATAAGGAAAATCACCAGCAGCCATGCCAAAAAACTTATTGAAGAGACAACAGTGAAGCCAAAGGGAAATCTGAGCTTTGCTAACACTGTTCCTATTGATGGGAAATGGGTAAAACACCATTGAAGACAATTGAATTTTGCCCCTTTATGGAAAAAAAAAAAATCTGGCTAATTTATTTCACAGTCTCACTTACGTATTAAAAAAATTATAATTCTCAGCTCAAATGCCACCTTGACATATTAGCTATCTACTTTCATTATATTCATCTTCATTTTTGGTGTAGGATATGAATGTGTAATCTAAGTCATAACAAAGGTTTCTCTGTGATAGTAAGAGGTGTCATTATCAGACATTACATGGCAGTTTATAATGCCAGTGGAATAATTTTGCATCAGTGTTACAACTGAATTCTTGATAGAGAAAGATGTTATGGGAAGTAATTACTTCTCTCCCCCCACTAGCTATTAAAGTTTAATAAGTCAGATATGATTTCAGGTTTCCTAAAAGACAGGCTGGCACAGAATTTTATTCTTTAATTCCTATCTGTTAGTAGCCAGAATAAAACAAAGTATCTAGAAGTTACACACTCTTTCATTTAGACAAGAGATGCAAAATAAATACAAAATGGGTTATTCACAGCAGCCTGAAAGAAATCCTTGCTCCTGAGTTTAGATCCCAGATACCAAATCTCATCAGCCTGTCTTCTGGCTAATCCCATAAATATAGTTATTTAAACTAGAAACTGCAAATTACTTCTAACAGCAGAGATAGGAAGATAAATCTAGGAGATACTTAATGGATTATATAAAAATGAGCAAGAAATGCTCTATAATTATTCCACACCGTTGAGCTGGTTTCTTATCTGACTTAAAGGCTTAACTACCTCCTCTGGAGAAATAAGAATAGCCAACTCTTGGTATATATGCATGTTTTACTAGCCCACTCACTGTGGCTCCCAGCCTGTGCCATGGGCTTGCCTTTCTGCCTCTGGTGTCCCATCTGCACATTATGGCAGCACCAAAGTGAAGGATCTCTGTAGTGTTGCATCCACAACTTCTGATAAACCTTTTTTTCAGGAAAGCAACTACCCAAATCCAACTTGGCTTCATTCATTTTTGTAGCTGGCAACACCAGAGTCACCTGTAGAAATAACACGAGTTAATACTTGCCTTGCTAGTTTCTTCACATGGAAATTCCTGACAAATATTTTTTTGTTTGGAGTTGTTTTTTCTTTCTTTCCTTTGTTTAAAGACATTTAATTTGGTACATTATCAGCCTGAATGCGAATTTCAAATGCTTTCTTTATGATCTGGGAGGTTCCTGCAGGGGCAGAGTAATGTGTTTTCAAGTGGTCCAGCCACCAAAGCCTGACCTACAGCAATGAGCCCTGCAACCCTCACTGCATTTTTGCTCCCCCTTGGTGGCCTCAGCTCTGCATGTCTGCTCTATTCATCTTGCAGAATGACTGGGAAAAAAAATCTGACTAAGCATTAAAAACAAGGGGGAAGGGGGTAAGGGCATGAGTGGGCTCTGGTAGCAAAGTAAGCCAGAGCTTTCTTCTGTCATTTTCATAATGGCCTGGAAATTACTGCTACAAATAATAATAAATTTAAAATGCTAGTTAAAAATCAGTAGGCAGCCCTGGTTGAAGAAGATAACAAAAAGAAGCATAAGAAATGGGAAAGTAAGAAGTTTTAATATCCACTTGGCAAGAATAGTGTTTCAAGCAGACTTTGCACAGACTTCTTTCTTTGTAATGGGAAAAAATGATTGAATAAGGGCATAACAGTGTTTAAGAGGGTGGTTTGGTTTGTTGTGGTTAGGGGTTTTTGGCTGGATTTTTTTTTTAGTTGGTTGGGTTTTTTGATGTTGAAGGGCAGCTTAAAGAATGAAGTTGGAGAGAAGATTCCTATTGCCAGGAATTGCTAATTCCTCTAGTTTTTGTCCATGGGCACTGAGGGTCTTTGAGATACTTTGAAAGCATTTGCTGGAAGTCATCATTAAAACTGATCATCATAAACAGAAGGAAATAAATAATTCTAAGGACCTGTACAATAATAAAGGCATAAAATGTTAAGTAACTTATTTTGCAGCTCTGCTGACAGCAGGAGTCCATCAGCTGGAAACTGAGAAAGGAAAACCTCTGATGGCTCATCAGGGATCTGTAGGCTGCCTCTGGACCACCAGCATGAGACTGCTACAAAAAAAGACTAAAGACACTCCAAAAGGGATCAGAAAACCTTTTTTTCAAAGGAGATATGGAAGTACTGAAAGTCATAGTGAGACAGGTTGCTTGAAGGATTTGCTTCTGTCAGCTGGCATTTAGCTCAACTTCTCCTTCTGTCTCCTGGAGAAAGGGGTAATTAGCAGTGGTACAAGAGCATGTCAGTCTAAACAGCCCCAAATACATCAAGTCTGAACTTAGAAACATTAATATAATACCCATAATATACTGCAGTCCATATTATTGAGCAGTGAAACCCAGGCCAAAGCTAGAGTCTCAGAGCATGTTTGGCTGCTTTGTTCTAGGCACTAGATGTCAGTGTTTTCCCTACACTTACAGAAATTTCCACTCCCTGGGAATGCAGAGGCAACAAGAAATAAACAATGTAAAGCATCTGCAGTACCAAAGAACCATCTGAACATCAGCAAACCTCTCCTTCTCCCAGGTGCCCAAAGGGAAGTCGAACTTTCCCTTCTCCCCAGTTTGTTTATGCTTAGCAACATTAGTTAAAAGAAGAGCTGAGTCAAACATACATGACACCAGAAGTACCTACCAACATTATCAATAGTAATAAAATATTCCTGTGTTTGCTAAGAGCTGCTAACAGACTTGGCCAAGAAGTTTTAATACAAGGAAGGAAACACACCTATTTCTTTGAAAACTCTTTTTCTACACTTTCATGAGTGTTTTTACCTGAAAAAGAAATTGGAAAGATGGGGGAAAGTTTTAACTATTAGAAATAGCTTTGTAATTTTGTCAGAAGCAATTTTACTGAGTTCTTAAACTGCTTTTATGTTCAGGTAACAAAATGGGTTCAAACATATTGACAATATGAACTAAAGGCAGCATCTTCAACATTTAGTTCATGTCATCTTTCCTTTAGGTTTGAATTTTAAAAATCAAAAATTTCTCAAATCAAGCTATTAAGAAAAGTTGTACCCAGGGTTGTTGTATTCCATTGTCAAGTCAATATCAGATTAACAGTATGTTACATGGTTTAAAATACAGTCCTACCCCTCCTCCTTGTGCAAAGCACTTCTAAAAAAATACCATTTTCATTAGCACAAATACAGTTTAAATTAACCTGTGCAAACTCCTGAGACAGCAATAACTGCAGGAATTAGGAGTTCCCCTTGCCTTCAAGGTGGTCCTATCTCTGGTGTATCACATTTCTGCTTCTCTCCCCAAATCCTCTTTTCTCCCGTTCTTTCCCCAGCACAGGAGCATCCTCTCAATTTCTTCTTTGATCTCCTCAGGTGCTCCATGCTGGACAACCACAGCATGTTTTCCTTTGCCCTTCAGAGCACTCATACATCAGAAAAAGTGAAGCAACTAAAATGACCAACAAGCGCAGGGAAAGAAAGATGAACACCACCTGCAAATTTTAAAGGTAGTTTTTGTCTTATCTTTTGTCTCTCAGTTTATGTATATGCTCTCACTTTGCATATGTTCATTGAATGAGAAATTGTGCTCCACCAAATAAATCCTCCTTTTTTTTTTCCTCCAGCCTCCCTGTGGGTTACAGTCAATAAGGAATTCCAAGTATGAGGTGGTAGCTGTACCCAACAGCAGCCTATGGGCCTCGGGGGAAAGGTAGGGGATGCCTTTGTACAGAAAGGGCAGTGTTAACCTTGTTACATTACTGTTCATAAATGAAGTGTTGTAAAGGTCATACAGATTCCAAACCAGTCTGGAAAACCTCAAAACTTTACTAAAAGGAAGGGGATACACTCGTCTTTGAAATCAAATCTAAGGCTAAGGTTCCCTCTAGAAGAATAAATCAAGGACCTTTGCACTTCAAATAATAACACAGCCAAATACAATGCTACATTTACAGCTTATTTTTAGACAAAGCCTGGGCAAAATGAAAAAAAAAAAAAAATCCAATTTTCTGGTCTATTTCCTGAAGAGTAGGGGAAAAAAAAGCAAAAACTAAAATGAAACTATCAGTGACCATCTAATGATCCATCCTATCCCAAATGCTGAAAAGTCATTAGTGTTGCCTCAGCCTAAGGAATCCAGGTGTTGAATCAGTGTGGTATGAACAAGTCAAAGCAAATCTAATTGTTGTGGGCTACATGATATCCCAGCATGGGCTGGGGAAGATTGGCATCTGCTACTCACCATTAGCAGGGAGGTTTTCAGGGAGGGAAGCATCTGTCAAGGCAGACCCAGGACCAGCAGGATGGAGAGCAAGCAAGGAGACAGGAATTTCCTCCCTTTTTAACAAGGAGCACGGGTTTTTATTTAAAAACCTTTTCACCCATCGGAGTGGTTTCTCCAGAGAGGACAGACCATGGCTTTCAGAGCCCAGTGTCCCACTCACACAGCAGGTGACAGGAGATCTCTCCCAGTGCCTTTTGTTCTGCTGCTGCAACAATGGCTCACAGGGTCACTGTTAATATAGGTTCAAAGGAAAGATAATACAAATTGACATTTCAGCTGTTGACTGGCTGGAAGCAATAAATCAAACAATCAAACATAAATCAACTTCATAGCACAGGACAAAACATCAATTTGTTGTGGTGAAATCCAGTCTCTGTTGAAAAGCCAAGTCAGCTTACTGAGGAAAAAAGGAGAGCTGGCAGACAGACACTGCAAGAGTTTAACAATCCACAACAAATTTATTTTTAAACTGTGTCAGGAGCACTTGTCAGCACCTGGTGTGTGGCTTGCCATGGCCACAGCTCAAGTGACATCAAAAAACACCCCACCAGAACAAAGTGATGCTGAGGGAACACTGTGACTGTGGCAGCCTTTCACTCTCCGAAGCAGAAACACCCAAACCTCTCAAATCTTGTGAATGAGACATCAGCCATGAACCTTTGGTTTGCAGCCACTGCTACCAGGCAGTGCAGAATGGATCTGTGTGCTGCAGGCTGCTCACTTCTCACACCTTTCCTTACAGTCAGGCTAGTTTGGACAGGATAAAACTGATCTAGAGCCCTCAGACATCCCACTCTTGTCTAAGGACATTGTTCATAAAAGGGTCTCCTTGTTTGGAGAACACTAAAGTACAGAAGAAATAGGAGCTGGCAAGGCCTCCCTATCAGTGCAGGCAGAAATCAGCATTGCCCTGTGCAATTCAAGGTAGAAACACAGGTCGATCAGCCCCAGGGTTTTATTGCCTCCTTTTAAAGCACTGCTCATGCTTCAGCTATAGTCTCCAACAAATAGAAAGTATTTGCCTTCTTGCCTGGTCCCCAGGAAACTAGAGACAGAACAATTACTGTGAGACCCAAAGCACTGGTTCTCAGTCACTCCTCATGTAAAGTCACCAACAGATGTCATTTCAGCCAACTGCCATGTAATTGCTAGTGTTTTACATTTATATTTTAGCTCTAAAGGTTCTTCCCCTTTCTATCACATTCAACAGCATCTCTCTTTGTGGCAGAACTTCAGAAAAGTGTCACTTGCCACTGAGCCACACCTAAACAACATTGGATCAGCACCCAGTTTTTCATCTGCACAGTAGCAAAAGAAATAAATCCTCCTGCCATGAACCCTTTCTGCTGAAGAGCCTCCCACCAACGACACAGAGAAGGCAGAAGAGGTGGAGGATGCTGAGTCAGGAACTCTGGTGTGGGTTTAAAATGGGACAGTTTACAAGACTGAAGTAAAAGTCAGGATTTGGAAGGATTTTACTTGCTTTATATTCAGTCACAAATTGACTGCAAGAATCTGAGATTCTGCCACTGTTTGGACTGGGTGAGCTGGAGGAATTTCTGTTCACTCTTTTATCACTCATCCTACTACTAGACCTTCAAACTTTCATGTGATCATCTAAATTTTAAGACTTCTTGAACATAAGCAATGCTGTGCTGAAGCAATTCTGTGTTTGGGCAAATTTTCAACCATTTGAAGGGGACAAAATGAGGATGCAGACACAGATGCAGTCTGTTCAGGACTTGGAGAAATATCCTTGTCCCATGCTCACATCTGGATGTCCAAAGCAGCCCAGGAACCCAGCCCCAGAGCTTCCCTCCCTGGGAAGGATTAAAACCAACTCCTTGGAGCATCATATTGTCACCCATCAATTTACTATTACTACCAACTATCATTTGCCAGCTCTAAGAGAGCCATGATGTTTCTCATTTCCCTCATCACTGGCATTAGCAAATTCAGAGAACAAAGTCAGCGTATTCTGGGCTCTCCATATGGATCTGTAACTCTTCTGAGGAGCAGGGAGCAGTCTTTGGTGCCTTTTGGTGTCTGGGGCAAATAAATTGCTAACAGTCCTCAGAGCTACACATCAGAGGCCTATAGTGAAGGCAAAAAGTTTTTGGTTTCTGGTGTGGGCAACTCTGGCATGGTTTTGTCAGACTGTATTATGAACTACAATTAACTTTGAAGAAAACAGCATGGGCAATTTCATGCCCCGTTAAACTCATAATTTCTTTCTGCATTGCTGGGCTTGGGCAACATTGTTCCTATCCCTGCTCAGCCTTCCACAGCCTCACACCCATTACTGCAGGCAGAGTTAATTAAACACAAACCTTCTCCTCGTCAAAGCGCTGACTAAGGTGTGGCAAATCCTGTCTCCTCAGATGCCATAAAGGGACCATTAAGTTATCTAAACACTTCCAGAAAGTGTTGCAGCACACCACAAATCACAGCAGTGTGAACAGGCACTCATGGTGCTCATATCCACAAGTTCCCAGTCCTCCTGGAAGCCTCTCCGGGGTGTCCCTGTAAAATTTGATTTGGGCTCAGTCCCCTCAACAGCACCAAGCCACACCACACTATTTCTGCCCAGCTTTGAGGCTGACAAGGAACAGAAGAGAAGTCTGTATCCCCATACAGACCTTCCAATAGGTAAGGAGATGTTTTCTGTTCCACAGCTGCACATTCTGAGCAGGCTGCCAGGAAAAGCCAGGTCCATATCAGCTCATCCACTTCTGCTGGAGGAACCCTGTGGGAGGGCAGAAATTCAAGAGAGGAAGGACAGACAGTTCAGAGGATCATTTACAAAAAAGGACAGAAAGCCTTAGGTCACAGCCGAGGAAAAATACACAGCCAAGTCCCCCAGCTTAAAACTCACACAGACAACTAAGAATAAACAACCCCACCTGCTCCTTTTATCCACACATGGCATTTCCCATTAGGTAATTTTCAAATCACTTTCACTTGCAACCAGCTCCCAGGCAGGAGTCCTGGCCTTTCCCCTTCTCCAGCCAGAGGTCTCACATCATCTTGGAATCACAGGATCACTTAGGCTGAAAGAGACCCTTGAGAACACTGAGTCCAGCACTGCCAGGTCCACCACTAAACCGTGTCTCCAAGTGCCACATCCACACATCTTGCTGCATGGCAGGTCAGCAAGGACCATGTAAAGCCTCCTGAAGCATCACTGGGTTCCTTGTTTTACCCTGGGGAGAATGGCACTTCAGGAGATTTAATGGGGAACAGAAAGTACCTCTGGGAGTGTAAGAAAAATGCTATTAAAAGAGAAGACCAAAAGAAGAAACCCTTGAGAATGTCATTTGCTGAAATAGCAGAGTTGATTAGCTGCAAACACTGCTTTTTCAGCATGAGAAGCTTCAGTGGGAAGGCTGTCAGCCCTGCTTTGGGCTCCCAGAAACTCTCCGGCGGTTCTGTGAGGGGCTCAGGAGGATGGGGTTTTTCCAAATACCTGGAAGGGTTGGCAGCTCTGACCCATTTAAACCACATAAGTAGCTCTTAGCCTCCTTAGTGGGGAGCCAGGGGTGCCTCTCCAGCAGGTAACTGCACCTGAGGAGCTTCTCAATACTTACAGGGAAATGCCACAGAAAATTTAGGGTCTCAGTCCCAGGAAAATTAACTCATCCTTTCTGTTTGCCAGAAAAATGCACAGTGAAGGGAGCTTCCCATAAACCTCAAGCATTGCTACTGAGTCAGTGACTGGCAGGAAATTTTACCAGCCTTTGCTTCTGAGCACACGTTTGGACCCAAAATTCTTCACAAATCTCCTCTGGTCCCACTTTGCACCCAGCTCTCTTGGAAAACAGAGTAAGATTTCTAAAGTGGGCTTACAGTTTCTCCCACAGTTGCCTCTTTCACTTTACATGGACACCTCAAAACACATTTCTGAGCATGTTTATAAGAACAGACACCACATGTCCTGAGAGCAAAACCAGTTCCCAGGGTTTTCTGTTTGATAATGATGGCAACAGCCCCCCGAAAAAAGGCACATGCTGTTTTTGGTTTTTTGCTACTTCATGCCAACCTTTGCCTTCTTTTACCCCTCGTGTAGAGGAGTATGTTGTTAAGTGTGTGTTCACAGACTTGGGAATCACATCATGGTGCTTTGCTTTCTCCTGCCACTCATCACTGAGCTACTTTTTAGTTGAAAATATTAATCAAAATGTTCATCCATTCTGTAGCCATATATTTTCACACCTGAATAGCAAGTATCACTCCTGAAAGTTGTTTCAAGTCTGCTTTTCATTTCCAGGGGTGATTTTCTAGTTCTTCCAGGCTGTCTTTTCCACCCTCCTGGAGCTAGACGTGTAAGCTTGCCTGTCTCATCTCCTTGGGTTCAACCAGAATATCATGTCCAAACCCTGACAGTCAAATTGAAAACCTTGTGTCTTCTTCCCACTCCCAAAGTCAACATGAAACCCACTGAAACCTCACAGAAGGAGCAACTGGGAATATAATTCTCCTTTGAGAGGCCCTCCCTCCCTCCAAAATGGATAACCTACCTTGTCAGAATTTGAGGACAAACATTTTTCCCTCCAAGAGCATGGACACTCATTTAAGGGAACAAATACATGGACCTGCTGGCAGGCAACCATATAAATGATATTATAGCAGCATCCCATACATCCCTTGTAACAGAGGCTCGCAAAAAGACTTTGTTTTTTACATCATTTCACACCATCTGACGTAAGAGTCGTTCCTGGTGCTATTTTTAGTAAACTAATCTGTGTTTGGAGGCAATTTTTCCCTGCAAATATTTCTGGGTGTTTGATAACCAACACAGTCCCCACAAGCTGATCATTTGTCATCCTTCACCAGAGAAGGTCACTTATGACCATTTTAGCACCTCCCAGTACTTAACTCTCATGAAGAAATGAGTGAAGTTCAGTAAAAAAGTTGGCATTAAGTTTCCAAGACAATTGGAATTCCAATTCCTGACTATTGGTTTCATATTAGGTCACAGAAGAGCAATGACACCTGGTTGGACTTAGGAGCATGTGAGGTGCCAAGGAGCAGGGCAAGCCTGTGAGAAACCAGGCTCTCCTGGATCCATGGCAGATAGAGCCATCGAGTTCATCTGCCAGGGCCTTTGTCACACCACTGGGAACCATGCCTTGGAATATTTTCTTTTTTCTCTAAGCACTACATCTAACAAGAACAGACTAATGCAGGAATTCAGCAGTTTATAACAGGGGAACAGGGCATGGCTGGATTGGGTCCATGTTTGTACTCCCAGCCAAAGCATGGCACACTCTTAAAGGAGAATTTCTTGCTTCACATCACCTCGTTGTTCAAAAGCACTAGAAAGGTTCCAAAAATGTTTCATGTGGCTTCTACAAACCTCTGTCCCTCAGGATCAGAGCTTCTCCCTTGGGCCATTACGTGGCACTAACTGAGGAATGTGATTTCATGTTGCTACCCAGACCTTTAGAGCTACTTTGAGACTATCTAGTCCTGGAGAGGCAGAACCCAGAGGGACGATTTGGATGTATATGTAGCAAAACTGACACAGGAGGCACAGCTGCTGGGTACCAGTGGGTGTGGATCCAGCCCAGCCCCGATGGGATGGACATGGGATACACATTCTGGTCTGATCCATGGCACAGCTCTGCAGTCACAGCTCTGGCATCTGCTCTTAAAAAGCAAACATTTCAACCTCTGCAAAGCTCCTGCTGCTGTACTCCAGCCAGTCACAGTAACTGGGAAAAGCTCCTAAAAGACAGCTCAGCTGCCTGAGAATGATGGCATAACCCACCTTGGTTCACAGCCTGGGAGCAAACCTGAAAGCTTTGCTATTCTTGCAGTCCTTCAAACCTCACCATTGGAGTCTCCATCCTATTTATCCTCTGAGTTTGTCTAGCAGCTGGAAGAAGTACTTGGACTACTTCTGAGCATTATTTTCGTGTGGTGCAAGAGAAATTGGTCCTGTGGCTATAATCAGATTGCTTCTTGCCAAGGACCCTGTGTAAAACGTCAATGGCACTTGCTGTTATTCCCTAAGAAATGCCCATTTTACTTTTTTTTTCCTGCATCCAAAACCACTGATCATTTTAAATATCCACATTTAACGTGTATACTTTTTTTTTCAGGATTTTAATAGGATTTGTCATCATCTGTAAAGCACCATGAAATGCAATATTTTCCCCAGAACAGGGTGTGAAATTTGTCTACCTTATCAGCAATTTGTGTACAACTTGCTTCTTGGATTAAGTGTTTGACTCACTGAATAACTTCTTCTCACACTAAGTCTATCCAATTGGCATGTGAGGAAATACATGGTTCTTTTTTCTTTTTCTGATGGTTGTCGTAGCCTCAGAAGGAATACATGGCATTTTATTGTGCATGCATATGTTTATGCTTAATTGCTGGAGCTTAAGGGAGAACATTATGTCCAATTCCCTGCCTGAGTGGCTTCATTGCACTTGAGGCACAAACACAGAGCTACAATACTGAGACAGCTAGAAGCCTTGTATACAACTCAAGATCCTGGAGATGTACAAACCAGGAGGAGAAATGGTCCCTGCTCCAGGATTTCAGGAACAAAAGAAAAATAAGGACAGTGACTGGCACAGACTAGGAGTTCCACATCACCAGGAGCAGTGTCAGAGCACCAGTGACCTGTAAATAGCAGATTTCCCCCACCCAGAAGATCCCCAAATGCAAAATACTGAGTTATTTCTAGGTCTGGGGCTTGTTCTTCTTCTGAAAGAGCAACTTCCAGGAAAAAAGAAAAAAAGAAAAGAAAACAAACCCAAAGTGTGTTCTGATGATTGCCCCAGACTATAATTTAGTCCTGTACCTGCAAGTTTCAGGTTTTGTTCAAGTACATAATGGCATGGTGGAATGCTTCCCAGCAGTCCCCCAAAACATTCTCTGTAATAACAGAGAGATCATTTATGGGAGAGAATGAGCAGATTCTTGCATAAGCCTCTTTTGTATGAGAAGTTTCAAGGATATGAAAGCAGCAATTATTCTCACCTTGGCTAATACAATTAAGAAATTCTGAAGTACTGAGAAAACTGTGGAGCAATTAGACTTTGAACACCACCTAGCTATGAATTGTCATTTGCCAACGAGCTATAGTTAGATCAAATTAAATCAGAGATGAGGGGAATGATGTGAAAGCAGTCAGAGGCAGTGGGGCAGGGTTTTCACTGCAGTTTGTTACAGAGCTGGATCCCAACCCTCTGTCAACCATGACCATGAGTTATAAGCACTTGGCCTGTTTTTAGAGGACTAATCAGGTATTTTTTGCTAACTTAGGCAGAAACATTACATTATTTTAGTGATAACTGCAGAACTAATTCTACTCCCAGTCCAAAGAAAAAAGTGTCTTAGGTAATAGGAAAAGTGCTGCTTAACTTAAATCTCTCATGCTGACTCCAGCTTTTGTGAAAGAGGGAGGCTGGTTCTAACAAGAGGATCAAAATTCAAACAATTTGCCTTTGATATGAGGTAGAAGAAACCCTTGCAGAATTACAGCAGCTTAAATATCATCATTAAGAAACAAAGCAGTCCTTGGATAAGTACTGCAGTGACTTTAAGGCAAAAATATGGACTGCAGAAGAGCACAGGCAAGAGCAGATGTCCAGAAAAGAGGACCTGGGAGGAGAGAGTGGAAGAGCAGACCAGAAGAAGAGAGAATACAAAAAACACTGCTATTGACAGGAAGGAAATGATTTCTTCAAGATGCTCATGAATAGTGGAACTATCAAGAGGTTTGAGCTTACAGCAAGAAGGAGATTGATGATGATGATGATGATGATGAGAGTGAGAAACCCCAAGTGGCTGGGGAGAGTGAGGAGCCTTCATTGGATCCATCCCTGGTAGATGTTAGATCTGACTGATTTTGCCTCAGTCTCAGGTGGCCCCTGAGAAGGCTGTGATTCCAGCATCCAGTTTCTTGTGAGCATGATACTCTTGAATACTCTGAGGGTTTTGTTGTTTCTCCCGACACTGCTCAGAGGAAATCAAACCACCTTCCCCTGAACCCACAGAGCAGGACAGGGGTGACCTAACTGTGACCTTCCAGTGCCTGAAGGGCACTTAAAGGAAAGATGGGGCAAGAATATCTACAAGAGTCTGTGGTGACAGGACAAGGGGGAATGTGTTCAAATAGAAAAAGATTTTAGATTAGATATTAGGAAAAAATTGTTTACTGTGAGGGTGGTGAGGCACAGGTTGCCCAGTGAATCTGTGGATGCCCCATGCCTGGAAGTGTCCAAGGCCAGGCTGGACAGGGCTTGGAGCAATTTGGTCTTGTAGAAGGTGTCCCTGCCCATGGCAGGGGGTTGGAATGAGATGATCTTCAAGGTGCCTTCTAACCCAAATAATTCTGTGACTGTAATTTGGGTTGGAAGGAACCTTGAAGATCATCTCATTCCAACCCCTGCCATGGGCAGAGACACCTTCCACTATCCCAGGTTGCTCCAAGCCCCATCCAGCCTTCAGTAAGTCCTGCAGGGCAGCCCTGCACTCAGCAGTCTGAGGAGCTCTACTCTGTCTCCTCTTACTAAGTTTCCCATCACTTACTCCTCCGATCACACAGTCAAGCTTTTTCTGGGGATAAAGCACAGGGATAAAACTCTCACCACACTTCAAGCCCTTTGAAAAAGAATTTATATCCACAGTGTAAAACAAACAGTATTTCAAACTCATTTTGAAAAGACAGTTGAGTGAAAATCCGGATGAGTCCTGTCTTTCAGTTGGCTTAGTTATACTTGATTGCTTTTGCTATAGTGTGGATGCAATTTCAGATTTCGCTGGGGAGGCTCACAAATACAAAGCTCCCTGTGCAGGGTCCCTCAGCACAGCCCCTCAAAGGACACCTTGTCCTGAGCTCCAGCTCTGCTGCTGGCAGAGCCTAGCCAGGGGATGCTCCTGCCAGCTCAGGATAGCTGTCTGGCCACATGTTCCAAGATCTGCCTGCATGGGGAGCTTGATCCTGAGCTAACCCCAAGTTTCTTTGGAATGGGAACTTCTTTTTGTGCATGCAGAACTCAAAGTATGGGGATATCACTCCATCCAGATCCCTCACCACGAGAGCAGCTGATGCTGAGCTCCTTGCCCAGCTTCCCCAGGATCTCGGTGGTAACACCACTTGTGAGGAGCATTACTTCATCATTAGCAAGAGACACCCAAGAGGTCTGCAAGTTTGTCCTGGATAATCTCCCTCCTTATTAACAGCAGACTGACACAGGCATCGATGATTCACCTGTAGTTAAATGGGTAAACTGCTTAATTTACGACAAGGGATTTATCTGGGAAAGAAGGAAAATAATTTCATGCCTCATTGGTTTTCTGTGATCCCATTACACCAATGGATGATGCTTCCTTTATATCAGTCAAATATGAAGTCGGGGCTTAGGAGCTGAGGAGCAGAGAAGAGAGTGCTCTTGAACTCCTGCCTAGAGAAGGATGGAGGATCTGGCCCAAGCTTAGTTTCAGTGCTAAATATGTTCTTTCTTTTCCCAGAAATCTGAGGATCTACAGGTTATAGTCACCACAGCTGACAAACCTGTAGTACCCAAGCAAAAGAAAGGGCCTTTCAAGCACCTCCTTGTTCCTGCTCCCTGAGAATGAAGGCTCCAGACACATCCAGGGGGTCCTCCTCCCCTGCACAGAGCCACGTGTGGGCAGGCAGGCAGGCAGGAGCAGAGCAGCATGGAAGACAAAAGAAAGGCACTTCAGTAGCCTGAGGACTACCCACCTGCTCGAGCATCAAAGGCATGCTGCAGAGGGGAGGTGTGAGAGCTTTTCACAGGAGAGGCTGTCAAGATCTTTTTATAGAGAGCAATCGGCACAGAGAGGCTGCGAGCGGGTTTGTCCTCCCGTGCAGTTGTACAAACAGCTCAGCACTCAGTTCCACGGGCAGCAAAATGACTCAAGTCTCCTCTTCTCTGCTTTGATGTGCTGCTGAGTGTGTTGGGAACTAGTAACGGGTGAACCTGCCGCAGGAGCCAGCCCCTCCCTGGGGACTCTCTCTGGGGAGTGTTCCTTCAGCCAACATCTTCTCATACAGCCTGCAGGAGCCACGAGATGGGACAGAAACCAGCCAAAGCATTCAAGTCTGCCCAGGGAGTGACCAAGTGGTTTAATACAGACACAAGGCTTCCCTTTGTTCACAAAAATCATGCCCCAGCTGTTGCACAGATGCCGTACTCAACAGACAACCTCTCTTTGATATTAGCTGATGTATTATATGTTAACACAACACCATTTTGTGCATTGATTAGCAGGAACCCCAGCACCTAAGGATCTATTTTAAGAGATTAAAAGCACAAAAGGGGTTTCACACTTCAGTTATATTTGTGAGATGAGCAATACCACCACTTTAAAATAGTTCACAAGCACTTCACTTGGCAAGTTTTTTCCACTTCACCCAGATAGACATCTCCTCAACAAGCGTGCCAGGGTCAGCCAAGCTCCCTTTTGTTCCACAACACTCTGTGCACTTACAGCTTTACTGGTTGCTCTGCTGTCTTCATTCATTTATTTCTGCTGCCCCTGCAGTCCCAAGAGCAAGTGTGAGCACTTGTGGACCTCCTAGCATTGCTCTGAGGTGGCCCTTGAGCTGCTGTGAGCAACAACACTGCAGACACTTCAAACTGCAGGTGCAAGGGAAAGAGAAAAATAATTAAAAAGAAGAAAAGGAAAGAATCACACCTGTCACCCATCCTTGCCCCAATCCACACAGGCACTGGAGTTGCCAAAGAGCAATCCAACTGTCCTTCCCAGTTTCAGCGGAAAGGTTTTAGCCTTCAGTGTGGGCACAGTGAAGACACAGCATTGGCTTCTTCTCGATGCAAAGCTATTTCTGCTGTGAATCACTGTTTCCTGATTCACCAGCAGCTGAGCTTCCTGTGTGCAGAGATTCAGAAGCTAACCTGTGACATGCTGCATCCCCAGTATGATTTCACCCAGCCCACTTCCTGGGGTGAGCAAATAAATCACAGACTGGGCTGGGCTGGAAGGGACCTTAAAGCTCACCCAGTTCCATCCCCTGCACAGGGACACCTTCCACTATCCCAGGTCACTCCAAGCCCATCCAACCTGGCTTTGTACACTTCTAGGGATGGAGCAGCCACAGCTTCTCAAACACCCTCAGTGAAAAACACTAGAGGAGGGAGCAGCCATGGGCACTGCTCTCCCTCTGCTTGGGCAAAGGCAGTGGGTCAGGCAATCTCCAAAAAAGTTTCCAAACCAGGGTCTGATACCTATGCTGACTTACAGTTCCAGTACATAATGTCACCTTCAAGGCTGTGACAACCAACCATGCTGGGAAAGTCCCACAGAACTCAATAATCACCTCAAAGAGTTGATCTACAACCCAGGATACAGACAGGAGCCCCTTGTCTTCTGCTCTGCCCCATTTACTCTGAGTTCCCCAAGATACTCTGAATTAAACTATAGAGACCTTTTTCCAACAGAGGAAGATTTAGAGCTGTAAACCATCTGGATATATTCCTGAATATATCTTTTATTGCAGTACGTACAAAGAGGAGAACCCTGGTTTTTATTTTGAACCTGTCTATGAAGATATCAAGGCAGACAAGGTTTTTCTGAGTTTTTTCCTGTGAAATCTCAGCAGAATTGAGACATGCTGTCCCAATACTGAAAATGGCCTCTGGGAGATGAGCACTGCCATCAGACCCAGAGGACAGGCACAGCTCTGCCTCCTTCCTGATGGAGTCCATCAGGACTCCAAAGCCCAACACCACTACAGAAATCGAGGAATCTGATGGCTCCCCAGGCAAGGTGCTGCACAAGCATCCTGATGAAAACATCAGCCCTTGTCTATGATCTTTAGAGCTGTGACACTGGTTTTTGGACAAAGCCAGTGACTTTTCTGCAAAATACTTTTATCACCTGCCCCCCAATATCCTCAAGTCCTCTATAATTTCCTGCAGTCTATGTTTTACCTGAATGACCCAAAGGCCAAGATTATGTAATCTGCCCCTGAAGCCAACAGCCTTCACTATGGGAGGCAACAAGCTCCTTCTGATCAGAATAGCTTGGAAAACCCAACGATGGAGCAGATTAAATCCTGCAGCTACTTCAATACCCACAGCCAATTTCAGAAGTTGCTCCAAAGGGAATAACAGGTCAGATAGGAGCTTATCAGGTTTTAACTCATTTATAGGGGGGTACTTCTTCTTCCTGATGATCTATGAACAACATGGGAGGGACTGATATTCCCTAAAAAGACCCAAACCTAAATCAGTGAGTAAACCCTCACAGCCACATAATGGCACAGCAGCTCTGTGGGCACCTGGCCTGGGTGCAATCCTGGCTTTCCTTTCAGTCTGAGTGCAACAGGCACCTCCATTTCCACATGAAAGAGAGAAGCTGGCATCACAAACCCCATCAAACCACACCAAACCACAGTTGCCCTTTTTTTTCCCTGCAGAGGTGCCCTGCCAGTAGCCCCATTTCTCAGCTGGAGGTGACCTGGAGGATGATGACCACAGCTCAATTGACTCAATTTTGTTCCCCAACAACTCATGTTGGATGATTTTCAGTTTCCTGTGGAGGAGGAGCACTGTCCCAGCTGCAGGCACACCTGTCCCTTCAGGCTGGGGAATGGGACACTGAAGTTGAAGGCAGGAGCTGCTCCTGAGCCCTGTCAACCCTTCAATCCAGGCTGTCTAGCTGGGATCCTAAGGAGGACAGGAATGTAATCCTGGGCTCTATCAACTAATACACCTAAGCCTCAGGAATTAACTATAATTTACAAGTCTTTAAAGAAACACACAAGAGGCCAAGCCTTTTAAAAGCACCCGAGGCTGTTCTGAACAAAGTCTCATTGACTCTGGGCAGCCATTCTGCTGCTACGTGCTGCAGGTGTCTCCAAAAATCCTACCCAGAGACATAGTGCAGCACAGGCCAGACAGGAGCTGCTTTCTGCTCATGGTTACCTCCAGCACAGCAGTTGGATGCTGCAGGATTTCATGCAAAGGTTTTTCCTTTATTTCTGACACATCTCGGAGCAGAACCTCCCTCTGGCAAGCTCTGCAAGGAGGCACCAGTACGAGCAAAGACAGAGCTTCAAAAAGAAATTCATCCACCACAGCTCCAAAACGGGCTGATTTGGCATGAATTCAGTATAAAAATGATCATAATTTAACCAAGATTACAACTGAAGGGTCTCGAAAAGAACTGTCCATGTGTTGGGCTGGACTGGGACCCCACAGAGGCTGCTCTTGGGCAGTGGTGAGGCACCAACCCAACCTGTTCTCAGACTTTGCTGCTGCCTCTCCACTAGAAACCCTGAATTTTGAGCAGCAGGGTGCAAGTCTGGAGGAATTTTGGTGCAATCAAAGTGGTGAGGGATGGGTACTACTGCCCTTGTTTGGGCTTAAATGCCAGTCTGTATCTTCAATGTGAGTTTTCAGCCACAGTGACCCTCAGATACGACAGAATTTTTTCACTAACAAACAAAAAGGAAATTAAATGCTGCTGGTGTACCTGATACCTGCAGATATCTGCAGATGGGTGAGGCACAGGTTTCCACAGAGCACTCAGGAGAGATTCTGATGCTTTGCAGCAGAAAAAAGTAAAAAGCAGTAAAAGAAATAAGGGAAAAGAGAGTGCAATGAGCAGGACTTTCCTTCATGGCCTTTTCACTCCCACTCCCCATCTGCTGCTGCCAAAACCCTGCTTTGGCTCCGGCTGTGGACATGGTTCCTCCCTGCCTATCAGCTCCCACATCCCAGCGGGAACACCAGGGGGACAAAGGGTTTCTCAGCTGGGCAGCAGCACAAAGGCCTTCCCAGCAGCAGCACTCGGCTCTCCCGCAGGCACTGCAGCCATCGCTGTGCAGCACAAGATGTCGTTGCTGTGCTACTTTTGTCCCTCCTGCTTGCCTCGCTGGGAAAAGCACCTTTCCCACCCAAACCTCAGCGTGAGTGCTCCAGGCTATTCCTGGGGAGAGCCCCACACCTCCTCTGGCAGCTCTGGACAGGCTTCTCTAGCTAAAACACCCTCCTGGCAGGGAGGTACCCCGTTCTGCTCTCGCCACTCGTCCCTGGGGGTGAGCAAGTGTGCCACGGCCACAGCCTGGCACAGATCTACAGCAGCACCTTGAGACACCAGCTGGGTGGTGTGTGGCCTTTGTCCTGCCTGGATCTCGGGAGCAGGACAGCCACACAGAAAGACTGCTGGGATGTGACTGCCGGGATGCTGTTTCACGTGGAAAGAAGGGTTTAGGGATAAAACCCCACCTGTCTCACGGCTGTAGCTGCAAGCCTGGGACTGTGCAGCACCCGTGGGGAGGAGTGCTCTTCCCATCAGTGCTCTTCCCAGCACCACACTGGGAATGGAGGATTTTAGAGCTGTGGCTAGTTCTGTCTCTTTATCAGCCCCTGAACTTCATTGAGCCAGGAGGAGAAGGAGAAGAGGTGCCTGCCGAGGGCAGCAGCTGGCCCAAGCCCAGAGAAGAGAAGACAAGACAGGATTGTTAAAAGGGCTTCAGCTGAACTTAAAATCTCTTGCAGCTGCCACAAAACCTTTCACGTCCTACCACTGGATAAAATCTCCAGTCTTTTTCCATGGTGTAAATATAAGACATGGAAGTTCTGTTTGGCAATGCCTAATTTAGCACAAGCTCTTTTGGGAATGCAGTGCCATGGTGTAAATAACCAGCCACAGGTCTCCTGCACATGTGGCAGTGACCATCATTTCAATCCTATTTGATTCCAGGGGCATTTCGCACACTCCAGGACAAAAACTGCACTGCTGATACCGCTGTGGATCTGATGATATTTGGGATATCAATTGCTCAGATTAATGTTTTTTCCCTCTATGATATTCATACCTTTCAATGTTCAATTTCTTTGTCAGAAGCACCTGCCCAATTGCATTTACTTTTAAAACAACTTGTGCAGCAGCTACAGTAAATCCCAGCAAGGATTTTCCCACAAAATGGATTTCATTAATGAAAATGCCATTTTTTCCTAGGATGTCAGGTCAGGGAAATTATCCAGCATGTATCTAATCCACAGCTCTTCAAGTCGAGCCCAAGAGCTTGACCACATGATGGTGTTGGACTTGTATCAAATTCACACCAAGAGGTTTTAAACAGTTTTTTAAAATCTAAGTGCTGCTCCTAGGATGTGGGGTGCAGAGCCTTCCCTGAGGGCTTTCATGGTGGATGAGCCCTAAGGGCCAGCACAGGTTTTGAATGAAATGTAAATTCAGGTATCTTGGAGTTAAGCTATTCCTTTGGCTATCTCAAGCACCCTTTAGTGAACTCCCTGCCAAACTTTTAGTGGTGCCACAGCTCACTTATTTGTAAATCTTGCTTATATCAGATTAATTAAAGGGTGAAACTTTAGCACATTCACTTCTGGAAACCCAGAGGTCCTTTACACAGCAGTAGGAAGATCCATACCCTCCTCGCTCCTCTAACTCCTCACTCACAGGAAATAAGCAGCAATTCAGCATCTTTTTTAACAACCTGCCAGGATCCCAGAGGTGCTTTACATCCCTGGTCCCCACCCTTGGGCAAACAGCACAAAATAAAACAGCCCATAATCCCAGCCATGGCCCAGCATGACAAGGAAGCCAGAGCCCCTCTCAGGTTCAGCACTGCACTGCTGGCAGCAGCAGCCACCTCTGAAAGCTTTTTTGGAAAGAAATGAAATTCCCTTCCTTCCTTTGCCAGAAGCAAGAGGTTCATGGCATCAAGAGCAGAAGCAGCTCTGCAAAGCCACCTGAGTCTGCCCAGTGACAATCAGGGGACCCTGTGGCTGTCCTGGAGGTGCTTTTTATAAAAAACCTCATGTAGAAATGTGAAATCTGCCTGTGTGACAGTCTCCAGACCAGAGGAGAGTATGTTACAAATACTGCCAGCACCTATTAAGGGGTTTCACTTTACTGGATCTGGCAAACACAAATAAGCATTTGAGAGCTGAACTAGCTCACAGAGCTTTAGCCTTTGGATTACTTACTAATGAACTCCCCACAGCCCAGCCATTTAATTTCATTAAATTGCCAAGACGGTTCCAGTTAAAGGCCTGGGTCAAGTGACACACTGCTGTTTTTTCAGAGACCTCATCAGGAAAAGGCACATTCCTCTGTTTAAATAGATACCATTTTATAAATATCTGCTTTGTGCAATTAACCTAAATGAACTGATTTTCCCCAGCGTACCACTGGAAAACCCAGCAGGAGTCACAAGCAAGGATCATGCTTTTGGTTTTTGGAATTTTCTGCTTCTGAGGCCAGAAGGTCCACTCAGACCCTGCTGACACAAAAGTGCTGTCCCAGTCTCAGTAAACTGGCCATATTTTCCTCTCCCCTTCACAGACACCTGGACCTCAGCTCACAGAGGTAGGATATTGTAACTGGGATTTGTACCTGGCTCAGGAAGGGACCCTTCACCCTTCAGAAAGATGCTTTGTGCTCCATGGTCCATTAGCTCAGTCCTTTTTGAAAGGCTGGATGAAGAAAAAGGGAAGCCATGTAGGCTCCAGGGAAATACTGCCTGTCCTGTCCTCCTCACAGCAGCAGGACATTAGGATCAGCTCCTGCATCCCACAGCATCCCATGGTTTATAGGCTGCCCTGCAGCCCTGCAGCAGCAGAGGAAGGGCCCCAGTTGCATCCCAGCCCTCACATCCACAGCTGGAGATGTGAGCTGAACCCCACTGCTGGAGCACCCAGCTCCTGCCCGGGGCTGCTGCAGCCTCTCTGGCTGATCTCAGGGCTTTGGGACTCAGCCCACAGCAATGTGCACCATCAGCAATCCTCCAGCAGGAGCTCAGGGCCGCAGCCCAGGCCGGCTGGGGGAGTGGAATTTAATTTCCAGAATGGATGGCTGTCAGCACTGCATCCTCCCAGCACATCCAAGCAGGACACGCCAGCTCCAGGCGAGCCCCAAATCCACTCACTCCCAATAATGCTGATTTGCCTCTTCTCACCTCCAGCTTTAACACTTTTCCTTAAAACAGATTCATTCCTTCCTGACCACCACGTTACAGTGCCTTTTGGAGAGGAGGCAGCCAGTCGGCACAGCCCCTTTGTCCCTCGGATTCCCTGCAGCCAGCGGGATCTTTGCTCTGCACTGCCCAAAAGGTGCAACTTCATCCTGCTTGGATGCTGTTCCCCACTGGCAGCTCTCACTGCGGCAACCAGAGTGACTCCCAGAGCTTGGAGCCAGCAGGAATTGCCTTCAGAAAGAGACCAGATTGATGTTGCAGCTCTCACCAATGCCAGGCAAGTGAAAAATAGGGTTGAGGCACTGTAGGGTATCACTAAATGTGGACAACAGGCAGCAGAGAGGCTTTTATCCCCAGGCAGTAAGGGAACTGCTAAAAGACATGATTTAATAAAAGAAAAAGTACAGGTGTGAATCCCCAACAGACAAATTTCACACTGGGACCTGTAGATTTCATATAACCAGAAAGTCAAAGAAGCCAACAGCAAAGCCAACACCAGCCAGACCTAACCACCGAGCCACTGACTTAGACAGCCAAGTTCTCTTGCTTCATTGGACTGGAGTTTGGCTCAGAACCTGGGCAGTATCACTCTCAGGGAGCTCTCTGCAGATGCTCCTCATTCTCAGAGCAGTTACTGCTGTGCAGATTACCCTGCATTGTGGAAATCAGAGAAAATAAGGGAAGGTCAATAGTAGATTGAAGTGAGATTGAATGTGTTTTTCTCAAAGATATGCCCTAGTTCAGCCATAAGTTATTTGGCTCTGTGCAGGGATCACTGAGTAAAGCTTTATGTCCTGTGTTATGTAAGGGGAGAAATGAGCTGGGCATGGGGATCTGTCCCTTTCCATTACAAATTTAGTGAAAAAAAGGAAACCAAAAATTATTTTTAAAAAGTCATAGCTGTTCCAGATCCATCTGGACAGTGAAAAATCAATAGCTTTTAAAAAAATGAATAGAGGTGAGATAGAGAAGCTGATGCTGTTGCATCCAGCTTGCATCCCAAACCCCAGCATGGGGATTGTTGCTGTTGGGGAGTGATAGTGATTTCACAAAAATTTCTTGAAAAGTGTGCCTTTGGGCAAAGAGGGCCAGACAGGTCCAAGAACAGAGACTGGTCTGGACTTATCCACATGACAATAGCATATCTTTCCGTCACATTGAGGGGGGTGTGTGCACTGATTCTTGTTTGCACCTTTCAATTATTCCTATGGAAAGTGCATGTGATGTCTGAAGGTGACCATTCCATAGGCATACCATGTTTGCATACAAAAATTACTGAAGCTCTCCTGTAAGTCACACTGAGCCTCCATAGAACAAGTCTTAGTCAGTCAAACTTAGAATAAAAACAGCAGGAAAAGAAGAAGTTTAGAAACTGCTGACAATAATTATTTGGCCAAGGAGAGACTTCCATACAGAGACATAGTCAGGATTTCTTCTAGTGCAGTTAGAGATTACCACCCTGAGAAGGATATAATAAATGATCAATACACTGGAACTTGGTTACTTGCACCAAAGGAAAAACTACCTAGTGGGCCTTTTTTTGTGCCTCTTCCTCTCTCTTTTTCCCTTCCAAGAAGGCAGAATTTTAAGGAGGTGCATCCTGCACTCTGTGCAGCATCCTGGTGTGCCTGTAGCCTAACAACAAAGAGAAAATCCTGGCTTGGCCCCTCTGTCTTAACAGAGTTGTTTAACCAAAGTTCAGCAGGAGTGACGAGACCTTCCTCTGACACATCTGTACAGCAGGCATCTCCTGTCCTGGGCTAAGCAAAGTCTCTAGCCTATCGTTCACCCATCTGGGGCTGGATTTACTTCATTAAAAATAGTTAATGGAATGTTAATAGTACTTAATTGTATTCATTGCACCAGTTTTGCTGAGATTTTTTTTCCCCTCAATTCACAAAGATGGGACTAAGTGCTAATGTATTGCAAACTTATAACCTGCGGTCATGATTTTAAACACATGTAGAGGTGCTAATTGCATTCAGTTGACACAACTGTAGATGGGAAGATCATTTTTCACACCTTATCAGCGCTGGGGAGGTGATAACTGCATTCAGAAGACACCACTGCTGTTACAAAGGTAATTTCTTGCACTTCATCAGAGCTTAACACATGCTCAGCAATGCAACCAGCCAAAAATACCACACCATCGGAGTTAATGAGGTGCTTGCACGTTTTCTAACAAATGGGAATTGTAAAAATCTTTCCCTGTTTCTTTTTAATAAAGAGTAACAAATCCCTGCAGCTGCCAAGTTGTTGGACTTGGTGGCTGCCTGCCTCCATGCCATTTCTGAGCATGTTCCTAGTGCTTTCTGCTGGATGGAGCCCACAGGGAGCGTTTGTGACCTGCAGGACAGGTGAAACAGAGCTCTAGTCCACCCCTAGGAACTGTTGCTTGTGAAGAAGCTGAAGCTTTTGGCCACATAGCCAAAGATAGTTTTGAGATCTGAAGTCACCATTCTGTGCAAATTCAGTATGCTTGACTGTGCTATAAATGGTTCTCTTTCCCTCCTCCCATGCTTTGAGGAGCTTTTGAGTCTGCCCTAAATATGCCTGTGGTCTTTGATGGAAAATCCTGTTTGCATGGTGCAACATGCTGAGCTTGTTGGGCTCTCCAGGGTAATTTGGACATGCAGCAGATGTGAGGCAGGGCTCGTCCGAGGTAAAAATTCCTACTGAAAGGAGTTTCCCTTTGCTTTAAATAAAGAAATCTATGGTAAACCTTTCTGCTGGGAATAAAACTGGATACTGGGGGAGCCTTACAAGACTCCTCTGGCAAAGGCAGGCAACTGAATACCTAACTTTGAGAGAAAGTATTTCAAAGCAAAGGAAAAAAAAAATGCATTTCTAATCCCCAAAATATCTGCTTTGGGTGCTTGCCTTGAATGACATGCTGGAATGATGTTAACAAGAAGAAAAGATTTTTAACTAATAGAACCATGAATATTCCTCCACATTACCTCCAAGATCCTTGAGTAAATAAAACTAATCCAAAGACACAAAGGTAGATTTGCAAAGCAAATTTACCCTGGTAATACCCACGTGTCACTGCTGGGTAGATGGGGCCAATCACCCCAAGCAGATTACCTGGGACCTGAGGCACTGCAGCTCAACAGCACTGCCTCCAACCTATGTCTTTTATTTTCTTACATGTCTTTTTATTTATTATTAAAGTGAGACTTTCTCAACCTCTCCCCGCAGAGTTTGTCAGCTTGTGATCTCTTTCTGTGGGTTTTTTTTCCTTCTTTTTTTGTGTTTGTTTTTTGGAGTTTTCTTTTGTTGTTGTTGTTTTGGTTTGGTTTTGTTTTTTGAGGGTTTTTTTTGTTGTTTTCTTTTTAATAGCTCCCTCCTTCACAGAAAGAAGCACAGCTTTTCCTTAACATAATAATAGGAACCTCACTGGTTGCACATTAAAAGCTGGCTGCCAAAAAGGCTGTTATAGCTGCCCCAGTGCAGTTACCCAGCAAGAGGGTTGAGCCCCAATTTGCCCTGGCAATGGCAGGAAATGGGATGACTTTCTCACTCCGAGTGGCACCTTCCTACCCCTGCCTTACCCCACCAAATTTCCCTTTTGTCCTGGCTCCTCCCAAAAGACAAGAAATCTCATCTTTCCCAAGCTCTGGAAGACATACTAACTTCAGGGGGAAAAAAGAGAGGGTCTTCAGAGGGTTCATTTCATCATTCTCTGTGATGGGTTCCCAGCAGAACACGAGCAGGTGGCTGGCCCCAGCAATTTTGATGTTTCTGCTCTCCCAAGGAACCCCTCATCCCCACCTTCTGCTCTCCCAAGGGACCCCTCATTCCCACATTCCACACTCCCAAAGATCCATGCACACCCTGGACAGGTAGGCAGCCACAACTGGAGCATCCTTCCTGCACATCCCTCTTTGCTCACCAAGTCTCCAGTCTGTTACGAATCATATATCATACACAACAACAGTCCGAAGACACAGAGGTTTGAGGATGGCCATGGGCAGGTCAGGGTTGTTTTGGCTCTGTGCTGCATGAAGCAGACAGAAGAGATTTGCTCTGCAGCATAAATTAGCATGATCTTAAGGCAGCTTTCATTTGCATTCAATGACACACCTTCTCAGGGAAACGCTGCTCATATTAAGCATGTTTTAGGTGGCAGAGCTTGACTAGCACTGCGTGCATGACTCTCGAGTTCAGATGCAGATGGGAAGATGCCGTCATGCCGGGAAGGAGCTGGGAAAGTCTCTGCTGAGCCTACCCACAGTGAGACACGTCTTGCGGCTGCTCATTTCTGCAGCGCGGCAGGAGAGATCACACTTGTGGGGAACCCGTGAGTCATTGCCTTCGACAGCTGGAGGGGTTTCCTTGTCTCCTGAAATGAAAGGTCACTCTTGCTGGGCAGCTTTCACCCCTGTCAGCCACAGCCTGGGAGGATCCCTTGCCTCTTCCCTTTGTGGTGCTCCCACAAGCAATCTTGCAAAGAGCTTCCCTTCCCTGCCAGCCCTCTGCACGTCAGTGCTTTCCTGGTATTAACCTCAGGAGAAAAGGTGTCTTCTGTGCCAGAGTCTGGGAATTACACATTTAACTCCCTCCTCTAGCAGCACCTGGGATCTGGTTTTGGGGCAGTCACACGATTTGACTATGGTTCTTTCCTCAGCTGTGAAATGGGAAGAAACCAGTGTCCTTCCTCTGTTACCTTTAGCCACAGCTACATCATTATATCTACTCCTTACCTTTTTACACTTGGAGCCAGAAAGCAGGAATGTTTCTAAAGCACCTGCAGGCTGTCTGGGCAGCCCGACCTCTTTAGGATAATTAACGAGGCCACTGCAGTGCTGTCCATGTCGGTGGCTCCACTCAGGCCTGCCGGCATTCCCTCAGCACCAGGAGGAACTAATAATGCAGGGGGAGCCGAGGACTCTTCCTCTGGGGGAAGAAGCATAACCCAGCTGACTGCAAGATGAAAATTTACTGCAATATGAAGGAATCACCATGGAAACCTCTTTATTTTATTTCAGCCAATCTCTCTGCGCTGTCACAAGCAATATCACCTTCTCACTACCCGTAAAGAAAAGGTTCGCAGAGAGGTTTGTAATCCCTGCTGGCTGGCCAAGCCATCTGCCAGGAAGGCATGTTTTCTCCAGGAAAACCATTTCCTTGATGGTTCTTCTCCTCACCAGGTGTGACTCCACCAGTAAAGGATAAGGCACTGCCCTGGTCCTGCATTGCTCCTCCTGCGAGCATGGCAGATTTTAACTTTGAGAATAAGAACTGGTACAAGCAGGAAAGCCTGCTGTGTCACTACCACCGTTTTCACCTGTCCCCATTCCCCAATTTTCAAAGGAAACTGCTCTTTTGCCATGCATCTGCCCCTGAGCAGCAGCCTTTGAGGAGGTGCACATCTTGAATGACAGCTCCATCTGTCAGCCATGCCCTAGTGCTGAACCGACGGCTTTTGTGTGAGTAGGGAAGCAGGATAAACCCATCAGCTTCTCCATGGAAAACCTGAAATGAGACTGTTTGGAGATGTCCCACCAAGCGAAGCTCCACTTGAATTTCCTTTGAAGGAACCTAAGTCTTAGAAAAAACAAAATAACCTGTTTTGGCTTCCAGCTGTGGTGACAAAGGTGAGGAAGGGAACTGCTGTCTCTTTGGAGAAACTACATCTGCCCGACAAACATTCCACAGAAAACAAGCTCTTTGAATAGCACAGACCCATCCTAGTCCTGTGCCTGACACAAGCAGCAGCTTAAAGCTCTGCATGTCAGAATGAGAAGAGCTTTGGTTTTGGAAGATCACCATGACCAGAATTGCAGAGGGAGATAAATAGGTCAGGTTTTCCAGACAGTGCATCACATCTGAGTTTCACTTATATCCTGTACAACAAAAATCTCAATTTACATTCACACTCATGGGTAAAGAGACTTGAAATCACCACCCTGCACATTCAGAGGTGCTTCTAAAATGCTCAGTGGTTTGAGGGATGCTGGTGCTGTCCGTGGGACACTCAGCAGCCTCTCACGGTTGTTTCCCCTCTGCGGCTGCTTGGGATGCTGTGAAAGTTCACCTCCCTTCAAATGGAGCACAAACCCTGCTGGCAAAGCCTCTCGCTCCAGAGCAGGTATCTCCCATTCCCCCCTCACGCCTGGATGAGCAGCAGCATCTATTTGCAAATGAGCAGCCTGCCGGAGCCTCCCCCACACCGAGCCCTGCCGGGTGGGCAGGTAATGGCCATCCCCTCTCACAGGGTGCCCACATCCCCCACAGCGAGCCCTGCCCTGCCTCTGTCTCCCGGAGCTCCAGCTGATTGCTTCAGCCACCAGGCAGCTGCAGATCCCGGTGACCTGATTTGCCCCAGCAAACACGAGTGCCTCCAGCAAGGAGGGTTTGTCGGCAGGCACAGCGCTGGAGCAGGGAGAAGGCTGAGATTAGCGAGCATCCCCTGCCTCCCGCTGCAAAACTGCCTTGCCTCCAATTACTTCGTGCCAAGAAATTGCCTCTGATACAACCGAGGAAGCAGAATCCCAAAGAGAGCTTGCTCGATGACAAAGCCCTCGGATACACTCAAAGAGCAGCAGCTGCTAGAGAAGCATCACCTTGCCTTTTTAGGCGAGGGAGTATTATTTGAAAATTCTACATATTCCCCAGGAAAAAAATCATGGGGAGAATACAGCTGCAAAATGGCCCTGGGCAGAAGAAATTGAAGTCCAGAGCAGTCACATGGAGTGGCACATGCACCTTGAAAAGGGCACTAACAAAGAAATTAACAAAGCATTCCGATGCTTTGGAAAAGCTGCACATTTTCTGTTAATTATATATATATATTTTATCCTGAATAAATAAAGTACAACAGACACATTTAAATAAAATGAACCAGCAAGCCAGCTTCCTTTCTGAGCTTCCTAAAGGACCAGCCTGGCTAGCCATGCCTGTGAAGAGGTAACTAAAGCAATCCCACAGGCAGGTGGGCCAGCTGGACCCCCTCACCTTGCAGAGAGGCATTGTCTCGATGTAAAGAGGATCTTTCAGTTTGTATTCATTAAATAGCAATTTGATAGCCCAACTTTTTATGATGGATCAGTCATCATGGTTTGCAAGACAGAAATGTCCACCCACTGACTGAATAAATTTAGTCATCCTCATTCCCCATCAGCTTGTCTTCAGCTGAGTTACAAGGTACAGCCCAGGACACTTCTAGATCTGCTTCCTTAATAAGCTCATTTCTCAGTACAAACACTGAAGCAAAGCAGGAATTTTCTACCTCTTGTCACCAGGAGCACGTCCCAGGCCCATCCCAGCTGCCAAAGAGGAAGGACAGAGACGAGAGATGAATGAACAGAAAGTGGGGGGATTCTCTGGAAAACGGCTCAGCATTCCCACTGGTATTCCACCGTTGCTTCTGTGCAGCACTTTAGGATGCTCCATTTGTCACCTTCTCCTCTCTGCTTCAAGTGTTGGTTCCTCAGTGAAAGCCCATCTCCCAGTGCAGTTCCTGATGCAGGAACAGTCTGTTCTCAGGCAAGGCCATTCAGTACTTCAGCAACATAAATAACAAGATCTCACGTCTATTTTTGACATGACGTTATTGTGAAGGAAGCCAAGGAATCATTTTTCCTGACGAACTGCAGTTAAGTACTTTTGAGAAAACATTACAATATCACTCTCAGCAAACATCTGGTGGAAGAGTTCTTGCCTTGAGAATGTGGCAGGCATAGGCTTGTAGTAAGGTCAGGTGGAAAGATCTGCCCTAAAACCATTTTTTTCCAATAAAATAAACCTTTAAGGGGTAATAATACCAGCAAATAATTTTTAACGAAGAAGCCTAAACAAGCCTTTACAAATCTGACATTTTGAAGAAACTGCAAATTTCCCTTGTTGTTTTGTTTTAGAAATTTGTGGAATTTTGCATTTTGCCACCCATATATATGTTAGATTTTACTGCAATGTCACGCAGGAACTCTCAGAATGAAAAATGAGTACTGCAAAACATGGGCCAATGTAACCTTTCAGGAGATTCTAACATAAATTTGGATCAATGCATCTCGGAAAATTTTTAAATAATATTTTGACTCCCCAGTTTAATATGTGCTAAATGGTTTTCATGTACATCAATCATTGTTCTACAGAGACTTCAGAAAAAGAAATCAGTAGAAAGAAATAGAGCCATATAATGCATTTACTTACTACTGTACTTACACGGAGGATTTATAGTGTTGTTACTGTCAGCTTATTTTGCCATAGGTTTCTTTCTGCCTCAGTGTAGAAGTTCATTGGGAAACAACCTGAGGATAAAATCTGCAATAAAGCAATCCATAATAATAATAAAATATTCAAAAGCATGCTTGAAAAATCAGAAAGGACTGCATATATTCATGAGGCCTTCACACTTTTTTTTTTAAGATGGAAAAATGGTGGAAATGTTATTTGTTAAATGTTTTATTTTAAAAATATTTGCTAAATTATGCCATAGCAGTTAATCTATCATCAGCAATCTGGATGCTATAAATATTAATAATTATTCTTCAATAAGAGAATTAGTAATTCAATAATTAATGGGAACCTTAATATGTATGAATATTTTCATCACTTTTGCCCATTTTTCCATCTGTCTGGCTGCCCTGCCCAAAGCTCCTGCAAGGCAGGTGAGCAAGATTCCTGAAGTGATGCAATTGCTGAGGGCAGGTGAGGATCACACCATCTCAAATCTACTCCAAGGTGCCAACACACAGAAATGTTCAACTGTGCTCCCAACTTTGAGAGCAGCAGAGCTGCCCACGTGCTTTGGGAAATACTCCTGCTTTCATAACAGGAAACATTTGTCCGAAACACAATTTTTGGGTGCAAGGCTCACAACCTCGTACAACAGCTTGTCCAGAAGTGTGGAGGGGAATGTGCAAACACTGTGCATCCTTAGCAGCATGTCCTTACCTTCAGTCTTGCCTCTGCTGTCTGCCCCTGCCCATTTAAGAGCCGATCCTGAGACAAGGCAGCTGAAAGCTCTCCAAAGTGCTCCTGGGGGAAGTGCTTGCTAAAGGGAGCTGTCACAGAGAGCCTTCAAACATTTGCCCAGTTCTCCTTTCTGTCTCCTGCACATTCCAGGCATTGCAGCAGAGATCAAAGCCTCCAGATGGGTTGCTTTTCCCCCAAAGCCAACCCAACCAGTTTGGTTTCCCAGCTAGATTTATCTCAGGGAGTTACAAGGGGAGATGCAAACTACGAGGAGGAAATTTGGCAGCCTTCTCATAGCCCCTGAGGAAAGAAAAGGAAGACACAAGGAAGCTCACCAAGCATGTTACACCAGGGAGAGTCTAAGAAAAGTGAACTCTCTCAACATTTTTCCAGCACTGCCCCTTCCCAGCTCCGGACAGCTTTCCCATGGATGCAAATCTTCATGAGGAGCAGGTGCAGCAGTCCAACACCTGCCAAGGGGATCTAGACAGTGCCTGGGAAACACTCCTTACATTTATTAACTGGAAAAACAGTACAAAATTGTCCAGATTATAAATTGCTGGCACCTCTCCCTCACAAGACAGCCTCCTCTCCCATTTTGCCAATTAACCTGTCCTGTACTTGTGCCCATCCCATTTTCTCTCAGCTCATCTCACCAGGCACGGAGGAACTCAGCTTGCCTTCAGCACTGAGAGGTGCAGGTTTTATTGACCAGCTGTTTCTGCCCTCTGCTTGCAAGGCCCAAGGCTGCTCTGTTTGCTCCTGATGGCTGTGGCAGCCTGTTGAATTCAGTGCCTGCTCCTTGCAGACCTTGTCTCACCCACAACTCTAAACCAGCACAGTGGCAGCACCACCACAAAGACTCATGCCTTGATGTTAGAGAGGTGCTTCATTTCTCAGGCATCACCCCTCAGGTATCTCCATATTCCCAGGGGTATCCTGGATACCAGACTGGCCAAAACATCTATCTGCAGAGGGCTTTGGAGGCATCTTGCACCATGGCTCAGCCTGTCTGCAGCTCCTGTCTATCCTTGCAGTACGTCATGTCCTCTCTGGAAAAGGCCAAGAACACATTTCCTGCCAAGGTCAGCCTTTTATCCACAGAGAAATGGGGTCTAGAGAAAGGCAGGAAGACACAGAGCAAAGACAGACAGAAAAGAAACAGAAGAGAAAAATTATCATAGTGTAGAACTAGACAGGAGACGCTCACTTAAAGGATATAAAAAACACTAGAGAAGAGAGATGTCATCTCATCTCATTTAGTCACAGCAAAGCTGCCTGCTGAGTGAAAGCTGAGCAGGGCTGGCTACAGTCAGCAACAAGCAAGGAGACTCCATAGGAGACCCACAGCTCCCTGTGACAAGGGTGGGGTAAAAAGCCACTGAGATTAGCTCAGATGGTCAGAGCATGGTGCAAATTTTGCCAAAGGTTTGAGTTTGATTTCTGTATGGGCCATGCACTTAGGAAGTGGAATTTAAGACCCTTATGAGTGCCTTGAAGCTCAGAATATTCTGTGAAACTATCCCTAGTGGAAGCCTCTCCCTGTCTCTGCATTGCCCACAGGAGGACTGTGCTTAACAGTTTTGTACAGCTGCCACTCCTAGCACAAGGTGAAGCTCATCTGTCAGGGGTTTGGTTAGGTATCCTCCAGCTTGCATGCCAAGGCAATATCCAGTTATTTGTAGCCATTGTCTCCCTGCCTGTCTGTGGGTGATGTGGCAGACAGACCACCCAGGAGCTGTTCCCCTTCTGGACAGAGCTTCCTGGCCCCTGCCACAGCACAGCTGTTGTCACCACAGGATGAGGCAGATGAACAAATTTATTAGCAGGGGCTTGCTTTGCACCAAGAGTGACTTGTTTCTTAGGCAGCACAAACCACTCCACTTGCACCAGTCAAGGCTGGATCAACCCCACAGAGGTGTCAACACAACATGTCCATCTGTGTCACCAGGTAAGGTATTTCCCTTTGAAACCCATCCCAAACATTTAATTGCAAGGTGAAAGCTCAAAGCAAAGCTACCAGGCACACACAGGTTAAAGGTGACACTATTGCCCAAAATAATGAGGAGAGAGCAGCCAGGCTGGGTGCAGAGAACACCAGGGAGAAGGAATAGAATGACCTGTGGTGATCTGGAGCTGGGTTCTTGCAAATCAGTAGGAGATGGGCATTAAGGTCACTGAAGATTAAATTTCATCCTGGCTTTAACCCTCTGTTGCCAAAGATCATGTGAAACCTGCACAGCTGAAGCTGGGGAGTTATCTGATAAATTTATTAAAGTGTACCCACCTCAGTCACAATTTAATGAACAGATTATGCATTAGTTGGACATACACATGGAGAAACATTCCCATCTCTCTCCAGAATAAACAACATTTCCCAGTTTTAATTGTGCCCTGATGTTATAACGATCACAACTAAACTGGGTAATCATTCATTAAACATGAGCTAATTCCATGTCCTGCTATAATTATTATTGTTTCCTGAAAATATAACGTGTAGTAAAGTACAATGAGTGCAAATTGAAATATTGCTTTTGGAAGGTTATTTATTACTACCTTCAGCTGTAAACATTTATAACTGAAATTTATTAATCCATGGCCTCTTCATATAAATATTTGATGTTCAGCCTCAGGGATCTGCATCTTCTTTAAATGTCTCAGTCTTGGTGTCTGCACCAGCAAAATAAGCACAAGAGAGAAAGTTTGCTGCCCTGTAAGATTTGGCCATCCTGCTGTTAACTTAAGGCAGCATCACAAGTGCTATCTGTCACCTGCCCCAGGTACATGCAGATGTGAGGTAGCTGCACACCTGTTGCATTAATCTATTCTATAAATTGGTTGGTGTAGGGCATGGAGTGTTCCTACATGCCACAGGCCAGCTCAGAGCCAATGCTTCTTTTATTGCAATATTTCTGCTGAGACTCCTCTGCTGAGCTGAAGAAAATGTCTGGGAAAACCAGGAAAAAAAAACCTGTGAACATCAGTGAAGAGGGAGGGTTTATGGAGAAAGTGCTGGTGAGTCCTCAGTCTCTGTTTTTGTTTCTATTTCCATTCACAGCAAAAAGTGACCCAAAGCAAGAGCTGTGTAGATAATGGGAAACAAGTTTAGGAGCTGGTCTGAAACATCACCTCCACTGTGAGCCACCTGCATGTGACACACAGGTGCACCTCGCTGTGACAGCAAAATGCCCAGTGTAGAGGAACATTTTCCAGCTGCTCTGAGGTGTGTCCAAATAAATGAATGTGTTCATATTGCAGAGTGGGGAAGGAGAGGTATATTTTGCCCTTCCTGCTTCCAGTTCAGAGACTCACTGCACTCCAGGAAGGTGTGAAGCCAACAGTAAGCCAAGCTCTGCCTCCAGCCCAAACTCAGCTTGATGTCATTGCTGTTGGCCATGCAACTCCAGACTCCCATAACCCTGGAATGGCTCAGGTTGGAAAGCTCCTGTCCTCTATTCCCTGGCTAGATCCTATCATCCCTCCTGCCTGGGTGTCAGGGCTGGGTTGCTCTGTGCCATGCCCAGAGCTGGTGGAGATGTGCAGAGAGTGATAAAGAGGTGCTTGTTCAATCCCAGCCTCTAAATTATAATAAATCATTTGGGTTTCCATGGCACCCATCCAGAAAAGTTGAAGGAACTGAGACTGAAGTAGCTGATCTGCTAACAAAAATAATGTGTGCTTTTCAATGATAAATTATAATTTCTACAGTGGAGGCACTGGAAGAAGGCCAGATCCATATCAATCCTTTCAAAATGAACTAATGGTTCTCCCAAGACTCCCAGTCCCTCCTCACACTACCAGGAAAAAGCACAGATCCTTAGGGAAAGCAGTAGAGCCTCTTGATGAATATAATATGCGAAGGGTGAGCCAGCAAGAGTTTGCCAGGGAAAAGGAAAAAAACCACCCTGTCCTAAATAATCAGAATTTACTGAAAGGAGAAGCAAAGTAATGGCTGAGGTATAGGCAGGAGATATCATGTGGGCTCTCAAAGGAGCTTTGTCTTAAGTGCCCCAGAAGAGTATTAACCCTTGGAGCATGAAACAGCAGCAGTGCTTTCAGCACTCACTTTCAATTACCTGCACCCAGGGACTGCTGAGCCTGTTTGCCCCTGCATTCCCCATTTCCACAAGCGGGTAAACACACACACACTGCCTCTTCCCATCTCTGCCTGCTCACAGCCTTTCCATCTGATACTGTCTTCCTTCCAACCCAGATAAACTGGGAATAAAACCAGAGGAAAGCCTGCCTGAAAGATTACCACCAGCTCTGCAGGTAAAAGCCCCATGTAACAAAACAGGACTAAGTCCCTAAAACCACTGTGTAGGGTTTTTTCCCTCTCTTGTTTGATTTCTGAGCAGTCGTTTATGACAGAGTTTTTAACAGCCCTTGAGCACTCGGTGCTGCATCACTTACAGTATGTAAGGGGTATTGATCTCTCCAAGTTTATCCTTTTAAATGGTTCCCATCAAGTGCCGGGAAGTCAACCAGTTTGAGCTGTGTAGCTCATCTGCAAAACTCAGGATGAGGTGATTGAGTCTATTCAGAAAATGGGGGTTTATTTGTTTTTTTTTTCCAGAGGGAACTCAAGTGTGTGTGTAGTCGTTAAAACACGATGTCTGCATGCCCTTAAAAATCATTTTATAGCTGTAGTGAGTGTCTCCAAGCATTAAATATGCTTTATAAGTAGTTGGCTAACTAGCTGGGTGTGCTGTAAAGGCAGTAGTAAATAAAACAATAAGACACTAAATATCAGCTGTATTTCATTGCCAGGGATACTTTTTCAGCCGTGCAGCAATTGCCAGTGTTGAAAAACTTGATTTTTGCTTTTCATGCTACATTGTGACTAGAATTCCACCTAATCTCTTAAAGTTATGCTAAATACCTCTCACCTGTTAATCTGATTACCCTCCCACAAATAGTGAACATGACTGATACGGAGCAGGTAGAAACATTTTCTGAGGCTGGAAATTCACTTCCCAGGCCTGCACATTCAGTAATGCTGTTAAAGCTGATGCTACTTGGTTTAGGTCCAGGTGACACTAGAAATCCATTTGTTGTCACTTACCGTAGGATTGTGAATATTGAGGTGCTTTTTGTGTCACCAAACTTTCCCTGGACAGAGGCAATTTTCCTGGCAAACTCATCTCAGTCAGCTGGAGAAATCTGTGCTTTGTAGTCGGTACAGAGGGCATCTGCAGGGAGAATGGAAACTGGGGGAGTGCTAAGGGCAGCTGCTCAGATTAACCCTTCCTACAATTTTTTGTTCATGGCACAGCAGAGGCTGGAAGCAGAACTATGTCCTTCACCCCATCTCCGTGCCTCTGAAATCTGATGGCTTAAAACAAGGGAGTGGGAAGAAGAGAGAGAATAAAGAAAATAGAGTGAGAAAAAAAATGGCACCTATGAGATAGTTTTGTTTGGGGTTTTTCTTCAGTTTTCTGTAGGTATTTCAGGATTTTCCTTTTTATTACCACAGGATAGGATGAGATCCTGGCAGGAAGAGAAAAGGCTCACTCTTCAGGGAGTGAAGGCTGTAATTCTGCCTATCCCAGTGCCTATGCTGTGGGAAAGGACACCCAGATGGAACAAAGCCATTGTCAGCAGGCACCAGGAGGAGCCTTTCTGCCTCCCACACCAACACTGAGCATCTCTTCTTCAGCCATCAGAGATACCTGGTGCTCACAGACCCCTGAGGGAATCCCAACCCAACTGACCAAAACAACTGAAAAGCCCAAAGCAACCTGGGCAATCCTTCTCCAGACAATTTTCAAATCACAGAATCATTGCATTTGGAAAGGACCTCTAAGATCATCACTGTTATCCTGGCAGTAACCCAATGACCCTAAATGCCACATCCCCCAAATTCCTCCAGGGATGACTCCACTGCTGCCCTAGCAGCCTGTTCCAAACCTCAACAGCCCCTCGGGAGAAGAAATATTTCCTAATATCTGATCCAAGCCTCCCCTGGTGCAACCTGGGGCCATTTCCTCTTGTCCTGTAACTTGTCATGTGGGAGAAGAGACCAACCCCCACCTTAACTGCCCCCTCCTTTCAGGGAATTGTACAGAGTTGTAAGTCCCCCTGGAGCCTCCGTTTCTCCATGGTGAGCACTCCCAGCTGCCTCAGCCTCTCCTCATCAGACTTGTGCTCCAGGCCCTGCCAAGAGGCTACCAACTATTTCTGCTTCTGCCAGTACCAAATGGGTTCTTGCCTTCCCAGCAATGCAGAATTTAGTTCATTTTGCACTGCAGTACAGATAAAAATACTGCTCAGAGGGATGTTTATGAGAAGCCAGGAGGGTGAGCTGGGGCAGGACAGCAGGAGGTGACATCTGGCCACCAAAGCACCCACTGAATGTGACACTGGTGTAGCTCCCACTGCTCCAATGTGCCACCTCTGCTGTCAGGATGAGCTCTGTGCTCCTGGGACGAGTCCTGGCACGGAGCTGCTGAGCTGCCCTGTCATGGAGCTCTGCTGTTGCTAAACCCCATCCATAAATCAAAATGGGAGGATTTAAACCAGGACGGAGACTTGACTGCAGAGTGCCTGATATCTGAGATCAATATTCATTTTACAAACCTCTCCAGAAGAGTTCTTTAATTAATTGTTGGAATTAAAATCAAAATTGACCCCTCAATTTGTTTCTGTGGCCTTGAAATCAATTTTCTTTTCTTTACAAATCATAATTTTCAGACTGGAGAATGCAACAACATTTCTTTTTTTTTTATTAAGCATAGAATTAAAAAGGTACCCACGCCCTGAATATATTCTAAACAGGACTCAAAGCCAGCATCTCCCACTTTAATCTAAAAGACGGGAAATATTTCTCCAATTACAAGCTGATACAAAGAGTTTACCCAGCTGGCTTACATCCCACATGCTCACACTGCCCCCCACTTGGTGCCCAGGGCCCCATTTCTGAGACCACTTATGAAGCCACTTCACCACCATGGCAGGGAGCAGAAATGCCTGTGCTCCCA
This sequence comes from Entomyzon cyanotis, assembly GCA_024500445.1. Classification (NCBI taxonomy): domain Eukaryota; kingdom Metazoa; phylum Chordata; class Aves; order Passeriformes; family Meliphagidae; genus Entomyzon; species Entomyzon cyanotis. Next base: position 25,828,574 of record JAKEPQ010001027.1, on the reverse strand, counting down.
CATCCATGGCTGCCTTTATTTTCCCTTTTTTTTACCAAATCCTAAGTGGCAGCAGAACCGTGTCACTCGTCACCAAAGGGAAAGAGTCTCCTGTTTCATGGAACTGTGTACCTGCCATAGCTTCACATTTTACAGAATTTATCCTCAAGGCAAGGAAGAGTGAAAATAGGATTCAAGGAGGTTTGCTTAATGTCACTGACCTCCCAGTTAGTGCAGACTGCAATTTCCCAAGCTCTCAACATGGGCTTCATAATCCATCTGCTGCCTTTTTCCACATATTGTCCTGCATTCCCTCATACCCATTATTTTGCTTTCAAAGAATTGCTAAAAATCCCAAATTAGATCAAGCTGGGCTGTTTTTCTTATAGCTGGTGCACTGAGTACACCCTCCCTGTATTTTACAGCTTGTTTCTCTGGCAGTGCAGGCAGCTGGGAATGCTCTCTCGGGATGATGCTCTGTGCTCCAGACCCAAGACTGGATTAAGCTGTGATTTCCCACCCAGGGTACCCCAGCCAGGGGAATTACCTGAAGAGCCACACTCAGGGTGCCCAGGATGGTCTGTAGAGAGGGCCTGCTGGCAAGAGCAGCCTCTGCTGGGTCACACACTGCAGGATCACACACTGCTGGATCACTCAGTGATGGATCACACAGTAATGGATCACACACTGCTGGATCACTCAGTGATGGATCACATACAGATGGATAACACACTGCAGGATCACACAGTAATGGATCACACACTGCTGGATCACTCAGTGATGGATCACACAGTAATGGATCACTCAGTGGTGGATCACACAGCAATGGATCACACACTGCTGGATCACATGGTGATGGGTCACTCAGTGATGGATCACACACTGCTGGATCCCTCAGTGATGGATCACACAGTGATGGATCACTCAGTGGTGGATCACTCAGTGATGGATCACTCAGTGATGGATCACTCAGTGGTGGATCACATACAGATGGATCACACACTGCTGGATCACTCAGTGATGGATCACACACTGCAGGATCACACAGTAATGGATCACACACTGCTGGATCACTCAGTGATGGATCACATACAGATGGATAACACACTGCAGGATCACACAGTAATGGATCACACACTGCTGGATCACTCAGTGGTGGATCACACAATGATGGATCACTCAGTGATGGATCACACAGTAATGGATCACACACTGCTGGATCACACACTGACAGCAGCACGAGGCTTCCTTGCTGACCTTCAGAACCATATGGAGGTAGATCACAGGCTGTCTCCTCGTGCTCAGGGCCAAAGCATCCAAAAGCCCTCTAAAACCCAGGATGAGAGGCACGTGAGCCCAACACAAAGCATTTTCCTCTGCAGGAGTGTCACTTGGCAGAATGACCGTTGCAAATCAGTCTCTTGGATTTTAAGACTATTGTTCAGAATACACTCAATTGCACTTCCTCGCTGCAATTAAGAGAATTAGTAAGTAAACAGACACATAACCCACTGAGTCAAATTTTCCAAGGCTGCAGTGGGGATGCCAAGTGGACTCTGAAGACCCCTGGAGATGTGGGCAGGTGGAACCAAGTCACCTGGTACCTGCCCAGGCACCGTAAAGAAGGGCAGTGAAGCTGGGCAGATACTATGTCTGCATTTTAATGGCACACTCCCGTGTAATTTTTTTTTAATTGATAGCTCTACACGGCATTCACAGATGAATACCATCTGGTGTGGTGATTTATTGCCCCTGAATTTCTCAACTTACTTTTTTCCTCTTTTTCCTTTTCTCATCTTACCTTTTCCTTGTGTTTTGCCTCTACAAAAACATTTTCCATAGAAATGCAGTTGAGAGAGGCATTTCTCTCACACGCTATTTTATCATAAGATAAACAGCAGCCTGTCACTGGACAGACCAACAAATAACTGATGTATGGGATCTATTTAATATCTCTGCAACTCCAGAGCCCTTTGGTCATATATGCTTCTCTTTTCCAATATTGTAAGAGATGCTTATAATAGGTCATATAGAAAAATGAATATATGATGTTTGCATTAAGGAATGTGTCTCAATGCACATACACAGGGAGAAAGAAAATAGGTTGTACAAACATCCCTAAACCTGGTCACTCCTAACTGTTTGATGACTGATCTGGTAGAACACAGAAGATTTATTTTGCAACTTTGTTCATTGTGGCTTTTACTGTAATTTTGGTGTAACCTTCCTGACTTTGCTGAACACTGTATTTCCAGCTCACACCTCTCAGTGCACATGATATCCTTCACTATTGCTGCCAAGTTCTCCATAATCCTTAATATCTCCAGGCTTTTGGCTGGCTGGTGTGTGATGACATTGTTCTTGGGCTGAGCAGGAGGAGCACAAGCCAGGGGGGCCCAAATGAATGATGGACCAGGAGGGAAACCCATGTTTTGGAAAGGAAAAGGGTCTTCTGGGTGAGGGAGTGCAGATTGCTGCCCTCACAGCAAGACACATTGCAAAGGCATTGGGAACTCAGGCCTGGGGTCATCAAAGGATTTCTTAATTTTTAAATTCTGAATTCAACGATTTTTTTTCTTTTTCCATCCCACAATCATACAAAGAACAAACTCTAAACTATCCATGTGGCTTTTTTAGACACCTATTTAGACATATATTTAAACCTCCCTAGACATCCAAATCACCCTTTTTTACTCACTAGGAGGAAAAGTTTCCCTTGTTTAAATAAATTTGACTGAATGGAAACCAGACTGCAGATTGTCTGTCCTTTCACTCTTATGAAAGCATAATTAAAAGTCATGTTAAAGTTGGGAGATCAAGAGGGTTTGTGATAGATAACAAGCTAGGAGCTGTCAAAGCTGTCAGGCCATTAAGAAACTAAATAATTCACACCCCAGTAATTGCTTTTGTGTGCATTTTCCTATAAAATCTAGGAGACATGAGTCACGGGGCCTTACAAAAGAGCCTTGTTTATCAGCCTCCAATATGCTGTACCACACTTTTACTTTCAGGGAGTTTCTGACACAGGTATCATCCTCTGAAGATTCAAAGACAGTGAAAGCAGTTCTTGGTGTCACTGCAGTGTCCCCAGCTCCTCCCCATCCCACTCCCACCCCTGAGGCCAGGCTGTGCCCCCTCTCCCTGGGCAGCAGCAGGTTTGGTTCTGGTCACCTGTGCCACACCAAGAAATTTTGGCTCTGCAAAACAGCATGGGATGGTTTGTCTTCCTTCCACCCAATTCTGTGATTTCTTTGGTCTTTTTTAAGCCTAGATATGCCTGAACTAAATAAATCCCACAACCAAAACCTGTGGAGTAGTGCAGGCTCCCTCCAAACTGCTGCTTGCACCCAGGAAGCCACAGGGATGTGTGCAGGGGTGCCACTGTCACCAAGCATTAGTGCCACACATCCGGCAGGAGGAGGATTGATGCCACCTGCAAAGCTGTGCTGCTTCTCCAAAACAGGTATTTGGGCAGGGCTGGGGGGAAGGGGTGAGGGGGCTGTGTTTCACTGCAGATCACTGGCAGCATTTCTGCAGGGGCTGGCTGTAGGACACTGCCCTGGGCAGGGGGACAGGGCTGGTCACAGGAAGGCACGGCAACCTTTGCTCTGCCCGCATCACTCCTGCAGCGTTCAGCCACTAGATGCCCCTGCAAGCCACGCAGTCTGCCGGGCAGTGCTGGCTGCCGCAGGCAGGAGAGACAACGCTGAGGCGAAACCCAAGGAGAAGATGGAGTCTGTTCTTTGCCAGGGCTTTTGACAGCAAGTGTTAGCTCTGTGACCAGCACTGCCCTGTTACAACAAGGGACGTGGGGTGGCCCGGAGTGGTGATGGATTCCTCATCCCTGGAAACATCCACAGTCAGGTTGGACTGGGCTCTGAGCAGCCTGGTCTAGTTGAAGGTGGTGTTGGACTAGATGGTCCTTAGAGGTCTCCTCCAACCCAAACTAATCCATGATTCCTTGTGTGTGCAGAAGGACTCCAGGACCAATCCAAAACCCAAATGCCCCTGATGTGCCCCTGTGCTGTGGCACAGCTGAAGGCACATCTCCTTTTCCACTGGCCAGTTTGCGGCATACAAGAGCCATACAGGGAGATGGGAAAGGCCAACAAATGCTGCAAAAGGCTCCAATATCATTCCTTGCACTATGAAGCATCAGCTCATTTCCATGGATGCTGCTGATGCTGCCTGCCCAGGGAGCGGGATGTTGTCACACTGGCTGATCATTGCTTCCAGCTCAGTGCTTCTTGGGCCCCCATTTATTTTTACATACCATTAGCAGGGCAACAAAGCCCCTTCAGCTTTCATGTTCATCTTTCCTTCATAAGGAATTACTGGCTCCACACTGCAGAGGGAAAAGAAAGAAAAGGTAAGATTACACCTGTGTGCACAGGTATTTCTGGCCCTAGGTGCTGTCATCTTTAGGAATGAGGCACTGGGGTTTGGTGCCTCTGTGGCCATGACTGAGGTCAAACCAAAAGTGACCACTTGACGTGGCTCTGCATGTGCATCGTGTCCTTGTCCTCAGCACCTTGTCCCTCATCCTCTGCACCTTGTCCCTCATCCTCTGCTTCCTGCTGCAACCTGTGGGAGCACAGCCAGGTCTCCCCAGCACATAAGGATGGCAGGGGACAAGCTGCAGGGACCCCATGGTCATACATGCCCCCCATTCTGTCCGTGCCAGCACCTTCTCCATGCCATGGGCCCCCACCACCCTGCTTGGCTCTCTGCCCCCTCTGCAATGCAGCCTCTTGTACATATTTGCCAAAAAACAGATCCTCAGTGATAAGAGAGCCGGAGGCTTCTCAGGGTGACCGCAGAGAGAGGATTAGGGCTGTCTGGGCAGGGATGGACGCTACGGGAGGGTGTTTCCATGGGGAGCAGGAATCCAGCGCTGCCGGTGGCCGTCCTGCCACACAGAGCTGCAGGGATCCTGCTCAGAGGGACACTGGGAACCACAGGGATGCTGCTCAAAGGGACACCCAGAGCCACAGGGATGCTGCTCAGAGGGACACTGGGAACCACAGGGATCTCTCAAAGGGACACCCAGAGCCACAGGGATGCTGCTCAGAGGGACACTGGGAACCACGGGGATCCTGCTCAGGGGGACACTGGGGGTCCCAGGGATGCTGCTCAGAGGGACACACGCTCACCTCTGGTTCACGCCCCCCAGTGCCGCTCCCTGGGGTTGCCATCTCCAAAGGGTTTCCACTCCCGCTAAACCAGCGCTCCCAGCCCAGGACAAGCCCTGCCCAGGAGCTCTCCCAGCACATCCCCGGAGGATGATTGCCAGGGTGGGCTCCGAAGGGTTTCCCTTCCTGCTGCCCTGCTCCGAGGATGGATATGGAAAACACCTTTGGAAGAAGAAAACATGACTCCCATTCCTTCCCTCACCCTTTTCCCTTTGCTTTTGCTATTTGTTATTGTTTGTAATCCCGCTCCCTGGCAGAACGTACCCTTTCCCATCCTCGCGGCCCGCCTTGTCCCCGGGCTGGCGCTGACAGGGAACAATGTGGCTTTGAGGCTCCCGGTGTGTGCAGGGGAGGGGACGAGATGCCGAGCTCTGAGGCGGCTGTAATCCCCCTTTAATTGCTGCATAAACACAACCAGTGATTTCCAGGGATTGGCATAGCTGGGCGCATTGTTTTCTGACTCCAAGAGGAACTTTGCAACTGAAAAAAAAAGCCCATTTTCTTCTTAGAGGGACCAGCATACACCCAAATCTCAGTATGTCAGCAGAGGTGCTAAAATTTACAAAACCCAGTTAATACCAGAAAACCACAACTGTGGTGATGACTAAATGTTAAAAATTAAATTAAAAAACTGAAATTAAAAAGTTCCTTTTGATGCATTTGGTCAGGTTGTTAAAATCCCACATAAGCCAACAGCAGTGAAAATTTCCTACTTGTTACAGGAGTAGACTAGACTGAAAATAGGAGGAAAAGGTATTTTCTTCCAGAAAGTGCTGATACACAATTTTGGTTTTATCAGAATTTCACACAGGAGAAAAATATCTTTCAGCAAAATATCATGCCTCAAAACTGTGTTACTAGCCTTCGGTTTTTGTCCCTTCAGGCCATTATTTTTTCCACACTTTGTTTTGCTGCCTGAGTTTTTTTCACCCAAATTCATAAGACCTCAAAAGCTAAAGACTTCCATAGCTTAGCAGAGCCACTCTTTGTCTGGGAAAGTTGGGAGCACAACTTGGGAGCTGCAGGTTGCATCCAAAGTTGGTCCAGAAAGGACAATGGAAGCAGAAGGTACTGGAAAACCACAGTTCCCATGGGAAGTGCTAATGCTTTTTGCACAAAAATACATTGGTTTTCAGCCAGAACAGCTTGGTTGTCAGTAGCCTGATACATAAATCCCAAGATCTGGGCAGATGTGCATGTGGAAAAGGTAATTTTTAGTGAAACCTCCCAACTTTGCGCCAAAGGAAAAGAAGAAGCTACACCATAAATCTGACAAGCTGGGAGAGTCTCATGAAATCTCAGCTTCATGGGGACTTTGCCATTCACCACATCAGAGTCAGGACTCCTCAGAGACCCTTGAGGGCCACTTCCAACATGAGATATTCCCTTTCTGTGATCAAAAAGGGCATGGATGTGCCACTTTGAAAACCTACAAATTTGTGTGAATATGGAGTAAAAGCAGCAGCCAGACAATTCCAATTTCTGTTTGTGCATTTCACATGCACCTAAGATCATCAAAAACTCACAATACCTTTGTACAAGCAACCTACCTTGGCCTTGCCATGCCTTGGGAGACAGCTCTGGGACAGGTTTTGTCATAAAGGCTGCAAACAAATAGCTGCTCTACCATAGAACTCGCCATGCTCAAAGCTGAGAGCAAAACATATTTACTGCCATCCCTGCCTTTCATGGAAAATTGTTGAAAGTGAGAAGTATTAAATCATTATGTACCATTAAACCATACCCAAGCCATAACCATTAAGCCATCAAATTCGGAGGGGTAAAGGCCTCTCTCTGAAATCCTTGAGGTGCTGCACATGAAGGCAGAGCCCTGAGCACAGGATTGTGTGCTGAGGACAGAGAGGATCTGTGTAGGGAATTGCAGCACAGGAATTTCCTGACCCTCAGGAGATGGGCTGTTTGGAACACAGGGCACACACAGCTCCCAAGGAGCCAGACACGATGGGATCTGCATGGGGATGTCTGCATCTCCCATGGCCAGGGATGACTGGTCTGCTGGGTTTGCTGCCTTCCCTCTTCTCTGGAATGAGGCTTCCAGGGATACGCTGGAGACTACACTGATGCAGGGCTCCTCTGCACGTTTTCATTTGGTACAGGAGGCACTGAGCTGGTAATTTCATAAGCCATAATTAGACATTTTCTGACACCTAGTCCACTCCTGTGTCTGTTTTAATTTCCCCCCTCGAAGGTGCTGAGGTAGAAGACAGCACAGCCATGCCCTCCTTTTCCTCTGCTCTGTGCCCTCAGGGGAGAGCAGCTCTGGATGCCACGGCTTTCCGAGCTCGGGGAAGTGATGCTCCAGCAGTGCTGGGAAAAGAGACAAGAGCCATGGGTGTTGCAAAGCCAGCGCTTCAGCAGGGCACTTTCCTCTGCTCCTGCACGGACACACAGCCAGCTATTCCCAGCTTGCTGTGGGGAGCCCAGTTCTCACCCTAAGGCTGGAGAGGAGAGCAAACTGCTGGACATGAGCAAGGAGCAAAGGCTGGGGAAAACCAAACTAAGTGAGCATTTCCAGGCTATGCTGCTCTCATGGCACAGGAATGCAGGCAGGAACATGGCAGGAACTCTGGAAACCTTCCCTTCCCTTCCCTTCCCTTCCCTTCCCTTCCCTTCCCTTCCCTTCCCTTCCCTTCCCTTCCCTTCCCTTCCCTTCCCTTCCCTTCCCTTCCCTTCCCTTCCCTTCCCTTCCCTTCCCTATTAAACAAGCCCAAGCTTACAGAATGCACTTTGCTGAACTCAGTCAGATTTTGTGGCTTTTGTGTGTTGCAGACTTTGCCCCTCAGCACTGCCACAGCCCCATCCAGCCCAAAATGCCCCTCTGTGTGCCCCCAGTCCATCCCAGCAAGCACAGTGGCATTGCCCAGCACACATCCCAGCCTTGGGATGGCTCGGGACTGCGCCAGGTAAATACCAATGGCAGAGTAATTGCTGTGGGTTTTCTCCAAGCGAGTCGAGAGAGTGTTGTTTGTTTCTGGGTTTGAATGTCAGATCACCGCAGTTCATTTCATCGGAGCATTATCAAATTCCTTTCTTTCAGGTAAGAGGGTGCAACCAAATCAGGGCTAAGAGGATTAATGAAGATGTGTGGCACCTGAGCCTGAAATAAGCTCAGGTGGGAGCAAACAAAAATTCATCATCTAATGACCAGATATCCACAAAGGGCTCACTATTTCCAGAAGAGCAGCCAAAATGCAGTGTCAGATGCCATCAGCAGCCCACATGAATCATCCCTGCACCGAGGCTGTAGAACAAGGTGTTGGTTTGCTATGTTTTTGCTTGATAAATCACAACCTTACCAACCCAGGGGAGGCAGGAAAACATCAAGATTTCTTATCACAGGGATTGGGGTCTGCCCTATGGAACGTGTCTTTCTTGAAGCCCCAAATGGAAAGGATGCTCTGAGTAAACAGGAATGGGGTTGGTGAGTCCAGTCTCACCCACAAACTATCACATAACATGGACAATTGAATCCTTTTATCCTTTTCCCGTGAAAATGGAGACAAATTCTCCAACATCTCAGTGATTAATGTCTAATACTGACCACAGGGAACCTCGGTACCATGGTGATGTGTCTGCGCAAAACACAGGATGGAAGGAAGATGCTAAATAAATAGACAAAGAATTCAGTCCAGAGAGAAACAGAGTTCTGGAAAACACTGAGGGAGGTCACTGGAGAAGCAGCAGAACTGTCAGCTGAGCTAAGCCAGTGGCCATGAGGGGACTGTCTTGCTGGCTGCCAGGCAGACAGACTGACCCAGGGATTAGACAGGCACATGTGGAACTAGGAAGAGGGAAGAGAGCTGGGATTTTAAGAGGGTGAGACCCTTGTGCCCATGAAGCACCACCTTTGCAAACAAGGAGGCAGAGGGTGTGTGGGATTTGCCCCTGCATTTTGGTGTGATCAGAAAAGGCTGCGAGCTGTGGATGAGGAAGGAGATGGTAATTTACCCTGAGACTAGCAGGGACCCACCCACGAAGTATCAAGTTGGTTTTCTGAAGGGATTAAGGAGTCCTCACCCTTTTGGGAATTCTCTGTGCTGTTTTTGTTGCTGTCATCCAACAAAGGTGTGGCATCAGGGAGGTCACAGGAGAGGTGAGCAATGTGTTGAGTGCTCTGCTTCCCCCGGGATGGAGCAACACACAGCAACCAGACCAGGTGAGTCAGGCAAAGGGTGAAATAATAGGAAAGACCAGGAATGTTCTCAGAGCTCAGTCCCTTAAATTCTTTTATGCTGAAAATTGGTGTTAATAACTTCTGAATTCTCTCCAGTGTTGGTAGAATAAGCCACAGAAAAAAGCAAATGAACTCTTCAAAGACACAGTTGGCCCTATGGGTTTGCATGGGTTGGACGTTCCCACCCCTCCCTCAGCTGGAGAGGTCATGGCCACAGAAAACCCCTTTCTCCTTCGGTAGCAATGCTAAGGAGCAAAAGGAGTAATTCCTGAACACTAAAACAATAAAAAAGGGAAATTAGTGTCCAAATCTACAGGCTTCTGCCCTCAGGATTGGAAGGGGAGCTGCAATGATGACAGGGCCACTCCTCTTGGGATTGGCATGGAAGGGCAAGGGCCACATATTGAGGCTTAGGAGGTTCAGATTGAATATTACAAAAAAAGAAAATTGCTCTAGGAGGATAGGCAGAGCTGGAACAGTTCACCCAGAAAGGTGGTGACATCCCCACCCACAGCAGTGATCAGGCTTTGGGCAGCCAAAGCCACAGCTGAGATGATCTGGTATTGGAGATCCAGGATCCTTCTGCTCTAGATGGGAGGTTGGGTTACCTCTAGAGATCTGTTTACACCATTGCTTGTATGATGACTCCTTCCTGGGGGAAGGAATAAAGCAAAAGTGGCAAAAAAAGAAAAATCTGTCCCATTTGGAAGCCTCTTGTGATGTTGCAAGTCACCAAATACGTATTTTCACACAAATGAGGACACACACTGCGGGTAAGTGCAGCATGGGCTGCCAGTTCTCTTGTGTGCCACCATCTCAAATTAGGAAGCAATAGAGCCCAGCTCCTCCCCAGTCGTTCCCAGCAGGCAGAGGGTTCTCCTTTTCTAAGTAAACTGTGCCTTCTGGAGAGCTGCTGGAAGGGCCTGAGGGCTGAGCTGTACAAAGTAGCCCATTTTCCCTAGGGACAGGTCAGAGGTTTGGGTGTTTTGAATCCCAGGCATTATCCATTATCCTTCTTTTGATCACCTGCACAGAGCCTTTTGATGTGGCACTCACTGGCAGAGGTCTCACCAGCAAACTGGGAACAAGTTTTTCAGAAGCACAAGATGACAACCCAATTCTGCTGCTCCCATGGTGACACTCCAGATAACATACTCCGTAACTTCTAAAGATGCTCCTGTGTGGATGCCACCAAAAAGCCACACTTGGAGTGCTCACATGACAGGGAAAGAATGGTTTCAGCATGAGAAAACCAGCAACAAGTGGCTGGGCACACGCTCAGCTGTTAGCAGCTCTGCCGATGCCACTGGAAATGACTGTGGGATTTTTTAAGGACACATCAAATTGATTTGGATCTGTTAAAACCTAACGCCTTGATCTCCATCTGTGTTTTGAGTGTCCCTGCTGGAGGAGCAGAGGGAAGGAGAAACACAAGCGGAGAACAGGATTTTCCTTGCCTCATCCCCACCAAGTATATTTGTTTAAACAAGATGGGTGGAACCGAAGCCATGCATGGGTGAAACTAAAGAGAGTCAATCTCTGTGCCTGAACACTTCATACCAGCACATTTGCTCAAGTGTGTTTTCTGCAGTGCAAAAGCCAGTGGAGTCCTCAAAGCTCACCCAAGGCAACACCTTCCCTCTGAAAAATTTTCCTTACCACCCAGGCTTTCAAATTTACCTTTTTTTTCCTGACTGCTGGTTTACTTCTCCATGCTTCTGGTATTCCAGGCAGTGGGTTTACCTTCCTCACATTACACAGCACCTTTCCAAACAGGTGGGAGGGGTGGGGATCACAGTCCATGCCAGAGCTCACAGGCAACACCTCAGCCCGATTTCCCAGCCCTTCCTAAACACACTCCCTGCAAAGAGGACAAACAGGTCTGTAGCTCATCCCCTATTCCACCATAGCTCATCCATTATTCCAACACTTTCACAAATTCCATCTAGCAAATGGGTTGGGTGGGTAGAAGCCTTCACACATTATTAGTGTGCTTATTTTCAGCTGTAAAGTAATCCTGCAGGAATTCAGGCATGAGCAAAACCTCCTTTCCCTCCCTTTGCTGTGGATAGTAAAGCCAGAGAGACGTCTCCAGACCACATTAGGTACCTGCTTCACCCTTGCTGGACTGAGGGCTGGAAAACATGCTCAACACCCCCTCAAAGAGCATCTCAGATATTACCTGCAATAAGGGGAGATCTGTCCAGTGCTGCTGGATTCTGTTAGACAGAAGTTAATTAGGGCTTTTGAGGTCACTGAGCCCAAACTGAGGCAGACACAGCTCGACTTAGACTGGAGAAACTCCCCTGCAATAGTTTGCTAGTAAATGGGTGACACGTGGGGCCATCAGGAGTCTGACAGCATTGCTCCAGCATGACTCAAAAACACTCCTGCACAGCACATCTCACCCCAGCACTGAGGAGCTCCCAGCACCAGCCCCACGCAGAGCTCAGTGATCCTCGATGAGATATCAGAGAAACCAGGACTCGTGCAGATGAAGTTTGGAAACATGTCCTTGGTGAGTAAACACTCTTTTCCTTGAAACAAAACCAACCCCAAAACAACAATAAAACAATTTATTTACACTCTTGGGAAGATGCTAATTAAAGTTTACTTTAAAATACTAGCAGACACGAGTGTGGGCTGTAACAGGAACATACTGTGAAGTGACAGGTCTGCAATAATCCCATCCCTCAGCCAAGTCTAATTCATTGCGATCACACAAAGGTCCGAAATCCAGGGAGGCTCTTGGAGCACAAGCATGTGCACTTGTAGGAGGTGCAAGAAGAGTCTCGGGAGCGCCGGAGGAGCGAGAGTGAGAACAGGTGGGAGAGCAGGGGTTAATCGAGGGGGTGCTGGGAGCCCAGCTCTGCAGCAGGCATGAGGGAAACTCGCCCTGCTTTGCAGAGCTCTCTCTGGCTGGGGAACACACCTCCTGCCAAGGTTTGCTTCCCTCTTGAGCAGTGTGGCCATGGAGAACTCAGAAGAGCCATGGGAACGGCTAAGAAGACCTCTAGGAAGATGGACACAAGCATCATCATGCCAAATGGGATAACTCCCCTAGCCTTTAAGAGCTGACAGACCTTCAGGGAGGCTGACACTGCCTTGAAACCCACGGACCAGGAAGAGAGGTTACTTGTCTCCTGCTTTCACAAGGTTTTCACTCCTGCCAAGTGATGCTGCAGCCACCGAAACAAAGCCAAGCTTTCCAACAGGAGCAGAACTCCTCCGTGCTTCATAAAGTATCTGGAGCAAGGTTTTGGGTGAAACACCAGGCAGTGGCAGAGCAGAAAACGACACTGTGAGGGCAACACTGAAACAAAAATTAGCTTGTTCTAGTGGCACCCAACCCCCCTGTTGCAACACAACAAGAAGCGTTTCCTTCATTTCAAGGACTTTCAATGAAAAGTGTCAAGAGCACTGCAGCACACAGATGTCACTGTCCCTTGAGCAGAAGGGTGGCAAAAACTCATCCCATGTTTGCTGCTCCAAGACCAGCTCAGGGATCACATCATGGCAGCAGCACTGCCCCACTCCTGCCTCCACTCACTGGGGGTGGCAATGAGGAGAAGCACGCTGAGTGTAAAAGGAAATCATTTCACTGTTTCCTGCAGCCGGCGTTATTTACTTTTATTCCATCTTTCTTTCCCGTGGTCTGAACATGTTCTGGGAAGGCATTTCAGGAGTAGGATGTCACTGGGATCCCACCTGCACTCACCACACCACTTTTCTTCTAGGGAGACTTTAATTAGATGGGACCAATAAACCATATGTCAAATGGGTGATTTCGCTTTTAATTACTTCTTCCAAAAGGTTACAAATAGCTCCATTAAAGCCCTCATGAACCACCAGGCGCTTGCTTGTCAAGCCTGGTGTCACCTCAGCTCCTGCAAGTCGTCCTGCTCAGTACCACAGCAGATTTGGGAGCCCAGGTTGCTCCTCTGCCCTGCTGATGCTGCCAGGATCTGACTCACACCCCGTGCTGGCTGTGCATGTGTGGCACTCTGTGTTTCAGGTGTGCTGGGTGCTCCTGCTTTAACTCACTGAAAAATTTACTGGGCACCACAAAGGGAAACGGGAAACGTATCCCCTTAAGTTATCGTAGGATTAAAGTGGAAATGATGAGTTTTCAAAAGCTTGGGAAAATCATACCCTTTATCCAGGCTTAGGGTGTTCTCCCACTGGTGACACCAGCAGAGCACTGACTGCCTGTCAGTCTCTCCACTGCTGCAGAGTCACAGCTGTGGATTATGTTTTTGGGAAACTCTCAGCACAGACACTGAGGGGAGAGCTCCCCTCAGCTCTCCTTCCTCATGCAGCTTTGATTTCTCTGCACATGACCTGAGGTCCCACTCCCCACTGCCCCATCCATCCGCGCTCTGGACACAGCAGTGACAGTGGCAGAGCACAGCACTGGGGTGGCACCCCAGGACCTCCTCACCTGGCACTGAGCTCCTGGCCATGCAGCACACAAGTGCTCTCAGATGCTTCCCTGATAAAGTTTCCTGCCTGTGAATTCCCCAGCGCTCCCTGAGAGATGAATACATATAGACCCTAAAAGCTAACCCGACAGATGGGAAGCAATATAATGAAGGAGCATTACTTCCTACAGAACCTCCAGCTTTCTCCTTGGCCCTCTGAAGAGTTGGAAAACAAGGTCAGTGTAAATACTTCTGCATCCCAAAGCTGTTTAATAAAAACATCCTCGTGTTTACCAGACTGCTGCTTAGCCGGGTGCTCGCTGACATCTCCCTAATTGGAGAGCAGGAACTTCAGGGTAGCTACTTCACTCTGATCAGAGTTTCTGGCCAGAAATCTGGGTCAGATCCACTGTTGCATTCACTGGCGTTTGACTTTTTCCATACTAAGGGTCTCCTCTTCGAGCTGAAATGTTGCATTTGGAAATAAATATTAGCAAGCAACATCAAGTGTGAACTGCAAGCCTCCAGGGATTCTCCTTCAAAGCGTGGTTAGAGCTGTATCAAAGAAATATCCCTGCACAAATATTTGGGTTCCTTTGGGTAACATGGACTGTCACCACCAAAACCCAAAGGAGCCCAATCCATCTCTGCCACAAGGTAGTGACACTCAGGGATGAACAGTGTGACTGCTCAGCTCAGAGCACAGCCACACCATGTGCCCTGATTGGACTCATCTTGCACAAAAGAAACAGCATTTGCACCATGATCCCCAAGCAATGTGAGCCAGACTGAAAAAGCTTAAGAAAAACTCAGTCTTTGAGTTTAACAAACAGATGTAGTGTCTAGAAGCTGAACAAGAATGTCTGCATCCTATTAGCAGAGAGTGGAGACAGCTGCCATCAGCATCCATGGATGCTTCCCACTAAAATAGCTTTAAATAGCAGCTTCTATTGCCTACCCTACAGAAGACAACAGCGCTGAAATATCTTAATATAAGGGGATTTTGTTTTGGTCCAAACATCTTAATTTCAGATTTAGCAAGTAGCAAGCTGTGTGTCAGATACTGCCCAGAAAAAACCTGTCTTAATTTAGAGTTGACAAAACACTTTTAACCCCAGGAAAAATAAAATCTCCTCAGTTACTGCCAGTTTGCATCTTCAAGACCAACGACAAGCACCTGAGAGGTGCACAGGACCTGTTGCTGGGGCCTCAGAAGAGGATGCTGTGTTTTTAAGGGCACTGATGGGTGAAAAGTTGCTCAGCCTGCATGTCTCTCCCCACAGGAGCTTTACTGATGTTCTGTGAAATCATGACTGTGACTACTCCATCTCCCCCAGCTGCTCCTGGGCTGCTGGAGAGCAAGGAGCTGCTCCAGCCTCGGGACAGACAGCTTGCCTGTACCCATGGTTATGTTTTCAGATCTCTGCAGCCCTGTGGCACTCACTGTGCACCCAGAACAGCATTTTTGGGACTCATTTATCACCTCTCCCCTCCTCCCTGCCAGCCAGCCCAGTGCAGCACCCCAAGGACACTTCAGATTTGCCATGCAGCCCAGTGTGACCCAGGCTGTCTGGGTGCCACGAGCTCACCCTCCTCGTGCTCACCTCAGTGCCACCCCAACCTCCAGGCCTGAACTGGGATGAACCCACTGCAGGAAAGGAGGGGAGGGGGAAAAGAGACCTATGAACCAAACCTGAGACTCCTTGGAAAGGTGTGGAGGAAGGAAAAGGGGCTGAGCTTTTAATCCTTTCCACCTCCATAGTTTTTAGGGTATCCAAGTAGTTTATAGCTACTTATAACTACCTACAGCTTACAATTATTTAGCTCATGACTCTAAGGGCAGATACCACATGTGCCTTCAGGCACTTCTAGCAATGAGGGGGCAGGATTTCAAGGCAAGGCTATCTCCAGTTTCCCTAAGCAGTATTATTGCATTCCAGGGTGGAATTTTTGAGTTTTAGTGAAGAAACACAAGGAGAAATGCCTTTGGGTACAAAAGTAATGAGCTACACACCTGCACAGATTTCTGAAAGACAGACATCATCACTCCAGGCTTTTAAAGGCTGCAGTCTTCAGTTCAAGATCAAATTCCTCAAGTAAGACAAAAAGCCCTCATCCTCTCCTTCAAAATCATGGACTGCATGTTCAAAGTTTCAATGTAAGCCTTCAGATCAAGGTGGTGTCCTGCAAATTCAAAGAACAGAGCAAAAGCTGCAGCTGACAAAGTACATGAACTGAACTTACCCAAACTGTGGCACCTCTACCCTCAAAGCAGGACCTGAATCCTCCTCCAATTTCCACTAGTTACACGTGTGAACAGCTTCAAACATACAACATTGCTCAAAATCCAATTATTTTACATATTAGAAGAAAAAACCCGTTGTGTACAACTGAAATTATGCATGAAAACTTACAGCAAAACTGATTTCTTAGCAGGTTGAAACAGCATGATGGGGGGAAAAATTAGACATTTTGCTTAATCTGTGGCTAGAGGTAAATATCCTTAGCCAACTTTTAACCATTTGCTTCCAAGTTTTGTAAAAGGAGTAGGAAAGTGCCCAAATGCCTGAAGTTTGTACTTTTCCAGTGACAATGCTCTATTTTTTATTCTTGTTTTATACATCACCTTACCTGTTTGGTCATCCAAACAGGTGAGTGTCCTTTACCTCTCTGGGAAGGTGTTCCTGCCAGGAGAAGAGGAAAAGCTCCATGAAGCTCAGGTTGCAGAGGCACATGAGCATGAGAAACAAAACACTGCACAGCACACAGATCACCCCCATGTGATCATACAGCAGCAGAAGCAAATTCCTTTTCAGTGCCTCAAAACCTCCAAAACTCCAGTTCAGGGTTTATTTCAGACCAGAATCCTGCAGTCTAATATTCCACATTTTGCAGCATGGTTTTCTAGCTGATTTCCCCAGCTCAGGTATTTCCTTGCCAAGGAAGGATGAAGGCTTACCTGGCCTCTCACTGTCCTTTTCAGGGACAAGGGAAGGAAAGGAAAGTCTGCTAGTTCCAGTTGCCACAGTCAGGGGCAGGAGACAATATTTCTTCAGTAACTTCCACTGGCAAATATTTTTCCTCAAAAATGCCTTCCTGACTATTGTCTGGGATGTGTTGCTGCTGTCTGTTGGCACACTGTGAACCTTGCAGGTCCAACCTCCTTCCATCCCAGGCGCTGTCTGTGCTCAGTACCCAGCATTCCCTCTTGGAGAAGCAGAGGAACACAGAGCAGAGAGTTCTCTTCCCAAGGCTCTCCATATCCTACAAAGAAAGCACAGTTAAATGCTGGGAGAAACAAAAGCTGCTCCCGAAAGGACGTTCTGTCCTCAGTTCTGTCAGGAAGGACTGAGTGAGCAGGGTTTGACAGAGCAAGAAGAAAATCAGGATCATCCAAGTTAGACAGGACTGTTGGCAGCTATTTTCTTCCTACTTTTGATGGCTCTCTGCTATTGTCATACCTGGAACCAAGTCAAAAGCATGCTTATCCTGCTGTGCAAAGCTGTTTCTCTGAGCTTCTATAATAAATCAGGGGCATTAGCAAACTCTCTCACAGGTTGCAAAAAAGCACCATCCCATATTTAAAATGCACCAACTTCCAGCCGAGATCGATCGTGTTTCCTTTTAATTTTGATTGCCTAATTTTAAGGCAGCTAAGGTCTCCCCTCTTCCAAGACTTCTCATGGCAAGCACTGAATTCCCTGCACACCTCCTGGCCTCAGCAGGATGGAGAAAGCTCCCTGGGCAGCAGGCCCTCAATAGCTCTGGGATGACACCTGAGCTTCTGCTCCACCCAGAATTGGTCCCACCTGGGTTTCTCTTTGCACAGCAGAGATTTCACTGCAATGCCACAATGCTCCTCACCTTAACATCAGAGGGAAACTTAAACAGGAGCAGTGTCTAAAAGAAATAGGCAGCAAATCTTCCACTCCACTGGCAGTGTCTCCATGAAGTGCTGGGCTTCATTTTTATATATATCTGAAACAGTATTTCAAACCACTTTTCAGCCAAAACAGCTGTTTATACATGCTTATACCTAAAAGTCATGCACTCTGGAGGTAAAATAGCTCATCTGGTCTTCCAGCCAAGTCAGTTCGGAAAGTTTGAGCAAAAACTTTGAGGGAGGTGGGAGAGCTCTGCACAAATTCAAAAAAGCCAGAGAAACGAACAAAAACCCCTCAAGTTTGTAATTTTTGCAGTGGAGGAAAATGTTTCATTGGTGATCTAACACCAGCTATGAACAGTCAAGAAAGTACTGAGCTATTCTGGAAAATGGTGATGGATGAACCTTGGACTGCCAGAGGGTGGTGAACACTTCCCCTCAGGATGGTGGTAATCATCCTGCAGCATCGCCCAGACCTGTGCATTTCAAGTGAGTACAGAAATCTACTGCTCAAAATAAAATTAGACAAAATGGCTGAGGAGAGTCTTGACCTTTTTATGTCCGTTTTTCTGTGAAATTTGCAAACTTTATTGGAGGCCACTTCCTGCATTCACAGAACAATACTCTCCTTCATTAATACCCCAATAAGTCTGCAGAACGATGTCAGAGCCAGAGCTGCTAAAGAGGTGCTTTTAACCATTTCCTTTCAGATAAATGTCATCATCAGCTCAAGCACAGTTATCAGAAATCAGCTGAAATCTTTTGCCATCTCTTCAAGGGCTTTTTCCCTCCATGAGGAGCAGCACAACGAACAGTCACGTAACCAACTGCTGACAGTAGGAGATGAGGTCTTTGAATAGATTGACTGTGTCATTCCAAGTCCTAGCTCCATAGCACTAACTTTAATTGCCAGATAATTTCCACCTGCTCCTCTAAAATTTTGTATGAATATACAGGAGATTTCCGCTACAAAGTAGCTTTCAACACCATATGGGAGACTAAGTTATTCCCATTTCAAAGATGAGTTTGTGAGACCAAGAAAAACAGCTTGTTGACACTTGAAAACTGACTAGAAGAACTTTTCTGGATGCTCTTAAGCTAGAATAAGAAGTTGTATTAACTCAAGTTAAAATAAATCAACTCCTATTGCAGAAAGAATGCTGCTACATTTTGCATTCAGTGCATCAGTTCTCATGGATGTGCTTCTATATCTGTGAGTCAAAAGGCTCTCAGAGGCCGTGGCTACACCTTCAGTGACTTTACTGGGTCAAGCTCTTGAAAACAGGCTGAAGGGCTGCAGCCTTGAGACTTACCAGAGCTCCCAAAAGGCTGATCCACATAACAGAAACCTGTGGAGTGGATGGAGGTATTCCCTGGGCTGTGAATGAGTAGGAAGAGCTGCACATCTCAAGACAAGGTCATTTTAAGCATCACACTGAGGTGCAGTGGCCCCAGCTCAACCAAAGGACCAGGAAACCATCACTGGATGATGAGGATGGAGGTGTCTTATCCCCTCCCCATAACTCTGCACTCACTCCTCAGTGCAGCACTTTGATCTTTCAAATCAAGAATTGGAGCCCTGAAGAATTTCTTGCCTGGTTTCCTGCACATGCCTGGACACCAATTGGCCTCCTCAGCATTGTCATGGCAGCTTTCCTGCCACGTCCACCTCCTCTGTCCCCAGCCCAAACTGCAGCACCCAAAACCTCAATGAAGACCCCTCTGGGCTCTTCTACTCCCAAGGGACCTTGGAGAAAAGCTCTCCCTTGGTTCCAAGTGATGCACAGCCCTCTCTCCACTCACACAGCCCTTGTCCCTGCTCTGCTGCAGTTGTCCCCCAGCATCCCTTGGGAAGTTTCCAGCCACACAGGGAGCACCACACTGCATTTTACCTTCACAGCCAGGCCCCAGCCTTAGCCATGCACAGCTGCCATCACTCCTGCATCTCGCTGAGCCCAAACAAGTCAGTGCTAATAAAATGCTAATGTTAGAAATGAGTGACTCTGTTCAGAGCACAGCTCCTTGATAAGCACCTGAAATATTATCTGCCTTGCAGGGTCTGTTCTGCGTTTCTCCCACCCAGCGCAGCTGACAAGGTGATTTCAGAGTTGTCAGGCTGGGATGCAGTGCCTTGGATAAGGCATATCCCCTGGGCATTGTCCCTGCAGACACCTCTGACTGCAGCCATTCTCAGGCTTACTGACAGACATGGCCCAGCTCAGCAGACACCTCAACTTCACAGGTACCATTCTGGGGAGGAAAAACCATTTCTGGACACCTAAATCTTGTTTATCTCCAAGGATGGAACTTCAGAAGTGCTTCTCACCTTTCTCCCCAGTGGAACCTTTTTTTAAAGGTTTAATTGGGATGCCAGTGAGTTGGAAAAACCCATATTGTCCCCCGTGCTGTGTCAGATTTTTAGCCCTGGCCCGTCTCTCCTGCTTGGAGAGGGAGGAGAGTTATCAGCACCCTGATCTCCCTCTGAGCTGCCAGTCTGGTGATATTTTTCTCATAGTTTAGCACCACAGCACCGCTGGCATATTTCTCATGACACACTCTGCAGCCAGATGCCTCAGTTTCCCATTCGCTGTCACACACAGATAATCCCCCGAGTGAAAAAAAAAAAAAAAAAAAAAAAGAAAGAAAGAAAGGAAGAAAAAAAAGAGGAAAAGAGGATAGGGAGGGAAGAAATTAGCCAGCAAAGCCAGAGGAAAACGGCGCAGGGAATGCCTGGGAGGAGCAGCCGAGAGCAGAGGGGATCATGGCTTGGAGAAACAGAGAACCCAGGCGGAGTGGGACTGCTGGGGTGGCTCCATCACTGCCCCTCGGGGAGCAGCAGCCCCGGCAGTCGGCAGAGCGTTCCGAGGAGCACGGAGATGCCGCTCCGGAGCGCAGACCTGGGCAGGAGGAGCAGCAGCTCTGCCGCAGGTTCAGCGCCGCCCGCGCTCGCCAAATGCCGCGGGGAGCTGCGCGCAGCGAGCCTCGCACTTGCCTGGCTGCAGGCAGCGCTGCTAGTCTCCGTGCTAATGAGCATTAACCACTGCACACGAGCAAACGCGCCAGGCGGTGCCGTGCGGCCGCGGGGATGGAGCAATAGACGCGAGCTGAGCCGCTCCTCGGTGAGGATACACTGGGAGGGAGCAGAGCTTACTCCGTGAGAGATTACAGGTGTGTTTTTAGTGCTCAGACAGAACGGTAATAATAATAATTCTTCCTGAATTAGGTCGATCATTCATCCATGGGGAGTGGGGGACAAAAGAAAATTAAAATTTGAAAAAAAGAAAAAAATCCTGCCTGTCAAGGTG
Organism: Entomyzon cyanotis; assembly: GCA_024500445.1. Taxonomy (NCBI): domain Eukaryota; kingdom Metazoa; phylum Chordata; class Aves; order Passeriformes; family Meliphagidae; genus Entomyzon; species Entomyzon cyanotis. The sequence continues at coordinate 25,807,599 of JAKEPQ010001027.1, read as the reverse complement.
CTGCCTGAAAACAGAGCAGGTTGTTGACCTAAAAGCAGCCCTTGTCAGAAAGGCATCCGAAGGAGGCAGAAGGAAGCTCTTTGTTTTTTGAAAGATTACCTTTTTTCCCAAGGATAAATCCCAGGGATCTTCAAACCAGCTGTGTGATGGCTGAACAGCATGTGCTGAGGGTTCCCAGAGCACAGCCAGCAAAGGATCACTGCTCTGCTACCTATGGACAAACTGAGGCAGTTTCTGTCCTAACGTGCTTGCAGCAGGGTTGGAACATTATTTGGAGGCCTGAAACTGGAACATCTCAGGGTTGGATTTAAGTTTTACCTTTTCATCTCCACACAGCAAAGTGTAAACATAGCTGGAAAATATTGCCTTGCCAGAGTTTCATTACCACTTTTACTTCTTCACAGGCATCTCAAAAGACTGGGGAAACCCTAGATAGCAGGCAGAAAGGAGAAATAAAGCCCTGGAAGGAATCAAATCAACAGGCATTGATTGGGTTTTTGTTCAGATTTCTTTTCTGTTTCTGTGGTGAATGGGAAAAAAGAAAACTCATAAGTCAACATTTTTAAAAAGTCCGGCCTTTTAAAAATGCTGCATATCTCTGTATCTGCAGAATAGAGCACCAGTTAAAGCCAACCACAAACTAGCCTGATACAATCTGCAAAATTATTTTTCTAGTTATCTTGATGAGTGCTGACTAATTAGCAAGACAGCACCAGAAAGCAGCCATTCGTGTTATCCCAAGCCTGGAGCACCCTGGCTCTAACAGAAACCCTGGGCCAGTGGGTGATTCAGCCCTCCTGCCCTGCAGCAGTGATGGGGAGGCACAAAGCAGGGGACCAGAGAATTCTTCAGGGTGCTGGGGAGGTAAATCACACACAGCCAGGATTTACTGTCTCCACTGAGCCAGGACAGGTTGAGATGAATCTCAGCCCTTTTGCACACTAAGTCTCCCCTGAATATGATCTGCATGAAGACTTGAATCAATGTTATCCTGATTTAAGCTTTTTTTACCGTGACTGTTAAACTTGTTGTCTCAGTGTGGAGTTCTTACACTGCTTGGTCTCCTACTCTCCATTTCAGGTCTGTTTTTCTGTGCTTCTAACTGTTTAGTGGAGCTACATAAAAACTTGTGTGGGGAGCAAAGGTGGTGCAGTCACTTTTTTCACCTTTCATTTTTGGGTCAATCGAGCTTTAGAGCGACTTTACTCACGTCAAAAGCTCCCCGAGCCAAGGTGAGCTCCTGGCTGGTGCTCATCTCTGTGCTGGAGCAGCTCTTCCCAAATGCAGTGCAGGAGGCGATGCCTGTCCTCCCCGGGCTCAGAGGACAGGTTTTTCCCCGGCTCCTTGCTCTCCTCGGTGACTCCCATGCCCCATTCCCATTCCATCACCTCTCCTCACCCCACGGTGCCATCGCACGCATGGGTGAACTAGCCAACCCCACCCGGTCTGCCTGAGCGCTCCAGCTGCTCATCACCCGCGGCTGCTCAGCCAGCTTTGGGAAACGTGACTGCTTTCCTCCTCTCCCCACTCCTCTTTTCCTGTCTCCGTGTGCCTGCTTTATTAAAGATAAAATCAAGAAACACCGGTGCCGCTCTGCATTTCATCAGGGCGGAAAGAGCCCAGCAGCAATCCCAGCACCTGCAGGCACCGGGAAATCATCCTGCTCCTGGCCCGGTCTGTGTCCTCATCGGAGCGGCTCAGCCAGTGACTCACTGGGCGGCAGAGCCGTGCCCAGGGCCAGGCTGGGGCGGGCTGTCCCAGGAGATGCTCTCTCACTGTTATCCTCTGGGATTCGGCATGCGGGTGCTACAGGGTGAGCGGCAGCTGCGGCACAGAGGGAACATCTGGCACCCTCCCCTTCCCCACCGGGTTTACCTGCGGGTAATGATTAAGGGAGACAAAAAATAAAAAGCCTTCATGGTGAAGTTACACAGCCGATTATACTGAGTGGCAGGAATAATCACTCATTTCTTTATATCTGAGGTCATTTAACCAACTTTTGCTCATCCCTTAGATGATGACTCTCGATAGCACAAACCCTCTCAAGCTTTACAATGGCAACAGAAGCTTTAAAACCTTCACAGTTGTTCACAAAAGACTTTTTGTTCACAGTCCTACTCATCACTAGCAGTCAGGTACCTGTTTAGTGTCAAGATGGGACAGTGAGAGCCATGCCAGGTCTCAGGAAATAGGTTACACACAAGTTACACACGAGGCACAGTGCAGACAGGGATCCTGCCCATGTGGCACCATCTGCCCCCAGGCCAGACCTGAGGGGCACAGAGAGCCAGAGGGGAAGAGGGTGCTCTACTGGGATGGGACAACTTCAGCCTCAGATGCCTTTCTAGAGCTACAAAAACAAAGTTCTAGCCTTTCTAGAACTACAAAAGCAAAGGTTGCCATTCTTTTGCTGAAATAAACAAAAACTTGACATTATTTCTAGAGTTTAACCAAATTCCAGTGTATTTCAGCCAAAGGCCTGAGCACAGCAGCTGATGGGAAGGACGAGGAGGGCCATGTCCTGTGACAGGAATCATCACACATGCTCCACTTCCTCTGCTCTTCTCTGCTCACCAGATCTTTATCACGAGCGATCGCTCGTGTTGTGCTGTTTCCTCTTCTTGTTACGATCTCCTGCACAACAGGGACTTCTCAGAATTTTAATGCTTAATAATATTTGACCTTTTCATTACTCCAGCTTTTGGTTGGTTTTCATGTTAACTTCATGGTTTTTGGGTGGCACACATTGCAGATTGGGTAGAAACATGCACCAACACCAATTCATGTCAGAAAACAGCTTAAAAGCCAGATTAGCATACACCACAATTAGGTTTCAAAGAACTCAAGAGTCTTTACAATTTGGGTAATGATACCACCTTTTTCAAAACAGAAGTGGTACCAGGTGTCCCAGAGATGACTAAGTTCTGAAGAAAAGCAAGTCATACTTCTTATTTATTGGTAAAATACACAAAATTGAATAAAACAGTATTATTTGGCATTGCTGGAGACTGAGCTCTCTCTGCCAGAGTTGCAGAAGTTCAGGGCAAACAGAAGCAATACAAATATTGGTGTGTGCTGGGATTCAAACACCTCCACTTCTCAAATCACCCTTTTTGACATTTCCCAAGAAATCAGCACCCTCAGATTCTTTGTTATTTTATCTCTGCTGCGTGTTTTCATTCTAGGATATAATACCCTTATCCAGGATAAACTGAATTTCTCTGACAGCAGTATTTCATGCATTGGTATATCAAAATGCTTTCTGAGAACCTTCTGAAAATAAATGTTAAACTGGAACAAAACAAGATACATTTATTGATGCCATTTGTATTGATTCGTACAGATTCAAGTGCTTATTTGGGAGCAAAGTGAAGCAATTTCCTTTGGAATTCTGCAGCTTTTTATACCATCTCATTCCAGCTGTGGGGGATTTTCTGGCTTCCCTTCCTTCAGTTCTCCACAGAGATTTTACACTTAGTCCCTTATTTCAAGGAGGATGGCAGAGACCAGCTGCCAATTACCTGATCACTCACCAGATCAGTCCAAGGAACCCTCCTGCACCACACTTTGCATTCTCTGGGCACCTTGGAACACTCTCACGTTTTTCTGGAACTTCTCTGCAAGCATAAGGCCTCCTGTGAGCAGAGCAAGGTACTTTGGTATAAAGGAATTTGGCTTGAGGTCAAATGTCAACCAAGCCCAGCAAAGCTCTGGCCTCTAAATGGTACCTGAGATGCACCAAAAATTTAATGTGTGGACTTGCTGGCCGTGGACTTTCACGGCTGTGTTTCCTCAAACTCTGCACCAAAAATCACCATTTTAGCATGTCCTGCTCCTCTGTGTGCACACACAGAGCCTCTACACACACACACATTAAAACATAGCTGTGCACATTAGGAAAGAAAAGAGTGAGGAGAGCTGTGAAGGCTAAACGTCCCTGTCCCTCCCCACCCTGAGACGAAGGGATTGAAATTAATCACTGTTGCACTATTAGACAGGACAGAGGACGAGCTGGGTGACTTTATCTTGCCATCGCTGCTCCACAGCTACAAGGGCCTGCTCTTCCCCTACAATGTCTCCTCTGGGGTGACAAAAACCTGTTTCAAAGTGTTCCCAGCCGTGGTTTGAGGCTCCCTTGCTGGGGCAGGCAGATGAGGTGGCTCCTGTCAGCAGAGCCGTGCCGGGAGCAGGGAGGGAGCTCTGCCCTGATCCGATCCGCCCTGCTCCGCTCGGGCATCCCGGTTCCCAGCGCTGCCGGGAGCTGTGCACCAGAAAAAGCCGTGTTTGCAGCCACGAGGGTGGGGTGGTCACACAGCGGCACAGCTGCTCGGGAGGTGGCAGTGGCTCCACCTCGGAGGCATTCGAACCCCTGGGCAACCTGCTCTGGGTGGCTCTGCTTGGGGAGGGAGTTGTCCCAGGTGATCTTTCGAGGTCTCTGCCAACCTCAAACATTCTGTGACTCAGGAAACTCCCGCCTGACTCAGAGCACAGCAGTAAAAAAGAGGGAGAGTGACTTCTTACACGGGCAGATACTGACAGGACAAGGGGGGATGGTTTCACACTAAAAGGGGAGAGATTTGGATTAGATGCTAGAAAGGAATTCTTTGCTCAGGGGGTGAGGCCCTGGCACAGGGTGCCCAGAGAAGCTGTGGTTGCTCCATCCCTGCAGTGTCCAAGGCCAGGTTGGACAGGGCTTGGAGCAACCTGGGATCATGGAAGGTGTCCCTGCCATGGCAGGGGGCTGGAACTGGATGAGATTTCAATTCCCTTCTGACTCAAACCATTCTGTGATTCTACAATTCTAACAAAAGCAGCTTAGGCAACAGCACCGAGAAGATAGCTAGCCTTTAATACAACCATGATTAATGTCAATTTCCCCCAGTCATCCACCAAGGGCTGGGAGTGCTGCATCCCATACAAGCTTGGAAAGGAAGATCTTACTCCTTTTGGCTTTCTGCTCCCTTGTATAGAAAAACTACCCTGCAATAACTGGAGAAGCAGTGCTCTGACCAAAGAGCTTCACTGTTCATACTGTTCAAATTAAATTTTGCATATGGGACAAATTGATTCTACTGTTTCACAGTGCAATTGTCAGGCTTTGTTTACCCCTCCCTCCATTCTCCCCAAACGAAGCATCAGGTGGCGCCTTGCAAGTAGAATATGGGTATCGTCTGGGTGGAGTAAGTGATTAGCAATGAATTAATTTTAAAGTGACAGGGAATAGTGAGAACATGGGAGATGACAAGCAAAAGATCTGTGACACATGGCTGCAACTCAATATGCCAGCACAGTGAAATCAAAGCTCCATGGTGGCTAAGTAAGGCAGGCTGCACTCTTCCTCTCCATCTATGAATGAATACATGGAAAAACATTCAAAGACCAGAGGTGATGTGGGGAAATTGCTCTTGGGAAGCAGCAGGTGTGACGGTGACACCTCCCACAGTGGCAGCAATGAAGGCAAAGGCGAGAACACGAGAGGCTGTGTGCTGTGTGCAGGCTCCCAGTAACTCATTTGTTTGCTGCTTTTGCCATTTCCCAGTAGCAGAACCCAGTGGCAACCCCTGAAGTGGATGTGAGAGTGATCACAGCCCTTTCTTCCTCTCCTTGGAGCTGAAACCAGAAAGTCAAGTGAGTGTCAGCTCACCTGAACCTCGGCAGGGCTCTAACCAGGGACTCAAACTGGCTTGTGCAGGAAGACCCTTATGGCAGTTCCACCTCCCAATCGTGTTTGCACTGCAGTGTCCATGGTGTTCTCTCCAGAACTCCATCGTGGAAGGTCCAGAGTTCCATACTAACAACCTTCCTCACAACTGCTGGAATTTTTCATCCTTCCTTGTTTCACCAGGACATCCCGTGGCAATGAATGGACAGGACTGTTCACACCCTTGGATTTCTTCACACACAGATTCAGAGAGAAGAGCCTTTTCTGAGCAGTCCCTGCCACACTGTATAGAATGGAGGCAATCAAAAAACTTAATATTCAAACAGGAAACCAGGCTGAATTCTGCTTAACTACACACATGGTGGCTGTCCAAGAAATTATCTGAATGAACATCAGTCAGTTCCAGCTGATAAAAACATTTTGATAGATAATCATTCACTAGGAAATAGATTAGAGGTATCAGCTTAATTCCAAATAAATTAACAAACAAGCTTGCCTTGGCTGTACCTGCTGCTGAAATTGGAATGTAAGAGACAACACATTCACTGCCTTGACTACCTATGTTCATTCCTTATCTAATTTTTGAAGCTCAAAAAGCAAGCACTAGCAGATTGCAATGCTTGCTAAAATATTGATTTCATAGAAATAATTTCGGATATGGAAAAGAGATAACACAGGGTTGGTTTGTTTTTTAAACAGGCAAAGAAAACATGGTGACAAGTGTCAAATGATATCATTAAAGTTCTTTTCTTTGTCAGGAGATTCAGAAAAACATTTAAGACCCAATAACTTATATGAACCAAAGCCACCTGAAATACATTCTTAAAGGTCTGCCCATAGATAATTTATCAGCTGATTAAGAATAGAGACTTCTCTCCCAATTATGTGAGCTGAGCATGGACCACTTGAAGAGTTTTTCACATCAGAAGAAAGTGAATATTCTTCATTAATCAAGTCCCCCTGCCCCCAGCCCAGCTCTGCTGAAAGCAGAGAGTTAAGTGGGTCAGCAGAGGGGTTATGGGTGATGCTGCAAGACCAGAGATAAGGCATCAGGCAGTTGGAGGGGAAAGCATTTCATCTGGAAGAACAGGCTTGACTTTCGTTCCATTGAGATAAGCGCTAGAGCTTCTCGATGTGGGGAAATAGCCCAAAATAGCTGTTGTGGAATCCTCCTGCCCAAATACCTCCCGACACAGATACGCAGTGCCTTGCACTAAAGCCTCTGCTCGGGATAAGCCAAGTGGTGCAAAGGCTCTGGGAATGATGAATCACAGGGAACCCTGTCAGGGCAGTGCTGTGAGAACTACTGTGCTGTAAAAATCCCCAGCTGGCTTATTCCACCGTTCTCTTCCCCTAAAAAGAAACTCGGGGTTGGGGATTCTGGCTGTGTGTAAGCTTGGCAGCAGAATGGGGCAAATGACTGAAGGTAAAATTACATCAGAGGTCATCTGTGGTTTATTCAGCCTCGCCTAGACATGCACAGATCAGCCTGAAATAACAGCAAAGGTTTCTCTATTGACAGCCTGGGTCTAAAAGAAGTCTTGGCAAAGCAGTAATTTATACAACGAAATGAAGTGTGTGAGGAGTCCTGCAGTCATCTGAATTTGGCAGGACAGGTGAGCCTGTGATCACTAAAATATCACAATTTCACATGAGGCTGAGAAAACTGGTTAGTGATGTTGTCTTCAAAACCTCCTCTTCCTTAAGAGCTTAGGGTTCCTTCTGTAACTGAGTCTATACCAAACCCAGAAAGTCCTTTACATTTCCTCTTACATAAAATTGTCTCCGAAGAGCAGCTGAACTGTCTTCTACAGGGTGCATCACACCAGCTTCAGCATAGAAATTTCCTTTCCAGCAGGTATGACCAGGGTAAAACTGGTATCCTGTTGACACTGTTATCATTTTCCCCCTCTCTTTTGTTTTTGGAGAAAACAAAAAATCAATGCTCACATATTAAATGGATCAAAGCCCATCTTTGTACCAGCGAGTTTTCAGTAGGACTACGACTAGGACATCATCCAGCTGCCGTGTTTTGAGCAATGTAGATCTGGTTTAGACCCAGATAATTTAATATCTTATCGAAAGATCTAACAAAAAACCCCAGAGAAACAGAGCTGGTAACGTTCAGAGATGAGGCAGATCTGATAAGGATCAGGATGTCAGTTATCCAAAGCCATCCGGATCTGTTGGGCAGCTGGACTCATCTGACCAACTCGTGTTTCAGCACATCTCGGCTCCGGATCTGGCATCCAAGGAACAGTCTCAAGAAGCAGCAAAATATCACAGGGACAGTTACTGGGATATTGTCTCCAGTCTGGTATCCAGGCTTGGACAAATAAAGGAAAGGAGCATTACAGAAAGATCTTTGGACTTTCTGAAAATGAGAAGAAGCTTGGTTTCTTTTTATAATTAGATGCTAAAGCCATTAGTGCCAGCCAGGACTTATTTTTGCTCAGTGCTAGAACACCACCCAGCTCAGAAGGGCTTCTAGGAACTAACATCATGCAAATAATCAATATTTACCCGTATTGACTTAAACCTTGCCGTGTTCTAATGTCTAGTGACAACTTCTGTTTTCTTACTGGAAGAAACTGGGGGAAAGCTGAAGGCAAATAAAGAGAACCCTTGACTGAAGAAATTAATTTTTAAAAAGAACTCCCAAGAAGAAGCACTTTAAATGCCTCCTCATGGCCACACAGCAGCAGCATAGCACTCGGTATGTATTGCAGACATCCCCACCATGCAGGCACTGCTCGGGAAACGCAACCTGAGCACATTTCTGCCACTTGTGGGAAAGGAGAAGCTTTTCAAGCTGTGAGGACATGAGTTGTTTTCAGGTCAGCCTTCGAAAGATCTCTCTGATAGAGAACAATATGCAGAGGTATCCAAGGACAACTGTATTCCAGGCTTTTCATAGTCCACTGGCCAGAACAGGCCGTCAGTTTTGGGTGTGCAGCATGTGACACCTAAACTTCAGTTTTCACAGAGACCACTGACTGTTACCAGTCACAGCCTCAGGCACAAGGATGCTACAGACCTAAAGCTAACCATAAAATAAATTAATGATAATAAAAAAATCAGCAGTGATTGTAGTCCTAGGTTCCAGATTCATCCAAAAATGAGATAGGCTGAACTGCCAGCTAGAATCCAAGTTGCAGGAGCACAGGCAGATGCTGTAAGGATGGTTTTGGCTATCAGGGCTGTCCCCAGGACAGATGCACAGGCTGTCACCAGGCTGGGCACAGAGCAGAGCACACCCACAGGAGAGCACCAAGCAGCCCCACGGGCTCTGAGCAGCACTGGCGTCTCGCAGAGACACTGTAAATCAGCTCAGCTCCCCCAGCTGCCCAGGCCATGCAGATCTGCAGCTCTGGTCCCACGGGTGAGGTACCCCAGTGCCTGACCCAGCAGCTCATCCCTCCCAGGGTGGGACCGGCTGGGGAAAGGCTTTGGAGAGCCAGAGCATCTGTGGTGCTGCTGCCGGCGGCTGCCAAAAGGCCCTCACAGCTTGTGGGAAAATACAGCTGTGTTTCAGCACGGCTGCTACGGCTTGTGAGGAACTGGGAACAGCTTGACAGCTCTACTCGACTCCAACAGCAACTGCAGAGCTGCCTGTTGTAGCTCAGCCCTGCTCCTCCACCATCCCGAGCTGCGCTCAGACGCAAACCTTTTAATTTGTTTTTTTAAAGTCGGTTATCAAGAGGCAGCCAGTGGCAGGTTATCATGGGAGATGGGTTTGAAAGGAGAGGCTGGTCAGATTTTGCAACTAACTGATAAAAACAAATCAAGCGCAGAAACAAATTCCTCAACTCATTTCAAAGAGGGGGAGAATAAAAAAAGGGCTTCAAGGAAGATCTTTTTTCTCCCGTCTTGCAGTTTTCTGGGAGTGCTTTGAATTACTTTAGCAAGGAATAAAAAGTCCCTGCTCCTGATAGATTGCAGTGTTCTCTGCTCTGAAGACAAATCAATATTACAGATCACAAATAAAATAGTCAGAAGGATTGAAAACAGGATTTACAACTGAATAGCTACCACACCTACATGAAAATAATAATTTACATTCCTCACCCCACCCTATCAACTACACGCAGGCAGCCTGAAACAGGAAAAGTAACAAAAATAATGGGAAAGAGCAGCAAAGAGTGTCTTGACATTATTTGAACTGATATGAAAACAGGAGTTGAGGGCAGGGAAGTATTTCCTTTTGAAACCAAACAGAATAACACAGAAACCTTCCGAGGGTTTAGAGTTTCAGGCTTTCTTATTGAGGGAAAAAATCCCCAAATCCTCCCAAATCTATGAAAAGTAGGCACTTTCCATAGAGAATGGGTTCATTGAAAAGCAATTTTCTGTTAAAAATCAGTTCTGACAGGGTAGTTTCATCCAGGCTTGGATGCTGGATGCCACAGGAGCATTTGCCAGGAATAAAAATAGGCATTTAGCTCCGAAGGGCTGGGTTGCCAGGTTTAAAGATGACTCCTTGCCTAAGGAAGAGGTTCCTCCGTCTCAGGGATGGCCGGTGACAGATCAGAAGGGATAGAGGTTCACGATTTGTGTGGGAGTCTTGAATAATCTGTTCCTATTTTAATGTGAACATGGGTGGTAACATGGAATTACAGCGTGTGGAGGCGGGCTGGTGTGCAGGGATTAATGAAAAATAATGAGATAATATTGAGCACTTCTATAGTCTCATTACAAGGGCTCAATTTCTCCACTGACAGAAATCCCTAGAAATATCATACTCTGGGATTCCATCCCTAATCTTTGTACCAGGAATTAACAGGAAGCACAAAGGCTATTTCACAAGTATATTCCTTTGAAAAGAGCTTTCTTTCTCAGTATAAAATTTTAAGTGGCTCTGTACTTACACTGTAATCCTTTCAACTCATATTTCATTGAATCCAGAAGTCATTGTGGCTCCTGAGGTACTCTGCTGTGAGAAAACCCAAAACAAACACTTATAATTGCATGCTGGAAGTTATGACAATGTTTATATGATGCACCAAGAAGAGACAAAAATAAGCACTGAAGGGCACAAGGGTAAAGCTGGGTTTATTGAGGACTAACTACATTAGGATCGACTAAAAAGAAAGAAAAAAACAACCCAAGCATGTTCAAACTGCAATCCAAGCAAAATTTATTTTTAGTCCCTCGATTATTGCGAGTTTCATAATGGGATTTTGAGGCCCTGCCGTTGTCTCCCATTAACAAGGGTTCTGTTATATATTCTGCAGAGTCGTGGTGGGAAATGATTCATGGCAGGGCTGGGATTTGACATTCGAGCACAGAGATGGAGGAACACATGCTTTGATTCACCACGTTTTAAAAACAAACTCACCCTCAGAAAAAACTCCAGTAAGTTCTTGAAAGTACTGCATAAAAATAGAAATATTAGTGCTATAGGAGCCAAAGCCAGGAGCCGAGACTTAACCTTTATTAACTGGGAAAATGACTCAGCAGTCCTAAGGATTATCAGGTCATTTAATTTCTGCCTATGAGCTCTCCCCTCATCACCTCAGACCCTCAGCTGGAGAGGATGAAAAAACATCACCATCTCCAGTAAGTTCTGGGACAGGACCTTGAGTCCATCAAACCAGTCCTTTCTGTCCTACAATGGCACAATGTGATTTCTCCTCCAGGCACTAGAGATTCAAACTGTCCCATTAGCTGAATTTTGAGGTTTTTTGAAGCAAAACCAGTAATACAGCAATGCTGAGTGAAAGAAATCAGGGGAAATTCTGCTCATTGAACAGAAGCATTCCTTGGAGACAACATACATCAAACATGACTTAAAGGAAGATTAACTTTTATTCAGATGATATCTTAAGGAATTTCCATTCTCATGTGAATGATGAACACTTTTATTATGGGGAGAGGCTGGTTAATCTTTAACCAAGAATTTACAAGAGATTCGTAAAACAAACAACAAACAATTTCCAAAGCTTAATGAGATCTTCCTTTTACTCTGAAGAGTTTGTACTGTGAATGCTACCAGGCTGATAGCTGCGTTAGGAAAGAAAGGACAAGTCAGGCAACATGAAATGGCCAACAAATCCCTACTGGGAACATCACCTCTGGATACGACAGAGGGAACTCAGCCAAAAAGCTGTGCTGAGGGAAAGGTTCAAAGGAACTGTGTGTGCAGTCCAAGTGTTTCCAGAAAAATCTTAGGCCACTGATTCATTTCAAAAACAATGCAGAGCCACTGGCAGGTGACCGATGCCACCCTTTGGGGACACCTCTCTCGCTGGTGCTGAAGCTGATGGAAGGCATTTCTTTAGCTCCAGTGAATATTAAAAGCAGATCTGTGCCCAGCTCCCCTGTCTCATAACCCATGCTCAGAACCCCAACTCATAACACAGTCTCTCCAGCTAATGAACAGGATTTGTGAGCAGGTAGAAATGCAATTCCTGGGAGGGGCCAAACCACCACGTGTGTTGCCTGCTGCAAGAAAGAAAAGTGTATGCATACACCAATGTCTCCATAAAGCTTGAATGGAAAACCCTTTCGTGTCAGAAGTTTATTTTTATTGGTAAAATATTAAATAATATACAGAATTAAAAACTGCACTTACACTTCTGAGAAGAAATAATTCTTGGACAAATTATATGCTTGTTCCTGAGATTCCCTACATTTATTCCAGTAGCTGTGCACTCAAGACAGTACAAACCTTTATAATATAATCCTTTTCACAAAGTATTACAAAGTTTCTGCAGCTTCTTTTATTTATACACACACACGGACTCCCACTCTCACATGGCTGTACAACACTCACACGGGTACAGAGCACACACATACAGATGTGCAACCATATGTATGCATGTATGCTAAGAAGAAAATAAAAATAACAACAAGTCCCATAGTTCAGTCTATAGCGGCAAAACTCTTTTAGCAGGGAGATACAGGTTTACATTAGGGTTGCTCACATACACCACTGTCAAAGGGATTGTTTCTGAACTCCTTTTATGAGAGCACCTTCCAATGAGCACGTAAAGAAGTGGGACAATTCCCAGTGTCTTCACTGCCTTTTGGAGTAAACTCTGACGCAATTTTTGTAATTTTTCTTTTTTTTTAAAGATTCCTCAATATGAGCTCAGAAGATCTATCACAGAACTAAAACATCGTAACCTGGGGGGAAAAAAGGGGTAATTTCCCACATTAGTCGCCCAGCTCTGTCAGGAAAAGAGCAGTGAGGAGGGCAGAGCGGAGCTCTGGAGGGGCTGGGGAAGATCCCGTAGCAAACAGGTCACACCCCCAGCCCAAGCTCTGCTCCCAAAGGGGTCAGGCTGTGCTCAGGTCCCACTGCTCAGCACAGCCCCAGGAGCAGCAGGAGCTGAGCCACCCGTGGCATTCCCAGACTTTGGCCCAAGAAGTGAGACCCAGCGGGCATCGGCAAGCTGCCCACTGAATGCGTTGTTCTTCTTCACCTCCAACACCAGGGGCTGGGCAATGATTTTGGCAATTGATCAGAAGGGGATACAGTCTCCTCGCCTTTGTTATTATTAAAAAGAAATCTCTTAAATACAAATTTAAAAGACAAAAGTGGCTACTGTGCATGCGCAGTAACTGCCTTTCCTAGAAATCTCAATGGGATTTTATTCTTTTTTTTATTACGTACCTAAATACATATTTACAGAACAGAGGCTTCAGTCTACTGGGGTGGGGGGAGGGGGAAGGCATTAAAAATACACTATATATAAATATGTATGATATGTAAAACAAGTCCCATCTAAACTTATATAAGACAAGGACAACTCTAAAGAAGCTTTTCTGGTCTCTCAGGTAGATAAAGGACTCGAGTCCTGTAATTCTTATGCAGGCAAATCTCTCCCATTAGAGTAAATGGCAGTTTTGCCCTAGCGAAGAGATTAGTCCTAATCCAAAATCCATCCTCAAAGTCAACAGGAGTCTCCACTGAGTGGGTTTTGGATCAGACCAAAAGATCTTTTTGTTTTTTTGTTATTTTTAATAAACATCAATATTAAGTGCTTTTCTTAAAAAAGAAAGCTGCAATTAAAAAAAGAAGAGGAAGGAAGGAAGGGGCAAGAAGGGGTATATCCTTATTCTGGATGTGGATGTGTTTCAATGCCAACGATAAGCAGGAGGTAAATTATAGCCTTTAGCCCTAATTTACAGTTTCTCATCTTTTGTCAGTCGCAATCAGTTTACTTGAACCATATGTTTAAATGCATTTAGGGCAGAGCATTTTGTTTCACTGATTTGTGTGGAGTGAGGAAGGAACACAGAAACCACTGTACATTAATAAGATGTCAGGGTAAGTATTGCACTTGAACAGAAAAATAACCCAAAACCATAGTTTTGTAGGTGATTTTTGTTTTCAGAACTAACATAAGCAAATCATCCGTGTCTGCAGTGATCATGTTTAGAAAGCAGAATCCAAGAATGAAGCATAAGAAGCAAATTTGGGGTTGGTAACCCCCACCCTGGAATACAACAGTAGTAAAACTTTTTTTAAAGCATTTTCTTCCAACAGGAAAAAAAAATTATATGGTTTTTTTTTTTTTTTTACTTTACAATTTTAAATCTTTCTGAACATTTGCATTAAAAGTTTCCAGTTTCTCATAAAAAGATATACATTTTAGGAAAAAAAAACCAAAACAAAACAACCAGAAAATAAAACCAACTAATAAGGAAGGCAAATATACAATATTATAATTACATCACTGTAGTCATCTCAAAGGTACCCTAGATCTTTAAAGTGTTACAAAGAGAATGTACCTTAATTTTTTTTCTCAAATCAACTATCTTTTTTTTATTTTTCCTGTTTTTAATAAAAAACTACACTTGAGTACAAAAATATGTAAACAGACTGTACAGCCAATGAACAAAAAAAATCCAAAAACCAACCCCCCAAACCCCTAGAAAGCCCAAAGCTACAGGAGATAAGAGCAGGCCCAGACTTAAAGCTCCAAGAAGGAAAAGGGGGAAAGAGAAAAGCACAGAAAGCCAGAGGAGACTGCTACATGGTGAGGAAGTGAACGTGTTCAAGCTCTGAGGACACTTGACAATCCGTCAAATAATTGATCACAGTTTCAGAATCTGAATGACTACAAAAATAACCAAAAAAAGTCCTTCCCTTGTAACAGCGTGTTCAGGAACGAACATCCGTTTCCAGTAAGCAATGTCAAATCCCAGTAAGTGCATAGTAGGGATTCAGTGACCTCCACCCCTGCAAGAAGCTTTTCTTACTCGATGTCACTTGAGGTAAAACGAAATGGCCTGATTTCCTGCAAATGGGTCCTGTAGTGCCCGTAAGGAGCTGTGCTCCCCCATGCCTTGGGAGGCATCCATCCTTTCTCCAGCCTGGTGATGCAGACCAGAGGCTGCAGCAGCCAGGTGCTGCTGAGTGCCAGGGATTAAGGCTGCTACACAAAATGAGGGAATGAGCCTTCAGTGCTGCAAGCATGGCCTGCCCAGAGCTGCTGTGCTGCACCACTGGCCCTGACCTCACAGGCAATGGGAGTGATCAAACACACCATCAGACTTCCAGATCCAGCCCAAGGGATGGCACGAGGCTCGTGGTGCTCAAACGTTTTCCTGGGCTGCAGTGCAGTCGCCTAAACCAACACTCACTGCGAGAAGGAAGCATCGAGCCCAGCCTTGGGCCAGGCTGCTCCCGTTCTCCCAGCAGGAGACATGATCTCCCCCCTCAGGACATGATCTGATCAACTTCATTGTCATTCACTCTGTTGAAATACTTCACATACTGCTAGTCAAAATATCACAGTTTTTTTGGTTGCTTGGTTGGTTGGTTATTTTTTTTGCAAACTGTAAATAATATTAGTTCTTACTACGACTATGCAGGTCCCTGTTGAAATGGTCAGTTCTGTCTGATGATTAATTAGGCCTCAAGATGAAAAGGAGACGTTTATACAGAAGGAGAGAGCATGGGAAGTTACCTTCAAAGATGAGGACCCAGGTGAGCACACTGGTAACCACCTTTCCAAAGGCTGGAAGCAAACAGGAACTGAGGATCTGCACGATCAACTGGGAAGGTAGGTGAATTAAACAGAGACTGGTTTTATTGTTTCCTTGGCCTGTTAAGCATGCAAAGCCTGAGCACACCCCTCCTCCCGACTGTCCTCTGCTCATTTCAGAGCCTCAGGGTAGGAGAAGGACACAACCCACCCTTTCAGGTGGGGTTGAAGGAGGTCAAATTAGAAGCCAAATTGGGAAGCAATGATGTTCTCCTTCACTTATACCTCAGAATACATCAATGTGATAATAAACAGGAATCTATATTTATTATGAAGTAAGTTCTAACTCTTTTCTATCTAACTGCTCTCTCACCACGCCTCAGTGGCTGCCATGGCCTGGGCCCAGCAGAGCGGTGCTCAGGAGGTGGCTCTGGGCTGTTGCTGGGCTCAGGATCTCCTAAAGCCTGCTGGCCCAACCCCCTTGCCCACGGTGGTCCTCCTGCCTCGGCTGTGCTGCCTCACCCAGCCCTGCAGCCCTGCAGGGGAACAACTGCACTGAAACCAGGTCACCAACCGCTGGGGAAGTCCCAGAACCAGCACTGTGCTCATCACCACAGTGCTCCAGCCCGTGAACCCCTGAACACCTCCTACCCCTGAGCTTCTCTCGTCTCCATGCCAGTTCCTGGGGTGGCAGCAGCGTGACAGGCAAACTTTCAAACCACTTCCAAAGGACTTGCCACTTGTTTGTTTTTGCAGGCTGAAGCAAGAAGCAGGTGCTTTAAAGACTGCTCCCAGTCCTAAGCGGGAACTCTAAAGCAGAGCAAAGTCCATTGCCAAGGGTGCTTTACTTAAAGCACTGAGGGGGAGCAAACAGGAGCTTTTCCCTGGCTCTCCATAGGGCAGGGTGCAGCTGGAGGTCCCTGTGGCACTCTTGGCATCACGCTGGGGACGCCGAGCTCCCTGGGACCAGCTGCAGACCAGCTCTGGCTGGATAGCTGGAATGCACTTTGCTAGGGTAATTTGCAGCCCTTCCCACTCCTAAAAGCCAGCTGACTCCAGGAAATCTCACAGCAAAGCACCAACAGGATCCTCTCTCCAGGTCAAGCTGCCAAGGAGGGTGCAGAGCAGGAGAAGGGATGTTTCCTTTGGGTCGATTTTTGTCGTGCATTCTGAAAGGGTCTGGTAGGATATCATGAACGACATCACAATCTCCCAAAATGCATTTGAAAAGGCACATATACAATAAAGCATATATCTAACTACACAATACCATATATACATATATAAATGTACTTTCTCAAGCTCTCCAGCTGCCCCAGACCACAGGCCATCCATTTGTCTTTTTAAATGCTACTAAGCCAAGCTAAGATGTGAATTTCTAGCACAAAAGCCAATTTCCCCACCCTTTTCCTAAAATCCCACACTGACTTTAGTTGACTCTGGCAGCCTCCCTCCTCCCCCCTCCCTACATTATAAAGCACAAGAGTTAAGGAAAGAAATTTATCCAGCAAAGCAGCTGTATTACTGTAGCTCCTGGCCTTGGATGAAATAAGCACCTTTGCTGCAATTATCTCCAGAGTTTCTTTCTGGAGGAAGGAGTGTCTGTTGTCTGGCTTCTTTCAAATCAGAATGAGCTATCTGAGTACCTGGGCAACAGTAATAATGTCCTATGAAAGCCCACTGTTGAAGAGTTGGGTTTCACTACTGACCTCCTGCCTGACAGCACAAATTTAGGAAAGCCCTTGTAAACAGAAAGAAATTTGGAAACTCCAACAATTGAGAATTTCTTCACCTTGCAGTAAACATACTTTAGGTCCACATGGCTACTTAGTGAGCTGGGTCCTCACGTTGCAGAAACCAGTACCACTAAAAATCAGGCCAATTACCCCATTTAGAATCTTCCTCTCTAATACAGACCAATACAGGTTAATAATGAGACGCCTTTCACATCACATCATAGATGAAAGCACTTTTTAAGGAGAAGAAAATTGTTTTAATCCCATAAGTTACTGAGCAAAGAGCTGGCTTTACTGAAAAATGCAATATATTTTGATGTGCACTCCTAAATGATTACAAAGAGAGGTGGCTGTAAAATTCATCAGCCATAACTGAAGATATATAGATAATGCCCTTTGCTCCAAGGATATGGATTACACCAAGAGCAGAATAAATAGTCACACTTCTATTTCAATTAACAGTTTTATAATCCTCAAAACTCAGTCAGAATATTGCCATTTTTGATGTAAAAGAAGGCAAAGGGTTTACTGGTAGGGATGTGCACAGAAACGCAGAGGTTTTTTTTTTTCTTTTTAATGAAAATGGGGAATGCTCACAGGAAGCCAATTCTAAATTTGCAAATGCACAGTTCTAACTGGAAACCTGATTCCAAGAATTTCAAGAGTCCAATAAAAATTAGTCAGGTTCGATTTCCAGCACCAAATACTCAGAACAAACAGATTTGGAGGCCAAGGATTAGCTACTGAAATTCCTAGTACACTATGAATGACTAATAAACTTGATGAAACTCAAGAGCTTTTCTTAGAAATCCAACTCTTGGAGAGAGCAAGCACGAAAAAACAACCAAAGAAATCTCTGCTGCCCCATTTTGCACACTTCTGTGAAGGGACAAACTGTATTACATAAAGCTCTCTAATAATTTTCACTAGGAATTGAATTCTAAAGTACACGTTAATCCAAAATTTTGTTCAAAATTTGAGCTAGAATTTAACTTTTCTCCTTTCCCTAACTCTAGGAAGAAAATCTTCAGCGAATGTTTAAAATAGGACACTGATAATAAAAATCAATGTGACCCCTCAAGCTTCTTCCTCTCCAAAAGAAGTAGTTTTTGTAAGGTAACTGCCCAGTGCCTCCCCATTCCTTGCCCTGTGACACCAGGGCATACAGCTCTCACCTGCTACCATCAGATCAACAAGCTGGGCTCAAGTGAAGCCAGGTCCAAAATCAGTAGGCCTCTCCATCTGATCCTTTATCCATCTACAGAATACACCCTACAGGAGGTATCAGTGAGTCATCTGTCAACCAAAGTGCACACTAACAAACTGCAGATATAATTGCAGCCAACTGATTTGTGGATACACAAGAGATTCTCTACCTTTCCCGTATTCTGGTGCTTTCCCAAACAAAGGCAGAAATTTTAAACACTTTCCCCCTAGTGCTAACTATTCCAAGAAACCCCAGCCCATGTTCTTTCACTGACCACAGAGGGGAGAACAGAGTGTTGCCCCCAGAGACTGAAAGGATTTGCTGGCAACCTTTCTCTCTGGCTTGGGCACGTGTTTTTCTGGAGGCCCAGGCAAGCCCAACAACCCTCAGGCCCCCGAACCTTTCCCTTTCCACCTTGTTCTTAAAAGACCTTTCCTGCCTCAGCAAATCACAACCACTTTTTTCTTTCTTTTCTGAATTTCCAGGCACATCCTGACACAAAGCATGGCTGGCTGCCTCCTAAGCCCACCTCCCTAACTGCAGAGAATCAGCCACACGGAATAAAAGCGATGCCCTCCAGCACCTCCCTGCTTTGCTCCTGCACAAACTCCTCTGACTGCACCGGGCACAAGACAATGAGAATGGTCTGCAGGACAGCACTGGCTCATTTGCCCCAGTTTCCTCTAAATTAGGGTGAAGAAAGAAGGAGGGGGAGGAACCCAACGACATTAAGAACAATGTTGGGAATAGATCTTTAAATCTGTCTCTCCAAAGCCTGCATATTCCCAGCCTTGATAGGTCTCACATTACACAAGATGACATTTCTCTCCATATTGTATTATAATTAATAGGCTACTGCAAGACTTTACCAGCTCCTACTTAATAGCATTGCAGTGCTGGGAAGCAGTCATCAGGTAATCTGGCCATGATCTACTGCATCCTTTCTAAACACAGGTTCTAGCTGCCAAGAATGTCACCATAAAAAGATTTCAATCAATACCACTCAGCTCCTACTTTCAAATGCTCCAGGTCTAGGAAGAGAAGAAGAAAAAAAACCCAGTTACCCTCCAAACGAACAGCAAACTGGCATATGCATCGAGTGCACAGATTGGAGGGAGCAGATGGGAATTCATTATGGCCTGATCTTGCTCTCTCTTTTATACTTTAGTAACTTTATCCCTTGGAAAAGGTCTCCCCGAGCGCACGGAGGGGGTTAAACCCATGCAGATCTTTCCATTCTCAAGCTGTGCTCTTGTTGCCAAACAACAACATTTCAATTGTGATTGGTACACACAGTTGGGTTTCAATGGCAATCTGTCCCATAGGTTTAAGCCCAGTTTTTACTGATGCAACTTGCTGGGTGGTTGCTGGCTTTGTTATTTACTGAGAGAGAAAGAAAGGAAACAAAACAGATCAGTGGACTTGTTTTCTTGTCCAGTCTGTAGGTCAAGGACTTGCTCTGGAGTGTGTTTCTCCATTTGCTTTCCCTACAGGGAAATTAATAAATAAGGAATAAAAATGAAATCTTTAAGTCCAAGCCAATACACAGCACGTACATCGCCACTTATCATTTTCTGAAGAAGTAGGGAAGGTCGTATGTAACCTGCTGGTTTGAAGGGCTTCTGTGCTCTCCAGGAGCAAAGGCTATCCAGCAAAACCTGCTAACACTTCCACCCCTAAATTAAAGCAGAATTGATGACTTACAAACAAAAGGAAATCAGTGGTTCAGCAAATTAGCAAGGAAGATGTCAACAAGAGAAAAAACAGTCAAGGTTCGGATCCTGATGTAGCTGAACTAGTTGGGGCAGTTCCATTAAATTCAATGGAGCCAAGAGGATTAATGCTGGCCAAGGATCTGGCTCCTAACGCTTTCCCAGCTGCAAGTCTTAATTTAGGCTGTTGCCAAGAGGTTAACACTGTGATAGTAGAATGAGAAAGTATTTACATAATTATTTATCTATATATACCTATATTTAAAGAACACTTTGCTAGTAGTAGTTTTGTCATTTTTAAATCCATAATTTTAAACCAAAAGTATTTCAGAAGAGCAGCAGAACCTCTTGAGTAAACTACAGACTCTCACCCACTCCTAGGCCACTTACTGTCCTAGAAGCAAGTTTAAATGTTATTTCTAAATGCTCTTTCTTAAAACTTAGGGTGCAACTAAAGAAATAAGGCTTCCAAGGTTCTCTAAGAAGCCAGTGAGACAACACATAGGCATGGAGTAACAGAATATCAATAATTCTAAAAAAAGGTGCTTCATAAGTTAAGGAAAAGGAAAATACAAAGCCTCAGACTTACCACAGAAGGCCCTCAGACTTATGAAACTAAACTGCTGTAATCTGGTACAGTGTTAAGACATACATTTCTTTTTTTCTTTTTTCTTTTTTTAATTTATTTACATTCTAGAGGGGCAATACACACTGAACCCAGGAAAACAGCTCACCCCTGAAAGTAATTTTGAAAGGAATATTGGCTTTGATTCATGCTCCTAACTCCCTAACAGTTTTGCTTTAAAAATAATTGTTCATTCTGCAGAACAAAGTTCCCCCCTTTCCTCCAGCCACCGAAAGCTCGCACCATATCTACACATTAGAAAAAGGCTCCCCTCTGAAATGTTTCTACCTATTCCTCTGAAATTGTAAATGAGTGGCATCTTGTTGGGACTTGAAAGCACCTGGCGGGGTTGAGCGATATCCCAAAAGAGGACATGATGTACGACTGACTGAGACGGACACAGACTGCCTTCCAATTCCCACAGAAAGTGAGGCTGGTCACTCCCCAAAAAGTGACGACCACAACAAACCCCTCTTTTATCCATTCCCTTCCTTCTTTCCATTCTTAAGCTGGGCAGAGCGAATGAGGTTGGGTCCACAAAAAATAAGGTTAATAATAATAATTAAACAACAGCAACAACAACAACAGCAACAACAACAAAATAGGCGTCTCAATGTCTGAGGAAAAGTGGGATTGTAAGTGCAGTATTTCTTCATGTGCAGTTCTTCTACTTCATACGAGTCCCCTTTGGATGAGAAGGCCTAGCGGAATGTGTGCTCCCCCCGGACTATGTGCGACGAGAACTCATAGCGGTCCTGGCTGCGGTAGCCACAGATGTTGCACTCCAGCGGGTCCCGGTAGCCGTGGCAGCCCATGTGGATGGTGTACATGACATGGTCCAGGAAGAGGACGCGACAGTGCTCGCACTTGAAAGCCCTAATCTGCTCCCCTTCTCCGTTGATCACCTTGTACATATCCTTTAAAGAGCCCTTAGGAGCTTTTGTGACATCCAAAGGCTTGGCCTCCTCCTTCACGTAAGCCGGGTTTGGCTTTATCTTGGGGGTTAAGGCAGCGTTTCCTGGGTAGGACTGGCGGTCGTCGTGGCTGCTGTCTGAGTCAGTAGAATCCAGGCAGCTGTTGCTGGGGGAGCCCTCTCGATCCTGGATTCGACTCTTTGGTCTGATGAGGGAGATGGGGCCATCCATGTTGTTCTCGTGGCTGTCGGCTGTATCCCTGCTGATGGGCCTCTCTATCCGGCTGGGATGATAGACCTGAGCGTAGGCTGAGCTGATCACCGGGGCCACCTCTGCGATTGTGCTCGGTGTGTGCTGCATCAGGGGGTGGAGCGCCTCGGCTCCAAGGTAGGTGATTGCATTGGTGATGGCTTGGTCCATCATGTGAGACTGCATCAGCTCAGTGTCCTTATCATACGATAGGTTCATGTCAAAGGGGATATCTGGATAGCCAAATCTCATGAACTTTTCACCTAAGAGATAAGAGCAAATGCATGAGCAAAATCAACATAATCACTGCAATGTTTCACTGTAAAAGGAGTGGGGAGGGACAGAAAACCTCTGACTTGGACTGAAATTACTCCAGAGTCTAAAGTTAACCTCCTTCTACTTGTTTACTGACCCCCTATAAAGTTGCTGTCCTGACATGGGTAAAACTGTAACCTTTCAAGCAGCTTTCTTTTTTTAAATTTTTTTTTTTTTTTTTTTTTTTTTATTCCAGGTGAAGCATGGGGCTGCAGAGACTTCCAGAGCAATTGCAAACCTTCCATTGGGCCTGACTGCCCACTACATGTTAACTGGCAGATAATGGATTGAAATATTGAGGTCACTGAAGTTCTAACAGAGTATACCATAAGACACACTTCCCACAAAGTTCAAGAGACCATTTCAATGTCCCCCACAATGTGAGGTGCCTCACACCTACCCTATAGCAGGGCTGCACAGTGAGAAACCCAAGCAACAGGTACAGGGGGCTTGTTATGGTGGCACCTTTAGAGCCACAATATGCTAATCCTTTAACCAGCAGAAAAAAACCATCAAATGACAGCATGTGGCCGAGAATGAAGAATGAAGCCATTTACAGGGGCACTGGAGGGTGACCTTTGCAGTTTTTCCCCCTCAAAAAAGATTCTATCCTTTTCGGACTGAGAAAAAAGACATTCACAGACCCCTTCCTTCCCATGTCTATTTAGGCAAGAAAATGAGTAGAGAAACCACATGTATAGCATAGTTTCACTAAGTAAAAGGCAAAAGCACCTTTCATTGACACAGGATAAATAAATACATAATGATGCTGAAGCTGGCTGGTACATCACTGTGTGAATCCAAACTCACATCCTTCTAACCTTTTCACATCAATGACATGACAGATGTGCAAAACCAGAACCACATGCTGGTACACTATGGCAGTCACAGGGCATGCTATGCATCACAGCTCTCCTTGGAGGTGAACAAATTGACTGCTGCTTACACCAGGGCTCAGCTCAGCAGCACTGCTTTTTCAGTGGTGGCTTTGGAGTGTCAGGACAAGCAAAGCTCACGGAATAACTTCTTTTTAAACAGAAAAGGTTATATGTATATAATACAAGATGCACATGCTCCTATGTGTTCACACGTGCAATTTGCTAGCTGTTGACAGTTAACTTTTAAAGCTGATTTTATGAAGTCTGATAAATAATTCTGGTTGGTTTTCATTGTCTTTGTTACTTCACTTCCTTAGTACATAAAACCAGACCTTTTTTCAGCAGTGTAAGATAATAAATTCAAGGAGTCACTACTTACAAGTGGTTTGGCTACTCAAGAATTAAATTACTCAAGAATCTTCTTCTATCACCTTTTGCCAAAATTGCTTGGAACACAATGTGTATAAACCACCATAAGAAACAGAACTGTAATCCCAAATCTCTTCCAAACTGCATTAGTACATTTCAACACAGCTATCACTCAGCATTTTATTTTTGACTATAATAATTCACTCCACTTAGTGTGACTTACTCTAAACGATGCATAGAGAACAACCATGTTACCCTTAGAGATGATGCATCACTTCTGCTGGGGAATTTAGCCCTGATTAGCAAGGTAATTAAATGTAAGTCTGAAGTGAAGTGCATGAATATTCCTACTCTACTCAGCAATGCTGTTCACATGCTTCTGGCTGGACACCACACCATGTTTGTGTGCCTCATGATGTGTACTCAGTGATGGTCCTGGTAATCCAACACGACCTGTGGATGATTCTTGCCATCAAACATCCTCTTTGCAGTGTTTTGGTGTCGTCTGACAGTCTGTGATGGCTGTGCTGCCACAGACAGGATGGACAGCTCTGTGATGGGATGTGGCTCCAGCCTCCCATGTAACAGTGCTGCTCCTTGCCAAGTGGGGCCAAAGTGGGACTGCAGGACAGCTCCAGGAGGCAAGTGTGGCTGGTGCCCACTGGTACCTGTCACTGCTCTGGCACCTGTATCATTCTTGTGTTTAGATAAAGAAATGGAGCTGGTGAGGGTCTGATCCAGCTGCCAAACATGCTGTCAGTCCTCTGTAGGCTTTATAGATCAGGAAATATTACCCATCCTTTATGGGCCACTTGGATAAATGATGCAAACCTTATTTTCATTCCTTTCATCATCCATGTTTAGTTACTCCAGCACAGACAGCAAAGAAAGCTGTAAATTGCCAGTGACCTGAATTATTTATTCCTTTAATTATGAACCAGCTCCAAAGATGTCAGAGCCTGAGAAATGGAGTGCAACATAAAAAAAGTAAAATAAATGACAACATGGGAAAGAGAGGGCTTAAAATACAGAGCTCAGAAGCAACCGACAAACAGTCCAATAGACCAGTACAACATGGTTTCCAAATTAAATTCCCCTTTGACCAATTCTGTACTTAAAACCAGCTAAAGACCAATCGTTCTGAATTTTCATTTGACCTATGCTCAACTTCTATTTATCCTTGCCCTACATTAGTGAAATAGAAGAAGAAACATTCTCCCCCTCTGGCCATATGACATTCAAATAAACCCTGAAACAGGTATTTGAAGGTAGATGAAAGCACACAGACACAGCTGTCCTGTGATACCTGTAGCCCATCTCATCAAGTATCTAAAGCAGCTGGAATGCTGGACACTTGGGAGAAAGCTGCAAGAAATGTTGGAGAAAGCCGTTCCAGCATCTTCCCCTGGGGAAGTTTCTCCCTGACCCCCATTAACCAGAAGCTGACTGTAATTTCGCAGCCGGCTGATCTTCATCTGTTCTGAGACGCCCGTGTATTTTTAATTCTTACTCTAACAACCATGGTCTTATCGTAAGCCACATAAATGTCTCCTTTTGCATCCTGCCAGTTCTTAACCTCGGTGACATTCTGAGAGTAAGCTCCACATTCCAACTGAAAATACGTGAATTTGCTTCACGTGACCAGCCTGAAGACTGCTGCTTTTAATTGAACTGGTGTCTGCCTCTCCCTCATTGAACAAGAGCAAAAAGAAGTACTCACACTCCTCGCACATCACGAGCTGTGCTTTCTGCCTCCACTATTTCAACTTGTTTGCTAAGACTAGTACCTCAACAGCAGATATATAACCAAGTCTGTCACACAGAAATTAATTAATTCTATTTGCTGTACACTGCTTCCTTTCCTCCTGAAAATTCAGCCACAGGAGAGGCTGTGGTCCATAACCAAGGTCCCTTGGAGATTGCTGATCAGAAAGAGCAGTAAAGCATTGATAGATGTAGCATGCAAAGATTTCAGCTTATGCTTACATGACCTTCTCATAAACACCATTAAGTTGTTTTGGACAGGTGCCATGCTTGCAGTATGCACAGGAAAATTTCCTGCAAGCAAGAGAATCATTACACATTCTTCCTGATAGAGTGGAACAGCATTTAATTGGGGAGAAAAAGGGAAGAAAAGTGAGGTCATGGTGGAGGGAAAAAAAAAAAATTGAAGGCAGCCAAGTGAAGACTGCTGTTATTCAATCTAAACACTGTGGTGCCACTAAAGATCAGAAAAATAAGATATGGTAAATATGAAAGGGTGTACTTTTTTCCTGTATCTGGATAATGATATGTTACCCCCATAGAAAAAAAAAGATTTATTGAACAACAAAGTAGTATAACCTGCTGAAGAGAATAATGATGTGGCACAGCATCTCTCAGGCAAGGATTTCCAATCAGTAAATTTACCTCTGAACACAACAACAACATACAGTCAATGGTGTGTGAGTGGACAAGTAAAATCATCTTTCTGGTCTAAAAACATAGCACCATGGGAAATCCTGATGTCTCCCAGAATTCCTCATGTGGGTTGTATCACTGCTGGCCCAGCCTTGGCTCAGCACTGATATTTGGGAATGGTCAGCTGACTGAGAGCAGCCAGGTCAGTGTGTCAGTCCCCCCAGGTGAGCTGCTGCACACTGCTGGCCCCCTGCTATTGCAAACCATGTCGATTACTTACAGCCACCTTCAGGGGTGATTGAACAAATCCATCTGCATCTGCATTTAGCTGAGGGGCAACAACTTTTCTAAATGGCTGTGCTAATTGCTTAGCACAATCAGAGTCCTGTGATACTCTCTGTAAGTGTCCTTAGTGTAGGCAGAATGAGACACCCTGAAGTTCTGTGTGACTGTCCTTCCAGGGAGTGAGCATGGAAAACGCCTATTACATGACTTTAGAGTCTGACACTTACCCCAAACAATTCTCTGTTCCAGCTTCCCTCCTAAGAAGTTTTGCACTGCTTCAGTGCACCTAAGTTTTGCCTTCTTCAGTAAAAAGAAGCTTTAAATTACAGCTCAAACCATCTAAAATGCTCCATACTGTCACCTGTTACAAGCTGAATAATTTTACTATGTCAAGACACAAAGCAAAATACGAATTCTTGACCTAGGATTCTAAATCTGGTAACCAAAAGCCACCCAATGCTGTTTCATATTCATGCATTAATAAGTTTATTGTGTGCAGGGTGCTGCACTTGGAGCAAGAACTTTTTCTTCCAACACAAGGGATGTGATTTACTTCCTCATGCCAGTATTATCAGACCAGTTGTTGCCAAGTGTCAGGAATTTAATACAAATTAGAAGTCTTGAGATACTTGTTGTTTGTTTTTTTTAACACATATGGAGACAGATAATTATATGACAGTCTTAGCTTGTTTTTGTTTTTCTTTTTTTTCTGGAGCAAGAAGAGGGAAGATGACAAGTCTAATTCTCAAAAGGACTAGAGAAAAGTTAAAAAAAACCCAAACAAAACAGCATTAAGCAAAAAGTTCAAGGTTTCCTAGTGCATTTCATGATCGTGGACTTCACTTTTAAATTCTCTGGGTTGGTAAAATGAATTCAATAATTTTCATGCTTTTTTGCTGTGATTTAATCACCTTCATTGTTGTATCAGAACCAAGCTGTAAGAGGGCTACTTTCCCCCCTATTCTTTCAGCTATTACAAATAGCAAGTAACCTATATCCATGCAATAAAAACAATAAAAGGTGTATTTCCAACTTACCCACAAACTTCTGTGGGGTGGAGCTTTTACGCTTTCCCATGTTGCTTGTCAGCTTCTCTATAACAGCAGGTCTCTCAAAAGGCACCACAGAAATATTGTTGTCCATCACAGGCTCTTGTTCCTTACAATCTTCCAGAGCAGGTACTACATAAAACCAAAAAATTGTATCAGACAGGTCTGGTCTATCTCCACAGACGATACAAATCCTTTCAGCCCTGCTGACTGTGCAACACAACATAAAGCAAGGTGTGAGAACCCTCTGGGCATCAAGACAGTGATCACCTGTAAGCAGAGCCACATTCACAAAACACTTCTTTGGGATCTTCTGATTTAGCAGAAATCCAACTTTAAGTGTTTTTTAAAGGATTTGTTTTGTTCTGGACACTCAAGATCGCCAGCCAGGAGGGGAAACTTCTGAAAACTCACTCTGTAGGTGACATTTTGTGTTATTCTCTCTTCAATACGGTCACCTGTCACCAGTGTAAATGTTTAGTTATCCTTCTATGTGTATTCCCTTGACTTCATGTTTGTTGTACAATGTAATTACTCTTATTATGATCTTTTTGCACTAATCTCAATGATTAAAAATCCCACCAGGCATTGATGAGTTGTGTTAGCTGGGCCTGGCTGTGCGTTCCCTAAGATAAAGGGTTCTCAAATGAAGGATCACTTTGCTAAAGCATAGTTCCTCTCTCCACACTGTAACAGGACTGTAAAATCAACACACACTGTACCGGAATTACAGGATTAACATCCCATGGAAATTCCCATCAGAATCAGATGCAGAAACTACCCATTTTTTGAGTAATATTTTATCTCCTCAAGCACAAATCTAACAATCTGTGAATAGAGGTTTTCTGCATCTGTCTTACCACCTCTTTGTGATCAGCAGGGAGCATTCCTGTGCTAACTGCATCAGGGGAATGCTCATACACTGTATTTGAGACAAGCCCAAAAAAATCAAGAACTTCTTCTGTCTTTACTCACTTCACTCTTTGTCATTTTTTGGTTTAGGGAACAAGATGCTAAAGCTAAAGAGTAGGAATTGCACAGGCTTCTGACCAGGGTAGTGAGCAACTTGCACAGGGTTTTATGTCACTTGCTGATATAATCATTCATCAAGTACCTACAAAGTACTTTATACCCTCTTATAATCACCAAGAAGGGTCAGTGGTACCAGACTGTGGATCAGGCCTGGAGAGTCCCAGTCATTTGCAATATACATCAAGTGTGTAGCTCTGCTCTGCTGCTATGAGTTTAATACCAGGCCTAATTGTCCTGCATTCATCTCCACAAGGCAGCAAGAAAAACCTGAGAGGGATCAGCCACTAGTCCATGTGCTAATGGCATGGTTTGGGTATAAAGAATGAATGGCAGAAAAACAGAAACCGGGGTGATCTGGCACAGACTTCCTACAGTTTGTAAACTGAGAGGAACCCATAGCATTCTCAGCCTCAACCAGGCTTCCAGTGAAGTGCTGGGTACTGCAGAGGTGGCAGAGAAGGACTGGCACCCTCCTGTTCTGCCAGCCCTCCTCCGGTCTCTCACCATGGCAGCCTTTTGTGTCACTGACACCTTCTCCCAGACAGTGCCATAAATGAACACCAGCAGCCCACTTTCCTCCCATGTAACGGCACTACCTTCAGGATCCTGACATGGAATAATCACCCCTCTGCTCCTAAACGCAGCTGTTTGCTAGCACATAATATATGAAAAATGGGGTGATAAAAGCCTTGTCTCTGCCTTCTTTCTAGTAAGGAAGAGCAAATACCATGCAATTACAAAACAGAGTATCTGCTCAGGTGATCTTCTCAATTCAGACATCCATATTAAGAAAACATGGCAATTTATTCATTTGATTCCATTTGTGCCTCTGCTGCTATGGAAAGCTGAGTACTTTGAGGCTTAGAATCTACCATATGCTATAAAATGATTTACTCTGCTGCTTTTTTATTTGTACAGGATGCTCCCCCTGAGAAACACAATGGTTTCTCATTTACAAGACAGTCCTGCTGGCATCACTGAAAGGGAGGGGGAAAAGAGCATCAATATGAAATGAATCTAATGTTACAACAAAATGGGATGCAGTGTTCAAGTGACCTAATTAATGCCCAGTGCAGACTGGGAGGCTTGGAATACTTTAATAGCTAAGGGTAAAGTTTTAAGGTTAATTAAATACCGTGCTTGGTCAGGAGCTATCAGCACTACTCAAGTATTTACCAAGGAGATTTAGGAAGAAAGGAAAGATGATGTCTGCTGATTTTCCCCAGGAACTGGCATCTGAGTGTCCTTTTTGGCTTCCCCAAGCTCAGTGGCTGCATGCACACACACGCACACGCCGTGAGAATCCCAGGATGCAACTGCCATGGGCCACATCCACCTGGGTGCCACTGCAAGGATTTCCAGACCTTGGTGCACAGACAAATGAGGCTGGTGGTGTGGTCCTCGGGGGGGTGCACTGGGCTCTCAATTCCTCCTAGGAACACCTGCTCAAGGCATCCTGAACCAGTTTAAAGCTCCCTGATTACCTTCACAGATATCTGAATAAGCCCCAAATGTAGTGACATTTGTATGGTCTTATAACAATTAAGTAATAATTAAATAATTCTGCTGCTGGGCATATGTGTGTAAAATTTCCTACACAGAATTTGAAACCTTTCCTCCATGAAAAATGAATAGTGCTAAAAAAGACATCTGCTCTTCTCTAAGTCAGGCAAAAATCCTGCTTGGACGAATTTTAAAAGTAAAATCATCAACAATAAAAGCATTTTCTTTTCTATCTTTTATGCTCAAGGTACCTTTTCCCACCTCAGAACCCAAGTCTATAAACCAGAGCATGGGTCTTTTGCAACAGAATCACTGAATCACACTAATATTTATATTACGATGGAAATACATTACCAGAGGGTGTTATGCAGATTTCCTGGGAGAAGGGAAAGAAGGAAATAGTCTAGTTTCTGAAACCATTTGCATGGCAGGCAAAACTGGATCAAACATATGAGATGTCACATTTTAGAAACCCAAAGAGTTAAATATTACATTGAAAATTCTAGACACATTAATTTTATCTTCAATTTTAAAAATACACACATAAAGGAGAAATAGCCCAGCCTCTCTTTTTTTTTTTTCTTTTTTTTTTTTTTTAGGAAAAACAAAATTAGAAAGAGGAGAACCAAACTGATCACACACAACTACCAGTTCTCACCAATCAGCTGTTCTGTGGTAGAAGCTCATGTACACAATCACTCAGCAGTAAATGCAATTCCTTTTTTGCTGTAGTACATCCTACCTCATTACCTTGGTAGTGAGAGCAACCAAAGAACGGCTGACTGGATATAACTAGCTCAGATACAGCAACTCATTTTATGCTGAGAATTTACAGTCTCAGCTCAGGAAGGATTTTTGATTCTACAAATCAAACTTCCAGCCCAGGAAAGGCCCATGTTTGTGTATGTTTCTGTTCTTCATCAGCTGTCAGGGTGTGCTCCTGGATCGCCCATGGAAAAGTTCACCACCTCTGACACTGTCAATAATCTCAATTGCAGCTAACACAAAATGTTGTTTCTAAGCCCTAACTCTCAATTCACAAACTTGGATAGTCTTCAGAACTGTATTTCTTTTCCTGAAGACACTGGTCTTTCAATCATAGTGCTAAAAGTGACTATCTTTAACTTTTTACTTCTTAACTTGTAAGAAACCACACGAACTATTTTTAAAAGTTTATGCTGTTCCAGTGAGGAAAGAATAGGGGAAAAAAGAGAAGTAAGAAAATTACCCAGTGTGTGTTTTGCTGATAAATACTTTTGTGTGCAGACACCAGACACTGGGCTAAGTCTCAGCTGGTATAAATTAGTATTACTCCATCAACCTCAATTTCCTTTCCGAAGCTCACAATATTGCTATTTAAAAGAAGTGTGTGTGTGCAGAGAAATGACAGGAAATATTCCCATGGACCCTGGTGTGAAGTGTCCTGTGGGACCAGCATTTTAACGATGTTTTAAGCAACTATGTAAGAGGGAAAGACACAAGGCCATTGTGTGTTTTATGTGGAGCTGGCCTTTGAGCCTCGCACAGCCTAGGGCTAGGCTTCTTTCTCCTTCTCCTGAAAGGAGTACCCTTCTCCACTCCCCTGGAAGAATTTCCCTGGACTTTTTGCTTTGTGGCGGTGGAGAAGAACATAACTGGGTGTAAACCACAGCTAGCCTTCAACATTTCTCCCTGTGCTTTTCTGCAAAGGTCATGCTCTTGGCATTCAGGGACTGTTCCTTTTGTCACCCCCAACATGCAGCTAGGAGACTGCAAACTAATTTTTCCTTCCAGAGCCAGCTCTGCTTAGCTGAAAATTTTCAACAACAAAATCATGGGAGCTCTCTTGCAGCATCTGTCCTGCTGAGCAGGGAATGGGAACACAAGGAGGGGCAGCTCAGCAAGCAACTGGCACCCTACAAAAGGGATGTAGTGAGACCCAGAGACTTGTACATTCCTTTCCACTCCCCAAAATTAGCCCTCCTTCCTCTCCTCTCACTTCCCCCTGTGGCTTCAGTCAGGTGATCTAGCCATCTGCAAGACAAAGATAATTGAAAGCACCACAGTAGATGTCTGTAGCATGCCTGTAAACTGATGGGCTTGAGCACAATGCTTGAAAAAAATCCAAACCCTCTAAGGGCTGCTGCCAGTTTTCTGGAACAATTAGTCTCCACAGAAATAATTTGTATCAGTACTTAGCGTTGGCCAGTGCTGGTGTTGTTAAAGCAGGATGAGCAGGATGCTGGTAGGGATAAGAAAATCCCCACCTCTCCCTATTTGGTGTGCAACGGTGAAGTTGTGAGCAGGAGTCACACAAAACACACTCCGAGGCTTCAAAATGCTCAGCGAAAACAAAACACCAAGGATTTGGAAAGAGAGTCAAGAAAACTCAACCCCAATGGGATGCAAAATAAAAGTCACCAAAGCATACTCTTAAGTCATCCTCAGGAATATAATTTCCATGTGTGACATGGGAAAGAAGGAAATTAATATAATTTTTTCAAGGTTAATATAAGGCCTAATGTTAAGCTGAGTAATCATTTTTGTCCTCTTCCCTGGTGTCTTCACAGTCCCGGGAAAAGGACTTTGCTGCAGACCTCAGTGGGTTGCTGCTCATGATCCTTCACGGGTGGGAGTGATGCTGGGATGTGAGCTGAGATTTTTTACTGGTCCCAGCTGAATCTGGAGCTCCCTGGCGCTGCCTGTCCTCGCTGTGCCCTCACTGAACAACTACATGAAGGCAGTGGATCAAACATCCCCTTAAACATTCACCAGGGGAGACACAGACATATTTGCCCGGAGGAGAAAGAGGCACTAGTTGAATTCAAAGTGCTGTTTTAAGCTAATTTTGTTGAGAAAAGTCAAGTGGTTGAGTGAACATTTCTATTTTAAGCCCAAGCAGAGTCAGTCAGGGTGTAAATAAAAGAACTGTCCACATGGGGTTTGCACTGGTTTAGCTTCAGGTGGTAGAAAAATCAATGCAAGGTCAACCACTGCAGCTTCCTTGGGTAGACAAGGTTAAGGACTTATCCTTCTTGTCATGGCATTAGGCAGCTTAGAAAAAGCTTTAGATTTCCTCAGAATTTTTTAAATTTATTTTAATTTATTATTTTAATAAATAACTATCAAATAGAGAAGATATTGAATGGAATTTGGGAAGCTCCTCCACAACAGGATCTCACAGCTATAGCAGCCTCCTGTCACTCCCTAAGGAAAGACTGACTGAAGGCATCACTCCCTGGTTAACAAGACAGGCACATCTTTGTTGCACAGGGAGCGAGTGTTTAGTTGGGAATTAACCCAGTGGTACAACTCCTGCCTAACTGACCAAGCCCACAACAGGTACCTCCAAAGAGCAATGCCCTGAAAACTGCCTTTTCATTGACTTTTACCAACAGAAAGCCACCTCAGGCAGATAATCACTCACTTCAGTATCTTTAAAATCAACCATGACATTTTAAATGTTGATTTTAGTCTCCAGGGTGTCTACAAAGAAAGCAATTATTTAATAGAGATGTAGGAATATTTTGGCAACGTGTACTAAAAATATCTGGTGTGCCCTTATAGGCTTAATTGGTCATGGGAAAGTACTATTTAAAAAATTTTGGAGATTTTTGTGACCAAAATATAGCTTATATTAGCAATGCTGTATAGATTTTACTTCAGCTTGCATTTTCAGGTTTTTAGAAATGATTTTACAGAAATAATTTCCAGATGAAGCCATATGACTCCACTTAACAATGAAAAGCAAAATGGAAAAAAAAAAGTGGGAGTGTTCTTTTGCATTTTCATTTACCCACAATCTAACTTTTTTTGGTATTTGTAGGTATATGGTAATTTTTAATCAAAATGGAAAATATACCATTTTTATATTTTCTGAGTAGTAAAAAATTTTAAACCCTTCAAGTACCAAACATCTAAAGTCAACTTTGAAAAGTTTAAAGAAGTTCAGTTTTAGAAGAGTTTGTGAGACACTAATTTTGAATAAAATTATAACCATTTTTGGACAGCTACCATTTAGCATTTAGTGCTACAAATAAGCCTTCAACCCTGCAGTCTGAGATATTATGCTCATTATCCATACTAATAGCTCCAGAAATTTCTGAAAACAAATTCACAGAGTTTGACATTTCTTGCTTTCAACCATCTTTTTGGCAATCTTCAGTCCTTATGTATATTAACACATGCAGTGTTAGTTAACATATTAATACTAGCAAATGTAAATGCATACAAACATTTTTTTGTTATAATTACTTTCTACAACACTATTGAATTTAATTCTGCTCTAGAGATTTTTACATCCATCCCTCCCTATTTAGGAGGGATAATATTACAGAGGGTAGAAATAATGACTTATGAATACCTCTGCCATCCTTATCTTCTCTAATTATCACTCACTCTCAGAAAGGAAGGGGAAGGGAATCAGATGTTTTATACATGGCTTGACCCCCTACATAAGGACATGGAGCTGCTGGAAAGAGCCCAGAGGAGGCCCTGGAGATGCTCCAAGGGCTGGAGCCCCTCTGCTCTGAAGCCAGGCTGGGAGAGCTGGGAATGTTCACCTGGAGAAGAAAAGGCTCCAGGGATAGCTCAGAGCCTCTTCCAGTGCCTGAAGGGGCTCCAGAAGAGCTGGAGAGGGACTTGGGACAAGGGATGGAGGGACAGGACACAGGGAATGGCTTCCCACTGCCAGAGGGCAGGGAGAGATGGGATATTGGGAAGGAATTCCCCCTGTGAGGGTGGGGAGGCACTGGCTCAGGGTGCCCAGAGAAGCTGTGGCTGCCCCATCCCTGGGAGTGTCCAAGGCCAGGTTGGACAGGGCTTGGAGCAACCTGGGATAGTGGAAGGTGTCCCTGTCCATGGCAGGGAGTGGAACTGGAGTGTCTTTCAGGTCATTTCCAACCCAAACCATTCTATGATTCTGTGATACAACTTTTTGGGTAATTTTGCACTGGTGACTTGGCTTTATTTTCATGTCTGCATATGCACACATACTAAAAAGTGAAATACTGACTTAAACAAAGTAAGCCTACAAATAGGGCTGTTAAACTGGACAGAGTGAGGATTTTAGCCCATCTTTTCTTCTCCTGCCTCTCTGAGCGTAAGCAATCTCTAAGACGCGAGGATGCAAAGACGAAAGGAAGAAGAAAAACAGATGGGAAAAAAACCAGCACAAGATGCTCCAAGTCCAAGGGAGCTCAGAAGGCAGCTTGCACCCACCATGGTGACTCATGACCTGCCCGGCAGCCTCCAGACTGACGTTCTGCAGATAGTTGTGGCAGCGTTCCTTGTGCTCCTCCAGAGAACTGCGCTGCTTGTAGCTCCGGCCGCAGTAGTTGCACTTGTGAGGCTTCCCCACTGCGGAGAGAATGAGAGCACCAGGTCAGATCCACCAGCCCGCTCTGCAACCAACAAAGCTCACACCTCTGCCACAAACAACTCTCGTGATGGAAAGACACCTAAGAAAGGTTAGTGGAGCCCCAGGCCTTTCTCCCAGCCCCGTTTTCCCACTGCACACGCCTCCTCCCACCCGCTGGGTGCTTTGCCCCATCCGTTTTTCACACTAACGCTGCATCAGCAGAAGGAAAAGGAGGCGGCCTTGGTGGCAAAGCAAATAAACAGATGCCGAGAGGGGGAAAATACCAACCAGCTGAATCACACCCCAGCACTGCCCGCGCGTCACCAAGTCTCGTGGGAAAGAAACTTCTGAGGCCTTTGGCCCACAGCACAAACAGTTGCCTTCACAAAAACGAGCTGCCCCAGTGGCCTAATTCTTCTCCCAACTGTGGGGAAACCCATTACGTGGCTCAGAGGAGTTCTTTCAGTGAGAAAACTTTGCCAAAATTACTCAGGGATGGCTGGAAAATAAATAGAAAGTAACTTTGGTAACAGCACTGTTACATGCCAGAACTGAACAACCACCGGTAATTCAGAGGCCAGATAATATTAAAAAATATTTAATATAAATATATATATATAAAAATATAAAAGGCCATGTACAATGAAAATTAAGCCAGATGAATGCAAGACATAACTCCAATTTTTAATATTTTTCATTTTGCTCAGCAGCATTAAGGACGAACAGCAAATGCTTCTTAATACACGCAAAACCTGGCACCAAATTCTCATAAATTATATCCATTTCATAGTATGTCATTAAGAAACCACAAGAATGGCCTAGCCCAAGGCCAGAAAGCTAGCCAGAAGGTATTTTGCCAAGTGGTACTAATAAAGGCTTTTAATATAATTTAAACTTGTAGAACATGAACATTTATCCTCTAATAACTAAAGAGCTATTAAGTCAGTGCTGCAAGTCTAGTAAAACACCATCGGCTGCAAACTTCAGAGCTGGCTGATGGAAGGGGAAGGTCAAACTTCTTCCAGAGTTTTGAAAATCTTAGGTAAGAATTTGAGTTTCTGGCCAAAGAAATTGAGAACATCCTCTGTTGGATAATCTACATGTTTCTATTGGGTTTGTCCCAATATTGAAAGCTTCTCACAGTCATTTACTTAATGAAATCTGAGCTATACTTATTGCAGCCAAACTGCACTGTCACCACTGGGATGGGAAAATGCAGGGAAGCTGTGGGGGGACAACCACAGCCAAGAAGGAGCTGGACAGAGGGCTCAAACACGAAAAACCCGAGTCAGGGCAACTCTCTGGGCCCTTGGCAGGACCAGCACATGCCACATCACCCTATAAAGGAAGATGAAAAAGCCTGAGCCCATGGTACCAGAGCTGGTCCAACAGTTTCAAATGTTTCTGTCTAAGAAAAAAAGGATTTGATGAAAAGAATGTGCTTGCAGAAAGCTTTGGGTTTTCCCAAAAAATTCGTGTGTGCATTTCGGTGACACAACCATGTCTGCCAGCAAGGGAAAAAAGCCCCCCACTTTTAGTAAGTATCCAAACTGTGGATTTCTTTATTTAGAAACAAGGATTATCCTCAAGAAAGTGTGTCTTAGACCAAAGAGTTGTTGTGGCCTTTATTTTAGTTTGCTCACTTGCTTACAGTGTTGCCATAACTGATGCTGGTAATGGAATTCTCAGTGGAGGCCCAGCGTGAGACTCATTATCATTCCCAGAATAATTGCCCTTGATGTGAATGATCTGGATCAAGCCTCAGCTCTTAAACATAAACCAGCCAGCTCATTCTGGAGGCACCTTTAGGAAAACACACCAGAGGCTCCCCTGGATGGAAAGACTTTTATAATCACCATTACAATGCTTCATCGTGCATCTAGATGGCATCAATGTCTGTCAGTCTGACACCTTCATTAGAAGCTAATGTGGTGTCTAATAAAAAAAATCCAGTGCAATGGAAGGGATTATGTTAACTGAGCTGAAGCAGGGCTGAATTAGCCCACCCAGTTTGGCTACACAAAGCTATCAAGCAACTTAGATAAACTGTAAGACATAAGAAAAAGGGATGATTGGTTGCAGCTATATTAGGCAGCTAAAATTAATTAAATTATTGTCATTTAACACAGAGAAATATTCTGCTATAAGCTCATATTATAAAAAAATTAATAATTGATTCAACAATCAAAAAAGAGGTTTTATTAGACCTCTTCAAATGGTTGCTCCCTGCATTGAAACCATTTTAGTGACTATTCACATACAACATGGCAGAGCTTTTCCGATGGTATCTCTGATGGTCAGCTAGCCAAATTCCATCAGATTTGAAGGTTAACAGAGATGATAAAAGTTAATGATAAGGACATGATTTCTACAGGCAATATGGGATTTGTGGAACATAATTCCTCAAGGAAAGAAATAGTCCCAGCACACACACTCCCTTCTCTGGGGAGAAGATAAGAGAATAAACAACATGTGGCAAACGTTAGTCATGTTGCCTAATGCACAACTGCAAAGAATGAAGTTTGTGAGCACCAATTGAGTAGGATCAAGTACAACTCCCTTGGGTTCATTTCCCAATTCTGTCCCCCCTGGCTCTAGAGATGCAATCACATCATAGCCCCATAGGTGTAAAATCTGATTTACACTATAAAATTACACAGAGTGACTGTGGCTTGTGTTAAGGAGCAATTGATCAGGTCAGACCACAATGGAATCAGTTCTGATAGCAGGAGTTTGTGTCACCAGCAATTCTCACAGCCCGTTTGGTAAGAGGTTCAGTGAGCCACGGCAGCAATTACAGTCTAGATTTTAGAAATTGTATCATTGTGACAAATGTCAAACCACTGAAATAGCTGCAAATATCCCCTTGTATTCTCAAAGAAGTTAATGGCAAAAAAAAATAATGGAAGTGAATGTTGCCAGTGGGTGTACATTTCTATGTATTTCATATTACCTGATAGAAAGCTGCAAAAGTCTTTTAGAGAATTCAATTTCAGTGATAATCTCAACAGTGTACTTTGTT
Organism: Entomyzon cyanotis; assembly: GCA_024500445.1. Lineage (NCBI taxonomy): Eukaryota > Metazoa > Chordata > Aves > Passeriformes > Meliphagidae > Entomyzon > Entomyzon cyanotis. The sequence goes on along the minus strand of JAKEPQ010001027.1, from coordinate 25,769,365 downwards.
CCACATAACAACCCGACATGAAACCACATGACTGCCAAAAGAGATTTCAGCCTTTGTCAAATACTTTAGGGTAGGTAAACAGCAAGATTCAAAATTTGCCCCTGAAACATGTAGCTCACACTACTGGGCATGAGCAGTCTCTGTCTACAGGGCATTGACTTGAGGGTAAAGAGTCCAACAGCACTACACCTACCAAACCCCTCTCAAAACCCCCACTAAAGACAGGTGTTTCCACCACGGAGCCATTCCCACTGTGAAACCACTCCAAGTTTGCTTGATTTGAAGCTGCCTTCTCCAAGATCATCCCTGAAGACCATGGTACATGGACACCACATTCAGCATCGTACGCAAGCACCGCTAAATCAAGTCGGAAATCCCTGGTTTGGGTAATTATTCCGTTATCACCTTTTCAGGATCAACAATCAGATAAAAAAAACTACGTCACTTATTCTCACAAAAATGACACGGCACAGTCAATGCAAACAAGCCCAAAATCTTGAGAAATCTTCTATTTGCTGTTGAACTGGGAAAGACCAGAGCCCTGGGCAAAACCCAGTGGCCACACCTATGAAACAGCTAACTTCGAGAAAATAAAAACCCCACTTTATATTTCTTACTGAAATGTCAGAATTTCCATGCATTTAAGCTCAAATTTGGACAGATGACAACATGGCACAGAAAACCCACGGTGGAATCTCAGCCTCAAATGGAAAATATTGTGACAGTCACAGTGAAAAAGACATTTAAATTTGAAGTACAATTTTTACCCTGGAAACAGGTGAACCACTCGTTGAAATTCACAGCAAAACGGATTTTGCTTGTGAAATTAAAATGCTCATGTGGAGGGAGGAGGGGAAAGAGGAGGAGGACATAAAAGCAAGGTGTTTCTGAGTTCGGAATACTTTGAGTCCTGTGGGTGAACTTTGATAGCTGAGAAGTCTGCGTGCAGCGACAATGAGATGGTGTAACTCTGAGGTCAATATTCAAGACAGAAAGCAGACTTGGGCCTAGGGAAACTTCTTTAAAGTCATAAAAAAAGGTCAGTGAAAGAGAAAGAGCCCGCAAGGCATTCACACAGCATTCTGCTCTCAAAAGAGATGGGAGTGCATAGCAGAATATAAAGTAAGTCAAAGGGAAACAACAAGGCATCCCAGGTACCACCTTGCCATAAGCATATAAAGTGAGAAAGGCTTATGGAAGAGGTTCAGAGCTACAATGCACTCTACTGAGCTAAAATCCTCCCTCCCTTAAGAGCACTGGGTAGTACATTGTCCTCCACAGCAATGCAGAACACAATTCCTTCCTGTCCAGTTGCCTGTGTCCCAGGTCCTGACCACAGCTCGAGCACTCACACCTCCTGCTCACACAGGGATGGGCACTGCTGCTTGAGTGACATGGGCCAGCCCAGTCCTAGGAGCAGAGGCCTTGCACTGGGCTTTGCCTCAGATTTCCAGTACTTTTGCTCTATTACCCTGGCCAGACTGTGGAAGTGAAGCCAGCCAGGATTTTTGCACTGTATGGCCATCTGATGTGGCTACTTTTGGTCTGAGGGAGACCCTCTGACAGCAGTGCACTGAGTGGGACTTATTTCTGTAAAATCTGAACCTCTGCTCAGCCCCTAGCACCCTAGAGCAGGAGCAAACACCAGTACTCTCCAACTGAAGCTTTCTGAAGCAGTGTTGAAGTTAAAATGTTCTTTTGGGCTGATAATTCACAGATTCACACAGAATCAACTTGGTTGGAAAAGACCTTTGAGATCATCAAGTCCAACCTATGACCCAACACTACCTTATCAACTAAACCATGGCACTGAGTGCCACATCCAGGTATTTTTTTAAACACCTGAGACCCTTCACCAGACTTGTTGCCCTTCTCTGGATGCATTCAAGCATCTCAACATATCAGTGAGGCTGTAGCATCCACCATCATAATCATAACCTTTATTAATTCACTAATTGTTTTCTTCCCTGAAACTGGAAGGTGCCTGAGTGAAGGGAACTGTTCTGCAGTTGCAAAGTGCCTACAAAGCATCCCTTTGCCTTGAATGGGACTTATCAGAGTACAATCAGCTTTAACACAGAGGTAGGAAATGTGATTAAGGCACTGGGTTGGGACTAGGGAGCACAGGGTTCAACTCTTGGTTACACTACAAATTTGTGACTGTAGGCAAGTTATTCTGATTTCCTGGCTTTCAATTATTCATACATATGATTAAGGTAATATCTTCCTTCTTCAAAGCATGCAAATGAACTCATGCACTTTGCCAGATGCACAGAAGCTAATTTCATGGAGTACTCACAAGTAGGGAGACACAGAAAAATAGCACCACTACCTCTACTGAGAAATTAAGGACTTAATAATACACTGTGATTTTATTAGATAGAGGAGTGAGCATTAAAGAATGGGAGGAGATACTTAGGATAGCACAGAGCAGAGGAACAATAAGAAAATCAAATCAGAAATAAAACAACATGTGGCATTGTGAGGCCATGTGCTGCACAGAGACTTTTCAGACGGCGAAACAGTGAGCCCAGGGGGATGTCAAACGTCCCGAAGTTGGCGACATTTACCCCGCACAGGATAAAAAAGAGAGGGTGCAATATTGCAGAAAGGTGGCTCTAACAGCTGCTGTTGTCCTTCCCACCTGCAGTTCCCTATGCCGAGGAAGCAGTAGTGAGAGCCAGGGAGGAAAGGCAGAGCCGACGTTTCAGCAGGAGGGCTGAGGCTGTGGAGATGCAACACGGTGGCTGTGCCTCGCTACTGTAATTAAACAGTGCACCTCGGCTTCTCTAGAGCTGCCTGGCGCAAAGCCTCACACACAAAAATATTTACATGAATAACAGACCCCTGAATGAACTAATCACAAAAAAAATTAGAGTGAGACCTAAGCCCATGCTGGCTCTGAGCAGCACGAAGCTTTGCAAAGGGAACTGCCTCCCACTCCGATGCTGTATCTCACTGCTGTGCTTAATGACTGTAAATGTGTTAATTGAAATTCATGGGGGCTCTTTGATGCATCGCCTTTTTTTTTTTTTTTTTTTTTTTTTTTTTGCCTGTGAGATTACACACACACACACACACAATACTCCTTATATACTGGAGTTCAGAAATAAGGTCAAGTCCCACAGCCAGCCAAAGATTGTCCAAGACAACCTGCATACAGAAGTCACAATATGTAAACTTCTAAAATAAAGCTTCAGGCTGCTAGAGCACACAAACACATAGACTGGAGAAACCCAGTGTCAAGTGCATCCTCTCCCAAGGGCCCAACCTGTGACATCTTAAATCTGATTTTCAGAAAGAACAAAATTTCTAGTCACATTATGAAAACTTCACATTAATTTTTTAATCTTCCCAGTCCAAGAGCAGGCAACAATACCTGGGCTATGTTTCAAGGAATGCAGATACATTTCTGGACCTTGTGGAGTTCTGATGTCTCCATTTTACAAGGACCTTTTAGATGAACATATTTTGGGCCAAGTATGAGGCCATGTTGCAAAGGCCTGGGTCACTAGATCATGCAGTAGAGGAGATCACACAAGTAGATTTACACTTAAAAAGATTTCTGGACACCTCAGAAGGTTCAAAACCCAAAATGCAGCAGTACAACAGGAGAAGCCTACATTGCCTTTGGCAACTGGTACTTTCTTGACTTGGAGCTCAAAATAGAGCGCTTGACTGCCTTCATGACCTCATGGCCCAATGCCTCTTAGTCAACATGATTACCCATTGCCTATTGATATATATATGGCTGTTCAACAGCCACAACATTTTGTGAGCTTCCCAGCAAATGAAAACCAGCTTGTTCTGACTTTTTGCACAGTGGCAGTCAAAGATAAGTGATTTCTGTCGACAGCTACCAGTCCTATTACAGCTGGCAGCAAAACACCACTGGATACTTGTGGTACATCAGCACCCAGTGGAACAATGGCAAAACATCACACTTGAAATGCTGGTGTTTTCTATACACACCTGCCTCTCCTATAAACACCTCGAGGGCACAAACCAGCAGTTTGACACCTGCATCTATCTGCCACTTGTTTACAGCACTGTCAAATGAGCAGCAAGCAGTGAGTACTGTACCAGTATTCAGTTCCCTTTCCATCTCCCATAGCAAGCAGTGCTGAACACCAGATTATCCATAAACCCTGAGGACTTCATCCATGCTACAGCTTGGCTGAAGTAAATGCACCAGTCAAGAGAAACTTTTCCTATCCATACCCTGTCTGTATCAGCACACAGCCAGAACCTAGAGTAAATCAGTAAATATCAGTGCTCAGGTACAGCATCTAAGTTGGGTGTTTATTTGTACCTTCAGGAGCTTCTGCCTGCAGCCTGTTATTACCTTAATAGATGTTTCAATTTAGTTTGCAGCTACTGGTGGCTCTGTTATATAATGACTCATTAGATTGTATTTATTTATTATCTGATCTGCAGAATTTTACAGCTAAAACAATGTTTCAATCTGCCACCAGGTTTATAAATAAATAGGTGGCCTTTTTGTGCCAGAAGTTTAACAAACAAACAAACAAACAAACAAACTCCTGTTTCACTGGCACAGTCACAGAACTACTGAAATCTTCCAGATTGCCCAGACATTCACACGGCTCCTGCCGCAATCTTGCGGCACCCATTAAAACAGAAAAAGCAGGAATCTTACACCCCTTTTCTTTTCCTTTGCAGCACAGAGGACCATTCACTTTGCAGGATTGTGTGTTGTATCCATGTATGTGAGAAAAACAAAGGCAAAACACCTGTGTGTACACATGCAAATAAATTATGCACCAAATCAAGGAAAACACAGATAGAGATGTTAATGCTTTTGAAAGAGATGAAATTTATGGGTACTTGCTCCAATTCTATGTCTCAAGAAACATATATTGCACTATAGAAGCTCTCCTCACATATTTCTCATGTTTAACTAATTCCTTCATTCACAGCTGGCAAAAGGAACCTGACACTCAATTTTTAGTTTACATTAATGGCAATGAAGCATTCAGATTTCCCTCCCCACATATATTTGAAAATTTCGAGTGCCAATATTCTTCACTTGTGCTGCGAGGCCACTGACCTGGGTGCACTGTCCAAGTCTCATGCCAACATCTCCCACAGGTCCAGAACCCCAGCACTGGTGGGGTTCCCAGGAATTCTACATGGATTCTGATATGTTTAAATAATATTAGAAAAGGACTCTGTTTAGATAGCACTCTAGTGCTGAGATAAACTAACACAAACCAGGAAGTCCACAAAATAACTGGTGTTTTGTCACCTGGCTGGCTTAAAAGTGACGTAAAAGCAGCCACGTTTACCACCACTTACTTTTAAAGGGGTAAAGGCCCTCCAAGGAATACCAGAGGTGACTTTGGAAAGGAGCCTACATCCTGCAGTGTCTCCATGCTATCTTGATGGAGGTGGGAATGGGCTGAAGAAAGAGGTTAAACCTTAAATCTGTGTACTGTAGCTCTGTTCTTTCCACTCCACTTCAGCCCTTTGATATTATATAAAGTTGACTTGATAAGTGGGGTGTTAATTGGTTCACAAGGCAAACCTTCCAAAATGTGCTTGTTGGCTTCTCTTCATTTTAACCGTGCCCCAGCAACAGAGTGAGCAGGAAAAATGCAAACAAGTTTAGGTTGGCCTATTGTTCCTCTCTGTCCTGTCCTGTCCACTCCCTGTCAGTGCCAGAGCTCAGCAGGAATGTCAGGAGGTGCCTGGAGAGCCACACGTCACGGCAAGCCGAGCTGCGGCTGCAGGTGGGGAGGAACAGCTCCCAGGGGCAGCACAGGGTGTGGGTACCTCGGTGCAGATCAGGAATGCTGCTGGACAAACACTCCCTTCACAAGTGCTTTTGTTTGGGGGTTTTTGTTTCCTCTTTGGCTAAAACAAATGCAGATATTGGGCTAGGTTTGTCTATGGAAGCAATACCCTGAAGCCAGCTCATATCAGCTGTGTGCAGTTTATATTTATTCTAAGTGCAGCCCCTTTGCATATCCTGCAGTAGCCCTTGAGCATTACAAAGACAACGAAGAATATAAGAACTATTTGGAGGAGGCAGGGCCAAACAAAGTGCTACCAGGTATCCCATACTATATAAACAACAGGAAATAGAGAGAATACACCATGTTTAGCTTTCACTGTAACACTAGATATGTTTTCTTCTGCATAAAATCACTGAGCAAGCCCTTAACTCGTTTCTTCTCATCCTGTGGCAATGAGTTCCCCTGTTCCACCTACATGCTCCTGCATGAGAAAAAACATCTTTTAGCACCTGACATCTTTCAGTTTTATGTCTCATATCAGCAGGTAGGAAGAACACACTCCCTTCCTGTAAGTTTTCCCTTTTATTGTCACTGTCAGAAACAAAGTTTTGGAAAGAAACTATTAAGACCAAGCTGTCGTGAAGATAACAGCAACTTGGGAAGAGTAATACTGACAGCTCCTCTTCTTTTCCCAACCACTGATGTTGGGAGTTTTCACTTATTTTGATCAAGGCCAACAGTGAAGGGAATCTTGCTTCCAAAAGCAGGTCAGGCTGTGAAACTAATAGGCTCCTTTGGGACATGAAAATTGTTATTCACACTTTTCTAGCTGCCCAGGAATCAGCGTGGCCCATGCCTTCATGTTACCCTCATCAAGACCTGCTGTTCAGGCATGTGGTTTAGCCATGTCTTGCAACAGTGTCAAACGAGGTCAAACAGCAGGAGAGCTGACTGTGTCCTTCCACCCGTGCAGCCTCCCCATCCCCTCCTCTTGGTCTCTGCTTCACAACATGTGTATTTATCACCAACGATGCAGAGCAGCTCAAAATAAAGGTGGGACTTTTCTCACCTACACTAGTGGTCTTTACTGCTCCATGCTCAAAATTAACCATAGTATTTGGCAGGAGGAAGTCACAACTATTTAGCAGGAAAACAATTCTTAGCGTAACGGACATTAAAAGTAAAGGTATCTTTTAAAGGATGATGGAATCCTTGAAGAGAGGCATCTGAGATCCTGGACAGCTTCTGTTCTGGCACAAAACTCTGCATCGTGTCTAAGTCTAATATTAGCTACATTAATCTTTTGTAAGTAATAAAATTCTGCAATTCCTGTTAGTCTCAATATTTTTCCTAGCTGTTTTTTTGGTTATTTTTGAAGTTTGGGTTTTTTAGGGGGTTGGTGGTATTTGTTTGTTTTAATACAAAAAATAAATAACGACAATTCCAAAATACTTCTTAATACCCAGGATTTTTTAGATTTGTTCAGTAGAGAGAATGAGTAGGAAGGGAGGGAGGGAGGAAGGAAAGATTTGGGGTCTTAGGATGTTTCTTTTTTTGTGCAATTAGTTTTGCACTACAAGTCCTGGATAGATTCAGAAACTAATTGTGACTGAAAAGGAGGTAGACAAAATGAAAGGGAATTAAATATGAGTGTGAAATTAAACCAAAAGGAAGAAAAAGAAATGAAAGGAAGAAAAATCAAGTGCTTGGGCTGAAAGTAAAGACAAAAAAGCTGGACAACAGAAAATAGCTCTCTAAGCCTCCAGAAATACTTTAAAAACGTTTCCTGTAAAAGCAGGGAATTTAGGAAACTCCAAATATACTGAACTACATTCCCTGATTAAAAAAAAAAAAACAAACGCCATAATAAAGGCTTCACTAGCCTCTTTGAAATAGGTGATTTCACCCAGAACTCTGAATCGAGAGTGAAAGGATGTAAATTCTCTTGTTCCTGAACACCTGGGAGAAAAATAATCTTTATCATTTTCTTACATCTATTATTTTAATTTGTGTGGAAAGTCTTGTAACCGAGTCGGCAGATGGGAATTGAGGACATCTGGGTTCATTCCCACCTGTGACACTGAAGTCTTGCCTTTGTCAAGTCCCTTTTTGTTGGCCCCCCGGGGTTCCTCTCCTGCTGAAGGTGGCTGGGCAGTAAACCTTCCTCTCCCCTCGTCTTGGATTGAACTCTGAAAAATGACTGTATCTCACCCAGAGTTACACATTACCTGACACAAAATGGCTCTTTCCCTTCTCTTCACCGAGGTGTGATCCTATCCCAGGGCCTGCACTCCAGCACTTCATGCTGATCAAGGCAGAAACCTTGTGCTTCTCAACCAGAGCTGCACTTGCAGCCTCTTGAAGTTGGCTCATTTTCAGCCCTTGGAACTAACTCACTGCTCACAGAAGACCATATGAACATAATGGATACATTTTTCACAATATAGCTAACATGGACACTTTACTATGGCATGTAAAAGTCCAACAAAGCACTTTTCCTGGTGGATGATCTGCACTCGCACCTGAGCAGCTTCATTCCAACACAAGATGCCAAAAATCAAGGCTTTGATGCTGCCTGATGGAAACGTCGCTGTGTATAGTGAGACACACCTGATCCTACAGCATTAGCAACACCTGCAGTTTCACTCCAAGTCAGACACGATACTGTGAATATTGTGCTTTCCTTCAGCTCCCAGCTCCTGGACTCTGGTGACCAAAGAGGAAAAGTTAACTTGCATGTTTGCTCACTCACTCCCTTCCCACTCATGAAACAAATATTGTAAGGTAAATAAAAAGGCCAGTTTATCACCTTGCATTCTCATTTGTAAGTATCTATGATATGGGAGTCCAGATTCATGATGTTTTAATTCCTGGGGTCAGAAACTCATCAACAGTGTAAACTCTGAGGAACTGTGGTAATATCCATGGAATTTCTTCAGATCAGTAAAACTACAATTGATACCAAAACCTCAGTCAAAACCACTTCCGTGAGCCACCTATTTTCCTGCTGGAAATTTTCCACTCCTCTGTTGTTTCAAAATTCAGTGGAATTAAGATGGATTTTCTCCCTATGTGTTCTCCAACTTACGCCTTAAGTAATTTCCCTGTTCCATCCTGGTGTTTTATAGGAATAAAACTAGTATTATATATGAATCACAGAATAAGGTGTCTCCTATAAAAGATATCACTCCATTAGGAACACATTCCAAGAGGCACATTCAGTGTGCATTTACAGTATAGGCTCTACACTCAGTACACTGACTGTATCAGTTTTTGTTTTCATAACCTATTCCTGACACCCAACAAGAACTGGGAGTGCTGCTCCAGGATTTGGCAAGAAGGAACAGGCTGTGGATGAGCAGGTTTCTCTGACTCACCTACACGGATCAACAAGGAAAAATAAAAGGGAGAGGGTGGGGATTGCAAAGGGAAAAAAAAAGAGAGAGAGAGAAGTGACGTGTTCCTTTGGATGCAGTGTGTAATGCTGCTGGCAGACTGCCTGCTCTGGTGCCACAGAGTTCCAGACATGCCAGTCCAGCTGACTCAGCTCTTTGGAAGAAGGAAAAGGAAGGGAGAAATTTCTCAAACGTTTCTGTTACCTGAGGGACAGGGATCTCTGGGCTCTCCTCGACGATCTTTGAACCCTACCTTCACACCAGGATCTTCAGTGGTGTCCCCAGTGGGGTATTAGAGACGCCCACACGATAACCCTGTTCAGAACTGCTCATGTTTGTACCAAATCCTGCCTCTGCGGCTGTTGGCAAATTCATCAGCACAGCTTTATCCCACAAACCAGAAATGTCAGGCCTTTCCTAGCCAAGGCTAACTGCTCTCAGACAAGACACCGTCTCCAAGGAAACGAGCAAAATGCAGGCACATGAAGGGTATCCAAGTGAGAGAGAGTCTATGGCCCGTGTCACTTTTCTATATAAAAATCTCAACATCAGATTCTCCGCAGTGTATTTTTTGCATGTGATTTATTTTTTAGAAATACCTTGAAGCCCTTAAATCATCCAGGCTCTGGCTACCTGTAAAAGGCCAGCTCTACCCCACAAGGCAGCACCCAGCAGGAACAGCCCCAGTCCTGTTTGGCTGGGGGTTACCCCATGCTGTCATCACAGAATAGATTGGGATGGAAAATCACCTCGTTCCAACCCTCCTGCCATGGGCAGGGACACCTTTCACTCGACCAGGTTGCTCAAAGCCCCATCCAGTTTGGCGTTAACTTGCCCTCCAAATAAATGAGGGAGGAGGAAGAAAGTAACTATTTCCTGGCACAAGGAACCGGAACACAGGCTAAAGCTTAGGCTGTCAAAGCCACTAATTCTCATGGAAATCAAGCAGACCTCACTGCTTCTAAAGATAAGAGCCACACTGAACTAGCCCCAAAATGAGCCTGTCTTAATTTTCCAGTCGGGAGTCTCTCCCAGAGAGATCCTCAGCTGTCTCAGAACACGAGAACATTTATGCCTCTTGCTGGAAGAGAAGGAAAGGACATGTGCTTGGGGACCACATTCCCTTAACACAGAAAGCAGGCACCGATCACTCGCAGCACTTCCCAGAGGCAGAACAACTCTTGCACCTTTGATACAAAGAGCCCAAACAAGCTGTAAGTAGAGGCTCCTCCAAAGGGATAGCTCTGTGTGGCTCGGCACTGTCCCAGCCAGGTGCTCTTTGTCAAAGGTTCAATAGCCAGGGCCTCCCTAGCATTTCTCCAGCTTTAGGAATGAAGATAGAGATCTTGACTCACTGTTGCAAACCAGAGAGGGAACTCGGGGCACCCTGTCTGAAATCAACACAGCACAGTTATGCAAAACATGTGTGCAACTGGCATCTCTTGTGTAATCCTGGCTGCAATCAACCTCTCTAACCACTCCAGAAAGGAAGGAGGGGCAGAGGGTGGAGAAAGTTCACACTTAGATCAAATAAAAAATGGGAAAATATCCAGAGAGCTTTAGTCAGGTAAAAACACAGTTCCCTCTCATGGGATACCTCCAGGACAAGTTTCCTTGAACTTCACACAGAGTTATAAATAGGAGGAGAGTCACACAGAGTTCAGTACAGGTTCACTGTGAAAAAATCTAGACATTGTCATTTTCCTTCTTGAGTGATATCCATCAATATCTTAGCTGTAAGCCAATTCATAATTACAGGCTGCTGAGAGCTTGGGAGAATATATCAGTCGCAGCTTTCCTCAACTCTGCTGTGGCGTGGGTTATGGGTTATTTTTGTCCCCTTTCAGTTTCTCTTGGCTTCCTTTCCAGATGGCAAAAATACCTCTCTTACACCTTAAAACACTCATATGGTGTCAAAAATGTCAGGGGCGGTTCTCCATTTCACACTGCCCCATAACACAGCTCCGAGGTATCAATGAAAGAAGGCCTCACACCACTGGGGGTTCCAAGCTCAAACATTCTCAAGCTGAAAGGTTACACAAATTCCTTCAAGAATTGACAAAGGACAGCTCCAAATGCTGGGTCTCCTTTTTCCAGGAACAATATGCAGAAGCTTTTTGCCCTTGAAAATCATTTTCTCAGGGGAAAAAAAGAACCCAATGCTTGTTTCCTCCTTAGAGCTACTGTGGTATTTGCTGCTCAGAGTATGTGCAAGAAGTGGTCTTGGTTTTGTTGAGACGTGGCTCAGTTAAGTCAAAACCATGTTTGCCTCTCAAGTGCACAAAAATGCTCTCTGTCACCTCTTGGATCTCCGTCTGCAAAACCCACTGCAGATACCTCGGTGGCTGGCTCTGGAGCAGGAGGGCTCCTGGTGTGCTGCATCATGTCCCTCAAGCTTATCCTAATGCAATGAGACACCCAACTCCCTGCACATGCAACACCTGCACCTTAAATCCTGGGTTTGTATGCACATGTGCCAACTTGAGCATAAAAATACCGCATTTCTGAAACAATCCCTGGTGACAAGAACAACAAGGCTTCTCTAGCTGCACCTGAAAGATCTGTAAATACCTGAGCTACTAGAGCCTCACCTGCCAGCCTGTCCATAGCAGTTCTGGTGCAGAGAGACAAGTGATGCACACAAAGCTACCCTGCTGTTTAGGTCCCTCAATTTGCAAATTGGGTCTCATGGGGGTTTTCCTGTTTCATTTTCTCATCACTGAAAAACAGATAACAAGTAGGCAACAACTCATACGTGCTTCACACAGGCTTGGGGCTGATGGAATAGATATGGGCCTGTAAAAGGAGCGATGCAAAAATTGCAGGCTAAGTAGTAAGTTCTTTAGTATTATTAATAATCACCTTACTATTGTGTCTGAGATAATCATGCTGGTATCAGGGTCTAATACCTCAGTGGTTATGGTAACAATACAAAGTTATTATTTCCTCCACTTTGTAATTATCTCATTTCACTACTGCACAAAGGCTAAGTAAAACTAAGGAGATCATGCACAGCGCTGTGCAGCAGGGGCACCAGCACCACTGAGTGCTCTACAATGTACTTACATGACCTTCATCGCAGCAAAACGCGTGTGCCTTGCCATCATTCTGCGTGCTGCCCTCTTACCATCTCAACTAGGTGGAGAGGTGCTCTTTATTTCCCTTTTACTGACAGAAAACTGAGGCAGAGATAAGGTTAAGGGGTCTGATTCTGTACTTCCAAAGCCTGTGTTTCCAAAGCATCAAATGACTTTGCAATTTAAGTCCCTCATAAATGAGTGAATAAGAGTAGCAAAAACATTCAAAATTAGTAAAAAAAAAAAGAGATGAGAGGATTGGCAGATAAAGACAGACTAGAACAGAATCACTGATAGACATACGACTACAGCCTATCGTAGCGTAAACTGAGCGCAGGAATTACTCACAGTCACAAAAGGTAGTGTTAGAAAGAGAAATCATCTGCACCAAAAGAAAGACTAGTTAAGGTTAAATACCAGGATGAGAGTCACGGCTATAAAAAGCAGATGGGAAGTGGAATTGTCTCCCTAGGGGGGCAACAGAAACAGTCTCTCTGGATGTTTAAAAAACAGGTTAGGCATGGTGTTTTAGAAGGACTGCTGCTCTATATGCAGAAGTTTTACCACATTCATGCTTTTTTGATGCCAGTGAAATCCCACATACAGCACTGTGGCAGAATAAAAGCCCAGAGGAAAGAGAAAGTCACTGTCTCATTAGCTGCTCCAGAACAGGATGGCTGGCCTAGGAACTGGCAGCACCCGGCAGTGGAGAGGGGTCTGTCTGCTCTCCAAACTGCAGCCCAGAAGGGCAGCACCAGGTGCTTTGTTCTGTTCCTTGTGGCCTGAGGCAACACAAATAGGGACAGAATCTGGATAATGATGCCAGGATGTGAATTCCTAATGTGGATGGGAGACAGGTGACACACAGAAAACTGATGTCAGCAGTTCCATCCCAAACACAAACCTCCATCTTGGCACGGGCATTTCATCAGGAAGGAACCGGTCACAATTAATGAGGGATGCCCCATGTGAATTTTACACCATGATGGTGCTGCCTAAACAAAGACCTTGTTACCTCCAAGCACTACAGAGGACTTGCTGGAAGACCTGGCAGAGACACAGCAAGGCCAAGGTCCACTGGGACAGACAGCAGGAGGGCCCAGACCAGTCCCACTGACACCAGGAGAAATCTTAGCAATGCACTTTTGCTGGAATGATCAAGATCCTACAGCATCTTTAAATCAAAGATTTCTTTAAATTATGATTTTTCAGTGGTAATTACGGTCTGTAGAAAAGTCCAAGCTTCTATACTGAGATAATTTTGAGCATAAAAGATAATCTTTCCATTTAGCTGATACCAATATTTATCACAGTAGCACTCTGGAGCTGAAGGGGACCCCTCCACTCCAAGGATCAGATTCAGGTGGGGCGCTAGCACAGCATGGGATACAAGTGGACTCCACAGAGGATTAAATTTTAAACAAGGATCCCCAGGGGATAAAGCCCTGGCACAGCAAACTCCTACCCCTGTACACATTTTAAGCTTACCTTCCAAAAATGAACACACAAATAAATGGAAAGCAGAATACCAGAGATTTTAGACTCTCTCCAGCAGGGACTGAAGGCCTCTGGGCGCTGGAAGCACAAATGAGAAGCAGAGCTGCCGCAGGATTGCTCACATGCTCACAGTGGTTTGGAACCCGCAGCCCGATAAGAAAAACCCAAAATGATTTGGTGACGGGGGTAATTCCACTGAGTTTAACTGAAACAGCGTAAGAAAACCTGAGAGGAAGAGCAGCTCTGCCTGATTAAATAGAGCTCCAAGTATCAGATCAACAGAATAAATACCCACCAGCTCATCACAACTGAGGGAAGATGCTGTTTGCTATTTGGAGAAATGGGATTTGTATGCAAAATATCTCCTTGCGTCTTCACAGACACGTTTGATTTTTCACAGATAGTATCATATGTGCCCACTATTAATTTTTTTCCCCATTCACAAAATGTTTGAGTCAGTCCAGTTCAGAGTGTAATGAGAAATTCAGATCACAAGATTCATCTAATTATGAAATTCCCATCTTCAGAAACATGGTTACAGAGCACATACTGGGCCTTTTAAGAGCAGAGATGTTAACAGTGGCAAAAGCTCCCCCAAGATGAAAAAGAGCAGTTTAAAACATTGACTCTTCATTAGTCTTAATAACCATCCTTGCTGCTGTTTCAATAATTCTCACTGGCTTTTGACAGCCAGGAACTCAGGCACAGCATTGTGTATTCCAGCACTTGTCCATCCAATTTTTCAGCCAAAATGAGCCACTCAGAAGTGGGACTCTCCCAAACATGTATTGAGGCAGGCATGCCATCAGGATTAAGAAGCAGATTCCTTCTAGCTCTGAGCACAGTTGCACATACAGATATCACACCTCAGTTCTGCCATCCAACTCCAGGCGTGGGGACACCTCAGATGGCTCACTGCCACCCAGGAAGGGCTGACAGAAAAGTTCTCATGGACAAGAAGAGATGAGAAAGATGGACTTGCAAACCAACAAACATGGAAAGGGTTTCCATGAACAGGGCATTTTCCTTTTTAATTATACGTGCCTTTTATCTTGCACTCTGTACATGGTTTGCTAAGATTGTGCTTTTGGGATTTTTTGCCTAAGCCCTTCTATTCCAAACAAATGCTTTCTGCTTTTCTTTTGCAAATAAAGTGGTACCATTAGTTCAGTGCTATTGAAGAGCTGGGCAGAAACAAACAACGTGCAGCAGCAACAGAAGAGGAAGAGGGGGAAGAAAAATAAATATTTGTTACAAGCAAAAAAAGTCTGTGG
The DNA here is from genome assembly GCA_024500445.1 of Entomyzon cyanotis. Classification (NCBI taxonomy): domain Eukaryota; kingdom Metazoa; phylum Chordata; class Aves; order Passeriformes; family Meliphagidae; genus Entomyzon; species Entomyzon cyanotis. Next base: position 25,754,363 of record JAKEPQ010001027.1, on the reverse strand, counting down.
GGGAGACACTTTCTAAGCAGGAAAGAAGTAGCTTGGAAGCAAATTTTCAAATGTATTGTGAGGACAATCTTCTGTGAAAAAATAATAAACTGACTACCCATTTTTTAGGAAGAAACAGACAGTAAAACTGCTTTCATATATGAATAACACTTACATACTCCCACAGTAACAAAACATGACTGAATCTGCCAAGTAAAAAGAAAAATCGGGAAATTCTGGAATTAATGTTCATGTGGACAATTTGTGTGGACACATGATGACAAGACAGTCTTTTAATAACAAAACAGTTTGCACACAGGACCATCCTTAATGCAACGGATGGATGATTCTCACTTAGTCAAAACCCATTCTGTGTTTTGTTTCTCCTTGGCAAGTGATCCCATCCCTCATTTCCGACTTACTGCCCAAGCCCTGCTCTGAAAACTGCAGTGCCTGGGTTTGCTATGGGCTCTTCAGATTGCCCATCGCTGCAGCCTTGGCTTTTTCAAGCATTTATGTTTACAACACCATTATGAGGGGAGGGCTGACTCAGCCCCATTTTGGACACAAGAGAAATCCATGCCAAACATAACTGCTAAGTTTATGTGCCCATCTGAATATGCCTGGCTTTTTGGGGTAAAACAGCATCAGGCCGTCACATCTTTCAAAGAATGGAGGTCAACATCTGGGTGGCTTTAAGCATCTGACTGACCTGTCAGATCAGTGGTCTTCCTTAAAACTTCTGGGGTCGGTTCACTTACTGCCTAGAGCAGAATTTCTCTCATCTAGTTTGTCTTTGCCACTGTCTTGTTGTGCAATTCCAGAGAGGAAGGAAAAGACAGGCATGTCCCAGGGTAAGATAGCAGGTACTCTGTGAATGCCATCAGCAGATTGGCTTTGCCTGGATGTTTTTCCCTTTAAAACAGCAAAAGGCAGGCAAGGTGAAGCCAGTCCCTGCTGGTTTGTCCAGTGCATCCTTCAGTAGAGGACTACCAGCTTCTGCCCCAGCACTCCAGATCCTGTCCTTACATTCCCATCCTGGAATCCCCCTCTAGCACCTCTCTTGTATTATCTGGGTTGTGGAATTATGGAGTTAATTCTGAAAACAACCCCTGAAAGTCCTGTAAATACCTTGAGGTTCATGCCCACTCTTAGTGCAATTCTGCGCATGAATCTCTCCCCAGGCATTATCCCACTGATGTCCTGAAGGCATCATTATATTCCTGAAATCAAAGCAGCTGCATGTGGGAGGAAAATATAGACATAAAGTTCATCAGAACTCGGTATGTCCGCAAAAGGTAAGTAATCGCAGGAGTAAATCACTGCAAGGTAAGTCCTTAATTATTTAGGGTTAAACAGCAGTAGCAGCAGTACAGATGCAAAGCAATGTTTTGTTAACCACTCAGCCTGGGAGCACTAACACAGTAAGATATTATTTTGCACAAGAAGAGGAGGCAAAATTGTGATGCTTAGAAACATTTTCAAATTAACAGGAAGTAATATTAAAAAGCATGAACAAACATCAATCCAAAGGAAAAAAAAAAAAGATGTAATTATTTTTAAGTTACTAGTAAGTACCAGCTATTTCAGATATCTCAGAGATGGTTCTGCTAATTTCTGTCTACATCTATATTTCCTTATTTTTTTACCTTTCCTGTTGTACTGTATGAAAACTGCACAAAGCACAGGAAAAATTAACTAAAAAGCAACAGTGAGAAGATGTCACTGACTAAGTGGTGACACAAGCAAAGTGCTCTCAAATCCACAAATCAAACTAACTGAGAGGAAAAAAAGAGATAAAACAAAATTCTTCAATTCCTTTATTGTATAATTTGCCTTCCACAGTAGTTTAAAACCTTCTTGGGAAGGAGAAAAGATTAAGGGATTTGGCTTTGGTATTTTATATTTTTATTAATAGCACTCTTCTATTTAAGGAGGAAAAGAATATACATACAACATTTAAAAAAAAAAAATTGGTATTGCATTTATGAAAACATGCACCAGACTCTCAGCTGGTGCAAAACAGAAGTACTTTCTTTGCTTAAGGGCTGTAATTGCAATCTCCATCAGCTGAGGATCTGAACTAAAGAGCTTTCATCTTATAAAAATATACTCAGACTCGCCTCAATTTAGACACTAAGTGTACCAGATTGAAACGGGCTTCAAGTCTCGTATTTCAAAACAGTTTTCAACCTCTTCTTTCTGTATTTTATCCAATATCCTCTTTTCTGGTCAGAAATAACAGAAGATGTAAACATTAACAGAAGCATAGAATCATTTAGGTTGGAAAAGACCTTCTGTGCAGTTGCTGGAGCTGCCCTCCTGTCCAGGCTTACTTATGGACTTTGATGTGTGCTTTATGAAGTGCTTGTATAGTACACTGATATGAAACTGTTTAAAGTCCCTAGGGAACACCTACCCATCTTTTCCATGATCCAGGTGTGCTTGTGCCAAGCCAGCTTGCCACTATAGCAGGGACAGACACCTTAACTTCCATGCCCACACCCAGAGTGGCATTTCACCTTCGTGCCAGGGCATGCCAGGCTTTAGGGCAATAATCCAGGTTTTAACTCTTCACCTGTGAGCACTACTCTAAGAATTGTCTGGGAAAGTACTGTGGGAGCACTTGTCTGATCCTGCTGGCCCTTTGCTGAAAGCTGCTGTAGCTGAGTGCTTAGAGGGGTGACACTTTCTCCACTGAAAACTATGCCTAAAATCACAAACTGAGCAGAGCTGAACATGGCTAAGTCAGTTAGGGAAGGAGCTCCAGGGGAACCCGTGCTAAGCAGCTTAGATGCCTTCTGAAAATCCCACACCTTTACATTTCATCCTCACGCCAAACACAGAACCGTCAGCCACATGCTTTTCACACAGGAAGAGCAATCTCTATCAATGGCAATATCTAGGTAACAAAACCTATATTCATATTGTGAAAAGGCCTTCAACCAACATGTTTGTGTTTGGTAACATGGGATTTTTTTTTTGTTACAACTGCCTTTTTGTTTTAATTGCGAACATTTGTATTGTGTTCTGGGTTGGTTTTTTTTTAAATTTCCAGTTGAAATTACAGTTATGGTCAGATGTGTGAAAATTGCAGCTTGCAGTTCCACAGACATTTTCCCTACTGACTTTTAGATCAAGTCCAACTCAAACAATTCTCTCCCAGCCCAGTCCCACTCCTGTACTCCCATGGAAGTTCATGCTTTCTGTCAGCATTTTCCATCAATACAGCCTCCTGAATACTCCCAAATCTACCTGGAGAAGCTTACTAGCTTATCCTTTCCCATTCTTGGAAATGCCAAGGTAACTCTGTATCCTAAGACCAACCCAATGATCCTAAACCAGAAACTTCTACTGAAGTGAGGTTGACTCTGTGGAAGAAATACATATAAAGAGTCAGGAAGTTCATGCAGGATTTCTGCCTGCAGCTGCATTTCCACCACTGTGTTTCAGTAGTCACACATTTGCTAACACCTCAAAGAAGTTCATCCATAATGGTGTCACTTGTAACCAGTCCAATTATCGCTGCTCATTCAACAACGGAGCACACAGCCTCTTACAAATGGCCGAATACACAAGCTGCACGTCCAGGATATACAAACAAAGCAAGTTAAGATCCTACTCAGGAGTCCTACACAGATGAGTAAGAGGGCAGAATGCAGCCTCTTGGAGCAGTTTCAGGGACTAAAACCACAGCTGATCCCGATTGCTGGGGCTCCAATATGACCACCAGCACAAAGCTATGAGACAGGTATTTCTTGACAACTTATCAAGAAACTATATCAAGTAGACTTGATACAGACATGATCCTATCACTTAACAAGGCAAGAGAAACCCAATCTCTTTCGACCACCTTCAGCTCTAGGGTGAGTGCTGTGGCTGCCATGAGCTAGGACTTTACAGCAAGATGTAACTGAATCAAAAATGCAATTTAGAGGGCTTTGAAAGACGAACAAGTTTGAACTCAACCAGCATATGGCATTTATTAGATGAAGAAATGGGTATGAACTGCAAAGCAGGCTTCCAAGAGCCCACAGTTATTCTTTGTGATCTTTGGAATTTCACAGCCACTTTGGGGCCCAGAGTGTCAAAACAATCTGCCATCGAAGCCAGGATACACCCAAGGAGACATTGAGAGGGAAATGTGATAGCATCAGCAGAGGAGCTCAGTTACACAAAAGGAGAGGTGTGGCTGAACCACAACTTTTCTGATTCACATCAAGGCTTTCCCAAAGTTGAGAGCTGCACTCTCTGAAGAGGATGTTACAGACCCAGAGCTACACCTTATTTTCACTACCTGCTGCACTGGGACGGTAGTGAAAAAGGAAGGAAGAAGTGTGAGGAGAAGCCAAGGTGGGCTCACCAGAGTGTGTCCTGAGGTGTCCTGTGAGGGCGTCCCTCCGCCGGCAGGCGTAGCTACAGAAGGGACATTTGAACGGTTTCTCCCCAGAGTGCAACTTGATGTGCCTCAGCAGGTTCCCCTTCTGGGTAAAAGAAGCTCCACATTGGTTACAGTGGAAGGGGCGTTCACCTGGAAGGGAAGGGGAAGGGAGAGAGCTGTCAACACACATCGGAGGATGCACAGAGGCCACTTTCCCACTCTGTACCTGTGTCATTGCACATGGGTACAGTCCCCACCACCACCATCACACGGCACTTCTAAAGTCAGAGGCCGTTTCTTTTGCACAATGGGCAAAGCCTCCAATAGTGATTTGAGGCTCTTTCCCTGAGGTGATCAGTGCTTCCTGGTTTTCTTGAAAGTTCTTCACCTCAGAGCTTCTATCCTTTATAAAAGATGAGCTCTGCTGAAAATTTAGATCCATAGTTGTGGTTTTGCAGTATTTACTTCTATGGTTTTGCACTTATTTTTAGTGTAGGTCCAATCCACAGGAGTATTTAGAACTGATCATAACAATTGGACCTTAGCAAAGGTGTTTTAGGTCTTTGGTTCAAACCAAGCCTTTTGCTTGCATTATACTTTAACTGTCAGCCCTTTTTAAAGGCTGCTTTGCACTGCTAGAGTTACATGGAGGGAATGGATGCAAGTGAGGATCAGGGCTGAAAGCTCTGGGCAGTACTAAAAGTTGAGAAAAATCTTACACCAATAAACTGTGAAATAAGCAAATTTGCACTCTGCATAAAACAAATTAAAAAGAGTGGTTTGATGAAAAAGTAACAGAAACCCTAGACTTTACCCTATCACTTCACCCCATGTGTTCACATACATTCACACACACATCCAAAGCTTGTTTTTATGTTAAGCCCTCATATCTGCCTTAGACAGTGGGGATTGGGTCCATTACAAAAACCCCACCTTTAAAAAAATTATTATTATTATTTAGAGGAAAACCTGTGATACACTCACACAGGTTTTGTGGAACATTATCAAAACCATACTCGATATCAATATTCGTTGAGGACAGTCAGACTGTTCCAGCAGTCTTGGGCAGGCAGTCAGCCCTAATCACCTGCTTATGTCCTGCTGCGCAAATCAATTGAACACAAGCATATACTTGTGCTGGCCACTTGTCCATGCGCTTTACTAAAGCTGGACTTTGGATCACAGAATCACAGAACAGTTTGGGTTGCAAGAGACCTTAAAGCCCATCCAGTTCCACTCCCTGCCATAGGCAGATGCCTTCCACTATCCCAGATTGCTCCAAACCCCATCCAACCTCGCCCTGAACACTTTCAGGGATGGGGCAGCCACAGCTTCTCTGGGCACCCTGTGCCAGGGCTTTACCACCCTCACAGGGAAGAGTTTGTTCCATATACCTAATTTAAATCTACACTCTTCCAATTTAAAGCATTACCCAATGTTAACACCAAGTAGGGGCCCAGCTCAACAAGGTCTTGATCATCAGATTTCAGATGTAAGCGACCTCATCCACATTTTTCAGTGCATCACCTATTATGGAGCCTTAGCCAAATTCTGCTGGGACCTTCTGAGCTTGAATTCAGTGGCCTGAAGCACAGATCTTGTGAAAACCAAACACATTCTGTGATCTTTCGCATCTCTTCAAAGCCTTTTACATTCGCTTTAAAACAATTACTCCCTTGCTGGACAAAACGAGTGGTATGTTTTTATCAAAGTAGCTCATGTGTGTGTCTAGCGTGAAGTCCAAAATACATGTGGAGAATCAAATAGAAGGAGAGGGAAGGAGAGAGCTCTCACAGACATCCACGAGCAATTCTTGTAGCAGTGGTTCAAATCACTGCCAGGAGGGCAGCACAAGGTGTGCCGTGTATATGCCATTCTCTGCAACTTTATTTCACATGTGAGAGATGGAAATCACATCTGAGGCTGCTGCAGAGGTACTCAAGGAGATACCAAGGTTCCTACAATCTCACCAAGAACATTACGGAATAATGATTAAAAAAAAAATCTCGGCACAAAGCTCTTCTTCCAATACACTGAGCACGAGCTCATTAAAATTGATAAAGAGTTTGTGGTTTCCCTTTCAAACTCCCACACTATACTTAAAGGATCTGATTAGCCATTATCTTCTTTTATATCATTTCAAAATGTCCATAACAGATATGTAAAGACACTGCAGTAGAAAAATACATGGGGTTTTTTTCTTTTCTGTTTTGCTTTCGCTGTCTGAGAAAACAGGCAAAACCCTTTCCTTTGACACGTTTCTGAGTGTTCTGGAATGATAGCTTCAGTTTCAGGATGACAACATGAAAGAAGGTAGCACGTTTCTTACCAAGCTGAAAGTCTTTCCTTTTACTCCTGCTGTATTTAAAATTATGCCGTTACTGTGTTTTACCCACTACATCACCCACTTCTCTCTGACATTCTGGAGGCCACATATGAGCAGGTATTACTTTTCAAAAAACTGGCTGCTCTAGAGACGCTGAAAGCTTTCAGTCAGGAATTCAAATAGTCCCTGCACCATGGTTTGATGGCAAAGATGACATGAAAACACTCACCACAAAGTCACCCGTAGTCTGCTCCTCTCTTGCAACAGACAGAATCTGCTCCAATAGCACACTTTACCTTAAATAACCTTTGTATCTATTTAAAGCCAGCCTGAATTCATTTCTCCTACTGGCTTCATTCCGGGTAAATAGCTGCTTTGATCTGTTTGTTACACTTTTGTCCAATCATTCGATTCCAGCTCCTTGTTTAAGCTGCAGGCTTGTGGGATGCAATTTTGGTCACACCTTCGTGCTATTGATTAGCAGCTTTTACATTTAGCACAGCTAATCTGAGAGGCCATTATCCAATAGAAGGCTGCACAAAGAGACGTAACGACTGAATAGCAAGAAGATTCTGTTGGTTTTCCAAGAACTGTGCTGTCTGATGCCCACTCCAGATACTAGCAAACAAGCCCTCTTTATCACTTCAATGCCTCGAGAAGACTGTGTTCCCATTATTTCTCCTGCTGCCTTTTCCTGGTAGGTTTGTAAACTGTTCTACAGAATTATTACTTCCCAGTAACAAAATAACAACCTGGACGTCCTTATTCACCTCCTTTACTTTTCTGTGAAAACTCAAGCATTTTTATCCATAAGCTGAAATCACTTGTACTTCAAACTAAACATCCGCTCACAAAAAGTCTTTAAACACGGGTTTTTTTCTACACGATGGTCCCTGTGTTTAAAATGTTTTTGGAGGTGATGTCAGCACAGACATACTAGAAACTACAGACCTATTAAAAGTGGCACACACGACTCCAGGATGGTAATGACAATTATAAGCATAGTGAGCTCCCCACCACTTACAGCTATATATTTACTGCTTGACTCTGTGTGCTTATACTGATTTATTAAAATACAAACTCTGCTGAAAGGGACTGAGCAAGTTTTGTGCCTTTCAGCACTGGAAACTATGTGACTGCAACGTAACTGCAAAATACTTTTAGTCTACTTCAAGTATTAAACCTCTTCTCTATTACAGAGCTAAATCAGGGCAAGAAACCCCTCCAACTTAGTGACTTTCAGAGTGGCAAGAGGGGGAGGGACAGCCAACCAAACAAAAAAGATGCTTCTTTTCAACTCCAGATTTAGAGTCTAAAGCCAGACAAAACCAGGAATGCTTCAGAAGCCTTGCTCTCCAGCAGGGGGAATTTAATTATCTAAAGTTACTTCAGGAATGGACAAAGCAAGGTAAGCCAGAGCTGCCAAGTATTATCTTTCCTAAAGGCTTTGTAAGAGGGACTTGTGCCAAGAAGTAATTAAATTAATAAATAAATACATCTATAGGGTTTTAGCATTTTACAGTTAAATATTAATTTAAAAGTATGATTTCAATATTTACATATAAATTACTGTAAAATACTGCTGAAACCTCACAGTTCATTGTTTAACATACATCCAATTACTGCTATGTCTCCTCCAGGAAAAATAGTAATTAATGATGAAATATTACTGCTCTTAAGTTCCACCAGTATCTGAAGTACACAGGTTGACTTGCTCCTGTGTAAACAAATCCTGAGATGAATGGCAATGTGGACCCCTGAAGTCAGGACAAGCAAGACATGGCTTTTCTTTCACAGTATCTTTAATATATGACAGCTGGATGGAGACTCCACTGCACAAGCTATGAGTTCTGGCTGGTTGATACAACCTGAAACCAGGCGAATGAACCGATTAACTTCCTCCTAATAGATTTCACGGATGTCAAATGCTGTTTCAAAAAGCAAACCAACTCCTTTTTCTGCTTAATTGGAAGCTTCCCTGCACAAGAGCTCTCCTTTCCCACCTCGGCACGGAAGTGCTGCACAGAAGTTTCAGTATGAGTTATCCTTCTTCGAATCTCAGACAGTGCAAAACAGTGATATTTTCACTGCAAAGCTGAGATATTTTCTGTATTAAAACAGAAATTTGACTGTGGAGCCCACAGACCTCGCAACCAAGGAGACTTGGATTTTCCTAACCCTTGGCTGTTAATATTTGTCCCTTTGAAATCAAAGGGAGTGACTCACAAATTAATGCACTAGTTCTCAATAACATAGCCAGGGTATTCCTACTGCAGCAGCCCTGCTACATAAAAACCAGTGCCAGAGGGACTTCAACATCTCTCTTGGTTAAATGTATATCTGGGAACTCAACCTTTTTTGTGTGGCAGACACTTTTGATATGCAAAGTATAGCTTAAGTACTTCTGAAACAGGATTTTTTCTTTCCAGCTTCTTAACACAAAATTACTGTGCTCATGCTGACATCAGAAAGTATTTGCTCTTACTAATAATACTGATTTTCACCCTTCCACAATAGGCTTTTTGTAAATATCCAGTTAAAATGAAACATTTCTCCTGATTCATCAGATGCTGCAACTGCGCTGATCCTGCCCTGTCCCAGGAAAACAAGGGAATTATCAGCAGTGCTCCTGAAATCAGTGATTTTAACACGTTTTTTTGTTGGGAAAAACATGCTTCCAGATAGGGCAATTTATTATAAACCTGTAGTGACAAATCTCTCATGAAAAATTCCTGGGAAATCCTGGGTGATTTCCAATTGTCTTCTGCACAAATTTATGACTGCATTCTTAAGACAGAAAAATCTTTTAAGTGAACTACCAAAACTATCAGAAGAGTTTAGTTATTGAGTACTGCAAGTAAAACGCATCCTTCTGCCCAGAGCAATTTCAAAAATCTCACTGTCCCTTCCTTATGCTTACGTAGGAAAAGAGATGACTTTTCAAAATGTTAGACTTCAGAACCTTAGTACAAAACTGGACTTTCAGAAATTTTGCCCTGTAATTTTTGATTCAGTGCCAAATCTATTAACATTGCAAGAGACGGGAAGGCTGCACTAGGTTACAAATTAGAAATTAAACCAAATAAACCCATCCTTCTAGCAAAACTAGAGGCAGTCCAGTGGAGTTCATCACAACATGTTACTATGACCATTTGTTTAAATTTGCTCCTGGTTAGCTGCTTAGGCAGTACAGGTCTTTTATATGGAACAGCACAACTGGGTGTTTCCTCATTTATTACTTTTGTCCTAACAACCTGAACTCTGTGTGAAAAAAAATTAAATTGCATTCAGAGTTCCAGGGTTGCACATGTTGAGTTATAACGCCATGGGTGCTAAAGCAGAACTTGAACATTTCCCTCATGGGTACATAACTCATTTCACTGAGTTAGGGCACCAAAATGCTTGTGGAGTTCAAGTAAGGATCTGAGACTGTGCTGCAGTTAACACCCCAAAAAAAGCCTACAAGTAACCTACCAGCAGCCTGAAGTGAAAGTGGGGCAAGACTGACATCCCCACTGCCTCTGCCCAGGCTGTGCACTGCCACTGTCCTGCTGCATGCACACAGAGAAAGCATTTAACCTCTGTGTTATAAAACAGTGAGGATGAGAATTTGTGGAAGCCAAATCCCTGGGAGTGACAAGGCCAGGTTGGACAGGGCTTGGAGCAACCTGGGATAGTGGAAGGTGCCCCTGCCCATGGCAGGGGATGGAACAAGATGGGCTTTAAGGTCCCTTCCGACACAAACCATTCTGTGATTCTGTGCTGCCAGCTTTCCCTTAGAAATAAAAAGCATTTAGAAATCTAGCAGTGGACAGGTTAAAGGACTGGATGTTACAGCAGAGGGAAAAAAATATAAAAAAAGGTCACAAGTCACAGCAAAAGGGAGGACAACACATGGACCTCGCAGAGCACAGAAGCATCAGCATGGCTGTACAAGAATATGGTGTCTGCGTTACCAAAAACAATAAGCAAAGAAATTTTAATACAGGCCCACAGCAGGAAGCATAAAGAGGTAAGAAATCACTGAAGTTCCTCTTTGTTATGTCAAAAAACCTGGATTATTGGCCTCATCTCCTTCTCCCCCTCCCTCTACATCCCCAAGCACAAATCCCTGGAGTATCCAGTGGCAACATTATATGACCAAGTCATCCCCTGCAGTAACAAAAACCTTTGATAAAGATCCTGCTACTTGAGGAATGTGCTGTGGAATATGAAATTTGTACCAAAAGAACATAGTATGGGAAAGAAGGAAAATAAATCCAACTCAACACATGCTACATTTCTGACACAAGGACATGGCACAAGAGGGAGGGGGTTACCCTGCTCAATAACACAGGGATTGCATCACGCTTAATTCCCACGCTGAGCATTTTATTTATTTTCTGTCAGCAGTGACAAATAAATAGAAAGGCTTATCCTGGTGCCCAGGCAGATTACAAAAACACTTCACCTCAATTAGCAGTTTTTCAGAGAAACGCTGTGTTTGGCAGAATCAGCAGTGCCACAGGCCCCGTGATGAAGTGCCACAGACCAGAGCATCACTTGGACCATGATCTGAGGGATGAATGGGCAATCCCCAGCTTGGTCTATCACAGGAAGGGGTGACTCCACACCAGGATCAGAGATAGGACACTGAGCTCACCTACTCTGGCCTCATCCACGGCACAGACTATTTTCCCCACCCCTATATCCATTTGAACAAACAACCATAATGTGGCAGGGAAGCCAACTGCACTTTGGGAACAGAGGAATAATGGCTGGAGAGAAGTGTGCCCCTTTCTGTCCACAGCACAGCCAGGGCCTACAGCACAGCTTCTTGCCAAGCCTGGATCCCTGGTGCGAGGCAAGCCACACTCATCCCAGCACACACAGAAATTACAGCCTCTGCTATGGACCACAGCATTTTGGGTGATTTACATAAAATGCTGACTGGTTTTCGGGGAAGGGAAAAGGACTTCAGCTTTTGCCAACGCAAACAACTGGCCAGATCATGCTTTGGTTGTGTGCAGATAAAGCAGAGAGTAAGGCAGGATTCAGCTCCCAAAACATACTTAAATTTGCTTTGAGAGGTAGGGATGTACATGCCAGTTGGATTAGCTGATAAAGAATGTCATCCTTTTCCACTCACTAGGGACAACCTCCCTTCTCTCCACCATTCTCCCTTGGGCTGCAAAACCAGACTATCCACAGGTCAGGGCTCATTCCAGAGCTGGGGCCGGCCCATCACGCCCCACTGCTGAGGAAGTGGCAATATATTTTAAAATACTGCACTTTACAAGATAGATACCAGCATGTTAAAAATACTCCTTAAAATCCCGGATGTGGAAATCCAAGCAAACTTGCCCTTCTGTTGTGGACAGCAAAGTAGCAGCGTGTATTAAAAAACAAACAAAGTGGAGGGGAAAAAAAATCCTCTGCAAAATTTGACAACTGGTTTACTGAGAACAGAGCACCGAGATGCACATTAAAAGCAATGCCATTTCTATATGCTTGAAATCATCTGTATAGAACAGTACATCCCAGCCCCTCTGCTCTGATGGGAAAAGAGTCAGAGCTCTCCAAGGAACCAGCAGTAGCCCGAAGGAGAAAGCTACCAGTTATGCAATTGCTGCCCATGCAACCCCAGCCGGCCGTCTCGCCCGCACGCAGATGAGATTTTGTTCCATTCGCTTTGAATTTACACATCTTCTTGAACATGAAAAAGGCAGCTTGCCTGTATTTAAAAGGTGCACCAGCTATTCAGTTTCTCAGAAATGCAGACCGTTTAATTAAGTACCTAAATCTAAATTTAGCATGGCTAGTTTAGCTGCTTGAGTTCAAATACGCAGACTCTGATGCACCTACAATACATATGCTCAGATATGTGCAAGCACCAGTGAAAACTTTTCGGGAGGTTGAAAGCTGGAGACTCAGTCAGGTACATTCTTGTTTCTCTTTCCCTCTTCTAGTAAGAGCACGCCAAATTGTTAATCAAGGTTTTGATTCTCCAGCTAATGCCTTTCCCCTCTCGTAATTCCTGTCTAAAATAATGAGTGCATCATAAACGATACTGCCATGCCTTGCATTACACACTTAGGTCAAGTTATTATCAATACAACTTATATACAGGAGATTAACTATGTAATATATATTTATTATTCCTCTGTTCAGAAATTCTATTGATTTCTTGCCCATCAAGAGCACACTACTTGACTGCAAACGACCAGGTTTACAAAGGGATTGCACAATGTCTTTCTTACTCTACTCTAAAACTCCACATTTCTTTTTTTATCTTCTCAGATTTCAGTCAGTGTGAGTCTCTCACCCCATTAAATAACAGCAAAGATAAAAAACAAAATATCTTTCACTTTGTCCAAAAAAATACAAAGAACAAACACCTGCTGAGGCTCCACCACAAAAACCTGTGCTTAACCTTAATAAGATTTAAGTGTGTATCTAAAGTTAAGCTTATATTGAAGCCCTTCAGGTGACTTACATGTGCTTAAATCTCATAAAAGTTAAGCACAGGCTTAAGTGCTTTTTTGAATCAAAGGTAGACCACTGCAAGACCGAAGAGCATCATTTTCTGGCACCACCTGTACTTCTGTTGGAGGTGACTATTGCTCCCACCCAAGGAGTGGGCAGCACAGGGGAATGAGTAGCAGCTTCCTGGGCACACCATTTTACCATACTGGCCATAAGTCCCCTGAAATATCCTGGTTTAAGCTCAAGGCCTCATTTTTCAATCCTCAAAGACTCATCCAATCAGCATATTGCAGAATATTAATTCTGCCTCTTGAATTCTCAAACCCGCAAGCATGGTAAGCAGTTTGGGACTCCAAACAGTAATAGCACTAATGGCGATAAAAATACAAGTGCTGGGAGAGAACAAGCATTGAAAGCTGCCTCCAGAATGGTGTTCAGATGGTGTAGGGGAGCCAGGTGAGTGGTTCAGCTGAGGTGTCCCTGAGGGAGCTGTCACACAGTGAGCAGCAAGCCCACCCCAGCATAAGGATCACTGGGCAGTGAGTGTCCCTCCAGGGCTTGCTCATCCCAGGCCAAGGCACTTAGATAAGAAGTGTGAGATCCCCAGGAAGCTGCTGGTCTCGTCCACCTCGGAGAATCTCCAATGGAAGAACATCTAAGACTCCCCTTGAAGGCTCAAAAGCTTTGCACATGCACACACACCAACAACACCATCCACCCCCCCAAGCCAGAGAATGACTCCAACCATCTTACCCCAGTCAAGAACAGTAAGAAAAGCAATTTCCAGGCTTTTGCACTGTTTTTAAGAACAAAAGTCTGGAAATCAAAGCAAAGGAAGCACCATGCTTGCCAGCAAGACAGCATCACCAGAATTTGGAAAGCAGGAAGAGAAACAAAACCAAAAAAGCCCATTTTTCCCCTCCCCAGCCTCCTGCGACCCCAAGAATGAACAGGGAAGAGAGAAGAGTTGTCAGGTAACATTAACATCGCCACAGATTTTCTTTCAGCTGCTTACCAGTGTGGCTCCTTTTATGTACCATTAGCACATTGGGCCCAATGCAAACCATGCCACAGACGTCACATTTCAGTTTACCATTCGGAAGCCGGATTCCTCCCTCGCTTGATAGCTCCTGGATCTTTCTGTTATCCACCAACTCGTTACTCCCAAGGAAGGGCTCTTCCAGGCTGCTTCCTCCGTCGTGAGCTCTGATAATATCGTCATGAATCAGGGGCTTCCTGTCAAATTCCTCATCACTTTGCATTTCTAGCTTTACTGAATTTGCTGAAATAAAAAAAAAAATTAAAATTAATTCCATGTATCTTCTAAGTTCTCAACTACTACTATCATGATAAACTTTTTACTTTTAACAATATTAAATCACAGCCTTGAAGCTCAAACCATCATGAAAGCCTCATGGTGGTGATGGCATCACAAGTTACAGCCGCTAGTTTGTTGGGGTTTTTTCAACTCCTAATTTCAATCCCTATTTAAATCTTATGAACTCAGGTACAGCACGACCCTGACACCTGCCAAAAATGTGGAGTAGCAGCAGGAGTAAGAACTGACCTCCTGCTTCTCAGCTTGAACCACAAGAGTTGCCTTCCTTTCAAGGAGCCATAGCCACAGGAGCAAAGGACAAAGCCAGAGCTGCTCCTTCCAGGTCTCTCCTGCCCAGTGCCCGGAGAGGCAGGTTTCCCAAAGGCACAGTGCAAGGAAACAAAGCAGGATTGTTCCAAATGCAAAGATCTAAAAAAGCCTGGCTCATGGGCTGTGCCAGTAATCTCCAAACACCCTGCTTGCACGGACAGGTTCCCTGATGGAGGGGAGACCAGTCTCTGGATGAGCCTCCAGTACTTTTTTGCTCCCACCTTCTGATTCACATCAATGGGACAGTGCCAAGCCAAACAGGGCTGCAGCGAGATCTACACTGCTGGATTATTTATATTCACAAGTGAAATACGTGCAGTTGAAGACCTTACATCTGTCTAGTGAGACTTATGGGCTCACTGCTGAGTTCTGTGATCCTCAGGTGACAGGATAAACCTACCCTAACCATCAAGAGCTTGTGGGATCAGCCAGTCTCTAAAGGAAACAAACATACCAGGCTTTCTGACAAAGGGGTGTCAGTGCAGGGGTGTTTTAATCACCAGATGCCCCCATTTTGATGACTCAAGAGCTGGTGGAATCTGCTGAAAGGTCCATCCCAGAGTCACAGGCTCCATCCACAGTGTCAGCCAGAAGGCAAGCCCACGTGTCTGCTTCCCTAAGCCCTGATCCTCCTGAGGGGTTTAACAAGGAGGTGATTCAGCTTTCACATCTAAGCAGTCTTTGACCTCTGCACTAAGGCCATTGGCACGAGCGCCAGTGGCAGCAGTGGACCTGGAGCGCAAATCTGTGCCCTGGGTCTGCCCAGTGTCCCCAAACTCTGGCCAGATGTGCTCCTTGGTGACTGCCAAAGGGTCTCTGTCCAGGAACCCAATGACAGAGTTAGAAGTAAACAGTGAGGCATAACAGTTTCTAACAGCTGGCCTGGAAATGCCAGAACAAAAAACCCTACTATTTAGACTTCCTCCTTCATCCTTCTTTCTTCCCTTTCCCAGAAAACCCAGGGTTCAGAGACTGGAGTAGATGTTGCAAATCTAAATCACTGCTGTTACTACCAGGAAAAGCATAATGAACACGGTAAAGGCACCAGAGATCAAGCAATGGTAAGATGTTTCTTTTTAATCATAAAACTGTTGAAACATCTTTCACTACTCATCAAGGCACTAATGGGAGCTAAGGAATGAAAAGTACTATTACGGCAAAGCCCATCCAGAGCAAGGACGCTGCCGGATCAGATCACAGCAGACCAGTATCAGCACAGGCACCGCCATCCAAACTGTAACTACAAAGCATTTGAGTGCATCGCTTATAGAAGGGAATTAATGTTTTTGTTGCCACAGAGATGCATTTATTGTTCTTAAAAAAGTGAAAAACAGCCCACACTGAGAGCTCAACCAGGACGTGGCCCCAGGCAGTGTCCGGGGGCAGAAACAGGTCAAGATGAGGCTGTTTGCTTGGGAAGCAGGAGGGGACTAGCCCCGGCAGCAAGAGAAGCCATGGGAAGCCATCCTGCCCTGGTGCTGAGCCCAAGTGGCACAGCCTACAGCCTCCTGACTGGGAGGATCTACCCTTGTGGAAGGACTGAGCAGAAAGGAGTAAGAGCAGGAGCTCTGGCAGCTCTGCAGGCTGACAGGGAGAGAGCTGAGATCCCAGACCCACCTCCCCATGGAAAGCACACACTGGTGATTTATGGACAGCCCACTTTCAGAGCTAAGGAATGGCAGTTCCCTCTAATAATAGCAGCCTTTTGGGGTATTCAGCAAGTTGGAGAATGAAGCCCAAAGAAACGGTTCGCTGGCTTCAGGAGCAGCATTTAATACACTCGGCCACACAAGTAGCAACAGCAGAGCCAGAAATAGTGCCCTGTGCTTCTCACCTAAAACCCCAGGTTGCTGCCATAAGCCTGCACACTCTCCTGGCACAGTACTGCACAAAATATCCAAAAGCCACATCCCAATTGTGCATATTTATATGTACTCACAAGAGAGAGAAAGTCTTGGATTTTATGCATCTTCTTGCGTATATAAATTTTTGTCTTTCCCTGATTAGGAATAATAAACACTTGAGTGCAGCTAGTGCTGAGCACCACGACTTCCCATTCACAGCTGTGGAGCTCTGCCTGCTCAGCACACACGAGAACAAGGCTGTGAGAGCTTACAAACGGGAAGACCACTTACTTTATCTTCCTTCCCCTAGCACGTCTTTCTGCTGAATGAGGCTTTCATGCAACAGGATAAGCAGCACAACAAAACAGCGCGAGCCGTTTGCTGAGGCACAGCCTCCCCACACTCACAGCGCTCCGCAGCTCCGGCACGCGGAGCTCACAAAGCCCAAGGAATTCATGCTGCATCCTTCAAAACATTCCAGCTATTCCATGGAGCTGTGCAGGCTGTTTGCTCTTCCTCCTTCCCTCACCTTCACGCACACGGAGCACTGCCACTGCCATTTTCAGAAACCCTCTGGCAGCTGCAGAAAGGTTTCCTCCAGCTGGGACCAGGCGCAGGTCTCCAAGGAGGGGAGCACGGATCTCCTCAGCTCATTGTGAGGGCTTTGCTAATCAGGTCATCTCCACTGCCTTACATCATACGGGTGTATATATTAGGCTGTGAGGTAGCTTACATGCAAACAGATGCTTAAATTGCATATAGTTTGTTTTCTCTGTTCTCAGCCAGCCTCAGAAGCTGCAATCATTTAGTAGTGGCACTTTGTTCTCACCTACAGCACTCAGGGAGCACAATGAACTCTGCTGCAAATGAAAAAGAAATGTTCAAGGGATGTTGACGGCTATCCTGCATTGTACACACAGCTCCACATCAAATTTCACCATCTTCCCTTGCCCTTCTTGTTTACATGCTTGCTAAAAGCATAAATAAGTAAATGAATTTTGTTGGGGTTTTAAAAAGAGTTTTTGGGACATTCCTAAAAAAAATGACAGCAAGAGAGATAGGAGGGTTAAACTGTAATCCAGCTCACTGCAAAAGCACGAACTTGAGGTCAAACCATTTCCCTCCAGATATGACACACTCTTTCTACTTTTTCCCAGTCTAGCAGAACACCTTGTGGGGAAAACAAAAGACAAACCAAAAGCATCTACCTATGAATACAAAGCTAATGGCACATATTCGCCAGTCCACACAGTAATGTTGCTTTCTTTTTAATTCTTCATTTTTTAAAAATTTGTTTGTTGGTTTGGTGGTTTTTATTTTTTTTCCAGTTTACCAACCAGCTGATGCTGAATCACACTTTATCCTGAGTGGCCAAATTGAATACAATTATTGTTAATGTCTCCTAAGTGCCAATTAAACTCCAATTCCCTGTTAAACAGCTTCTTGGGAACTTTTCAGTACAAAAGTATTTCCTTCACCCACAAATTAGTGTGGCTACAAACCAGAAGTTGGAAGGTCCACCTAAAATAAACATTCCTGGTATTTCATCTGTCATGGAAATTTTTCCCTCAAAAGTGAGATCTGAGGAAAAAGAACCCTTCTGTCTTGGTGAGAGATTTGATCTCCAGGTGGAGTGTAAATTAAAGGAATGGACTTCTTTTTCTTAAGCATGCAAATGAGCGTGCAATTCCCACTGGGGAACAAAATTCCTCCTGTCCAACACACCAGGGAGAAGGCAGCAGGACTGTGCCCCTCTGTCTCCTCCACTGTCTGCTGTGCTAGGTCAATGCTTATTTTATCTGTGGCCTTGGAAAGCCAGGCTGGGCACTGTCACCGAGGGTTTGTGGTCTCCAGCTGGAGGTTGGCCTTTCCTGGCAGCAGCCATGCACCACCAGCCCTTCCTGCTTCCCCCGGAGCAGCAGCAAGGCAAGCCAGACCCCTCAAGGCCTCCCACGCCTCTTCCACCATTGCCCTTCTCTCCCCAGCAGGAAACAAAGCTTTGGCCCAGCTCCAGATAAGCATCGCTGAGGAGGCAAAATTCAAACCCGCCGCCCCCGAGGAGCCTTGGATGGCTCCGTGGGCGAACAGAGCGAAGGACATTCACAACCACGTGCTCGCTAACCGACGTGGCCTGAAAGCAGGTGCAGGTGGGGCACCAGCAATCCCAGGGGCTGCTCCAGGTTTCCCATCCAGAACACACCCAAATGCAGCACTCAAAGCACAGGTGATGTGTCTGGCTTTATACACAGATGCAAAAAAATTAGGCAATTGTTGCTTTCCTCTGGAAAACGAGGCTGAGCCCTAACTACAGCAGCACAATGACAGGCACTACAGCACAGCCTTGTGCATATTGTCCTGCAACAGTGGTCAGTGACACCGTCTATTTTAATCATGTACTTCTCCTAGGCAGTGGATTAATGACACTGCTAATTGGCAGCTACAGACAAATAGAAAATGACCCAGGTTCTCACAGATTTTGAACCCAGTTCTTACACATCGCAAGCCTTGGAGGTTGTGTGTTCCTACCCTATTAAACTCCCTGTTTTTACACTATCAAAAGCACTCAGCAATGTTGAGTGTAATACAGTCACTTTTAAGAACTGGAATAGCAAACCAAGTAGTGTTTTGTAAAATGAAACTTAAAAGAGGAGGGGGAAAGAACCCTTCTGTCTTGATGGATTTTGAAAGTTCAAGGTAAGGAATGCCAGAATTTAGAAACAATGATCCCTGGCTCTTGTTCAGTCTAAGAGCACTTAGGTAGCAAAAAGGGTCCTTAAAGAGGGTGTTTACATCACTCCACAAGCGCAGTGAGACTTTAATGCATGTTCAAACATACTCTCCTCCTGAAATAGTACAAAATAGTCTTAGGTGAAAGAAAACCTAATCTTTGAGTTTCTTGTTGCTGGTAGAATTTGGGTCTCAGTTAACGACACTTTTCAAGTTCATTTCAGCTTAATTGTGAGCTATTAAATATGTAAACAAGGGAGCACCAGCAAGCTTTCCCTTTTTAAAAAGGCACACACACAAGAGGTGAGAATGCCAACCGAGCAGCGGCAGAACCAGGCATGGAATCGGCTCTGTTGACACCTCATAGCCCACAAAGTACTTGGCTAACAGGTTGACATTTAAAAGCAAATAGCTTTAGCAAATACTGTTTCGTTCCTGAGAAACGAGCAGATCTCCCCTTCTCCTGAGGAGCAGGGATCGCTCCAAAGCCGTGATGACGAGGAATAAGGAGAGTGAGGTCTGCTCAAGGCACCGGCAGCACATCTGCTTCTCAGGAGAAAGGAGGATGTCACTTCAATTGCACCTGTGGGCAACGCTGCCCTACCAACACTGAAATGGAAGATGTTTCAGTTGGGGGTTAGAAAGGTGTACTTCAAGGGAGCCAGTTTTGCTTTCACAGTAGATTGAAGCTTTCTGAAGGCTTAGAGAGAAGTGAAGCTTTATCTGGATGGAACAAATGAGGGTGAATGTCACCTGCAAGAGAGGGGAATTACCCAACGCTTTTCTTGACTTACGCACCAAAACGTCTTATCACAGACATTCCCAGTGCTGGGTGTCAAATTTGTTTACTGCAAGCTGCCAAAGATTTAGCTTTTGGCCACTGAGCCAGGGCAAATCTTAGATGGTGACACCATCTTGTCATGAGTGACCTCCACAGGGTTCTGCCCATTCACACCAGTTAAATCAAACCAAATGGTTCAAGACTAATAAAAAGGAGAAGGGAATGTTTCAGAAGCTTTGTGCCGAGTCCTTTTCTGCATGCCACAAACGGGATTCTTCATCCCACAAGGAGGTGGTTAATGCGCCAGAAATTCAGTGAGAACTGATCAGCTTATTTAGGGATCCTTAGAAATTTTTAGTTTTCACATTGAAGCATCTCAGTTTAAGCCTGCTACCTCTGAAGTCAATTTAAACTCTCACTAAATGCAACAGAAGACTTATTTCATATCTTCTGGAGGTGGTATGTGCAGTAAGTGTAGACTAACAGGTCTGTTACACCCAAGTTTAGTTTAAATTAGGATGCTGTTGCATAGCTAAGCCAAGCTTCAGTCAGGTTTTAGCTGACACAAACTGTGGTTGCCATCCTCCCTCAATCCCCAACCCTTCCATCTTTTATACTGGCACCAGTGCTCATGGAACTGGGTGCTACACCAATCCGGTTGAAAACTTATCTTCCTGACAAAAATCAACCCTTTTCAGCTGGATCAGACCCCTGGCCAGGCATACTGTGCCATCACAACAACCAGCTTTGGCTGATGTGGAGCAGCACCCTGAATGTCACAGCACACTTTAAGTAGCAATGGCTCTAAATCATCACGTGGCTTCTCCCAACACCACTCTCCAGGGCCAGACACAAGGAATGAAGACTGCAGCACTGAAACCTGTGAAACAACTTTTATGCTCAAATGGCCACAAGCTTATGCAAATACGAAGCTGAGAAGACCACAGTTACAGTTGGAAGGGCTCTGATTTAAACAAACAGCATCCCAGCAAGAACAGCATTAAGAGCTGAGATCTCTTTTCTATCACAGGGCCCAATTTTGATGGCTTCAATGACACACACGCCAGAAATGTTGTGAGCCAGCAATCCTTCCAATCTCGCACAAGGTCACATTCAGCAAGATCCCCACTGAAGTCCAAAGGCTGGGACATGGAGTAAGGCATTCCTTGGTGTAAGTAAGGATGGCAGTACCTAGCCCAGAGTCTGCCCCAGATGCCCAGCCTTCAGGCATGACTGTTTGTTCACCACAAGTCACCCATGCTGCATACCTCCATCTGGCAAGAGTATGAACTCCTAATTGAATATATATGATTGCTCAGTGTCGCAAGATTCCTCTCCAGAAAGACCTCAGGCCAAATTTCACCCACAAATGCATCTATGCAGGCGGTACTTACACAAGCCAGAGTCATGTATTCATATCCCAGGGTAGGAAAAGTACTCCTGATGACCCAGCCTCCCCCTCCCTTTTTGCCTGTACTTACAAAGTAATTATGATGCAACAAATATTGTGCTTAACATAATACAGGGTTACTGCCAATTCCCTATAGGTGTAAGGCGGAGTTTCCCTTTCCCATTCCCCCCATCCTTTTGCAGTGCCAGAACCCGATCCCTATGCAAGATGAGTGAACACAGCAGTCCTCTGCTCCTAGCTGCTGTCCCCTCCACAGATGCTCAAGGTAACTGAGGTGATAGGCTTGGACTGAGAGATTTTTCCCTAAGGTCAAACTAAAAGCAATTGTTGGATATATCTTTATTTGTTCTGTTACTTTTTTTTTTCCTGTTTTGATGGGGTGAGAGGCAGCAGGATTTTTCTTTTTCCTCTCCTTTTGCTGTTGCACGAGATGTGGTTTCCTGGACAAATATCATCTGGCAAACTGTGCCTTTACACAAGACGTGCCCAGCCCTTGTGCTCCCCTGCTTTCTCCACCCGCACGCCGCAGGCACTGGGACTTTCTGCCTTTGTGTGAATGATTTCCCGCTTGTTCCCGAGGGGCAGGTGATGCTGGTGGTGCTCAGCAGGTTCTCCAGGGCCCCCTTGTATTGTGAAGTTCCATGTCCCAGTAGCTGTGCAGTGCAGGAGGTTCAGTGCTGTGGGTGGTCTCCCATGGCCTTCCCCTTGCCGACCTAAAGCGAGTCTCTTACTGTCTGCAACGTGTATGTTAAATACTGTCAGTCTCCTCTCCTACCACAGCTCTTTTTTACTTCAGTAGAGCTATTTCTGATGCACATTGAAAAGCAGAGAGAGGAGGAAAAATAAAGGCTCAGTCCTGTAGTGAAATACTGTCTCTCAAAACATTAAACGATGAACGCTTTTTTATTTTTAAGAACAGTTCAGATTCTAATAAGGGAGCAGAAAAAACATACACTCATTGAGCAGTGACACACAACATTCACCCCTAAGTGGATTTGCTAAGAGGCTGCTGAGAGCTCTATATGGTACCAAAACTAGAAGTTTGTAATGGAAAATGCTGACAAACTCCAGCTATATATGGATCATCCCTTATAAACAAAAATAAAGTGATTGATAACATCCATTTGAAGAGACCAAAACCTTATTGCTCACTCAGTGTCATCTCTGCTCCTTAAAAAGTGCAGGACTTCCTAAAATGCTTTCCAGCATACGCAAAGGGTAGTAATTAAAACAGTAACAATTATTTCATTTATAAGGAACTTTTCATTAGGGATCTGCACTATATTGAAAATACACCTGAAGAAATTGTTTGAAGCCAATGGAAACACTTCTCTGGGTCTAGATGGGGTACTTTGCTTCATTTTCTGGCATTTTTACCACTAGAGACATTATCTTAAATCAGTGAAAGGCTTTCATTACCAAGTTACACATCATCACTCACAGCTTTCAGGAAAAGTTTTATTTATTTCTCATTATATAAACTCTAAATCATCTTAATGCAACCTGACCTAGCCATGTCCTCCTCCTCCTCTAAATAAGGCACCTCCCCAACTCATCAACCCATGGAAAATTATAGGATAAGCACCTGCCACAAAAATATTTTCTGTGTTTGTCACTATATTGTAAAAATGAGATGAACAACAAAACCTGTTTCATTTCTTTGTTTGAGCCAAAGCCTTGTCTGCACCCTGGGAGGCAGGTGGCTGCTGCAAAGCAATGGGCAGATCCCCAGGTCCATTTGCAGCCCTGGATCACTGCAAATGCCTGAGCACAGGGATTTCTCCCCATGCACCTCACAGTCACTGCTGCGCTGGACTCCTGCGTGACTGAAAGAAATAAAAGGGAAAGCAGCTTTGCCTAAACACACTATGACTACACAATGTTGAAGGAGAACTCTTAAAAGCCAGTGTCTTTGTGAATGCTGACTTCTGTCAGCACAGTGCTGCTTTGAGACATGTATTTTTACCTCAGGCAGCTAAAAAAAAAAAAAAAAAAAAAAAAGGATGTCCTTACTTTTTTTTTTTTTTTTAATTATTTGAGATGGCAAATGAGGACAAGGATCTAGGGATCTGGAAAGACTTGCTCATAGTTTAGAGACCCCAGCAGTACTGAATTCAACCACTAAGGCAGAACTCAGAGCACAAAAATTCACCCACATCTCAAGATGCACATGAAAGGGTTACTCCAAGAGTTGCTGATGGTAGTTATAAGGATGGCAGCATCTGGTTTAGTCCCTTATCTTTTCCACATTTAGAGGACAGTACAGTTTATAATCTTTTTCCATTTTCATAAGCCACTTCAAGAATCCAAATCTGTTTAAACCCAAATTTTAATATACTGGAAATGGGGGGAGGGTATTTCTGTTGCCTCCTTCCCACAACTTAAAAGACACCAGCTATTAAAGCAGCAAGACATTTAAATGACTATTCATTCTGATTTTTTTTTAAAGCAGTGCTAGGCTTTCACCTGTATCATTATTATGTAGGCAGTGACAGATGGCAATGGAAAAATATAAAATAACTCTTAGAGTATTAACTTTTTTCAGTACCGTATGTGTCAGATTCTTTAGCATAAATAAATGGCATTACACAGTCTCATTAAATCTATACATCTGTGTAGTAACTTGCAATTTATGGATATTTTCTGACACAATGTTCAAACCAACAGGTTTAGCTCACATGTTTCTTTTCTCACCATGCCATCTCCAAGTCACCAGAAAAGCAAACAAAAGCAAAACCCTACACTAAATATTCCTGAAGAATTCTATGAGAAGATTTGCTGTTCATCATCTACACATATTTAAGGGAATGAGAAGGGAAGAGGGTGGTGGGATCATGGAAGAAAGAGACTGGAGAGACTTGGCAAATAAAACATGTAATTAGGTACCTAAAATTTACATCTCTAATGAGGAAGGAATTTCTCCTTCCTCAAGTTAGATTAAGACAATAACAATAGGGACACAAACACATTTTCTCCTATTGCCCACTGAAGCATGCAAAGCCCCCACCACATCTTCACCAGAGCACCAGGAGCCCTGAGCAGATCCCCATGCGCTGCTGTGCCCAGACAGAGCAGGGCCTGCAGGACTGAATGCTGAGCTGGATCAGCTCAGGCTGCTGCGGAGCTCAGGCCATCACTGACCAGGTGGAAAGGTGCTGTGAGTGGCTCTGAGCACCATTTGGCATTATCCAGAGATGTCAGAGATGTAAGAGGTGAGTACACTCTCAGAGGCATCTGATACTTCCTCAGGCCTTCCCCAAACATGGCCCATAAATTCAGCTACTCCGTGGGAAGTATGTGTCCAACCACCCCACAGAGCCACCCCATGGGCTCTGATGGACAGCAGGAGTTCTTGCTCCTGCAGCCCAGGCTACAGGGAGACAGCAGGGACACTGCACCTCCTGGGACACAGGGCCCTAAGGAAGGTGGGGTGGCAGGAGAGGGCTGGCTTGTACACACAAACCTGCTCCTGGGAGCATTCCCAGGCCCACCTTCTTTCATCCCTGAACAGGAGCAGGGCAGCTGCAGGGACCTCATAGCTGCTACAGTCATTCCCAGTTAAAAAGTCTCTTTTTGGGCAACAAGTTGTCTTTGGGAGCCCTCACTTTAGCACAACAGCCTGCTGGTCCAGGCTGGTGGAACAGGATGCAGCACCACTCGCTGTCACTAAACATTCATTAAAGGTGTCAGCAAAAGATAAAAATCCACAAATGCAGCCACAGTCCCAGAACAAAGAGTCCAGCAGCCC
This sequence comes from Entomyzon cyanotis, assembly GCA_024500445.1. Lineage (NCBI taxonomy): Eukaryota > Metazoa > Chordata > Aves > Passeriformes > Meliphagidae > Entomyzon > Entomyzon cyanotis. Next base: position 25,729,053 of record JAKEPQ010001027.1, on the reverse strand, counting down.
TGCAACCCCATGGCTGTGTTTCAATAGGTACCTCCACTTTCAACTCCTTTGGCAGTGTCTTTGGAGATGTTCTCCCAAAGCTGCAAAGGATCTGGGGAGCTGTTCATTGAGTATCAGTGAACACTCCTGCCTGAAGACCAAGTCACACCTTAGACAAACCCAGGTGACACATTCCCACTGGAAAGATGAAATTTGGCATTAGCAGCAACTCCTGCACGTCACACCCTTTTGTCTGCTTGGGTAAAGGATCTGTTGGGAGCTATTTACAGACTGGCTCTTTTCCTCTAGGAGGAGCTGGTATTTCTGCCTAAAATTAAGATGGCTTGACACTTCCTACGATGAGGCCCTGTTTTTTACTTACTTATCACTTTGCCAAAAACAAGTTAGGCTGAAATGTATAGGCAATATTTTAATTTTGTGAGTGTGTGTGAAACTGCAAATCAAAACAGTAGAACTGGCTCTGACAAAGAGGTCAGAGAAACCACCACTAGGTTCTTAGCATTCAGGTCAGGTGATCCACAATCAGCCGAAAGACCAAAGACTGCTCTCCTACGGATTTGTACCCACAGCCTCTTTCAAGCCCTCTTTCCTTGCAGGAATTGCAATTTAGGTACCTGCTGCCAAACAGAATGAGTAACCTTTAAGTTCCAGTTGCCTTTCCCGTCACTAATGAGGATCAGCAATCCCAAGAGATCCTCTGACCATGCAATTTCATCTCATGGGTACACTTCTACTGCATCAGTTCAAGAAAAGTGAGACCCAGACACAAAACATTACTGACATGCCTTATTTTGCTTTTGAGGATGGGTCATGTGCATTTAAAAATCACTGCAATGAAAAGAAGGGGAAAAAAGAAAAGAAAGAAAAGGGGAAAGAAACTGGCATCCTAAGAGGTTCACTAAAGCTCTCTAAAGTGCATAATTCCATCATCATACTGTACATAGCACACAATCTCTGAGGGGTAATTATCCATGGATTGGAAGCCAGTGTGAATATACACACAGTCAGTCAATATGACGTGCTTGCTGCTGCTTCTCTTTTTTTTTCTGGGTTTTTTTTTTCTTTTTAAATCAATTTTAATTGTTGTGGATCTATTTCTGCTAATAAAAGAGAGTGAACTGATTCTGGTCGGATAGATTTCTGGATACGGAAAATGAGTGAGCAAAACATGTGAGAGTACTTACTGTATTACCAGAAATATTTATAAATGGCTCTTCCCTCCCTCAGCTGGCAGAATATCAAAGCACTGAGGAAGCAGCACGGATGGCTTCTGAAGGGATGGAGAAAGCAAAGGTCCACTCCTCCATCACCAGCCTGGGAAAGCAATGCCACAGAGTCCCGGCAGCAGCCCAGGCTGGAACTGCACTTATAGTAACATCTCTCCTCTTGCTGAAGGGCGAAAACTACTGTGAGTGCAAACTATATCAGGAAGGATCACAAATGAGCCCCTACAGGGAATATATAATGTGTCTGCTGGGTTGGAACAATATATGAACTGGAGAACCAAGATTTTTTGTAACTAAGTTGTGATTCCCAGGAATGTCAGTCATTCCAGCTGAGGACAATCGTGTTCTCTGAAGGCCTGATGCCTCCAAATACCAAGCTCCACCCAGACTCTTCAGGCTTGACAGTACTGAAACATTCCGTGTAAAATACAGCATCACCACAATGCTTTCATTAGCTGCATTTGTATCAGCAAAATAAAAACGTGGAGACAAGCACATTTACAAGGGGCATGAACAAATCACCCCTACCCTTGCATGAGAACTTGGCTGAGCAAGGAAGGACTGTGCCCCCCAAACTCCTGCCAAGGGGGTTTCTGCAGAGGCACACACCACACACACAGCAGTACCAGGATGCAGACTCCTTGCAGGGACACGTGCCTTTGTGTAACTCACACCTGCACACAGACCAACTTTCTAGAACTGGATTAATCAAGTACATACTCTGATCTTTGTCTAACATGACCATTTGTTTCCATTTATCCCACTTGCGTGGGCTGCAGGTTTTCCTGGGGGAGTCTAGCACCCCATTGGCTGCGGTGCTCCTGGCTGTCCCTGTGAGCAGCTGGTGCTGTGGGAGTGTCCCCAGCCTGCTCTCCATTCCCATCAGTGCAGGACTACAATAAGGTGCACCAATTCCCAAGTTAGCCTGTGCATGCGAAACTGCCTGGGGGTCCTGATTCAGTGTAATACTTAAGCAATCACTGATCTTCAATGTTAAAGTCAACAGGACTTCGGTACATCCAGAGGTAATTACATGAATTCATCACTGGGCTGAGCAAGCATGTTCCAGCTCACAAAAGCAACGAAAAGACAACGTGCAGGAAGAACGAAAAGCCTTCAGGAAAGGATTAGCAGTGTCACAAGTTAAACATCTCCTCCCTGATGACATACAGGATCGGGTCAACTGTGCAGGCAAGCGAGAACACTGTAGCATTAAGTCACAAATGGTACAGCCTGCTCAAACTACTGCCTGGAGTAGCTCTGCAGGTAACAAATACAGAATACTAATGTACAATAAGCACTACTTCAACAGCTCTACTCTGTAGAAGAGGTAGGAATTTTTCAGTGTTTAACTGCACATCATTGCTATTCCAGCTCTCCTAGTTGGCTGTTTTAACTTTCCTAGCAGATTTAAGCGTAAGAAATAACAATAAACCTCTCTGTAATCAACCCCTGAAACCCTGCAACTCTTGCTCTACAGTTCTCAAAACCATAACCTAGGAGGGCTATAACCTAATAGCGATATGCTGCCATTGACTGGCTACTGAATTGCAACAAATAATGTGGAAAGACCTGAGTGGCAACTCCACCCTACTATTTTAAAAATAGATTGTTACCTATTTGGTGACAATATGAACACATCTCAGTTATACAGTACTAAGCAACCTAACACTAGTTATAACCAATCTTGGGCTTTAAAAAAAAAAAAGGCATTATTTAAAAGATCATCTTAATCCACACTAAATATACAAGTTCTTCAGATGATTATGTCTTCTCGTAAGTACAGGAAATATCAAAAATTTACAGTAGGTCGTTTGAGTCCCGTCGTTTACAGCAGGCAGAAAGTAGTTCAGCACCTGCTGAAATAATTGCCGAGCAAGGAAAAGATAAAGATATAAAGAAAATTTATTGGCTGTCTAGCAGACTTTACATTCAATTTTCCCTTGTCACATTCTCATCAAGTGTATGTACCTGCACAATTCTAGTTGTGAAGGTTACGGTCAGAGCCATGTTCAATTCAACTACCCCTGTGCCAAATTTGATCTGAGGGCTTCAGGAAGGCACTGTGTGTACTCCCAGGTAGGACATATAATTTTATATATCACATGCCATGCTTCATTTATCAGCTTGCATGTGCACAGGGAGTCCACTGACTTCCTTTAAAGTTCTGGAACATTCATAATCACCTTTATTTGTGCATATATGCTAAAGACTCTTTGCAGAAAGTGACTTGCTCATATAACAATGCCACGTTACTATTCTGTTGCCAAGTGTCTGGCCTGGGGCTTTGGGATCAGCAGCTTCCTTAAAGACACCATCAACAGGGGATTCTCACCTGAGGGTAAGAATAAAGCATCTACCATGAGGTAGAGCCTGAGATGTTTAAAGCTTAGAGATTTATTTCAGGCAGCTGCACCCCGCACACATGGAGGTGGAATATTCCAGTCTCCAACTTTCAGTTCTGGTAGGAGACAAAAGAAAAACAGTTTTTGCAGTGACTAACAAACACAAAGAAATAATCACATGGGTCAAACAAACAGAAATGTTTCATTTGCTGTGAAAATCATTTGAGTTGAATCAAGACATTTATTTGGGCAAAAAGAAAATAAAACCTTTCTGAAGTTGTATCACTTCACCCTTTCAAGCGCTGGCCCTTTTGAGCTGAAATACATAATTTTAAAACAAACGTGGAAAAGTTTTCTACTTGCAAACATCAAAAGCCATTTCAGTGTTGCTGAAGCATTCTCTCCCCCAACATTTTCATCTAACTTGACTCAAATTTCATTCTGGTCCTGCTTACAAGCTGCCTTTTTCGACAATTTATTATTTGTCATTTCCACCTAGTGGTTTCTAGAACAAGCTCATTCCCAGCAGGCTGTAAGGATGTAAACCGGTCTCAGGTCAATCTTTTGCATGAGGAGCTAAGGAAGTATTAAACTCATTTAAATTAAAGAATTTCTGAAATAGGCATTGTTTAAATAAATATTTTTTTTTAAATTAAAAAAATAAATAAAAAGGCAAACATTTGAAACCTCTGTATGCCCTTAACTATACCACGAGAATTACATAATATTTTGGAGAGTGATATAGCTAAGCCTCCTATCCCTTTCTTCAGCACATATGGTTAATTCAGAAGCCTTCACTGGCTGCCCAGGCTCAACAGGGACAAAGGAGCTCAGCAGCCACTACACCTCCGTGGTCCTGGAGCTGCACCCTTCTGCTGTGCCTGGAAACAATGCATCTGAAAATTCCCCTGGGGTGGGAAGGGGGCTGCCGATGGAATGACAAGGCTGGGAACAAACAGAAAGGCTGGGTGTGTCTGTGTGAGCAGCGCTGTCTCCAAGCACAGGGCCCAGGCTCCTCAAGGACGCAGCTTTCCTCTTCTGCTGCACTTCCTGCCTACCTGGTACAACTCTGCCTTTGGCTCTAGCTCTGCTCCCAGACACAGGTGAGGCCAGGAAAGTCACTACAAGGATGCTACAGATACTCCAGTGCCTTGCTGAATTTATAAATGCCTTCACTTCTCTGGGCTCTAAACTTCCACTCAAGATCAGTTAAGACACTTTCATAAATCTTGCTTGGCATCTAGTTGCATCCTTAGGTGCCTAAACACATGTTTAAACAGGAATCTAAATCTCTTTGCAACTCAGTTCATCTACAAAATAGAGATTGTAATTCTTTATTTTATAGGGTTTCAGAGACAATAAATTGATTAACGTTGGAGATTAATGTTCATGTGCTGAAGTCAATGGAAGGAGAAACAAATCCTAATTCAGGGTGACATAGAGTGCTTACAGGACTCACAGCATTTGTAAAGCCAGTGCCTTCTCTGTCACGGACAAGATACATCTGCTTGCAAAGAAACTTGCACAATCTTCTCTCCATATATTTTGGCTCAAGCTAGAAGTAGCAGTCTGCCTCTTTTATGAGCCCTTCAGAAAAAAATATCTCTGTACAGCCTTTAAATTATCTGCTGTTGGGTTCAATGAATTTGATGCAGAAAAGCTTGGAACATAAATCCAAGTGACAACTGAAGTTTAACACAGGCTGCAAGGAAGAGAAAGGCAGGCAGGACTTTGCATATGTTTGCACAAAAGAGAAATTGTTCGAGCGAGTGGGAAGAAATTTCTAAGGCTGATGCCTTATAACATGACCCCATACCAGTTGAGATGTCTTTCACAAAGACCACATCATGTGCTGTTAATTCCATGACTCATTATTTCCAATGTTAAAAGTATGGCTGGATACCACACTAAGAAGGGAAATTATTTTGCGTCACCACAGTAATTTGTTCTTATATTGCAAACAGAATATATTGATTAAAGCACACAGAATCTGGACGTTGATTTCAGGCAAAATAGGTAACTAATAGTAATTTGGCAAGAAGAAACAACACCTGCTAAAGCAGCACCTACTTGAAGAGACAGGGAACAAAATCTTATCTCATACCTAATATTAAATCCATTTTATCCGCTGTAAACAACATGGCAAGGCTTTAAAGAGGGGGTGCATTATACAGAATATATCAAGGCTGATATTGTGAAAGCCACAAAGATGAAGCAGACCCTGATTCAGGTGGAAGGAAGAACCTCTATCTCCCTTTGGGGTCTGCCAAACTCTTTGAGCACTCACTCAGGCTGATGGAGCCCAAGCTCTCCATGACATTGCTGCAGCCTCTGCCTTCTAAGCTGGCAAGGGTGTTGATCATGCATCTGTTTTCATCACAAATTCCATCTGGATTTTAGAATTCTCAATTTAGATCTCATCAAGACTCACACACATCTGCAGAGAGCTTTGATTTCTAGACACCAAAGGCTTCCAGTGGGAAAAAGCTGCTCTGAATAGTTTCCCACCCACTCTCACAACAAGACTGATAACAGTGCATTTGTGCCAGTGCTTTGGATAGAAGAGGTACACACACGCATAGATATCTAAATGCAAGCACATGTGCTGCTGCTGGTGAAGCTCTTCTCTTTTCTTAGCTTGGGTTTGGATGTCCTGGATTGACAAACATCACAGCAGACTGAACTCATCAGTCTGCCCTGAGCCCAGCAGCACAGGTTTTAATGAGGAAATATCTGCTGATAGCTTTTGTTTCTACTGTACCTTTAACTGTTGGCCGAAGAATTTAGGAGTAAGAAAGGACATGCATGTCAGCAGGATACCAAACATCATTGGCCACTGGTCAATCATCAAGCAAACAGCAGGGCTGAATGGAATGGATTTGACCCAGAGGTTACCAATTTTTCAAAATATTACATGTGACCATTCCTTAAACAGATTAGATGACACATTGTCAGACAAACACACGGCAGAAAATGGGACTGTTATCCTCCTATTTGTTCTCTTTTTGGAAAACAGGGAGAGCAAACTTTCAAAACTTTCAACCTTCTTAAAAAGGCAGTGAGCTTTCTGCATTCCTGACCTTTCACTTGCAGAGGGAATGCTGATTTCTTGCTGAGCTACGGCTCTGATCATCCCTGCCAAAGCTAAGATGTACACGAGCTGGCTTACCCTTGTTTCCACTGGCTGCTGGAGCACGCCAAAGAGACTGTGTGCCCTCCTGCCTCCAGCACCCAGCCAAGCAACGTGATACTTTTCAGAACCTTATATAGCACTTTAGGAGCTGTATAGATGAGCTCGAAACAGGATGACACAGAGGGCAGCAGTGCAAGGAAGTTGAGAAATGTCTTCTACTTTTGCTCTCAAGCAGATCAAATGGTCAGTTCCAAAGTGGGGCATGATCAACTCCCTAACTTTTTGGAGGCAAAAGTTAGCTGAAAGACTAGAATAACACAGAGTAGGAGGGGAAGTGGATGTGCTCACCCACAGACAAAAAAAGAAGGTTTATTCAAGCATTGCAGTATGACAATCATGCAATGCAAATGCCCCAGTGAAGTAAAAATGTGCAGTCAGTCCTGGAGACCCGAGGTTTCAGCATACCCAAGGCAGGGCAGCAAACTGCAGCACTCTGGGAGCAGCCTTGGGCCGTGTCATTTCTCCCAGTAAGCCCAACAGGAAACACTAGTGCTGAACAACTGCTTCTAAATACCCAAGCTACTGCTAAAACATCAAACCTTGTGCCTACAGATGCTAAACAGTGCCAGGGTCCCTTCCTGTCCAGTGCTGTTTTAGCCAGCGTAAGGAAAAGGTGAGACAGAAGAAAGGTCTGTCAGGAGGTCTGTACCTGCACTGCCCACTCATCTATGCTGTTATTTACTGTAGTGCCTAAGATGTGCCACAGTCCTATGACACTGCATCTGAATGAAGAAAAAGGCATCAGAGTTTCATTTTACAGCCACTGCAGCACAGATCTGGGGTGCTCCTTACCAATAGCAGCACAGACAGGCTGCATCTTCAGGCCCGAGGAGAAGAGAATTTGGCCCAAGATGATAAAGGGTTATTTTAAGGAATGCTTTTCTCTTTCTCCCTTCTCTCTCTCTCTCCATTTGTTTGTTTTGGAATTGATACCAGGAAAAAAAAAATGTAACTAGGAAACAGAATACATAACTGCCTGAGGTGATGTACAAGAAGTTTCTTCGCATTCTCTGACTTTTTCCTGGTTAAAACCAGTTTGCCTGGGGATGGGCCAGCTCGGTTTAAGCTTCTCCTGCTTTCCCAGCATTCCACAGAATAGTATGACCTTCATTAACTCCACACAGCAACTGGATCCAGCTAACAAAATCCAACACATGTAGGCACTTGTCCCCCTCGTCCTCAAGGGTAGAGAAACACGGATACAGTTGTTCCAAAACTGGCCTTGCCATTTCCAGTCCTTATCCTCGCACAACAGATGCTATCAGGACTGCTCCTTGCTGGTCAAAGGCTGCAGCAGCTTCTCTGCACCCTTTCTGCTCACTGCATTAACACTCAGTTGCTGTCTTAAGGAACTGCGGATCTAGCGAGGGAACATCACCAAAAAATAGTTCACAAGAAATGATAAACCGCTGGTAGCCAGGGCTCTATACTTGTGTTGTCTGGGTGTCAGGGCATTTGTTACTGAGAATATGGATTTGCCCCAATTTAAAAAAAAACCCAAAACCAACAAACCAAGCAACAACAGAAAACTTCAGAATTGTAGCAACCTGGATATGATTTGATGGATTGGGGGCCGGGGGGAAGGAAAGGTCTAGTCAGCCTGCAATATTACATATCTGGAGATGCAACAGAGATAGTGGGGAATGTACAGAAGGTAACAGGCTGGCCTCGTATTTCAGTATTTTTTCAAACTTTTCATGTTTTCATCAGGAATTCCACTTAAAAAAAAATCCAGTAGCTATGGGCAGCAGAAAGCAGGACACGATTATCAGCTAAAATAAAGCAAGCTCTCACCATTCACACTCAGGACCAGCACTCACAAGCCCAGACTTCGCAGTGGCAGGTCTTAAATATTGCCTACATCCTGCTACCTTCAGTTTTTCTGTATTGACAGATGAGTGATCAAGAGAAGCTTCAGACCTAGTAACTTCAAAACTGGACTCTGCACCTCATCTAAGGCAGAGAACTGCAGCAGAGGGACTGCAACCTTTTATTCACTATGCTGTTTGTCAGGCTGTACTGCCACTTGTGACAACCTTGAAAAGGCTAAGTTGGATCTTAACCCACAAAGGCTCCTTGAGTGAAGCCACTGTGCTGCCCAACAACAGGTCCAGAGAGAGCTGCTGAAGCCTCGAAGCCTAAAGCCACTGTGACTCAGTTCAGCTGCAGATGAGTATCTGTTTAACCAAAGGCAGCTGGGTGTGATGCTAGTCCTGTCACTTCCGCAAGGAGAGGAAAGCTGGCACACCTCCTTTACACAGAGGTGCTCTTCCACCTAGGAACCAGGTGGAAAAACACCCTTGACATAATTCTGACCATGATGTGTATCTAAGTACTTTCCAGACTGAGACCCTTTTCCCCATTCTGTGAAAGTCACACAAAACTCCATAAAGTCTACAGACTAAATAACCAGAATGGAGATGGGCAACAGGAGACAGAGAAGGAATAAGCCCGAGTGAAGTGTTGCCTAAGCAGTGTTCATGTTTCATTGGGGCTGGTTAGTTTAGTTTGTCATATCAGCAAAATAAGCAGAGGAAAGTGAAAGTGTTTCATATTCATAAAGTTCCATAAATAGTTCTCAGGACTTTGCTCCTCAGTAAGGATTCCAGGTACCACAGTAATACCAGAAGGAATAAAAAGTACTATCAAGCTTGTACAGTCACTATATCTCTGTCATTTGAGCAAATGGAGAGAAGTCTGTCATTTTTATCCCCGGTTTAATCTCAGACATAATCATCTGGTGGTGTGTATATTTAACCATTTTCCTCACTCTAGAGCACAAGAGTTCCACTAGCAGACAGCACCCTGGATGCTGCTACAAAGATCCTTACTGTTATGAGCATATATATATATATATATCAAAACAACCACTGCTTTTAAAGTAACCAACATGAGAGGTATCATCATCATACCCAAATTCCAGACCGGTTTTGGGCACACATTCCCATCTGTCTTAGTCCTTCCCCGTGGGGAGTTTAACCATCACTTCACCATTTACTGCTGCAAGGGCAAATTTATGCCATCTAGTTTTACAGATCTAACAGCTAGTTATCCAAGTCCCTGCTAGCACTGTCAAGGTTCCCTGTGAAGTCAATCCAAAGAAATAAGCATCTCCAGAGGGCAAATAACTTCATCCTACCTGTTCTGTGAGTTGATGTTTTCTGGAGCAGCCTATAGTACAAGGTAAAATGACTGCTTTGGACTAGATGCCTTGCCTCTGCAAGGCTGAAGTTCCTCGAAATGAACTCCACGTGGACAGCACTATTCAGCGCAGAACTTCACAGAGCCTTCCACAGAAGCTGGAAAATCTTTTATCAGCCATTTTAGCTGAAACCATTTATTACTAAGACAATGGTCCTTAATAGTTTTCAGAGCAAGTCATCCTTGGTAGATAACAAGTAAAGCAGGACGATATTGATGTGCCTCCCTAGCTTTGGGTGGGATGCTCAGATGGCCCACCACCACCTTCATTCTATTTTCTTGCTTATTTTGGACCTTCCAAAATACTAAACTGACGTGGTTTATCCATGCCTTCATTTCCATGTTTTACATGTTATGTTCAAGTCATGTTCTTACAATATTATAGGCTCTGTCTGGCTTTGAGAAAGTTTTAGTCAAGAGCGTTTTATGTTACTGGAATTGCTTATACAAAATTCCCTTTTACAGATTAATTTATGAGAGAAGAAAAGCCTGTACTTATCTTAATTACTTTATTGATTCTTGGAAAAAGGAATACAAACTCGAGCTTGGAAGAAGGAAAGATAACATGCACTTGTCTTCCACATACAGTCAAAATCCTTCCATTGATGCTGTTTTATAATGCCCAAGATCTACTCTTCTGCTCTAGAGTGGTAAAACACAGACCCTTTTCTTTCCCCCATTTCCTTAAGAAAAACAACTACAGAGAAACAGGTGGAGGGAAAAGACATGGAGAGACAGACTAACCTATGAAAGCTTTCATACAGTACAACTTTACAGCAAGGTTACAAGCACTCACCCAGAGCACCGTAGGCAAGGCAGAACCTACTGCTAAGTACCTGTGAAACAGCAAAAGGAACACCACCAAAACTGAAGGGGGCAGGATGGTTTGAAGAGTCCAGAGAATGGCACGATTCAGACACATTAGGATGAGGAGAGATTGTTAGGATCTCCTGGTCTGACCTCTCTACCCACAGAGCCTCTCCTGTCCATGCCTGCACAGAAGCCACAGCTTGTTCGCTGTTACCATTCCCTAAAGCACTGATGCTGTCTCCACGGAGGACAGGGCAGGGAGTTCAAGGTTTCTGATCAGCTTGTAAACAACAGGCACATTACATACCCAGCTCTGCTGGGAGTCAGTCCACAGCTCTGATGGTGTGACCACTGTAATTAACTCAGGACTCATTATAGGCATGTAATGAACTGCCCTGAAAATTCCAGGACACATGGCTGCACTTGGTCATTCATCATGCAAAGCCTTCCTTCCCATCAAGCTTCCAGCCAGGACACTGAGCAAGGCCAGGTTTAATCCCAGGTTATGAGTGTGCAAGAGATAACACTGCTGGAAAAGAGCAGATTAACGAAAGCTGGAGTTCCTCCTCGCTCCACAAGTATTGCTAGGGCTGAAGTCCTGCAGGCTGACTCACACAGTTCCCCACCCTCCCTGAAAGATGCAATCTTGTCAAAAAGGCCTATAAACTAAAACAGAAAAGAAACCCTACAGGTTTGCTGAAAGGAAAAAAAAAAAAAAAAAAAAAAAAAAAGCAGACAAAAGAAAAGATCCTAAGGAAACCTCACATGCTTGGATATTTTCTAGGACTTAAAAGGTCATGGAGAAAAATCACTTTCTTAAATTTAAAAGACTCTCACTAAGTAATCTTTATAAGAGCTAGTTACTGGTCAAGCAACATGTATTGGCTATGTTTTAAACCAGATCAGCAACATAAAAATTAGAAAATTTAAAAATCCTCTGGCAGAAAACACTGCGTTTTAGTTTTAGAATTCTGGCTTTTCACAGTTCCAGGTTTTCATCCAATTTTTGAAGCCCAGCCTGGTCACGCAACTCAAGCAGAAGAACAGGCAATGCCTGTGGTAGCAAGGACGTGAGAACAAGCAGGCAGGGGATGAGGGTCCTATCCTTTCCCCATTGCCAGGAATGGAACAACAGCATGGCAACACCATGTGAGCCTTGGTCCTGATCTGAGGGATGGAAAAATAATCTCTTCTTCCTACAGCAAAACTGTGAAGGATCAACAGGTTTTCTGTGCTATTTAAGGGAATAATAATAATAATTAAAAAAAAAAAAAAGGACCATTTGGCTTTTATTAAGAACGGCTGCTCTCAGGTTAGAGCTTACTCTAACAGGCATTATCACCAATTGGTTTGAGTTCTTTGGTTGCTGCCTGAGCAGAGCTGGAAAACAGATTTGTACTCCCTGCAATAAATTATTGACTGCTATGACTCTCAGGAAGGCCAAGGTGTGGTCCTTGCTGGCAGGTGAGAGGGAGTTTGTTTGCCAGCCTTTCCCCCAACTGGAGGAAAGGTGCTCATAAAGCAAAACTGCAGGAGAAAAGCTAAAAGTGAGAGCCAGGCCAGTGACTTTTTGGTGTTCAGTGGACACACAGCTTTTGTCCAAACTAAACCACAGGAGTGTCCTCAGAGTACTGGGGCATCCCACAGGAAGCCTGAGGGTTGTTGAGGACTGTGTGAAAATGCACAGAGCTGGCTGACCTTGGCTACATCTCCTTCTGCAGAGCCATAGGTAAACATGATCAGGAACACAGAAAGCACAGATCACTCATGCACCACACAGAGCAACCAGACGGAAAATACAGAAGGACCACTGCGGTTCTGCTAGGCCACTGTTAACAGCCTCTAAATGACATTCCTGTCCTGTATTCAGGTGGGATTTAATCAACTGTCTGCCCAACACCCATCCTGGAGGCAGGCAGGGAAACATTCTTACCCCTTTACTTCCTTGGGAAGGAAAATTAAACAGAACGGTAAAGTAGCTTGCTTAAGTCTGTCCTGTGAGCCAGAAGTAGATCTCACCACCTCCTGCCTTCCAACCCAATTCTCATTCCTGCAGACCACAGCACCTCTCAGATCTCCTCCAGGTGGGCAGATAACACCCATGCACTTCATACTCCAGAGGAGGAAATCTCATAGAGAAAAGGGACTCAAGGATTCAAAGGTTTGGAGTGATTTATAACCAGCACCCTGGGAACAGTGGAGGCTGAAAGCAAGCAAAGTAAGAGCATAAAATTAGAACTGGAGCTAAGGTGCTATGCTAAGTGTGATGACCTGACTGCAAACAGCAACTCCTTTCACACTTCCCCAGTGCCCCCAGAAACCTTCAGACACAAGGCAATTTGGATTTCATTCATGATTCCCTGGTACTACACCAGCTAACATCTCAGCACCCTTTCACCATACTTTTCCTCCTGTGCAGCAGAAGATTAGTTAAAAAAACCCCCAACTTTATCAATGGTATCATTCCTTAAGGCATTGCCAGTACGAAACCCCACGGGATGTAAAATGTAAAGTGTATTTTCTAGGGGTTTGGTTGCTGAAAGCTTCAATGACATCAGGCTGTTCAGAGTTGTCCTTCGTGGGCGTTTTCATCATTCTGACCTCCTATTCTAAAACACAACTGCTAATTCCTCCTAGTTAGAAATAGGACATTTTAATAAACCTGACAGCTCTACCTCATATCATTATAAAGTAATGCCCCTTGCTAACTCCTGGTTGTAAAAAGTTGGGACTTGAAAATACATCATAAGCTCTGTAAAAAAAAAAAGATATCATGCCTAGACTTGGAGCAGTTAGCACAAAAATTCCCAGGTGAAACACTCTATGGTCAGAGGCTCTGAAAAGAGTGCGCTGAACTTCAGAGCCCTGAAGTTACAGGCTAATTTCACTACTTGGTGAATCTTAAAATAAAGCCTTCATGTGAGCCTTTTTAGGACTGTGGCCTTCATTTGTTTCTAACTGAAGAAATGAAAACTATCATTATATAGCTCTGGAAAAGGCTTATTCCCAAAAAGATCCTATTTACAGGTCAAATTCTACCCCCTCATGTTTACATGCACCTCCCATAAAAAAAATTGAATACCATCCCCTGAAGATCAGGGGATTGTGCAAGTGCCCACAGGCTCCTGAGCCTGTTCAGCCTGGAGGTTCCTCTGAGCAGCATCTCCCTTGCCCTCGTGGGTGCTGGGGCAGCCCTGGGCTGGGAGGGTCGATACCCAAAACCTTTCCCTGCCTCTGCACACCAGCTCATTTAGAGCCAGCCCAGACACTGCATTCACATCTCTGACCACATTGTAGATGTACTCTGAGGGGAGCAGAACAACCCCAAAAGCTTTTGAAAAACTAGCCCTTAAAGTGTCATTTCAAAGCCAAACTTTTTGCCGACCGCAGGCCTGACAAATTGGTGGCTACAGAAAAATGAGTTTCTACAGAAGTAAGAACAGTGCTGCACTTCAGTTAATTTAAGAGTTAAGTTTTTCAAGATCATTGGCATTTTTCCTGTCACCTTGAAAACACCACTTCAGCCATACCTTGGTGGGCCAACACAGGTGAAAACAAAATGTCAAATTATTAAATCAAAATCACCTGTCGGGACAGTGGAGTACACCATTTCTTGCTGAAAATAATTTTCATTTTCTTTTGATTAAAAAAATTACATTTTTGGTTTGTTTGTTTTAATGCTCCTTGTGAGAGAGCCAATCTGCCTGGCAGCCCCCTCCCTCTCCACGCTGCTGCTGAATTTTGATTGCGTGGGGAAGACGGGATGGCTGTTAACCTCTGTATCATCGGGTCAGCATCACAACAACATGCTCCTCCAGCAATCCTACACCTCCTGTCACAGCATTCCTCTACCTCCGCTTGTTTTTCCAAGTTTAATTAAAATCCACTGCAATTTTTTTCCCATCTGCTCTGAGGGCTTGAGTGGTTCGGCCTTGTTTCTGCTTCTGGAAAGCAGCAGGAACAGAGGGGTTAATGCTCTGCATTCAGAACAAAAACCACAGAGCTGAGGCAGATCTGCACTCATCCAATCCATTCCCTGACAAAACTTGTTGCTAGTCCTGTCTGCACCATCCTAGATCTCCCAGGTTTCACTGGCTTCTGGCCAAAAGTGTCGTTTTACTCTCATAATGAAGGGGGCCAGAAGGATTTATCTTTCCCAACCTCTCCCTACATTGTGTCCATCCCTGCAGAGCAATCTTCTTGTTTTTCCACATTTTCTTGCAGTCTGAAACCCTCCCAAGGGCATATCCCCAAGGATCTGCTGAGATGGAAGGCTTCTCAGCTTACAGCTTCTGCCTACAGTGCTGTATTTAGCCCATTAAAAATCCCAATAAGGTTACACATAAAAGCTCCTTCAAAGTTTTGGCCCTGACACTTTACTCCTCACCTTCTAAATCAAGTTATGCCTTATTTGAAAATCTTCAGAAATTGTTTGGAGGAGTGAATGACCTATTCTGAGGCTTTAAAATTAGATCAAAAGTATAAAGTTGCTTCCTCCCAAGCCACTGTATTACTAAACAAGGAAACGGTCACACAATAAAATTTCCACAAGAAGAATGGAGTCTGTAAACTGAAGCTGTCACAGGTGAAGTAGGGGGAAAAAAGGCAAAAAAAAAAGCAAAGACTGATGCTGTATTATTTATTAAAATCCTGAGAGCTAATTCAACAATATACAGATTACAGTTCCCACCTTTCAAATTCCACCACGAACTGCTTCCCCCAAAACAACCACCCCTCCCAAAAAACCAAACCTGCAGGGTTGAACATTCTCCCCAGGCACAAAGTGCAGGCTGAGAGACTCAGGTTAACGGGGAAAATGCCAGTATTGCCTTGATCTGGTCAAGTTGTCTGCTACTCTGCTGGAGTCAGGGGCTTAGGCACAAGTACAAAGTCTGCCCACTGGATCTCTCCTTCCCCCTTCCAGTCTCTTTTCTCCTTACAACATACCCTGACCGAGTTCATCACAATATTCCCACTGACTCATTAAAGCCCTCACAAAGCATGGAAAGCACACCTGAAAAGCAATCAAAAAAATCCAGCCCTGTGTAACGATATGTTAGGTTTCTCTGAAAAGCTTTTTTCCCTGGGCCTGGAAGACTAATCCAACATTAAATTGTTCTCCTGCAGGCCTGTGAAGAAAACACAACAGTAAACAATCTGCAGCTGGAATTTAACAAATAATCCCACTGACAAGGAACAAATACCTGTTCTTCTAACGTGGCTGCTGTGACTCCACTGCCTCAATCACTACTAGAGTTGGAGTAGAAACCTTCCTTATTTTTAGGTTAAGTGAGCAAATACAAATTTGAAAGCAGGGGGAAGGATCCTGAAGCCAGTAAGCACTATTTTTACACACTAATTGCTGACAAAACCACACTTAAGGAAAGAATGAACTTCAGCAGCACATCCATTGTTCCCCATTGCCATGGTCTACTGAAGGGAATCTCAACTAGATCAAGCCTGCCTTGAGTTTTACTTTGTGTTTTGATTCCAGCTTTGATAAGGTCACACCTTAGAAGAGCCATACATAGTGTAACAGATGGGGATAAAGCTTTCAGCTACTCCCAGACTCCGCTAATAGCATTTCTAAGAGAAGAAAAATCAAATTTTTTTTTTTGGCTATATAAATAGGTATGGGTTTTCGAGTTACTTTGGCTCCCACCTCATCCCACCAACCCACACAGGGATGATTCTGCTGCAGTGGAGGCTGTGACAGCTGAGAGCGCAGGGGCAAATACCCACTCAGGCAGGAGGAGCAGCTCCAGCTGCCTCCCCAAGGCCCAGGATCACTCCTGGCCTCCCTGCCGAGCCACAGTCCTCAGGGAAGCAACACCAGCCATGAGCTTGGTAAACCCACCAGATCCCCAGACCTACAGACACTCCTACAGTGTCCAAGACCAGTTTGTGCCCAGACCTTTCTTCCTGAACAAGCCAGCCACCCCCCACTGCTCTCCACTCCTGGCACCTATTTCACACTCTGGATTCACCCCTCTGACACCTCAAACTCTGCCTTCAGGCTCCTTACTGCTGCCAGCTTGGGATCCAAACCATCCTGGGTGTCACTGGTAGGACAGCAGCGGTGTCAACAGGATATACTACAGAATTTTATTAAAAAATAACGAAAACATAGAATAGTGGGGTAATGGTGACCTAATTTCCTAGACTGGTTGTCTGCTAACCACAACTTTAAGGTTTCAGAGACTTTGGCTCACTGTCAGCTTGCGCTAAAAATGCCTTCTCTGCAAACCAGAAATAAGCTTATTATGTTGTTTTCAGATAATATCATTAAAAAAAACCCAAAAAAAAGCATGAAGAAGGAATGCCACAAACTTGCATCAACCCCATGAAAAACAAACCCAAACCCTTTTTTATTCATGTCAAACTCTTACAAGGAATATGACCTATTGTATAAAAAGGAGCTTAACTTGCATCTATCGCAAAAATGATGCTGTCACAAAAATAACCCCATACCAAAATTTTTACAACACAGACTAAATTTCCAGTGAATGATGATAGAAAGGCCTCCAGTTTAGTATCGCTTTGTATCTGGTAAAGAGATAAGAGATAACATGATTAGCCCTAATGCTGAAAATTAACTGTGGTGGGAAAGTTTTGGAAACTGCATGCCACAGGAATGAAACGCTAGGATAATGTGAACAGCAATGTGCTTAAGACTGCGGCAGCTGGACCGAGGCAGAAGAGGTCATGCTTAGCAAAGCCTCTGGAATTCCCAGGGATGGTACTGCAGTGACACGAAGGAATTTCACGGGATGTTGTATACTCAAAGTGCTAAAAAGCAGAAGATTCTGCACCAGACAGCAACAGCTAGGGTGCAAAGTTTTGGAAGAAGATCTAAGGAGAACCTACACAGTAAACAGAGATAAGGGCAGGAGCCAAAGGGTACCAAAAGTGAAAATATTTCAGGTTGGAATAAAATCACAAGATGACTCCAGAAGTCAGTTGAAACCTTTTTGAAAATACATATATAGGTAGTTATTTACTTATAAAGGCTCTTCTTGTCTTTACACGTGTTTGACAGAAGTACAGCAAGACCAAAATGTGGTTGTGGCCCACTGTCCCCTCACCATGTTTCAATGTATAACATTTGCACATCATTTTACAGTTGCTAAAAAGCAAAGTAATGAAATTAAATTGAAAGAGGACTAGATCAGTGAAGGAACAGAGCCATCATATGTCAAGTGATGTTTGATAGATGTGAGCCTGAAATAGCTTCATCAACTTACAGCCATGTGTGCCTACACTGCTCATGCTTGGGGGAGAGTGTGCATGAGCGCCCAAAACCACAACTCAGCACATCAGACAAAGCAAAAAACCCAGATGAGACTGCATTTACATGGGTCACAAAGACATCTGCTCTGGAAACGAAAACAGTTATAGAAAAGCTGCAGAGGAGAGGAGGACAAAAGTCTGGCCAAGTTTAAGACCGGGCTTGAGGAAACAGAAACAGAGTTGCCTCCTCCACGACTATGGTCAGTGAGGCTTCTCCTTTAGTAACTAGTGATCGTGGCAGAAATGTGGCTGCAAAATGCCAGTACCACACATGGGAGCCAGAAAAGAAGCAAAGTATAGGGTCAGTCCTTGTAAAAAAGTTTCACTCAACAAGTCTCTTAGGTGCACACTCAAGTCTGGTACCAGCCCAAAGTGCTTGCTAGTGTCTTCTGACCCCTGGGGAATGGGGAGAGCATTACTTAAAGGTAAACAAACACATAAATGTTCATATAATCAAAGAACAGCTTGTGTTGGAGGGCACCTTAAAGACCATCCAGTTCCTACCCCCTGCCATGAGCGGGGACACCTTCCAGTAGACCGGTTTTCTCCAAGCCCCATCCAACATGGCCTGGAACACTTCCGGGGATGGGGCAGCCACAGCTTCTCTGAGCAGCCTGTGCCAGGGCCTCACCACCCTTACAGGGAAGAATTTCTTCCTAATATCCCAACTAATCCTGCCCTCTGTCATTTTGAAGCCATTCCCCCTTGTCCTGTCACTCCAGGCCTTTGTAAATAGTCTCTCTCCATCTTCCTTGTCAGCTCCCTTCTAGTACTGGAAGGCTGCAAATAGGTCACCTCAAAGCTTCCCTATTCCAGGCTGAACAACACCAGTTCTCCCAGCCTTTCCTCACGGCAGAGCTGCTCCATCCTTCTGATCATCTCTGTGCCTCCTCTGGACTCACTCCAACAGCTCCATGCTCTTCCTGTGCTGAGCCCCAGGGCTGGAGGCAGCTCTGCAGGTGGGGTCTCACCTGAGGGGGGCAGAGGGACAGAACCTCCCCCCACTTCTACCCACGCTGCTTTTATTGTGCTTCCAAAATCAGATCCATGATATTTGCTAATATTGATTAACTTGTTTAAATCCCAATTCACTTTCTCAAAGGCATATTATTACTATTCCAGAAACAGTCCAATGAAAAACAATCAGGGAAATGCCAAATACCAAACCCTATACATTATCAAGAACAACTGAAGAAGGCAAGTTGATTCCAAGCAAAGGAGACAATTTTGAGGAGACCTTTTTGAGTTTTTTATCAGTACAGGAGGGACAGACATCGTTCACACGCCAACTGTTTCACAGTGCTAAAAGGTCCAGGAACGAAGCAGCAGTGTAAGAAGAACAGAAGTACACAGATTTGTTTCAATGCCTGTTTAACTCAGGCAAATGTAACTTGGAGACTAAACCTGAAGTTTTTAACTGAGCTTAGAGTAGACTTACTAAATGGCACTCCTGGATGAATCCACCTAAGCTCCTGGATCTAATGGTTTGTGTTGGAGCAGTGTCTGATGAAAAACCAGCCAACAGGAAAAATTCCAGATCCAGGAGCTCAGAAGGAAAGACGGTGAGCATAGGCCACCTGATACTCCTGACAGAAAAGTGAGAAACCATTATTCTGAAGATTGCCTCCTTTCCCTAAAATGTCCTTAATTTTGATAGTTACACCACCATCAAGAACACAAAAACATCAACTTTGCTCATTTGCACTGAGCTAAGAACCTCAAGTGCTACAGATCCCTGAGAGGGTTCAAGAAAAAGGGGAAATTTACCATTCTTATCACACAGCATGTCTTACATCCAGCAAAATATTAGGAAAGCCTTTGGTCTCTCAAAATATCCCATATCTAAAAGGCAATTGTGAGCTCCTGTAATGTGCCACAGCTGCTTGCCAAGTGATTATTCAGCAGAACTACCAAGAGAACAAAGGAAGACACTTCTCTACTTCCTGGCTTTTAAATACATCTTCCTCAATTCAACTGTTTTACTTTTCTCCAGCTTTATTGCAGGTTGTGGGCACAGGAAAATCCTGAACCCATCAGGTCTTCCCAGTATTGCTAATGTGATATTTACAGGATGCTTCCTTACACTGAGGTCTGTTTGCACACATGGAACCCGGGTGCCATTTTTCAGATTGCCTCCGGGAAACAAATGCCTTGATAAAAAGAAAAAGAGATACATGACGTTCAGTCTTCCATTTCAAGGAAACAGGTAAAAAGTCAGCAACAGTTTTCAACCAAAGTTTTCCTTCCTCTTGCCAATCAGCCCTTGCAGAGGTAGTAACTCAGCAGCCAAAATAGGTGTAGATGTGGAAACGAATTTGCAAAGACTGATCCCCATTTGTCACACTATCCATGAGATAATGAATTATCACATTCCAAGAACCCATCTCAGGGTGAGCATATACTAATCTGTGGTGAGTTTTACACCCTCAAAAACCCACCAAACCACCAAATTATATTCAGTGCATATACACGAACAAGTTTGTATTGTTTGGGTCTGACAGACAAGATACCTTGCAGCGAGAGTGGTTGGAATGGCCTCTCCTGAACAGCAATATAGATAGATGTTCCAACAGAAATACATCTCCTAGAAAAACCCAGCTTTTCTAGGCCATATATACAAGAAAAGATAGTTTCCTGTAGTAGTTCCTTCCAGTATGTACTTCAGATGTGATCAAAGCTGAGAGCATTTGCAAATTCCTACTCTTAGCCCTTAAAGAATTCACTAAGTTTTAAATGTGCGTCCAGAAAATTTTTGACACTTAAAGGTACGTTTTCAAAACAGCTCATGGGAGGTACATGCACAAATCCCATTATTTGTTAACAGGATTAGTGAACAGCGCTTTGAAAATATATCTCAGACTGTTTTGGTATTAACAGGCACATTTACAGATCTCAAAGACATTAAAACTTATTCTTTGTAAGCAGACATTGGTCTGCTCACTACTGTCTGAAAATTCCAGGTAGCTAGCACCAATTAATCCCTCATCTCATTTATTACCTAGGCAGCATACCTTGTTTGTCTGACAGAATTCATAGCGGAGGAATGATCAAATTGAATTTTGATCATTGGAGTGAATTGGTTATTTCAAACCGTATTACAGAAGAATGGCATTTGTTTTCTTCTTATGATAAGCACATGGGAAAGGAAGCAAAACCAAGTTTTATTATGGAGCTTTACATTAAATAAAAATGATTGCATGTTTTAAAAAACCCAAAACAGTTAGCAAAACTGTTAGCAAAATAGAATATTAGATGCTCTAAATCAGAAGCCCTTATTAGATCTATACTTATGACACTTTACACAAAATGAAAATTTGGCACCAGCTGAGGATTTTTGTTCTGTACAAACGCCTTCCATAAAAATCAAAGCAAACTTGCCAGCATACTTATACAAAACTTAGAGTAGGTTTTATAAAGAACAGTACATGCTTCAGCCAAAATCTTCACAGCCATGAGAATTTCAGTAAGTCAAGGGAGAGTTAAATCTCCAGTGGTCCAGACATAGGTTGGAGCATTGATTTCTGCTGCTACTCATTCATCTGAAGAGCAAACATCCGAAGACTTTCATTTTTACGCTGCCTTGTGGCACAGCAAAAGAGAAACAAACTTTTAGTCCTCACTAATTTCAAACTACCCCAGCCTGACAGTAAAACATGGAACAGCCCATCCAACTACAGGGAGTTCATAACCACACCTTCATGTATCCCAAGGCTTCCTGTAGGCAACTCCTTCCTTCCTAGAGCTAGCATAGGTCTTGCCAAGGAAAATCCTGGTTATCCTATTGAAGCCCATGCCAATCAACAGGGTAGCAAACTCATGCCAGAGTTGCACAAAGTCATGAAAAGAACATGGAAAAGACATTTCTGCTGCTGCACAACTGCCCCGTGGCCCATGGAAAGTGAACGCTGGTATATGTGCACCTTTGCAGGCCTTGGCTTGGACTTGGGAGTAGAAAGGGGCTGCCAGCAGCCTTGGAGTAAGAATTTGAGAAGAGGAGGAAGGAGTTGCTTAAGGCTCAGACGGCACACAATTGGTGACCTCTATAAAGGTAAAAGGTGCCTCATTTCCTACGTGACTCTGAGCCCTCCGCCGTCAGGCCATGGTGCCATATGATCCCATTCAGAAATGTGTCAGACTCCTGCCCACATTCTGGCAGAAGCAAAAGGGTAACTGTGCTTCATTCCTAGTCTGCTGCTTCTCGTGACAATTTTGTAAGTTTAAATAACTTGCCATCCTGTGTGGGGTTTACCCCTTCCTGTACTGCTCAATGGACCCAATCCCATGCCATTTCAAAAGGGAGGGAAGTCCCAGGAGGACTAGATGTGGCAGAATCCACCTTCATTTCTCAACACAGAGGAGAGATCCCAGACTAGTCTGAAAAGGGAGCTGCTGAAACAGAAGATGTCTCATGGCTGAAGCACAGCCCTCTGTGTGGGCCAAGCTACCCTGCTTCTCAGGCTGGTGAAACAGCATCAACCTTTCCCTTCTCCCTTGGAAACACTTTACCTGCAAGATCACATCATGGCACGTGCCTTTTTCGTAACTTTATCACACTGCTGCCCAAGACATCTCAAATAAACCAAACCCAGCTTTTCCTCCCCTGTCATTTCCATGCACGCAGAAATTCTGGTTAGTCCCCGGCCTCCAACCCTGCACTGCGCACTCCCACATTTCATCTCATTTTCATTTTTCCAGCCCAAATGTGGCAACTCTTTCTGTACCATTTTCTGTGTTTTCACATTGATATTGTCCTTTGATGTGAATTGAAAGAGACATCAGTACCTCCCCATTTTTAATGGCAATTCCTTAATGAGTATTTGAAATAAATCTGTTTTGAGACTTAAGGAGCTTGCCACCTTCTTGTAGCTTCATAAGTGCCATCTTTTATAGCCCTCCACAGTCTTCCATTCAGACATTTTCTCAAGCACTTTTTAAAAGTTGTATCAATTTCTACCTTAGTTTAACTAACAAATTTCTCCGGAACGTTTATCAATTGCAGTACCAAAATGCATATAGATTAGGTATATTCTGTTCCTTGTTTCCAAGATAAATATATTTTATTAAAGAGGAAGACATGGCAAATCAATTCATAATCAAGTGATGTAATAATCTTTTAAAGCTGTACTTTAATAAAGCAACCAGGAAACTTCAGTTTAAATATTGTAGCTAATCTTGTATTTGGACTTCTCAGCTATTTTGTAAATAAAAAACTATTAGCCACAGAGACCAGTGATTTTGCAAATAAATGGGAGCTTTATAGTAGACTAGGCACTTTTTATTACCTCAGGGGATAGACTGTGCACTTTTTTAAAAAGCTTAACATTCATTTATTCACACATTTGTTTTACATGTTAATACATTAAAGATAATTAACAGCTTCATTTTCTAAATTATTTTTAAATTCATTACTCATGTCAACCTTATCCTGAATGCAAATTGGAATTGGCCTCAACCTCTCAAACCAGTTTTTATTCACCAGCTTGCAGAGGAGAACAAATCTTTCTGCTTTTCCACCTACTAGCCATCTTATCCACTTTGACTGAACTCTGAATAAACTGAAGAAAATATCCCCGTACCAACAGAAAAAGCAACTACAGTAATAAAGCACTTTCAGCAACAAGCTCTGCTTTTAGGTGCTGATTTTGTGACATCCCCAATTTTAGTAGCTAGACACACTAACATTTCAGCAGCAAATATTTAAGCAGCACTTTTGCTGTTATTTAAGTGATTTTTCTGTTACTGTTGATTTATGTTTTAAAATAGACCCTCTCCATTTCAAAGTTAAGCAGGGTTTTAAAAAGTTACTGAATCGAACCTGAAAATCCAATTGACACTTTAAAACTTCCTTTTTAAACTAACGGATATTTATGTACTCGGGTATTCAGCTTGCTCAGCCTGCCTTCGGACAACTTCAGTTGCACAGCTTCCTGAAGGCATCTTAAGGCATTTTCCCCCTCATCCCCTCTCTTTTATTTCCTCAATTCTCTACTATTGAGGTCACACTAATCCAGCTATAGTTGCTCACATGACTTTTATTCTGAGAGATGCCGGTGGCCACTGTGCCATCCCTGTGAGTGGTTCTTATTAAATTATGCCTCCGTAGGCATTGATTTATTAAAAAAAAAAATCCCCAGGCTTGTGCAAAATAAGTGTTAGCTAAGAGGAAGTACACAGAGTTTAATGGACAGGGATGGGCATGTTTTGCTAACTAGCTAATCAGACTCAGAAAAGCATAAACCCATATAAAACTTCCTGGTAAAACCTGGTGCTGTCACAACCAGCCAGTCACCGGAGCAGAGAGGAGTCGCTCTCCACGCTGTCCTCCTCCTTCAGCTCCTCTGTGCACTCAGCGGGCTCCTGCTTTGAGGCAGTATTTAAGGCAGCGTGAGCCGCGCTCGGCTGCATCAGCCGGCCAGGTCAAACAGCTTCCCAGGGACACGCACCGGCTGCAGGCACCATAGGATAATCCTGGAGTCCTGCCCGGCATTCCTGCTCCTGCTTTCATAATCACACATAAATTACCTGCCTCTAATGAAACGTTCATAACTTGTGTGGAATACTGTTGCGTGCCTAATGCCTACCTTCAGGTGCATAATTAATTGCTCTGCAAGGCATTTTAAGGCAGGGGGAATAAAAGCTCAGCATAAATGCTGATCCAACAGTCTGTAAAGCCAGTGGACTAGAACAGAAAGGCCTCCGAGAGCAGTAGCTTTCAGCTAGGGCCGCTATCGTTATGCATACGACTAATTAGGATATTATTTGTTACCATTTGGAGGAACAGCTTCTCAGTTTGGTTAGAGGTGAGCACTAATCAGCTGGTGAAATCTAAACTGATTATGTCTGAAGTGTCGACAGATGCAGAACTCCCTCAGTGAAGAATGAACATGTGTCAGCTTTTTGAGACAAGCTAGGGGAATACTTGTTTAACAGAAAAAAAAAAATAAAGGCACATTATTTAATGCTGTGCAACAGTCACACACAAATAGAATGAATCATATGGAGAGCAGTGGGATAGAATGTACCGGTCTAACACGTAGAAATAATTATGTCAAATGTCCTTTTTCTTCTCAACATCACTGAACTCCTTCCCCACCGAGGCTATGCTCTTAATTGAGTTGTCAGGGATAAGAGAGGGACAAAAAAAGGCCAAACCTCCCAGACATGTCAACAAAGCATCCTGGTTCGCTGCTCTCTAGAATGTACATTAACACTGTTGTTTAAACAAGCATTATAAACGAGTTCTCCATTCCCCAAACACGAAGCTCAAATCCTTCCCCTGATCCCAAAGTGATCTGTGCACATTTTCACATAGTAACCTACTACCTCCTGATATTATCTGCACACAACAAAACAGCAATCTTTGCCCTAAGGAATTAGGAAGGGAATTTCATTCTAATTCTCCCATTCCCGCTCCAAGGCAGTTCAGAAGTAGCATAAAGATCCTAGTTTTAACCAGGACAGACATGTTGGCAGCCAGGGATGACTGCCTAATTTGGAAGGCCCTAAAAATTTTTTAGATTTTGCCAGAGGGACACTCCATCCTGTTTTCAAAATGTCATGGGACTGAAAGGGAATAAAACCCAACCGGTTTCCTTTGATCTTCTCCCCAGAGCAGCAGGGTCTCATTCAATGTATTTAGTAGAGTCAGGACTGAACAGTTCAACCTCTAACAGGAATAAGCATCAACACTGCAGAATACAAGTTATACAAACACATGAGTATTTACAGGACTGAAGCTTCAAAGACAAGATTCGAGAATTGAAAAGAACAGAGGGATACAGCATCAAAAGTGGCACATTTCAGCATAATCACCTGTTCACACAATTACCAGATACAAGACAAAGCAGTTGCAGTCATCACGCTCATTGCATTAAACAAGGCAACGACTCGCACACTTATCCCTGTCTGCACTTCGCTGGACCACATGGCTAAAAATGTGCAACAGCTCCAAATGCTCTGTAATAAGTAATATGATGAATTATAAAGACACTGCAAAAGCATCTAAACTACATAAGGTGCTGGCCATATATATGGAAAGAGACAGCCCATATCCCAAAAAGCTCTAATCCTCCTGAAAATTAAAATCCAAACAAACGTGTGGGTTTGAAATGTCATTGTTCAGCACCAGCCAATGAGATATTCCAGTCTGAGTTTCTGAACCATCTGGTAAAGCATCACAACAGCTTTAAGCATCCAAGGATCTGTCAGGGGCTTTAGTTTAGAAATACTAATAATCCCATCATGTGCAGCTCCTGCTGAATGGAAGATATACCTACTCAATGATTTACTCCCCACTCCTTTACCCAACTGCACAAGGGAGAATCAGTCTGAACAAGACCTGCTAACATTTCTTCATTTGAATGCAGCATTGCTCAAATTATTTGAGAACTATTACCCAGAACCACAGTCCTTCAGCTTACAAGTCACAGCGAGTACCTGTGGTGGGTCAAAAGGAAAGAACAACTTCCAGGAAAAATATTATGAAAGTATGTTGCTTTGAATTACTTAGTTTTATAGATTTTATGCTAGGGATCTCTTTCTTTCTTACAGTTTACCTTGACTTTTACAGGTGGCATTTGGGTGGAGGAAAAAAAATAGGGAGGGAGCTTCATTAAACACATTTAACAGTTCTTCACAACCCACAGAGCAAGAAACACTGGTCTGGTGAAATGAACTCGTAGCTGGAAGACAGGCGTTTCAGCATGTGTGTGGCTTGGTCGTTGTCTTGCTGCCTGTCATTGTCTGTGACTGCAGTCACTTGGACCAACTCTCCAAATGTCCAACTGCACGTATTCCTGATCTGCTTGGAAATGGTCTAGCAATTTCTGCCATCTCTAAAAGGCAGGCCTACAACATCCCAAGGGAGGCATTCCAAGGAGACAGGTGGCTCTTGCTAAAAGAGAGAGTAAGCTCTTCTCCCACCTCCAGTCTCTAAAAGTTCAGAGAATGCTGCCTGTTCATCATTAAAAAGTGTTTGAAGGCTTGGGATGAAATACCCTTTCGGACATGTATCCATAGCCTGACAGCACTAATAAGGGGGCTTGGAGTTCTTTCCTCCTTTTAATTCCAGTAGGGTTTATGACACTTCTAACAAGCATGAAGTTGAACTATCAGTTTAGGACCGTTGGCCCCAACACGTGGCTTGTGGTCAATGTGTTGCACTTGGGAGACCTTGATAAAATTAACAGAAATAGAAAAATGAGGTGACACAGAGACCTGAATACAGCACATTTGCAGTGTGCTATTGCCTACAGGCTGAGCAGCCACTGACTGTTTTTCAGACCAGCAGTTTGCAGGCACTAGAACATGGGATACTCCTAGGGGGGCACACACACACAAAAGGAAGAAATGAAAAGCTGTTATTAGATAGTCTTAAATTGACTCAGTGAGACCCATAGCTACAATGCAAGATGGCATTCGGTCTGGAAATTAGAAAAAAATATTGAAAATGAGCACTTTTTAGAAGAAACCAGCCTTTGAAAATAGCCTCACTAGAAAGGCACTCTAAGCTCAATACAGAGACTCTTCAGGGAAGTTGTTTAAAAATGCTTTGTACGCAGCCAATTAACTCCAACTTATTGATTGAGATGGCATCTCTTAATTGTTCAGTTTGTTAACTATTTCTCTTTGAAGAATTTTCTTTCCAAAGAGCCACTTACACCAATTTCTGTAACTTGCCACTCAAGCTATCAGTGGACACATAGGAGTTATACACATAGTGATGAGCTTTTAGTAGTTAAAAAAAACAGCAGCAACAACAATAAGAAAAAAAGTGGTTTGTCTTTGAAAACCACACTGGAAAATAACCACTTACAGGTAATTCTAAATCGAGACTTGTGAAGTAAAGACAAATGCAACCAAGAGCTAATAAAACCCTATCTGTTAAACTCAGCATCCTGTGAGCTGATACTGGGCTTTTAGCACTCACTGTTCTGCAAACCACTGGAAAAAAAAGGTAATGGGTAAAGCAAAAAGATGTGATAAAGTCTTCCTATTTCGCTGAAAAGCCACATGTCATTTGCATGAATCCTTCAGCAAATCATTGCAGAAAAATCAGCTATCAATCAACTGCTGCTTCTATTTCACAAGTTGACCAGAAAGGGGAAAAAAAAAGTGATTTTCAAAATTAAGACTAGTGATGTATAAAGGCCATTAATCAGTATGGAGGTCAAAGACGTGAAGCCAGTTACAAGGTATTGAATTAAAACAGCCAAGACCCACATAGTGTCAGCCCTTTCTAAACTCACATGCTACCAGCATCTAAACAAGAGGGACAGTTTTAGGTAAA
The DNA here is from genome assembly GCA_024500445.1 of Entomyzon cyanotis. Taxonomy (NCBI): domain Eukaryota; kingdom Metazoa; phylum Chordata; class Aves; order Passeriformes; family Meliphagidae; genus Entomyzon; species Entomyzon cyanotis. The sequence goes on along the minus strand of JAKEPQ010001027.1, from coordinate 25,700,700 downwards.
GGAAGAACTATTCTTTATTGATGGGAAAGCACCCAGTATGTGGTTCACGGCCTTAAAGAAAAAAAAATAAATTCACCAGACAAGAAGTCAATGCTGAATGAAAACCTACTGAACACAATTGACAAGCTGGCACCTGTGTCTTTTCCTATTAGAATCCAACTTTGCACTTTCCAGTGAGAACCAGTGAAAGGCAAGTTGCCTTACAGTCAAGCCATGTGTGAAAGCTCTCTCCACACAGGATCACACTGAGAGCATTCACCACGACAATAGCCTCAGATTATTCTAGAGCAACTACAGAGCTGAGAACCCTTGTTTGGCTGTGCAGCGTCCAGTTTTGTTCATCACCAGCTCACCCACACTCCCTGTCTGCAAACACTAAAATACATGTCTGATTCTACCCATGTGGGTATACCCAAATAAGCCAAGCACACATGTGCCAAATCACAGCCAAAACTCATACTTTCCACTTGTTAGATCTCTGGACAGAACCTGAGATTCTCAAATCTCAAAAGCAAAGATGTGATGAAGGCTCTTTTGTCTCCTTCGCAAAGCTGAAGAGGCTGGTGACCGTCCATGCAGTGGATGACAATGTTCTCAGAGGAAGAAAAGGCACATCTGTGTCATCCATACCAAGCCAAGCAAGATTTTTATTGGGGCAGATGAGAAAGAGGGATATTAGGCCTGAACAACAACTGTGTAAGACACAACCGTCATTAACAAATGCCCCTTTTTCCAACCAACAGCAGAGCTGGCTAAAAATAACAGTAATTTAAACTAAAAAGGAAAAAGGAGATGTTTATTAGAAATTATTTTTCAACCAGCTCTAACAAAAACAAAGTAGAGGGAAAATGAAAATAAAAGACATGGTAATGTAATATTAGAAGTACTCAATGTTTTGTGGCTCTTGCTACAGCAAAAGCATCTCCCTGCTCCATCCACAATCTTCCTTGCAAAATCAAAACCAGGCTGACCCAGCACCTCACTCCATGTAATTTATCCCTCCACAAAGAAACATAAATAATACCCTCACTCTTCCTCACTCAGCTATTATTTATCGGTTATAACCACCTTCACTCCAAGATAAAGTAAGTTTCCAGCTCTCTAGATCAGGGGATAATTTCTAGCAACATTTTGAAAATGTGTTTGCCCAGCTGGGGAGAATTCAGAGCAAAAAGGGAAGTCCTGCAGGATGTGCTGGTCTCTGATAGCCAAACCTCTGAACTGTTACATGAAGAACCAAGTCTGAAGGAGAAGGAGTAAGGAAAAGGAAATGTACACATACCACGACATCCCACTTCTGTAATACTTCCTCTCCACAGTTCTCTACACAGGAACAAGGCATGAATCTTCATCATCCCCATCTACCAGGGATGAAACCCTTGCCAAGGAGAGGTGGAATTTCCCCAAGGTAAGAAGGGTACTTTTGGTGGGAAAGCAAAGCTCACACTAAGAAGTGTTACTGGCTCTCAGGATCCTGCTAATATTACCACCCTTGTTTTTCCTGAGAGAAGAGTCCCACCACGTAATTGCTTCTCCAGCACAACAAAGGGCATTGAACTTGGAGTTCAGGGAAGCAGGAGGAGGGGGGTGGAGAAGGGAAACCGGCAGAGTTTCAAATCTTTGGTGTGTATTTATAATGTTGCAGAGAAACTGCATTTCAGGATGAAACGATTATTGATTTCTTAATGGATTACTGCTGCACAAATTTACACCCCCCCCAAAAGCATCAATCTTAGGATAATAATTATAAACCTATCACAGTGTATAGAGCATTCTGACTGAGTAGAAACTTATCGTTATCTGCCGGGAAATGGTCAGTTTTCTAATTTCTCCCACTCCAACCACATTACAGCATGGCAAGGAGCTACTGAAAAATACATGCGATTATAAAACAAAGTTTGTAATAGCCACAGGACATACCTCCAGTTAACTTTCATTAAATGGATCTTCTAAACTACTGCCCTTAAGACAATGCCTTATCCATTAGTGAACAAGTTAATTAGTTATTAGAATCCTTTTATGTTATTTTTCTCATTGTAATGAAGCACCCAGCATTGAGTGAGACTCCTTAATGGGCAACATATATTCACAAACCCACACACCCTCACTTTTTCTGCTTACCAGCCTACAGTCAAATGTTTCTGTAGCTAAGTAATTTTTTAGCAAAGGCATCCATAGAACAGCTTTGCTACAAGCAGCATCATGTTGCAAAAATTACTGAAATACCAACAAGACTCCCCTTGACTTCAGCAAGTGTCAGACCAAATCACTGGAGACAGGGCACTATGGAAATTCAAAAACCATTCTAAACCAAAAATCTCAATACCCCAAAGTTTATGCAAGGTGCAGGAATGCAGAAGATTCACGTCTGTTCAGTGGTTCTCACTTACACCACCACCACTGTTTAACTAAAGGTGTTATATGAGGCTATAGTCTAAACGTGAGCCATGAGCTAAGGGTGACCAGCAAAAGGGCTGGTTGTGAACCCAGCACCTCTGAGCTGCTGGCCCCATCCCTCTTCAAGAGGCAACCACCCTTTGCATCGGGTCAGAGGCAGCAGAAAACCCAACTGGCTGCCTTGATGGCCACACAGTTGACTGACCTGTGCCAGGCATCAGCACAGCTCAGCATACCCTTGCGACTGCAGAAACAGCACCAGGAGCTCCCATCTCTGCTCAGACACCACCCTCTCACTGTGTGATTCCACGCACTACACTGGGATCAGCAAATCGATCCAAGCTAAAAATACTCCATTTTGTTATTTGCTTTTTCTTTTTCAGAAAAAACTGCTGGCATTGCCACAGAGAACAAGGAATGCTGAACTCTGCTTTGAATGCTTGCCTTAGGAACAGTCATCTCGGCTAGAAGGGCATCTGGGGCACCTGCCAGCACTAACACCTTTAAACAGTCCTAACTAATGACAGCCCACACACGTGGTGCCCACTAAAACATGTGCAGGTTAAAACCCTGCACACAACAGCTTTCCAAGCTCCCGCAGCACTGTTCAGCTGCAGTTTGCTCCAGAGCAGAGCTGCAGTTACACCCTGCTCAACACCAATCCCGCTGCTCCCAGTGCTGAGCCTTGCTGTAAGCAGTGGGTAATGGAACAGCTTGTACAAGCCAAGAGCTGGAATTTAAATGGAAAGCTGAGGTACAGCTTGCTTGTAATCTGGCTGTTGCCTTCCACGCCTAAAACAATTTCAAATACAAATGCAGCCAGCTGATGTTCCCCCAGATTAAGCCTGTCACGACGTACAACTTGCCCCCATGATAGGGGTCTGCTCCACAAGTGTGTGGAATTAGAGAATCTCCCACAAAGTGCAGTGGGCTTTGGATGGGTCCAAATTACTCACAAGAAAGCTCTCCAGCTACAGAGCACAGGATCAGCACCTTAACTCTCATTTCTCTAACAGGCTCCAATTCAATTAGTGCAGAAACTTCTCCCCTTTTTCATAACCCACAATTCCAGCCTTCCTCCTCCATCCCAGGAACTACTTATAGCTGCTGTAGGACAGCAAGAGCATCTCCAAAAATCCTCAACTCAAAAGGTGGTTAACAAAAAAGAAAACAGCCAAAAGAAGCAGCATTCTCCAAGGTACACAGGCCACATAAAATAAAAGCAAAGGACCCAAAATTCAACACTTGCCACCAGCTTCAATTAGCAGCGAAGTGGGGTTTGGGAAAACAAGGGCCTCTTCAGAGCTGCTATAGGGCAAAGATGAAATCCCAGAATTAAAAACAAAATCCCCACATGCACATTAATATTCAGAGGCAATTACCTTTCAGCTTAAAGTCAGCCAACATGCATCTTACTACTGCAGCTCTTAAAGCAATCTTGTTTACAACTGGAAATGGATTACATTATCTCAGCTCCACCTATCCACATAATGCAGAGCAAACTGTCAAACATAAAATTACAAAATGGTTATTGTAAGGTATCCCCTTCAGCATAAGAATTAATTTGACCTATTTTATTACTAAATTATTACTCCCACACAAATTTTCTATCATAGATATCTATCAGCACTGACATTTATATTCCAGTGAGGCACTCTCAGATGCCTATTTTCTTCTTCTCCATCTCAAAGGTGTATTGAACAGATTTGATGTAAACAGCCTGCCAAGCTAGTTAAAATCTTTAAACTTTACACATACAATTAGATTGTGACAATAACCATTTGCTTAGAAAAAGAGAGAGAAAGAGAGAGAGAAAGATACATACACAGAGTTTCAGATTCTGAAACAAAATGCTTCACAAATTAAAAAAATGATTAATCTAAATTTAAGAAGGACCTACAGATATTTTTACTATGGCTCTGGCAGGTTGTTCTGATTGTCACCAAGAGACATGATTTGACACAATGGCCCTGATTAAGAATGTGCTTAAGTCCTATTAAAGCCAATGGAAGTTAATCATCTGTTTAAGAGCTTTGCTAAATCAGGACCAGAACAGGAGACATTTCCAAAAAATCTGGGCCTAAATTGAACACACACTAATTAGCTGCACACACCAATTACATGATTATGGATGAAACACAGTTGTTTAGCATTTACAACAGCACACTTTGTGTGGAATCATTTCGAAATAAGGTCTAATTATCATTCCATAACAGGTCCCACAATGCATTATAACCCACATATACCATATTAATTTACTTAAAGGAATAGCTTAAAAAGGAAAAAGAAAAAGAAAAAAGCAGAAATTCTTCCAGTAATATTAGTCCAAATTCTCAAGTGGATCAAGATCTGACCCTTCTGGAACTTACTGTGTTCACAGGGAGAATGTCTGAGTACTCTTATTCAGCCCCATTTCCTTATTGCTACATTTTGCTTACAGAAAATATTCACTCTTGCATTTTAAAATGTAACATTTGTACTCCATGCTGCCTAATGACTTAAGCCGTGTACTCAGGAAACCAACAAATTGGCACAGATCTGCATATCCAGGATAACAAATATCAGCAAATTATTACTAAAAAATATTTGTGCATACAATCCAAAAGTTGTTTTAAGTTTAATTGTGAATGATCTCAATCATTTGAACTATTTGACATTAGCCGGGATTGACAAGTCTCATTTTTATGTCCCTTACATGGACATTTATTAGTTCTTCTTGGCAGTAAGATTTTCAGATGAGTGACTAAAAAAGTCTCCACTTTAATTAAATTAAGCAAAAAAGGCATTCCCAAAGCCAGAGATTTCTGAAAAGCCATGCTTCAGTGCAAAACACAGCTCAGGAATGAGAAGATCCATCAAGAATTACATTTATTAAACAAACACATATTAAAAAAAATCTCATGGTATGTAAGGCAATCTTGCGATTTAAAACTTGACTCATGATTGTGAAAGTTTGGAGTTGGCATGCCAACTTGGTGAGCCATCTGCTCACCAACAATTTATAAACGAGACTGCTGCCAAAGCCACCCGATTACTCAGTTCTAATATTAGTGATGTAACTAAAACATGCTCTTAGGGTTTTTCTCCCCATGGACCAGGAAGCACAAGACAAAAAAACCTCACCGAGAAAAAGTTAAAAATAAAATAGGTAAAATGTATTTATGCTATATTCCCTTCAAGTCTGGTAAGTAGGAACACTAAAGATTAGGTCAATGCTTCAATTCTGTAATTCCCTCTAAACTAAGTCAGAAGGAAAAAAATAAACCAGTAGAGTGATTACAAATGATGGGACAAGGAGAATCATAAAAAGGTTTGGGTTGGGACCTTAAAGATCATCTCATTCCAAGCTCCTGCCATGAGCATGGACACCTTCCACTATCTTGGGTTGCTCCAAGCCCTGTCCAGCCTGACTTTGAAGACTTCCAGGGATCCAGGGGCAGCCACAGCTTCTCTGGACAAACAGTGCCACGGCCTCAGCACCCTCACAGGGAAGAGTTTCTTCTTAATATTCAATCTAAGCCTACTCTCTGGCAGTGGGAAGCCATTCCCCCTTGTCCTGTCACTCCAGACCCCTGTAAGTAGTCTCTCTCCATCTTTCTTGCCACAATTAGGTCACCCCAAAGCCTTCTCCAGGCTGAACAATCCCAATTCTCTCAGCATTTCCTCATAGCAGAGGTGCTCCATCCCTCTGATCAAATTGGTGGCTCTCCTGAGTCATATATTCTGTACCCAATGCCCATTTCTTTGTTAATGATTGAAAAGGTAGTTGGCTAAAATCAAACATACTGTGTTCATCTCATGATAGAATTTATTACATTTTGAAAACAGATTAAAAAAATAATCAAGAAATCATGCACAGAGGCTAGCAGGTACAATTGCTGATTTTACTCGTGATGCTAATTTTATCATTAGAACTGGGCAATTTGGCACAAAAACATTATCCTATTTAAACAATTCTTATTAAAATTCAATGTTACAAATAGCAGCAAAAACATGCTGGAAGTTATTCTACAGTAAATAATCCTTGGGGCAAAACATACTGTAATGAAACTGCATGGAAAATTACTCACTCAATCATTTTTAAAACGTTGAGTCACAATTCAGTTTTGTTGGCCTGAAACTCCAGATCTATCTCCATGGCAAGTTAGTAGCAAATCCCAAAGCACAGCCACTACTCCCAGAGCTCAGACACAGGGATATGCTGCTGCCAGAGGAAACCCAGGAGTGTGCAATTGTCCTACACCACCACTTTCACAGGGCACCTCCTGCCCAGAGAGCTAACAAAACAGTTTAACCACTGCCTTCAGTGTGAGCAGAATCAGGACATTTCCAAGTGCTCTACAGGGGACACTAATTAGACTCAAAACACAGGCAGTCGTGATGGCATTAATTAAGAGGACAATGACAGTGACAAGCACCCTGCTTCATTTCAGAACACCTTGCTCTATCACTGCCAAAAGGAGTAGCTTTTAAATCTGCAGTTTGAAATTAAGTGTATCATCATTACCCAATTACCGTTCTAACTAGTTTCCTCAACAACAGATCGGCTTTATTTACAATTAATTTTAGTTAATGAGTTAGTTGTAGTTTTATCTGACAGATAATGGGAGAGAATTAATAATTGCTTAATCCACACAAAATTTTGTTGTTCACATAGCACACAAAATTTTGACAAATGTTTCTGAATCCCAGCCAACAACCACCAGCACATTTTCACCATCTGAAAGCAGCCAAAGCTCAGCAAATGTTACCATTTTACATTATAGTAGGTTAAACTGTTTATATATATATATAATTAGAATTATTATTATAAACTATGGTCATAATTATAAATTGAAATTTCATCACAGACTCATAAGGAAGCTTTCCCCCTTCCAAAACACCTGACCAGAACAATTGATTATGGTGATCTCTTTGATGGTCTACAAAGATTTATTCCATCTATAGTTGCACAAGAAAATACTGCAGAGACCCAAACTGGTGAATAGACTGCCTTGCTCACACTGAGCATGCTGTCTATCTCACACCTTCGTCCATTCCCCTCCAATGAACTTAAGCCTGGCTTCAAAGCTATTTTAGACCCAGTCCTAGGGGATTTTTTGTTTGTTTTTCTTTTTTTTTAGGCATTGGTTTTAAAAAGTTTTAAACTATCACCTTCTGTTGCCACATCACCACCTTCTCTCAGAAATACCTTCCCCTTCCTGAATCCTGGGACAGTTTGGGTTTGCCTCCAGCCAGTGCAATTCCCTTCTTCTAGCACAGCAGCCTCTGGCTGGGGTGCTGTCTATCAGACACAACATCAAACCTGAGGATCTCCCTGTATCCACTCATTAAGGAACCTTGGATACTTATACAGCAATTATCATTCACATTTCTACAGTGAAAACACTTCTATTTTTTTCCTAAGGCTCTGTTGTTCTAGGCTGTTAGAAAGAACAGCCATGGTTCTGGGGCAGGAATGGCTGAGCTAGGACACAGATAAAACATCCTGACATGAAGATGAGGAAGAACATTACAGAGCAGCACTATAGATTATTTCCTGGAATGCACTGCAGTTTGCTTTGGTTTTGAGTACATATGTGATATATATTTACTCGAGAAAAAAAATCTCACCACTATCGATTTCTCTATAAATATTTAATGGTTACCAGTCAGAAGGTAAATTTAAGTAACAATAGTGCTAATGACGTTAAATGAATGAAGCACTTTAAAAGTGAGAAAAAAAGCAAATGCTTCTTTACAGCATTTTGGAGCAAGAACAGTAAGACAGCAACCTGAAACCATGTTACGTGCTGATACCCTGAGTCATGTCTGGTCTTACAGGCAGGCCAGTGAGGTGATTTTGCACAAACATCTCACAAAAAAACTAGGTTTTGCAAGCAGCAAACTTAGCAGAGACTGGTTTCCAACAACTTTTTCCCATGCATTTGACATTTGAAAAGGGTGGCGCTTAATAGTTTTTCCTTCAGCTGAGGCACAACTCGCATACCTCTCTCTCCTCTGTCTGGCTTCCTCATTTCATAAGAATTGCACTTTTCTCGTATTTTTCAAGCACGTACTTCTCTGTTGCATGTGACCGAAATCCCCTCTAAGTGCCTTCCATTTGTGTTATTGCATTGAACATGTACAGGCTTGATAGAAACCAGGGCTGGACACTTTTTCCTATCTTTTTCTTTGGCTGCCAACCTTCTCTACTTGGTATTAGGTAATTTGGGGGCAGCTGATGGGTCATAGCATTTAGACTATGAGAACACTCTGGGATTCACATGTAAGTACACGGGATTTTGGCAAAATAAATTGTGCAATTCATACAATACAAATTTAAAAGAAGGCCAAGAATAAACTCACAGAGCTCTCACAGTCTGCTAACGTCATATACTACTTGACCCTTAATATACAACTAGCACATCATTCTTCTGAACTCTTGAGAGCTACCTGTACTCTGACAATTTGTAGTCACATACACAAATTATGAAGCTGACTGCCTCCCACCTATAGGAGCTCAATTCTTACTAACATTAATTTCCCTACTTTTTCTCCATCTCTTCATCCTGTGATTTTATCCACTTATTTGTATCTCTTAAACTGGTATCCTTTCTGAAGCTTTTAAAACTGAAAAAGCATGAGATAACAAGGAGATATTGTTATATCACCCCCTAAAAGAACAGATTTTCCAAAGGATAATAGCCTACAGTGTAGGAGAGAGAGGCCTGTGTATTTAAAGTAGGGTGAAAATTTCAAACCGGGGGTTTCAAGTAAAGCTGATACTCCAGCTTGTTCCACACAGCTGCACGGAGATGTATTAGACTCACCGAGGAACCACCTGTGCTGGTAACAAGGTCAAAACAACTGGTAAGGTTGACCCAATTTTGGGAGATTAAACTGTAAAACTATTACTCTCAACTACATTTAGGACATGCCTAAATCTGAAAGGTGATGAGGATTAAGGCACTGAGTAAATTTAAGGCCCAATGGTGTATTCTGAAATATTTCTATACTCAGGCAGACTCTGCACTGGTGCCAGATCCCTGCAGACTCTCCAGGGAGGCAAGAGAGAGGCCCCTCACCATGAAAGCACACGTGCCATACAAAGCCTGTACCTAGGAACCTAGGAATTAAAAGCAGTATGCAAAACTGCTAATTAATAAGATTTATTCTCCTTCAGGGGCCGTTATCTCGACAAGGCAAACCCTGCAGGACATCAGTTTCTCAAGAAATAAGATTAAAAACCAAATGCCATTTTATTCTTTTGCCTGAGCTGTCTCCCTCTACCACAGACCTGGCTGCTAACCAGAACAAGGTCTTCAGTCTACTGCCACTCTTTCCTGGAAATTTTTAAACCATCCACAACTTTAAGAGAAGGGCTACTCTTCCTCAAATGAATAGATTTCATACCTCTTGTATGTAAAAAGACTTGCTTTTTTCATACAGAAAGAAGCAACTTCTTTCATTTTCAAAAGAAGGGAACTCACACTATCCTGTTTGCTGCTCCTTGGACTAGAGCAGGTGTTTAATTCACCCCGCTGAAGTTTAAATGATGCACAGATAGAGTTACCAAAAACTCTCTCTGTTTGTGTTTTATGGCCAGATTATTACCTGAGAGAACAACTTTGCTTGCGAAGGAAATCATAAAATATCCAAAAGCTGAGCTGAGGTCTAGGAAGGATTAGGTTTGAATTCTCATAGAACTGCACACAAACATTCCCAAATCAAAGAGTAGTCATGAGAAAAATTATCAGGGACTTGAGCATGTCACAGGATTCTCCAGCCAGCTTTCTGTGCCACTCACCAACATAATTTTCATGGACTGAGGGAACACATGCCCCTTGAGAAAAACCAGAAAAACATCACTTCCTTCTGATGGAATTGGGAGGTTTTGAAGGGTGGAGGAAATGCAAGGAAAACATCACTAAAAAGCAGCTGGGAAAACTCCAGCCTAATACTGAAGGTCACAGCACAAATATCTTTAATCTAACACTTGTTTTGTTCAAGTGGAGGAACAGAGGGGATAAATAAGAAAATCTGCACCCCCATTGGAACGTCAAGCTTTGTCATGTATGTGGTTTAACCACCAATGGAGCATCTTCCTCATAAGCCCTGCCCAGATCTTCCATTAGCTGGTGAGGAAACACAGCCTGCCTTACCTCCTCACATGAGAAGAAGCTTCATAAGAAAAAAAAGGCGACAGGTGGGACAAGCAGACAAGGTAAATGGATTTTCTGTACTCAGTATGTCCTACCTCCTTTGAAAAACATTTGAGACATCCAACTCCCAAGACAAAGGGCCTGACAACAGCTGTATCAAGATGTGGCTGGGTCTTCTATCCCCACTGCATGAGGTTTCAGGGTGGACAGCAGCACCAAGTCCTCCAGAGGCCTTCTACAGGCCAGAGACAGGGCAGAGACTTGAATTACTCCCACGACTCTTCCCCTTCTCTCTCCCCTAGTGCAGTGACTACACCTGTGCCCAGAGCAGCCTCACAGGTGGTACCAATACCACAGCAGGAAAACAGGCTGGAAAAAACCAGTCTGTGCAGCTTCTCCAAGTAACATGAAACCATGGTGGGGAGAGCAGAGACAGGTCTGCAGTGAATCAGATTCCTCGGCTCATGCCTTGTGTAAAACCTACAGCCTGCTAAGAAGAGGGGCTCCTACCTGTGCAGGAGAATGACACACTTAAACTCTGCTGTCTTTTTCATTCACTACCAGCTGGTAAACACAGATATTCACACCCTCCATAATAGTGGTGGGAGTGTGGTTTGGCCCTAGGGCTGATCTCCCCACATCCCTAAGAGGACACAGGAATCTGACCACCAACCTGAGCTTCACCAAAGGAAAGACTAAGAGCCCTGTGACTTCTCTGGACATGACAAACACAGAGCAACCATGACCTTAAGGAGCTCATACAATGCACATGGAATCCACTGCCTCTGCGGTGTACGCCTTGGTCACACAGCGTTAAAAAAATAAACCCCCAAACTGAAAAGATTTTCTAAAACTGAGAGGCAGAGAGAAGGCAAAGGTCAGTTAAAAAACCCAAAAAAGACATTAATTCACAGAAGTTGACATGATCTATCACCACAGAAATGGGGGGGATCAATCAACCCCATGCTTTTCCAGGAACAGTGTCTGCTGTTTTATGGTACTTTCCAGTGTAACACCTGTAACAGCACTTGCAGGTGACCCTGCCAGCCAGGGCTATGCTCAGAGCAGGAGCTTCTGCCAGCATCTCTCTGCCTGTGAGGGATTACAGTTCTTCAAAGCTACAGGCTGACACAGCAGTGCCAGCAGAAGCCGGTAATGTAGACCTGGCTCCAGATCAAGGGCACATTTTGCTGGGCAGTGTGAATAGGGGCTTGTCCACACTGAGATCTGGCAGTGCTCAGCAGTGTGGGAAGAGTTAAAATCCCGTGGTTGCTCTAATGTAATCACACCACAACAGGGTACTTTAGGACCACCACAATTATTCCTGTACAGGACAAGAAATAAGCTGCACTGGTACTAAGGTACTTCTGAATGCGTCTCATTGTGGGGCTGCAAAAATTAAATGCAAAATAACCCCTAAGCAAAGAAGATATTGTAAAAAAATCCTACTTTTGACAAAGGCTAACATGTATCATCCAAGCCTCCAACCAAAGTGATATACAGCTTCTGTGAGTCAGAAAATAAAAGGCAAGAGGGGAAAAAAAAAGCAGCATAGAAACATGAAGGGACTCCCCCACAATGACCAGAGTTGGGAGGAAAACAGCCTCTGGTCACCTAGCCCAGAGCCATATCTGTCATGCTCATTGCTTCTCAGTGATAATCACAGCTCTGCTTCCTTCCATTGGGATGCAGCAGTCAGATGTCTGGACTCCAAACAAGCGTCCACCACTCTAGGTCAAGGGACAGCATACTGTGGCACAGGCTCCTCAGCTGGGCTGGCAACAGGTCTTGGTAGTAGGCAGAGCAGTGGCTCAGCCTTCTCCTAATTTTCTACAGACCTTTTTCAAGGTGGGTTCTCCCAGGAGTTTGATTCACTGGGATTACTGAGGATAAAAGCAGAAAAGGAGGCTCTGCCTTTTCCTCCTGTATGGAATAGCATCGCTCCTTCAGGGTGCACTCTTGGCAGTGGAAGGACAAGCACTTCTCACCCTCAGTACCACACAAAGGTAACACTGGTAGCTGCATTTCCACCTGTAAATCTCAGTCCTGCCAACCTGCAAACCATCACTTAGCTGAAGGACTAGACAGAGCCTGTGGCCCACATGAATGGGAAACGAGCCTTTGATCTGATTTCCCGGGAGAAAATACCCATTGATTGCAACAGGAGTAGCACATTCCCCCAGATTCAGGGATGGGAAAGACAGAACACTCTCCAATGGCTATCTTGTCATCCAGCTGCTATCAAAGTGTCATATTCCATGGAAGATGAGGATTGCTCTTTTCATTGGCATGTCTGAAAAGGAACTGAAATTCCAGAAGCAAACACTGAAAACTTGCTGACTACAAAGCTAGCAAGAGCACAGTGTTGTAACAGGGTGTGTACCAGGGAAAGTTAACTGAACCTGACAGTCCAAGAGAATAACAGAAGCTTCCTAAGAAAGGTGTGTGCTGCAACAAAGCCCTGGCAGATGACCTCTCAAGAGGCTTCCATCAGAATGAATAAAAACCTATTTAATGAGATTAACTGATCATTTCACTCCACCCTCGTTATAACACTCATTGAGAGGGAGGAATGCTTTTGCAGCCGAGTATCTGACTCCATAGGGAATGCCAGGACTGGGACAGAGGACAGGAAAAATACACAGGGGAGCTCTTTGCCATTGCAGTGGGAGCCACAGATACTCAACCACCAACTAATTTCAGTGGCTACTTTGTGTTGGTTTATATACTGAGTTTGTGTCAGAGGAACTATTTCATTATTTTAACCACAACAGTGTGGAAAATCTGAGCTGATGTGGATGAAGCTTACAACAATCTAAGGTGCATCCCAGGAAATGCTTAATTTCCAGGTAACCCTTTTTTTCCATTTGGTTTGTTTTGTTTTTTTCAGGAAACACATAGTGTAACACTACGTTGCAGAGCTTTAGGTTCTTGGGTGTGGAAAAAACCCTCTATTTCTGTTAAAATCCTGATCATCACCTTTCCAGTTAGTATTTTTTTTTCTCAAATGCCAAGAAAGGTAAATCCATTGGCTAAAATTTTGATGACTACTATCACCCTGGCATTTCTCAGGTAGTCTGAGGATAAAAGACTGAAGCAAAGACTGTGCTCTTGTGAGTGTCAAAGGAGCTCACTTCTTACAGTTCCCTGCCACACTTTATTGAGCTCATCCCTCACGTCTGAGCTCATCTTGGCAAAGTCCATCCTCACCGTTCTTCAACCCACAAAACCACAGGTACATCTGTATTGGGCATCCTTGTGCAATTCCATAGCTGAGCTCTAAAAAAATCAAAGCGTGAGCGCAAAGTCAGACACAAAGGACCGGAGGACATCTCAAGTGACTATCAAAAGTCCACGTCCCCTGCACTGAGGCAGGAGATACCCAGAACAATAAATGCTGCCTACTGTACTGTTTAAAGGTTGCTGAGGAAAGAAGATTCCTCAGCATCTCGAGGTGATCTGGTACGAGTTTTTAGCACTTTCCAAGATATTTGGAAGAAATGGAGACCTGAATCCCCAGTTCAGAGCACAGCAGTTTGGCTGCCAGAATTCTTCATGCCCCAATGCACATGTCCGGGGAGTGACTGCCTTAAAGCATTAATTCAGTTCCCCCCTCCGCAGCCCAGACCGACCAGCTTCAACCACCCCCCTCTAAAGGAAAGCCTCCTGCAGAGGTTTAGCCTCCATCACCTCATCCCACTAAAAAGCCCACAACCCATACCGAGCCAGAAAAGAATCCCAGGGCAGGATTCAGCCTCATGTGCCTGAAAGTAAATGCTGGTGATGGCAAGGTTTGTTTGCCATGGAGCTGAGGCATGCAGCAACTTCTAACTTTACGTGGTTTCATTGCAACAGTCAGGCTCCACCGTTACACTTCTTTAACCCTACAGATGTGCTGACACAGCTGTGGTACCTGTAACTCTGCTCAGGACAACACAACTGTGACAAACAGCAGTTGTATGACAATTCAGGCTTGAAAAATGAAAGTGATCACAAAAGATTTGGGGCTTTGATGCTACAAAAAAAAAAAGTGCAACTGATAGTCCACCCTAATCACTGGGAATATAATATTAGCTATATTATAATAGAACTTTGCCCAGCTTCTCTTTAAACACCACTCCTGAAATCATTCCCACTCAGTGCTGCTTTCCCAATTAGCAATCTTGTCAGACAGCGCGATCATTCCCCACCACAGAGAAAATGCAATCGCCTCATTATTTTCAGCAGCAGAGCCAGCCGATATGGTTTATTCTCTTAATAAATTAATTCTCATAACTTACTAACACTTCAAGCTACTACAAACACCTCTTGAAAGTGTACCACAATTTTAATCAGTTTCAAACATCAGATGTTGGGTTTGATACTTATGATTGTTCTGACTCTGCTTCATTTAAGAGCTCCTTTTGTCTATGAAAGCAAGATAAGAAAGTTAACTGGGACACCCACTGTCAAGTCTCTAATTTAAGGGGAAATTGCCTTTATCGCTGACTGTCAGATGCTAATAGCTGCTGCTACTATTTTCCCTATGATACCAGGCCAGTGATCTTGGAAAAGTGTCCTTCATCCTATACAAAGCAATGATTGAGTCAACTAATTGAACAACTGTGCCCCTGCAGTTTCTAAAGCAGACATTCCTCTAAGTCCATTTTAACCTACAGGGAAAAAAATATCTCTAGTAACTGTAGTAAGAACTCAGTGTGGTATTATGAGGAGGTGACTGGGAATTATTTCTTTTTAAAGCCTCTTTTATAAGGATTCCCCATTAGCCTTTAATTAGCATGCCAGTTCCTATTCGAAGGTTTGTGATCACTTATAGCCCAGTTCAGCATTCACAGAAGGGAACAAGACAGACTCCCTTGAACTCGGTGGGGTCTAGGGGGGGGCTTAGGGCCATGCAGGGAACTCTCCAGTACCAACACAAAGTTAATTGAGTAAGCCTTTGACACCCAGCTCTGAGTGTCAGCCTTTGTAAGAGTTTTCCTATGGCAGATCAAAAGAAAATGTGGACTTCCAGATTTGGGGCTATGTAAATATATCATCTGTACTCAGCAGGTGTAACACTAATTCATCTTTTGCTGTAGAGAAAAGTGAGATGATCTATCAACCTATTCGGTTTGACTATTTACATGTATTTTAAATCTTTGCTTACACAAAACTACAATGAAGTATTTTAGAACAGAGCATCTGCCAACACACATGCAGTGTTCTGCTAAACGCAGGTATATGTAAGATCATCAGTTAGCTATGACAGGTGATTTAGTGTGATTCATCTTTCAGGATCATCTCATTCACAAGGAAAATTGAGTGTCATCCCCATCCATAACCTACAAATATCATCTAGATACCTGAAAATGATAATAGGTTAAAGGATGTAGTAGCTGAAATATTTGACCCAAACCCTTTTGGAACAGAACCTAAAACATCAGTAATCCAGACAGAACTACTAACACAGATTGCCAGGGGCTAATGAACATAGAAAACTCTTTATCCAGCACATAATTTTGCTGTTGCTGGGAGAGTACTACTCAGTCATTTCAGCACAGATCCAAGAAATTTCCCTCTTTTGGCGTTTCTCCTTTTGAGCCAGACACAAATTCCGACTAAATTAAGAGCTGTGGTTCAAAACAAGTCAACAGAATGCAAGATGAACAAAGGTCAAAACTTCAATCTCCACCTTGCAGGTGCACATTCAGAGCGTACAGCCAAAGAGGGCCATGCACTTCTGGCAGTGACTGGCAACCCATCTGGGAGGGAAATGTTTGGGGTCTACACCCTGTATCACCTCCTCCATTCCCAGGTCCTACCCAGCCAGAGTGACATGTCCTGGGTTTTGCTATAATGGTAGCCAAGACCACTTAATCTCCAGCAACCCACTGGAAATCAACCCATACTGAATAGAACACAGCCACTGCCTCCACTTAAAACAATGGATGATGGATCAATCCACTGGGACCTACTAAATGCGTACAATGTTTCAAACAGCTATTCCACCTCCATCTCTCCCTTAAAAATACCAAAAAAAAAACCCCAAAGGAGTTAAAAAAAGAGGTCGCAGGCCCCTGGGCTGCCAAACCTTTAAAAGGATTTCCTGTGCCCCACAAAACAGGTGGAAAGCTCTAAAGCACAGCCTGGCGATTTAGCCTACACGTGCCAGATTCAAGATTTGGCCAAAAACCTTAAATGAACCAATGTAACAGCTGCCACAAAAGCCAACAACCTCTAATCAATATCTTCCATGTTTAAGGCAGCACAAGCTGCCTCTCTACAAAACAATCCTAAGCCTGCAAAGAGTAAATAAATTATAATAAATTTAAGAAGCTTGAGTTTTGCATGGCTTGGGAAACTCAGGCAGAGCCCTTAATTTTTCAATAACAGCACATCTTTAACACAGAGCAGCAGTGATGAAAGCATTTGAGACACCTGTGAGAGACCAAAAAACACCTCTAAAAAAAATAATATATTCACCAAGGCTGCAGATACATGTGTGTTGTAAAGAACTGGCAGAGCGTAAAAACCATTGAAAATGTTAACACAATGAACATGAAAATACTGAGTGTGTTAAAGCCTTTTGCATGACTTCATTCTAGATCTTTTTATTCCTCATTTGACTTTGGTTTTAGTCTAGATTATAAAGAAGATTTAAATCAGAGGTATTTTTTTCCCTTCCAATGAAGCCTTCCCATTAATAAAAAAGGAAACAAAGAAAATGAAGAAAGTAAGTAGTAAAACTTTTACAACATAATAAAGTATATCAGAATCCCAGTGCAGCACAATTGGAATTGTCTAAAGATGCTGAATTATGGGTGGTTGTAATATAAAGTTCAGTCCATAGTATTAGAAATCATATTCTCCAGCAACATGTATATAATTGAGAGATCTTCATAATAACCCCCAGTTTAAAGGCTCATAAAACTGCGCTTTACCTGTAATTTGCTAGAGGAAAGAATTCTTAAAGGAAAGTAACATCTTTTTTCTCAGAAAGACTCTGAAGGCAATACACAGTATATTTCTAAGCAAGCAACTCTAAAAGCTGTCTTTCACAGCTTTCGGTAGGGCATTACACTAACACTCGGTTTAAATAGATATAAATGTATCTGTTGCACACACAAACCAGAAAGAAAATTAGTATCACATGGAGAAGAACACTGTAAGTATGTTGGAAGCAAAATATGTTACATTTTTTCTGGACGATAAGTACAGAGGTTACATTAAGGTAAATATCTTGATGTAACACTGTAACTGACACTTAAACAAAGTAGGGCACTCACACACACAGAAAATGAAGGTTGTTGCTTTTATGAATTGCGTAAACTACATTTATCCACCTCCCATAGATAGCAGGAGAATAATTCTATAAATATTATCAGCACTTGACACCCTCAGTAGACTCCCAAAACTCTCAGTTTCTATCTGCCATTCTAAACCGAACTCCTTTCAGTTTGTTATAGTCAACTGTAGTTTTGTAAGTAAAATTTGTTTGTTTTCAGATAAAGCTACTTCAAGCTGTTTCAGGAAGCAAAGCAAGTAATAGTAATAATAACAACAAAAACAATTTCCATTTGGATTTCAAAACCTGAGGAAACAAAACCAGCACATGTCAAGCCTAGTGTTTTCCTACCTGGAGCAGGTAAGGACCAGCTCTCAAATGCCACCTTGGGATAGTTCAGACTAGTAATCCCGTCCATGTTTAGATGAGACACCAGCACAAACAAGACCAAAAAAAAAAAAGAAAACCTTCCCTATCCTCTGTTGTTAGCAATGCCAACAGCAGTGGCTAAGATGTGGTAGGCAAACTGAGGAGCAGGAGGACCAGAACAACCCAGCCCTCAGCTGGAGAGAAACAGGCTTAAGAGGAGACTTACTGCCTGCCATGTGACAGGGGGAGGTGTGCTGCCCATTGGGAGTGCTGGAGGTGAGGTCGATGGCCATGCCGCAGTGCTCCCTTTCAGGAGAATAGTCATTGTCACCTGCGAGCACAGAACATGTCCACCGTAAGTTCTTATCCCCTTCTTCAGCAGAGGTACGCAAAGACTAGGAACAACAGCTTCACCCCTGCCCTTCCCTCCTTTACTGGTGGGGTCTCCCAGAGCCTCTAAAATCTGGACTCCCAGTGGCCACAAATAAACATTTGGCTGATTTTAAGAGCCCCCTAAACTTACTGTCACCAATCTTTTACACACGGTCCTGTGACAAACCTTGTCCCAGCTGCTTGGTTTCAAGTTAGGATTACTTTTCCATTAGCAGACAGTGAGAATCCAGGCTGGGCAGGGGAAGACTGGAATAGTAATTCACCATACAGACCTTCCCCCCCCAAAAGCTCTGGGTTAACTGACAGTTAAACAAAGCACTTCCACAAATCCCCTCACACAAAACAAGAGAAATACATAGGGAAAGGCATAAAAAGTTTTTGGCTGCAGTTTGAATTTCTGCAGATGAACTCTCATTTTCAAAGTTCAGTCACCCTCAGCAAATATCTAAACCTAGAGATACTCATCCATGCACCCATCCCCATGCATTTCTCAGTCATAGAGAGAGTTTATATTTAAATGCTACTAATTCAGTGTCAATATAAACACTGTACACAAGGAAGCTAAACTTTCAGGTGTCTGCATTATACAAAGGAGAGTAAGAAAAGTAATTCAGAATAATCAAACAAAATGACTACTTACATGTAATATATCCATCAACAGCGTCTGCTTCCATAGTCAAAGTGCAGTGCTGCAAGGCAGAAAAGTACACCCTCAGAGACGCCTGTCAGTATCAACCATTAAATGATTAAACTTACTTAAAGCCCTAAGTAGTTGCCCATTTTATTGCTGTTGCAACCACTGCCTAAAGAAACACACAAGTGCACTGGATATGCTCTGAACTCTTCCTGTAAATTATGTGAGTAAAGACATGCAGTTGCCTCCTGGGCAGGTGGCACCTGGATCATCCTGGTCTGACCATACCTCTCTCTCTATGCCACACTCACATTTTTGCCTGATCTGAGAGTTTTTCTCTGAGTTTCCACTTGTTATGTTCAAGCTGGAATGGTAATGCTTTATCAATTATCCACTCTATCTGCAGCCAGAACAGACTTTGAGGATACTGATACGATTAACAATTGCTCTTTTCACACGCACTGCAAGAGACTCCCTCCTGGTCTAAGCAAAATAAACCCTCCTGTCTCCATTCCCCTTGGACAGGGTTGTTCCAGCTTTGTCTCACACCTCTGCATGCACACACACACCTGTACACACACGTGTTCACTCTAACCCTATTTATCTGCCACAGCACAGGGCCAAACATCACATTTCATACTTCCAGATCGTGCATTTTGTGGTGTGAAGCAATCTTAAAGTTTCTGGAAGCACTTTGCTGACACAGAACAAGCTATTACTTTCCCGAAACCCAAGTAACTGTATAGAATGACACCCCCTAGCTATCATTTGATATATATTGTGAGGGGGGAGAAAAAAAAGGAGAGATCAATAATCATAACTATGTTCTTTTAAGTGGAAAAGTTAAGAATCTGACATGACCAGAAGAGAATTTTATTTCCTCTCTCCCTCCATGGCCTCTTTTTTGCCTTTAGTTTCAAAAGTCTCACTGCACCAGGCAGCTAAATTATTCACAATGAGCCATTTCTGTATTGATCGCCAAGTATATTTAGCCCTGGCTCCTGGAATTTCTCCATTACTTACTGGAAAACAGGCAGCTTCACTTCTTGTCTCCAAAACCACTTCCCTCCCCCTCCCTTAACCCTCTTTCCTTCCCCCCCCCCCCCCTCCCCGCTCCCTGCCTTTCCCCCAATAAATAAATACTTTTCTCTGTGCTCTTCCTTGGTATAAAGCAGATCAAATTCCCAAGGCATTCAGCACATAACACTTAAATTTCAACCTGCACAGCTGCTACCAAACTCTCTTCAATTACTGATTTTCAGAACTCTTAAAAATAATTCTCAAAAAAACCCAAAAAAGTTTTCAGAACAGGTAAGCCACTTCCTCAAGCCCTTCAAAATTACCTTATCTTTCCCCTAGTCCAGGTAGGCAGGCACACACTGAGAAAAAGAAAGAAACATCAGAAGCAACAGGGAAAGAACATCCCAGCCAATGAAGTGGAAGGAAAGAAAGGGGAGGAAGGGAGGAGGAAGAGAAAGGAAGACAAAAAGAAACACAGAAACATCCATAACCTAAATTAAAACACGGCTTGAATTTTTTTTTTTCTTCAAGGGGGAGAGGAGAAGGAAGAGGAGAGGGAAAAGAAAAAGTTTGGTCACCATTTTTAGGCTGGTGATGGCAAATCCCAGCTGCTGAGCCTCCCTCTCCACAACGAATGGAGGGAGTTTTGCTCGAGCTGAAGACACAGAAAGATGGAGAAAGTTTTAAAAAATGTTTTTTTCAAAGGCGAGGGGGGAGAAGAGGGGGGGAAAGAGAGACAGGGAGGGGGAGAGGGATAGGGGAGAGAAACCCGCCCCCGGCACTTACAGGTGGGGCATGCGGAGCCGGGGAGCCGGGCAGCCCCGGGATGAGCCGGCGGGGAAACTCGCTCAGGAATGGCACATACTTTGAGGGAAGATGAAGAACAAAAATAAAAAAAATAAAATTAAAATAAAAAAGAGGGAGAGGGAGGGAAAGAGGGAGAGGGAGAGAGGTCAGCCGGTGCTACAGCAATGCGATTAACCAGCGCGGAGAGAGAGAGAGAGAAAAACTTGATCCACCGGTTCCTTACGGATTCCACGGGATCGGGGGGGAGCGGAGGGAATGCGGGGCGGGATGGGAAGAGGGGATGCGGGGCGGGATGGGATGAGGGGGCCCGGCGGGCGCACTCACACCCCGCGCAGCAAACCCGGGCCAACTTCCCCGGAGCGCCGCTCCGGCCCTGGGCGACGCCGGGCTCCGCGCCTCATCCCTGCCTCTCCCCGCCCCTGCCACAACCTGTCAAAGTCAGGGAAGTCCTGCCTCGCTTGTCATTTTATTCCCGTTTCCCCCTTCTCCCCGCCGCAGGCCGCAGCCCCCCGGGGGCGCGCAGGTGGCGGCGGGCGCTGAGGGAAATGGCAGCGGGGCCGGGCTGGCTAACGGACCGGCGAGACCCGCCGCGCCTTCGGCCCCTGCTCTTTTTGGGCTTTGTGGGGCGGTTTTGCTTGGTTGCGGTTTTTTTCTTATAATATTTTTTATTTTTTGGGCTAACAGCAACAAGTCATTGGCGCCCGCGGGGATGCTGCACAGCCGCGCTCGGCTCGGGGACCCTCGGCACACACAGACCCGCACGGATGGACCGAGCCCCGCGCTCCCCCGGCCCCGGACGGAGCTGTCCCTCCCGCCGGGGAAAGGGGCACCGGGGAGGGAGGGGAGAGGAGGAGAGGAGGGGAGGGGAGAAAGAAAAAGAAAGATATAATAAGAAGCCAGGCGCAGATTTACCTCAGCCGCGCAGGCAGTGAGTCAGTTCCATCCCCCTTTTGTTTGTGTGTTTATTAGTGTCGGCTCCCTCTGCCCAGTGGAGGTGTGTTTGTGCACGGCAGTTGGCTGTGGGGGGACTAAGGCGGCGGAGGAGCCGTAGCTAAGGGTAATCCTGTTTTTACTTCCTCCATCTTCAGAGAGCAGAGGGTTAGCCTGGGACAGCTGGTCAAACCCCGAGAAACCGATCCGGCGGCGGCGGCGGCGGCCGCTCTCCCTCCCTCCCTCTCTGCCTCCCTCCCTCCCACAGACACACAGACACACACTCATTCGCTCCCTCCTTCACACACACTCTCTTCCCTCCCTCACGCACAGATACTCGCACTCCCTCACACACCACACACGCTCCCTCCCTTCCAGACACACGCACTCCTTCACACACACACAGCACACTTCCTCCTTCACACGCACTCCCTCACACGCACACTCTCCCTCCCTCAGGCTCAAACCCACAGACACACTCATTCACTCCCCCCCCCCCTTCCCTCGCTCACACGGACACTCTGTCTCTCCCTCACTCACAGCCAGCCCCTCACACACACATTCTCACTCCCTCACTCACACCCGGTCCCTCACACGCTCACGCACCCATTCACTCCCTCACACTCAGTTCTTCCCTCAAAGTCCCTCAGACGGACACACCGGCTCCCTCCCTCGCACTCAGTCCCTCACAGACACACACACACACACACTCACACTCACTCCCACAGACGCGCAGTCCCTCACACACTCAGCTCAGTCCCCCGCTCACACACACGCTGTCACACTCGCTATTCCCCGCAGACCCTTTCCCGCCCCGCGGGGCCGGCGCGGCGGGGGGCGGGTGCCCGCAGCCGGCGCGAGGCCGCTCAGCGCGCTCGGCAATCGATTACAGGACAAGTGCGGCCGCCGCCGCCGCCACAGTGCGCGCCCCGCGCCTCACGCGGGCGGGCGCGCGCGCCCTCAGGGCACGGCCGCGGCCCCTCAGGGCGGCCCCGCTGCGGGCACCCTCACACCGCCGGCAGCCGCCGCCCCGGGGCTCCCGCCGGGCGGAACGAGGTGCCGCCGGAGTCATGATTCAGCACTTCTATTTATAACCGGCCGGGGGGCGGCCGGGCTTCTTACTTAATTAAACATTCACGGCCGATACGAGCGGGAGTTTCTGGTCCGTTTACGCTTAGAGACAGCCCGGGTGCAAGCGAAACCTCTCCGTGCCATTCACCCCTCCCCCCGAGAAGTCTGTGTGCTGGGAAAAGTGGAAAAATCAGCATTCTTGTCCTGAGGGAAATCCTCGCGCTGCCCCACAGCCAAGGCTGAAGGAACAGCGCCGAGTATTTCCCACAGCGAAGGGACACCCCAGAGAGAGGAACCATCCCCACAGACCCGCTCAGGGCCTGACAAACCCCCGCTGAGGGGGCTGAGGGTCAGTGTTTGATGTGCTTCCTCACAGCAGTTTTCCCTGCTTTCCGCAGGTCCTGGATCAGGTGCAACAGCATCGTCCTGCTTTCTTCTCTTTGAACTGCTGGGCGCTGGTGACCCTGGTAATGTCATCATTAGGCATTGGAGTTTACGGCCCGTTAAGAAGTGGAGGTTTTGTCTCTCAGGCACTATATGCACAGACATTTTGAAATTTCAATTTGCAAAGTTAAGCACGCAAACACTAGGAAGCATCGAAATTCAGGCTGCCGGAGCACCCTTGAGCCTTTTGACCCAACAGAGCAACTGGTGGGAATATTGGAAGAGTTGTCCTTGTTTTTCATTGGTACCGAAGGGGAGTAACACATGCATTTTGCCAGTGAATTTCAGACATGCACCAATGGAAGTACCTCCATCACTACCTACTCACATTCTTTGTGTATCCAAGGCTCTAGGTACTGGAAAAATTTGCTTGGAGGCAAAATCTTAACTACAGAATCATGAAGCAAAAGTCTTAACTCTTGCTCTCACTACATACAAGCACGACACTGTTGTTAACAACAAGGTAAACCCCAGGTTTCATTAGCACCATTTCACACCAAATGAGATTCTGCTTTGTAGCACAGCAGAGCCACCCAACCCTGAGAGAGGGAGACAAACCGCACTTTGGAAAACACGCTAAATGATTCAGCCAGCCCAAGACACTGAAATTAATCCACAGCTGTCTACCCAGCACCACAAATTTGAGCCAATTAGTCATTATGCCACATCTGTGAAGTGGGTTTAACTTAACTCTTCTCATTTTGCATAGGAAGGATGCAGGAAGGTCAGGGCACTGGCCACCGAGAGCACTCAGAGCTGAGCCTAGAAAGCAGACTTCATGTTTCCCACGCCTACGTTTCGACAACTAGACTTGGCTTGCCTACACCAGAAAATAGACTGGCGTAGCTGGAGCTGGGTAATTATACCATAACAGTTTATGCCGGAATAACTCTCCTTGTGGACACTCTCCTCCAGATGGTAAGTGACTTCCGAGAAGCTGTCCAAATGAATTCACTCAATAGCACACACTTTGAGTTTTGCCTTTTTCCCCCACCTTCCCCTCTTTGTTTTGGGGGGTTAAAATTTCTGAGTTGTGGGTCTCGGCAGCATTTTGAAGCCTTTGATCACTTTTACAGACCATTAAAAAGCAGGGACACATACAAAACATGTCATTGAAATGCTACAAGTCTTGTTGTCAAGATTTTTATGGTGCTTTTCATCAAAATGTTGAAAACTGAAAGCTTCCAGCTGGCTCTCCTTACAGGTAATAACTTAATAGCTAACAGCTTTTCTCCCAAAGCTGCTGGAACCTGCTTGGGCCATGGAAGCTGATGGGAAAAGCCAGACCCATCCTCTACAGTAAATATTTTCTGATTTTTTAATCCTTCTCCACAAGCTTTCAAAACCAAATGAAGCTGTGAAAACAAGGAGGAGTGACCAAGGGAAAAGTAAGGGGCAGGGAATAAAGTGACAGGACTTGCCTTTGTAAATCAGCTCGCTAAGTCCAAGGGCTGCAGAGATGAGCACATCCTCACTACAGCAACACGGGGCTGAATCACTGGTTTCAAGGCAGAACTGAACTCTGGGCTGTAGCAGGAGCTCCACAGTGATTTACATCGACCTGAGCTGCTGTGGTGCTCTTGAGGGCAAAGTGAAAGCTTGGGGATCAGGAGAGCAGGATTCATATCCAAACACGACCAGAGGTTCTCGGAGTAATTTTGGCCATCATTATTGCCCTGCATTTCAGTTCTGCATTTCTAAAATACAGCAATCAATGCAACGAGGGCTTTTCTTCTGCTAAGCAGTGTCCCCAGAGTAGTTCTCAGCTTTGCCAGGGAGTTCCGCCACATTACAAGAGGTCACTCCAGCACACCTCTGAAAGAGCCATTCCTGGAATTCCTGGGAGCTTCTTTCCATTGCCACCCACAGGATCTCTGCCCTGCCTGCCCTGGGACAGTGTCCTGCCACAGAATTCCAGCTGTCCCAGGAATCACAGGCTGTGCCAACAGCCACCTACTCGAGAGCTGTGATGTCCTCCTTGGCACTTGCTCAGTATACCTGAGCTTCAGTTCCCCCTCCTGTGTGCTGGAGATAACAGGGCTCCCCAGTCTCACAGGAGAGTTTAATTCCTCATCATTTGACAGCAATGTGCTTTGATAGGTTTGATGGGCTCAGCCTGTCTCAAGCTAAATATTTAAACATTTAACCCATATATATGTGTGCATATGCACATGCGTGAGAATTACTATTCAAAACAACCATCATGCTTTTTATGTAAATTCTGGTTTAAAGTTTCTAATTCCCCTTTTTTATATGCCTGTATAAGGCCAAGGTGCTCTTGGAGTTCACTCCCAAACCCTTCTATTAGGTATTCATGTAAATTGTGGCTCAGCACAGCATAAACTCGAGACTAATTTATACTTAGCAAATTAAATAAGACTTATGTGCCACACTGTTGCCTTGGACAGCAGGGAACACGGTGGAGCAGCAGACCCCTGCATCGGCTCTCTTGCTGTCTGACTGAGCCCTCTCTTCTCTTCCCACAGAAGGGGCACTTTGAAGACAAACTGGATCCAGTCCCAATATACTTTGAAGAGGGCAAACACAGACCTTTCTTTACTTAACTGTGCATTGGGCAATCTAAAAAACATATAAGCACTAATCTATTTGTTATTCCATCTCCTCCTCTTCCCTACAATGAAGCACTGTTTTTTGCTTATATGTAACAATAAATAGACCTATAAAGAAAATAATGAACATCCTTGAATACCTTCAGAGCATACTCCATTAATTTTAAAAGGGACGCAACATACTGTACCCCTTGTATTTCACCAAGATAAAAGTCTATAGATTAATTCCTATTAAAACAGTTGGTATTTTCAGGACATGCAGATGTAATTTATGGAGAGGCATAATACTCATAATAGCTCAAAGGCCACAGAAACTGTAGATCTGTGTCTGTTACTGTAGTTGTACAGGCATTCATTGTACAGAGAGCAGTTGAAAAGGCAGAGTATGTAATCTGAATACTAAATTTGTGAATAGTTTCTCACTTGGGCTGGTTAGGCTTTTCAAGCGCAGCGGATGCTTTGTGGGGGACTTTGTAAAACATTCTGCTAATATATCACATGGTTGCTGTATTTTCTCTTATCTTTACTGTCAGAGCTTTATTCATGAAGACACAATATTTGATTCTTAAAAGGGCACCAGCTCCTACTCTGTGCTCTCCACCTGAATTCAGTGTGCTCTGTGTGAGACTATTTTCACAACAAATACTTCTTCCTTCCTCTATAAAGTGGACAACTTTAGGTGTATATAACCCAGAAGTATACAAGAAAAAGATATTTTCCCTCACCCCCACATATTCCAATTGCTATATCCAAGTTACTTGGAAAATAGTATTATATTTTCTTTTTCATCATCCACAATAAAAGTGTACAGATTTTGTCTTTTATTATAGAGATATAAATGTATATGGATATTTCATTTATGAGGAAAGGAAATTCTAAAGTGCCCTAACAAAATTTAATTATGACACAAGCTACTAACAGAGAATCCTTGAGCCTGGGATCATTTTTATTCGTTGCTTGTACAGCACCTAGCACAATGAGGATTTATGCATGACCTAGCTTCCCACTTAGTACTTCAACAAAAATAAGAATTAACTCTTGCTTTGCTGATGGCTGGAAAACACAGTACCAGTAGAATTACATACATCCCATATTGCACAGAGAACACCACAGAATTATGAAGCAGATGAAGCAGCCAATACCTAAGTGTGCTGGATTTATTTAAATGACTGGAGCTGCTGGAGACATTTAGGCAGATAGACAGTTGTTACTCAAGCTAAAATGTGGCAAAATTACAAGTGTCAATTGTGTTGAGTATTGCAAAGTACCAGAGAACATTCAGTGACAAACAACCAGGCTCACAGCTTTGCTACAGCTGAAAACTTGGTGGGAATGGAGTTCTTCCACTTCTCTATTACCACAAGTGTTGAATATTAAAAGGTAAAAAGTTGCTATTTGGGTTTGAAGGGGCTTTCACAACACTGAAGTCTTCTACCAAGTGAACATTGTAAGGCTTCCAACACTGACCTGCTGGGTTCAGCCTGCTCTACTCTGGCTGTATTCTCAGTCCTCACGCTGAGGGAAATACAGACTAGATACAGCCACCCAATGCATACAATTCTGAACTTGAAAACCACTACAGCTCTTTAAAGCTTGGCAAAGAATTGAGGAATAAGGACATTTTCTCATTGAATCCAGCCTGCCTGTAAGTTCACAGCACTGGCCAGTGGTTCCTGGGGCCCAGGAGCCACAGAGATGTCCCAGGCTAGCCTGGCAGGAGCCTCAGCAGCCCAGGGTCCATCCCAGAGACCCCAGCCAGAGATGATGACAAGACCAACCAAGAACCTTGATCTTCAAGCAAAGTTGGAGTGATGAGGCAGCTCAGAGATCACACGAAGAAGTCATTCTGCAGGTCAGTCTGCCCATGCCTAGGCAGGGGCACAGCTACAGCCATACAGGAGATCAGCTCTCCTCAAACAAAGCCCAAACTCTGGGGCTGAGCTTAAATGAGCTCCTGACCCATGGTAGGAGCATGGGTGGAGGCCCCAGCTGAGACTGATCAGGGTTGTTTAGGTCTGTTAGTGCCAACCCAGCTTCAACTCTGAACAATATGGAAAAACAAGGAAAGTAGTAGTTGACCTTACCATAGTAAGTGAGGTAGACTCACTGACTGTGTACACTCTTGCTTTGCAGGAGCTGGCACAAAATCATTGAATTATTTAGGTTGCAACAGACCTCTAAGGTCATCAAGTCCAGCTGTTGTCCCAGCAATGCCAGCCCCACCACCAACCCATGTCCCCAAGTGTCACATCTCCATTAGTTAGCTGTCCCCCCGCTCCTTTGCTGGAAGAGCGATGCTGTGCATGAGGGGTGTGGCGTGTTAAGCTCACATCACACCTTACTTTGCCGGAGCTTGCAGATCTCCCTGGAAGTTAAACAGGCTGTTTTCCCTGATTCTACTTGGGTGGTTGCAGGGTCTTTCTTCAAAGCACCTGAAGGATGTCCTGTTTAATCACTTCAGTCCTCACTCGCCACGTTTCCAAAAACAACACCTCCCCTGTTCAGTGTGCATAGCTACAGAAAAGTCAGCACAGATCTACTGGAACGCACTTTACCCTCATTAGTTCTTGCTCCTCTTCCTTCTCTGCTTTTCCAATATCAAGCCAGTGCTTGTAGAGAGCCAGGAAGAGGCTGGGTTATTAAAACTGGTTTCTGTGGATGTCAGGGACTGAAGAGGCAAAGCATCTTTCAGCCTGACAACTCCTGCAGGTGTGAGGCTCTGCAACATGAGCTGATCCAGGGGGTAGGTGCAGGAGTCCCAGGTCAGGGATTAGTCAGTCCCCTCTGTGCTGTTCAGCACCAGGTATAGACTCAGAGGGAGCAGTGCAGCGGGAAGGATCACATCTGCATTGAGCACTGGGGTGAAAAGCTGCCATACAAACCAGTCTTTAGATCCCTGCAGAAACAGTGTGTCATGAGTCTCATGGGTAATGAAGTCAGAACATGAAATAGTCTGAGAAAACACAAACACCCAACCCTCCACCTCCAGAAGCAGCACAGCTGAGCCAAAGGCTGACATTGTCATCTCAGAGGTGAAGGACAGCCTGGGGCCTAGGCCCAAGTCTGGATTGTGGCTGACTGGCTTTCAATGCCTTGCTTTGGAGGAGGATATTAATTTCCCCCTCCATTTACAAGGGCTATTCTGCCATAGGCACCTTGCTTAGCCTCCTATTCCTCATCTGCTTCTAGAGTCCATGGAAAAGACTGATGAATCCATTTTGCAGCTCCAAGCACCAAAATTAGATTCCTGCTTGTAGTCACTCTCCAGAGAAGCATTTCTTTCTCCAGTGACTACAGAGGGAAGCTGCAAATACCAGCTGGCTAAATTAGTTCCTTACAGTGGGTGAATATCCCTGTCCATACTTCTGAGAAAATAAAGCTGATGGAATTGCTTCTCCTCTGTCAACTGTGTTGAGAATCAGTGACACCTCGGGGGCAGAGACTTGGACACAGCTGTGATGGAGATGTGCCAGTGAGCAAGAGGGACATTTTAAAAAGGGGTTTATATACCTCCTTTGTGCCCGTAAGCAGGGTCATCCTAGAATTATCCTGGGGCTTGATTGTGAAAAGAGACACCTGAAATTAACTGGCCACATAATCAGCTTTAAAGCAGAGGTAGGTTAACTTTGATTAACCACAAATACCAATTTAGATAATAAAAATAAAACATTAGCATCTTTTTATGCTACTCTTAGCATTTCATGAAACAACGTGTGACCACAGCCTTTTAGAGCTGCATGTTAATTTTTATTGCAGAGCTTTGCTCTGTCTCGCTCCAACAGCAGAGCTGATGGAGTGGTCCACGGCCCTTTTAGGAGACTGGTTCTTTCAGTGGAAGAAGATCTCTTCATTTTCCAAAGTTTCACTTATTATTCTTATTTTACTTCAGGAAAGGAATAACATTTCTCTACATCCAGACATTACCCACACATAACTGTGCAAGCAAAGAAAACATAACTTCATTCTTGTGGTTTGAAAATGCCTCCTTTTTCCTGTTTATTTTGTTGTTTTTAAGAGGGAGGCGTTTCTATTTTTTAGTTCTCCTTTGGGGATTTAAATCAATGAACACATCATTTGGTCTTTATATTAAAGAGACAGTCTTTTGCTTCTGGCTACGTATGTGGTCATTTTCTTCTGAGATGTGGAAGAAGAACTGTTTCTTTCTATTTATTAGTAACCTAAGGGATTCTCCTAAATAAAAGCTTGGGTGGTGGAATGATGGCTAAGAAGACATCATTTTATCAGGTATCTTTTCTTCAATGCATGGGCCTGAGCTTATACCACTAACATCAATATTTTTCTCCTCCTGACCTCAGCTGAAAAGACCCCATCTAAAATCTATGAAAGTAAAACGCAAAATATTCAAATTTTACAGCATTATGAATGACACAAATAGAAAATAATTTTCAGATATTATCATCATCTTTGTCTTAAAAATTCTTCTCGTTGCTTTTGCTGGTTTGTTGCATCTGTACACTACAAAAAAGTGATATTCTCAACAAGATTTCCTCATACCAAACACTCACAGAGTGGATTATGAAGCCCTATGGAAGCCCCAGGTTTCAGCTTAATCCTTGCATTTTAAAGGCAAATGCTTATCCTAGTGGCTTGCTGCTGGTTTGTTGGGCTGGGTTTTAATTCAGCAAAGGTGTAATTTTACATTCAGCTCCGAAGTTTCGTTAAAAATAGCTGTTGAAAATGATCCTTAAAATCAAAAGATGTTTTCCATGGAAATTTTATCCAAAGTAGCTATAGGTCTTTAATGTTGACTTGATCTTTAAGTGATTTCTACATTATACTGAGTTGGCATAATTGGCTGGCAACAATATCACAACCCTCCAGTGAGGTTATCCAAGAAGGCTCGTGCAAGACTTTTGCACATTTACACATATGACCCTTCAAAATAAAGCATTTGTCTGGCTGTAGGTGGTGGCTTCCTCTTTTTTAAGACAAAAGACTTTTGTTGAAAACCCTCATTTAGTTGTCATTACCCTAAAATCAGTGCTACCGAAAGAGGAAAACTGACTTGTCTAAGAATTACTGCCTGTGACTGCTCTTGAAGTAGACAGAGCTATGAAAAAAACAGAATGCCAAGCTGTGGGGCTGACCTCATATTTCTCCATGGGAATGTTTTTGTCCACTGCCTCCTTTAAAAGGTGGTTTCTTACTTTAGATAAGGGAAGCTCAATCAGCTGCTTCATAGAGCAAAACTGACACCCACTGGCCACCCCCAGTACTTGAAACATTTTGAGCTATCGAGCAGTCCTAGCTTCAGGGCAGAGCGGGACAAAGGAGGTGGAATGACCTTCTAGCTCATCTTAGCCCTTCTTCCCTCCTATGCATGACCTCAGCTTTGTCATGGTAGCGGTAAAATCACACTGCCACAAAGTGTGAAGACATAGGACGTAATGCTCGGGCTCCCTTTTGCTCCTTAGCAAATCAGACGTAAAAAATCCTTTTACATGACAAACATCAGGGCTCCCATCCCTTTCTGTTCAAAGCTGGACCAGCTTAACTGACCATTTTCTCCCCTGAAATACAAGCAGATGTTTCATTTGATCAGTCTCAGGCTTTCTGTGCCCACAGTCCACCACACTTCCCTGCATCAGCTCTTTGCACGCACCCATCCATGTGGTGGCTGCTCAGCCAGGCTTGCTCCAGCACAGGTCCATCTCTAATGTATCCCAAATTCCTCTACAGAATCCTCTCTCCTCCTCACACTCCAGTCACTGGAGTGTTTATCAAGGCTCCCAAAGGTAATGTTTCTTACCAAGAACTGTCACCTATGTGTTGTGTGAGGAAGTGTCCCCTCCTGCCTCCCTGTCACAGCACAGGCCAGAATTACACTTGCATTTAGACATCTATTTTTCAATCACACTCCATGCTCATATCTGATTTGCTATCCACTTAGGCACTTCCAATGGGATTGCCCTCTAAGTAGCTCCTTCCTACCAAATATCTTTGTTTTAGATTATATTTATCTTCTCATGGAGGACTTCAATTTTCCCTGAGATTCAATCTAATTCTTATTTCCTCCTCGTGTCATATATCATCATGTTCTACTCTCTGCTATTACTCCTTGCTCCCATCTGGGCTTTGAAACTCTCCTCCATTCTCTTATGTGTTACTGATTTCATATAGTACATTATATCCTACATGGAACATGTCACTGAGCTGAACGGTACATTATTATATTTTATGTAACCAGCATGGCTTTTATGCCTGCGTGATCAGTTTGCACTTTAGCTATATTTTAAACATCCCAGTTGTACATTATTCAAAAATTTAAAGTATGGTATCTCTGCAGCACTGCCCTGCTTCTTATCACAGCTTCCAGGCAGTGTCGGGTAACTTACAGAGTTAAGCAAGGAAGAGGTTTTTCTAACACTGAGCGGCTTCGTCCATGCACACTCTTCCTGCCTGTGTCTGAGTTGAATCAACCTCAAGGGAAAAAGGAAACTGGGGTAGACTGTGCTCTCCCTTTCTCAACGCTTTCAGATTATCTCAAGCTACTCTAATATTTTAATTTTCTTTTAATCCCTCATAGAAATGAATAATCTGACTTGATTTTACAGTCCTCCTTATAGCTTTTAACCTCTCCAGGCAAGCAAAACACCCCCATGCATTGTCTTAGAGGAACCTGATGAAGTTACAAGTTTATCTGATGATGTTTCATAGTGGGTTAATTAACAAGTTGAAGGCAACATGTGACATCTACCTCTCTAAGAGAGAGGCACAGTGTTTCTCTGTATTTCCCTGGTGCTATATATATCCACTTCAGCCTCAACAAATTCCTCTTGGCCACAGCCTGACTGCGTGGCTGCGTGGAGGCTGGGAGTCCTTAGGGAGAGCACAAACAAACCTGGACAGTGTCATCAGGGGGAGCTGCCCAAAGACTAGGGACACTCATTGCCATGTATCCAGCATCAATATTCCAAGGGAGGAAGATCCTACCCTGACTTCCCAAGTCCTGGGTCTGAAGCATTAGCCTTTCACAGAGGTCCCTGAGGGACAAACAAGATGAAACTCCTTTGCCCAGGCTGTGTGGTGCTGTTTGTGAGCCTGCAGAGATGCCCTGCCTGCCCCAGCATTTGGGAGCAGTGGGGAAGGACTTGGAGGGACAGTCCTATCCAAGCACAGACAGAACAGGAAGGGTTGCTGCCTTCAGCCAAGTTATTACAGAAAGTAACGATCTGTCCCTCGCAGTACAAACATTCTTTATTGCCTCTCACTCCAGTTTCTGGTCTTGCCTGAATTACAGTTTCTCTCAAACTACAATGTGCAGCCTCATGGCCAGAGGTTGAGGTGGTTCCTCGGAGAACAAGGAGCCTGTTCATCAAAGGATATCACCATTGCCCAGAGGTGGCAGCCACTGGTGGGACAGAGGGGATGCTCTGTAGCCTCACTGGGGAGAACTGGGCTCAGTCCAGAGAGGGTGTAACACTTAACACCAAAGTGCAGCAGCAGATACAGCTCCCCTGCCTTCTTCCTGCAGCAAAAACACATTAAAACAATACCAAGCTGCCATATAAACGGCTGATGGCAACAGATCATTTATTGATTTTCACTGCTTAAAGCTTAGCCGTGATTTCAGGCATGCAAAAATGCATTACATCAGAATGATTTGTCCGTAAATTGCTCTTTATGTTAAACAGAGAAGGGGGAGAAAAGAAAAGACTCAGTAAAGAGTCCTGGGATTTGCAGGCTATGCCCTAAGGTAATCATGGGATTGTGAGAATACAGGTAAGTCCTCACCCCAATTCCTGCTCACACAAATGATGCACTTTCTCTGCTGACTTCTGTTTGAATATTCTTTTCCTTGTTCAGATTAGATTTATCTCTATATAGTGGGATTCTGAAGGGGAGAATTTTTTGTACAGATGAACCTTATGCCGTTTAGCTTTCAAATTTCACTTCTCAAAGCAATTTCTGGAAAAGAACCCACCCCATCACCCTGAGTACTTGCTTATTCAAAATCCACAAAGAGGGATAATTTGCTCCACTTGGGAAACGCACATGGGATCCCTCAGCAAACTGACATCAACGCATCCGAATGTTTCGATGCTGCAAAGTCCCTCAGAGAGGGACAACATGGAGACCATCCAAAGTCACCTCTCCATGTATTTCACTGGGATCACACCTGCATGCAAACAGTCCCCAGCCAGTCAGTGCTGCTGGGTAAAGATTAATCCCCTCTCACATATCCCATATCCCATGGGTTACTCTGTGTTTATGTGCACTCACCAGCTGGCTGAGGGTTCAGCCCTGCTGACTTCTCATATTTTCACTGGGATAGCTCAAAATCTACACAGAGATCCAGACATCCAGTGCAATCCAGATATTTTCTATAAGTGATATGAATTCAGAGGGAAAAATCACAAGAGCCAGTTTTAACAGTGTTTTTAATGCAACCTTGTTTATAGACTCACAAGCAGAATTTCCATTATTTTACCAGCTATGTCTCTGTTTTGAGACAAAGGCTTATCTTTTACTTTGATAACTAAGTACTGCAGATGTGGCTGTGGGGTTTTGTCCTGCTCTTTAAGCATTCCTTTTAGTGGCATGAAATACATAGGCCTTTTCCTTTCAATTTTCATGTTTAGGTCTCAATTCAAGAGAGTACTTAAACCAATATCTTCATTTGAATTTAGCCCTTTTTTCATCCAGAAGTTGAATGAGTTCCATAAGTGCCTCCTCCAGTTTAAATTAACCTTCCCACATATATTAATAGTAACAGTACTTAATATTTTCTGCAAGAGCCTCCCATGACCATCACAGAACAGAAGGGCTGAAAGTTGTTATAATCCACATTTACAAGAAGCAAAGACAGAGAAGAAAGAGCAATATAAAGTGCAGAAAAGAGTTGGTTTCCAGTGGTGTAATAATTTATTGTAGTATCACAGATATCAGGGAGAGACTTCAAGGGAAACTGTGCACTCATCCCAATTTTTCGCCCTTCATGCATATTTAAAATCCATTGCCAATTTCCAATTTTGCTATGACTCTTGTGTTTTGGGTGGTTTAATATTGTTTTTAAAGGTTATTAGGAAAATAAATACGCTGATCAAAGGGTTTTCTGGAACTGCAGCTCGAGTTCTACCTTTTCATAAATAATGGGAGCACAGAGCCGAGGCTCAGCGAGCGAGTGGCTGGGCTATTTATTGCTTTTCTCTGGGGTACCATTTATCTTCCAACCACTCCAGTTTACTTTTGGAAATGTGTCTGAGTGTAACACTTGCACAGGCGCATTTTGAAAGCTGGCTCTGATAATTTATGCACTTTATGTTAGGCAGCTTCCAGATCCCATGTTATTTTTAAAGCTTCTCTTTCCACAACGATGTTCCCCATTTTCACTAAAACAAAGCAGGGGGATAAAAGCCCAACCCCAACAGACCTAAAGGAAAACATATATCGATGGAGAATAAAATTTCAATCCCATCACTCTCTACATCACATTAGTCCTTTTGGACCACAACTTACTCCACTAAGATAAAAAAGAATAGGGAAAAGCTAGGATTTACTACAAACTACTATAAATCTGTCACAATCGTTAGTTCAGACTAGGAGAAAAAGAAGAAAACCAACCAGCTCCACAAGTTTACTGTAGTGAAGGCATGTCCTTTACAATATACCTTGACAGATAGAAAAATGTGCAATTCAGTAGAATCTTTTCCATCAAAACCCTGAACAGCTGGGTTTTTTTACTCCATTTTAATTTCTGCCAGTTAAACTTGAAAAATGTCCCCCCTGAACCAAAGTTTGCTACTTTTGGTAACATATTTCATGATTTTGGGTCTTCAGTATTCTCAAAAAAAAAAAAAAAAAGGTTGGTGAATAGCAATTAGTGAGCTGGCTTTTTTTTTTTTAAATTCCAATTTTATGTTCAAAATTATTAAAAATTTTCAGCTAGTTACAATCTTTATTCTTGCTGTTCATCCATAGCTGCAGGCATGGCAACAGAGGGAAGAGGGGACAGAAACAAGAAGTACCCAGCTAAAGCTCTATGAAAGGAGAACACGTGCAGAGTAACTAAGGAATAGTATTATTTGCCTTGCTCTGATCGAGTTTCCAGCAGTCAGTGATTTTTTAACTAGAGTTTTTAACAAATGAAATCCAGGCTACTCACAAACACCAAGGTGTTCCAGATAATTTTTTCTCTGGGTATTCTACCCTCCTCCCACAAACTGAGCTTCACATGGCAGAGCATGAGCAGTTCCCAACAAGTGGTCCTTATACACCAGGAATATTTGTGGCTGGTTTTTTGTTTGCCTACCTATGCCTATTTGTTTTAGGGTGCTGTAAGCCAATTTTGGCATGGCAAAGGCCACCTTATCATGTTTTGATAACAGGCCAGGTTATTATTTGGTGTAATATCAGCTACTTCTCAGCAAGGGGATACAGCTTAAACATTTACATATCTATACCTTAGGAAGGCTTGCTACCCAAAATAAATGATGGGTATATTTTTAGGTGTGCTTTTGTGAAGGACCAAGAGCAGATGATGAACTGCAGATGTTGCTTGTACAGTTGCATGTATTTGCAGGGGATCTCTTGGAATCCTCCCAGGGCAAAACATACTCCACATCTTTCCACTACCTCAGCTCCCAGTGCTCTCCAGATCCCCTTGTGTATGGCATCCATCCTTCCCAAGCTCTTCACCATCCTCAAATCCCCCAAGCTCCTCTCTCAAACCTGGGGAGGCGTGGGGTGTCTGCCCTCTTCCCCAGCCTGCAAACTGTCCCAGTAAAGGTTACAGAGGCAGCAAGTGAGGGGTAATTTACACAAAAAACCCCAAAACTTTCCACCACACTTGAACTTTCTGTTCTCTGTGGTGAAAGGCAGATGAGTTTGATGTTTATTATCAGTTTTTCCTATTGTCATTGCAGAGTGATTGTAACTGCCATGGCACAGCACTGTACAGCTGCTCTTTGAAAGCACCAGGGTGGCAGTTGGGCAGCATTTGTGATGCTCGTGGAGTCACAGTAATTAACAGCCCCTCGCTTTAATAACGCAGTGAAACAAAACTTTAAAAGTCATTGCAGAACACACCAGAAAGGGTTTAAATGGTAGGGAAAAAAGAGAAAGAATCTTAAAGATCAGGGCAGCATTTCAGCTCCTCTGTTTGGGCATGGTAAAGGTTAAACCCAGGGGAAAATCCCACTGATGGGAATGAAACAGGAGATGCGCAGGCTACACATTGATGCAGTGATGAGGATGGAGAAGCATCGTTCACTGAGGCTCTGGACTAGAGACACCTGAGCTGCTTGGGTTCCCTTTTGTTCTCCATTTGTCCACCCTAAAGCCTGTTTTTCTCGCTTCTTTTTATTCATACAGCATTCCGTTTCATTAAATGTTTATTACCCTATTACAGGATACAGTTTTAGATTACTATAATAAAAGGGAGTTGATAAAACTTCATTATCTGTGGTGGCAGAGGAAGAATAAAATCTTACACCTTCAAGTTTGTCCATAACATTGGTTGTAATAACCTTTTTAAAAGCCAAAGTGCACACACACACACACAAAAAAAATCACCCTGAAAAACTAAATTCACTGTTACTGAACTTAGCATCAGAACATCACCATTGGAAAGTTACATATCAAGCATAACTTTACTAAAGCCACCATTTCTTTGTCATTGCATTTATTATTTTGGGGCAACGCCTTTTTGTTCCCTATTAGGGTGGAAGTGTGTGGTGACTAAAGTACAGGAATATCATCTCAGCAAGGACAAATTTATACCTGAGTCAGGGTGTGAAGCTCAGAGATTCCTGTGGTCTTTTCCTTTAAAAAATAAATTGCTGGTACTTTAATCATTTATCAGAAGGAAAAGAACGTTTGTTTCAAAGGCACAGAACGAAAGCTTTAAAATTAAACTCTGCTCATTTTCAGCTTCTGAAGGAATGCAAAAGTAGCAAGGATTTTAAGATCTGCAGGGATGTTTTAGTTCCTTTATGTTCTGCAGGTTAAAAAAAAAAATAAATCTCTTTTCCTCCTCTTGCCAGGTGTGCAATGAGGGACATTCTGATAAAACCCAGTCCTCAGATTATAGTTTTATATAAAAAAAATAAAATACACTAATGCAAAAATGCTGTATTAACAGCTCCTGGAAAAGACTCCCCTCCCATGGCATTTTAAGAGTCTCATTTTGTTCAGAAGATGATTTTGGCTGGGCCATGCAGCACTGATGCTGAATCACTTATGTCGGACCAAAGTACAAGCTCCCCATGGGATGTACTGCACATCCCCATTGTCTGGGCAAAGCCACAAGGAAGGAGTCTGAAATGCACAGTCTGGAATTCCTATGGGATTCAGGCTCCCGTGGAAGAGTTTGAGTGCTGCAGTATCAAAGGGGCACAACCAAGGGCAGGCAGAGGGAGGAGGAAGCAATTGTGCTGCCAGGGTTTGGGGAAGATTCCCGCAGGGGAAGTGGTTGTGTCACATCCTGCAGAATGTTTGCCCAACACCAATCTGGAGGAGCACATTGGGCATGAAAAACAGGTCTTAGAGGGTCCTTTGAAAGCAGAGGGCTAGGTGAGCTACCTGTTACCCCAGAGCTCAGGGCCAGCCAGCCTGGCTGCAGAGGGCTGCACAGAAACAGGAGCTGTTGGCTGCTCCAGCAGCCCCAACTTCCTCCGTTACCCTCTCAGAGCCTCTGCACTTCTTGCACTTCTTTCATTTCTCACTCTCTCCCCCTAAAAATGCTTTCTGTGCAAGGAAGAGTCACCCCTATTTGAGCCAACTCCACTTGCCAGCTGTGAGCTCCAGATGTGCTGCTGGGGGGCAGACCCCACCTGCGGGTGCCTCCCCTCACCCCACCTGCTCCCAGCCATGCAAACCAAAGGTTACCCCTCTGTCAAACGTGGCCAAAGTGCTGCCGGAGCTCCCAAGCAGGTGGGAGATGGGGGAGGGAGGGAAAGGGAGATGCCACATGGCTGAGGTGTCCCCTGTGGGCACAGCAAGGAAGCCAAGCCACCACAGAGAGAGGCAAGTGTGCAGGAGGAGGCAATGGGTGGGAAAAGCTGCACTGAAGGAATTGGGTTTGTGTCCAAGACTGGCAGAAGGAGCACAGTGCCACTTCTTGCTCATTGTGCAGGCACTGGGAGAACCTCAGCCTTGTCTCCTCTGCAGTGTGCCAGGGGAATGGGGGATCTCTACCCAGTAGACATTGTCCTAGGTTTAATGCTGGTTTGATTGCATTTGGAGTGGTGCTGTGAGCACCAGGGATGGTTCTCCCTGAACCCATCTGAAAATTCATCTTCACTTTGTGGCCCTGGTCCTGGCTACCCTTCCAGTTTGGGCTCTTGGCACACACCACACTTTGCCTTCCAGCTGGAAGCACAAGGGCTAGAAAAAGCTCTCATTTCAAATCTTCTTCATATACATAAAATGCTTGATATTTAGGAAAATCAGGAACTTCCCAGCTGTCCCAGGATTTTTTGGAAGTTAAAAGGGAAACTTGGAACATTCCTGATCTTGAAAGGGCCAGTAACCAACTTGTTTTAAAAAAGCCCTGTTGCACACACAGGATCACAGACATGCAAAGCTTAGACACGGATCAGGGCTGTGCTAGAGCCAGCAGCCCTGCCCTGTAAAATTACTTGTCCACTTGTCCTGTAAAACCACACAAGTGTCTATCCTGTCCTGTAAAACCAGAGCAGGGCCAGGCTTTGGCTCTCCCAAGCACTGCAGGGATCCCACTGGGGATCCTGGTGCCAGACATACAGCAAGGCTGCATTTCACAAAGACTTTTGTGAACAAGATCTTGACCTGTGAACAAGATCAGGAGGTGGAAAGAGGAGGCTCGGGGGAGAAGGAAGATGTTTAAATTGTCTTTGAGAAAGACCAGTTTTCTGAAAGGGGAAACAACCAACTCATGTCTGCTCTTGACGGCTTTGTGCAACCATCTCCTGCCCTATAAGAAACTAACCTCAGGTACACTTGGTACATCAAAATAAAATTTCAGTTCAATGTCTTGGATGGAAACTGCTCGACATGAAAGAGGCAGTTTCATACAGATGTCATAAGGATTTGGGGTTTCTGCCCACATGCAAGAGAGTGGAAAGCTGCTTTTAAGACGTTGGAGCAGCCCCATTCGATACATCAGTTTGTGGGATGGACTGTGCCTCCCGGGGTTTGAATAAGGTTTTAACTTAGCAAGACTTGAGCCCCGGGGGTGGTGCAGTGAGTGTCTGCCAAGGCTTCTCAAAGGTAGAAGTGAAGCTGGCGCCTATTAGTCAGAAACCACCACAAAGCTGAGCACCCAGAGGATGCTGGAGCCCTGCGTGTGCTATTTAACACCTGCCAGCTCTCAGCGCAACTGTATCCTATGAGGCTGTTTCCACTTGCACTTGTGGTTAGCAAAACCAAACCCCAAACCTTTAGCAATTAACACCTTTGCTCTAAGGTTTCTGCTGCAGAGGACCATCCTTGCACGTCCGAGTCTCTGGGAGGGAAAATGAGTGCTGGAACAGGTTGAATGCTTGAACTGTATGGGGGTTCTTTGGGGCTTTGCTTTCAGGAAAGCCAGATGTGGCTCAGCAATGGGGAGAAAGGGATCAGGGAGATGAAAAGATGGCACAAGAAAAGGAGACTGCTGAGAATGCATGGCCTGTGCAGAGTAAAAAAATCTTTTTGGATACTCAAATTCCTTTGAAAATCCAAAGCCACGGGGATAAAGCAGCGAAGTGTCTTCTTTTTAGCTTCTTTTAAAATACCCAGCAGCCTGTGATCATTTAAAGAGGGGTTAAGGAGGGGGATTAATCCACACTCCCCTAAAGCAGCTTCCTGCCCGAAGCCCTGTCTGCTCCATCCTGTTTTGTCTCCCACAGCCCAGCTCAGACAGAGGGAAAGAACTGCAGCCTGAGCTCTGTCCTTCAGCCTGCCCTTGCTGCAGCAGGGCTGCCTGGAAATACACTCCCAGTTCTGAGGATGCTATTTCACTGTGCTCCTCTGTGAATTTTGCTGCCCTGAGGTTGGTATGGGGCTGCTGCCAGGAGAAAGCTGCTTGGGAAGGGGAAAAAAACCTACAAACCTTGGCTTGCTGCTCTGACTATTGCCAGGCCAGGGGAGCAGGGAGGGGAAGGAAACAGGTAGCAACTTTTGGAGGGAGCAGGGGTCTCCTCTGCACCTGACCCAGGGAACAGAGGGCATGTGGAAGAGCTGCTTCTGCATATCCAGGCCCCTTCTGGCCCCTCTCCCTGACCCTCCCCCACAGCAATATGGACTATATAAGGTCCTTAAAAGGCTTTGGAAACAGAAATATTTTTAAACCAAGTGTCCCATGGGTAGTCCTCTTTAACAAGAGAAACTAGAGGAATCATGCACTTGGGAGAAGCAGCAAATATTTATGTATGAGCTGCAATTATTAAATTCTCTTTCATGGTTGACCTCCTTTATTTCTTTTTTCTTCTTTGAAAGGGTTAAATGGCTTGAAAGCAAACCGGCTTTGGCTCAGTGTTTGAGGCTGCTCTAGACCAGGCGTCCCCAGTAATCCTGCTGTGCAAACACAGCCCATCACAGACCTGCTCCCCACCAAACATCTCGAACTTCCTGAGCAGGAAGCCCTGGCTTTGCCATGCAGTTAGATCAGCACAATCAAAGGGGGGAAGAGAGATGACTTTATCCATCTGTGTCAGCCTTGGAGCATGCAGGCCATTCAGAAATTCAGCCTTCCTTGGTCATTGGCAGGGGGCAGAGGTGGGAACAATACAGGGACTAGGGGAGAGAAAAAAAATACCTCATGGCAGGGGAGTCTGTCCTGTTCCTCCCAAATTGAGGAGGGCTTGAGTGAGATACCTGTGTGCTGGGAAAGAGGTGGGACATGTTAGTTGAGAAAAAACCCAAATACAAGCACAGACATCCAGGGCTTTCAAGGACTGCTGTGTTGCAAAGGATGCAAGGGTCTAACTTAAGTCCCTGGT
Organism: Entomyzon cyanotis; assembly: GCA_024500445.1. Lineage (NCBI taxonomy): Eukaryota > Metazoa > Chordata > Aves > Passeriformes > Meliphagidae > Entomyzon > Entomyzon cyanotis. The sequence goes on along the minus strand of JAKEPQ010001027.1, from coordinate 25,658,731 downwards.
GCAATTCTGTGCTGCCTAAATTAAACCAGTGCCCCTCCGTGGCTGCTGTGGGACATGCTGGTGCCATAGGTCAATGGCTGCATGGCTGGTTCTCTATACATTATAGTGTGTATTTGCATATATATGTAATGTATATTTACAGAGATCTATATATCACTGATATAAATTTACACACACACACATATATATTTATGTCAGTAATACATATTCACAGAAGGCCTTCCAGCTGGAAGGAGCCATTGACAAAAAGAAACCAAAACACTGTATAAGAGCAGTGATGAACAAATTCAGATCCTTTAGACCTATTTTGACTCCTGAGAGTAATTGGTAGTCCCCAAGCTACTCTTCAGGTGGCATCTGACCTTCAACATCTGCCCCTTTCTGCCCAAGCAGGCTGGGGCTTGCATACACATCCTGTGGGTGCCTATGGAATATTTTCACATGATCCTGAATTTATCAGAGAATCTTAGAATGGATTGGTTTGGAAGGGGCCTTAGAGTTCATCTCGTTCCACTCCCTGCCACGGGCAGGGACAGCTTCCACTAGACCAAGTTGCTCCAAGCCCCATCCACTGTGATCCTGAATGTTTTTCCCATGGGGTTTCACCTGACCCATAACCACGGGAGGTGACTCCAGTGCTGTACTGGGAATGCTCTGACAGAAACTCTCGGTGCTCTGCTGTTGCCATCCCGGCAGCGAGTGGGGGAGAGACCTCAGCGTGACAGATGGGAACAAGAAATCAGCCCTGTCATATTCCTGCCCAACTAACATTGTAAGTTAGACTGCATTCCTGCCTTTCAGTTGTCAGGAGAGTGTGGAAAGAAGATATTTATTGCATTACCCCTGCATGATCAAGGAGAAGCCTGGCTGTTTAGGGATGCTTTATTAATGAATGCTAGAGGACATCCACCCCTCCTAACGTACAAGTGGCTCGTTACTGAAAAATGCAGGGAGATAAACAGCCAAGTCTTCTGTCTTCTGTGGCTCTTCAGTAGGTGTGTTACACTTGACATGGGTTATTTATGAGTCTCAGATAGTGCCCAAGGCTAAACCTACCATTGCCATTAAAAAATAAAAGCATATGTAACCAACAGTAGCGTTCTGCTGCCGGTTTAATAATGTGAATGTCTTTCTCATGACTTAAAAGGCGCAATCCAAAGTGTATCAAAGTCGAGGATAATTTTTCTATTGACTTCAAAGGGTTTGGGATCAGGCCTAATAACGCAGCTGGTTCCCCACCCCCCTCCCTCCCAGCCTCCTCCCCCAGCGCCTGCTCTGGCTGGAGGCGCATTGATACCTTAGGCAGAGCCAGCACTGCTGACCTGCTCTGCTTGGAACACACGGCACTGCTGCCAGAGCACTCTCCAAAAACACCCCATCCATTCCCCTGGGCCCCTGGGGAATGCTGCCTGGGCAACCTTCTTCCCTGACTGACTCTCTTAGGAGTGCATTGACAGCTTGCTCAAAGCTTGGAGTGGAACAGCTCTGCCACCTTTCCCATGCCTGGGCATTTGGAAACTCATCCTGATCCAAAATGTGAACACAGAATTGTTGGACGGCCTGGGCTGGAAGGGACCTTAAAGCCCATCCAGTTCCACCCCCTGCCATGGGAAGGGACACCTTCCACTGTCCCAGGCTGCTCTAAGCCCTGTCCAACCTGGCCTTGGACACTTCCAGGGATCCAGGGGGTGTCACAGCTTTTCTGGGAACCTTGTGCTAGGGCTTCACCAGCCTCACAATGAAGAATTTTTCCTAATATCTAAACTAACCTTACTGTCTGGCCATTCCCCCTTTTCCTGTCACTCCAGGCCCTTGGAGATAGTCTCTCTCCATCTTCCTTGTCAGCTCCCTTCTAGTATTGGAAGGCTAAAATTAGATCACCTGGAAGTTTCTCTTCTCCAGGCTGAATAATCCCAATTCTCCCAGCCATTCCAAAATCACAGCAGAGCTGCTCCATCCCTCTGATTATCTCTGTGCCTCCTCTGGACTCTCTCCAGCAGCTCCACATCCTTCCCATGCTGGTCCCCAGGGCTGGGACAGCTCTGCAGGTGAGATCTCATCTGAGGGGGGCAGAGGGACAGAATCCCCCCTTTCCTGCTGCCCACATTGTGGGATGAGCCCAGGGCATGGATGGTTTTGGGGCTGTGAGTGCGCATGGCTGCTCATGTCCAGCCCCTCATTCTCCACACTCCCAAGTTGCTCTCGATCTGTTCATCATGAAGCTGTGCTGCCATGAGGGAAACCCTTCCCCAGGGCTTCACCTGCCTGCCTTTCTCCCTCTCCCCAAATCCCCACACACCTGTTAAATTCAACACACAAGTAGTAGGGGGAAAAAACCAAAACAACTCATCAGTGAATCACATTTCGTGTTAAACAGTGAGACATTTACATCCATGGCATTCCCTATGGCTCATTCAATCCTGCTACAACTGAGCAAAGGGCAGGCTTACCATGAGAAGGCACACAGTGACCCTATAGGCATCCTATACTATCCTATGACAACATTTTCCCCTCCAGCAAAGGGGAGCAAAGCAGGCAGGGGAGGTAAGTGATATATGGTTTCCATACCTTGCTATCATGTTGCTCACACCCTCTTGTGCCAAAGGCCTGGATTTTTACAGCCAACTTTAATTTCCATAGCAAACCACAACAGGGAGGCCCTGGTAACCGCAGGGCTCTGCGAGCTGGGTAGTTAAGGCTGCTAATTAAAAGCAAAGGAGCTGATGGCTCCGAGTGTGTGGCCGAGCAGGATGAGGCTGCTGCAATGGGAATCCAGGCATAGGATGTGCCTCTGCAGAGCCCACAAAACTCAGAATGCTAGGAACGCCTGGGAATGCACGACTGGAGTGCAGCCTTTGAAACCAGAGCTAATGAAACCACAGCTCCCATGAGCTGTTGGCATTTTAACCCTCCTAACATGAGGGAAGGCATCAGGGCACTGCTGCTGTCCACAAGTGATGCTGCAGAGGTGTCCCCAAAACAAAGGGGCTGAGGTGTCAGTGGCAAAGCTGCAGCAGGGGAGAAGAGCACGTCAGAGCATAGAGGACACCTGATGGCAGTGGCTTCACCACAAAGCTGCTTCTGAAATGAAACGACTGAAAGAGCTTCTCCCTGCCTCCCCACCCATGCTCACTGCTTGCTGCCAACACATTGCAAGTGCTCTGGAAAATGCTGCTCACTTGCTCTGTGGTTGCTCATGACAGTTTGATTTGGATAAGAAAATTTAAATAGTCTTATGAAGATGAACAACCTTTATCCAATGCTACCTTTTTTTCTCCTTAATTCTTCTTATTTTTCCTTCCAAAGCAGCAGTACCCTTCCAAGGGCCAAGCCCTCAAGACACCCTAAGCACCAATGCATTTTCAGGGAGGCAGTGGCTGCTCCTCAGTTCCCCTTCTGTTGCACAAATGACACCAAAATCAATTTATCTATGACTTGTACCAACTCCAGACCCTGTGGACACATGACCCCCTTATGAACACCTTCATGCACAAAGGATAAATTTGCCCTTAAGCAAGTGATTTTTGCAGCACCACGCTCAGGTGAACCACGCCAGATTTATCCCACTGTGCTGGATTTATCCCATCATGCCAGGTACCAGCCCAGGGATGAGTTAAACCAAGCCTTCCCTCCTTAAGACAGGGGGAGAGCCTTGCTCCTAAGAACGAAAATCCTGCAGCACACACAGACACACTTATTTTAATGACTACACTTTGTTGTACTGTTACCAGATATTTTAAAGAACGTATCACTCCAGCAGAAGCCACTGCCATCTGTGCTTCCCCAATTAGGAATGCAAGCAAATATGTATTTTACAGTAACATCAATAAAATATAATGTGCAAGTGAGGTATCTTTGGTTTTGTTTTTTCTAAAGACACAAATTAGGGAACCAGTCAGTCTTGAAACTGCAGAATTCCCTTGCAGGAAGAATGGGGCTTGTAACCAAAAGAACAATCCAAGCCAGGCCTCTGTCGCAAGGATTTTAGTTTTCAAAGCAGAATAAATGGGCTTTAATATCTTCTTTTTTTAAGTACATCATCAGTATGAGAAGATAGCCTACACTGTTATTTAAAAAGAAACCCTGCTTGCCAGGCTATTCATTAGTGAGCATCCCACAAGATATGAAACCTGCCTCCTGTCAGAAGACAGGTGTTGAGCCTTTTCCAAAATCTCCACTCTTTTTCCCCACTGCTGGCTCAGATCGGCCACCCACAAGCTGAGCCACTGTAAATAAGTGATTAAGGGAGAACAACACTTATTTACCCATTTCTTGCAACTAGGAGATCTGGGTACTCTGCAAATATTCTCAGTTATTTCCAGAAGGTCCTTTCCCTGACAGAGCTAAACCATCGCTGTCCCCATCACCCCACAGCTCCCAGGGGGAAGAAGAGAAGCTTTCAGAGGGCACGAGAGGAAAACGCCAGGGGAGAGGAAACAACACTGCAAAGGAGAAAGGGCTGGGATGGGGAGCCGGGGGAAGCCGCAGGGGGATGCCGGCCCCAGAGGGGGATGCCGGCCCCAGAGGGGGATGCCGGCCCCAGAGGGGGATGCTGGCCCCAGAGGGGTCTCTCGGGGCTGTGCTCGGCAGGCTGGAAGGCGCAGGGCGAGGTCTGTGCAGGCTGGGAGGTGTTTGAAGTCGCAGGGAGCCGTTAGAAACCTCGAGCCTGCCGGAGCAGCGCTTTGCACTGCGGTCACTTGCCTCCGTCTGCCTTTCTTCTCCTTTTTTTTTTTTCTTTTTCTTTTTTTGTTTTTTTTCCCCCATCCAACTGTGTCTTAAACTGTTTCTCTAGAAAGCGCAGTCCCCAGAGGGGAGGGGGGATCAACCCAAACAAAGTAAAAAAGCAACATATTGTCTGCGGCTGCCAGCAAGGCATCCCCTCCCTATCTCGTACTTAATGCGATAATGAATCTTCCCGTAGGAGCTTTTGTGGTTTAAGGCTTACTGAATAATAATGTAACACAGAATGCACACAAAGCCACATTTTTTCTCTCTCCTCCTTTTTTTTTTTTTTTCCCCTTCAAAATACACATCTGATCAAAAGCCAGGCTGCAATTAAAACATAGCATAGTTTGGGTTTGGTTTTTGGTTTTCTTCCATGCCACTAGAAGGTGTTTCAGCAGCAAATGAAAGCTAAGACAGTGTAAATATTTTCTCCATAAGGGTAATTATAAATGTTATACTTTATAAGTCTTTGTGCTTTAGCACTGTGACCTTTTAAACACATTTTAAGTTAAATTGCTATGCAAATAGCTAAAAATTGTGTGTCGTACAGAAAGTTTTACCTGTTTGACAACATAGAGTGCAGGACCTGCCTCGCTCCAAGTTTTTCCAATTCCCTGACCCCATGTGCAGTTGTGTTGCACTCATGTGTGCATCTCCTGCCACAGTTTAACAATGGAAAACTCATCTCATGAAGACTTCAGAGCATCACTGGTGATGCTGGGGAGGCCAGAAACAAAGCACCCTTTAATGGCAGGAAAAGCCATCCAGCTACTTCTGTCTTTGTCCAGGAATTTCAGCAACTTCATGGCAGTGAGAAGAACAGAGTAAAGTCTTTCTCTGGCCTCTGTTCCTCCCTCTGCGGTAGCTTGCTCTCTGTGCAGGTATTAATGTACCCAAGAGAGTCCCTGGTGTAGCTGGAGGCTCACAGACCCTAAAAGAGCAGAGGTAGTTTAATAAACCCTACTGATCCAGGTGAGGGGCATGGGAAGAAGCATGAACACCTATGAGGTCCTCACATCTCACCAGAGTGTGGCTGGTGTCAGCCATGGCCTTTGAGAAAAAAAATTGTGGGCCCAGAGCATTAATTCTGTTTTCTGTCTCTTGTTGTGTAAACCCAAGTACAAGACACTGTGCTCCTCAGTGATGTGCAGAGACTCCTTCAGTCCCTCAGTGAAGAGAGACATTCTCAACAGGAGTTCTCTATTTCCATCAGCTGGAAAACTTTCAAACATGAAAGAAAAACAGGTCACTAAATCTTCACTGTCCACAGACCTTCCTATACATGCATAGTTATGATCTTCCTTATGGGAGAGAGATGCAGTACCTCAGTTGAAGCCCTGATAGGAGTCACTCACTCACTCACTCACTCACTGACTCACTCACAATTAAAATTAATTACATCACTGTAGAGATGTCCCTGAGCCTTGCTAATAAAGAAATAATTCATTTTGATGGTCATCTTCATGTCTTCATTTCTGTCTTAACCACAGCATGTAGGATTGGAAATGCACGTGCTTCACTTCAGTTAATTACTCTGGGCACACACACAGACCCACGTGCCACACAATTAATAACTCAGAGCTCAGTGAGCTTCACAAGGGCTCCACCACAGCCATTTGGCCCTGGATTTTCCTGTGCCCATTTAGGAGCCTCTTCCAAGGAGAGGCAGGCACTGGGTTTTTGGTGCTCTGGCAGCCATGGGCAGGCAGTGTGTGGCTGATGGGGAGGTCAGGTGAGGGCATCTGCCTGCTTTTGCCTCCTCAGCCACCTCTGATCTCAGCCAAAGACAAAATACCAGGCAAGAGGGAGCTCGGGTCTGGCCAAGTGCAGCTGCTCTTATCTCCTTGGGTAGGAGAAGAAAGCCTTGGCAGATGGAATTCAATCTTAAGTGCCTCCAGAAAAACTTTCACATGGGAGGCAGCCCAGAGGAGCTGCAGCTCTAGAGAAATGCCTTTGCTGCCTCAGCTCCTGCCCTCCAGAAATGAGGAAAACAACATTTGCATGGTTTGCTTTGGCTGTTTGTGTTGTGTGCAGCCTGTCAGACCTCCTGGGGAGAGCTGCCTGCTCTCTGGGCTTGCTTGCAGGACAAGGCAAGCAGGAGGTGCCACCTGCAGCAACAGAGGCCAAGGGGAGGCATTGGGGAACAACTGCTGAGCAGCAGGGGGACACGGGAATGGGAATAACCCATTTGAAGGCCCTTGAAGTTGTGATGTCTTTGTTGTAAGTGTCCACTAAGACCAGAGAAACTTCTCTTGAATGACCTAGGCAGCATCTGCAAGTCTCAGGACAGATCCAGGCACCTTCAGGAGTCAATTCTGGCCAATCTTCCAGCAATTCCCAAGGGCCTTCTACCTCACTGGCACTCAGATACTCCCCATGGAGCCAATAACCAGTACAAAACTTTGTGACTTTTTCAGGAATTTATTTTGCACGCTGATAAAACCTGAATTGAAATCAAGTCCCAGGCATTATAATATCCACCACGGAAATGCATGGATCCCATTGAGACAACACTGAACTGCATTCTGTTTATTTTCAATTTAGAGGCTTGTGCTTAGCGACAGGTTGCCAGTGTCCATCTGTGGCTTGTTTTTTGTTTTCATCCGTGCTGCACATTTGTGTGACAAGACGTGGGCATGTTCAGCGTGGAACAAACCTGCTTGTTTTTCACCTCCAGTCTACCCACAGGGAAGGCTTGGCAGATCCCGAGCCAGCAGCACTTTCCTAAAGGCACCTGGAGAAGCTTAGCATCCCCAGGCATGTGGGGCCAGACAGGAATAAGCTCTGCCCTGGACAGGCAGCCTCCTTGGGCCAGGAGTAGAAAATCCACTGATTCCTGATGCTCTAACACAGCTGGGATGGCTTTTTCCAAATATTTCAGCCATAAGAGACGTTAGCCCAGTACACTTCTAACCTCACTGAAGCAGCAAAGCCTTTGCACTGCTAAATAACAGCTAGATTCATTGACTCCAATACCCTCCCTGCAGGCCTGGAGCTGGGCATGTATTAATTATCTTGGTCAGTTAATTAAGCATGCAAATATTTTTTTTCCCCTGCTGAGGCCTTTCCTAGCATTTAGGAGAAGCATTTAAATGTGGTAATGGCCCATCCCTGAGTGCCCCCAGCCGTTTAAACTTCAGGCTGCCACAAGCTGCCTAGAGCAGACAGGATGGGGAGACCAGGCTTAAAAGCAGATTTAAGGATTATCACAGCCCTCTAAGCAAATTCAGGAGTACACATGCATGCAGTTAACCAACGAGTATGTTTGAGTGACAAAAGAGGCTCCTTCAGTTAAAAGGAAAAAAAAAAGAACATTATATTTAAAGCAATTTCTTTAAGGGATGTTATGCATTTGCAATGACAAATAAGGAGCAGGCTCTGCCTGGGCTCACAAAGAAGAGGTAAAACAATGCTGGTATCCCCCTGCAGCCACTGAAAGCAAGCCAGCGCAGGCACAGTGCATCTTGCAGAAACCTGAATTTTGGTTTTCCTTTTCCTGCTCTCTCCACTGCCCATAGGAGCTCCTGAGTATTGTCCAGGGGAAAGAAGCCCCAGGTGGAATATCACACATGAATCCAGGGCTGCTGCATCCTCCAGGCAGGGCAGAGGCTTCTCCACTCCTCACCCAAAGCCGTGCCCGAGGTGCCCTTCTGAGCCAAGCACCACACAAGGCGTGTGCTGCGTCAGATGGCAACGTAGGAGAGCCAGAAGTTGTGCCAAGGCTCTGGCTGGGGTGGGAAAGAAAAAAAGAAAGGAAGAAAATAAAATAATCACCCACGCAGAGCAGTCTTTCCTTGCAGGCTTGCTGGCAGTGGAAAATTTGTTGGTGTGCCCTGAAACAGCACCTGAGCATCCCGAAAATGGCAGAGAGGAGCCAAGCAGGAGGCTGCTGTGCCAGCTGCTGGCCTCAGGTGCATGGGCTTTCCTTCTGCCACCTGCACTTCTCAGGAAAACCTTAAAAGCTGCTATCTCTCTTCTTGAGAAGAAGAAGCCACAGAAGACAACACTTTTGAGGCTCTTCTCTTACTAAATTTAAATTCTTACAAGAATTCAGCTAAGGGGGAAAAAAACCCTCAATGGCATCAATTCGTACACACAAGACATGGGCAAAGGCCATGCACACCTGGAGGAGGCTGCAGCCTGTGCTCCCCAGGAAGGTGTGTGGGAGGGGAGCAGGGAAGCGGCTGGCACACAGGATGGGTTTGGAGGGATGAGACCAAATGTTGGAGCCAGCTTGCCCCACCTGCACTAACACTACAGTATTGGTATTTTCAGGGGATGTCAGAGAATCACACCATGGTTTGGGCTCGAAGGGACCTTAAATCTCACCCAATTCCACTCCCTGCCATGGGTAGGGACACCTTCCACTATCCCAGGTTGCTCCAAGCCCCATCCATCCTGGCCTTGGGCACTTCCAGGGATGGGGCAGCCACAGCTTCTCTGGGCAACTTAAGTCCCCTGGAAACAGAAAAGTGACCAAGAAGAGGTGAAAAGAGAAACTGTAGGTTATTTTTACAGCCTGCTCCTGTAGCAGAAGCTACATGCAAACTCTGCTAAGACAACTGGCAAAGCCCATGTTGAGCCTGAGCTTTGTCCTGAGCTGTCACATAACCTGGAGCAATTCCTTTCCTCCCCATGAAGCCTTGCTTAAGCAGAAAGAGCATCCAAGTAGATGCAGTTTTGGTGTGCAAAGCACCTGGGGAACAGGGCCAGGGGGTTATGAGCTCACATGTGGTGTTTTCCATAATAATAGCAGTGCCTGGTTGTCACCCACCTGAGTTCTGACAGAAGCTCTGACAGTTTGGCCAGCAGTCCAATTTACTTGTTGACATCCTGACAAAGCCCTACCTCATCACACAGAGCTGCTCCCTTTGATCTCCACACAGTGGGAGACTCAAGTCATTTCAGAGGCTCCAAGTGAATGCCTCAGAAGGGCAATCACCCCAGCACAAGGCTGGGGAAGGTTTATGATCCTTATGACACTATTAACACAAGTGAGACTTTCTTACCCTGACTGGGACTGCTCTGAGATTGGGCTCTGTAAGTGTTCTGCTGCAGAAAGCTGACAACAGGGGGCTGGTTTACAGAATCATAACCATGGTGCTATCTCTCTAGAAACAAACAAGGCAAGAGGAAAAACCAAACTATCACAAACAATTAGTGTCCTTATTTACACACTGCTCACTCCTCAAGGACCAAGTTAGAACTCAGGGGGTGCAGGGGGCTCTTAAACCAAAGCCACTGCTCTCCTAACAAGCCCCAGACCTCAGTTCGCAGCTGATGGCAATTGGAAGCTGTTAATGCAACAACCTTGATCTGCTGCCAAAGCCCAAAGTCACTCCAACACCAGACATTTTGTCAGTATCCCAAGCAAGGTCTTTTTCAGAAGTAAACGTGTAGCTCTCGTGGCCATGGAAAACCCTGGTTCAGCAACACTCAGTAGGCTCAAAACCCAGAGGGAAAACAAAGAGATCACTGAAAAGTTCCAGTTTGGGGTGATTTTTCTTTAAAATCACAGACTTGGTTTCTGCAAGATTTGGCTCATAAATTTTGCATACAGGGCAAAAGCCAAATATTGGGAGTTTTGGAATCCAAACAAGGGCAAGACACTGGCAGCACCCCTCAACCTTAGGTGCTTCTCTAGTCCCCCATCCCCTCTTGTCTGCTCCAAATTCTTTTCAGCTACAGCTGTGCTGTGAGGCTGAAGTTCTCACTCTTCCATAAAATCAAGAATACCCAGTAGGGCCCAGACATTCCTTGCTATTCTTGCCTTGTAGAGAGGATTCTTTTTGTGGGTTTGTGCTGGTTTGGGGATCTTATTAATGAGGAGTGAGCTAGAAACATGTTGGGTATTTTTGTCATTGTTTTGTCTCCAGTGGGTTCAATATGTTATCATTGCTTATGTTTGGGACTTCAGGCTCCCTCTGGGAAAAAACACCTGGTTTTCAAAATGTGCCATTGGAGTTGGAAAACTCCTATCTCATGAGTAAAAGTTCATGGTAGTGGGGAAGTAGGAAGCTGAGCATCTTTAGCTGGAAACAGCAAGAATGAGAGCCCTAAACACTATGACACTGGCAAGAACAGAGTTGGGGATGAGGATGGACAGTCAGGTCTTCTTGGTTTTAACATCTTACTTCTTGGTAAGTTATAATTTGGCTTTGTTTGTTATATTTTTAATGCCTAGGCTGGATTGTACACTTAAGTTTGCTGTTCTTGATAGCGGATGGGACAAAACCTGCTATTTGTTTTCCTGAATTAAAAATTACAGGCTGGGTTGGGTTTATGGTAGTGGTTTGTTTTGCCTGATGATGGTAGCCTGAACTGAGTTTTAAGAGTTTCAAACATTATTAACCTTTATTCACAAATGGTATGAGCTCAGAGAGACTTGCTGCAGGCATTGAGTTTCCATTCCTGCACTCTCAAAGGTTTTGCTGCTAAGTTTACAGCACAAGGACAGAGGGACTTCTCAAAGGCTTTCAGCATCCCCAAGAGCTCACATTTAAATGTCATGACTCGGCTGTTTGAAGAAGGAAGACACCCCAACATTAATGCTTGTAAAGTCTGCAATCCTAAGCATGGGAGAAACCCATGCAAGGATGGATCTCACACTGACAGGTATTTGCACTGTCCTGAGCATCTTTTTCAGTTCTAGGAAATAAAAATAAATAAAACTCACAGACTGTGCTCAGGCTTTGGGGAGAGAGCAGAGGTTGTGTCTGCCAGCAGTGTCCCTTCATGCTGCTGAGCTGCAGTGGTAGACTGAGGTACGTGTAAATTAACCACTGTGATTTTATTTCATTTTCTCTGAAGAGCAGGATTGCTGAGCTCTGAAAGCTGTGGGTACTGTGCCCCAGCCAAGGCCAGCTTGCTGAAATGGGTTTGGTTCACTCTCAGGGGTTTGAACACCACGCTATGACAATTCTCCTTCTCATCCAGCACCTGTGTCCTGGCACCTTTCAATCCTACTTCACCCTCTAGAATATCCAGCAGTTGGATTACTATCACAGTTATCTATTATTTGAGAAGTCTGCCCAAGATGAGGAGGTGGGAACAGGTCTCCTGGTTAGCACTGATACAATGGTTTAGGAAAAAAAAAATCCTCTCCCTCCTTCCACCCAAGCTGTTCCACTTGTCAGGACATTCACCCCTCTTGTCCCATCCCCAACCCACTACTCTCAAGTCACACTTCAAAGGCAGCTCTTTCTGAGCCCAGTCCCAATATTACACCCTCTCTGAAGTACCTGGGCCTCACCTCCATCACCAGTGAGGTGGTTATAAATGGGGCCTGAGGGGAGAAAACCCCTTCATTGCTAATTCTGCCTCCAGAGGTACTGCCCTCTCCTCATTTTCCTTCCACACCTGGTTAAATACCTGCAGGAAATTGCCTGCTTCCCTAGGGCTCAGCTCTCCAGTGCCTCACACAAATACAGAACAGGGATTAAACACCATTATTGGTCTAACCTGGCTGTGTTTTCCACGTGCGTGCTCTGGCACAAGGGACTGCAGGTGCTCTAGGGCAACAGAGCCAAGGTCCAGCTCACACTTCCCATGGTTTCCATCAACAAGAGGCAGCATTCTCTCAAGAAGGTAACCCTGGCTGAGGCCCAGAGCAAAACCCCACCAGAACAGGCACTAAGGCTCATTGCTGACCTCCAGCCTCGCTCTTGTGGAGATGCTGAAACAGAGAGCCATGTTTTATAGGCAGTAATTTTGCAAACCTATCTTCCTTTGCCTACAGAAGTAGCACAACTTCCCTCACCCCCCAGCATGATCCAATGGCTGCTGTAATTAAAATGAAGCCAGACTGAACCAATTTGACACTCAAGCAGTTCAGATTTAAAATACTCTGTTGAAAAAACTGCACTTTGCTGTTGAGAGGCAGCACATATGTTTATGTATGGATAATGAGCCTTGCTGGCAAGGACAATTAAGTCTCCTGGAAGCATTTGTGGTCATTCTCCACCTCCATTTCAGAGGGAGCCTCTCTGTAAAATACTTGCCATTCTCTAAGGCAATTGTACCATCCCTTGTATTTGGCTCTGGTGGCTGCTACATTCATTCTATAGAAGACTATTACTTGCCATTTTCCTGATGTGCCTTTGCATCTCTAAGGAGGATGGCATTTATCACCCAAAGTTAAGTGTGCTTTATCTTTATTTTGCTTTTACATCATAGTTTTGCCTTGGACCTAGGCTTGCCTTTAGTCATAAAGAAAGCACAACCTAAAAGACTGGATTGCCAAGTACAGTGACAATTTATCCGGTAGCAATTCCTTTCAGACAGGTTTTTCCAGCCCTCCCACATGTCCCAGCTGCCAGCAAAATAGCTCATGGGGTTTTGTATGTGTGAAAATACAGCAAGAGCCTGAAGGGAGCTTTTTCCATGCTAAGTGAGGTAGGATGGGGCCAGCCCTGCTTGGTGACAAAAAGTCCAAACCACATCAAGTGACATCACCCATCTTCACTGCCAAAAATGACCACATTTCTGGGTATTTATGAGAATTTTTTCAGCCTCTTAGGTGGGAACCTCTTTTCCTTGCCCCTGGAAAAGTCTTATTGCTCTTGTTTCCAGCAGCCAGCTCACAGGCTGCCCCAGCGGACTTGGGAGAGGCAAGGGCAGGGCTGTGCCTGCAGCACTACACCCTCATGCAGCATTGACGGCGAAAAAACAGGGAGATTCCCAGCAACTTTGTTGCATTTTGCCCAGCAGGATACATTAGTTTCTTAGGTTTAATTAAATTGTTCAATGACAGTCCCCCGCTGCTCTATGGAGCCAGAGCACTGTTAGTGTGTCCTGGGCTTTGTTCAGGCTGCAGCCGGTTCTGCCACCTTTCCCCGCCCACGGATTTCACCGAGCTCTTTGCCTTTCCAGGAATTCCCACTTGCTGCAGCCCTGGGGATGCCATGGGACTATAAATAAACAGCTCATGTTGCAAAGACGATGCTCAGGTCAGAAGTTCTGTACTGGGTTGTGTTATGACAGGATGGTGATGCCCAGTTATCAACCTGTGTCCACACCTTACCTAACCCTTTAAAGGACAGCTCAGCAGAGCAAAGGAACCCTGTGCCTGTTGATTATTAAAATTTATATATATATATACACACATGCTTTTGGGGCAAAGAACAATACAGCACAGTCCTTAGGAATCCCCTTCTGAAAGAGTCTCTTTTCCACTCACAGCAATACACTTCTGGTGTCAAATGTAAGTTTGTGGGGTTTTTAATACAGGGCTTTTTCTCTTTTCAAGAAACACTCTCAGGAACAATTTCCTAGCTCTGGACCCACCCATCCACTTACACTCATCTCCACCTCTTTTCCCCCTGTTTTTGTCGTCTCTAAGACATGTGAAATTCTCAAGAGAAGAATAATAGTCCTGAATAAGAGGCTTGGGAAGAACAGACAGAGCATATTATTAAAAGACCAACTCTGCAGCACTGCACAATGAGGGTCTGCACTTACAGAGCAGGGCTGGTTGGGACATTAATACCAAGGAGTGCAGTTCTCCCCCTTAACTTTATTTTTTTCCTAAAAGGATTCTGCTATTTTTTTACTTTATAAAAGTTGACACTATCCTAAACTCAGGTGGAAGCAAAAGGCAGCACTAAAGCATCATTAAAAGTGATAGAAGGTTCCAGGTCAAGTTGGCTATTGCAGATAAAGCTACTATCATCTCCCGTTAGTGACTGGGACCGACAGCCAAGGGTTTTCATTACACACCAAGTAAGAAGTACTTTATAAATCACAATAACTCCTGACATGCAATAACATCCAGTCTTATTAATATAAACTTCAGGGATTTTTTTTTAAAGTCTGCTGGCAGTAAAACCACCCCTTCCATAAAATGCTGGCATTCACACATGCCCTGCAGCTTCTCACAGCACCTTTAAGCACTAAAGACGTTCATTACCTCATACACTGAAAAAAGGAGAGTGGGATTATATTGTTGCTTCAAAACAGTTCCCTCCAACTCTCCTTAAGCTGGAAGGTGCCAGCTATGGGCAGCCCCCAAAACCCAGGGGGTCCCTGCCCCAGAGCAGCCAGCCTTGGTCTGTGTTCTGCTGGTTTTAGTGCTCTGGCACACAGGTAGGGCTGAATGCTCTGAGCCAGAGCACAAGAACAGGGCTTTCTTCTTTCCCTTTAGACACAGAGACATTTTATTTTGTTTCTGTGTTAGAAAGCATGACATATCCCTCACAACAACTTTTCCACATAGGCCATAGCCTCCCCCAGCTTAGGGGTTGCAGGTGTGACCTCCTGTGCTGCAGGGGAAGCTGGAGCTTCCTGGGAACCATCCAGATCCCTTTTATCCCCGAAGTGCTTCTGCCGAGGTGACAGGGTGTCAGGTCAGGTCCCTCTTGCAGAGGGGTGTCGGGGGTGGTCTATGGCCACCAGGACTCCTGTCCCCCCCTTGCTGGCTCATGCAGTCCTTCCCCCTCCTCCCTCCCACCTGCAAGGAGTGATTTGTGCTCAATACCCACACAGGACAAAGTTCTCCTCCCTACTGAGGCTCTAAAAATGTTTTCTTACACAGCATACTCCTGTGCAGAGGGAACCTGTGAGCTCCTGCAAGGAGATAGTCAGAACAAACCAGGAAGATACAGCTGGGATACTGACAGCACCATGACCCCCCTCATCCAACAAACAAACAACTCTTTATGGTACATGTGTACAGCAAACACATTGCAAGAGGCAGATGGTGTTAGAACATAAACACAAGGAAAGAGAAGAGTGTAGCTAGATACCATTTTTCTATCCTGAAAAAAAATGGAGCTTTTTCCCCGAGGTTCCCCCCGTTCTTATTCAAGGGAACATTGTTGAAGCAGGGAGAAAAAGTTACTCTAAATTAACATAAGCAGAAGTAGGAAAGAGATTTGAGCTGAAATTGACTAACAGAGGGGGTTAGCTCAAGCCTTCCAGCAACCAGAGAACCCCACCGCTATAACTCGCTTGTCTGTGGAGTTTCTCTTGATGAACTCTTCCCTCAGACAACTTCTGACTAGCCTAGCTACTCCTCCCCAGAGTCTCAGTAAAGCCACCACCCCTGTTTAAAAACACCTTGTATTTTAGCTTAAAATGCTCACGGGGTGTTGATCTGACAGAGTTTTGTGCCAATGCACAGCAGCTGGGCCTCGTGCATACCAGCACAGAACAGAGATAAGGATGGGAAAGACAAGCCCAAAGCTTCTTTTATTTTCAAGTGACTTTTGATGAGATACGTGAGAAATAGTGGGATCTTTTCCAATGTCTGTCCTACTTTGCTACAATAGCTGTTTGTTGTGCACAGTGAGTCGAGGAGATGCCAGCAGGAATGGTTGTAATACCACTTTATAAGTAAATTAATTGCTTCTAATTAGACTGCTCCACTAAGATATAAGTAGGAATAGCTCATCTTGCAATAAACTTTTACAACCTTTTGACACATAGCTGAAAGCCAGTTTGCCTGCTTTGCTGTGCATGGAAGGGGTGGATGCTGCTTATTCTCCCTAGTGGATGCTCAGCCATATACAATTTCTCTGCTTCTATTAATTGCCAGTCCCTCTCAGTATTGCATTTGGTTTGCAGCTCCAAGGTTTATTCCTCCCCCCATCGGTGGCTCCTGTAAGGTACAATACAAGGGACTCCTGGATGTCACTTGTTGTTATTACAGATGCAGCATTCAAGCGCTGTAGCAGAAGTACAAACAGCTTTATAAGCTTCATTTGTAATCTTCAGGGCTTTTTTTGGCAGTTTATTCTTTCTTGCTGCAGGGAATAAAACATTTTTCCTGTCTGCACCATGATGAAAAAAGGGGAAGATTTTGGTACTAATTGGATGAAAGGAACAGTGTAAAAATGGAGAAAATAAATCCAGAAGGGGGAACGAATTAACACACCGAAGTCCTGTTGGTGTCCTAAAGAAAGCAAATGTTTACCTGCTCTGAGAATGTGTACTTTGAAGGTGCCTTAGCCCAGTAACAAAATTGAGAGCAGTGCAGTACGCCATCTATAAATATTTGCGCTTCAGATCATTCCTTCTCCGGGGCTGCAACACCGTGCCCGGGGTTATATTTCCTTGGTTCGTTGATGCGTGTGCTTGGCCCCAGCTAGAGCCGGGATTCCCGGAGCTGCTGCGGCTGCGGGCAGCAGGTGCGGGCGGTTCGGAGCTGCCGACAGTAGATGTCAGCATTGCCTTGTGCCTCCCCGCTGCTCCGGGCAGCAATTACCGAGACACTCACTGAGACAAAATATTCAACTAATAGGCAACAGCATTTATTTCAGCTATTCTGCACATTTCAAGTTTTTTTTGTTTTTTTTTTTTAACACAAAAAATCATGTCACCTAATGACTAAGGATGGGTAAAAATGTCAGTGGTCTTTTCCCATCAGTTTAATAATGCTCTGCTAGATATCCTTTGAAGGTTTCTTTTCAACGATTTTTTCACATCATATGACTGTGAGAAAAAGCATGTAGGAAATTAATGAGAAATTAATAATTCTTTCTTTGACCACTCATGGGCTGAGAAGGGCTAGTGGCCTCCCTTCTCCCTGCTCCCCATAATCCAGGGCTGCACCTCTAGCACGGTGCATCCCTTTTCCCAGCCTGGGATGCCTTTCCGGGAAACTCCCGTGCCTTGCAGGAGGCTGCTGATGCCTATTCTTAAATCTCTGAAAACGAGCGGACAAAACACCCTCCAGCCATGCCCGCAGCTTGGTTCCCTGAGGGCACCTAGTGCAGGGACAGCGACAGAGGCTCTTCCCGCCCGCCTGGTGCCGATTATTCTTTGCTCTGCATTAGGGTGGCAGCATTGGCCGCGCTATGGGACTGGCAGCAGCCCCGGATGCGCTCTCGGGACCTGTGCATCCCACGGGAGCCGAGCTACACGGGCTGGGCAAGCTCAGGGACAGCTGTCTTGGGGACACCTGAAATTAGAATTATTCCCAGACAGCTCTGGGATAGTTTATGGCCTGAAGTGGCCCCAGGCAGCTCTCACGTGTCCAGCTGGTATTCACTGAGCTGAGTCTGAGCGTGGTGTTTGCCGTGGTGAGGACACATGTGAGCAGCCAGCCCTGTTGTCACTGCTGCCCCCTCCTGCTTTCAGGGGTTTGGGAAGGGGAGAGAGGGAGTGGCGACAGAAAGTTTCTGCTGGGGTGTGGGGCAGTGATGCTGATGAAAGGGGCTTCATCCAGACAGATCTGAGTGAGAGCAAAAGAAGCCAGTCTTCTGCCTATGCTGTGTTACCACAACCCCTCCTGTGCTTCCCCAGGCATGGAGGGAGAAAGGGGATGTCCAGCAGAAGAAGAGGAGCGGGGAAGTGGAGAACTGCAGACAGCATTCAGTGATGCATTCATTTATGTGGGAGGTTATAAAATGATGATGGAGGGCAAATGCCAGTAAAGATGAGAAAGGATCGTTCATCTTTGAAGATTTCACTCATCCCAACTTCTACCACAGCCCTCTCACAGCAACTGTTGTCAGGAAGGCATCCCTCTGCTTGGGGGATTTCAGGCTTTTGGATATTCAAAAGTAATGGTTTGCAGAGAAACTGACGCATCCAAACTCTTCCAGTCTTGCTCCACAGGAGCTCTTGGGATCCTCGACTGGCATCGAACTATTCTGCCAGAGCCACACTCTGCCATATCTGACAGTTTCATTTAATTTGCACAGCCTGCAGCAGTACCATTTATGAGCAGCGCTGTCTCCTTTCTCTTGCACAGTGGTGCTTCACTAGTGGGAAATATAATTTGAAGATTTTCATCATCACCTTAAAAATGTACCTGCCAGCAACAGTTTATGGAGTAGCTGACAATTTTTGGGGACTGCAGACTCACAGAAACCACAAGCCTCCACAAGCCTTTGAATGCGTGAGTGTTCATACAGTGCACACAGGATGAAATCCACAGAAGATCAGAACTTTCCATTATAATTACACACTGTTGTTTGGACTGATCACAGCATCCTCCATTTCTGTGGTAATTACACTGGCCTTGAGTGCCATGCACTGACATCCCAGTGTCTTTCTGGTACTCAGTAACTGCTTCTGATCAATGCTGATGGGAATGAATTAAAGTTAATAATATTGCCTCCTATTAGGGCAATGGTTGCTGGGCTGTAATTCAATCCTGCCAGCTGAGAGCCAGCCTGGGCAGGTGCTTTCAGTTTGGATGTGAAAAGAGACATGATTTAAGGCCCTAGTGAAGAGGCTGGCATCCTTTTTCTTCTGGAAAGGAGAGAGAAGAGGGAGATAGGGCTTGTATGTTGGAGAAATACTTTACAAAATATTATGTTACAAAACAGGTATGTGTTTTAATGGATGTTTTAGCATGTTTGTTAACATGATAATGGGTAAAGAAGGGATTTTAAGATTAAAAGCTTTACTTGCTTTGTGTTTCTGCACCAGCAGGAAGAAAAATGCTAATTTCAAATTGTTTCTGTGTTATATAATGGCTTATATTAGGCTAGGTAGTTTAGAATGAAAAAGGTATCTGTATAGTGCATGAAGTCAGCATCAAGATGCTTTAAAACTCCTGTTTGTGTGTTTATATTACTCTAGAAGCCCAAGTTCAACATTATTTTGAACTTTATTTGTCTCATTGCAAAGCAGATGCAAAATCTAATTTGTCTTTGCTCTAGATGGTCGAAGTTAAAGCAAAGGTACAGTGAAAATGACAGTACCAGACAGCTGGCTGTGGCTCCGGCTCCTTGCTGAAGGTACTTTCCTTCGGCTTAGATCCCCTTGCAAACTGACAAAAGATGTATCTGTGCAAATAATTTTGTAGCCTGCACATGTGTTTAATTAGTCTCCAGCCCACATGAGGAACTGCAAGGAGAAAGATAATTATGCAGGCTTCATGCTGTTTTGAGCTCTTGTGCTTTGCATTTTCTTGTCCAGCATTCAATTAAAAGTTAAGCACTTTTTGAGGCTATCCAAGTAGACAGCTATTGATTCTTCATTCTGTAGAAGAAACCCTTCTTATAGTTTGTCAATTTGTGAAGCTGCTGGTTGGGAGAGAAACTGGGTAGCACAACACATCCTTGGGGAATTACCACAATGAATGCAAGGTGCAAGCTCCAAGATGGCCTCACACTTAAACCCAAATATTTGATAATTTAAAAGTGCTTTTTAGTTTAAAAGTTTTCAAATATTAAAAGAGAATAATTTTTTCTTGTTCAATAAGAGGACATTCTGGGATGCCTGGAGAAGTTTTGAAATGATCTGAGTTTTGTAAGATGATCACTTTCTTTCCTTCACCTGTGGACAACGTGCATGTGTTCTTAGTGCCAGGGTTTATCACTGCCACAGGGAGCAAGTTGATGTACCAACACCTAAGAAGATGGGAAGGGAAGGAATTGCAAATGTTTGATATTTCAGTATTAAGAGGTTGTCTCAATAATGCTTAGTCTTTGGAAATTTACTCTGCTTTGTCAGGAAGAAAAAGTTCTCATGGGATCCTAACACAAAGACCATTGACACCCATAGGATCTTCTCCCTGATTTTAACAGATCTGGAATATTCCCTCTAATAAAGGATCAGACAATGCATTATTAGAGGAATTGACATGGTTGGAATGTTAATTCCCTGTGCAGAAGTAAGGATTTTTATGTGCTAATGGCTAAGGAGTAAAGAGGATGGATCAGAAAAGGATTATAAATACCTCCATTAATGGCCCTTATTATCACTGATAAAATTAGAGAAAAGCAGGGAACTTTTATGGGCAAAGCTGGCAGTCCTCATACAGGCTTTCAGCATTACTTAAGGCACATGGCTTAATGGTGACCCAGTCAAATGGTTCCTTCTGTAAGGTTCAGATAGAGACTTCCTGTCCTACCAGGTTTTCATATCTGATCCACTGCACTTTGCAGCAGATGGGTATGAGTTCTGGAATTGAAACCAGCTGAGCCTGGTCCAAGCTGTGCTTTGTCTTTCCTCCTGGACAGCTTTAAGGGGGATGTGGGAAGCAGGCAGGCTGATATGGAGACTGCTGGGACTTCAGGAGGCTCCTCTCAGCGTCCCATGTTGGATATGAGCTGCTTACGACATCAGCATTTTAGAGCTGCAATAGCATAGCTCACTCAGTCCTAATTAGCTGTGACCAGTGAAAGCATCAAGCTGACACAGTGCAGTGAGAGAAACACCACTGAATGTATGCCTGGGAGGAAGGTGCTGTCCAAATACTGTAGTTGGAGATGTGTCTCTCTTTAATTAGCAGATTTATGGTCCGGCGGGTGCATGATGAATTGAGACAGTATGGTTAACTGTGGTGAACAAAGCTGTATCCTAACAACCAGTGCCTCTATAAAATTATATTGGCAATGAAATGCCATCATGCTTGGTAACTCCACTGTGGGCTAAAACTACAGAGCTGAGATCTACATTTCCATACATGTACAAGAAAAAATACTGAGATATGGAGGCTTTGGCTGACTTTACAAAGTCCATCTATGAACCTGGGCCCAGCTCCCAGTGCCAATTCACCCTGGATTTTCAGAGTGAGGCTTTTGGTCTGTGTGTATGGGCACTGTCATCATACCCAGATAAGGGGACCAATTTCATCAGTGCTGAGAATCATTGCTACATGTTAATATTAATTTACAGTAATGGGAGTGATAATCAGAAGCTAATGAAGCGTTGTGTTCTATGTAATTCAGGAAAAGGAAAAGTGTTTAATGATCACAAGGCTTTTCATATACAGACTGACCTCTTCACTTGGGCTTACTGGGAATAGCTGAAGTTGGCTGGAGGGCACCCACCTTCATCTCACGGGTGAATGAGAACAGAGGCAGTGTTTCAGATGGAAATGCCTGCAGGTTTTGTTCAGTTCAGGTGTCATCCTGCTGAGAGCCCAATTTCCTTCAGGGAACCTCGTGGTGGATTCTGGAAATTGAAGCAAGTGAGATGTCAAGTCTGAAGACGTCCAGTTAGACAGCTTAGAGTCAAACAGAAAACCAATCATCTGTTGTGCCTCTTGCCATAAAGGCAAAATTTATAGGTCTGTTTTGTCTGCTACATAATTTAGTGTGCAAAGTTTAGAGGTTATTCCTGCATTCCTCCTGCGTTTAAATTGCTATTCTTCAGGCACAGTTTGGGAGGAATGATAATATTTTTGAGTTGGACTAGCTGATGCAGTTAGGAAAAAAATGGACTGGTGTTTGCTCCTACATGTCTTCCCTCAGATATTGGGATTTCTGATGGATGTCACAATTACACCAATCTCACCAGCCACTCTCAGAATGAAAAAACAGACTGGGGGAATGGGTTATGTTTTAACACTTTCATGAGAGTTGTTATTTAGCATAAGTTATCTTTATCCTGCGTAATTTAATTACCAAAATTTCTGCGGTTTTGTTTGCACGAAGGACGGTAACCCATGGGATATTATACAAATGAAGAAATAGGTTCTCTGCACCATCTTAATAGTTTTATAATTGAGATTCATGCACAAATGAGGAGAAAACAGACTTAGCCATGGATTTATGAAGTATGGCAAATCTCATTTAAAAAAGGAGGGATCAAGGAAACATTGCTGACATAACTTTACCTCCTTTAGCCTTAGATTTTCTGGGCAATATCATAGTGTAGCTATTGCTATTTTTATATGCTTTGTGGAAACCAGTGTGCCCTGAGGCTGGTGAGTAGAAAATAACAAGTAGCTTCCAAAAGGCGCATCATTTTACTTGTGATGGTAAGAGCCTGTGAATGACGGACTTTATGAGTTCACGTTATTAGATTCAGCCCAGCTCCATTATAAGTTGATAGGAAAACCTCATGCGATTTCACTGAGGGTTGGGCCAACAGATTGCTGTTTGCCTTTAGCAGTAAGTGAAATCATGGGGTGTTGTCTGCATGTGTACACAATGATTTTTAAATTGCTCCTTCTGTAGTCGACATGTCTCGCTAGGTTCAGCGGGCGCTTGTTAGAGACAGAGCCTGGGGTTGGGAAAATGGACCATGAAGGTGATTATTTCTTTCTGAATTATTCATTGGAGAATCTTCTGCTTGTAAATGAGATAAATGTATCTGACACGTGACCTGACCACATGCCAGTCTGAGTAATTGCTGGCTCACTGTGAAAGCACCCGGCATGGGCTGAGGAGGGTGAAGACTTGGCAAGATGCTCTGCCTTGCCAACTGAAGTGCAAAAGAAGGGCTGTCCAGGCTCAGGAGTGCTCCAGCTGAGGGCTCACCAGGAGTCTGACATCATGTGAAGTCTCCCAGGACAGCTGAAGACACACATGTACTTTGTGCCATGTAGGCATCCTCCCTCCTGAACAGAGGGATGAAGAGAGGGAAAAGGAATTGAGGTCTGGAAAGATAGGTACTCCTTCAAAAACTCTGGCTGACTCAAAAGCCCAGCTTCATGTGGAAAGGTGCTTTTGTCCACAAGGTTGGCTTGATTTTGGTTTTTTTGGATTTGTTTTTGTTGATCGTGTTTTTTTTCAAGCAAGAGATCTTACCTTCTGCAACTGCAGGCCCTTTTCATATGTTCAGACATAACTGATTTGTAGTCCCTAGCTTGTAAAGGTTTAATGCTGGCTTGTGCTTTAAAAACTTGATAAAAAATGTAAAGTGAAAATCGCACATCTGTGATGGAAATGTCAAAAGGGATATAGATGGGTTACCCTATATACTTTGCTTTTCTTTCCATGCTTTGCTTTAGATTTCTGCCAAAAGGAATGGACTATAAGGAGCTTTGATGTGGGGTTTGAACTGGGGGAGGGCAGTAGATCTGGAACCACAGCTTGCTTAGCTGGCATTGAACTGTCACTTCTGAACAGAACCATTTCTAAAGTGATCAACCCTACAAAGCCCAGCAAGTTGAGCTGAGGTCCTTGTGTGAATGAAAAGATGGTTGTGCTGGCCTGTGAAGACACATTATGTCCCAGTAAAGTCTGAATATGTGTTCAGAAGTTTAAAGGTGAATTTAGGTGAGGAAATTCTGAATTTTCTCTTCTGAACTCAGCTGCATATTTTGAAGTGTCAGAAATTTTACAGGGGGAGGTATTTGTTTTTAAGTCTGGTTAATTTAAGTGGATAAATTTTGTATTCCTTAAATAGCCATATCATGTAAACATGCAGTGGAGTAAACTGCTATTAAAAATAAGGCTCCATTTCTCTCTGTGCCTGAGCAGTGGAGAAGAATCAGCAGCCATTAGATTGCCTTGACAATGCCTGTTTTGGACAGCTTGCAGCCTCAGGAAGGGAGGATAGAAATCAACACAGAGGAGCTGCCTCCTCTGGTCGAAACAGCACTGCAAAGAGTTTATCTGAAAGGACATCCTGCTTGGGGCTTGGGTCCTTCAGCCCTGGTCTCAGGAGATGGATGGAGACCAGTGGGGACCCAGATGCAGTTCTTGGATATAGGCACTGCAGTTGCCATTTTCAGAAAGGGGACAAAGTTGGCACAGCCAATTTTAAGGATTCAGAGTCAGCAAAAGCCTCTTGGGTTCAGATTTCTGTGTCCCTGTAGGCCTCTTTAGGTTCTCATCTTATGTTAAGGATTTGTCTCTAAGTTACTGGGAACACAGCTGAAGTACAATTATAAGAATTCATATTTAGATAAGCTTCCAGTGTGCGAGTTAGTCCATTTTAAACCACTTTGGACATCTTCAAATGCAGCACAGGATGCCTAAGATTTAGGTCTAGTTTGAGAAGCTGAATTACCAATATTTGCTCACTCTATTCTATACAAAAATGAGCAAATGGCTTGATAGCAAAAGTTATGGCTGTGCTACAAGCAGTATGAAGGTAAAAGGAAAGAACTTAAACATAGCATTTCCAGATTTCAATTTTGTGGCACTTCAATATTTAAACAAAATATTAAAAACCCCACAAAGCAAAGCTTTGACATTTAGGTATAGGGTGCCAATATTGTACTATTGCTTTCATCAGAGGCATGTGAAAATGAAAGCTATGAAATACTTCATTCACATCACAAATGGCAATCAGTACTGGATGCAACAGTTTCAGTTTTTCTAAAAAAAATTATTCAAAATGCTGCAATTTTATAGAATTATTGCCAGAAGTTCTATATTTCTATTAATAATAAAGCAAATAGATGGACATAAAGACAGTGCAGTCCTCATTGTATATTAATCTAGAGAAACCAATATACACTGCCACCCTCAGCTGAGCTATGACGGGTTAGAGACAGACAATTTCAAATTATTTATATTTTCATATTCTGTATGTGAAAAAAAAGACACTGTAGTTAAAAAACCCAAAATGCTAGAGGAAGTTAAAATTCTATGCTTGGTCACCATAAAGGCAACAAGCTTTAGGCAGGTGATGAAAGGCTTGGCTAAAAGCTCTGGTAGCAAATGTTGCTTTTGGCAACAAGTCACCTGCTCCTCTTTGCCCATTTTACATCAAATTCTGTGACCTCTTGGACCATTTTTTGGGTATAATTTCCTGGGGTTTTTTTAGAACAAGAATACACATTTTATTCTAGGCCTATCTCTGAAAACACAGGTTGAAGAAATAGCCAAGGGTTGTCAAAGTTGCTAAAAACAGAAATGGAAATGGTTGGTCAGAATAAGGAGAGCTAAAGCAAAAAACAGGAAGGCATAAGTCCAAGCAAGGAAAGCAGCAAAGAGCAGGCAAATGTTTTTGAGTTAACAAAAAGGAAAAAAAGTGAAGCAGACTGCACTCTATCTTACTAAAATATGGATAAAAGAGAGGATTTGGTGCAAGGAAAATAATTTGTTGAAGCACCCAATAATTTTGAATAATTTATGGTTTTGGTAGAGGTATTCCTTTATGTGAAATTTTGATCTGATTTTGATAGAGAAAACTTCGTCATGTCCAGTTTAATATGAGCCTGTACATACATGACCTCCAAAACACAAAAAATTGAGCAGGAAGCCACCTAAAAGGATGCTGGCATGTGCTAATTATTAGTATGAGAATTAGATTTCCAATGGGAAGATGCATCACCTGGGTAACAAGTAGTGAAGCCCTTGGAAACATGGTGAAATAAGAAATAGGAATAGTTTCTGCAAGCTTTTGTGTTGCTTGTCCTTTAGCTCGTGTTTTTGTGAGGCATGGTGATGTCTCCATTCTCGCCTGACTTGCTAAGTACAGACTAGAAAAATACTGCACTTTTTTCTAGTCTTTTGTGCTAGGGGTGGTGGCTTTTTCTTTTAAACCAGTCACAGGGAGTTAATTTTTTTCTTAGCTTGTAGTAGGAGTGCATTAGCTGCTTTGTGGTCACAGTTGCCTTGAAAAGCATATTAACTAAACTTAATTTCAAAGGGGAGAAGAACACATTAAGTGAAAAGCCTCTAATTATCAGGAACTGATGATCATTAGTCCCTATAAGCTGTGTAAATACTTGTGTTTCTAAAACTGGAGTTTAGAGAGAACACAGCTCACTCTACACTTGTAAACTAAGAAGATCCTGTATAGCATCTCTCTTGTCTTTTAGCACAATTTGTTCTACCTGTGATGCAGAAGTGCTGCCAAATTTAGAACAGGGAGAGCCAATGTGTACTGTCTGTCCAATACTCCTGATAATTTTCAAGGGCAACACCAGTCAGAGGTGGGGAGGCTGTAGCTCTGGGCAAGAGCAGCAGTGTGGATAGAATAACTCTTGCACTATCTATGACAGTGTACAGACTGGACTATATGCATTACCATCCCAGGGTCTGCAGTGGGAAGCCTGCACTCCATCAAGCTGTGCCCTGTGCTCATGTTGTACTGATGTCTTTGCTGTATTACTGACAAAATGTTTGACTGTTGACTCCCAAATTTTCCTCTTAGTGCAGTCAAAACTCTTCATGCTTCTGTTTGCACTTGTGTTGTTGGGTTTTGAGCAGATTATTGTCTCCTTCTTTCCTGTGAAAGAGTTGTAAGAGATTGAAGCCAAAAATCAGACCAAATTTTAAAAATATATTGAAGAAAGCACCAAATCTTTTGCATTTGGTGATTAAAAAGTATAACCAGTATTGCATCTAATGCCCATTGTGCTTCAATAAAATGCTTAGGAGAATGACCATCAGCAGAACTGCTGATGCATTGGGAAACAGACATTTTTTGTTTTCATACAATCTCCATTCAAACCCCTTTTTAAAGAAACCTAGTGTATCTGACATCTAATCTATAGAAATACCTGGAAATGTAGAGGGGCCTATATATTTAATGTTCTTCTTACAGAGACAAAATACATTTAGTCACTTCAGCTTAACTCTGAATGCCAAACCTCTGGCATTTTGGTATTACTTTTCCTCATTAGAAAAAAAAAAGAAAACCAAACAGAAAAAGCCAAACACCCACCTTCCTTCTATTTTTTTTTTTTTAAAATTTCATCTGGATTTGTTTTTTTAGGTTTAAATAATTTGAGAATCATATGAGCATGAGCCCAGGATCAAGGAAAAAAGCAGGAGTGCACAGCAGGAGGTAGAGTAGAAAGTTGATTTATTTAAGCTGTCATGGGATCATATTCATTAAAAATCCTACCCTGCTTTTTGAAGCCCCTTATTCTGTCAGGTTTAAAGCTCAGCAAGGTTACTATGGCCCCTATGCTTTGAAAATTTGACTCTTATAAAGACGACCTGGCATTACAGGTATCATTACACTCTAGTTACACTGCACTTGGCAATTCTGAAATTTTTAGATTAAATTTCTGTTAAAGTCATATCTTTTTGAGACTGTGTTGGTATGAATCAATTCCTTAAATCTCCTTCCTTTATCAGAAGTACCTTTGGCATACAACATTACAGCAGGAGAAAAAAGTCTTGCTTTTCTAAATTTGGGAAAGCGCTTGTGTTTCCACAGCATGGCAAATGTGCTGATATTTCTCAAAAACAGACACTTCATTGGATTGAATATTCGTGTCCTTTGGAAACCTCTGTGCGTGTCCCTCCTGTCCGCGAAGAAACTTTATGGAAACTCTGTAAAATAACCACATGCAAAACATAGGGAGGTATAGCTTCCCACTCCCTCTTACCCACCTGCAATACTCTGTGCCTGTAATGCCTGCAGTTAAGGAAACTTTCCTTGTAAGCTTTTTTCCACTTCAGACTCTGTGTTACAAGTACCCTTGATGCGATTCTTGGGATAACTCTTAGCCAAATTCTGCATGTTACTCGGTTGTTGTACAAGCAGCTGCCAGATGGTAATACAGAGAAAATACATTTAACGTCAGTCACCTCACTGGAAGCCAGATGGCACAGCAGAAGTTGGAACAAGATGTTTGCCAACTCATTCTGGCTTCCAGCTGTGGTCCCGTGCTCCACCATGGCTGTGTGGACAATGGCCTCTTGACTGTCATCGTGCTACTGCTGTTAGAGCATTCCTGGCCATGCTTTGTGCTCATTCAGAGAGCTGAATTGCTGACATTGCCTTGTCCTTTCTCCCCAAAAGCTGCACTGAAGAACCATTAGAAATGGGTGTGTAAAAGTCAGTGGGGCAGATAATTCTTTGTTGGCTGCTTGTCTGCTGTGATGAAGTGCATATACTGAACCTTTTGGATGTGTTCCTGCAGGGGAGGGAAAGTCACTGAAAGTAGCTCATATGGTTGTTCTAGTTTTTTTTAACTCAACCTGTCAAAATTGTAGTCAGTTTGATTGTGGAATTCAGCAGGAGGGGATATTTTGCTTGGAATGCAAGGACAGTCTCAGTCTTTCAGGTGGTGGTATAAAGGGAAGAGTACCTGGCCCTTAGGGACTGGGAGCACAGGCAGTGCTTCTGGAGCATTCCAGTTTGTCCAGCTTCCATGAATGATCTCTTTCAAATCCTCTACCTTGTCTTCCTGATCTATCTGGTGAAGGCACACGGCTCAGTTTTTGCTCTGTGAGAAAAGCCTAAACAGCCTGCCGAATGAAATGCCCAAGCTACAGCAGATGCTGCTTCCATGTCTTTCTCATGAGAAGTTATGGGATACAGTAACAGCACTGGTTGCTGCCATTTGGGAGATGATAATCATTTATAACCCAGACTGTTATGAGGCTATAAACCAGGGTGAATTGGGTGCTTGGAATTCAGCTTAGCAATAATCAAATACAAAGTATTTATGGCAGGTGGCTCTGAACAAGGTAGAGAGAAACTAGTTGGCTTGTTATGCCTTTTGAAGGAAAATGACAGCATGATGAAGCCATTTATATAGTCACAGTGGGATGACATAAAGAGTTTAGAAGCTGCCAACCAAACACAGTTTCCAAACAGAGCTTTAAATCTTTGGGAAATAACAATCTTTGACCAAGTGACTGTTATTTAAAAGTAATCAAACTCTACGGGTCCTTTACAATATTGGCAAACCGCCACACATGATAGAATTGGTTATCTTCTTCCTTCAACCTTTTTTCATAGAAAAGGCACTGACCACATCTGCCTTTTGAAAATGGGAGCCATAGGATGTCCTGAATTAGCTGGTATCTGAATGTGATGTGTCCGAATGTGGAATGTAACTTTTATAAAGAACCCTGTGGTTGCTAAAATCCTTCTGGATACTTGAAAATCAATTGAATTTGCTAAAAAACTTGCTCTTGGCTTTTAGTTGTGGCTTATTTTTAGTTAATTCTCAATATTATTGGATATTATAGAATCTCCAAATGGTTTAGGTTAGAAAAGATCTTAAAGCCCATCCAGTCCCACCCAGGGGTAGGGACACCTTCAACTATCCCAGGTTGCTCCAAGCCCTGTCTAACCTGGCCTTGGACACTTCCAGGGATCCAGGGGCAGCCACAGCTTCTCTGGGCACCCTGTGCCAGGGCCTCCCCACCCTCAAAGGGAACAATTTCTTCCTAATATCTAACCTAGATCTACACTCTTGATATGGCTCTATCTCTGCATAGCTTTTCCTACCAAATCCATTACCCACTGACATTGATCAAAGCTCTTTAACGATTCCTTTAATAAACCAAGAAGACTGAGATCCTTTTGTCCTTCACTATTAATTGTTTTCTAATCTTAATCTTCCCTGAAGCACCTCTCTAAGCCCTTTTTAAGCTTTCATCAGTCTTCTTCAGTTGTGGATATATATATATACACCATATATTTCCATGTTTTTGTGAGATAGAGAAGTCCTGGGAAAAATTTGTAGGGAGAAGTTAGGTCTGCAGAGAGAGAAAACTCAGAGAAGGGTATTGCTTAGCATTTTGTTTGCTCAACTCTTTGTGTAAAGGCTGACAGCAAACATGTTGCTGAGAGAATTGAGTGGTATTAATCAGCTGTGCTTGCCTCTATGACATAAAGTTACACTTACTCTGTGATTTGTGGTGAAATTGGAAACTTCCCTAAGAGAATGATGCCTTCATTTGTAGCCATCCCAACTCCATTATCACTTTTTAAATCTGCAGTTTGGGAGTACTGACTGGTGGATGTTGTGCTTCATGCTACCACTTCTGCTTATTCTTTTTTTGAGATGCTCTGCTGGAGTTCAGGATGGCTCTGTTGGGTTGGGTATGATGAAAGAACATTGTTCTGGTCACATCAGTTTAATCTGAATGGGAAAAAAACCCCAACCATCAAAGACCAAGAAAGGTATGTGAGCATTTGCCCTCTACCTCTTGAAATCAGCTGAGTTCAAGTGCTGACACGTATCAAACTCAACAGTGTTTGAGGGAATTTGAGGGAATACTACAGTTTTTGTCACCTTTGCAGGGTTGTGACAATCTTGTGACAAAACACCATTCTTTTATTACAACTTGCAGACTTTGACAGTGCCAAAGTACTCATCATTTCTCAAGAATGTGTCTGCCATGGGAGGGGAATGGCAATCCTGTGTGACAATCTCTGCAAAGTGCTAAACAATAGTTTCACAGGCAGCAAGTCCTCTTCCAGAATTGTATCTTTTCAGGCTAAAGTCTTAACTGAATTACATAATTCAGTTTCCCCCTCTTACATCTTCTCTGATCTTCAGGCTGTATTTAGCTTTTTTTTTTTTTAATGCCTTCTTTTTCTTCTTTTTTAAAAATCTTTTTTATCTTGCAAGCAAAACTGGAGCCTCTCCTTTCAACACAACTATTAGCACTTTTTTCATTACTTTCTTTTCCCCCTAGATACTTTGGGCACTTATTTCCCGTTACTTTACATTAATCCAAGCACTGATTCTGAGCTCTTATAGCATGTAGAGCCCCTTAACCCAATGGAAACATAGGACTGGGACATCTAAGCTTACTTTAAAATGACAAAAAGGAACAGAACATTTTCTGTCGAATCCTGCAACTTGATTTCAAATTCCTAGGAGCCACGACGAGGGTTCTCCACAGAAGTAAGTTGCTCTCCCAAACTTTTGCCTGGGAAAGCGCCTGCTTTTAAACGCGAGTACAGAATCACAGGAGAGCTTGAGCTCTGAGGGGACTTCAGCAATCAGTCCCACAGGACTTAGCTCACTTTCCATCCACAAAAATGTTCCGTCTGCGGAAGAAATCAGTCCCTTCTTAGGAGGTGAAGCGGTTTTCCCCCTCGTCTCTGTTTTTCCCTTCCATTTCTGGCGGGCGGTGTGTGTTCAGCGGGGTCGTGAGGGGACGAACCCTCCAGGAACCCTCCGAGGCTCCTCGCCCTCACACCCCGCTCCTCACGGCTCTCCCGAGGGCGCCAGGAGCTCCGCCTCGCGCCACAAACGCTGAATTACGTTAAACCGAATCCAATTAAACGAAATTAATTTAAATTAAATCAAATCAAACCCGCGTGTGTTCCCGCCGCGGCTCTCCTCGCGAGAGGTCGCCCCCGGCAACGCCGCGGCCATGGCGGAGGCGGCGGGCGTCTCTGAGGCGGCGTTCACTCTGCAGAGTATCCTTCTTCCTCCCCAGTCTTTCCCCCTCCATCCCTGTCCTCCCGCTGGGCTCGGGGTGCCGGTTCCCCTCAGCGCTCCGTCTCCTCAGCGCTCCTCCCGCCTCAGCCGGGGCGGCCCGGCACCTGCTGGGGCGGGGATCGGGTGGGGCTAGGGCAGCGCTGACGGGAGGGGGAAGTCAAAAATCCCCCAGCTTGGTGGTTCTTTCTGCGGGTTGTTGGCCCTGGAGACTGAAAAAGGCTGGAGCCTGTCCAGGGAAGGGAACGGAGCTGGGGAAGGAGAGGCTGAAGGAGCTGGGAAAGGAGCTCAGCCTGGAGCAAAGGAGGCTCAGGGGGACCTTGTGGCTCTGCACAGCTCCTGACAGGAGGGGACAGCCGGGGGTCAGGCTGTGCTCCAGGGAACAGGGACAGGAGGAGAGGGAACAGCCTCAGGCTGGGTCAGGAGAGGTTTAGGTGTCGGGAAAAATGTCTTTCTTTGATGGGTGGCCAGGCATCGGAACGGGCTGCCCAGGGAAGAGGTGCTCACACCATGCCTGGAAGTGTTGAAAAGCCCTGTGTGGATGTGGCACTTGAGGACATGGTTTAGCTGTGAACATGGATGTGGTGCTAGCTTAACAGTTTGGCCTTAGAGCTCTTTTTAAACCTAGGCAATTCTGTTAATACGTGGGGTTTTGGGGTCTGGCCCTGCAGAGGCACTGGGGTTTTGCTCACTGTAACGTGGTGTTTGCTCTCCTGGCTGAGGCTCGGGGCTCCTGAGTGCCCTTTGGAAAAGCAGGGGAATTGAATCCTCCACTGCTGATGGGGCAGCCTGAGCAGGGTTAAAATCCTGAAATGAAAGGCTCTTGCTGCCTCTCCCGTGTTAGCTCTTGAGCAGTAAATGCAAAATACCCGTGGAGGAGTGACAAGGTCTGGTATTAAGACTCACAGTCCCAATGTGCTGGTGGAAAAGATGCTCCTTTAATTTCCCACCGCGGAGTAACTGCTGGGATATTCATGGGTTTTTGTTTGTGCTGAGTATGACTGAGTACAAAGGTTGTGATACAAAACCTAGACATAACTTTGTTGTGGCTTTTGGAGCAAAAAAACCCATCCAATTCTTTCCACATTTTAGTTGTAGCAAATTATGTTGGAAGTTTATGACTTTTAAATGGGTAATTTTTTGGTCAGATGACCCAAATTCTAGTTTTGTCACTAGGTCAGATGAACTATACCTGTTCTCTGTTCTAACTGTAAGCTGCAGATCAAGAAGCTCTGTCATGCTTTTAGAGGACATACAATCATACTTAAGTGTCTTACACCCTGCCATACTTTAGTTTTTCCTGCCTTGCTATAATTAAGTTGTAAGCCAATACAAAAGCAATTTAAGAAAGTAGAAGAGTGTCCTTTTCCAGCTTGTGCCTCAATTTCTACCATAGTGAATCTGCACAGCTGTTTTTAGTGTGGTGTGCTTAAAAAGCACTATCCCAGCCGATCTAAGACTGTTGAGAAATGCAGTAGTTTTTAAAATTAATGTCTCTGTTTTATAGTGCACCCACCTATGATTTTGGTGGCGGGGGGGGGGGGGGGGGGAAAGGAGGAAAACCCCAGGATTTTTTAAGTTATATTTTAGTCTGGGCGCAGTGCTTGCAATGACACATTAGTTTAGACCATAGGGGATCACAAGGACGTTCAGGTCAATAGGAAATCGAGGAAAAAAATCCCCAGCTTTTGAAAGTTTATTACTTGTAAAGGTGTTACGGTGTTCAGCTGTTAGCCTTCCAGATGGATACAATTTATCTGAGTTTTTCTTAAGCTGAGGTCTTGAATGCAGATGATACTTTTACCTATACTTTGTACTTTTACATATATATTGTACTGTGAAAACTGTGGCAAATGGCCTGGTTTTTAGAAGAATAATTCAGATTTGGGCAACTTAATGCAAAGCTGGAAAATCAGGGTTTTTTTTTTTTTTTCCTTCTCTGTGTGTGAAGTACTGAATTGCCAGCTTTTGTTTTCTTTGGAAGTTAATTCCTGGTTTATTTACATGGGTCACTTGTAGGCTAACTGATTTCCTAGGGAAACTCTCAACAGCAGCTGCTAAAAACATTTCATTATACTTTCATGGGCTGTGAGGCTAGTGGATGAAAAGATGTTTATTTGGCTTTCATTTCAGACTATTTATGGTTATGTTTAGTCAAAAGTTTGACTTTAAAGCATTTCAAGGAACTGTAGATAATTTCCAAATGAATTTTTTTGCATTTTGAAAGTTCCTCATCTTTTTATTGTAACAGTGTTGTGATTATTAAGGCATTTGCATCAGCTCTGGTAAGTGGTCCTCTGGTGCTCAGGGTTTGACCTCAGGTATTCATGTTTGAACTCATACATCTGAATTTGCTAAAAAATGCTGGTTTTGAGAGAATGAGGCTACTTATGCTTAGAAGGCTGTGGAAATCCTAGTGCACTAAGACCCTCTCAAAACCAACGATTGGCTGAGAGCACAATTTAGTTGCTGTTTTTATTTGGAATAGTGCTTGGCTTCTGAGATTTGATGAGTCAATTTTTAATGGTGTTCAAACCTGCTGTAAAGGCTTGTTCTTGTCAAGGCTGAAGGAAGCCTTGAAAGTCTTGTGTCAAAAAGAACAAGGGTGGAGGTAGTGAGAACAGATTTACAGATGGTTATTTTATGATATTTTTTCTAAGTTGGAGCTTCTCACATGCACCAGCTGTTTCAGACTTAACTAAACCTGCAGACATTACCATAA
The DNA here is from genome assembly GCA_024500445.1 of Entomyzon cyanotis. Classification (NCBI taxonomy): domain Eukaryota; kingdom Metazoa; phylum Chordata; class Aves; order Passeriformes; family Meliphagidae; genus Entomyzon; species Entomyzon cyanotis. The sequence continues at coordinate 25,624,559 of JAKEPQ010001027.1, read as the reverse complement.
TAGATGACTCTAAAGATGATTATCAGTATGAAGAGGTAACTTACTAAACTCATAATCTTTTTATGTATTTGGTAGAGTGTTCATGTTTCATTTTTTTTACTTCATCAGCCACATAGACATTCTAGGAGAAATGATCTGAATCTCCTTTTGTAAAGTGTGATGACAGTGGGCATATCTATGTTTCAATAGAAGATCTAGTGTTGAGTTGTTGTGTATTTTATTTGAACATTAAATACTTTTTAAGAGTATTTCTATTTAGATAAAACATCTATTTGGATATTTCAGTAGTATGAATTCTGTTTAACTATGGCAAAATGGTTTATTAACAAGGAGGGAATTATTTCCAGCAGTTTAGAAATTGGGAGTGGAATCAGTTTTATTGTGAAAGGAAGATGTATAAAATGTGTTGATACCAAATTTGATATAATTTCATTTAGGTTTCAGCAGATGATGAGCTTAGTCTTCGTGAAGATGAGGATCTGTCAGAGGCTTTGCACACTATTCAAAAGCAGACTAAAGATGCCCAAGTTTTGGTAAGAGCTTCCTAAACATTGTGTCTCTAATTCAGTTGCCATTAGTGGCTTGAAATTTACACAGAATAATTTACATTAACTATGAAATATTTATGTGGGAAAGATTGTCTCATTTTTCTTACAAGCTTCTAAAAGTAAACGTATGCCATAGTGGAAAAGGCAACTTATGTTTCCTGGGTTTCTTCTTCCTTCAATCTGTGTTCATTTTATGTTCTGTAGACAACCTGATATTCCAAATACAAGTAGCAAACATGTTGCTAGATTATTTAAAATATATTAATATTATTGCAATGCATCAGTATTTTAGAGTTTGTTTTTCATCTGGGCACATTAAATAAGAGTGGGATCCCTGGCACAGGGAAGAAAGTGCATATGCATAACACCCACAAAAGGTGGTACTTGAATGCTTCACTAGAAGAGATTGTTCTTATATTGAAAATAAAGAATGGACTGTTACGCTGTGTTAAAGCAAAATATTAATGAAATTATCTATCGTTTCACACCATTAGTTTTTGCCATTCCTTACATTTACAGTTTGATTTCAAAGCAGTTGTGTAATAGCTTAGAGTTACACAATGGGATTGTTGTATTGTGTTATTCAAGATACGATTTACCTGAATTTCCTTGTTTTTAACAATCTAATGCAAAAGTGCTTTTCCCTGCTGTGTTTCCAATATCACCACTATGTTGGGGCCTCATCAGAAAGGTACAGTTGTAGTCTTTGTTTGGCAAATGTAAATGATTAATAGTGAAAAGGTGAAATGATGTGAATGATACTTAACCTAAAAATAGAGGGGAAATGTGTGTTTTCTTCTGCACTGGTGCTTATCAACAGATCAGTTTTGTATTGTAGATCAGAATTTGAGTGGAAACTGATAATACCAGAGTTTTATTTGTATTGAAACAGAATATGTCTGAAAATTAAGGGAAAGATGGCAGAAGTGTTTGAGATGGCAAATGCTTAATGCTAAGGAAGTAGTGGAAATTCTTCATGTTCCTTAGGGATAGCTGAGGTTGTGATTGTTTTGCTGTGTGAGTTGATGATAAAATAGGAAGTGAAAAAAGGGAGAATATTTTAACCTATTGATCTTTTGACTGTGCTGTATTTAAGTAATCTTTTACCTCTTCATTGATTTGTTGAACTTGGAGTGGTGGGAAACAGTATTAATGTCTATCCCAGTTAATCAGACTGAAGAAACTGTTACCTTTCCTTAAAACCAGCAGAGAACGTATGTGCTTAAACTCAGATTCTCTTTCATTTTAGGCTTATGCTAAGAGTTGCCTGCCTTCTTCCTGCTTGATTTGTTCTTCGGAGGCTTCATTTTTTCCATAATTTTGAAACTGAAGTGATGTTTTCAGCCTTTGGACAGAAAGACATTAATAGGAAAGTGTTCTAATACACTTGCTAGTTCCCTGACAGCTTTCATAACAATTTACTGTATATTTTGTGAGGCTCACTGACTCGATTGTTTGATATTAATTCCCTGGAAAAGCCAAGTACTGCAAATGCTTCTGAGTTAGAAGCACCATTTCCTGTGAATTAATACTGAATCAACATCCAAACTCTGAGCTGGGAAGCACAGTAGAAGGCTTTCTTCTTTCCATGGCAAATAATTGGCCCATTCCCCCAGTTATTAGCTTGTAATCATGGCTAAAATAAATTAAATTATGTAATAACCATATCCGGGATGATAGTTTCAAATGATTGTGTGTATTTGGTGCTCAGTGTGCTGTTTACTTGTGTACATAATCTAATACTAAAGGTTTCATTTCAATGCTAGGTGCAAATCTTTATGTTGAATAAATTATATTGAAAAGGCACAGATCAGTGATCATCCAAAAATATTAAATATTTGATATTTTCCAATTGCAGATTCTGAAAATATCCAGAGTTTCTAAGTTGAGTAACATCATTTGTCCTTCTTCAGTGCATCTCTTCTTTTTTTTTTCTGGTTTTCTTTTTTTTTTTTTTTTGAGACATTTTTAAGCAATATAAATTATTTTTCAACACAAGCAAAAACTATTCTGCATATGAAAGAAAATATCCAGCTGAGAGGGACTGTTGGAAAAGGATGCAGAACTTCTGAAAAGCCACGCACAAAGATGAAAGCTGGCTGAAAAACTTTCTTCAGTAGTTCCAGCTGTGAGACTTTACTTCAAGGTTGTCTTTTTAATATCTTAGATGATAATCTGAAGTAACATTGACATTCATTAATGTTACATTTTATGTATGCTTGATTTTCAATTTGTTTAAACATTTTAAAATCCTTGAATTCCCTTTTTATATTCTTCTAAAATCTAATAAGTTTTTCAAGAATATCTGACCTTGTTTTCCAGAGAAATTATTTATTTGTTTGATGGTCATATTTCTTCAGTGGACAGAAATTCTTAGGAGCATTGCAGAAGTACCTAAGGTTAAGCTCTTACACCCAAAATGTTTTGAATATTTTAATTAAAGAAATATTTGACAAAGCACATACTTAATTTACTTTGGCTCTATGGTCAGAATCTTTTATTAAGAAGGTTTTGGCCATGGAACTGCTATAGGATGTCTGTTTGCATCACGTGAATTAATTATATTTTCCTCATATCCAAAAAAGCCAATAGGTACAACAAAATTATTGTTATGCCATTCTGTTGGTAGTCATCCATGGTTGGTATGAAACTGAAGGAAGGAGTTGACCTAATGTCACTCTCAAAGTCTGGGAAAGAGCTGGGAATTTAGTTCTGGTTTCCTGAGGCCCTGTTCCAGTTCTGTGCCTGTTACACTGAATTAATTTCTCCCTATATTGCTCCCTGCTCGAGCTTTGGTTCCTGAAATGATGCTTGGTGCTCATATCTCACTAATACATTCTCTTCTGCACGCATGAAATGGATTCCTATCATATTTCCATTTATTAAGGGAATCAAGCTGTGTCACTTCTTCCGAAGACTGGCTTTATAGATGTGTTTGGAAAACTACAGGCAACAATATTAGACATTTGCCTCACTTGGAATAAAGAAAGAAGCAAGCCAAGGGATGCAGCTGCATGTCTGCCCATGTATTCTTTGGTTCTTCTATTACCACAATTAGAAAACAGACCTGCCTGAAGTATTGGAGCTCTAGTAATGAAAATGTGCTAAATATTACATTGCACTTGGCATGTTGTATTAGTCATAAAGCAGTGTTACATGGCTTTCATCAGGCATGTACAATCCTTTCTGGTTATATTAGAGAGGTTGCTTGGGTTGAAGACAACATTTTCTGTGTTATACAAAATGGCCAAGAGATTTTTCCAGTGTTTTTATTTTATCAAGAGAAATGCCTTTGTCTCCAGGTAATTTATGCACTCACAGTGAGAGGGCTGCCACTAAGGGCATGAATAAGCCATAAATGAATGGAGTTATCAGAAATCCCTGACCTTACAGATTCTTTTTTAAATGGGTGGAGGAAATGATTTGCAGTCACAGCCTTTAGCATGGCTTGATAAATCTCTCAGTGGGTTTTTTTTCAGTTTTGTGGTATTTCTTATAATCTCTCAGCAAGATGCATTTGCAGTGCAGTAGCTTGTCATGCATTGTTGGGCAGGTCCATTTTGGCACTGTGCCCACATGGAGTTCCCAAAAGCCAAGACCCTCATATTTAGCTATGTCAAATTACTACAATCCATTTGGTATCTGAATGAAATAAGGCCACCTCCTTGGCTGCCAAGTTGTGGCAGTCCCTCTCATCTCATTGTCTTTAAATGCTTTTTGTGGGGGAGTAGTCTCAGACTGGGTCATATTTTCCTTTTTTCATACCTCGTTGCATGCTGAATTCTCTCTTGGAACCCTGAACACTAAGCTGTGTGCTGAGTGGGCTGAATGGGGTTGGGTGAAGGGAAGAGATTTGCATTGCATCAGAAAGCTGTGAAAGGGGTTTTTTTATGTTTCTCTGTGGTAGGATTGCTCTGTTCTGTTTTGATTCTGCTTTGGCAATGTGCTTGCCCCGTGAGCTGACCTCCTCTGCAGAGCTGTCTGTCTGGGTGGCTCAGGGGGAGCTGCACATGAAGGCCTGGTGCACCATCTGCCTTCTGCTCACACTTGTAGCAGTGCTGCTACAAGCTTCCTTCAGTGCATGTTGAGAGCAAAGGGACACTTGATCTTTGTGAGAATTATTCCTAAGGGATGAGGTGACAGAGATGGCGTTCTCTCTGTCCCTCCATTGCATACACCATTACAAAAAGCATACAAGACATTCTGCTGTTGCCTTGGACTGCTACATTTTGCATTAGATAAGGACTGACTTTTCTCTCTGGTCAGTGACAAAAAGTCATCCATCGCTTTTAATACTTTCAAGTCTCTACCAGAGGATGTTTGGTTTGGAACATCTGCATAAGTAAGGTGGGGTTTGAGTTATTTCATTATAATGTTTCACAAACCCTAACATTAGAAGGATCACTGCTTACACTTCTGATCTATAAAAGGAAACACTCAGCGGTACTCCAGTAGATCTGTGACTTTAGATGACTTCAGAAACAGAAAGTATGATAATGACATTTCTCTTGTAAGTTTAACAGTTATCAAAATTTAATTTCAGGCTTCTCGGTCGGTTCTGACTTCTGAGCAATCAATAACAGAAATACCTCAAGCAATGGATGACTTCTTCTGCAATTTCCTGGTCAGATTGGGAATGTCTAGAACCCTTGACTGCTTCCAGACTGAATGGTAAAATAATTTAAGTGACCATGTTACTTTGGGAATTAGATGCTCAGGATTCAAACATTTTTGGTATTTCAGGATATCTTTTCAGAAAACTCTCTTGAGTACAAGTCATTCCTAAATATGTAGTTTTTTAACAAACAGACACATTCCTGGTGAGAATGAGGGTGCAAACCCTTGTTTAAGTAGAATAATCAGAATATTCATTACTTGGCAATTTTTGATACAGCAGTTAATAAATATGATTTTTTTTTTAAGAACTAGGTTATACAATAATCAGAAGAGTAAACTCTTCTGATTTTACTATCTGTTGCTATCTTCTTTTTCAAGCTTTTGTAGATTGCAGGGATTTTTTTCCATACTTTATGCAGATGTTTAAAGGTGCAGCCTTGTTTAAATGCACCACTCTCTTCATACTTTCCGGTGGATGTGTATTTTTTAATATTGATTAAAAATGATGTGTGAGGAACGCTGCAAAGCTTTAGAGGAGAGCTGAATTACTTTGAAGATGACACTTGTCATAAAATTCTGTTGAAATACTTGAAGTTACAGGCTTGCTTTGAATCTGCAGATTATGTTGGACAAATTCTGAAAAGTGGAAACACCTCTTTTCCGTTTACCTTGTTCTCAGTTTTAAACATGAGAAGTTCAGAGGTTTTTGTTTTTTTTTTTTAAATAAGATCTCTTGAAATAGCATAATTTGAAAATTAGAAAAAATTTTTTGTACAAAAGCATTGATGCTTTTAAATTTTCTTAGAAATATTCTCAGGTGTGGGATCTGTGCTGTCATTTGCAAGGCTCTGGTCTCACTCATCAATCAGGCATTGCCTTTGGAATTAATAATGATCTGCTTTTTGATAGCATAATGATGGGCTTAAATGATTCCTTGGAGAAGGAGCACTATAGTTTTGTATTCTTTCTCAACAAAAGAACTGATATGATATGATATGAATAGCATTAAGTTTGAAGTTTAATAATTTTTATGTTAAAAGATAATTAATACTAGACAGATATAAATAGTGACCTTTTTATGAAGCTACGGCTTTCTTTGAAGCACTTAGAGTCTGAATTTATATCAATGGCAAAATTCAATTTGCTTTTTAACAGAAAGTTCAGGATTTAACAGGCCCTATCTTGTAAATTCTTAGCTGTACATATATTTTTTCTCTATAAGTAATACTTTTAATTTTAGTAGCTTTACAAATGAGCTTAGCATGTCAGTATCTGATCTTACTGTATAGAGACTTTCTGCATTAATACCTTTTTTCAAAATGTTTCATGTTGCTTTGAAATGGATAATTTACAATATTAATGAAAGTGAGAGCAGATTAGTGTACTCGGGTTCCTCATTATGTATTGGGATGACACTCTTGCTCTCATGCTGTGGTGATCAAGTACTAATGGAATTTAAAATGAGAAATTAATTAACGGAGAGAAAATTTATCGAAAGGCTGGCTTTGAAATTATTGTCTGTCTGAGATCTAAAGGTCACTTAAATTGGACCAAATTATCTGTGTTTACTTTGGAGTTTGGGAAAACAGTGTTATACTATCCAGCTGTATAAAATGCTGTGATTTGATTGTGGTTTACTTTATGCCAAAACCATTTTTTTTCAATGAAGTAATGGATAATTTTATAACAGTTGTAGTGGTTTTTTTTCTTTAATTATGTAGGTTGTTTTGCACATGAACTTTTTATTCCAATTATACTTTAAGGAACTTTAAAGTTAAATTATTTCTTAATATCTAATTTTCTATTAGATTTTCTATTCCTTTGTTATAGAAGACTTGATAGCACTTTTGTTGTTTATTAAACAACAAAATTGACTGAATTGGCAGCTTTTAAGTATGAAGTGCACAGGCTGATCAGCTGTAAATGCCTGCAGCTGCTAGTCTTTCCCTCCTGATGCCTGAGAGCCCAGGTTATTCTGAGCTATCAGTTTATTGCAGGGCCTCTCTGCAACCTGATTCCTCTGAAATCCAGTTCCTAGGAGTTGTAATGTAAAGTGTACAGTAATAATGTATTGTTCTCAGTCAGTCTGCGCTGGGCTTTGATGACAGAATCATAGTTAACCATCTGTTCCTTTGGATTCCAGATTCTTGGTTAATTTTTAATAGTGATTTAAGAATTATAACTCAGTAGTTCTGAAAAGCTTAGTAAAATACCTGTGTGTGCTCAGAACTAATTTAATTTCCATCTGTAATGAAAGAAGGGAGAAGAGCAGCTATTTGGCAGTCGGCTCGGTATGTAGGAGTTCTGTGAGATTTACAGGACCAGGTTGATGAAAGATAATGAGATTTCTCACTGCAATTTGTTGTGTGGTTTTCCATTTCTGCTACATGCACAAAAGCATTCCTTTTTAGTACTGTTCTTAGACAAGGGTGTAGTGAATTTATTGGTATTAATTGTGTTTCATGAAAATTGTGTCTGAGTGTTTAGCTCTGCTGGAGTTGAGGTTCATCTGTGTTTGATGAGTCTTCATGCAGATATTTTATAGTTTTCATGAAGTGTACTTAAGGCATTCAGTGGAGAAATACTTCCAGCAAGTAAAGGAGTACCTAGAGTTGTGATTTTCTGCTGTGAGGGTACCCTTATTTGTGATATTTCTGTTAGGAGTTGTACCTGTGCTTCAGTTACTGTTCAGAGGAAAGAAAAAAACCACCTAAGCTTCTTTCTTAGTATTAAAGCCTGTTCCTACAGTAATTTACTTAAGAAAATGAAATGATGATAGAATGAATTTTACTGTGGACATGTCCAGTTGAATTTTTCAAAAACCTTTCATCGACTGGTGGTGAATATGACAGCTTAATTCATAGGGATGAGCATTCCAAGAAGTATCCTCAGAATGCGAAAGTGTAGCTGATTGCAGGAAGTCATTTGGATGGAGGAACAAACATTGCCCTTAAGTTTTTTGGAGGATGTTAAGTAAAGGTTACTTTTGTACTATAAATGCTTTTGTTTCTGCAACATGCTTATTGATGAATGATATTGGAAATTACTGTCCTCAGGTTTCAGATCTGCTTGTGTCCAGGTGTAGGAAATAGCATTTAATATAATTAAAATTTCTCTTTACCTGTGTTCTTTTCATACTTCCTTATTACTTGGAAACAAAACAATGCACGGATTCAATCTATTTTTCACTTGAAAAGGCAAATAATGTTCATATTGCTCCTTTTAGTGAGCTCCCATCCAGAACATCTTCCCAGCAGGGGAGATGCTTGTGGGGTCATAGTTTTTATCTGATTTAAGTTAGTTGCAACTCCATTCAGCCTCTGGTGAACTGATGTCGTGGCTGAGGTCTCATTCTTCTGTCTGTTCTGCATTCGTAGGTTTTACTGACATATCACCAAAAGATGGGGAGTCCTAAAATAGGATAGAGAATGAGGAGATGTTATTGCTTGTGGAGATTCCAGGGATGCTACCCAGCATTTCAGATTCCTAGGGTGCTACCCAGCATTCCAGGCTGTTTCAGATTCTTTAACTTCTCCAAATCCAAGTCAGTCTGTACAAATATTTAACTAAAGCAACCTTCAGTATTCTACGTCACGGAATCAAGTGTTCTCAGGGGCTGGTAAAATAGGTAAATATTGGTAAATATAATTAAATAAGGAGAAGGAAAATAAACAGGACGGAATGAAGAAATTTCCCTAGGTGAGCTCTGTATTCCATATTGAAGATGGCTCAGAATCATTCGTGCTTATTATCTGCAACTTGAGTACTCCAAAAAAAAATCTTGATATATTTGAGCACATAAGATAAAAAGGAATGTGAATATATACAAATGCTATTTGAACAAGAATATTTGTTTCTGTCCTTTATTTAGGCTATTTAGAAGAAAGGAGGGGAGAGAACAATTGTTTAATGTTAACTGCTGTGTTACATGTCTTGACTATTATGAGCAATACACATTTTAGAATGAAAAGCAGTATAATAGAACAGTGTGGTGGGGTAGTACTGCTGTGAATTCTTAATGTTCATAGAAGGTAAATGCTTTGAGATGATAAATATTGTTGTGATTCTAGTTTAGGTAAATGGTAGCACAAGGAGGAAAACATGAGGGAAGTGAGGAAATGGAAACATGGACTAGAATATCTGTTTCTTTCCTACCAGGTACGAGCTGATTGAGCGAGGTGTGATCACGGTGGAGGATGCTGGGCTGGTTCCCATGGTCTACACCCGCAACCAGCAACTCGAGACTGAGAATCTCAGCCTGAAGAAGGATCTGGAAGACTACAAATGCTCTATCAGGTGCGTTATTTGCTTCTATTGAAATTTTTATATGTGGTAGTAGATGGCCAGATAAAGTAAAACTAAGTAAAAAATAGTAAGTTCCTATTTGTTATGCTGGCTGCACATACTTTTACTTCTAGGTGACATTTATAATTAAAGTTCAAATTTCTCTGAATTCTGTTAGAAACGTAAATCTTAATTTCTTTTATTTGTATTTACTAGGCCAAGAATAAGTTTCAATATCCAGTAATCATAACAAATTACTACAGAGAATCATGAGAGTCTAATAGGTAGAACTAAAAAATAAATTATGTGCATTTTGTATTACAGTACTATAAATTATAGCTACCACAAACCTTCAGCATAGGGAAAAAATCGCTATACATTTATTCTTCATTTTTTTAATTACAAAAAATCTATCACTCTGGGCCTAGTGGTAATGGTGTGTCAGTGTAAATTACCATCATTGATTATACTCGTGTGTACATTGTAGTAGTTTATTTTGCAAGTCTGCAGTGCTTCAGTCATGAGACTTAAAATATTTAGCCTATGAATGGAGAGCTGGGGTGATGAACCCCATGTCACATGGCCTTTTCTGGAGAATGGTGTGTTTGCACATGTGTGTGTTCAATGAGAATGTGCTCTGAGACCTAATGATGCACTCACTTCAGATTTGCCAGTGTGTGGTTTTAAAACATGGAGCTGTACAGTTAATTCCATCTCTTCGGTTTTCCTCAGGATTGCTCAAGTTGCTAATTTTCATTTAGGTTGCTCCTTTCTGGGAAAAAACTATTCAGATGTTAAACAATCATTGCTGCTGATAATGGTAATTAAATTATTTTCTGATTGTAATGATTTATTACATTTTAAATTAATGAATTAATTGGCCACAGTCAAGTAGTTAAATAAACAGTGGCAACAGTCAAGTCAGATATTGCGTAGTCTAAATATAATGTTGCACTGGGAGACAGACTATATAGAAAACATTTTAATCAGAGAACATCTCTTATTTTAATCTGCAACTTCTTTGGACAATACTCAAAGATTGTGTCTCATATGAGTGGGGGAGAGTAAGAAGCAGTAATGCAGAGTAAAAGAAGGATGGACAAAATGTGGCCCTCACAAAACTTATCCGTGACAGTAGTAATTTCAATGAGCTTTATTTGCTTTTTCTCCCCACCTTTTTTCTCTCTTCTTCCCTCTCTTCACTCCCTGTATGAAGCAGAACATGCTGTAACAAGATAATCTGAGTGGATGATGTCTTTGTAAGGGTTTTCCTGGGTTTGTTGTATTGCTACATGATTATTTAACAATATAAAGCTCAAACTCATTTCATCATGGTTTGAATGAGCTGTGGTTTTTTCCATAAGAATATCTTTTTTCTCCATGGGGTGCCAGAAAACTTTTTATAGCAGCTGTCTAGGTAAAAGGCTGAAAGATGACATGATAATGTACAACAGGGAGCAAGCAGAAGAGGGAAAAGACAGTGCCAGGCTATCTGTTAAATACAAGCCCCAACACTCAAGTTTAATCCATGAACTGAAACTGGTTTTTCACATTCTGGTGTTTGCTGGAAACCAAAGTAGCAACACTCTGGTGGCAAACAAATGGACCATGTCACTGTTCTGGTGTTCCAGAGAGAGCACTGGGGTTCAGGGCAGTTCTAAGCGACAGAAAGTCTGTGTGAGCACATCTTGTTCATTGGCATTTCCTGTTACACACCGTGTGTTCTGCATGTGCTTTGTTCAGACATTGCTCAAACCAGACCCTCCCCTTTGTCTACTTGCAGGGAGAGCTTTATTTCCATAGTCTGTCAGCTGTTACTGGAATGCAGTATAGGTTGGTGTAAAACTTGGTCTGTGCTAACAGTAGTTTGTCACTACTGCACTTTTTAGCCTTTTCATTTCAGATAACTTGCAAAGATTTCATTGATACTAATGTTGAAAGTTCAGCATTTGTGACCTTAATTTCATTTAAAGTGTTTTGAATAATCTGTGAATTAAACCACTACTGCTGCTGAAATAAATGATATATGTGAAATGGAGCATTTTTGCTGTACATATCATAGGCTACCATGTTCTTTTATGTCTTTTGGATAAACCCTGGTCATAATACTCTATACTAGATCCATTTAGTGTAGTGACTGTTAACATTTTTTTCTTGTTCATACATTTAGTAACTTGAGTCACCGGCTTTGCTGTGGTAAAGTAAATATTCCAGCAGGAGCCAAAATTACCTGGAGAACAATGTAAGGTTCCAGGTTTTCAGAGAGAATGATGCAGAAAGCAGAATGCCTGGGAGCACTGGAGAAATGCTGATTTGACTGGTTAGAGACCAAGGATTTGCGAGCAAGGAAGGTCCTCTGTTTTGCTCTGTGGATTAGTCAGAAAACATTGATTGAGAGCTACAGTGCTGTGAAATGTATTTGAGGAAAGCTTTTAATTACATTTGGTATTTCTGAGCTTGCTGCTCTTGACGGCCATCTTGCAGAAAAGGGATGTTATTTGGGATGTAGGCAGTGTGGGGGCCCAGGATAAATGACTGTAAACCAATTACCTCCAGCTTTAATGTTGTTTAGCAATTGGTGGAAGACATTTAGTGTCCAGAAGCTAAATGTAATTGTATGTTGGGTATTTTAATACTTTATTTACATGATTGCATGCAAGCAGGGGGGCAAATTGAGTAGATTGCAGGCAGTTGGTTAGATTTCACTGTGGTGTTTCATTATTTAAAGAGAAAATTACTGTTGGCTTCATTTCCTCTGTATAGTGAGCATGTATTTTTTATAGCTTGTGCAATGTCTGAAGGCGTCCTGATGTCTTTGCATACATTAAAGGAAATAAATATCAGCATAATCCTGTTACTCCAAAACTAAGTATAGTTACTACCTTAAGGTTTAGATACACTACTGATCTTTCTTTAAATTATTTCTAAAAATGACCATTGTGTGGTGATAGAAAACCAAACTAATTTTACATTCTTTTGCCATGTGACACTGGTTAAAGGGTATCTCAAATGTGCTCCCTTTCTTTTATCTTGAAGGCTACAGGTGAGCCCACTTTGATTGTTAAGGGGTGTTATCTGCTGAATGTTTCCCTAATGGAAATATGGGCATTCCTTCCAATATGCAGGAAAAAATTGTAAATAACACTGAAAATTGTGAACTGTTAAACGAGACTAGTTAATTGTAATTCATCTTCAGTGGTGTCTGGTCACTTAATGTTCTAGTAACATTCTTCTGAATTGAAAATAGATTGCAATTTCATAGCCATGCTAAACTCTGCCTATATGATGATATAAAATAGCTTGAATACCAGATACTTTCGTGTTTTCCTGTAGCCAGACCACGTCTGTTGCCTATTTATTTAAACACGTTCAGTTAGACCAATGTTGGTCTAACGCTAAAATTGTGTTGGTCACAGGGACTGTGAACTGTGATATTTATAAGCTCTTTAAAAGTTCAGGAATTTATTATGTAGATGAAATGAAAGTTGTGTCAAGCTTTTGCCTGAGGTTTGTAGTTGAGTTCACAGCATCAGCTAGGAAGTGTTATCATTTGCAGGTACCTTTCTGTCCTGTTTTTTGGAAGCAAGCTCGGAAAAATACGCCCAGCTTTACAGCCAAAGTAGTGATCAAAACAGAAAGTAATCCCAGAAATCATATTTATTATTTTGGTTAGAGACAACACCAGCAACAAAATTCCCAGTTCATCTCCTGTTTCTGTACCAAAATCTAACTATTCTTCCACGAATTTTTCCACTTACACCATGGAAAAAATAAAGTTCACACTTTTTGTGTTGTGCACCATATTTAAATGCAGCTGTTTAATTTTGTGGTGCATTTGGCATCTTTGCTGCGAAGTGATGCTTGAACTAAATAGAGTTTATGGTTTTTAGTGGAGTACAGGTTTTCTAAAACTGTTTTTATTTCAGTTAAAATTTTAAGGCTACAACTTCCATCGTCTTGGGGAATGTAGCCCCACCTGAATTCAGTGGGATCAGAGCATCTAACTTGTCTCTGAACATCCCTACTTTGGTTTAATTTCATCTTGTCCTCTTCTGCTATTTTAACAAATACTTGCTTGAGAGAAGTTTAAATGGAGAGACCTGCAGACTCTGACATGTATCTACCTTAAAAGAAACTGATATTGGCTCTGCCGTGGCTGTAGCAACGTAGTAGCATCTTTTACACTCAGAACAAGCCATCTGCTGAGCTCTGAAGGGGCAGGGTTTGCATTCAAGGACTTCATGGCAAGTCTCATTTTGAGTGTGGTGTCATGAGGGAGTTGTTTCCCAGAACCGTCCTGAGACCACTGATTCATTTACCTCTCAAATGTTTGTAGAAGGCTGAGCAGAATCATTAATGTGGGCTTTGTATCCCATCCCAATATCCTGAGTTGCTCTGTTTCCAAGCTCGTGGTGTTTGTGCACACAACGTGATGTTTTGCTCAGCTTTCACTGGGAGCTGCTGGCATTAATTCACTAGGCTCTCCTTCAGGCCTCTGCTACAAGCACCAATTCACATATAAATGTTCATGTCAAAGTGTGGTAGTTTGTCTAGGTAACAAATACAGTGATTGCATATACAGCAAATATAAATTATTTGTATTAGTAAATTATTTCTATTTTAAATTATTAAATATAATGCACTGGCAGTTATGGATCTTCTTCCTGGATATCTGATTTTGGCACACTCAGTTTTCATTTTGGCTTTACCTAATTCTTCAGCTCCTGTTGCAGAGGAAATTAGCTTTATTTCTGCAAGAAGCAAATATCTAATTTCAGTGCAAAGTAATTTCAAGCTTCCTTTGCAATTAAACAATTCATCTACTAATCTTTCCTGCCAAAGCCATATCAGTAAAGGCAAGGAGAAAATGTGCTGAATATATGCAGAGTACTTTTTTTAAGTTTATGGAGCCAAGCATCCCAGGGTGTCCCATGGCTGTGTGTAGAATGTTCTTAGAGAATAACAGGTTATCAGTGTGTTTACAATTAATTTTGAAGTCAGTTCCTTTTGCTGCCTGCTCTGACATCCAGGGAATACCTGGGGACAGGTTACAAACACAATTGAAGAGAGCCTAAAACTTTTCTGGCCCAACTTTTTTCAGAAGGCTCTCCAAATTAATTTTCAAGGCAACAAAACAGATGTGATGTAGATATTTGAAAAAAGATAGTATTTTCAGTATGTCATCAGTATTATCAATACACTTTTACACAGAATGTTAAACAAGAGGATTGGCTTTTGTACATCCATGAGACTCCTTGTGCTTAACGTAAAGTTGACATAAACTCTGAGATTTTTAATGCCAAAACCCTTATGGATTCTGTCTAAATAGTTTGAGGGAAGTGGAGGAGCACCCATGGTTTTGCACATCAGCTGGCAGCAAAAAGACCTCAAAAATACATATTCTCCAGCTGTACTACCAAGAACTTCCAGCTTGGATACAGTAGGCATGTGCATATCTGAAAATTAATTCCATATGTATTCAGCATACCTTGTGCAATTCACAGGAGGAGACTTAACACTACTGCCTTGCATTTTCTGTTTTTACACACAGTAAAACAGAAGAGGCTCTCCTAAAAATGACAAAAGAACGAGACTTCCATCGAATGCATCATAAGCGAGTGGTCCAGGAGAAAAACAGGCTGATTTGTGACATGAAAAGGTAAAAAATAATTTTAGTTGCTTTACATGTAGCATTAAATACAATGTCTTGAGTTGTTTCCTGGTACTGAGATAGCACTGTGGAATCTGAAGTGCTAAAGTGAGTCTAGCTGCATTTAGTTAGCGTCCTGATAAAGAGCGGCTCCATGTGACAATTGTGTCACAGAAATCAAAGAATTTCCAATTATTTATTTTTGGTGGATCTTCTATGGTGCAATGTGGCATTAATGAATGCATAGTATTTCTAATGGTGGGAAACAAAAAGATTTTTCTTTTACTCACATCTTTTGCCATAAGTAGGTAGTGATTTCTGTTTAGAACCTCTGCCCATTTTAAGGGTAACTGGTATCACACCAAGTTCAGAACCTTTGCAGTCATGATTCTCACAGCTGGCATCTTCTGTCATCTTGAACTTCCAGTAAGAAACTTGCTGTGTTGCTTTGGTTGCAAATGAGCCCAAACTAGTCCATTGTTGCTGAGTTATAATACTTTAATTTCTAAATAGGAGCTGAGTTTAGAATCTCTTCCTTGCACGTGTTTGTGCCAGCACTTATTTTAAAATAACGCTGCGGGGAGGCTTAGATCTGCAGCTCCAATTAATTCCCTGAGTTTTGTTGGTATTGTTATCAATCAGTGCAGGTTAATAGGAGCTCTGTGTTCTACATCTTCACCCTTGGAATGCATACATGCTAATGCAAGAGAGCACTCTGCACTGCTTTGTCCTCTGTGACTCAGCTTTTTGCAGGATGCAGTGGTTCTGGAGCTGTTGGTGTCATGTGTTTCTCCTGGGGGATTACATGTCTGAGTCTTAGTTGGTCTGAAGAATTAAAGTGCTTAAGTATTCTCAATGTAATGTGTAGTGAAGAAAGAAATAGTGATCATGTTATGACTGTTTTGTCCAGATGAGGATCTTATTTGGTAGTCAAATAACAGCTGTAGTTCTCTTTCTTCCAGTGAAATACAACCCATGTGTAAGAAAACAAATTAGCCAAAATTAATGTGCAGTATGTGTATGAAGGATTAAGAACAGGGCAAAATTGGATGGATTGTTATAAGACAAGACCAAACAAGCTGTGACTCCTCTTACTCATTCATCTGACTTATTTTTCTTTTTTTTTCTCTTGCCTTATGGTATTCCAGTTGGGTGGTTGCATACTAAATAACTTTTCTGTCTCGTTTGTGTTGACCTTTTGGTAATTTTACTTGTTTGTTTGGGGAGCGGAAAAGTTATGCAGATATAAATCTCTTATTTAACTCGTCTGTGAGGAGTCATTTTTCCTCCTCTTGCTCACAGGCTGAAGGCACATTATGCATCCTATGAACCAGTGCTGAAGCAGCTGTCTGAAAAATACAAGAATACACTGACAAAGAACATGTTAACTAGTTTGGAGAGAGACAAAGCAGTGGGGCAGGTAAAACCGTGGTGAACACCACTTGCACAGCCGTAAGGAATGCTTCTGGTTTTTACTGTGGGAAATACACAGGATATTTCTGGTACAGCAACTCATTGTGCAGTGGCCTTAAGAAGAATATTTTGTGAGTTTCGTGATTTGGTGAAATATTAGCAGTGAATGCATGTGAAACTTGGTGCCACAAAGTAGTAGTTGTCAGTGTGTAACTTACTCAGTGCTGCTGTGCATGAGTCAGCAATGTGCAGACCCTGCTACACCTTTAGTGCCAACAGCTTAAGGAAAGGTGTGATATTCACACAGATTTACGTGCTTCCATCTATGCCTTTGGAAAAAGATTATTTTAACTTTCTTTATTACTGTTTATTATTTTATTTTTGCCTAAACATATCCAGGAATGACCTGCTAGTTTAGAAAAAAATGCAAGAAGAGATAAGAGCGAGTTTTTCTGTCTTGAGTGGAATATTTAAATAGTATTTTTACTCCTATAATCTTACCTGATGTATGCAAGATATTCTGCCCCTTTGACAGGAAGCAATAAGAGCACAGATAGGATGGATGAAACCGAGACAATTACCTTGCATGTGTTTAAGAAGTGAGAGGAAAAAAAAAGAAAAAACCTTACCCAAATGCAGTTCAGCAGTAGCATCATTTATATGTAGGTAAAGTGAAAGGAATTTACCATGCTGGCACTCTCTCCTAATAGTCTGCATCTCTCATTTCCTGCTTTGCTCTGCCTCCAGTTTTTGTCAGGTCACCTCAGGGCTTACTTATAAAACACTGAGGATTATATGTTTAAAATTTCAATAAGGAAAAGAAAATGCTGTATAGAAAATGGAAGTTTACTGCCCATATGGAGTTATGCTGAATCAGGAGTACAAAACATGGAACAGGTCCAATACTATGAAATTTCAGGGACATATATATATACACATATATATATATATATACACGTAGCACCTCTGCAGTTATGAACTGCACTCATTCCAGAGCAATGACTTTTCTGAAATACACAACCATATTTTGTGACATTTTGTTACAACAAAGCTGTAAGTCATATTGTGCCAATCAATTCAAGATCAGTGCAGTGACAGCAGTTGCTAAAAGATGCTGGTGTAGTCAGAACCCTGATATTCTGTATGCCTGCATTGTTTTAATAGAGTTGTAAAAGTTTTAGAGAGATTCTGGGTGGTTTGTATTTTATTGCATTGTTGCTCTAGGGCTTTCCAAAATCTTGAATTAGGAGTTATGCTCATAACTTAGAGACAAAAATTAAAAGTAAAAAATTATAGATGGAGTTTATGAAATACACAGGTGTGAATGCTGTGTGTTGGGAACAGACACTTCAAAAGTAAAGTTTTCACATTGCTTCTTGTGCTTTCCCCTTTTTAAAATTAGGTTACAGGTTTGCAGGCTGCATTAGAAGGTTTAGAGTCCGGATACGCTAAGCAGACTCCTGAGACAAAAGGTAAATATTCCCATCACCAGGTTCAGACTGGTTATGGCCTCTTTTGTTGTGATGCGTCTCAAAATCTGGTGTAACAGTAAATCAAAAATACTTGAATTGCATTTTATCAGCTGGCGTGGTGTCCAAACAGCAGTTTTATCATTTTAATATTTTATTCTGAAGTGTATTCACTAAGGAGACTGAGACTGCTGAAGGCAATATGGAATATATGAGTAACTTGGCGGGACTTTGTCCTAGAAATCTATTTTGTGTCCGATTTTGTTATTGTATCTGTATAATATTGTCTAATATTCCCTTTTTTGTGTGTGTGCATGTGTTCTTTCTCAGCTCACCCTTCAGAAAGCATACATTATGGTCTGGAAACATTTTGAAAATTCTGCTATTATGAATTCCAGACTCTCATTTTTGCAGAAGATTGCTAAGATGATATAATACCTGCTGGAATAGAATCTGTATGGCACCACACTACTTCCCTGTGTAATTCCTGCATTATATTTTCTAACTCCATCAGGAAAATCCTAGCACCTCTGCTTTCCTAAATAAATGAAGCTCATGCTATCCCATTCTCTGAGAGCATCAATCCCACTAAAAATTGTGAACCTATTTTTCAGTTGCAGCTACATTTGATAGTAAGATAAGTTTCAAAGAAACCAGGTTTCTTAAATTGTCCTGAAAATAAGAGGGATGATGCCAAAGGGAAATGGTGAGCTCTATCCTCTGACAACAGAGTATGTGAAGAGGATGTTGCACCTGCCCTAGCCATGAGCAGGACTCCCATCAGAGGTAACTTTTTGTTTGAAATTAGAGAGCCCTACAAGTATTATACAACCTCCAGGTGAAGAATTTGTTCCGGTTAGGGCAGTTTCAATGTCTGTTTTGTGGGTTTGGTTTTTTTCATTTTTTCCCCCATCTGTTAAAGTCTGAACTTCCTTTGGCACTTGTAATAATCCCCAGGTAGAAAGCCACTGAGTTACCCCAGCCTTTGACAATCAAGTTCCCATGTTATTGGAATTACTTCCATTATGTAAAACTCCTCTAGAAAAGTCAAGGCTGAGAAAAAGAATAGTAGCCACATAAGTTTTTTTTGTTTGTTTTTTGGGTTTTTTTGTGTTTGTAGTTGGGTATAGAGGCTAGGAAGCATTTCCTTCCTTTCCCATTAAGATACACTCTGGCTTGAGGACATCTAATGTGTGATCTCCCCTGTGCTTGTTTTACAGTAGGGATGCCTCCTTTTCATATTAAACATACCTCTATTTGCTTTTTGATTCTAAAAACCACTCTCTGGCTCTTCAGTCTTGCTTATTCTCCAGGAATCTTGAGAGCAACTTTGTAATACCAAGAAGTGACAAGTAAGGGAGCCATTTGATAAATAATTATATGAAAACCCCCTTCTCCCTTGTCAGTCTCCAACACAAACTAAGTTCATCAGCCACCCACATGCTTCTACAGGTCTTAATTTGCTTTGTACCTTGAGTGTCATAAATTAATCGCTATTTCAATTAATTTTGTTTCAGTGCTTTGTCCTCTAATACTACATAACTTTTATTGCCCTCTGTAGGTCATATTCGTGTCTCGGGGGTGGTATTCTCTTTTTCAAATACTTTCTGCTGCCTCTTGAAAGGTGATCACATCCTTGGTTTCTCATTCCTGAGAGAGTATAAATGGAACCCTGAGAAACAAGCAGTGTATGGATACTGGAGAAAAGTTTGCTTGATTTTTTTCTTGAAATTCATATTGTCAATTTGGAAGGAACCAGTGCTGTTTGAGTTGGAAATCTGGCCTGTAAGGAGACCTCCAGCTACACTTTTCAGTCTTCTGGGCTGACTTCTGTGCATGGGGATGTCTGAGTTAGAGGACAATGCACGCCCAGAGTGGCAAGTGATCCTTGGCCAAGCTGAGCTGCTTCTCCTGGCCAGCTGTCTGCTTTCAGTGCACTGCAGAGCCTGAAGGAAGGAGAATGGCTCTGCCCAGCAGCAGGGATTGCCCTTCACTGCTCCTGAGGCTGCATCTGTCCCACAGCCTCACTTGACCGTGGAGCACCTGGAATGCTCACTTGGCTAAAGGGAACTGAGAGTGGCTTTTAATTAGTTTTGGGTTTGCTTAACTGTGAGGTCCTGCACATCCACTCCAAGAAAGCAGGAGAGGAACTTTTTACAAGGGCATGTGGTGACAGGACAAGGGGGAATGGCTTCAAGCTGAGAGAGAATAGGTTTAGATTAGATATTGGGAAGAAATCCTTCCCTGTGAGTTGGTGAGCCCCTGGCACAGGTTCTTCAGAGCAGCTGTGGCTGCCCCTGGATCCCTGGCAGTGTCCAAGGCCAGGTTGGATGGGGCTTGGAGCAACCTGGGATAGTGGAAGGTGTCCCTGCCCATGGCAGGAGGTGGGACTGGATGAGCTTTAAGGTGCCCTCCAATCCAAACCACTCAGCGATTGTGATTTTGGTTTTAGATTGGGGTTGCTTTTTTACTCCCTGAGTCATATAGTGCCCAATAAAGAGCAAAGGGAAACTTCTTAGTATTCACCATGAGTCTGCATTGTAAATTTGTATCTGGCAGCTAGGTAGAAAAAAATTAACAGTACTTAATGTTAATTTCAGGGCAACTATTCTGGACTTTATTACTTAGGCATTTGATGCAGGAGCTTTCAGCCTGCTGCATTTCAAGCAATTGAAGATAGCATCCACAATACAGAGCATGTAATTTATTTACTAGCAGTTTTTTGCTGGCTCACTGTCAGGCTGCTGTTTAGCTTTGTACAGAGATCCTTCAAGAGAAGGACTTTTAATAATTTTTAAGACACCTAAAGAAAACTAAATTTTTATTTCCTAATTCTTGCCTTGCTTGTTTTAAATTGAAATGAAGGACACGTAGTAGTTCTATTAGCAATTATTGTTAGGACTTGGTCATCTTGTGGACTGGTTCTCTCTCTCTCCTTCCTATGCCCACACAGAAATTAGCTCTGAAAACAAAGTTGTATTTTGAGTTCGGATAACTTTTTTAATAGTAATTTTTTTTTTTTTTTAAGGCGATCTGCATTAAAAATGGCTTTTGTTTTAAATCTAGTCCTTCCTGATATGGTAGCAAGATCATACATAGAGGAATCCAATTATCAAAGAGGGAGAGCTGGTATTTTTTTGGGTTATCAGTGTATGTTACCAGAGTGCTTGCACCCTTCCTTACGGATCAAAACACAGTGTTAAGTGGTGCTCTGAAAAAAGAGCCCTTTTGCCTGCTGGAATTAAGCACTGCTGATTGTGGCTTGCTTACAAGCCTAAGTGAACACTGCTGTAACAGCTGGTTCTAAGCATGTTATAAAACTGCTCCTTGCTCAGTATTCTTCTTGTATTTTCTAAAAACAACAGCTGCTTATTTATTACCCAATTATATTCAAAAGTTGAACTCAATGAGTTTCTTTACTCATGGTTGAATTAACTCATTGCTAAGACTGTTAACTGTGCTTTTCCCTTTTCTTGATCTGATGCAATTGCAGTTAGAAGGTCATGCAAAAAGAAATTTAAAATGCACCAGTTGAAGTACATGGGGCTGGTTGTGCCCATTCCGTGTGCAATGCAATCAGAACAGAAAATCTTTTAACCCAAGCTGTTGACATCTCAGTGCAACAGTTCTTTGGAACTCATTCTTTCTTCCTTTAATTTGTACTGACTTTTAAAGCTCTGCAACTGTCATAACTCTGTTGCTTTATAGGTATGTGTATTTCAAAAACACCAACAAACCAAATACTCCGTAAGCAACGTGCTAGGGGATAGAAGTTACTAAGTGAGTAGAAGGTGTTTCAGCAATTTTGCTGTTTACTGTTCCTCAGAAAAAGTTATTCAGGATATCTCTGACAGTGGGTTTCACTTTTAAAACAGTGAGAATACATAAATACTAATGTTTTTTTTAATCCGGGCACAGTTCATTCCACCAGTTCCAGTTTAACTCAGGTTGGATATATAGGAAGGTTTTGTTTGCTTGATCTGCTTTTCTTGCCTCAGGAGTGTTTAGGGTTTTTTTCCCCTTTAAGTCATCAGGTTTGCATTTTGGTGTCAACATGTTAATAAAACCATTTTACAAGAGCAAGCATTTTGAAGTGAGTAATGTTAAGTACATTTGTTTCTGTCTGGATTTTAGCTGTGTAATGGGTTTTTTCAATTAGAGATTTTTTCAAAGAACTGGAGGGATGTAAGTGCCCAAATCCTGTTGGAAATCAGTGTTATGTTCTTTTTCATGTAGACTCATGCATATTCAACAGAGCACTGCAACAAGATACAGGGATCACAGAGGGCTGTGTTTGGATTTGTGTGAGATGCCAAGGCAAAGGCTGTCAGAGAAAAGTGTCCTTTTTGCCAGGTCATGGCAGATGCATTGTGCTAAAGTCCACGTGTGCTGCACTTTTCCTCCTGTTCCTTTCAACCTTTGATGGTTTAAAGCTGTGTTACCTGCTTAGGAGTTCTTTGCTGAGTTACCAATTCATCAGTAATTCCTTGTTGGAAAGGTGAATTGGGAGAAAGTGAAGGGAAAGAACAGGAACTGTGGGCTGTAAATCAGAATATTGCATTGGTGGTGGATACTGATAGGATGCAGTGAGCTGATGTTTCCTCTGGCTCTGAGGGATAGGAAACAATGCATCCATTTCACTGTGACTCTCTCTGTACTGCAAGATTATTGCATTTTTGGGGCCAACTCTAGGGTAGCTTTAAGTAAGTTGAAATAATTAGTGGAGTAGAGATACATGTAGTCCTGGAGTACTTTATGTGGACAGCACAGCAACCTGGATATCTTTTTATTTAAAGTGGTGTTTCTTTGAGAATTTCAGATGTCTAGCTATTATTAAGTAAGGCGATAGCTTCCAGAAAAGTCAATAAAACGCATTCTGATGATATTTTTGTTGGTTTTATTTTATAGTAGGCCATGATTGTACAAGGAGGACAGAGTTTGAAGGTCCCACACAGAAAGCTCTTCGGGAAGCCAGGCAGCAAAAATTCTTTGTTGTTGCAAGCTCTTCAAGTGATGCAGCCAAAGATGCAGAGAAGATGGCCAAGAGAGATCTGAAGGTACAGTGCTCTTTCCAGCTGAACGGTATCCATCCTCTTTATGCTAAGCTGTGGTGAGAGACACTTGCTCAGTGTGATTCAAAGAAGTCCTGTGTAGTTGAAGTAAATAGGACAAGTAGGTAACAAGTTTTTTATTTTTAATACAAGTTTCTATAGCAATTAAATTTTTAGGGAATTACAGGAACTCTGAGTAATTGAAGCTAGCAGTGTACTTCTTGAGAATCCAATGTGATCACCTAGCAGTGGAGGAGCACTGGCTGTAATTGCTTCTTGCTCTGTTGTGTTACTTTTGTTACAAGTTACAAAAGTAAATTTTGTAAGTTACTTTTGAAGTTTGAGAAGTTATCATCTCTTCCATAGTGCTTGCAAACTTTTCCAGCATTTCAGACTGTTCCAGCTGAAAAACATCTGGGAAACTAAGGGCAAAAAATTAGTGATTTCTTAATAGTCAAAGCTTCTAAACCTGAGTATACCAGAGATGTATTACTGCTTCATTTTGGAAGTTGTGCAAAATCAAAATTAATTCCTGATTGAATATTTTTTTTTATTATGGAAAGAAATGTTTACTTTATCCTGATTGTTTTATTTATTAAGGTTGCATCTTGGGACTGCATTACAATGCTTTTTATTTTTCCAAATAAAGGTAAATACTGTAATATCTAGAATTTCATAAGCTCCTGAAACTATTACGCTGGTCTATTTCTGTTTGAGAGTTTCAGTTGCAGTTTAAACTGTGTTTTTTGAGAAGGGAAAAAGCTTTAGTTGATGGTGATATAGTCAGAAGCAGCTTCAGTCTTTGCTCTCCCAGTCTCCCCAAGGATATGTCCATGGTAATTAGTTCTCTAGGTTTCTCTCGGGCTTTGCAAGAGCATTTCTTCCATTTGACATTGGCAGTGCACCTCTCTACATACAAACATACCATTTTATTTCTGTTTTCATTCCTTTTTCTGCTTCTGAGACCTCAAATGAAAAAAAAAATCTATCTATATCTGTATCTTGTCTGTTGCTTACTGAAACATTTCTCACCATATATAGGGAGTATTTCTCCATACTGTCCTCACACCTCTTAGTATCTGAGGCACATGCTAGTCAGTCCATCTCCAGTTTCCCTGTTTTTCATTCAGTGGTTAAAAACTTCCATCCTAGACTCCTACAGGTATCTTCTCTCTTCATTTTGGCTTGTGAACAGGTAAAATTTCATAATGTAAGGAGCAATCATCTTTGTGTTTCTGTTTCTATTGAAGTCATCTGGATTTTTATGGAAAACTTCAGAGTTATGCTTCACCCCCAGAATATCAACTCTGCACAGTTAGTGTGGCTGTCAGGCTCTAATTGTTTGAAATTCATGAGCACAGTTAGTTGACTGGTTCTGGCAAGCATCTGTCTTTCTACAGATCTTATATTTCCTGAATGAGTCCCACCGGAGGCCCTGATGTCTTTATTTAATCAATGGATTAGAGAATTGGATTGGTTCCAGAAATAAGGTATCAGAAAATATGGGCATGTTTGAATGTACTAGATTTTACCATTGGTAAGCAATAATCTAAAACTTTAGGTATGACATTAGCATCTCTTCCACCAATGGAACTATGGTTCTTTTTCACTTCACATTTCCTGGATATCTTATTTCTAAATATTTCCTTTCTCCTAATAAAGGATAACAACATGGATAGTACATGTGAATTATTTGTGAGTTATTTCTTAGGCTGATAGAAATAAACGGCAGAGGGAATGATGAATGTGTAGAGTGCAAAGAAGTGAGTTAAAATTGTGTTTAAAATGAGACAGAACTCTGTCCTGCAGTGCACATTTATTGATCTACAGTTCGAATCCATGGTGTTTTATTAAAATAGTGTGTTCTGATTTGAGTGCTTAAGTGTCTGAGTATTTGTTCCCATCAAAAGGATGAGGTATAAATGAGAGCCTTGCCTTCTTTAGGTCAATTGCTGTGATAGTTGGATGAAGCTTGTGTGCTGTCTCCTCTCCTCTGACCTACATCAAAAGATCTTTTAAATTCTCCTATGTGTTATGTGGCTTAGATTCTTTCTTGCAATGATTCAACAGAAATGAACATGAGCATTTACTGAAAAGTGTTCCATAAGTCAGTCTTGTTTTCCTTTACAATAATGAAAATACCACTTTAAATGTTTTATTGGGAAGAGTAAAATTGATTTATACTTACTGAGATTAAGATTATGATTCATGTCAATACTATTTATACCACAAAAGAAGGAGGATTCAGAGCATGAATTTGGTCAGTTCTATGGAGTTCAGGTGAGGAAGATATGGAAGAAATAAACGAAGTTAAAATCCTGTATTTGCATATACATTTACGACAAAACAGAGAAAAAGAGAACAGATGGTATGGAAAATCCAGGTAAAATTCACTGTCTAGTGTTGTCAAACCTGTTTCAGTAAATGTAAATGAACATTTAAAGCTTAAAGTTCAGAGTGAATACTTTATCTTATTTAAAAGTTCAGGCACTTGGATTATATCCCATACAGTAAAAAGCCACTATATTGTCATGAGATTGTATCCTTGGGACAAAATTATAAATGTTTGTATTAACTGTACTGTTACATAGGAGCGAACTATGGTGATGGAGATGATTTAACATCTCTTCTGTGTCTGGTAGCTAAATAGTGATCTAACAAATGCCTGTGCTTTTAAGTAGATGCAAATATGAGTCATAGCTGAGCTAGAACATTTACTTCAAGGACAGACATCTATTGGGTTATTGTAATATCCTGTAAAAGCTGACACGTAATTTAAAACTCAGGGCCCCTTTGCTGTGAAGTTTATCACTGAAACAGTGAGTGAAAAAGCAACTGGATTTTTTTCTGAGAGAATGCTTTATCCTGATTTTACAGTCTTTGTTAGGAGACTCAGTGAAATTGTACAGTAACAGGCAATTAGTCTAAACTATTTACATATCTGGCCCTTAATAAGCCAGTATCAATAGCATAAATAGTCTTAGATTAAGAATGTGCATAGAGTACTACTTTAAACATTTAAATTAATTAAAATGCACTCACAGGTCATTAAAATTGTAGACAACCTTTAATAATGTGAATTTCATTATGCTCTTGAAAACTTTTCTATTTTTATTCTCTCAGGTTCCTTTCAGAGTACATTCTATTTTTGATTGCTTTTGTAAGTTATTAGCAGGACAATTGCAGCTTCTTCATGTTCACTAAATTATATTTCTACATATCTTAAAACCCAATTCAATTTTCTGCTTTCAATTTTCTTCTTTCAGTTTTACTTGGTGTAAAACTTTATCTAAAGGTGTATTGGACATTTCTGGAGTTGAGGAATTATCTGTTTTTGTGGAACAGATTTTGCAGTTATGGCCATTGTGAATATTAAAAATACAGAAGTAAAATCCAGTGATCATACAGATTGGGTTTTTGTAATTAATAAGACTTCGGGTTGAGATATCACATGGATACATGTAGTACACTGAAATTTCTCAGTTCTCTGGAAGAAAGAGTACAAAATTTACAAGAACTGCTGTTTCTGTGCTCCCAAGCAGAGGGGGAGATTAAGTGATTACTTAATCAGATTATTGAGTTTGAATATAAATTAGCACAGGTGTACTAGGGACAGAATTGGAAAGATGAAGTCCCTGAGTAGTTAGGAAAGGTCATAAATGAAACAGACAGTCACTTTATGTTTGTAATAATGTGGCTAAGGAAGAACTGATTTGATATTCAGAAGAGAGTAGGTGACTGACAGATAATACTGGCAATGATTATTCCTACAGTCCTTCCCTGGGATAATAAAACTCCAGACATGGAGCTAAGAAAATTAATATGAGTTACCCAAATATAAACCTGCAGCCTAGAGAAGGGAAAGGAAAATCCAATGTCTATGTTTCAAATGAGATAAGAAGTATAATCTAAGAAACTATAGACTCAACAGTATAACTTAAATTCCTAAGGAAATTGGCAGTGTATAACTGAGATTTTACTCAATATCTGCAAGAAACCAGGAAAAGAAGTAATTGGGAAAATTGATTTGCAAGGAAAAATGGTTTCAATCCAGCCTATATTGTTTCCATGGAAGGATAAGAGGTACCATGGGTAAGATACAAGAGCGCTTATGTTTTTAGAAGAGCTTTGGATACTGTTTTACAGATTAATTCCTGTGAACAACTGTGGAAATTTGGCCTGACATAATTTTTTTCTAAATTAATGGAAAATAGATCAGAAACATGCAGATATACTGAAGAGGCCTTTTTGCAGGGATATATTGTCCTTAATGATCTGGAAAATGGAACAGAAAATAAGCTGACAGAACTTGCAGGCCAAGTGGCCTGGGTTTGGTGGGGCTGGAAGAGCAAGTGCAACTGAGGACAGGAGTGGAATTCCAAACCTGACCTATTAGAGAATTGATCTAAGTAAATAACATGCAATGTCAGAAAAGGTACAAAACTTTGCCTTTCAAAAATGATCCAATGTACAAATAGAGATCAGGAAGATTAGAAAGTGTTGATTAGAAAAGATTAGAAAGCTTTTAATTTGAGTAGGCTCTGGGGTATGTTGTGTAAAACAAGCTTAACATGAGTTGGAAACCACATAATACTGTGGAGCAGCTGAACACTGTGCTGCAGTGTAAACCAGGAATATTGCCTGGAGCATGTGGAATGTTCCTCTTGCTACTTTCAGATGGCATGTGGCCTTGGCTGCAGTTTTGTGTGCAGTCTGATCCCAGCTCTTCAGGATACAAATGGAGAATCTACACCAGAGCAGTAAGAGTGATTAGAAGTCTATGAAAATGTCAAAGAAAAGGTGAGAAATGAAATTGGGTAGTCTACAGAAAAGAACCCTAAGGGCAGACAGGATGCATCCTTAAAATAGAAAAGAATTCTGTTAAAAACCAAAAAACAACCAAAAGCAAATCCAAAATTACAAAACTATTTGTTAGAACAAGTAGTAATAAAGTAGAAATTCAATAAGAATCATTCAGAGTATCGTGGGTGTTAAGCAGCACAGAAAATGTATATCCTCAGAAGATGATGTCTCTTTTCCTTCTACTTACAGAATTAATGTTCTGTGACTCAAATGTTAAGAGTATGATCCAAGATTAACTGAGTGTAATCTAAAATGTGTCCCTTAGTTGGTTTTGATGGAATTTCATGTAAAAGAATTACATGTTTTGTTAGGCAATTCTGTTTGGTTTTTTTTTTTTTTAGCACTTTTGCTATGGACTTTGAAATGGTAAAAAGAAAAAGCTGCTTTTTAGGTGAAATTCATGCTTTTTTAAAAAATTGTCTATTATATTCCATGATTTAATGGATAACATGATGATGGCTTTAGTTTTAGGATTTGCTCAGATGTGTTTAAAGATGTCAAGCCTACACGGAGAAAATGAGGAAATGCTTAAGAACATTAGCTACAAATAAAGCTATATAGGAAAAATTCATGCAGCTGCAAGACCAAATTATAAAAGAAAATTTATATATAATTTTCCACCCACCTTTGCAGCTTTGTTAAATTGAGACATCCAGTTCCTTGCATTTTTAGTTATAGATTGATTCTTTAAGCCATTGGTAGTTGATAAAATTACCTCACAGGCATCCAAAGGGTTTTCTTTGTGCCTTGAGTCACTGTGTGCTGCCAAGAATAATAAAATAACAGGTCCCCAAGACTGAGAACCAATACAGAAAGCTGTTGGGAAGTAAGTTGCACTTAATCCTAATTCTAATTGTACATAGGCTTTGCATATTCATGTATTTCTTTCTGTATTTGAGGGTCAGTGTTGACAGATTTTAGAATAAAAGGCTGTCTTCCGTGAGAATGTATTTCTTGCTATAATCACTAGCAAAAACTGCTGATAATGAAACTACTGATTTTTTTATGCAAATACTTTGATTTCCTGGAAGAGGGATGTATGGAAACTGTATTTAATTGAAGAGAAAACCTTTGAATGTTGCAGAGAAGTTGTAACAGATGTTAAAAAATTGCATAAAGACTTTCAAATGTTCGGTTTTCTTTACCTTTACAAATAGCGTTTGCTGTCCTCCTCAGGACAGACAGCCCTGTCAAAGGGAGAGAGCTGGGAATTGTTTTGTGTGAGGGTTTCCTCTATCCCTCAGACTCCCTGCAATGCTTTCCCTCATTGCCTCTGGGCTGTATGACAGGACTTAACTTTGCCTGAGTTGAGAGAGAACTTTCCAGGCACTCCAGAGGCTCCTGCAGCACAGCCTCAGCAGGAGGTGGGATGGTGATTGCACAGCTGTTGGTCATGTCAGCAGAGTTGGCCTTTGAGACCATAATTGGGCAATTTCATTAACGCGGGACTAACGCTTTGTTTTCCCTTTAATTAATGTGTCAAGACCTTAACATTTCTCTTGGAAACCATGTGGGAATTCTGAGGGGAAGAGGAGGAGAATGGTTGAGTTGTGCTTGTTTGTTCACTAACAGATGTTCGGTGCTTACAGCCCCCAAAGGGAATTCTGCTGGTACAACATCTCTAACTGCAATTCTAATGCTCTTTGGAATGTTACACTTCTGCCAAGATCTCCAGTTCTTTCAAGGAAGGAGTATCACTAACTAGCATTGGAATGCACTACACAAGATATGAGTAGTGTTGGATACCTTCGTTATGATGTTGTTGGTGCAAACTTTAAGTTTGAAAATGTTCATGGTTTTTAAGAAGGGATTTTTCTTGTGTGAGAGGAAAAAAAATCTAAATTCCACAGAAGTCTTTTTCCAGCTATAGTTCCTCTATTTTTTTTTCAAGGTCTGTTTCATAACAAAAAATTTATGATGCAAGAGTTGGGAAGAGTTATGTAATAATTTGGGAACTTTGTATACTAAGTGTTAGTTTTCAATACAACAAATCAATGATCTGCTTGGCGGTTTTGGATATTAATAAAACACACAGAAGTGTTACTTGTAATTGATACACAATTGCAAGTCAAAACGTTCAGAATGGTAGTTGTATTTGAGCTGGGTAAATGATCACCACTAAAGGAGTATTCTTCCAGAATGAAGTATTTGCAGTTTGTGGTTCAGCAGTTAACCTTAGCTTGGTGTTCAGGGATATGGCTGAAAAGGCAATATGTGAAGTACTGCTTGATATACTTACACACACACACAAAAAAAGGTAGATTAAATGAGGCCAAACTTAATGCTAATTGAGTTTTTTTGTTTTGGTTTTTTTCCATTTAACGTAGTTCAGCTGAAGTTACTCACGGATAAAACTACATCCCTTTCAAATTAGTGAAATGTGATTGAAATATGAAATAAGCACTCAGACCCCTAAAATCTTGAGGAAAAGGCTCAGGTGCTCACTGTGGTATTTATATTTTAAATTAACTATCCTGTAGTAAGTTATGGATTTTGGTGTTTCAATCTTTTTTTCCAATATTTAAACAAAGCCTTTGCATATGTAAACATCACTTTAAGGAAAATGAAATTCAACATTAGCATTTCGTTTTCATGGTAACAAATCTCTAACATACCCTAAGAGCTCTGGCACTGCTCACAGTGTTCAGGGTTGTTTGTCTTGTATATTCAAACAGCACTTCTGGGAGTAGAAAGTAAAATCTTAATTGTTTCTGTTTGAATACAATGAAATGAAATAAAATACTAAGTCTTTACTCCAAACAGTTTATGAATTAATAATCAGAACATTTCCTCCAGCAAATGTGACACTGTTTCATTGGAGTGTCACATACTATGAGGATAATGTTAATGGGTCACAGGCTTCTTTGTAATTGGATTTCCAGTTCAAATCTAGGCCTGACAGGTTTGATCATTATTAAAACTGGTTGCTGTATAATCATGGATTAGTTGATCTTACCTGCTCTTACATGCAGTAAGCAAAGTGCAACCTCTGTCAGCAGGGAGGCTGAGCTTGGGCAGATTTCTGCTGGAACCCAGCCTGGAATGAATCTATACAGGTGGGGTTTCACACCAGAGGAACAGGAATAATTCATGGGATGTTCAGACAATGAAGGCAACTCAAATTTTTTGCCACTAAAGGCAACTGCTTTGTAAAGCACAATTGCTAAACAATTTTGTGGACACATTAGGAATCTTTTTATATTGCAAATTTGTTTTTATGTAAATGCAGTTTAATGTCTTACTGTCGAGTTTGGCTGTGATCTCTGAGCTTGGTTTTGGGGGGGAAAACCACAATGTATCATTTGTAGTCAGTGATTTCACAGCTCATTTAGAAGAATGGTTTTTTCCCTGTTACCTTTCCCAAGTCCTCTCTCCTCCCCAGCGGCTCCCCTCCTCTTTCCTCCCTGTGCTCTCTTTGTAAACACTCTAAATCCTTTCAGCTAAGGTGCTGAATTATGAAGTTTGAACACGCAGGTTTGAAAGCCAAGTTACAGCATTTTGTTACTCAGAACACAGGCCAGACCATGCTGAAGTGACAGCAGAGCACCAGATACCCAGCAGACAGGTTCAGTTTGCATTTCTCTTGTATGTTTTACACTGTAGTTGTGTGTTTATGTTTCCAAGTTTTTATCTTGAGTATATGGAGTTCAGATAATATGCTATATACTGTAATTTATCCAAAGCAGATCAGCCAATCAGACGCTTATAATTTACTAGAAATCTGAAGCTGCTTCTATTTTTGCAGGAATGCATCGCTCATGGTAAAAGCAAACCTCCCCCATATTTCTGTAGCACCTGCAAAGAAATTGTTCTCTCAAAGCAGTACAGCAAAAACTGATATTTGCTGGGATGTAAATCTGTCAAGAGTTCATTCTCACAAAAAAAAGAGAGATAAATGAGAAAAAAATCACTATGCAAAATCACAGTTCATAATATTTTAAAAATATTTAACCATTTAAAAAAATTAGTTTACCTGTGGTACTTGGTAATATGAAAATATCTATGCTAAATTTCCACACTTCTGTTGTGTAATAATTATAATTTTTTAAAAATTCTGTTTAGATTACTTAACTCTTGCAGATAATTTAGGAACAATGCATATAGTTGTGACATGTCAGTCTGGAAAGGATGTTAGCAATAGTAGAGGAATTCATAGGCCTCTTTCACACTTGGCTTAAAAATTGTTCTATGCTGTAAGGTGTGCCTGCCGTGGCTTGAACCCAGCAGATAAACAATCAAAGAGCAGACACAGCCATGGTAATGTAATACTTAGAATACCCCAATTGTATGTTTTGACATGGATCACAGGGTTGGTTAACAGGAAGGTACTGTCCTTCGTTTTGCAATATTGTGAATAGGAAAAATAGTAATGAAGATAGAGATGAAATAGGAGGTATTTTTAGTTTTAAAAATTGAGAAAGGAATCCTCATCTGAGTATATTTTACGTGGATGGTTTTGATGTACAGTCAGTTGTTGAGCGATTGGTTTTGTCCAAACAGTAGTAATTGGAAAGAGATGTTCTCTGGAGTTCCGGGCTAGAAGGCTTTGGCAGCTGTTAATTCTGCTGCTCCTGTTGTGTTGTTGACTAAACTTCCCTTGCTCTGATCCTTCCCCTCCAGGTTCTGTTCTGTTTTGCAGACTCATAGTTCATGACCAATTCCTGTCTGCCACCAAAGCTTTGAAGAACAGTGTGTGCAGACTTGCTTTGATTTCAGAAATCCACCCAGGCTAAAATAATTTGGGAAATAACAATGAAGAGGAGCTGAATGGGCTTTGTTGGCATAATTGTTTATTTATTGAGTTTTGTTCAATTTTAATGGAAGACAGCCTATTATGTACTAATTAAGTATTTTATTTCATGGTTTATAAAAAGAATGGGATGGGGAAGGCTGACAATATTTGGAGCACATTTAAGGATAATTGGAGAGGTCCTGTGTTGTATTTGATAACTCCTGTATTGTTTTTAAAAACACAACCACACAAGCTAATACACTCACATATATTGTTAACCTTGGTGCTGAGTTAACTGATTTTTGGTCTGGGAGTCATAGCAAGGAGCTCTTCACAATCTGTGTAGTTTATTTCCATTTTTGTCAGGATACACACAGAGTAAGCTTCTAGCACCATCTGGTAATGTGTGTGAGTAGAGAGCCTCAGTGGCAGTAAAAGAGGCTGACTGTGCCAAGGCTGTGGCTGGGAGCTTAGTCAGAACATGCCAACACCTGTGCAGGGGAGTATTCTTATCAGCTGTGTCAGCTACTCTGCGAGGCTCCAGACTGGCTCACATTTATACCTTTTGTAATCGTTCTTTTCTGTTTCTTTGAACTAAAAGGTTTGGGTTTTTAAATAATTTATGAACATCAGAGAAGTTCTTAAATTAGAGATTTGGAGCTATCAGTGTTGTTCCTGACATTACAAATCCTGGGTGTATTAGTTTTAAAGATGTTTTCACTAATTGAATTAATTCATCATGAATTTCCTGTCAGAAGTAAGTTATTTTAGCAAAGGTAATGAGAGGAAACAAGAAAAGAGTAACTTTTTTGTCCCTCTTTGCAGCCAAATGTATTTGAGCATCACTTTAGTATGTCATTGGACTGTTCCAGTCATGGCACAGTTGATATTTGATTTTATAGGTGCTCTCTTTTTGGTTGTTCTTATTTGGCTATTATTTTAGCTACACAAGTATGTGCCTGTGAGAGATTGATGTACTTGTCTACATTGTCTTATTCTAGCTGCACACCCAATTCTTGAAAGCCATTTACCAAGGGGTTTTAACCTTTTAGTTTTTGTTCTCAAAGTAGTGTCTATACATTCAGCACTGATCAGCATTTAAAGCTCTGCTAAGTTGTCCAGGTTCCTGTCATTGAAGTTAGTAGGAATAGGTCATGGAATCATGGAGTGGTTTGAATTGGAAGGGATATTAGATACCTAAATGCTTTTGAGAATTTAAGGTATATGTGCTGAGATTGGGTTGATGTTATTGTCTAAGAAATTTTCTAAACATAGAGTTAAATAGCCAGCTTCTGTTTAGAGTCGGCTATCATTACATACTGTTGTGCTGTAAAGGTTAATTTTCTGGTAATTAGTATCTTAATAATCAGTTAAACAGATCTAATGTCTTGTTGCCAATGACAAGGTTCCCGTTTCCTGCCTCTATTTTTTTTTTTTCTGCTTTCTACTTTCATTCTTTGCAGAGAGGAATCCATTTTTCTGGTGGCATGGTGAGGTGGGCAGGATGTCCATGGGTTCAGATCCATGCTCCTTAGTGCCAAGGAAGGTGGATCTTCATTAGCATGTGTGAGGCACAGGATCTGCTCTCTCTTAGGTTACTCTGTTCCATGAAATTTTCTCCCATTCACTCCAGAGTAGGTGACTATTTCTGGGGGAATTTCATGTTGGTGATGATTCTTACAGAATCCTCACAGCCTTTCTACATCTGAGACAGAATTCTGCTGGAATTGTAGAGGAACGTGCAGGCTAATTGAACAATGGTCAGAATTTGTCTGCCTCTAAAAAGGACTTTCATACCTGTGCATTTCTTCTACAATTCTCCTCTGAACACCGTGTTGAAGGGTTTTCTCCAGTCCTACTCAGGTAATACAGTAAGGCTGTATTTGGGGTTTTGGGGTTTGAAAAAGCTGTAATTTTGCTGCTGTGGTAAAGACTTTCTGGTGAAGTGTGCACACAAGCTACAAATACGTATAAATAGTAGGTGTCAGTATAAAAAAAGTTGGTTATATATTGAGACCTTCCCTTCAGTGTTTTTTCTATAGAAATTTGAACTGCTGCTCTCAGCTGTTACTTTGAAGTCAGCTCTTTATGTTTGTTTCTTCCCCCAGCCCTCTGAGGAAATATCCAGGTAAATCTGTGCTGTTTCATCCCCATGTCCTTTGTGCAGTGTTAAAACTAAAATGTTTTAATCCTTAAACTATAAAGAAAAAAACTTGAAATTTTCAAGTGATTTTGATTTTCTGTGACAAACACAATGCATCTTCTGCTTTGTTCTTTGCATTTTTCTTTAGATTGTGAGTTAGAAAAGGAAATTTTTGGAGAGAACATACTATGAGTTTGATAGAAATCTCCAAAAATGTGACTAAGAAGTATTGAGGTCACAGGCACACACAAACAGTATAAGTTTATAATAGCAGTAATATCGTGGATGAAAAAATCCAACACAGCTTAATTTAAACATAGAAATATGAAGTTAGGATATTGCTTCTCAAATAAGATTAAGAAAACCCTATTCATTATGATCTTGCAACAGTTTTTAAAAATAATTTCTGGCTCAAAAGAGGCATCAAACCCCTTGAATTTCACTGTAGGGTCCCCTCAGTGCAGTAACATGTCCGACTTTCAGTACCAGACTTGGCACCAGGGAAAGAAGTAGTAGTATTTTAGACTTGCTAGTATTTCTGGATGGTATGTTGATAATTGAATGTAGAGGTGGTGTTTTTACAAGGTGTTACTCAATTTCAAAATGTGTTTTCTTTTAAATGTTTTTGTTCTGAATAAATAAGATTGTTTTAAGAAGCTAGTGGTCTGAAGACAATCCTGAGAGAACAGTCAGAGATGCTATAATCCCTTTTTTTAAAATTCGTCACTGGTATATATTTATTGTAAGGTTTTTTCTCTCCAGAAAAAGAATGTGTGCTTTTAATTGTGAGATGATAGAAATTGAGAGGAATGATGTCTGATGTGTTTGTGAGCATTACTTTTTGTAGATGAACTGCAGTCCTGTATGTTCCCTATGTTTTCCTCCACAGCACAAAAAAAAGATTTTAATATCTAAGAAATTGCCAATGTGATTCCAACCAAATTCTCAGTCTGATCTGGAGGCAGAGTATTACTGAATTTTTCATCAGTTAGGAGCTGGAAATTGGAGACTTTATTAGGATTTCCTTCAGGGCAAGAACAAAGGGAGTCCAGTGGTGCAGTTTATGGCTTAAACATTACAGGCCTTGTATCTGATGTGCTGCAATAGCTGTGATCACATAGGAAAGTTGTTTAAAAACATATTAAATGCTTTTAGTAACTGCAGTTCCTTTGAGTAGCAAATGTGATAGTGGTTTTCCAGTTTTACTCTTGCCAAATACTGCCTTTGGTGCCAGCAGAGGGGAGGCAGAAGCACAAGAACAATTTGAAGTGTTGATATGACAGCTAAGGGTAGACAGGAAACATCAAAGCAGGAGCTGACAGGTGAGGCTGCATCATCACTTTCTAAGTCCTCATAGAGATACTGACACATAGCAGCCTTAAAAATTAATAAAGCACGTTCTTCACACTCATCCTGTGCTGTAGCTACTGATGGGTGAAATTTGCCATCTCCAATAAAAGCTTTGAAGCTGTTATGGCAGTGCCCAAGTGCCTGAATTTAGAATGAGACTGTGAGTTGTCTTGAATCTGTCTGTGGACGAGCAGTTGTGGAGAGCTGGTTTCAGATGCTCCCTCTCACTTGGCCAGAGCGGATGGAACAGAGAACTGCTGTGTATGAACAGGTTTGAAGAGAGATCAAAAAAAGACAAAATAGCCCCTAGTTCCATCTCAAAATTGTGTGGGTTTGAGGGGCTAATGGTAATAAAAAGCAATAAAAGCTGCTACTTACATTCTTACTGAGGATATGTGATTTTGAATACAGAAAAAGAACAGATCCACTGGGTAAACAATTGCTGTTTTTCAGAGTAAAATTCATTTTAGGTCCCCATGCCATCTGTCCTAACCCACATGAACAAATTGCCTTTCTATTGAGAGTACATGGACTAGGTTTCAAGAATTGAATAAAATCTTGTAGTTTCTGCTATCCCACATGAAAGCTCAGTGTTTCAATTTTGTAACTTGGGAGTCAGGTGGTGATAAACTTATTCTGTTTTTTCATCTCCTTCTGTTGTAGGAAATTGTCTTGGGGAGATTGTGCCAGCAATGTGTGGTTACTTTCAAAGCTATATTTAAGATGTAAAAAGTGACTCAAGAAATGGAGAAACAGAATAATAGGGAGAACTGAAAACTGTATGTAATTATACTATTACATAATATGTACTAATATTAATGCAAATTATCCCATGACTGTGGAAGACACAATTGTGGAATTGTACAAAATCAATGTGAATAATTGTAAATAATTACTAATGGGTTCAAGTTTGACGTGAAGCCTAAAATGGGGAATAATAAAATGTATTTAGAGATTTTTTGTTTTTTGTCTTTTAAACTATTTAGCATTTTGATATGTGACTTGGGGGAAAAGAGAATCTCAAAAATCTGATTAGTGGTTGATTTAAAGTTACTGACATATTTATCAAACGACACTCTAGTGAGGTCTTATTCCATGAGGAGGGGAGGTCTGTATCACTTGGTAAAAAAAAGAGAAATAAAAAGATACATTTTTACTCTGCTGCTTTTGAAGTTCGCAGAATCATAGAAGAGTTTTGCTTTGAAGAGACCTTTAAAGACCATCTAGTCCCCCCCCTGCAATGAGCAGGGCAATCTTCAACTGGAACAGGTTTAATTAGGGTGTTCTTCATCATTGACTCTGATAAAGGGACAAAATGTATTCTTTATAGCAGTGTTTACTTAGCAGACAGAACCAGAATAGAATTTAGTGGATGAAAATTGAATCTAAGGACATTCTGGGTTAGAAATAGAGTTGCTTTTTAATAGAGAATGTAGTTAGGCATTTTACAAATGTACTGGCAGTTAGTTACAGTCAATCCTTCAGTCTTGAAAAAAATGACAATTTCTAAATACTGGTTTTTTTTTTAAAGCTATGTCTAGCTCAAGCAGAAATTTAATTCAAAGAAGTGCAGAGGCCTGGGTTTTATGTGATCCAAAATCAATTACAGACATTTTGGGTCTGGCTTCATGATCTGCCTTGCTGGATCTAGAGCCAACTGACTTCCTCACACCTTAAGGCACTTTTTAGCAGTTTCAGTTTCAGTGCTGGCATGATTGTGAAGTCAATCTGGCAGTACCTCTTTCATATTCTGCTGTAACCACTTCCTGCAGGGCTGGAAATATTTCTGGTGGTTAACAGTGATAGATAACCAGCTTTATCACTGTTTGATAAAGTACTTATTGCTTACAAGTACAGTAATCAATTAATTAGCTCTTTATTATAAAGAATCCATTTCTCTGCAGTATTGACAAGCCGAGAGCTTTGTACCTGCATGTCAGAGTGCTCTTAGAGCTTTGTTTTCATTATTTCTCATTATATGGAGCTTGGGATAATGGTTACTGGCTGTCCTGAAACAGAGTCAGGATGATGAACTGCCAAAGGGGGGAACATGGACGGCATCTGTAACGCATAATTGCAAATAAATCAATAACTAATGGCCCCTGAATGTGTTTACCAGTTCATTGTGGTGATGTATGGAGTGCTGTAAACCCTGTGTGCCTTATAACAGTTATTGAGATGATTACAGTGGGTACTTTGGCCCTGGCAGAAATTAGTGTATCCAGGCTACTGAGAATGTAAACGCAGTTTCTGAGCTTCCCGTCAGTGCCTGAGAAACAGAATATTAATTTGAGGAAAAGAGAAACTTGTTTGTTAATGTTTGGAAAGTTAATAAAAGAATGGCAAAATTTAAAACTTACTTGCACCTCTTGCATCTGTGGTAGGAGAGGCTTTGGGAGCAGATATATTTTTCTCTTACTAGAAGTGCAAGGTGAGATCATGTCAAAAGAAATTATCCAAAAGATAAGAATTTTTCCA
Organism: Entomyzon cyanotis; assembly: GCA_024500445.1. NCBI lineage: Eukaryota > Metazoa > Chordata > Aves > Passeriformes > Meliphagidae > Entomyzon > Entomyzon cyanotis. The sequence continues at coordinate 25,585,961 of JAKEPQ010001027.1, read as the reverse complement.
CAGTCTTTCACAGTGCATATTTTAGGAATAAAATCAAGAAGAATTCAGATGATCTGTCTTCTAGAAAATCTGCAAATGAGTGGATAGTCTTGTATTAGTTGTATTGATGTTTTCATGGAGAAAATCAAGAAGGTGTCTACATTTTTTAGTTGATTCTACAGGAGGATTCTTCTGTGGTAGAGAAAATCCATATTAATCACTATGAAATTTAAAAAGAAAAAAATATATAAAGACAATATTGCAACTTATTTTGGAGTCTGTCAGAAAACTGAAGTAACTTGATGTCCATCATTTAATCAGCATTTCCTCTTTAACATGATGAATTGTGTGGCATATGCAGCATGTGCTGCTGTAGCTTAAAATATTGCTGATGTTTAATTGCATCATAATCAAAATTAAATCTACAAAATAAAATTGTAATTGGAAGAGGTTTCTATATTTTATTGCACTGTTGTTTATTTTAACATTGATCATAAATGTTGCTTTTCAGGCATAAGCCTTTTAAAGGAAGGGGCAGGGAATGTCTTTGGGAATAGCACATGGTTATTTGTGACTTAGAAAACTGCCATGAAAATCGACTGCATGCCTCATATCATGATAATTTATTGCAGCATTTTCATTGATGTTCTTTTACTTCTCCTTGGCAAACGATCAAGCTGAGTTTTGTCACAGTGTTTGCCGTTGTTTATGCAAGATTAAGTTATATACATAGCTGTGTGTACATCTCTATTGTATGAACATATTGTTTAATTATCTGTGAGACATATAATACTGTTAAAACAGGAAAACAAACAGGAACATGTTCTGTTGTTCTGATGAGATGACGATGAGAATCAGGGCTACACTACTGGGAATTACTACCAGTAAAATAATACTGAATTTATTTTCGTACATGTGATAATCTTACATTCATAACTGTTGTTAATCGTAACCAGAGGTAGGTATTTAAAATCTGGGTATATCAGCACCAGTATAGACTTTGTATCTTAGAGTTGTAATAATTTTAAATTAAGAAATTGATTTCAATTGCATGTATTAAGGTCAATTCCCACCATAAGGGGGTAGTAAATTAAAAGTTAGGATTAGCATTATATCACTTTCTTGAGACTGTAACTGAACTTAGCACTCAGAATTATTGCACATTCATTCTCTGGAATAATTTCACTGTGACTCTTCACTCACCTTGTTGATTCTACAGAGACTGTTGGTCATGCAATTTGCTGTGACAGATGAGTATTCAAAACAAGGGGTTAAAGTGCATTTGATGATGTAGCTGGGATGGTTGAGGTGTTGGAAGAAAGCTACATGGGGTATTTCTGTACAGCATAGATAGCCTTTTGAACACAGATCCTCAGAGAATGATGGAGTCTTTTTTAGAATTATTCCTTCTCTGGAGAAATTATCTTGAGGTTTCATCTCCCACTCAGTGTGGGTGCAGTGTGCTCAGCCTTGAGAAGGCTTGAGGAGCTGTTCTGTGTTTCTCTGGTCACAGGTTGGCAGGGACCTTAAAGCTCATCTCCTTCCCCCCTGCCATGGGCAGGGACACCTCCCACCATCCCAGGTTGCTCCAAGCCCTGTCCAGCCTGGCCTTGGGCACTTCCAGGCTTGTCCCACTACTCCAAATCCTCTGGGCAGCTGTGTAGCTCTCTGGGCAGTTGGCTCCAGCACACACATGATGTTCCAGTCCCCACAGTGGAGTGTTGTGTTCATCCTTAACAGCATCAGCCACAGCTGTGTTGCTTTAAACTGAGAAATGTGATTTACTTGGGAATTTGCGAGGAAGTTCGAAAGTTTTAGCAGGAGCTAAAGCGTTGCAGTAGTTTTATTTCTGTAGTGTTGGGCAGTATGCTTGGCATAGAGTAAGTTTTTTCATTTTATGCTGTTACTTTCTGAAATAGTGGTGATAAAGTTAAACAAGCCCTAGTGCTGAATATTGGAAGAGAGCTATTGCATTTCAGTGATGGATCTCTCTATAATTGTTATCTTCCTCTTCCACTCTGATTATTAATCATATCTGGCTAATCAAATCTGGTTTTAATAGCTGCAATAAAAGAAACAAAACTAGTGAAGTGCAGCTGCTTTAAGTTTATCCTTTCGATGGTAGAAAATAATTGCAGTGTATTTATCAATGAGTGCTAATGAGAGCTCTAGTCCAGAAGTGATTGAGTGTCTGTGGCATAGTTAGACATTGAGTAGTAGAGCTTTCTAGTTTTTTATTGCATAGGCAATGGCTTCACTTGATGTGGCAGGGCCTTAAAAGTGACATTGTCAGGAGCAATTTCAAGTGCAAATTTACTGTTAGCACCAGTTCACAAATTGTCTGAAGAGCTGCACTAGCCCTGAATTTGAAGACAGAACAGTTTTGACATTGCTTTTTTAAATTAATCTGATTTTTAGTACCTATTACATATTATCTTCATGTTTATTTTATTAAAAAAAGGAAAAATTGTCAGGGTTGTAAACTGAATAAGGAGGAGTTATGTGGCCACAACCTTTGTAGCTGAGTTTTATGGCTTTTATTAGCAAGCCAAGCAAGATGGAGCAGGCAATAAAAGTTTTACTACACTCTCCTGCTATTGCCTTCAACTTCCTTTCCTCACATTTCAGATGTTTATAAAATAATTGTGGTCATGATTAACATAGTAAAATAATGTGCAAATGTGTTGTATTATGGTTTCTATAGACACTGGAGCATTTTGAAATTGAGTTGTTTCAGTATTAATTGCACAACAGTGCCTACTGCCTATTTCACTGATGCATTATCTTCAGTGGGTGCACTAAATACCTTCATTTCTTTCATACTCTGCTAGAAAAGGATGCTCTGTTCTTTCAATTACATAAAATACCAAAACAAAGGAAAATCATGCTTAGCAACTATGTCAATTTTGTCACTCTTGTAGCAAAGCTTTTAATATTGCTTTAATATTTTCCTGCTTAGCATTTGGTTCCTTCTGGAGCCACCTATCTCTGGTGCCCCAAAACTGAGCTGCTCAGAGAACAATCAGGATTTTCTTCATGGGGAAGAGGGAAACAGGAACTGATTTGAATCATTCTCAACTTACTTTGAAAGCTTAAATAATTTTAAATTGAGTCAAGAAAAAGTAAAACTATAATTTGCTGTCTAAGTGTTTTTGCTTATTTGATATGCTTTTATTTTTGATAGAGGTTCATTCAGTGTCAGCAATTACAGCCAAGAGTATTTTCATTTTTTTTTATTGTTTTAAGAATGCCTTATTTCACTTTTTGGATGTTTGTATGGTTTCTTAGTAATACTTAAGCTCTTTTGTAAGTTCGGACAAAAACTGAGTGTAAAACTCAAGTCTTGTTGTGAAAACTGTGTATTTATAATAAGTAGCTTCTGAGTAGAACTTCTGATTTCCGTGGGACTGCTTTGATACTTAAAAACTGAAATATGGAAATTTCAATATAGTGGAGCTTGTGAAACTTTAAAATGAAAATAGACAAAACATATTCTTCATAATATAGGTGTATCGGATTTTTCAGTGAAAATAAGCAAGCAATAATTGAAATTCTCTGTAACTTTGTATAAAAAGAGAATTTCAATGATATGTCAGTATAGCTATCATTGTTCAGTGCAATCCTCTTTCTAAGAAATGAAAAACAGACACAATTCTGATTCCTGGGTGAAAATGGAGATTAGAATATTTCCTTGAAAATTTTAAGTGATACAAGTTAGGCTGTCTTGCCCAATCTTGGACATAGTAACTGTGCCCTAAGATTAATTTAATTTTCATTACTTCAGATTTCTGAAAAAAAATCTAGTATTTGCTTTTTAAATTGGATGGATGGATGGATGGATACCCTAGCACCTATGCCTGTGCTCCTTGTGCATCTCTGAACTGCAGTCTTAGAATGACCTTGACAGCTTTCAGACTGGAACTGCTGATGATAATGGTCATCAATTTTGGCAAAAAGAAAAGATTGCTCCTTCTCCTCCCTCACTGAAGGACTTTGAATCACTAATTGGCTGTGTGATGGGCTTTGGCTCACTTAAGATTGCACTATTTTCTTTCAGGATTAAAGTAGCAAGGTTTGAGCTTGTTCATGGTTACAGAGTGAAGCTGCTGCTGTTTGACTTCAATTTTTAACATCTGAGTAAGGAGAAGCTAACACTACCTGTAATGATGATATAGACAAGGCCAAGCTGTGATTTAGACAAACTGATTTGGATGTTTTCTATTAAACTCCACTACATTTTTCTCAGCTGTGAGATGATTTAGATCAGTTCCACTTATCTATTCATTGCCTTCTGTATGTTTTGACAAATGAGTCTCTTGTGTCTTTCTTGAGGAAAAGGGAAGCTGTAGACTTGCTCTGAAGAGCCCTGCTATTGGAAGAGAAAAGGCAGTCTTGCTGGAAAAATTCAGGACAGGACAGAAAAGAGATATTTCTAAAATCTTTAAGGGTCGATTTTCTTAATTGCATGACAGTTTGCATCAAGACAAGGTTTTTATCTTATAAGGGAAAATTAAAGGATGGTTTGAGACTCAGAGGGTACGAGTTTGATTTACAAGCTGTCCTAGAAAATTTCAGCTTGATCTGGGGTCAGTCACTAAATCCTCTTATGGTTCAGGCCCTTAAATTAAAAGAGAAGAAAACCAACCAGAAAAATCACAAACAAAAGAAAGGCAAGCTATTTCTCTTCAGGTTTGCTTTTTGAATAGGAACCTGTGAGGGCTTAAGGCATGAAATACCTTTGTGACTTCATGCAATCTATCTGGGGAAAAAAGTCACACTGACTTCTACCTGATATGTGCTGGGGAGCTACTGAAATCCACTTTTCATCTGGCCATGACAAGTGATACCACTGTTGATGCCAGTGGGAACCATAGGTATGAATTATCTCAACTGAGGCCAAGGCTCCTGCTCTGGTAGAACATGGGATTATCACTGCAAAGGGTTGAAAAGCTACGATTTCAGAAATACTTCAGATTCTCATGAAGGAGTTATGGAAAAATTAATATTTTATATTATTCTCTTTGTACTATATTTTTTGAATGTTACAGCAATCATTTACAGCACTGTCTCCTGAAGTAGTATCTGGGGACTTTTTTCTACTGAAAAATGCAAGACTTTCTGTCACTTCTGTTCAGAGAGCCTTGTCTTTCCTAGGCTTGTTTCACTCTGAAATGACTAAGTCTGGTAATATTTACTAATTGGTTTTGTTCAAGAAAGTGAATGAGAACAATTTGCAAAAGGCATGCTGATTTTTATGCCTTTGTTATGTTACAATCCTAGTTGTACAAATGTGTAAATCTTGAAAGGTAAAACTTTGTAAGACAAGGAGTATTGAAAGCTTTTAAGAGTTGCATAAAGGCTCTTATATATTTTGGGACTGTACTCACCTTTAGTTAATATCTTTATTCAGCTCTTTAGTCTGTGTATAATAAAATCTGCAGACTTATCTTAATTTTTCCTAAGCTTTCCTAAGAAAATATATGGGTTTTTCTGGAAACTGGCTTCAGAGATCTGCAGGAATATTATGACTGAGACACAATTGGCATGCAATTCTGTAAAAATGTGGAACTTTAGCCACAAACATATTCCTTGCTGAATTAACAGTTCCAGGTTACTTTAATCTTCATTATTTTTTATTTTACTGTATTTTTACTTTACGTATTTATTTCCTGATACTGAATGTTCCATATTTATTACTTTTGTTTTTTCCCCAGAGATAGGTATCTTGCTAGTATCTGTGCTAAGCAAGGGATGACTTTGATCATTTGCTCTTCATAATTTCAGATTCTGTCTTCTTCCCCAGTCAGAAAAGAAAGACTGTTGTCTGATGTCAGTCAATATTGAAAGTCCCTGCTGTTCCATGGATTTTGGAGTGGCTTTGTTGGGCTGTGCCTGTGATTGAAGCCACAGTCATGGACAAATATCTTCCATGTCTTGGGTCTGGAATAGATTTGCTCACACTGATCATCAAGTTATTAGCTTAACTGTCTTCATAGTAATTTAGAAAGTTTGGCTTGGGTTGATAGCACCCTTGTAGTATATGCAGTGTGTAGAGCTTCTGAAATGGGACACAAACTGATATTCTTTTGCTCCTTTGTAGTTGTGAAATTTGCTATATGCTCATTCCTACAAATTAACAGGAAACAGGATGGCTGCTATCAAGTTTAGTGCAAACAAATTCTAAAGAGAGTCAGTGATTACTCCTGCTCTGTCTGTGTCTTCAGATTAAAATACAGTGGTTTTATTAGCTCCTTAATCTTAGTGGTTGATGGGCATTTTAAAGAGCACAGCAATTTCAGTCTCCTTTAAAGCTTCTCACAGCAGGATGTCCTAAAATGTTGCAAACAGAAGCCATCAGCCAAGCCTTCAGCAAACTGTGGTGTCTTGGCAAGTGGGTTTGTAATGACTGGTGCAGTCCTTAAAATATATTGTGCACAGTTACCCTCCTTACATTCTTTAATGACAATCTATTTTTAATAAAGCTCTTTAGCTTGGTTAATTAGATTTAGCAATAAATCTCCTAGTCTGCTGATTAATCTTAGGAAATATCTCAGACCACATCAATGGAAAATGGGGCTGCGAGATAAGCTGCACATATTTGGACTTTTTAGTGGCATTATACTTACAAGAAAGGTCTTTTGAAGCACAGCAGCTTTGCCTCTGGATGCAACTCGTGGAGCTAACCGTCTATGGAAAACAGGGAGAGAAAAAACTAGGCCATGGAAAAATGGAAAATAGCCCATGCCAATAATCTCACAGAGGGTGGTTGATATAAACCTTCCTTCCCAGTTCTAGTCCAGTGTTTTATGTCAGTAGAAGGCCAGTTGTCTTAACCAGTTTTTAATTTGAGGCTCCTAACACTTTCTCTATGATTTTTCCATTTATTTTCAAATACACAGTTTAATATTATAAAGAACTTGATGCTTTAAGTGTATTTAATACCCTCATGTGCACATACAGGCAAAACCCACCCCCTCTGTATTCTGTGTAAAGAATATCAATTCTCTTCAGCAGAGCTGAAGATATTCTCATGTTATGAGTTTTCAATACCATTGTATGTGCCTAAAATCCCAGATAGTTATTTCCAGCTGATTGTAAATGCTAAGTGCAGATGATGGTGTCCAAGTAGCCATTTGGAAGTAGTCTGAACTGTTTGTCTTGAATTTCATTATAAAGGGCTGTGTTCTCCAATTTAGGACCAGTTTCTTTCTGGAACCCATGCTGAATGCTTTCCTAATTCCTTTCTTTGGAAAGCTGATAGGTGTGTTCCCCTCCATCCAGAATCCTTCTCACAGTGCAGTCCCTCTGTCCCTTATCTGGCAGAGGCAGTCCTGGCTCCAGGATATCTGTATTCTTTCTGGTGGAGAGCCTGAAAACTCAAGCCTGCTGTCAGTTTGAGGTGGTTTAGGTTTATTGTGTTACCCCAGCCCCCTCCTGGTGGCAGGAATGCTGATTATCTGCTCTAAGTAAGGTTTGTGATTAATGGCAAGGGCATCTCTGCTTGGTCCAGGGGCCCAGGTTTTCTTTTTCTAAGCTGCTACAGTCCAGCAATAATTCTGTGCCTCTTATCCCTCTAGATTAATGGCTGGAGCTGAATAAACCAGGGCTAAGAGTTCAGAACATCTTCATGTTCTGTTTGTTTTCAATACTTTTTATTCTCTATGTCTATCTGAAGGATTTAAACCTTTTAGGGAATCCAGTCCCACAGTAGATCTTAAGCATGTTATCTGTGGATCTTTGAGCCATTCAATCAACATCTGCTTTTGCCTTTCATTATCTGGTAATGTTTTTCATCTGAGGATGTGTTTTCTTGATTATTGTCACTTTTGCCACAGGAGAGAAGTCTGCAGAGCATATTTTTAAGGTGTCCTGTTCCACATAGATAATTTGATCTTCAGAGTTCATTCTAAATTCGCGTCTAATGTATAGTTAGTGTAATCTGAATGACAAAATCAGCTTTTTTGTATGTCTTGAAGCCGCAGACTGACAGGACTGAGACCTTCTGAATTTTAGGTCTGTCTGTCCCTTCCATGACAAGTGAACAGAAGCCTTGAAGAAAGGACTTTGCTTGGGCCTCTGACTGATTGTTGCAGAGGCACAGCTCCAAGGCAGATGCTGTCTCCCTGCTTTGCAGCTTTGGAAAGGCTGTTAAAAAGCTGCATATGTGGTCTACCTGTTGTTGTAGTCCATGTAGGATTTTTTTCCCATGTGATCCTGGTGGAAACTGAGCTGATAAACCAGTAATTACCCTGCAGTCCATGCTGCACTGCAGTACAACTAAACTTTGTTCTTTTCATCTCCAGAATGGTGGGTATGCATGGGGGAAAAAAAGAGAAAGTAAACAATAAATGGAGTGATTTGGGCAATGGAAGTTATTCTGTTCCAAACTGAAGGAGCTTTCTTATGTTAGTTGTTCAAATGGAGAGGTTTATACAAGTTAACTTCTAAGAGTGAGTCAGGACAGTGCAGGGTAGATCATTTTGTCATAAATTGCTAGTTTTAAACTTTCTGCTAAAGAACTTGAAAACATTTTTTTTTTCTGTTTAAGGAAAATTATTTTACCTGAATATTGACTTAACTTTTGGTTGTCTTCCGAGAAATACTTACTGAAACCAGAGATTGTGTTGAATTTAATGTCAGGGATTTTATACTAACAATTTAACAGCCTTTCTTTTTGACCATTGTAACTTATTCCAGTAGCAGGTATGTAGATGATATTCACAATAAAACTATCGGTCTGAGGTTTTGTCACGTACATTGTCACACAAACTCTTTTATGAGTATAAATGACAGCAAAATTTTATTTGCCATTTTTTATTACATCTCACTGTATCCACAGTGTTGAGTTTCTGCTTTCCCAGCACTGGTATGTTGAACCTCATAAGTGGGATTTTTGTGTTATTTTGGGGGAAGGAGGGATTTTGCTGGTACAAACACTGAATTTATATTTGGTTGCAGGTAATGATTAGTACTGATGGTTGATCTCTTTCTAGAGCAATACTGTAGTGATGCAACTGCCCAGAAGTTAACTGGGAGGAATATAATTTGAAAAGGACTACCTATTAGTGTTAAATCATTCTGCCTGCAGTCAGCTTTAAGGATATGTATCCAAATTACTAAAATCAGGACAACAGTGATTTAAAAAATTATGAAAATTGAATAGATGAGAAAAAACAGAGTGGAAAAATAAGACAAATTTGTGTTTTCAAAATAGTAATATAATAGATACATCGTGTGAAATTATGCAGCATTTCTGAGAATTAATAATTTTGTTTTTCTGCAGGATTCAGAGTTCCCTGTTGATGCTGAAGGGACCCCATATTTTGAGCATGCTGAAGAACACACTCAGCCCCTGAAATCTGGAGAATATCAACTGCGCAGTATTTTGAAGGTGCATGACTTCGCAGTGACCTGGTAGGAACCATCAACAGTACATTAATTTTATTATGTACATGTGGAGTTTTATTTTTTAACAGGTCATTGAGAAAGTATTTGCTGTAAGTAAATATCTGAAAAACTACTGGCAGCAGTCAAGGGGGCTTCCTCTCTGAAGGGTGTGAAAGTGGGAAAACTGGTCATGAAATGCAGTGGGACTGTAAATACAGTGAAACACCTGGGCAGAACTGTTTACAGACTGAGATTCATCTCTTATGTAGGAAGGGTGGGATTTGGTTAGTAGATATAAAAACAGAAACCAGAGATGACTGTAAACTTAGGTTCTAGGAAACTGAATTATAGTGCTGAATATTTTTGCAATTTGTATTTGATTGCAGTTTATTCCCCTGGGTCAAAAATCAGAAGAGTTTAAATTTAGATTGGCTTGTAAGCAATGACATTTCATGGCTTGCTAGCTGCAGCTAAAGAAGAAAGAACCTAAAAATATTTTTTAAAGAAGTAAAAGTTCATAGCAAAGTTCTGACAATTCTGACACATTGACTAGGTTTGAATATATTTTAAAATCAATTTTTTAAAAAACCTTTACAGATTTAAGAATTTATAATGCAAAGGTCACAGACACTTGCTTTAGGTGACTGCTGCTATTTTGCAGTAAATAACCACCACAGTGCTGTGAGCTTTGGTCTCCCTGGGCAGGCTTCTGGTTAGTCTCCCAGATGCTCAGTTTTGGGTTTTTGTCTGCTGTCTGCTTTTGCTTAATTTTCTCCCAAATTGTATCATGATATTGGTCCAAGCATGCAGGGAAGCTCACAAGTGGTGTCTCTGTGCTGCTTCTCAGAGGCTCTAGCAAATCCACCCAAATATTAGTGTGTTCTTTGGCTTGTCTGAAGGACATCAGGTACAAGAATAGTAAGGCTTTAAAAAAATACAAACCAGAAAGAAAACCAGTCTGGAGAAGGAAGGCACTTGCACATTTGGCAGGATTTTTGGTGAATCAGGTGGAGTAAGCATCCAGCTGTGACCTTTCCAGGCTGCAGCAGTGCAAGCTGCAGAGGGCAAGGCTCAAGTCATCATTTCCTTGTTGTTTGCCTTGCTGAAAGTCTGCATTTACTTGCAAAGGAAGCCAGGTTTGAGTTGCAAAGCACTTCTGAAGGTTGTTACAAACTACTTGTGAATCCTGAAGTATTTGATATGTAGTTGAAAGTATTAGAAGCTCCTGATCCAGTCAGGAAAGGACATCTCTACCAAAGGTTTTCCATTATCTTGTAGCTGAACAACAACAGATAAATAGGTTGTGGAAGACTGTTCCTTGTTTTCTTTGTCTTGAATTCTATTTTTGTATAATTTCTGCAGATCCTTATCTCCATTGCTTCTAGTTATTGCTAGTAGAGATACTTAATGTGCTGGGGAATTCTAAGTATATTTTGCAATTGGTAACTGGATATCACACCTCAAGGATACAGTGCCACTTGAGCGAGCAATTTGCTAGAACCAAAATAAATTGAATGTCTTTAAACTTGTTTGAAAACACTTTAGAACTTGCTTGGAGAAATGGCAACTACATTGAAAGAAACCTGACAGAGAGGATGTGTATTTAATTTTATATACTGAAGATAGGATGTTGACTTTCATGTAAAGATTTTCCTTTAAAGAAAATGAGAGTCTGGGATAATGCTCTGAAATTAACTGAAATGCCTGTTTAAAAAATGTGATAATATAAAAGAATGTAAAGAACAAAAGAATTTTAAGGTGTGATTGAAAAAAGTAAACAATGTAATTGAACCTTTCATTGCTTTAAAAGGTCTCTGTGTACACGTACTCCAGTTCTGCATAGTTTCTATGCATTTAACCATGTCTGAAAAAAGCATTTAAAACTTATTTCAATCAACAAAGATTTTTTCTATCTGAACATTGCTACTTAAAATCAGCCTTTTTAAGTGATGGAAAAGAGAGACTGACTTGTTTCTCTTGTTAGTGCTAAAGGCTCTATGGTAGCCTGATTTGCCTTTTTTTTGGCAGTATTTTTTAACACCTTGCTCAATTTCAAGCAAATTTGAGGGAGGAATAACTGACTCAGGAAATCCTGAGGCTCCCATGTGTGTCAGGAGAACAGCTCTCTGTGAAGAAAGGGTCACTTCTAGGAGCCTGTTGGCTGCAGGTGACTGAGAGCTCAGAAAAGAGAAATTGCAAATTTTTGGGGGGAAGAGCTTCAAATGGAGCTCATATCTTATTGGTTGCTATAGGATGCAATGTCAAGGCACAGGTAATGCACACAGAGCCTGAATTTTTAGTCTGACTCAGCAGCTATTCAGTTCTCAGTCTGGTTTTCCTTGGAAGAACAAGAGGGCATTAAATAAATCAAGGTTTTTCCAAGAAGAATGACTTAGATTGAATTATATGTGTAGTGAATTAAATAAAAATGGCTCTTTTAAAGAAATTCTGAACTTTCCCTAAATGTATTTCTAGTAAATATAATTGTCTATCTGATTTTACAGACACAAGGGGAAATCCATATGCACTAGATGAAAATTAATTTTTTCTTGTAATTCATGGGATAGATGGAACACATTCTGTTGACTTATGAGACCAGATTTTTTTCACCAGAACCAGTATATCAAAAAGACAGAACAGAATCTGGTTTGGGTATGGGCATTAGTGGGCTCCTTTGCACTTCCTTAGAAACTGGAGCACCTGCAAATCCAAATTCTCAGTTTACACAAACTCATGTAGATTAGTTCTGCAGAGCTTCATCAGTATTCATTGAAATGCCTGTTAGTGGAGGGGAAGGAAAAATCCCATGGGAAACCATATTTATTTTCTGCTAAGCTGAATGATTCCCACTTTTCAAATCATCACGTGGGTATTCTTTTTCTGCATGAAATTCACATTGCTCCAGTGTCCTTTTAAATATCCTGGTGCATCTTACTGTGCCTAAAAGAAGCACTGTAATAAGACCTACAGTGCCTAAAGGATCTACTTAATCTTACTTGTCCACTTTCTCCTCCCTTGCTTTCTGCATCTTTGCTGGAACCTTTTGCATTCCCATGGTTTCCCATGGAGAGTACCTCTGCAGTCACTGTATGCAATGCTACATCTGTCATGGTTTATCTTGATGTCACTTGGGAAAAGAAAGATGCCCACACAAACAGTATGCAGTGCATTTTTAATGTTTAGCACAGTGTTGGAGACCAGGAAGATGTCAGGTATTATTGTGGAGAGATGATTACCCAAGATGAAGCTGAAAAATATAAGCAGTAATCATCTTCCCTTTTTTGTTCATTTAAGAAGTCATGGTCTTGTCTTCCTTGCCTCCTTGCCTCCCATGCCTCACACAAAGGTTACAGTCGTCCATTTAGATTGTATTTCCTGTTTTATCATGGGTACTCATTGCTTTCATGCAATTACTTCACTCACAATCAGAAGTGCCATGGAATTTGTAAATACATGGCCTAATATAAGTGCCAGGGAACATTTGCAATAGAAATGACAAAAAATTTCTTCACTGGCAGGGTGGTCAGGCACTGGCACAGGCTACCCAGGGCAGTGGTGGAATCACTGTCCCTGGAAGTGTTCAAAATGTGTGCTTGTGGCACTTGGGGACACAGTTTGGCGATGAAACACAGTGGTGCTGGCTTGGACTTGCTGATCTTAGAGGTCTTTTTCAACCTTAGTGATTCTCTGATTCTATATTTTAAATGGATGTTTTACCTACTAAGTATAGCTGCATAAATAGAAATGTATATTATTCTTGTTTATATGCATCCTGATGTTCTCAAATCCTTCATCCTTGTTTGATTGTTTATAACACAAAAAGATAGAAAATTGCTAATGCTCTGCCTAGGCACAGTGAAAATAGGAAGGTGGAGATAATAGCAAAGAAAAGCAAATACAAAATGTTTAGTGATTATCTCACCTTTCCTGATTGGCCCAGTAAAAGATAACTTTTCAATGGGGACTAATTCATCATTATATCTTATTATGCTAGTTTCCCCTATTTTTTATCAGTGGATTCCAGAAAAGATTTTAAAAACTTATCTCCTTGGGAACCATGCAAATTGACTTGCAGCATAAAATTGTGTAATTGAAATTAAAGGTATAATCTGGTAGAGCCTTGTGCCAAGTGATGGAGGGAAGAAAGTACTGCAGAACCCTGGACTCTTTCCCTCTTTAATTCATATTTACTATTTTTTCTCCTTATCACATGAGCTCATATGTGCACACAGATGCACAACCACATCACACTGAGGAACCAGTTTTGCAGGGAAGAGAATCCTTTGAGTGTTGACACCAGGAAATTCTTTTGAAATAGATTATAGCCTTAAGCTTGTTGTAAAATTGGATGCTATTTCTGTGCACTGTCTTTCAGAGTTCCAAGTTTTCCATTTATTCAGTAAGGTGGTGAGACACAGGGAATTTGGCAGTGTGTGAAGAAGTGTGTTTTGTTCTGTCAGCCAGATTTGATACCTGCTCTCTACTATGTTTTTTGTCCTTTCTAGACATAGCTCCTAGTTTTCTTTTCCATTCCCAAACTTTGGCTATCATGGAGTTACTTGAGGGAAGAGCAGGGTCTTGAAATTGTGTTGTGTGTAAAGGAGATTGCAGAAGTAGCACAAATGATTTTTAAGCAAACTTCTTGGTAGTTCTTTTTGTTGCTGCTCCCATTTGCCAAGAGCTCTGAGTTAACATCTCAGAGCAGCTTTGTCATGGTCTGTCCTGTCACTACCCTTGATATTCTTCTCTGTGATGCCTGTAGAGTTCTGACAACATTCACCCTGATGGTTTGCTGAGACTGCTGCCTGTCAGACTGACAAATGTTGTCTCCCTTTTTCCTGTGTTCTGCCCATTTGTTTCCATCTCTCCCTTGCCTTAGAGCTGGTGAAGTAATGTCATTTTGTTCCCTGTCTGAACAATGCCAAGCAAAATAGGGTCTGTCGCCCAAGAGGTGATCAGTCATATGAATCTTTGTGTCCTTGTGTAACACAAGGTAGGAAAGGGGATTCAAAATCCAAAATGCACGTGGAAATTTCCTGTTGAAGAATTTAGTGAGGTAAAAAAATATTTACTAATTATTTAAACCCTCTTCTTGCCTCCTAGGGCATTAGAAAAGATTTTTTTTCTATTAAATTATGTTTTTCCATTAACAGTAAAACTTTTTAATTGTGCCATCATGTGCTGATTTCTTGCATGAGTAGCCAGAGTGAATTGGAGATTTGCATTAGCAACATGAGCTGCTGCTTAATTTCCCTACAGAAATTATACCTTATTTTAAAGGAGTATGAAGAAAGTCAGAGAGCTGGGGCTGTTCAGCCTGGAGAAAAGAAGGCTCAGGGGCAGATCCCATCCAGCAGTCAGTGCAAATATTGAAGGGAGAGTGCTAAAAGGTGCCCATAAACACACACATAAGTGTGTATAAATTAAATGCAATAATACCCACAAGTATATATATGTGCTGTTAATTTTCACGTTTGCTGAAGAAGTGTAGAAAGTGAGTTGCAGGATTGGATTTTTTTGTGTGCTGAAATATTCAATTACTCAATTTGGCCTCTCTTGTAATATTCAAATTACTTTCAAAAATAAAAGCAATATGAGTGGAAGCTTGGGTTAATCTTTATCTCCTTGTATATATGACAAGAAATTCCCATTTCTCATGTTTTATTTTCATCTCTCCATCTGATCAGCCTTGAATGTATTTGAAGAAGCCAGTGTAAGAGATGGGTAGGTGTAAAATTAACAAGTCACTTGGTGCGTTTTCCATGACACAAGGGACAAAACCCTGCAGCTCAGCCTGGGTCACTCTGACAGATCAGTCTGTACACTTGCAGTGAGGCTTTTCTGTGGTCTTTTAAACACTTAACTTTCCCAGATAAACCTGTCAAGTATTTTAGCATCAAATTAATGTTCTTAATAAATTTGTTATATCTCTCTTTGCAATATAGAAAATTCAAGTGCTTTCCTTGGAAAAATTCATGCATTAATGCCTTTTTTTCCCCCATGACTGGTCTTTATGAATAGTATGAATGTGTCTTTAAACTGCACATGAAGTTCTTCCCCTTCTGCAAAGCACAGTGACAGATAACCCTAAAGCCTGCCAGCGTGGTGGGTACACTCCACATCACCCACAGAATTTGGGAGGAATACACTGTGTGTGTGCCTCATGCACATCCTACACTTCCCAGCAGTCCTTCAATACAGCATTATCCTCTTGTGAAATCATTCCTGTAAGATTGCCTCAGTGGAAGATCCAGAAATTAAATTCATGTCTTCCCAGTCACAGTTCAGTGCTTTAACCCTCGATGTTAGAAGATCACTGTTTCCTATACAAATTAAATTCTTAATTTCTGTCTGCATTAAGGCCCATGCTGTAATGGAGAGATTGTTCCCTGGAATTATTGTGAAGGCTCTGCAACAGCTTGGGCACAGTTTATGTGGAGGGAGCACTCAGGAGGAAAATGTCAGATGTAGTTTAGCTCCCTGTAATGCAGCTTAATAGAGAGGAAAAGTGAGCTCTCCGTGAATAATCGGTGAGAAGTGTGTGGATCACACTTGGATGAGCTCTGGGAGGCCTTGCTGCTGTGGCAGTAGGACTGCAGAACTCCTGGCTTCAGCCCTCTCACCTCCTTGGAGCTTTTCCTATCTAACACAGCAACAAGAAGGCAACTGAATGGTTCCCTCAGCTCCACCTTTCCCTCTTCCCCCACAGGCTTTTTCCTTGGTGAATGTTCCTTCCTGTTCATCTCTAAAGCTTTGGGCTTTGAGTCTTTAGAAGCCTTTTTGTTTCTCATTAGCTCTGTCTGCAGCTCTGGCCACAAGCAATGGCTCCTGAGGGATTGCCTTGGCAGAGGCTGGAAAAGGCACTTGGAAACCACAGCAGCAATAATCTGAACGATAATCTCAAGGCATGTTGTGTTTTTATGGTGCACACATGGAAAGAGCTGGCTATCTCTGTAATTTTATTAGTGAACAAGCATCTTTACCAGAAAAAAGGACATTTTTAATGCAGGGTCAGCAGAGGGAAAGCATATAATGTATTTTCTTTTTACTAGCTATCTTCATGGTTACTGAGCAGATTTCCCAGAAGAAGTACTTGTTAGCAAAAAAAATTGTAAAAAGATATGGTTGTAACTTTATTGATGCTCTTGTGTATTCTCCATAGAGTGAAAGGTGCAATGGCTGGCAACTGTCAGCTCTGCTAAATTGCTTGGTTTTCCTTGTTATTCCCTATAGTCTGTGGACAGAAAAGGGTTGAATAGATTGGGTTAGTAATTTTCTGATAAGTGTTTAACTGAAAGCAATCATCCTGTGGTTATCTGACTATTCTGAACTCCAAATGCACTAAAACCTCAATATTTAATTGATGTGAACAGCACTCAGGCACAGGGTGGGATTGTTGGGGTGTCCTGGGCAGGGCCAGGAGCTGGACTGGAGGATCCTGCTGGATCTCTTCCAAATCAGGATATTCTATAATTCTGTAATTCTATATTGAACAGATGTAATTTATAAAAAATAAAAGAAATGGTTTTGACACTTATCATATAGGCTGATGTACTAACTAAAAACAGTTAGAAAATAAGTTAGTATACAAATATATCTTATAAAGTGTGAACAAGATGTTGAGATTTTATTGAAAGGAAACGTGGGAGCTTTAAAAAGATAGTAATTTCTATGAAGGAATTGATATCATGGGTTGGTTTTTTTTATGTTCTTTAAAAAAAAAAAAAAAAGAAAAATGCTAAGTTTTAGGATTTCTAGAAGGTAATATGTGTCATGACACTTCTTTTACTTTGATACAATTCTAAATAATTATCCACAAAAAGGTCCCACTTGAAGTTGCAATACTGATTCCTTCTTGCAAGGTGAAAAGCCATTTACATTTTTATTATATATTTAGCACCCCTTCAGAACTAGTATTTGTCAAGAAACAAATACCTTTAGCATGGTTAAAACTTTGTTTTGATTTCATACACCAGTTTTTACATTTTCTAGTATTTGGCAAATAATTTTTCCATGTAAAGAAATACATATCTTTGGAAAAAGTAATTTTTAAAAAAATTAGAGTTTTTAGTCACAGCAAGTGTTGGAGTCAGCAACATATGTACAATTAGCCCATAGATAAGTGGTTTTGTTTTCTGGGAAGGTGAGGAGCACTGTGTAGTGGTTTTTCTGAGAGCCAGAGAGTGTTCAGGGCATAATATATTATGGTAGAGAAAAAGGAAGAGGAACATAATTAAATATAAGGCCAAATTAAAAAATATATATTCTAAATAGAAGTAACTTACATAAACACAAGAATAATGTCAAAAATCATCTGAAGGAATATGTAAGGTTGCTCTTGCTGTGTTTTAATGAGGAATTTTATTTGCAAAAGCATTTAATGCATTGCAATTAATACCATAAAGCACTTTTCATTCTTTGGTACTATCCTGTAGAAATTGTAAATTGATTTATTAATGCTTGTGGGTCTTTCCTTATTGTCAGTCTGACCTATGGTAAACTGTGCATGTATTAGAAACCTGCTGTACTAATGATTCTTTATTGGCTGTGGTTATAGAAACTGCAATCACCTGCCACTCACTTGTAGGCCACTTCCATAAGCCAAATGTAAAATCACTGAGGGTTTTGAGTATTTATGGTTGCAGTGATTTAGAGATACAACACTAACACAGAGCTACATAAAGGTGACAGTTTCCATTTGTGTAGCTTTATCTCCTAATCCTGTGGCTTGGGAAATCTCATATCAGTGCTTTATCTCACAGGATGTTAATAGCTGTAGTTAAAAAAAAATCTCCAGTTGATTTTTTGCTATATAAATATTTTTAAGTGAGATTTTCAATAATTAAAATGAGCATAGTACTTGAACTATAATAGCTGTAGTGTCTCTGAAGGAAAGCAAGACAAATATAAGAAATATAAAGAAGAAAGTTAGGTGTATTTGCTCTTGTTTGAGTGAGTAACTACACAGGTGGCCAGAAGGAAAAGAATTACTAGATTGTGGGAAGACTTGCTGCATTATTGACTAGAAGTTCCTAAGTACAAAAGAGCAATAAGGAGAAATACCTGTGAAAATCACAAGAATGATACCAACCCTCCTAGTGATGATTCCATTCTGATTTCAATATTTTCTTCATGGTAAATTCTGAAAACATCAGTATTGACACATCTGGAGCTATGCAACTGGTAAGACTGACAGAAAAACTAAAACTTGAACTCCGTTTGAAAGGTGAAGTTTTAAAAATGTTGAAAACCATGTTCAAGTCCCATGGGAAGAGAGTGAATTCCTGGGGGTTTCCTTTGAAATGTTGAAGCTGAATTTTAGAGGTTTGTTGGCCTGTTCTCACCACAATTCCCTCCATGTTCCTCTGCTTGGGATTTCAGTTCTTAATCTTTTGGAACTATCTCCCTGGAGAATTGTCCAAATAGTTGGTCAGGAAATCAAGCAATAGAGAATGCTATATATTTGGGGTGCTTTGCCAATGTCTGCATTTATTTAAAAAATACATTTCAGTAGCTTCACTTCTGTACCTGTTACCCCTTTTTTCCAGTAGTATTTTGGTCCAGGACACTGATTTCTTGCCATGGAATAGCATAGCAGTGCCAGGAATTCAGTGGTAGATCTTTAACCCTTGGTTTTGATGGAGAGGCCATAAAACCAAGAGGCTGTGCACTGTCCAGAGTAGTGCTTTTGTTCTGTTCCCCTGTGTGCCAGGAGGATGGGATGTCCTTGTGCTGGAATAAGTCCTTAGGAGCTGCTGGAAGACTATGCTGAGTTATGGTTATGGGTTTATTTACTGGATAGACTTTAATTGCTGCTGTTATAATTAATTAGGACTGGCGTAAAACTGTGTGAGCACCATAATTAGATCCCGTTGGTTTGTGGCTTTTTGCCTGCACTAAGTTCTGTGCAGAACAGCTAAGGAGTAAGAGACCCCAAACTAGGGATTTGGGAGCTATGAAAGGGAGCAGATGGATGGCAGTAATAACCTTACTTGAATATTTTCACTAATGCCCAAATTTTCAGGGGCTGCACTTGACTTCAGGGACAAACTTTCTATATCACATAAGTGCTCAACTTCTGATTCAAATCCAGCTTTCAGCAGCTACTTTGCAGGTGTATAAAGAAACATCAGATTGCAGAAGAGACCAATTCTCCTGTAGAGACTCAGACAAAATGGCTACATTTCCTTGGAGATGCTCAGAATATTCTGAAAACATCATCCCAATTGTAGATGTTGCTGAAATTTGAAGGGCTGTGGAGTTTTGGTTTGGTTTAGTCTTAAACTAAACCATTAAATTCATGTTAAGATTTTTCAATCATCAGTGTGGTAGAGATGAGGTGAATAACAAACTGTTTCTGTCAAACCAGACAAAAGAGCATCTTGATTTTGATTTTACACTAATTAATACTAAATGCTAGAACAGTACTTGTCAGCTTTTTTTGGATCTCTTTCTCTTCTTGTCAAAACCATCAGATGTATAACTCTAAGTTACAATGAAAACAAAAGTGATGGAGATTTCAGTTTCCAGGCCCTGGGATGTAAATGTTTGCATTTGAAATAAAAATGTCACCCAGGCATCTGTCTAAGGCTGTGATCATCCTTTTTTCCATGTAAGAGCTCACAGTCATGGAAGTTAATGGACTGCAACGCTGGGAACTGTTTCTGCATTTATCAGAGCTATTTCCAGACTGAGCTTCTGTTGATATTTATTTGTTTGGGTTTGTTTTTTTCCTTAAAAATAAAACCATCTGTGTGTGAAATGGCATGTTTTAGGCACAGGGTGTCCAAAACAAAATGAGTTTGTTTTATTAAAATTTATAGTGTATAGTTGTCAGAGGTTTTGGGGTTTTTTGAAATCTTGCTTTCTTTTTATATTTTGATTTTAAAATTCATTCAGAAATAGAGGTTATTCTGAATATTTTCCATTAATTTATTGTATTCAAAAGAGCAAGGTTGTGCTTTGCTATGAAGGGATGTTCCTTTATTGAAAGGTTGTCATGCACTGGACAGAGAACTGATGGAGTCACAACCCCACACCATCATTATCTCCCTTTAAAAGATGGGGGTGTGTGGCATTTGGGGACATGGTTTAGTGGTGGCCTTGGCAGTGCTGGCTTGATGTTGGAATTGATGGTCTTAGAGGGCTGTTCTAACCTTAGCAATTCCATAATTCTAAATTATTTTATGGGTGTATGAATGCTGATTGTTTTTTAACGCCATCTTCTGGTTAGTAATTGATCCTTTGCCCCCTGTTGGACTTTTGTCCTTTGTTCTTGGTGTTTGGGTAATGTGGGTTAGAGTCAGTGTGTTGCTTCTCTGGTTTTCCTGCTCCTTGTATCATTGCTGCATCTTGGTATAATGAAATTGCTATTAAATAGTGTGTGGTATCCCACAGCAAAGGAACCCATTCAGATTAATTTATTGATCTCTTTTATAGAGTGTTACAGTTTCTTTTTGAGCTTCTTTGAATTGAAATATATTTGAGTTTTTAAACTTAAAATCAATGAAGTCCCCTTGCTTCTGTTTGGTTTTTGTTTGGTTTTTCATATGTTTGAGTTATAGATTGAAAGTACTGGGAAATCAAGCCTCAATTCTGCTAACCAACTATAAATCAACTTTTAAGACAACTTTAGGATGTTCAGTAAAACTTTACAGGAATTGATGCAGCCAAATGCTATAGTGCTTCTCCAAGCCCTGCTATTTTAATGTAGCCTTCTTATACAAATCTCTGTCTTAGTAAAATATGTGCATATGTATATCACTGCTTTCAAAAGCAAAAATACCATCAGCCAGAAATGAGCAGCACTTCTGTTTGACATGATCAGGAGTTTTTCTGGTGCAGTTTTGTGTGGTTTTTCAAGCTAGATTCATATCATAGAATCCCAGACTGTTTTGGGTTGGAAGGGACCTTAAAGCTTATCTTGTTCCACCCCCTGCCATGGGTAGGGACACCTTCCACTGTCCCAGGTTGCTCCAAGCCCTGTCCAGCCTGGCCTTGGACACTTCCAGGGATGGGAATTGTGTAGCATCCTTTAGTTGCTCCACAGTACTAACTGCTTGTTCCTGGCTGGTGTTTATGGGAGGCAGGGAGGCCAGGAAATTCTTCCTGTGCTGTGAACAGTGTTTAAATGGATCAGTTGCCTCTCATGAGACAGACAGTGGAAGGGGAAGGACAAATGAGACAACAGTAAATGAAGGAAGATTGATGGCCATGAGATCAGGGAGAGTTTTCTGTCTAAAACTGACTTCCCTGCATTTCTGAGCATTCAGGGCAAAAATAGAAACAAAATATGTTGGTTAAATGCTGTATCTTGGTCTAGTTGCAAGGAGACATCCATGGAATTCAGTTTGCCTCAAAAAATGAAGCAGTAATGTGCAGTTTTATAGCTTTTAGGGACTGATTTTAATTCACTAATAATGACGTATGGGCTAGCATTGCTTGTATGAAAATTGGTACCTTTGATACTGAAATGTCTTTCAACCCCATTTTATGTTGCATGTGGTTATAACGCAAAAACACTGCAGGGGAAGGTTCAGGGATTCAATGTATTCCATATTGTACAGCACAATGTGTTTCATAATGCAGCATTCCAACAGGTGTGATACTCTGTGGGCTTTACACTTTCTGTACAATGAAGTGCTTTAGGAAAGTGAAGTCACAGCGGAGTCCAAAAAGTAGAAAACTGAACATAAAATTGTGGGGATATTCAAGGATTTTAAGTCTCCTGGTTTGTTTTTGTTTGGTTGGCTGTTTTCTTTTTCTTGAAAAGAAGACATGTTTTATCTTTGACAGACTGGGAAATAAAACTGCTTGGGTTTGTGCCTGGTTTTTTGCTGTGGGATCAGAGTTGTGTGACCTTGCAGCTGGGGGCTCTGGACACAAATGGAACTGGGTCATGCACAGTCACGCTTGGAGTGGGCATGGGAATAAAGATAAAGGAGAAGACAGAAGAAAATATATCAGTTGGTATAGTTTGAGTGGAACAAAGATGGGACGACAGTGGCGTAACTTGGGTAGTCATTGGAACCTTCTGAGGGTGTTTTTTGATGAGTTAAGCAGCAGGTGCCAAGTCTTAACAAATAATTTCTAATCCATGAGCATCCTCAACCTGTCTTTATGTTTAAACAATGCACTACTTGCCCTTGTTTGCTTCCTCATCTGTTTAGGGTTGGATTTTATCATCCTTTAGTATCACTTCATCCTCTTTAGATCAATTGTGGTGTAAGGCTGAGTCTGTTTCTGTAGTAATTTAGACAGATTGAACAAAATGCTCTCTAAAAAGCAGGGAAGGGGGAGTGGGAGCACAAAGTCCATATGGAAAGGACATACTGATGGAGCACTTTATCACATAGTAACAGTTATAACTTACGTTAGAGCCATAGCTCTGAAAGGTTTATTATGTGTAACTGTGATAATAAATCATAGTAAATTTCCCTAGCATTTGAAATGATTTTTAAATACCATACTTGTGTAAGCTTTTTTGTAAGTCCTGTGGGAATTATTTAATGTTAAACTGAGGATTTTGGCGTTTTTAATGAGCTGGGAGTACGTGCAGAGTGGTTTGGCAGTATTTCAGTTTTTGTAGATTACTTGGATCTGTTAATTAATACAGCCCTTTGAGACCTTTTTGTGAAAATTAATGGGTTCCCTGAAGAATAGCATTCCAAATGCTAGAGATCTGCAAGACTTTGGAGACAAGTGCTACTTTAAATTATGCCAAAATTTACTAGATTAAACATTATCTGTTGATGTGAAAAGGACAGAAATTCACAAGAGGCATGCTAAAGATAAACCACCCATTTATACTCATTTTATTTTCCTTATATATGCCAAATATATAAATTAAAGAATTTTTAGATAGCATGAAGATTTAGAAATAATTAAGTGGGAGGGAACTATCTCAAAATAAAGCCAAAGAGAAACAATTTTCCCAAGAAGAGAAGCACCCTATGAATCACTTGCAGCATTGCTCTCCCCCCATCTGTACATCTGGGAGTCTTCATACCTTAGACACAGAACTGGCTCTGCACTAGTCTTGAGCAGGCTGATGCTGGAGGCATTTTGACCAAGAAACTGAGTTTGTGTTAGCTTGGGAGAACTGTGTTTTTCCCCCTCAGTTTTAGGAAATTTAATGGACTAGACTTCTTTGACCTCTGTGTTGAAATCTTTGCGGGAAGGTGCCTGTTTTGAACCATAGCATGAATTAGTTTTCTTTACCAGACATCAACTCAGCAGTCCTGGGGTGTGTGAGGAAGAGGATTTCCAGCAGGTCAGGGAGTGATTCTGCCCCTCTGCTCAGTCCTGTGAGGCACATCTGGAGTGCTGTGTCCTTCTCTGGATCCCCAGGACAGGAGGGAGGGACCTGGAGCAGCTCCAGCAGAGGCTGCAGAGATGAGGAAGGGCTTGGAGCATCTCTGTGCCCAGGAATGGCTGAGGGAGCTGAGGCTGCTCAGCCTCCAGAGGAGCCCAGCTGAGAGGGAACCTCATCCCTGTCTGTCCCTGTGTGCAGGGAGGGCTCCAAGCAGGCCAGGCTCTGTTCCCTGGGGCCCAGCAATGGCACCAGAGGAACCGGCAGGGATTGATGCCCAGGGAGTTCCACCTGAACATGAGGTAGAACTTCTTCCCTGGGCAGTGACTGAACACTGAAACAGAGACCAGAGAGAGTGTGGTGTCTCCCTCACTGGAGATGTTCCAGACCCATCTGGACACAATCCTGTGCCATGTGCTCTGGGTGGACCCTGCTGGAGGAGGAAGGTGATCCAGATGAGCCACTGTGGTCCTGCCCAGCCTGACCCATTCTGGCATTCTGTGATTAAATACATTGTCAATTGTTGATTTGATTTTCAAAATTATCCCCATTGGTGTAATCGTGCCTTGATCTGTGCTCTCATCACTTCCAATAGCTGTTGTCTTTGGAAAAATCCGTTGTGAATGTCAAAAATCAGGTTTTTTGACATACAGACAATAACAGAGCAATGCTTCAGGGTTCATGCTAGAATATATTTCAGAGCTTATATTCATTATTTCTGCTGTGTATTGTTAATCTGATATATCAGTTTTTCTGATCTTCTCCTTTGTGTATCATTTGGAAGTATTTAGCTAAGTCTTGCTGTTTGTAGTCTGCAGTTGGTTTGTTTTTCATTCTTGACGACTCCAGTTTTTGTATGGCATATGTGTCACACATTTCAGCCCATTCTAGTCTAACTCAGAATGAAGTTTGAAGATACTTACCTCTCTTCTTTTTGCGTTTCTACCTGCAGATGACTTTTCTGTTGGGTAAAACCTCTTCCTGTGGCTTTTTTTGTTTGTTTATGGGTTTTGCAGAGGTTTTTTGTTTGTTTTTGTTGGGTCTGTCCTGTTTGGGGAAAGCTGGAGTTGAACAGATAAAGGAACTTGAAGAGTTTCATTTACATGTCCTTCCTTTGTGATCAAGTGCTTCTCTTTCTGTCACTGAGGTCACACCAGCTCTGAGACAGCATCTGCTGTTCCTCAGGGAAGGACAAGGAGCAGAGCTACAGGTGCCTCTAGCAAATACAAGCACTTCATTAAAAACAGAGGGAGGTTTGAGGGCATTTTGAGCACCTCAGCATTCATTTTACACTGGGACCTGCTCTTTGCTGTGCCCTTTCTGCCTTTGGAAAAAATTTTTTTTGCTGTGCTTTAGAGCACAAGTTGATGGATGCTTTTGAGTTAGAAAGTTATCCTTTCTAGATAAAAGATAGCCCAGCTCAGCAAAGGCTACATTTGTGGGAATGAAGTCATGTGAGTCTCCTCTCAGGTGCTGTCAGTAAGACTCATTACTCCTTTAATTTAGAACTGTGGTCTAGGTTTTATCACCAAATTTAGAATTTAATTTGTGTGTTAACTTTGATTTTGTGACCCACTCATACCATCAGCAGAACCTTTCAGTCGAGTGAAGGATTTCAAAATAATGACCCCAGACTTAAGCTTGATTGAAGATGTTAATTTGCTGTGAAATTCACAAGTTTCCAACCCTTTTGCAAGTCTTAAATACCTGCTGCTTCCTGAGTGATGTGCTCTTTTGCAGAGTGAGTGACTGACAGTTCTTACCCTGAGTGAAATGGACAATCAAGGGGTACTTTTTTCTGGGTCAAAAGGCAGCAGCTTTAATACAGTTCTCATTCCATGCTGTTACAAGCCCCACGGAGTGTCTTATATTTCTTATTGCATTTGAAAGTAATAGAATAGTGTTAGTGGAAGGTGATTGGATGGTAAATGAAAGCTGCTTCATTATAGAAATTGGATGTTCAAGGCATTTAGGAGCTTCGTGAATTAAGTAGCACGAAAGGTACACGAGTTCAGAAATCTCAGCTTCTTGTCCTGAGAAAATGGAAAAACTTACAAAATTCAGGTGATAAAATACCTGTTAACAAGATGGCTTAGGCTGTACAGACATGAGTTTTTGCATTCTGAAGACTTATACAGACTTTCTGCAAGGAATATCTTGCCTCTATAATGGGGGATTTTGTTTGGAGGGGAAAAATGTTTGATAAAGGCATTATAATACTTTCTGATATGTAAGTTCATTAAAAGGTGAGTGCTCCCAGGTTTTGTACCTGGAGGCCTCTGGCAGGTGCCTGTTACTTTTGAGATGGTGACAGCAGCTTTAAGGAGCAGAGTACTTTGTTCTGTCAGTCAGTAGCAGGAGTAGGGAATATGCAATCCTGTAGGAATTGCTCTCCCACTTATGACCTGTAAATTCTTTAAATACCAGAGATTATTTGCTGTATGCCAATTCCAGTGTTGGTGATTCTTATATTGCTATGACAAGCTTCAGGGAATTAGCTTGGGTTTCTTCCCTTTTTGTTGGTTTGTCTTACTTTCTGTGACTGAATGTGTGGCCAAATACAGGAGAATCCTTTTCTTTACTAAAAAATCAACAACAAATGCAACTAATAAAAGAAAGCTTCTGTGGAGAGCCATTCCAAAACCAGGAGAATGTTTGGGGTTTTTTTATTTCCCCTGTTTGCTTTTAAAATCTGTTGTTTTAATACTGACTTTGTTTGTAGAACCAGACAGCACTTCTGCCAGCAATTCACTTTAGCTAAGGACTCTTCACTGTGTTTGAAATTCAGACCTGCATTTGACACTTTAGCAGTCTTTCATGTTGAGATGACATCTCTTTTGGCTTTTGCATTTTTGTTCTATTGATTCCTTTAAGCGATTTATGTTTGTTTTTTTTTTCTTTTGCCTCCATGTGTGTAAACATTTTTTACTTTTGAATTCATGTTATATTTTAATCTGTGAAGGTGTTGGGGTGGGCTTTTTTTCCCTTTTCTAGATTAGAGGCTTTTGAGTTTTATAAGGTTGTGTTGGTGTATTGATGTATTTTGTAAAGGCTACTGAATATAAAGCCCAGCAGTGTTCCCTAGCACTCAGAAATCAGAGTAATTGCAGTTTGGAACAGATTGCCAGAACACTGGTGTGTTGTAAACCCCGTGACTTCTCAGAGAGTGACCCAATCCCATGACTCTACTGCAGCATTGTTACCTTAGGCTCCAGGTGATGAATTACATATGCTAGTAAGTGACTATGGGAAAATTTATTTACCTTTTAACTCCTTTTTAAAATCTATTTCATTCATAGTATTTTACAGAACATGGATAAAGGTCTTGTAGAGCTTGGCAGTGTGACCTTTTTCTTCATTAATTATTCTTGGTGGTTTTGATGTTTAAATAACACAGTCATACAAAATAATACAATGTTACTTAGGTTTTCATAGAGAAATCACCTAATTTTCCATTTCTCATGTAAACCTCTATGCATTGAAGTTTTTGAACATGTTTATAAAGACCTTTTTTGACAGCTGTTGCTGGATTAAACAGTAAGAACTTGACTGTATACATTTCATAGTTAAGTAAATTAAAGGGAATTTGGAATAGTTCACTAATAGAAAAATCATCCAATTCTTGTTGAAAATTGAAGATAGGTTTCAGTAATGCCATGCTTTCACTTAACAACTTAATGGCTTTCTGCTCACCCAAAAGGCAAAAACTCAATGACAAATGATGGCACTGCAGTCTCTTCTTGCTTTATGTCGTGCCATTATCAGTATTTTATTCGCACCCACTGACATTTCTTGCATGGTGCAATAACCTCAGTCAGCAGGAAATGCACAAAATAAATAATTGCAACTTCTCCATTAGCATGGCCTCGTTCAGTTTGCTGCAAGCAGAATAGGATGAGAAGAATTAATGGAGTCACAGGCAAAAGCCCCAGAGCAATAACGATTCGGGGATATTAAATTAACAAGTAATTGCATTAAATTAAAGTCACAGTCCTGTCTTAATTCACAATGCATTTCTTACAGCTGAAGTGTGAGCTTCTGGGGTTCTCTTCCTCTTGGGGAATGGAGCTTGAATAGATGGTTCACTGCTCTGCAGTGTGGCCTTACCTTAGCAAGAGCTTCTTCCCCCTCCAGCAGGCAGTGAAGGAAGGAGAAAGAAACTTGTTCATGAGGATTCTGTTGGCAGTATTCATACTTAATACTTTTATTTCCTGGAGAAATAGAGATTTAGGAAATTATTTGATGTGTGTGATATTTATGTGTGTTTGTTACTGCACTCTATAAATCAATGGCTGCATATAAATTAGATGAGTGAGAAAAGAGAGATGATGTAAAGTGCACAAGCAGGGAGAGGTTGGTCTGTGAATCCCACAGTTATTGATGCTGGAGGATCCAGAGGATTATGTGATTTTTATTACTGTCAGAAACACAGGAAGGAACTAGAGTCAGTTTTCAGTCAGTGACAAAATGGGTATTTGTAGGGAATGGGGCTTTGTATATTCCTCTGCTCCTGGAAGTGCTTTTGTTTCCACATGTACCATTTTCTTATTGTAGTATATCAGTAATGGTATCTTTATTTTTCAAACACTGGAATTTTATAAGCTTGCTTTCTGATATAGAACTTAAAGGTAAAAGAAAGGAAACAATTTACAAAAATTCAACTAGTAAAGGTGACCTGCCTTCAAGAACTTTAGCAGTTTCTGCCCTGTACCTATGAGTGCTTCTATTGATGTATTTTGATGAAAAGCATGTCATGTTGGCTTTTTATGTTTTTGGCAGAACATGCCAGGTTGACACAGCCAGGGTTTTTTTTGTTTTTGTTTTTTTTAAATCAGGTATTTCTGTTTCTTGTGCTATGGTAAAAATTGTGTTGCTGTACTAGTGAAGTCAAGCATTACCTTGTGGAAGTTGAGTTTTGAAAATAATTGTGTTAAGGTGCCTTTTGCTCTCTCATGTCTAGGATTGAGAACTAATCAGAGTTGCAGGCTCAAAATTACAGTGTGTGTGGCTCTATCTTGGATGTCTGCAGAGCTTACATCTTAAATGATGGTTTTTGCTATAAGTGTGCAAACAAGGAATGAGAAACTCTTCCTTTCAGTACCAGTGCATCTAATTTCCAGCTACTTCAGGCATTGCAGCTGGAATTTCCTGATGCTTGCATTTGGCATCTCCTAACTGTTGAAAAGGGTATTTTGAATTTATGGGCATTCACTTACAGAAGTGATGTGGTTTCCTTTCCATACTTTCACATCATGTAACATCCTTTAAATTTTATGGAGTAAGTAAAAACTGCAGGAACACTATAAACTGAAACTTATAAAAATGTATTTGAAGGTTTTGGTGTTACAACATAAATACAGCATCTGTGGCACTAATATTTTTTTGAAAATTGGATTCAATTACCATGTGGGTTTTATCAGCTGCAAAATGTAATTATTTTCACCTGCCTTGAGGTGATTCAAACTACTTGATTTTGTTTTAAATTAAAAAAAGTCACAGCTGAGTCATGCTTCAAGCTGTTAGCACTTAACAATCTTTTGGCAGCAGTGAGCCAGGGAAGAAAAATTCGTACACTAAAACTGAGGGTACAGCAGCCCTGTGGCATGAAAATCATCCAGAACTGTCAGCCCTGCAGGGCTTTCCTGCCAGGGACCCCAACCACCAGAGCAGGGGCTCTTGGCTCTGCAGAGCACAGGATCCCCATCAGCAGGGTATACAGGCCTGCTTCTTCCTTCAGTCTCGTTTCTTGTTCAGTGCCATGGACTTTGGCTATAAAAAACATCAAAAAGGCCTTTTGTGGGATTGAAAGAGCAGCCTGTGACTTCAGCTGCTGCAAAGATGAATGATGAAAATGAGTCTGAGTGTGCTTTACATTCAAAGGCTCAAGAGAATAATGACCAAAGCACGTCTGCTAAGGTCACATAAAAGATGAAATTTCTGGTTTTGAACAATCCAAACGATGGAAAGTGCATGGAATGGAATTACTTAACAGTGGATGATAAAGCCATGTACAACCACGCTGAAGGGCCAGAGATTAAATGTTCTGACCAAAAAGACACCAATTAAAGAGGGAAGGGAACATGAACATTCCTTAGAAGCAGGCATATTAATCGGTAATAACTTGACAAAAGTCACTGCTCTTGCTGCAGACCCAGCTCTGTATCTGAGGCATCTCAAAGTCTCTGAGGAATAAAGGTGGCAAAATCTGGTGTGTGCTGTGGAATAATAAGAAACTGGGTGAAGGCTGGTTAAAAAAGCGCCTTTAAACTGATTTTGTTCTCAGACTGAAACTTAGTTTTCCAAGGGGGAACAAGTTTATATCTTCCCTCTTACCCTTCACTTTTTGTGTGGCTGCTGGGGCTCAGAAGGGTGGGCTTGTTTTGCTGTGTTTGCTGCTATATTTAAGGTTGCTTTCTGTGCATTTGCAAGGCAGCCTTTCTTTCTTGCTATAATGATGTGTCCAGACTACCTAATCTTTCAGATACGGAAATTTTCAGTGTTGCTCTTTTTGTATCTGTGAGATTCAGCTGAGTTAGATCCAAATGTGAGGCTGTGCTACATTTCTATAGATCAGACAGACACAAAGGCACTTGTGAACCTGGCATTGTGTACTGATGTTCCTTCCACACTAAAGGCCAACTTTTGAAAAACTGATCCCTACTAAATGTGGCAAAACATGCATTTATGCTTTAATGTACCTTAGATGTTTGACTTGAAGTAGTTTTTCAACTATTACTTCAGAAGTTTCTCCACTCATCAGGATTAAGCAAACCAGTGGAAATTCTTTTGCATGAAGTGTCAACAACTTCATTTCAACCCGAGGTTGTTCTTTCTGTTGCTCCTTTAGAAATGAGCACCAGGGAGGTGAGATGCGGACACACTTAACTGAGGTAATTGGGAGTCACTGGTGATCAAGAGCCCAATTCTGAACACCAGTCAGGGAGTTCATATTTGTAGTGAAACTGAATGGTGGTTTTGCTGAGCTGGTGTTATGTTTGTCTGTAGTTAAAAAGACTGAGTACTTGCAAAATTACCCCAAGGTGTAAATGTCAGCTTGAAACAGTGATCTTGAGGAGCCTAGCTTGAGGAATGTAACTTTCTGTCCCAGGGTGAAAGTATTTTGTTTGTTTCATGCTGATGTATGAACATTAAAACATTGTCTGGAAGTTTTATGTGTAGCCAGTCCTGCAGTTGCATTGTTTAGTTTAAGTATTCTTAAAGAGCTTATTTGATTAGAGAACACTTGTTTTAAGGAAAAAAAATGGCATGATGGGGGTTTAACTGTATGTTGAACATGCCAGTACTCTAAATTCAGTTCCATAACTCCATGTGTGTAATATATATGAGGAAATTACTGTTCTTCAGAGTAATTTTTGACAAAAGAATGATGACCTTAACTCAGTACAGAACATTTAGGCTTTTCTGTATTGACAGAAAGTCAATTAGAATCTCTAATTATTTTTGTGCAGCTTTTGAATGATGATGTGTGAACAAAACTGGATTGTGTAGTACAGTGATGCCTTCATGGCAATGGTAAAAGAGTTGGAGAAACTGCTGTCCTGGGGGAGTTTGATCTGTGAATGGCACTTTTTGCCAAAATCCAGAAATGTGAGGATTTCTGGCTGATAGGTGATGTCTTAAAGCTGCATCTCCATCCCTGCCTGGTGCAAGACCAAGGGGATGGAGTGTGAGGCAGCCCTGAGTGATGCTGGTAGCAGCACAGCCCTGGGGATGCTGCTCTGGCCAGGAGCAGTCACAGCGAGCAGCTGCTCTGCTCTTGGTCCTTCAGGTCTTGAAAAATGGAAATACAGCTTGGCTGGGCTGAGGTGCCTTTATCTGTTCTGGAGCAACAGCAGTGCTTGTAACTATTAGCACCTCACGAATCTGCTCCTGCAGCTTTGACAGCTGCTTTATGGAAATTGTGCTGTAAAACTTTACTGTTAAAAATCGCTTTCGTCATTTACTGTTCTCCATGGGGATTCCATTGCTTTGTCACAAGAGAAAAATGGGAGTGAAGAGCAGAGCTTCTCCTTAGGAACTAGACTCAAAGAAAAGGGTTTTTCTTTACAGCAGTATACAGCTATACCTTCTTTTTCTGTTTCTTCATCACTGCTGTTCTTCTTACATCAGAACTGGGCCCAGGGAGGTAATTTTTGAAAATGGCAAAGCTCATTTAAAATCTAGGTGTGTTACTTTGTGCTGTCATTGGTGATAGTGCCCCACAGACTTAAAAATGGAATCTTTGTCCTGCTTTAATTGCCATCTATATCTGCTGTATCCTCTATTCTGTAGTTCCTCTTTTCAGGGTATGACCCCTGTGAATGGAATTCTCTTGAGTTCTGCAACAGTGGTATCGTGTTTTCAATCTTCTTCTTGTGTTTTATTCAATCAGGCCAGTTTCTTTTTAATTTTCCTTGCTGTTCTATCTGATAAGCACATTACAGCAGGTGAGGTCCTTGATTGCTGCATACAGTGCTGTAACCAACCAAGCCTGCAGCTGTGGAAAAGCAGTGCCTGCTCACAAGTTGGCTTGTGAAATCTGAGTTGTTTATTGATCAGCTCTACATCCTGACCCAGTGGCAGGTGAGTTTATACTTTCATGCTAAGAAAATGGGTCATATATTGCACCTGTAGTTTCACTTCTAGCAGCATCTGTCTCCTTTTGTTTTCTTTTTTTTTTTAAATTTTAATAAAGGTTCATCACTGCCAGCAAAATTTTTATGCTCATAGTGAGGTTTTGAGAGTTTTTTTTGTCAAAGTCTGGAGTTCAGTTCTAAGGGTAGCAGGAGATTTAAGGCTGGGGAGGGGGAGGAGGAGGCAAGGCAAGACAAGACAGACCTAATTTGCTTTGTACATTTTTACTGTTTTTACAGAAACTTGTGAATTTGCTGTGGTGTCCCAAGCAAGCGTTTTTTTGCCCGTCAGTATCAATTCTCAGTTCAGAAGCTTGCTAGTTTTCAATGCATCTGCACTTTGGTATCATTTGAGTGGAGTAACTGGAAACATTTTCTCTTTTTACTTCCTCTGAAATTGTAAAATAAAATGATTTCCTATTAGTCCCTGCACAAGTGTCTAAGTTGAGAACAGAAAGAGCTACAAAGGCTGAGAAATGCTGTATTCGAAGAACAGGTGTTTCCAGTGACCATGACTTATGGGTTTAATTTGGCAGGCTATGGATAAATGAACTGAAAAATGTCACTTCAGTCAATATGGAGAAGTTAATCAGTCTTTGCTTTGATGTGTATTTTTTTGTTTTAATTTTGTTTAAATCCATGTCTGTCATGTTCTTATCTAAATAGCAAGAATTTGGTGTATGCAGAAGCTCAGGGTTTTATTGATATATATGTAAGAAGGCATAAACAACTTCATATTCTTGAAAAAATTCCAACATTAAAATGAATGCTAGGGTCGTGTATTTGACTTTTATTAGTCACACTTGTTAAATCTTTTTACTGTGGGAGAAGATATTTG
Source organism: Entomyzon cyanotis (assembly GCA_024500445.1). Lineage (NCBI taxonomy): Eukaryota > Metazoa > Chordata > Aves > Passeriformes > Meliphagidae > Entomyzon > Entomyzon cyanotis. The sequence goes on along the minus strand of JAKEPQ010001027.1, from coordinate 25,552,813 downwards.
ATTTCAGTTACAGGAACACTTTCAAGAGTTTCAAATGTAAAAAGAAAATAACGAAAATGAGATACATTTACTTTATGTAACTAATGTGTAGTTATCAGTAACATGTAGCATTAGCACCATGTCAGCATTGGATATTTGGTAACCATTTTATGATGATTTTATGATCATTTTGTAGTGAAGAGTAGACAAAGGCAGCAAACATTGATTTGCAATGGTTTGGCCTTTAGAGCACAGGTTGGAGTTCTGCTTTCACCATTGGAGCTGGTTTGCCACTAGGCTTGAAGCTGTTGGAGAATTAATTTACACTCCAGGATTCAGTATTATCTCTTGTTTTGCAATTGTCAATTTGAATATTTCTTTAAAAAACCCCAGATTTTCTATAGAAAGTACAATAAATTAAGATGAACAGAAAAAATTGAGAGCATAAAAGTATACATGGTAAAATGCAGTTGTTCTTTTTTCAATTGGTATTTTGGACTCCAAAAAAGCAACTAAGGAAAACCTAATGGAAAGAGAGGAATGGCAGTAATAATTCATACTTCTTGTATGAGTTTGAGGGTAACAAAAAAACATAGAAAAATACTACTGAGGAATTGAATAATCAGAATTCTTTGCTGGGTCAAAGGCTGAGGTTTTTCCCTCCTCTACCTCCTGGAGCTTGTTTTTCCATCTGTGTCTACCCATAGATGCTCGTGGATAATCTATTTTTTTTGTTTTGGTGGCAGTTTTCTGAAGAATGGAATAGGAAAGTTGACTGATGCAATACCGGAGTGGAGCTGTGTTATATTCTAAACACCAGCACATTTCAAGGTGTGTGACAAAGAGGGGGAAATAAGGCTGCTTCTCTAGGTTTCCTTGGAATTGCCGCTGAATAGGCTCTTATAGTTTAGCACATTTTCAGTCTGTCTTAGTAACTGCTTCAGTAACTGAATCAAATAAAAAAGTATCTGCCCTTTCATTAAAAGTATATTTCAAAGTTTTATGGAGGGTTAATGCAGAAGTTTATTGTTAGAGAGCACTGTGGCCACCTTTGAGAAGGTTGGTGTTCTGATTGTAATTTTATGAAATCTGAAATAATGAAATCGCAGTCTGAGATAGGTAAAACACTCTTTTTACAGCTCAATAAATTAGTTTTTAAAGTATTCTTGCGTAAGTTTGATTCCCACTAATCGTCAGTTCAAGTGCTGTACTGGCAGGAAAGAGATGCCAATTTCTGTCCTTTCTGAAAATGCAATTCCACAAAGCAAGATGAAAAGAGGGATTTTTGGCAAACTGATACCTACATATGTGTGCAATTGTAAGTGGATTAACAAGTCGCCTATAGAATATGTAATATTTGTTAATGAGTTCTTTCTGAGTAAATCTGCGTTCAGTAATGTTGTGGACCTTGGGGATCATTTGGAATTTTTATTAAGTGCCAACTTTTAAAATCCATTCATTCAGTCCTGCAATCATTAAAACTGTTAAGCAAAGTATATTTGTGATTGTGAATAGAAATTTCACTAATGAATTCACTTAATGTAAAGGATATGCAAAGGTACCAAGTTTCAGATAACACATCCTTTTATGATCCTACAGCTTTGCTGCTTTTAATCATGAAATGGGTCAGAGGAAAAGGAGCAAATCAGTCTCTTAGGAAATTTGTTTTAAATCATGAACTTCATGTACTTTATGAAATAAAGAATTTAAAGTAAGTACCATATTGAATGCATCAAAATGGCACACAAGTGATTTAAAAGACCTTCAGTTATTAATTTCCTCTTTTTATCCTTTAATAGACAGTTGATGTGTCTTCCACTACTTATTACCAAGAGGATGGCTTCCTCCCAGTACTGTAAAGCTTGTTTAACAAGAAACTGAATGTAGCCCATCAAAATGTAGAGCTTTGCTAACATTCATTAACAGTGCAATTTGGGCAGTTTGCAAACTTTTAATGATATTTCTGCAGTGGTGTGCTGTCCTCATCCAACAGTCACGAAGGCTTTATATAATCAAATCCAGAAGTGCACAGAGATGACTTTGTGGTGATGCTTTCTGTTCTCCCTGCATTCCGTTGGGACAACTCATCACAAAGCTGATTCTCAAAGCCCCTTCTACTGTGCCAGGAGTGCTGGTGTGGAATATGTGTAACATGTAAAATTCACATTTCCTAAAGCTAATGAAATTGGAGGACTGAATTTGATAAGCCATTTAAGTGTTCTGTGCATTGCAGCTTTGTTAAGAAGAGGGTAAAGTTCATCATCTAATGTGTGTCTGAATTGTAAGGTGTAATAACTGCAAATTGTGGCTTGGAAAGATTTTGTTTTACTCAATTACTAGAATGAAATATTTTATTTCAAGGTGCTTTTAATGTTGTTTTTAGTCCATTAAGTAGATAGCCTGTTTTAAGAAAGCACGGAGAAATAATAAAGAGCAGCTGTGCATGCAGTAAAATTAATAAAGCTTACCTGTGTAGGAAAATAACCATGTTTATAATGTCCCATTTCATCCAGTTTATGTAACAGATGTGGTTATTGCTATCCAAAGGCCCTCTGTTGTGGCCATGATGGTGTTATTGAATCACAGAATAATTTAGACTGGAAAGGACTGAAAGAGGTTGTTCAGTTCAACCTGTCCTAGCAGGTCCAGTTTTGAAGTTGGATCAGGTTACTCAGGCTCTTTCTTCAAAAATGCATATAAATGGCCTTAAAAAATGGCTCTGAAATATCAAAGTCACTTCCAGTGAGGAGACTGGAAATGATCCTGTCTCTAGATGATTGGAAGTTTTATATTCCATTGCTTATTGGATCCAGATTGAATTTCTGATACCTGCCCTGGCTATAGTGATGCACCTTTGTGGGTGTTCTCTAGTATGGACTGGAAATAGGTTTGTGATAGGGAGTGTAAATATGGGAATATTTAATGTTAGTCAGTATTAAAAGCCAGTCAGATCAATTACTTGTTCCATTTCTGGTATTGGCTTTTTCAACTTTAAGATGCTCAGGAGCAAGTGTGCTGGCTCAAACTGTCCAAAATTAGAGCTGCCATCCTCTGGAAGTCTCAAGATTGCAAAAATAAATGAGGAAATCTTCATGGAACCGTAAGTTCAAAATAGTAGCTAAAAACATGAAAAAGAGTATTTTTAGTCTTGGCATTTTTGCTAAATGTTACCTGCTTGCCATGACAACACTGCAATTTACTAGTGGGGTTTTTTAATGAAAAATATAAGCAAAAGTGGAAATTCTGGCAATTCTGATGCTGGGAACTGTTAGGGGAGTGTGTGCAGAAGCTCCTCCTGGAACATGTCAATAACTTTGCTATTTCCAGCTGGGTTTGCAGCGAATCATAAAATCAGTAAGAGGGGAGAGCTGTCCCTGTTAGGTGCCTTGGGTTTTGTGCTCTCTGTCTGACTGGAGCAGCATTCTGGCATAAATGGGAGAGTCAAGAGACAATTAAGAAAACATTGTATTTAAAAAATAAAATAAAACCCCAGCTGCTTATGTCACCCTTGTGCCATGAGTGCTCCTGTGGGTCTCTGAAAGCAGAGAGAGAAATCAAAATTTGAAGGCTATTGATTGTCAAACATGCAGAGAGCCCTTTATTTTTCTACACTTCATCCACAGTTTAAATATTATAATGCATTTCTAAGGCATTTTAAAATGTATTTTATTAAGACTCCCCCATTCATGCCAGAAATGCTGCTTCAGTCAGACAGAAAGCACAAAACCCAAGGCACCTAACAGGGACAGCAGGAAACCCAAGGGACAGGAGAAGTTTACGTTTGAAGATGGTTGCAATAGCTTTTCATACTCCTTTCAGCAGGACAATTGTGAAAATATTGTGGGGGAGAAAATTCCCTCTCCAAGCGATTGAATATGAATGAATATTAAAAGGGATAGAGAAAGAAAGCCAGAGTTAATTACTTGTTTGTTTGGGACAGAACCTGAATCTGTCAATAAATTGTTCAGGGTCTGAAACACTCAATCAAAGATAATACCAATGTAAAAATCATCTAACAGTACCACAGAGAAGATGGTGTGATGTCATGGCAGGATCACGAGAAATGAGAACATAGCGGCAGAAAAAGCAAAATTCAGCCAAAGTTCTCTGAATTGGCATAACCTACACTTGATGTGAATGAAGGTGGAAATAGTGCTCTTGGAAGTGACTGAAGCTTCCCTGCTTCCTGTTATTACAAGACAACTGGAGTTAATGTATGTAGGAATAGGGTAGAATAACTGAAGCACTTTTTACAAAGGATGACCAAAGAAATGATTTGAGTTTCTTCAGCCTTTACCTGAATTTGTGCTGAGAGAGAGAAAGGCTGTGCATGTCAGGAGCTGAACAGCTCCTAAAGGTACATCAGCCCTGTGCTGGGCAAAGCTGGGGTTTGTTTGGGGATCTGAGTCTCAAAGCTGAGGCAGAAGGGCAGCTCTGTCACAGGGCACTTGGTTTGGGTGTGGCAGTAAGGAAGAGTCTCTAATGAAGTGCAGTGATTAGTTCCATTTGCATGCTTGCATGTAGAGGTTCACAAAGCACGAAGCTCAGTGTGTGGAAAACATTCATAGGGAGATTTCCCTGCTGCCTGCCAGGGTGAGAGAGAGGACTTAAAGTGTGAATTATTAATAGCTTACGAACAGCTCAGTCAAGCACAGCTCTCATTTGCATCTCAACTGCTAACGAGGTATTTGTGGTTTCAGATCAAGAGAAAGTGGTCAGAAAGCCCAGGGAGGGAATCGAATCCTTGGGAGTCCTTGGAGACAATTCCCTCAGGCTGGGTTTGGGGAGGAGGGAGAGCAGCCTGGGGACAGCAGGGCAGGACAAAGGGTCCCTAGGCAAGGGGCTGTGCTAGCATTGCTGTTCTATTTCCGTTCAGCTAAAATGAAATCTGTTAACCAAATACCACATGGTTAGAGACAGGATAAAAACCTGTGTTGTATCAGAAGCTGTCTGCAAAGGCAAATACAGATGTGCAATTTAATACAGGTTGTGCTTAGAGGAAGAAAACATACGGCTAATCTAAAGAGGGCTTTTCTGAAGCAATATTTTATTTACAATTGAGGAGGGAAATGATGGATTGATCCCCTCACAGCGAGAAGTTAAAAATACCTCCTTCCCCCAACCCCCAAGCCTCCTTTCCCTCAGCAGCCTTTTTAGGCATAGCAGCCATGCAATTAATTGAAGTTCACTAGGAGCCTGTAATGAAAATTCTAACATCATGTAGCTGCTTTCATTAATAATATCATTGTCTTTTGTCAACTTTAATAGCAATTGGGTTTATCCAACTGGAAAAAGTTAGACAAAGACAGATAGACAGGCAAGTCTGTGTACTGTCAATTGACTTTAAAAGAAATGCAGGTCTGCTTTTTAAAATATATCAAACCTGACATTTTATTCACTTTTTGGGTTCACTTTTCAAACTCTGTATGTGGATGCTGTCAGAAGTTTGGCTAATGGAATGAAAAGGTGATTGTGGAGGACCATGGATGTCACTTAATGGGGGCTAGTGGTTTGGGGTTTTATCTTGCTGTAAAGATAAATATCTTGGCAACCTAAAAGAGATGGAAATGAAAGGGAAAATTGAGATCATAATTAATATTTGGCAAAAAGTTTAAGCAAGCATTGTGTTCTTTTCTTGGATTAGTGATTCTGTAAAATTTATATCTGCAACAGGACTTTGAATGCCATCCTGTTAATTAGGGTGTTAGTCTAATTTTAATCTCCTAACTGTGAAGTGATAAATAATGTCAGGATGCATGTCAGTGCATCCCTTGGCAATCAAAACTTCCCAGGGAAGTGTGTTTGAGAGTTACTGGGGGATGAGGAGTGCTGGTTAAATGCTGATCACTGGAGCAAAGCCAATCCATCATTATTATGCCCCAAGCAGGCATTGTGTTATTGAAAGTCCTGGTTACCTTTGTTTCCCCAGGCTGAAATTGTTCCGTAAGTCATCTTAGCGTTAATTATTCAATAATTATATTGAAAATGTACTCTGCAATCACCCGGGTGTGTTCCATCAGTGTGGTTTTGTGCTTCATTAAATAGTAATTGCCTGGAAGCAAATGAGCATCAGGTGTCAATCTCCACAAAGATGCATTGTTTTGCTTTTCACTGCCAGATTAGGAAGTGATTGGAAATTATTTTCATCGTTTCCTCATTCTTTTGGCTTATAGTGGCCTGATTAAGTGAAATGACAGCCGTTTAATAGCAGTGTTCAGTTATAATCTGGAAAGGAGCAAGGCGGTGATTGCTTTGCTGATGGCTCCAGTGTGGTGGCTGTAGCTCTGTTCCCTGATGTTCAGCATTTTGTGTGTGGGACAGGTAACAGCTTGGATGGTGGTGGTGGGGAGCAATTTCAGCTCCTCAGAGGGACAGAAGGTTCCTGAAGAAAGCTATTTTGAAGAGGGTTTAATCTATGAAGTGTGAGCTTGTTTGGTTCAGTGTCTCAGCAGCAGTCACAGGCACCAAGGGGAGGCAGATCCCAGTGATCTGAGTAATCACAACAGTGTGTTTGGTGAAAATTAATGCTGATGTTTTCAGCAGTGCTGGAGATCAGCACACTGATTGAACCAATTATTTTGAGGTAAAGCAGTGGAATGACTGTCAAGGGAATAATTAAGTAAAATGACAGAACCATAGAATGGCCTGTGTTGGAAGGAAGCTTAAAGCCCATCTCATTTCATCCCCTGCCATGGGCAGGGACACCTTCCACTATCCCAGGCTGCTCCAAGCCCTGTCCAGCCTGGCCTTGGACACTTCCAGGGATCCAGGGGCAGCCACAGCTTCTCTGGGCACCCTGTGCCAGGGCCTCAATGCCCTCAAAGGGAAGGATTTCTTCCCAATATCCCATCTAACCCCACCCTGTGGCAGTGGGAAGCCATTCCCACTTGTCACTCTGGACCCTTGTAAATAGTGTCTCCTCATCTTTCTTCTAGGCTCTCTGCAGATCAGGATGGGGTGTTGTCGATGCTATCCAGAATGGCACATCCCTGTAAATGGTAAATTTTAACTCTCTGAGGCCAAGGAGGTGGTCCCAGTCCATTTCATTGTCTGCATTTAGGTACAAAACCTAATTTGCATTATTAGGCAAACAGTGGGTTTGGTTTCGGTGCAAAAAAAATTGTTAGTCATTCCTTTTGGAAAAGAGTTCTTAGGTGGTTAATTCTGCCAAGATATGTGTTTCCAGGGGGAGAAATGAGAATTTGGAGGTGATATTTGGCATCCTGAGTCTTCCTGTAACTCTCTTGTTCCAGCTGAAGCCAAGCTGAGCTGTGTATTACACAATTTGGCATTAATTAGGATGATCTCAAGGTAGTTGTAAGTGTACTTGATACAGAGCAGCCAGGAATCGTGAAGGTTGGTTGTCTCTTGCCTACTAGGCAGGTGTTCTGTGCAGTTAAGGAAGTGGTCAAGTTTCCTTTTCATCATTTGATAGTTCTGCAGTGCCTGGACAGAATTCCTGCCTGCCTTGTTGCATTCATTCTTAGGCAAGGAATCAACTTGGATGTGGTGCTGCTCCTTTCTAGTGCCATTCTGCTTCCACTGCTAATAAGTTCTGTCGTCAGGAGGTTTTCTTTGCCCCGTAATAATTTACTTGGTTTTGAGTGTGTGAAGTCAGTAAAGGGAGTAAAACCCTCCACAGATCCTTGTCTATGTGGAACTGTGGGAACTGTCACTATATTATCCCCAAGAAGAGATAATTCTCAGTTCAAAATGTGCAAATAATCACTGTCAAATAGCACTTTCCAAAAGGGCACAATAAAACTGACAACATCTTTTTTTCTTGCTCACTGAATAGTATTCAGATGCTTTGTAGTAACAAAATTAATGTTTATTAACAGCATATCAGGGGAAATGACACTGACTAGGATGGGAAGCAGTAAGGACTACGAGATGTTGACTTCACTGGAGTATGAACTGCTGCCTGTCGGGGATTAATGTGCAGTGGGAGGAACACCAAATCAGTTGGCTGTGTTTGACCCAGCCCAGGTGTGCAGTACAGAGAAAATCTGCAAGAACTGGTGAAGCTGATGTCCCTCTTGATACGGGTTTTTATTATAATGTTTTTTAACAGAACTTATCTTCAGGGTTGCTCTAAGGGAAGGATATCTCAGCTGCAGAAGCACACAGGAGTAGATGTGCCTTTGACTTGGCATCAGTTTGTTTATTTCTTATGGTATCTTGCCTGTGGTAAGGAAGAATTTGCTTTGAAAAATAACATGACAATGACCAAGTTCTGTAAAACCAAAAACCTATCCTCTGTTTTTTTTTGCTGAAGTTAAGGAGTATATACTGAGTTGTGATAGTTATGTACTATCCAGAGTACTGGAAAATCCTTTTTTTTTCATCTGGATAGGTGTGTGACCAAACAAACATTACACTTTGCAGTGTTAACATGTATCTTTGTTAATTAGCACTGCTCCTGAGAAAAACGCTGAAAGTAATGTTTTAAAATAAAATAATAATGATAATGATGTTCTTAAAATGGTAAAGAATATGTCTGAGTTTTCCTTTGACACTTGCTTACTGAAGCATCACACAAATGCAAGGAAGTGAAAATATTTGTGATTCCTCTGTCAGGAATATTGGAAAGAGTGAGAACCAAAGAGAGAATTACTGACTGGTTTTGAAACACTTAAATGCTGTCAGTAAAAGTGCTTTGAGAAGACCCTAAAAAACCTTTTAACTGAAGAGATCAATTTTGTCTTCACTGTGGGGTGCCACTGGAGTTTATTTATATGACTAATAATAATAATAGAAGAAAATTGCATTCCTTTCAGTATGCAGATTAAATACTGATTGATCACTTAATGACTGAGCAAAGTCCACCTGGAAGAACCAAGTGGTTCTGTTCTTCAAAACTGTTGGTAAGTGCATGAACCTGGGAAGGGAGCTGTGGGCACATTTAGCTTCTGATGCTCAATTTTGCCACTCCAGTAATTTCAATTCAGGGTTGTTTTAAGTTCAATTTTTGCTTTTCTTTGCACTGTGGAATATGAATCTCACTCTACTCCTTTCACCACACAATCACAAGATGTTAGAAAATGGAAGTTAAAAAGTGTTGCTGTAGCCATGCTTTCATTCTCTGGCACTCACTGTGCCTGAGGTATATATTTCCAAAATTCCCTCCAGACAGCAGGATCTTACAGCTGCAGGACAAAGTGCTGGGTATCAATCTGTACTTTCAGTGATACCAGAACACCCTTTTAAGCAAAAATATCCACATATTGCATGTGGGGCCAAACTGGTTTCGTTCTAAAAGTTTCTGCATGAACACACTTCCAAATTATTTAAAGAGCATAATGACTGGTCCAGAGGTGCAGTGAGCTGCTTAAAGTAGCTGCTGTAATTGTAGCTTTTGATCTGTGGCATTTATTGATGTATTTTCTGATTTTTTTTTATCCTGTATCAGTGACTCTGAGTGATGCATCAACTATCTGAATTCAGAGCTGTTCACTAAAAGCAATTGGCTTTTTTTTTTTTTTTGTGGGAGAGGTTGGAAAAAATACTTTCTACAGCAGAAGTAGAAGGCGCTTCTATGTTTCACTTCTTATTAAATACTTTGTTTTTGCAATGTACTTTTTAGTTATGTACGTTTTAGCTATGTCTTTATACAACACCTGTAATAATAAGCAAGTGAAATACTGCTAGAATTTTTCTACACACATTAAGAAATGTTCAAGGAAAATGAGCATTGCACTTGTATTGATAATCTATAGTCTGAACTCATCAGTGCTTCACATTTTTGTTTGTGACACCTTAAAGACTGAGAATTTCAGTAAAATCAATACAGACTGAAATACCAGCTCTGTATTAAGAATAAAGCAAGTTGATCACATGAGTGCAGTTCTTCCTGCATTACCTTTTGTTAACATTTTGTTCCTCTCAAATTGAGGGGGGCATTGGAAAAAAAAAAAATCTCTCTTTCAGAAAGGTTTCTAAATGTTGTCCCTGAAATGCCTTTGAAATAGAAAGCATTTCTATCTCCTGTAATCAGGGGCTTAATGTGCTCAAAGAACTTTCCAGGAAGTTGGGATGGTGAGATCATAACAGCAATAGTGACTGAAATATGCATGCAAGTTACTTAACTGCAACTTTTTGATGCTTTTAATATTTTTGAATTTTTTTGTGAAAGCCTCAATAATATTTTCATCACAATTTAAAACAAAAAGGCTTGAGTGAGGTGTAGGCTTTTTGAAATACCTGGGGAGAGAACACTAAGTGCTACATTAGGCTTTCATTTATGGAACTGCTGCAGATCCTTCTTTTCTGAGGTTACATGGTATTGTTTTCCACTTAAAGCAGAATCAGACCTTCAGTGAAAATACACAATCCCAACAGCTTCTACTTTTGCAGATCATGAAGGAAGATCCCATGTGAGATTGGTAGCCTTTGGGAACAAGGTACCCAAAGGTACCATGGTAGATCTGTAGCCTTTGGGAGCAAGGCTTGGGGGACATTGTGCTTGGTCAGTACTGTCTGTGCTCCTCCTCTTCCCACAACCACTGAATTTGGCAGTTTCCAGCTGGATTTCAAAGGCAGACTCAAATTTCATTCAGAAAAGTGATTCACTCCAAGAACAATACACCAAATGGTTTCCCTGCTGTGTCCCACAAATCCTGATAGGATTGGAACATGGTAAGAGAACAAGATTAGATGCAAGAAATATTAGATATTAGTGAAATATTGGATATTGGGAATAAATCCTTCCCTGTGAGGCTGGGGAGGCCCTGGCACAGGGTGCCCAGAGAAGCTGTGGCTGCCCCTGGATCCCTGGAAGTGTCCAAGGTCAGGCTGGACAGGGCTTGGAGCAACCTGGGATAGTGGAAGGTGTCCCTGCCAATGGCAGGGGGTGGAAGGAGATGAGTTTAAAGGTTTCTTCCAACCCAAGTCATTCCATGATTCTTTGTCAAGGACAAAAGGGATCAATTTACCTGTTTTTCTTTGTGTCAGATTATTGCATTTTACTCTTTTTTTTCAACAAAAACAAACCAACCAAACCAAAACAAACAAAAAAAGCTTGTAATAACAAAAGAAAAAGGAAAACTGGTAGCTGATTTTCATTTTGAAATTACTCAGCCTGTTTTTAACTTGGTGGATTTTAGGTCTACTTTGACCTTTTAAAAGGGATTTTCTAAGGAAGGTTGTGTCAGACTTAGCTCCATATTTGGGATTATAGTTTAGAAATCCAGTACTTCAAGAATGTTCTTCAAAAATAATAATCACGTGGTAATTATTACGCTGAGAAGTATGAAAGACACAAGTAATTGAGGTGTTGCTGGTCAGTAGTTTTTGGTGTGGGACCTCATGCATTTATATTTTTGCTGTAGGTAAAAAAAGAGTCAGAATGTATTTGTAGATTCAACTTTTCTCATGTCTATTAAGTTGTTTAATGGAGCATTATTAAAAAACAAAAGCTTGAACCACTAACAAAATCCCACAACAAGATTTATATTTAAAATGCACTATGTAGTTTATTTGCACAAAAAAATAATTGCTTTTCAAGCTTCTGGAACTCTTGGTCTTAAGCAAAGTGATGATTTTAAGACACAGCCTTACACAAATAATCTCTTCTTAAAAGCAAACAATTTGGCCATCTTGATGTACATCAATTGTGTGCTCCATTAGGTGTCACTTTTTTGTAGGGAAAGCTACATAAATCAGGAGTGTCTTTCCCAGAAGAAATTAAGCTATGAAGTTTTATTGCTTTTTTATTACTAAGCGCATCACGGTATGATATTGTTTAATGAAATGTGGCAGGCTTTGCTGGAAGAAATATAGTGAATACAACAGCTTTTTTGCATTTAACAAGATAAGGTGCCAATGTTTTGTTTTCAGGATACAAAATGATTGCTTAGTTTGGACACAGATAGATAAATCCATCATTATGTATACGTGTATTTTTTTGCAGCCATCTGGTAACTTTGTCATGATTTCTGTGATAGAGCCTCAGAATGAGTTAATTTTTTTTTTAAGGCAAACAATTCCCAATTAAAAAGATCCATTTTAATGGTTGTTTATACACTGGGAATAAAACTGATTTTGCTTTACTGTGTCCACCCACCCTCTCCTGGAAAGTAATTTTGGTTTCCTAGACCCCAAAACATTGCCAAAGGGCTTTTTCTTTTCTCAAACTTTTAAAATCTCTGTTAAAGATGCATTACTTAATATCTATATAGTGTTTAGTTGTTTATTTTTAACAATCAATTAATTTTGTGGCTTTTTTACTTTTTAAAAATTATTATTTGAATAATATCCTCTGTTCATCCAATGTTTTTGCCACCCCCTTGTCCAAAACTGATTTCTGTAGCTAATTCCTTGGTCACTTTTTACCTGCAGATGCTCACACTGGTGCATAGTTAGAATTGTGCACTTAAACAGTATTGGGCAGTATCAAAGGGATGCTGAGGGCCTCTCAATTTTGGAACACACTGAGCCAAGTGGAATAGCCATAGTGCTGTCACTGTTCTGCAGCAAATATTCCACTCATTTTACATGGCTGGGATGGGATTTAAACTACTCAATTCCTGTTCTTAGTGTTTTAGAATTTACACATCAGTCAGTGCTTTTGACTGAAAGGAACTTCCTGCTGAAAGTCCTGTGTTGAGGTAGTTCAAGATAAAATGTAACTTGTTATGCTATTTATGTCTGCAAAATACAAGTGGTTCTGAATTTCCTGATTCATTTAGTAATTCTCTGCCTCACCAGGGGTCTGAGGTTAACCTAATGGAAACTTCTGCTATTAATACCTCTGTGGAGTGTTTTTAAGAACTCTAAGTGCATACAGCTGCTCACTGTAATGTAAACTTAAAGTAATAAACTTCCATTATTTTAATTGGCAGGTTGTGAAATGAGGAAGGACTAAATTAGCAGTGGTTATATCTTTAAATAAGAAAGAAAATGCCAGTGTGCTTACAGCAGGAGAAGGATCTCTTTTAAATGGTAGCATAAAGAAAATCTTTCATCCTATTTCTTTTTCAGTCTCATTCTCTGTCTACTCAAGATCATAAACTTTAATGCCATTTTCACCTGCTGCAAAATACAGATCTGTCTTTGGGTACAAAAAGCAAAGGGGGAAACAAACCCAGCCCAAAAGGCTCAGTGATGAGAACAATATTCTTTCAAGTTCAGTTATATAGCTATGCCTTCAGAGCTGGGCAGACTGTCTGCTGCAGTCTCAGGATCACTGGGAAGCTGTTTCATCCTCTGCCCTTTTTCCAGGCTGTGCTCAGACAGGCGCTGTCGCCTTTCCCGTGATCCACTTAGGGGATATCAGGGAAGAGATGTTTTCATTAATACCTCTGACCACTGAGACTCATTTTTATCCATGGTTTATAGTGCTACTGTGTGGTTCAGCTGATTAAATCCTCACCTCCTCAAGTATGGAGGTTATTTAAGTAATTGGGTATTATTTCCTCACCTGTTTCTGAGTATCTTTGCTAATGGGAATACAGTTGCTCGTGTATGTCTGATGTTAGTGATTGTGTCGCTGATTTAAAAATAGGATCACTTCCTGCATTTAATTTTGTATCTGTTCTTTGTCCTTCTGTGTAGTAAGAATGAAGAATATACAGTATTTTAGGTTTTGTTGTATCATTTTGTATGGCTTCAGTGGTGGTGCTTCTCAGCAGTTAAAGTTCATCGGTTTGCAAAGTAATCAATGTGTGCAATATAAATATAACTGTTGTTGCTTTATAACTGAGCCTCTCAAACACTGTTCTGTTTCAATAACTCTCTGCAGGGAATAATTGTCACAGAGGGGTCTCATTTCCCAGTACAACTTAGAAAATAAGTGAGGTGTTAGGCTGGAAAGCCTCCAGGCAAGGAGAGATTGTCATTGTTGGCTGTGTTCATCTATTGTATGTACAAGGTCGCAGGCAGCTGCCTTGATCACTCCTCAGTCGTTTTGTTATGATTTTGTTGTGCGTTTTTAGAGCCTGGATGGTCTTAGTGATTTGAGATTTCCTTTACATTTAACACAGAATGCTGAAGGAGTCGATAAAATAACTTTTAGATGGCAGAACCAGAAGAATTTTCTGTGAATTGCCACAGGACTTTGCACTTTTTATTGCATTACTCACTTCATTTCCTCTTCTCCTTCATGTAATTCCTAATGTCTGCTGGGTAGGAAAGAATGCAGAACAGGAAACTTCTTCCATTCCATCTTGTCTTAATATTTTACCTTTCTTCATTTGTAGTTTTACAGCAGCACGTCTGGTGAGAATTAGGAGGTAAGAGTTAAGAAAGTGCTTGGACTGCTTTGCTTTGATGCAAAGTATTTGCTACAACTCAAGTCAGGATCTCTGAAACATGACTGGTTTTCCTTTTGAAATTTGGAGAAGCTGTTCTGAGAGACACGTGGTTCATTGGGGTCCCTTAAAAAGGTCGTTGGGTTTTTTTTTTTATTTTATTCTGTGCAAAGGTCTAACATTTCTGCTTCTTTAATTAAGGCATAATGTTAAAAAAAAACACTAACGATCTAAATCTTGTCATGACTGTCTTGAAGTAGGAAGGCTCATGCTTAAGTCTATGTTTAACTCCAAATCGCTACCTTTTCATAAAAGAGCCACAAGCAACTACTTTACTCTTATGAGAAGCATTATTTTATCTTTTTCTTGAAGTCCAAACATGGTTTGTACGTCTGTGGCTGATGAGATTGAGTTCTACATGGTTCTGTGTAATCACAGTGTGTGTTATGATCCTAACATCAGTGTCCAGTATTGACTATTCTGTGCCTCAGAGTAGCTGGTGTGTGTTGGTGTGTGGCCATATCAAACCCTGCAATACAGCTGTGCAAAAATAATTTTGCTTTTCAGCTGTTTAATTTACCTGCTTGCAGATGAAACTGATCATCCTGCCTCCTCTCTGGCTGTCATCTTTTCCTCTGTCAGGGGTTGTTAATGGTGGTTGAGCTTTAGGTATTTTGGCTTGGGGTTTTTGTGGTGCTCAGATTTCTTTTCTGCTCTTTCTTAGTTTGTGAAATAATATTGTGATGATTATGCTTGCCCAAAGCATTCTTAATTGCAACTGGAATACAATACCTTTTGCTTTCTTTAGCATGTGGCTGTAAAATAAAAGCAGTTCTCTCCAGAGTTACAAATTCTGTTTATTACTGAGATATAAAATAGATCTCTTTACAGAACACATGAGCAAACAGAATGGAGAGGCTGAACGTTCTCTGCACAAATGGGAGACTTTGCAGCTCTCTTGCATCATTTGCTAATGAAAGTTTGAAAGCATTTACCTGTCAGGAAAGAAAGACTCATACCAAGGAGTTTTCTACAGCCAGGATTGTTGTCTTTGTAGTCCAAATACATTTATTTTTAATGCAGACTGCAGTATGTCTAGGGAGAAGTACATTGCTCGCAGGAGAGGTTTAAAAATAGGATTGTCAACTTTCTAATGTGTCCTTACTTTCGAGCTTTCAACATCTGACCGAAGTGTGCTGTGAATCAAACAAAAATCAAATTATAGCAGCATACCTATTGTCTCCTGTCCTGATGTACTGCAAGGAAACAAAGTAAGGGAGAAATAAAATCTCTTTTTATTGCAGGAAAGTCAGCACTTGAAGGACAGTGCTTCTAGCTGAATGCAAGGAGTGGAGATTGGAGGAATATTTCTGTAGACAAATTCAATATGTTGAGACGTTTAAGTGTAATGAAATTTGAGATAAAGTTGTGTGATTTTTATTGATGAAATACTTAGCTTACTACAGGAATGCAATATTACCATGGGATGTTTGCAGTGTTATATAAAACATTCTGAATGTTTGAAAGTATGATTTATAAGAAAAAGTGTTTTGTTTGACAGACTGGATTTTTTAATATGCAATGAAAGCATATTACAAATTAGGCTTTCAACTTCTTTATTAGTTACTGCATTGGAACTGTTTTGACAAAGTTATAATCGAGATTTTCATGAAAATTAGAGCTACTTGTCCAATTCCTTATGCTTTGGAGTGACTATCAAAATATTCTATGTGAACTGCAGAACTTGATGTCCCCAAGGGAAACTTTCATAAGAGCATTTAATAGTGAAGTAGGAGATTTCATTGAATGCTTTGCAGTTCAGAAGCTGAAGGAGGACTTCAGTTTGATCCCAATGGTGGTAATAGGTACAGCAAAATCTCCAGGGTTTTTTTTGTTTTCAAAGGTGATTGACAAATAGGTTTTTTTAAACTTTTGGCTTGGTTTCCAACGCTTGGATCTGGAGGAAGGGCAGAAAATTTTAAATTACTTTGAAGAGCCATTTTAACTGACTGGGGTTTAGATAGAGGCTGCATTAATCGGGATGGATACCGGTTTGATTTGTGTAAGTTCATGTCTTATTTGCTTCATTGGGAAGGTGCAAAAGAAAGATTTGTACCATTAGGGTTTTTAACATGGAGGAGAGGAAAATGGCAGCTCAAAGGGTCAGTAGGCATTTAGAACCTTTCAGTTTGGTTCTTGGCTATGTTGAAATAGGGGCTCTGACAGTGCTCACGGTTAATGGGTGAAATCTTCCTGCTAACTAACTGCTGCTTCCAGGTTGTGGAAGTTTCTAGGCTAAAACTGGTGATAAATCCCATTGTTCTGAGGCTGAATACATAGCTAAGATTTATCAATATGAGCCCAAAATAGTCTCATTTCACAAGCACCGCAGAAGAAACTTTGACCAAATTTATGTTATTGCATTGAAAATCAGCAATAGGATATGAAAAAAGTTGTGCAGAAACTGTTTAAAAAGGCAGCTGAATTGAATTACAGACAGGCTTGGGAACGTGGCTGCAAATGGAAATAAAAGGCAATGAGTTGAAACATCAGAACAAACCATTTCATGTTGAGGTGGTGGCCCAAGGAGACTGCAGAGGCCCCATGGACTTGGGAGATATTC
The DNA here is from genome assembly GCA_024500445.1 of Entomyzon cyanotis. Taxonomy (NCBI): domain Eukaryota; kingdom Metazoa; phylum Chordata; class Aves; order Passeriformes; family Meliphagidae; genus Entomyzon; species Entomyzon cyanotis. The sequence goes on along the minus strand of JAKEPQ010001027.1, from coordinate 25,535,962 downwards.
CATATGTGAATGGAATCTTTGGAGATATTCCATATGTGACTGGAAACGTCCTGAGCATCCCGTTCTGGATGAGCCTGCTGTGAGCTTTGATCATCTCAAGGCTCTCCTTCCAACCTCACTTATTATTGTCAGTCATTCTGAGAACAGCAGATCTCCCTGAACTTGACCATTAAAAGAAAAAAAAAAAAATACTATTCATCAGTCCAGGAAGCTTCCTTACAAGATCTTTATTCAGATTTGAAAGTGAGCTTGAGGCTGTATTTGAAAGCCACATGAGTCAGTTCAGGCCTTTGATAGTTTTCCATCAAAATACATTAGTGCATCAGAGTACATTAATATATTAATAAAGATGTTGTTAATTCTCCTATCCTATAATTGATACTGACTGTGAGTCTTAACCACACTAATTTGACACTATGTTTTTGCTGTGGAACATGCTCGAGTTTGAAATCCTCAAACCAAGCGGAAAACCTAATTAATACACAGAGAGTGTGCGAGCTTAACGAACTTGGTAATCTTCCTGAGTTCTCACAGTTAGGGTAGAAGTAAAACTAAGAAATCTTTCCATGTCTAGAAACAGGATTCAAAAAATACTTCAAGGGGAAGCATTCACCCTAAAATACCCAAACTGCAGTTCTGTTGTGGAAGAGCTGAAAATGAGGGAGGAAATTTTTGGTTTTTGGCATCATAAGTGCTGGGCAGATGAAGTCATTAAGGTATCTGCAATTACAGCTGTATTTTAAGTTAAATAGAAGTTGTACTGCAAGTGGAATTTAATGAATAAATATTTTATTAGGATTCAGTCTCTGATTCTTTCCATTGGTTAGTATGAAAAAGGCAAACCTTTGGCAATCTTTGAGTTTGTTACCTTGATTTAGTAAGGAGAAAAATGGATATTTGACTTAGGCAGGATGAGGGGGCATCTGGTTAGCTCTGCGTTTTGGATGCAAAGTACTGTATAAAATATTCCATCTCTCATTAATGAAGGGTTATTTTAATGAAAAAGAAGTTTGTCACTGGCTACACAAGTGAAGTTCCCTGTTTGCTTTGGATACAGAAAAATGAGGTGTTCTGCAGTGCAGGGTTGAGTCCCACAGAATTAGTCCCTTCTGACCAAGAAAGGTTTTAAAATAAATTGCAGAACTCTGGAGGTCTCACTGCCGAGGCAAGAATCATTCTGTTTGTGACACTCAGCAAGTTCAGCATGGATGAATAGATTGTCTTTTACAGCTCTTACTGAGCAAGGAAAATCAATTAGGGGTTTAAATGGATCCAAAGAACTGCTTAATATTTCTGTGAAGGCATGTTTTCTCTAACTGGGAAAGAGGTATCCAGCCATTCATTGCTGAATGGGAAATGCTTAGTTCCTGTCAAGCTACCACAGTTTGAGAAACATTTCACTTGAATTATGTGTAATCATTATTATTTTTAGCTTTGGGAGGATGAGGTGACTGAGATCAGAGTTTTGTGCTCTTTGGATTATCACATCATCTGCAAATTCTGTGATACATCCACCTTTACCTTCCAAAACCATTCCAATTCCACTTCAGCAGGCAAAACCACATACTTGTGTTGAACCTAACTTCTCTCAGCCAGGCTGGAGTCAGGTTTTCTTGGCATTCTTGTGCATCAGGACTTCATATTTCATCTGAAGTATGAGGCAAGGAGGTGAAAACCAGCCGTGCAAAACTGCAGCCTCAGCCAGCAGCTATTTGAGCTGCTGAATGTTGAACTCTGGTAGAGTTAGGAGTAAATAAGGCTCTCAGATGCAGCAGTTCTGCTTGACCAGCCTGTGCAGATCCATTATCTCACCAGTGTACTCCATGAGAGACTTTCTCTGGGTGCCTTCGTTGTGCTGATAAAGTGTCTGGAGGATTTGCGGAAGTTTGGTACAAATCTCTGACCACCACAAAATTAATGTGATGCTGGTATCTAAACACTAGGAATTCGCTCTCCTCTCATGATGAAAGGAACCACAAAAGGTTTGCAAGTGAGTGCTAAATTTCTTGATGTGTTGGTTCCTCTTTCATTTAAGAAACAAAGGGGATTTGTAGGCTAAATAAAATTTGAGGGGTTTTCTGTGGAAAAATAATCTCATTATCTGTGTGTCAAATAATGCTTAAATATTGTCTAAAAAATTACTTAGGTATACATTGGTGAGAGTAAACTCTCTAGTATTGCTCAGCAGTTGCTGGAGGCTTGGCTTACAAAAGGAATAAATTTCTTTATACTCAGTGATAGTAGATGAAGTGAATTTGGATTCAGTGTCAGTTGTGGAATTTTTTTTATTTAGAAAATTTTGGGGAATGCTGTGAAATTACTTCCATGTCTACTAGTTAAGTCTTTTTAGGACACGATGTTGGTGACCCTTCAACATTTCTGTGTTTGTACTCCTATCTCCTAAACCTGATGGCCCGAAATAGTCAGATTAATTCGTGCCAAACATGCCAACAATATCCAGGCCTACCTTGCTGGTGGGAAAGTTTCCTAATTGTATAGCTCTGTTCCCCAAAGAAGTTAGCATGCTTTACAGCACACCAGGCCTGCAGTTCTACTGCAGAATACACCCATTTACAAAAGATACACTGAGCCTTGAAGTTCACAACCTCAAGGAAATTCCAGCTCTCTCTTTTGTGGAAAGAAGCTTCAGAGACCCACATTTTCCCTTGTTGCTTTTCCCACAGCTGCTGTTATCTCGAGAGATTAATATGTAGGAGAGCAGCCTGGGCTGCAGTCCTTGTTCTTTTGGGTAATTGGATGCTGAGTTCTGTGGAAGGGGTATCTGATCTCACCTGCCCAGGGTGCACACAGAACACATTATTCTGCACGGAGAGAAAGAGCACTGCATCTCACTGAATGCTGCACTGAGGCATTTCTGGCATTCAGGACTGCAGCCTTACTGTGGAATGGTAATCACATTCAAAATGCTCTTTTTTTGGTGAGGAGCAGTAGAGGGAGAGAAAGCAGCAAAACCAAAAGAAAAAGCAGAAAGAGAGGGAGAAAATCTCCCCAGACTGTTGAGGTCACGAACACATCGTTCAGATCTTTGTCTACAGAGAGCAAACAGATCCTTCAATAGACAGCAGGAGCTTTTATAATATATCCTGCAAGTTTATGGCAGTCCCTGGAAAGTGTCTGTTGCAAAAATATGTGAGTTAGCTCGTGTTCTGTTGGTAATTTTATCCAGCCTGACGCTTGTTTTGTAGCAGAGCGTGCTGCAGGTTCAGGAATGCAGGAGAGGTGTTCCTGTTGGGCTCTGTATCAGCACTGGCACCCAGAGTTTGGTACTTTGCTGTTCCACCTGAGCATTAATTTCCTTCAAAAAACAGGGGTTTGTCTTTTCAATTGTAAATCAAATTAATTTGTAAAACCTTCCACGCCCATTATTTGTTAATCTTTCAGATTTCAGGTTTCATCATGAGAGATAACCATAATTGTTTTTGCGGTGTTGTTGTGTTGCTTTTATAATCTAATCCACATAAAACTTTAGCATTCGTATCTCCTTCATTTGATTTATCTAGCTAAATAAGTCAGTCTCCTTTTGTGCCTTCAGCTGTCCATTGCATAGTGCATTTTACCTTTTTTTTCCTTTCAATTTGGGTTCCTTCTCAGATTTATTTAACTGGTATTTTTTATATTTTTATTTTTTATTTTTAAGATATATTAGTGCTATATAAGTGATACTTTCCCTTCTCATCTGATCCATTTCCAGGCTTTATTTCCACAGATGGTAAGAGGCAATTTAGTAGCTCTTTGCTGGTGACAGAGGAAGGTCCTACTTATCTCCCTCCATTTACCTTCCACTGATCCTGTTTTTGTGGGGCTGCTCAATGGGCTAACCCAGGATAAAAGGGATAAACACTTAAGGAAATCTTTTTTAGCTGTGTGACCAGTGCTTGGTTGCCCACAGAGATTGTGTAGTCTCTACCCTTAGGGATTTTTCAAAAGCCAGCTGGAGATGGTCCTGGGCAGCTGGTCCTGCTTAATTAGAGGGGTTAGTAATCGCCAGAAATTCTTGTCCAGCCTCCAGTGGTCTGTGGCACATTTCCTCTGTCTTGCTTCTTTTAAGGGGCCTCACTCATCTCTGAATGAGAATTTAGAGAGCTGGAGCACAAGGAAGGAAGGAAAATATATTCTTCTGGTGATCTTTTCCATTGATGAGATGACTGGTTGGTGTGTCTGTACCCAGTGTCTGTCTTCCCTGATCCAGTTCCTTTGAAATTTCTCTGACCAGCAGGTGCTGGCTTGAGTTTCTTACATGGTGTGGCATTCAAGCACATGCTGCAGTTGTTTCATAAAACCTTTCGGTGTGTATTGAATTGCACCCACTTCCATAAGAACCTGTGCGAGTGGGGCTGAATGCCTCCAGTCCTGGTGAAATGAAAACGTGGTGAGGACCTTAGGGTTGAGCCTGTTGCTGACAGATCTGGTGCTCCAAGTGGCCCTTGGATTCCCATGAATACAGCAACTGCCTTTCAGCACTCAGGAGATCCTTCCTGCAAAGGTGCATGGAAAAGCAGTATAGTGATCTTTGCTGTTTTGATAAAATGCCTTCACTTGTGAAGGGTCTAAGGGCATCATGTGAGTGGCTTTGTTTTTTAACATGGTATCTTTTACTTGGCAGGGTTTGTTTTACACACTTCACAAGTGTAAGTGGCCTGCTATTAATTCTTAATTAATTATTAATAGTATTATAAATAGACACCAGTTTAGGAGCATATATAGGTTTAAGATATTGATGCCTGGTTTGTACTAATATTGTGCCAATATGAATTGCTTTCCATGCAGAAAAAATTAAATTATTGTAGCTCTTCTCTTTTTAAAAACAGGATGCTCATTTTTAAGATCAAATTACCACCATTTATCTGGGACTCTGTGAAAGTGAAAAGGCAACATATTGTTTTACTCAGCTTTTTCTTTTCCATTGTCTAGTTCACACAAAACTGTTAATCATATCCATTGAATGCTTTTTGATAAAGAGAACTGACTGATTAATAAACAAAGAGAGGTAGAAGCTGATTACTGAGATGCAGTTTACAGAAGATGACACTCTTGGTGATTTCTGCATCTCACTGCTTACAGCAGTAAAAGGTTGCAAAAGATGTATTTGGGTGGAGCTCCAATGCATCTGATGCTTGTAATACTTGTACCTGGCTTTTGTTCCAGCACAAACTTGAGTCCAAAGGCTCATCTTTTGCAGGACTTTACTGAATTCTCTGCAAGTGCAAAGTCCCAGCTTTGGTGCTCTAAGTTCACTCCTGTAAAACTGAACTGGAATATGCAGCTTTTCTCCTCTGTTTGTAGTGGAATACTGTGAATCTTGTTGCATGAGAAACATGAATAATAATCCTCAGCTTTCTAGAAAGTGGTTTCAAAATTAATCAAACCTATGACTATAAAAGCCATGTATTAGCCATGGATGTATGCAGAAGTGTGACAGTATGGTTTTTATTGTTTTTGACCTGTGTGTTTGTGGCCTGGGCAGACCTGAGCTGTGCCTGCTGGGGTTATGGTGACGAGCTTGGAATCTTACATTCTGTTTGTGTGTATAGTTTTCATGATTCTAGTGTTGTCTTTTTTTGTTTCTTTTTCTTTTTTTTTCTTTACCTGAAGGTAACTTTTGTTGTCTGATGCATTTGCCTTTGGCGGAGCAGAGAAAATGAATGCACCTCTCTTTTTAAATCTATTCTGCTAAGTAGACAATGCAGTTAAAAAAGAAAAAAAAAGAAAAAAATTGAAGATAAAATGAACCAAGGGAGGAACTCATAGAATTTATCTTTCTGCCAAATACATTTGTCACAAACATGAATAGTCAGAAAGCTTTCTTGTCAAGACTTATGTGTGGTAGAAGAAAAACCTTCCCACTGGGCAGGATCTGCTGATCACAGGTTGGAGCCTGAGGTGCACTTGAGCCCCCACAGCTCACCAGTTCTGCAGGCTGCTTTTCTTCCCGTTCTGCAGGCTGCTTTTCTTCCCTTTCTGCAGAGCTGCAGTTTCAGTTTTCAAATTCAACCATGTATTGCTATTACAGGATTAGTTTTACTTATTTTCTATTTTGCTGAACTGCTAACCCCTCCCTCCCTCCAGGTGCCCACTGGGACAGCTTTAAAACTCACTGAGGTCCTTGTAGATGAGGGGTGAGGGCTCTTGGAGCTGTGTATAATTGCAGAAATACTTGTATCACTCAGATTATGTTAATGCTAAAATGATTATGTGCACTTTAGCTGAATAGTTGTCTAATTCTTCCAGCTGTGCCTTGACAAATTACCATAGAAATAACCATTAATTATCTGATCTATAAAGGGAGAAATCATTTGATCTTTTTCCAATTATTACTGAGTAATTAAATGATAAATTACCCACATGTAAACTAATCTGCATCTAACAAAACAGTACCTAAGACTGCAAGGCTCTTGTAATGTAAGGAGAAGTTAAGGAAGCTGGTGTTAAAGAGTTCTAAGCATAGTGAAAAACGTGGGGCAGAGGCTACTGGGAAAGTGAGGAGCAGGGAGACTTACAGATTAATTTCTGCTCTGTATAGTTCTCAACTACATTTGCTGTTCATATCAAAAATTATGCTTGACTTACAGGCTTTTATTAATAACTTTTATCTAATTGTCTACCTGTTCCATAACTACAAGGATACAGAATCACAGAATGGTTTGGGTTGGAAGGGAACTCAAAGCTCACAGGGACACCTTCCACAACCTCAGGTTGCTGCAAGCCCCATCCAGCCTGGTCTTGGACACTGCAGGGATGGAGCAGCCACAGCTTCTCTGGGCACCCTGTGCCAGGGCCTCACCATGCTCACAGGGAAAACTACTTCCCACTATTCCCCCTTGTCCTGTCACTCCAGGCCTTTGTAAATGGTCCCTCTCCATTTTCCTGTGGGCTCCTTTCAGGCACTGTGAGGCCACAATTAGTTCATCCCAAAGCCTTTTCTTCCTCAGGCTGAACAGTCCCAATTCTCCCAGCCTTTCCTTACAGAAAAGGTGTTCCATCCCTGTGATCAGCTTGGTGGCCTCCTGTGTACTGCAGACATTGAAAGTATTACAGAGCTCCTGTGTCTCATAGGAGATGTTGTGCTACTGCAGTATGTCAAGTCAATGTTGTTTATTCTTCAGCTCTCTTTGTGTTTTAACAACCAGTTTTTTTTTAATACAGATTGTTTTTTCTATAGTATGAGAATAAAACTAGATGTAAGCTGTACTTCGTGATTTTTAAAACTGGGATTCAGGGAGTTAAATATCCCAGCACCCTAAAGAAGTTCTAAAGGATGTTAGAAGTGTGGTGGATAAGTGTTAAATCGGTTGTTGGACAGAGCCAGCGAATAAGCTGTGCTTTCAGAGACCAGCAGTGACCAGAGGGGTCTGACACAACCAGCAAGGCACTGGGATACACAGCTCAGCACACACTGAGGAGCTTGAGCAGCTCAGGGTAGAAGATGGAAGAACTGTGCAGTTGTCACTGGGACTGAAACCTTTGATGGCTTATTCTGCCAGATCTGTTAGCCTGTCTGCATACCCACACTCCACATTCCCGACTGCCTTTGAGAAAACATCCTCTCATATCTCTGTGGAGTGCTCCTTTGTAAACCAGAGGCAATGTGGGAAGGAAAGACAGCCTTGCCCTTGCTTTGGTTTTTTCTTTGCATCCCTTTCAGCTCTGCTGTGAGGGAGGTTGTGCCTGCTGCTCCTGTGCCTTTGAAGCCAGCAGAATTCCTTGGCTGGGGCCAAGTTGGGAGACTTTTGCTGACACTGTTTACATCTTTGTGCTTCCATATGTGTATAAATATATATATTCTATATAACTCTCAATATACAATTGACTTACTGCCACCTCCCTATGTATATAATGATAGCAGTCTATTATATATACACTGCTGAGGGGTTTAGTGCTGTAATTCCTGCTGGCTTTCCTTTAAATAGTAATAATGTGAATAATGGCTCTTTAATCATCTACTCCTCTTGGCAGCTGTTTCAACAGAAGACTTAAAGGCATAAAGTGTTCTTGTAAGATCCTGTCAGAGTCGCTTTGCAGGTGTTAAAGAAACTGATGTCATATTTTACCAACTGCCTTGCGGTTGTCTGGGTTTGTCAGTATGTAAAGCGCCTCAGAAATTGAAAAAAATATATATTTCCAAGCATAAGGAGTGGCGAAAAGACCTGAGCCTGTCACACGAGTAGCATTTGGCATGAGTGGAGTTTAGACACTTTGGTAGCTAAATTAGAAAAGGTCTGCGATGGTGGTATTCCCAAGGGGCTTAGAAAAAAGAATTAGATTTAAGTTCTGTTAAAATTCTCTCTTCAGAGATGCTGTGTTTTGCTGTGGTAGCTTCTGTCTCTACTTTGCTTTTTCTGCTGATGGGAGGTGGTTTTTTTATTAATATGCTCTTGCCAGTGGAGAACCAATACATACACAGACTTCTATTAAAAATAATTCCAGGGCTCACCCACGCATGCAGTAATTAGGATTGTGAGCATCCAAGGAAAATGAGTGTATAATATCTTCATTAAAAGCAGGATAATAGAATTTTACTTACCGATTAGATAATTCTAAGATTTTAGAATGTTAAATTTCCTTTTCATTTTCATGTTATTAATATTGATATGGCTATTTTGATAGTACATTGTGTTGTTAATGCGAGTTTTGTTGGTGTAGGAAAATGTGCAAAATCTGAAAGTCTAATCAATTAGAAAAATTCTGTTTATTTTGGTAGACTGTGTTTACTTGGAAGTCAGTTACTTGCGCAAGAAAAACATTTGCATGCATGAGAGTGAAGCAAATAGTTTGTGTTTTACACTGTATAACCTTGGTTTCGTCCTTCTCTTTAACTTCAGAGGTACACTGAAGTTTGTTGTCTGAATCTCTAGTTTGTTTCTTTTTCTGGTAAATTCGAGCTCCTGTCCATGTTAATGTTATCTTGAAGCTGGCCTCAGTTCTGAATCTTAGTGACACTGAAAGGTTTTTGCAGTGAAGTACCTGAGGTGGGTTGGAGTTTCCCAAAGTCTGTTTAGCCCTCTGCGTGTTCTCTGTAGCAATTCTTGTGTATTTTGGTGCATACTTGCAAACAGCTATGCTTTCACCAGTGAATGTATGGCTACAGGGCAGAGATAACTAGAAATATGTCTGCCCTGCCTCCAGTGATTGCTGGGCTGGGTACACTGAAGGAAGCCTGTGTGGAGGAGGGTGGAGTGAATACCAGCAGTGTGAACTTTAGCTTGGGATAAGTGTTTGATTGGTGCCCATTTTCTTGGTTAACCTGCCATGAATCCTTTACACTGCAGCTGTTCTGGGCTCTGAACTGCCAAAGCAAAGTCCCTGGTTGCACAATCAAGTTTAAAACTGGCCCCAGCCTATGCACATGGCACTGCCATCATAGCAATCTCTTCCCAGGGTTCTGGCTCCTGCTGCTACCCAGCTTTGAAAAGTCCAGTATCAGGCAGAACTTTCATTTCCAGTCTGCTGGATCATTCTGTGAGTGCTGCTGAATCTTCCTGCATTTCAGTGTAGTGGGATTTAATCAGAGTCCACAGAAGGAAACCCTCTCATCTCAAGGCAGGGCTCTGTTGCTGCAGGACAAAGGCTCATCTGTGTGTCTCCATCCTCAGGCACAGGCAGCTCCCAGTGCTCCCCTCTGCTCTCTGCCAGCTCCCTCTCTTCTCCTGCTGCCTGGAGTTTCCACTTCCATGTGTTCATCTTGCTTCTGGCTCTCCTGCCCTAAACACTTGGATGCTTCCAGCTCTCACCATGCCATTTCAGACTGGGCCAATCAGTATTTCCTTGGGGAGTTTACAGCCCTTGTTTGCTTTCCTAGGCAGCAGTGAGGTCCATCCTTAGCACTCGGAAGGGTTTGGCATAGAACTGGCTCTAAAGAGCAGAAGTCACTCCAGCGGGAGGCTGCAGCTCTTTCTCTCCCCAAGCTGTGTGTGAGGGCTCAGTTTGTTTGGCAGAGCCCATCCTTTCTGCTGAGCTGGTGGAGGCAGCTGCCCTTTGGGTTGAATGTCGGGGCTTTCACAAGTAACTGCATTGTGGTGGTGCCTCCAAAGTAATCCCGTTGGGCTTCTGGGCAGGTCAGCAGAGATGTAGGGACTTTTCCACTGGGATGCCCTATCCCAGACACAAACCTGTGGGGACATGCTAATATATGTCCCAGCATGTATGTATTTTTAAAATCTTGATGCCAAGCCTTTTAGTCTGACAGCATTTAGGTCACAATGAATCCATGTGAATCAGGAATTCTGAATTTGTAAATCATGTGCACAGCTCAGGCTATGGCAATTCACTTTTTAAGGGAGATTTCTGCCAGTCTTACAGGCCCTCGCATTCTGAATCCACAAATGTACAATCCATCTTCAATTTCTATATATAATTACCAGAACTCTAGATGTATAAAAGGTATTAATCAGAAAAATGCAGGTATTGGATTTTGTTGAATTAAGGTAATCTGTTAATTGATTGAAGATGATTCACTGCAGGTTGTGGTACTGAACTCAAGATATACTTTATAATACTTCACTGTTACGATGATTTATGGACTTGTCATTTTATCTTACATGAGGAATTGGGTAAAGTGACCTTGGAAGGATATTTTCATGATTGTTTTTAATACATAAGGGAAAAAAAATTACCCAAAGTACTGCAACACCATAGAAATAATTCAGAACTTCAAAAGTGTTGTCAAATGTCTGTGCTGTAAACAGGATTTAGACAGATATAGTCTGCATAAGGAGATTCTGGCTTTTCACTTCTTTGAACATTAATAAAATCTCTGTGAGTCCATTCCCCAATTTAAATAATGAATGAGCTATTTTCTTAGCTCTCTATCCCATATATACCCTCAAGTAATGTGTCTTATGCACTAAATAAAAGCTGGGAACATTTTTTGGTTTATTTCTTAATGTCCTAGGAGGTACATCTTTATATTGCTGTATCCAGACTCCCAAGGGCATGTATTAATTCTTGGAAAATGTCTGGAAGAGGTAGGCTGCTGCACAGGAAATGTGAATGCCATGTCCTTTGTTATTTCCTTGAATATGATAGTGGTTCCAACTATAGCAACAGAAATATCCTTTGCTTCCCTTCCCAGAACTGCCTTGAAAAGCCAGGTTCTGCATGGAATTGCTTTCCTGGGATAAAGCTGAGGTGCCAGCCTACAGTTCAGATTCCCAGAGCCATATGCCCACACCAGCCTTAAGTCTAAATGTTTCTCTATAGTCTGCATAGTCTATATGCAGGAAATGGTAGGACTTGAGAAATCAAATGAAATGCCTTTTAGACCCACATGGCTTTGCTTACTCCTCTGCCTCCTCAATCAATCGCTGTGCCTTCTCTTCTGAACTGAGGATTTCTTTGTGTTTAGCAAAAGTGTGTCTTATTATTAGAGTATTTAAAATGTCTTGTGCTTCACAGATGCAGCAAAGGGTGCTTGCTGTATTCAGAAGGGTTTCCAACATTATTTTAGATCTGGAATAATGAGATAGGAGAAACAAGCAATACCAAGAGAACAGAGTGAGGAAGAACTGAAAGTTATGAACAGTATATGCCGACATATCTGCTTGGTGTAGCTGGGATGTTTTAAACTATTATTGTTTGGGGAAATAAAAGCCTGAGTCTGTGTCCAAGTAGATGTATTGCATACTGAATTTTAAGAAGGAGGATCTGATTTTCTCTCTCTCTCTGTTTTTTTATTTTATGTAAGAAAGAGCAAAAACAGCCCTTAACTGAGACTGCAGGTTCCAAGCTGGTATAAATCAACACACTTCTGTTGAAGTCAGAGTTAACCCTTCCAGCAGGTCTGGTTTTAACCTGTGTGGATCTGCTTGAGTCATGTTATGAGGAAATCTCAAGGAAAAGTGATCCTTTTATAGGGGAGTGGTTTTTCAGCCAGTGTGACTTGGAATTTTCCTATGGAGCTGGGTGTCAATGGGGACATGACCTTACAAGGGTCACAAACACCTCAGGGTGATGCCACCTCCATTTTTTCCTTCTCAAACCCCAAACTTCTCCAACCTTCTGTCATTCCCTGCACCATGTTGAGAGGGAGGAGGCATTAGTGATGTTAAAAGCCACAGTGCAGAAAATGCCCAAGTTTGAAGTATCAGTTAGCTCTCTACAATGGGTGGTTGGAGAGGAGAGCTACCAAGTGGAAGAGACCTCTGTGGCCCACTTTAGTGCCAGACATTGGTTTTGGGTGCTGAGGTACTCTCTGCTGGCTGAAGTTTCCTGTTCAGTTGTCAGGCAGGGTATTTTGAGACTTAGGAAGGCTTCTGAATCAAGACCTGTAGTGTTAGCCTTCAATAAGAACACTAGAAAGATTTCCAGGCATCTGCCATGCAGTGCTGTGTTAAGATGTAGGGAACAGGAGGGGTTGGTGTGATAAGGAGGATGAGAATCCTCTGCTGCAGCCTTGCACCTGAAACTGGAAGGTTGATTTGCTCCATGGGATAGAAAACATTGGCTTTTCTGTGCAGCCTATAATAGAGGGGTGGCTTAGGACCCTTTGCTGAAGACAAAATTCTTTTGTTGTACCCTTTCTATGGAGTTATACCCATGGCATCATCTTAGGATCTAATTTAACCCCCACTGTGGTTTAAGAGAAGGTTATCTGTCTCCTCATAAAAGCTGCTAAGCTACTGAAGTTCCTTACTTGGCAGGACTTTGCAGTGGCAATATGGAACTGCAGCCAAGCAATGTGGGGAATGGAATGGCAGGAGCAGGACAGAGAACTGCCAGCCCACCCTCCCTGCTGTGTTCCTCAGGAGGTCACTGATCAAGTGCTAAATTCTTAATTTCTTCCTAGATCTCTCCTGTGGAGAGGAGGCCTCTTTGTCTCCTATGGTCCCTTTCCTAGGCTATGGGAAGAAGGGAATTTTTCCTCTTCATCAGCTTCCATGGGAAATTCTCTATGGCTTCCAAGTTTCAGTAATTGAAATAGTACCTGCAAAACTCTCTGCAGATCACATAAGGACAAAATGGGATCAACTCCTTGCATCCCAGAGATCCGTTGAACTTGGTACTGCAAGTGGAAGTTTTTTCTCAGCAAAATTCCATGTCTGAGGCCAAGCTGGTTTAAATGAGATCAAAGTCAAACTACTTGAAGTAGTATTTTCAATTTAGCTCAGCTTGTGTGATGATTCACACCCAACAAAAGAATTAGTATCCCTTGAACTTTTGTATTAACTCTCTTCACAAGTAATTCTAGGGTTGGTTCTTTTGAATTAATCCAGTAGTAATGTTTAAATTAAATTCTTTAGTAGTGAATCACCATATTCAAGGAACAAAATGGAAATAAGTAGAAAACCATTAATCTGAAAGAAATATTTATTAAACAGTTACCATTTTCTTCTCAATAGTTACCCGTGCTTAGCTCAAATTACTTTCTGTGTACAAGGGTTGTCCTCCTATATTCTTAAGTGCTATTTTACTGTGAGAACATATCAGTTGTTTTTTCATAGGAGAATTTGTGATATGAAGGAAAGTGACAGTTGCTGTTTTAAGCTGATTTGGTGGTTTAGATGGTGTTGTTTTGTTTTCAGGATGTGTTTTGCAAGAGGCAAAGAAGAACAAATTTTAAAGCTCAGTAATTTCATTAAGAAGTATTTAATGATCAATTTTGAAATATTGGCCTAAGATATTTCCATGTGTTACGTCTCTCAACATTTTTGTACAATGTACATAGGTTTTTGCAAGAGATGGTGAATTGTGATAGCTGTTAGGAAATCCTGTCTTCAGATAAAGCATGCTGGTGTGCCTTAGGACTCTGTGCTCTAGGAGGATACTATATCTCATTTGGAAGTTTCCATTATTTTGCAGTTTTTTCTGATGACTCCTTTTTTTTTTTATTTTCAAGAAATACAGAACCATAGAGTTGTAGAATCATTTAGGTTGGAAAAGACCCTTAAGATCAAGTCTAGCTGTTAGCCCAATGCTGCCAAGCCCACCACTAAACCATGTCCCTGAGTGGAACATCTGCACACCTTTCCAATGCCTCCAGGGATGGTGACTCAAAATACACACTTCTGATGTTTACTGTGGTCTTGGCTGACCTCCTCAGCACTCATAATCTTCTCTCTATTTTCCTACTCTCCAAGGCCATGTTCACACTAGATATAAAAGTGATCTGTGGGAATGCATTTGTCCCAGTGATAGGGATAGGTATTAGAGCAGCACAAACTGCAGTTTATAAATTAATATCCCACCTTGGTGTCACTGGCAAATCCTCCCAGGAGGGGTGTGGGATACCCCTGTGTGCTGCTCAGATGACTTTGTGTTTTCAGGTTTGCTTTCACTTGAAATCACTAAGATTCAAATATAAGCCGAAGTGAGAAGATAACAAACAGTGATAAAGCTAGATTTATTTATTTGTTAAGACTTAGGTCCTGGAAATTGTGTTTATGCTGAGCTCTGAACTCTGGGAATCTGTTGTGAAATGTTCAGCTGAACAGCTGCAGGGATATGCCCCAAAGGGATCATTCATTGACTTCCTAGAGTGGGATAATTCCACCCTGATGTGCAGCTCTGCATCTCATCTGCCTGGAAATGATACTTCTCCTCCAGCCCTGCTCCCCACCTGAGGCTGGAATATTGACTCTTCCAGGAAGGATATCCCATTCTTTTTCTTCTGGTGTTACAATCTGTTACACTCTGGTGTTACAATCCTCATGCAGAGTGGAGGTCTGACACTTCATGCTGCTTATGTGAACAGCACAAATCTGTTTAATTTATAAGGTTTAGCAAACAAAACACAGAGTATGAATTTAAACTATGACACAAATGTCTCACTTGATGCCTGCAAGTCTGAGAATTATCTACCCTTGTTTTAAATAGATTTCTGAACCTGTGGTGTCTGATTTAGTGTGCATGCAGCAACACTGCATTAAAGGTTACTGAGAGGTGCAGTATTTATTTTTCATCCAACCTCAGGAGAAGGTCCTGTGATAGTACTCATAAAACACCCTCTGTGTTGCATCAGCATTTGTTAGAAAAATAAAATTTAAAAAATCACCACATTTGTAAATAAAAGTATCTGAGAGCCCTGGTTATTTTAATGCCTGATTGGTCAGGGTCTTGGATAAGGTTTTTCTTCCCTGTTGGTTGGATTTGACTCTTTTTTTTTAAACTGAATTTATGCATTTACTCTGTTCCCTGAATGGTCATATGTCATATGAAATAAAGCACACAGTGGTCCTGCTGTTCTTGTTTCCAGTACAAACTTTCAGGTTTGGAGTTTACATTTTCTTGTTTAGTGTGGAAATGATTTTATTTTTCCCTCAGAAAATTCACTTTGGTTTTTGATTTCTTCTGAATTTGGGGGGGCTGAATTCTGCACACATGTGTGCCTTTGGCTGTTCTTCAACAAGTTCTTCACAGTTCACACTGTGAAGTCCTTGAGGCAGATATATTTTTCTTCATGCTCAGAGCCAAGTAGGCCATCAGGATTTAACAAATAAAAGAGTAATGATTATTGATAATCTTAATTCCTAGTAGAATTGTTTTTTCATTGAGAAATTGGGAATACTAATTAGGTACATGTTAGTGCAGTGATTTAAAAAATGTAAAGTAGTATGTAAGTGCCAAGTACTATTATAACTTAAAATCTCCTAGGGAAAAAAGAGATTTGTCAGGAGCTGTAGCTATGTGATGATGAGACATCACACAGACAATTTTTGGAATCTGGCATGTTATCTTTTATACCCACAGAGCAGCCTTACAGGAAGGGTGTGCAAGAGCAATTGTAACTGAAATAGGAAATAGCAATTCATGAGTGCTCCCAAAGGTGCACAGGTAAAATCCTTGTGGTGGTGTTGGTTGTGGAGAAATGAAACAGGGCTGCAGGAGCCAGCTGGGCTCATTAGGTGAGTAGGAATAGGTTTTGGGAATCCCACGTTGCTGCCAGGGCTGGGATAGAGGGAAGCATCTCCAAACAGGTTGATCTGAAGAACCCACTGGTTAGGCTGGGGTGAGAAAGGTGTGGGAGGGAGAGGTATAATCCAGCCTGTCAGAGCCTTCCTGTGCCTGCTCAGGGCTTTGCATCCTCCTAGTGCCACCACTAACTGAGGTGTCATCTGCTGGGGCTGTTCCAGGAGTTGTAGCTCCTTTGGGCTGGCAGTGGATCTTTTTCCACATTGCCGAAGAACAGGAAAGAGTGGGCTTGTTAATTATTATGTAGACAGCAATTACCTACTATCCTCCTGCAGAGAAGGAAAATGTGTTTGAGCAAAGGCTTCTAAATCAGAGCTAAGGCTGCTGCACCGGAGGGGTGCTTGTTCTTCAGCTTCCTGCTCTTGGCCTTTCCATGTGGGGAGAGCAGACTGCTGTACTCCTGGCAGGCTGAGGGCAGCAGGTAGAGGTGTTTCTAGGGAACTTGGAATTTTTGCTGTCCACAGGTGTGCACTTTAATGAGTTCAGTCTGTGTTTGCTAAATGCATCCCTGTGTTGGAAATCATGGGGTTTGTTTTCCTTTTTTGGTATAATGGCTTTGCCCTTAGCCATCCAAGTCCAAACCACACCTAAAGTAAGAGTTTATTGGCAGCTTTACTATGCTCCATAATTCCTGGCATCTTCCATGCACAGAAAATAACTTTATCCTGGAAGGGAATTATTGGCATTTTGGTGCAGAACTATTCTCTGGAGAAAAAAAAAATCGCTTCAGTTCTGAATTTTGACAGGTGGATTTACTGGAAAGTCACTTTCCAAGAAGCAGCTTTCTGCAGGATCACATGGGAGAATAGAAAGTGTTTTGTTTCCCTGTACTGATGAATTTAACTTACATTTTAATACCATAACATGGCTTGGTACGCGCTCTCAGCTGGGAGGATTGTGAAGACATTTATTTGCAGTTGATTTACTTGTAATAATTTTGCAGCATAGTAATGACTGTACAGAATCTGCCTTTTAACAAGAAAAAGTCATGTCCACCTCTTGGGTGAGATGAGTGATTTCTGCCCCAGAGATGATCCTTCTGTGGTGGTGGGTGAGGCCATCTGCAAATCCAGGTACCCCTTCCAGCTTTCAGGCCTGTTTCTGAATTGCCCTGATGCAAAAACCCAAGAAACTTTAAAAGACCCAGTTGTCTTGTGGCACCAGACCCCTAAAAACTGTGCTGCTAAAAGATAGTACAAAAGCGTTGGAGGGAAGCAATTTTCAGACACCAGATTGAACAGCAATAATCTATTTACCCTTCTGTGTTGTGGTGATGGGACAAGATCAGATACAGTGGTTTGATGTTGGATTGAGTTTTCAGTGTCTAGGTGTTTTTTGCCCTTCACTCTCAGGTCCCACAGCTATTTTCTCAGTGCTTTTATTAGTTTTTGTTTGTGAAAGACAACATCTGAAGACCATCTCTGTTATGTCTCATGAAACATGTACATCAAATTTGCTATTTGAGGAAATTTTAGAAATATTAGTGTAGCAAGAAATCTTCTCAAAGCCTGTTATCTGTCCAAATTCTCCTCCCTGCAAAAATGAACATCTGAAAGAAAGCAGGTGGGGTGAATGAAATGGCCTCAACCTCATTGTTGTAATGTTGGACTGCGAATATTTTCTTTCTTGAAAAACATTCTCTCTTCTTCTCTCTTCTTGTACACCCATTTCATTGTTCAAAGGCAGAACGACATAAATAGAAGTAAAAGCTTTGGGGAAAAAAATAAGCCAGTGATCTTTCAAAAATCCAAGGCAGGTAACTTCAGTTAAAGACATAAAATATAAACAAGCAAAAACCTTGGGCAAAATATGAAGATCCTAGTGGATGGGGACACCTTAGGGAGGCATTAACTGGTGTTGCTGCCAAAAGGAACAAACCTCTTACTTCTTTCCCTTTTTCCAGCCTCTTCACTGCCCTCATCTTGTTTTGTACAGCTGTGCTGTGAACTGCGTGTGAAGACTCATGGAAATTAAAATAAACCCAGTCAAATGCAGTTCAGTTGTTTTAACACAGGAGACTTCACTGCCCCTGGTTCCCTGGATAGGTCTTACACCAAACAAGGTTTATACAAGAGGAAGAGGTGGGGTGGAAAAGCAAAAATGGGGCAGCAGTGTTCCCACAAAGCGCTGGCTGATTCTGGCATAAGGTGTGTCTAGAAAGGGCTGGGAGAACATCCTAAAATCCCTGAAATATGCTGAAGCCATGGACCCATCAGCTGTGTATCTCTATTACATCTGGGGGGTTTGCTGTTTTCTTAACTGTTTTAATACGTCAGAGACAATGCCTCTTTATCCAGCATTTCTGCCAGCTTTTTGTGTGTTGCATTGCGGGGCTTGGAATACTCAGAATAGTCTGAGTCCACTCAACCAGGCTGCTCCAAGCCCCACCCAGCCTGACCTAATGATCAGCTGAGGAAAAAGGAGCCTCTTGAGGAACAGAGTGAGCTCAGTGGTTGTGCTTGGGCAGGGAGCAGGACTGGAGAGGAGCAGCTTTGCAAGAGCAGGAATGTTGGCCCATGTGGGTTAAAGATATACAGTAACAGTTAGGATCTGCTGCTACCTGCCAGTGTCTCTCTCAGATACTGGTACTCTTTTATTTTCACTTTATTTCCTATTTAATAGCTCTTGAAACTGTGTCTGTTGGCATCTAGCCTGCGTGCAGTATATAATACATAATTGGTATGTTGATGGGTTGTGTTTCTCTGATTTGAAAGGATGAACATGTTCTCAGTGGTTTAATCAGGATGCTAATGCCATGACAGCATTGATTTAGTGAGGGAATCATCCTTCTGTCATGAAGCCTGATAAGACCCTGGTGGTACTATTGTCCCATTAAAGCAGGTACTGAAGTGGGAAAACATTTTCCATTTGCAGAGCTGACAGTGAGAGCCCAAAATCCCTGCTGGCCTGGAGCTTGCCTGTAAGCCAGGCTTGTTGAAGGCATTAAGCCCATGTGGTTGTCCTTGTATGCAGACAGACACTTAGCTTACAAGAGAATTAATAAACCAAGTATTTCAAGCTGAGTGTGATGCTGACACCCACAAATGTAGAAGCTCTATCTGGGCATTGTTCTACTGCCAACACAACGGGGTTAGGTTTTCAGGGTTTATTTCTAGCTCTGCCTCTTTATTTGTGAGCTCTCCTGGCTGTTTTTAGGATGTTGCTCTCTGTGCACTTAGTTCTCACTCTCTGCCTGTTTCACTGACTGCTTAAGCCAAAAAGAGCTGGCTAAGTACAGCTAAGGAGAGCAGAGAGTGGCAGCAGGTAGTGCAGGCATGAAGGATGACTTAAAAAACATAAATTCAAAATGTTCAATTTTCATAGATTTTTACTTCTAATCACTCTGCTATTTCAGTGTAAAATGGTTACTTAAAATGATCTCGTTCTGTGTTGTGAGCTGGTAGTATTCCAGAGGTTGATGTCCAGAACAAGGATTCATGGCTCTGGTTGCTGTTCTGACCCTACTGCCAACATGCTGTCTGTCAGTCCTGTGACCTCTCAGCACCTTGACTCTGAGGGCATCATTTACTTTGATGTAATTCTGCCTCTGCCACCATACTTTTTCAGGTCCAGGTTTGCAGGTTTCAACGTCCAGAAGGATGTATATTGTACAGGTGGGGACCTTTCTCGGAGTGCTTGGGTTCCCCTTTGTGGTAATTTTTACATAAAAATACACAGAGATAATCTGTAGGCTGAACAAATATATTAACAATATTCATCATTGACATAATCTCCTTGCCAACTAATTGATTTCTGAGATGTTGCAAACCCAAGTTCTTGCTCATTCTTTAATCACTTAAAATATAGAGCGTTTGCTTAGACTTTAAAAGGTTATTAATGAGTTCCATGATCATTTGCACGATCTTTGAAAGGTGTCTCAGTTTTGTATTGACTTTACCTTAAGCTATCTTCCCATGGAATATGGAAACATCATTTAATGCTTGCCAGAGTTTCTGTCAAGCACGGAATATTCAGTGACTAAACCCCCAAGCTCTTTGGAACAGCATCTCCCAGATCCACTGTGCTTTACTTACTTGGGTCCCATTTCTTCAGAGCAAGGAATAAGGTGAGAAAATCTCCTTGAACATTAGAATGTTGGCTTTAAAAATGTATTTGTCGTTTTATTTCTTTCAAAACTGTATATACTTCAGTGTATAGTATCACAGAGTGTGGTTGAAGTGATGGCAATACTCACTGCATTGCATTGCAGTTTTTAAACTGTGTGTTATTCTGAGGTCATTAATACTTAGTTCAGAATCATTACTGTTTAGTCCAGGATAAATCTCTCAGTCAAGGCAATGCTTTCAGCTGGACTTCTGGTATCTTCACGCTGTAATTTTAAACATCAACACCCCAACACTTCATGTGAGAAATAAGCCACAGGCTACTTTTTTACAGAAGTTAACACATTTCCAAATGATCATAACTGACTTGCACTTTTCATATCTATGTAGTTGTTCTCACCACTGCAGAACTGAAAGTGAGTCACCCAAATGTGAGATACATATCAAAGCTCTTCTAATTATTGTAGACAGCTAAAGCACAATGTGAAGACATTATCTTATGAACAGTTGGCCTCTCATGCTTTGTTTCCTCCCTTGTGTAAAGCATTTTACAGAGCTGGCAGCTCTGCAGAGCCTGAACTTGATCTTAATGAGAGGAGAAGCAGTAACACTTTAAATGAAAGGCTCCTATCAGTCATGATAACAAAATGTGCAGATGTTCTTTATTAAGAGCAGAGTAATTTAATTGTTTTTCTTGTATCAAGTACAAGGGAAAAAAAACCATGCTGTAGTTTAAGCCCTTTTAATACCACATTATCAATAGCTGAAGTCAGTTATTTTGTTGTATTAGCTATTTAGCAGGTGGTTTATTGTGATATATACATTCCTAAAGATATTTTTGACATGTTTGTGACATATGCAGGAGACCTTGTGGCAGGCCAGTCCTCAGTTGCCCTGTATTAATTGTTCAGGAGAAATCCCAGTATTTAAATAAATAATGCTTGATGTTCAAGGCCAGGTTGGATGAGGCTTGGAGCAATCTGAGATAGTGGAAGGTGTCCCTGCCCATGGCAGAGAGTGGAACTGGATGAGCTTTAAAGTCCCTTCCAACCCAAACCATTGCAGTGAGGCAGATGAAGCACAGTGACACCTTGGGAGTGTGTGGCAGTATCTTTGCAGTGTACAGTATGAACACAGCTTTTTTTCACTGTAGTTTTGGTACTGATCTATTCAATGAGTTGTCTGCCTCATTTGGAAGTACGGAATATGCAGTTGATTTATGAATTGTCAACAGCACAGAAGCCTCTTTCTTTCCTGCCCCCTTGGTGCCATCCCACTGCCCATTTCCATGGCCTGGGAGTCCTTCCAGCATTTCCCATCACTGGGGCACTTCTAGGCACAGCTGAGGCTCTCCCTGGAGAGTCCTTTCCTCCTTCTTTGCCAATCCATTTTTGTGAGGAACACATGATAATCCAGAAGTTCAGGCTTGTTTCAACAGCAGAGCAGCCTCAAGAGGGAGACTGCATATAAACTGCATATAAACTACGTTCAAAGGCAGCTAAATGTTGTGAATTTGGCGTGGGCACATTGGTGAATTAATTTGGGAAGTGACAGTTTGATTTGGGTTAATGGAGATATTCATATGAACAAATGTTTATTGTACACACCATTATAAATCTTAAAGTAGCCGTTATCTTAGAAAAACTCTCTTTAAATTTCATAATCATACTTTTTTTTTTTTTAATACTGGAAAAGAGAGCCCACCACTGTTGGATCTGGAGTTAAACTGTTTGAATGATTTGCAATAAAGGAATTTGAATTCAATGCTCTTCCCTGTTTCTCAAGTGGGATTGTGGTAGCTATGATTTGTGTGGTGACACCATTAACATGCAGTTTGGAGTTGAGAAATAAAGTGA
The DNA here is from genome assembly GCA_024500445.1 of Entomyzon cyanotis. NCBI lineage: Eukaryota > Metazoa > Chordata > Aves > Passeriformes > Meliphagidae > Entomyzon > Entomyzon cyanotis. The sequence goes on along the minus strand of JAKEPQ010001027.1, from coordinate 25,514,118 downwards.
AGTTATGATCCATGAAGGATGTCAATATTTCAGGATTTTAGATGAACTCTTTCTGGGAAGGAATGCAAGTTTATGGAATTCACTGTGAGCTAAAAGGCAGCCGAGCTGCTGTGGAAGTGCAGATTGACTCCAGCGTGACTCAGCAGGTAGGCAGAGCACTGAGCAACTGCGTGGGCAAGGGAGGGAGAAACAACTAGAAATCCATGAAGGATTTTTCCTGTCTTTCATCAGCACTTTGCTGAATTGATATTGCTTCCATGGTGCGTTTAGGCTTGGAGAAGCTGGGATAAAATGAAAAAAATACATTTTTCTCAGCAAATGCGAGCATTCCTTTTTGAAGGAGAGGTTTTTTCTCTGAGTGCTTAGCTCTTGGCATGTGTGGAAAAGCTCATCGTAATTCCTCTCAGTAGCTGTGTTGGTAGCACTGGGGGAATTGCTTATTATGCACACGATGTTCATCTTGCTGCTGCCTCTTCCTTCTCTCTGCACAAAGTCTTTTGTGTCTTTTCAGAACCTGAAGGTGGGAGCTCTTCTTACTTGTTTCCACAGCCCCTTGCAAACTGGGCTACCTGGTATAACTGGGCCATCCACAGCCTGACATAGAGAAATAAAAAAGTACACATGGCAGCTTGAGCTAGTTTTAATTCATCTTTAGGCAGAACTTAATTACAAATACTTTCCTGAATCTAAGTAGTAGCCTCTTCCCTTTTGTGCTTGCTCCACATGGGAAATATTTAGGTAATATGTAACTTAAAAGTATTTAATAGCTGTTTCACAGTGCCATATCGAGGCAAACTGCAAAGGCTCTGCATAAATCATAGCTGCTTGGTTAGTCTGACATCCTGTATCCTTGAAGTGGCAAACACAGAGAAATCTTTCCAGCCAGATTATTTAATAAGTAATGGTTTAGATAATATCAATGTATGTATTTGCATCTGGTGCAGCACTAAAATTTATAGGCAGTTTTAGCTTTGGGAGCCGATGGTTCTGGCAACTTATTATTCTTCATAATAGCTACCAGGAATGCTGTGCACCAAAATCCAGCCCTGGGAGATGCAGGCCAGGGTGGGAGGGAACTGCAGTTTCCTCTCAGGAAAGACTTCAGGGTTTGAGGAGTGGTACAGCTGGGGGGAGCTTCTGGTCCTGTGTCTTAAGGAGTGACTGAACTCCAGTGATGCCCTGCTCAAAATGGTGTTTGTAATGAAGACTTCCCTGCAATCTGGAGATCCAACACAATGAACTGGCTTAGGACATGGCATGCCCTGGGAGGTAGTTTCTGGATTTGTGGGAAGGATGGGCTGGATAATGTGAACCCTGACTTCCACCAAAGCAAAGTATTTGGAGCCAAGCTGGTGGCTTTGCTATCCTCTCTGTCAGAAGGAACATGTGAAAACACGATTTCTGGGTCTCAACAGCATGTGTTTATGTATGTGCATTGTGCCAATTTTATAATGTATCAGGGAAGTGGTTTCTGTGGTTTTGTGGTGAAGACATCATCTCTATTTAAGAAGCTCCCCTGCTGATTCCTGTTGGTCCCAAGATCAGGTAGCAGGTTGGGTGAGAGCTGAATACTTGGAAAGGTTATAAAGGAAGAAGAAAAATCCCCATATTTTATGAAACAAGTTACTTTGTCTTTGGTTATGTGTAGAAGTTGGTCAAGTACTGTCTGAAAGAATTCACATAATAAATTATCCCCTGTGATGTTTCAGCACCAAAGGGGTAAATCAAATGGTCAGCCTCAGAATAACCTTCTTGTTCACTTCTGTGCTCGTGGTTCAGTCGATGGAAAAGGTATGGACTTGTGCTTGCAAAATATTCCATTTGCACACCTTTTCTTACCTGACTGGGAGGTTTTAACTATTGCCTGTTAGAATATGCTAGTGAATTTTCTATGAACTTAATCCTTTTGGATGGTAGGAGGAAGGAATAATACTGCCTTATTAAAGGAATGTAGCATCATTCATATCAGTGCAGCTTGAGAAAATAACCCCTCCAAGGATTTGGGTTATCTTCCTCTCTCTATTTTTTAGGTTTTTTAATAGAAAATAAAAATTTAGTTTGCCAGAAATTTATTTCAGGAAAGTGATAAATGAAAGAGAATACATTGCCATACAAGTTCTTCCTGGCTAGAAACATACATGGATTTTTGCACTGATTTCCAAAGACTGGAGTAAGCACCAATGCTAGGCATTCTTTAATAATGTGTGATATTTCATTTATCTGTTTTTCTCCCCTTAGTAATAAGGAATCTTTTCCTGAAGTGTGATTACTTTATTTACAGTTTTCCTCTGATCCATAGTTCCCTTCTATACTAAAGCTATGGCAGGGCAGAGAAAATGCATTTTTCACGGTTGCATTATTTTCTTTTCTAATTCACTAGAAACCTAGACACCCAGACACGAAATCATACCTTTCAAAGAATTTGATTAATGCATTTGTTTCTGCACATATGCTCCTAATGTCAATAATTTCATCTCCACTTTTGAAGATGTGAAGATGTGTTGATGGATACAGCTGTTAGCACTGGGAAAACTACTTTAAAAGTGGGGTTTTTTGTATCTGCTCATGTGGCATCAAATAATCTGTTGATTCTCAGAAACAGATGCATGTTTAGCTGTGTGCTGTTTAAAGTTAGCAGTCCTGAGTTCAAGACACAGCTTTAAAATAGTGATTGACATTTTGTTTGATGAGAGCCTTAGTCCCAGGAATAGGATTAGCGCAGGTCTGCGGCTGTCAGGGCTTTCTTGAGAAGTTTTGCTTGGGGCTGCACAGTGTCCACTTCATAGTGAGTGAAAATGGGGGGTAATACTAACCAGGAAAAGAAAGAAAGGTGTGTTGTGTTTGGGACTGAACTGTAACTGGTCAGGACATGTAGAGAATCATGGAATGGCCTGGGTTGGAAGAGACATTAAATCTCAGCTTGTTCCAGCCCCTGCCGTGGGCAGGGACACCTTCCACTATCCCAGGTTGCTCCAAGCCCTGTCCAGCCTGGCCTTGGACACTTCCAGGGATCCAGGGGCAGCCACAGCTTCTCTGGGCACTCTGTGCCAGGGCCTGCCCACCCTCACAGGGAAGGATTTCTTCCCAATATCCCATCTCACTGCCCTCTGGCAGTGGGAAGCCATTCCCCCTTTTCCTGTCACTCCAGACCCTTGTCCAAAGTCTCTCCCCATCTTCCTTGCAGGCCCCCTTCAGGCACTGGAAGGCCACAATTAGGTCACCCCAAAGCTTCTCTTTTCCAGGCTGAACAATCCCAATTCTCCCAGTCTTTCCTCTGCCTCAGTTAAATGAAAGTAAAGAGCTGAAAATCAGTAGATGGCTGAACTTGCTCCTGTGTGAATAGTTGCTGCTCCTGCTGGGATTGTTCCTTGATGATCTCTTTAGCTCTTTGACCTCTGGTTGTTGGTCCTCACTTGGAAGTTTCCTTGTTCTATCAAGCTTTCCTGCTCCCAGTCTAACTGGGTTTGTAGTATTAAGTCCCATCACAGTATTTACTTGCCCACACCTGCCAAACACTTGTATTTCTCCTTGCTGGGAAGAGAGTGTGGGTGGAATTTGCTAATCTGAACAAGTAGTTACACGTTTCAGTTTATTTAAACTATTCTTTAATGTGTAATGACATGATTTTGTTTTGACAGATGAACGTTGTTTCTGTAGATCTGCAGTGACATTGCTCCATTTTGACTTTGTGCTGTCAGCTTGGTGCATTTATCCTGACACTGTTGTATTTCCTCTTGATACCTTATTCTTGATTTGACATTGCAGTGCCACCTCCATAAATTCGTATTGACGTTCTTAACTCATTTTCTTCATATTTTTTCAAAGTGAGTGAAAGCCTGACACAGTAAGGATTGGGAGCGATACAAAGGCAGAATTGTGGAGATGTATCACAGGAAAATGAAAAGGGCAGAGATTGTGCTCAGTGGGGAGAATCCAGGCGTGCAAGATGCATGGGTGGTGCTTACAGGGAGCAGAGAGACGTTCTGGGAGGAGGCTATCTTAGAGAAATGAAAGTCAGCACAGCCTTGGCTTTTCCAGCTCACACAGGCAGTTCCACCCACCCTTTCCTCTTTTGGGTTTCTTTCTTAGCTGTTGTCCCTACTATGTGTGTTTAATGAGAAATATGCAAACCTTTCTGTGAAGTACAGGAAATAACATATCCAGGAAGGGGAAACATTGTGAACCTTGAACATGTTTAGTTAAAACCCCTTTTTTTTTCTTTTTTGTAGTAATTTAGTAATTTAATGCCTAAGATTTTTTTAATCAAGCCTGTTGCCAAGTTCATTTTTTTCCTCCATGTTCGAGCACGCTTCATCAAAAGCATGTGGAAATGGAGGCAAAGTTAATGACACACTTGTATCTCCATTTTGCCATCATCATAAAATCCTGAATCCTACTCCAGATGATTAGTAAATAAGATGAAGTAATTTAGCTGAGAGAATTGACTAGCTACAGTGCATGAACTGTAATTGTGATGTTAATGTCAAATACAGTTTGCTATTTCCAGTTCTATTCTGCTCTTGAGCATGAAGTTTTCCCTTTGGAACCCCTGTGGAAGTAACTGGAACCTGGGTCTTGAGGGTCCCAGCCAACAAAGTTTATTTTGGACAGTGAACTGGGGAAAAAAACATTCATATGCTTTTGTGTTAAAGGATTCCATAATGCAGGCCATGAAGAGAGACTTTTTACACCCTCTGGGGCAGCCAAGCACTGGGACAGAATGTCTGGAGAACCTGGCAGTCTCTGTCCTTGGGAGTGTTCGACACCCAACTGGATTAAGTTTTGAGTGATTAGAGTGAAGATGTAACAACAGTACAGGTCAAAGGCCTTATACCTTTCTGGGCTGTTTATTTTTGATTTGTCTAAGGCAGTAGAAGTCCTGTCCCTGACTCCATGATCACCCAGCCCAACAGAGTCACCATGGATGCTCTCCATGTGCACAGTGGTCAGCAGTTCCAGGCTGGAGAAAATAGGCAAGAAATGTCAACAGGGCCAGTAAAATGTGCATTTTCTTGTCTGGAAAGTTGCTCATATGCAATGTGAAATAATAGGTTAAATGGAGCTCAAGACAGCGAAGAGACTCATCTCTTCCAGTCTTGTGCTTTGTCTCTCCATTTTTCCTCTCTGGAAAGCTGTGGATTCACCTTGACATCTAGATGATAATTTCTATTGTATGTGGACTTAAAATTAAACCACTTCACATTTTATAAAACAATTAGAAAAAAGGGGGAAAAGATCAGTGTGTTTTTCATAAGAGCTTTCTTGTCAAGAGTACAGAGCTCACTGAAGCGGCAGTGGGGATGTTGAGGGGAGGAAAGAGAATTGTTGTTATTATTGCAAATGTCATGATCTGTACAATCTATGGGATGTATCTGTAGTGTGTGCCAGAACCTGGCGATCTCAATGGACTAAAAGTGAAGGGGGAAAAGGTATCTTTAGTTAAATATGTCTACATTAATGTTCAGCATTACAGTTTAGACTTTAAACTTTGCTGAAATGATTTGGCAGTGGTTTATTGTTGGTCTTCAGCAACCTACAGGGATGTAGGCAAAATGATAACTTGAGAGTAATTGTGATTTTTTTATTTAATTTCTTTTCATTTGCAGGCTTAAAATGGTTCAGCAATTTCTGCTTGCTGTTCCAATGTACCTACAACAACTATTAATAATGGGCTTTTCTCTTTTCCACCTCCCTGTCTCTTCTGTTAGGGAGGTGAGTTATTTAATTGTGCAGCATTTTTGACTCATCTACTCATAATTCTTGCTTAGTTACTGGGAAACATATGTTGGTGTTACACCTAAATGATTATATTTTGAAAGTGAAATCTTTGCAGCTGTCAAGTGATAGTCTAGCCCCCAAAATTCTGATTTATTACCTCCACGTGGGACTGTGCTTTTTAAATTGGTGGGTAATACTTTAGCAGCAGCACAACCTCAAAGACCCCAGTTTTATTAAAGCCTGTGGATTAGGCTCTCAATTACCTTGAGCTCCAGTTACAATTAAACTTAAGTTGGAAGAAATTACTGGCCTGCTGTAAAGGTCTGTGGAACAAAAGAAGATGAGAAATCACGTTTTTTCCAGCAGGCACCAAAACAAATTGCACTTGGTGTTTCAAGTGGTCAGGGCTAAGCTGGGCTGCAGCCAGGCTGGGCTCACTCTGCTCCTTCCACTGCTTGGTGCAAGAGGAGCATGTGAAATACCCTGCAGACTTCTGGATGAGTGGAAGTGAAGTTCCCTGCAGAGGGTTTTGTAATCCTTGTTAGTGCAGAGCTGAGGAGAGCTGGGGATGGGAGGTGTTAGTGGGAAAAGCTGGTAGTGCCAGATCTGTGGGGAGCCATAGGGATGCTGCCACTGCCAGACTGCCAAGGGAGTCCATAGATACCTCGAAATATCTTTGGGGTTTAGTTCCTGCTGTAGGGCTGCTATTGAAAACCTCCCAGAGCAGCACAGCTGTTGCACAGGATTTGCATCTCTGATACAGGGTGTGCTGCTAATACAGGTCACTAACCTAGGGGCTTTAAACTCCCCAGAATTTCCATTTATATATACTGGTGTGTATTTAAAAGTAACTTTTCTTCCCCTACTGTTTGCCATAAGATAGCATCTGAAATTGCCTGGCTTTATGCTGTACTTAAACCAGAAGACATCTCTAGTAACTTGGTGTTTGGTAATAATTATAAAACTTTGGCTGCAGAGCTGCTTAGAATTGTGAAGAATAAAGCGATGAATTTTTTAAAAAGGGAAGAAGAGGGGGAAAAGGAAGGAAAAAATGTACAATGAAAGATTAATTAACATACAACTTTATTAAAATATAAATATAGGATGCCATTATACATCATGCAGCTATGAGAAATGTTGTACTGTTTGACTGCAAATAACTGGTAATGTTGTAGCCCTAATTCTGTAATCCCATTTATGACAATACTCTTTCCTTTTGAAGCCATTAGGATGCAGTGTTTGTCTTTACACAGCAGTTTGCCAGTAGCTGAGTCTCAGGACTGTATTATAGCATCAATTTTGAGCAGAACTTTCCATTAATCAATAATAAAGCCTGCTTTGAAAGAATCCCTAGCTGCTTCCCAAATCCGTTAGTAATTTATTGTTAAATGTAGCATTGGTATTTTAACAAAACGATTTCCAAATCATTGAAATTAAAACCAGAAGGTTTTTTTATAAGGTGTGTGTTAACTTTCTACAAGGTTAATTGTAGTATGTCATTTTGTTTATGTCATTTGGTTTATTTCATTTTGCAGCTTCCCTCTGATTTCATTGTATTTCTTTACAAAGCTGCAGTGTGCATTTGGGCAGGGGAGGGAAAGGATCAGTTGTCTATCCAATTTTTTGGTAAGAGATGGAAATAATTTGATCTGAATGTGCTTGATCACTTAATACCCAAAGCATTATGGAAGGATTCCTTTTTCATAGTGATACCTTTTCATTTTTCACCTTATAGAGTTTAAATGGGATGAGAATTTCTTTGCCACCTATAAAAGGGGAACTGAGTCTGTAAGAAAACAATATCCAGGTAAGTCTTGTGACTTCTGCTCTTGCAGGAATAAGAAAAAATCTTTGGTATAGTGACGTATAACACAATCATGTCCTTCCCTCCTCTGGTACTGCAATGAGGAGGTCTTTGAGCAGAAAACAGCGGTAAAGTCGTGGAAGGGACTTTAGAGGGACCTGCCCTGGGCAGGGACACCTTCCACTATCCCAGGCTGCTCCAAGCCCTGTCCAACCTGGCCTGGAACACTGCCAGGGATCCAGGGGCAGCCACAGCTTCTCTGGGCACCCTGTGCCAGGGCCTGCCCACCCTCACAGGGGGGAATTTCTTCCCAATATCCCATCTCTCCCTGCCCTCTGGCAGTGGGAAGCCATTTCCTGTGTCCTGTCCCTCCATCCTTTGTCCCCAATCCCTCCCCAGCTCTCCTGGAGCCCCTTTAGGCACTAGCAGAGGCACTAAGGTGTCCCCAGAGCCCTCTTTTCTCCAGACTGAGCATTCCCAGCTCCCCCAGCCTGGCTCCAGAACAGAGCAGAGCAAACTTGAGTAAACAGTGCTGATTGCTCCAGTGGACTTTAAAGAGAGAGCAGGGAGAGAGGCAGTGCTCAATGCCCTGTTCCCATATGTTCTTGGAGCCAACTGCTTTACTGAGTGAGTTTAACAGTAGTCTCAGAGGAAAAGCCCTGCTGGTGAACAGAAGGCAGGCAGCACTTAACTGATTTTAAATATAGACTACCACTGCTGTAATAAAAAGAAAGAAAACCAGAATGTCTGGTAGATTCACAGCAGTTTTTTAGTTTAAGTGGGCAGAACACAAGTAGTGGAAAAAACCAGGGTGCTGGAGGGAAAGCAGGCTTGACTTGAAGTAAGTGGAAACCTTTAGAAGTTGGAAGAATCCCCCAGGAGCTGCTGAGCTTTGTTTGCCTGTCCCAGAAACACCTCACTGCTCCTTGTGTGTTGTAATTCCCCATAAAATTCCATGGAGGGAATGAGGCCTCTCTTCCCACTGCCAGCAGGGTGTTGTAACAAGGGCTCAGATTCCAGATGACTTCATTGACTCGCAAATGGTTTAAAGCATTCTATAGTGAATATCACATTCACTATAGAATGATGTTAAAGCACAAATGTTGTGAAACAAATCACAGTGGTCAAAATAAAGAGGGAATGAATGAGGCAGATTGGCTGGTGTGCACCAGTTGTTTTGTACTGCTCTAGTCATGCAGAACAGCTGTAAATACAGTTTAAACAGCCACAAAGACCTCAATTATTCTCCTTCTTGTTCATGTAGATTAGTATGGTCTTGCTCTATAGCTAAGTGATTTAAACAACAATTCTGGGAGCGACTGATGAGGTTCATTTACACCAGTGTAAATCTACAGCTTTTGAGTTTTGATTAAAGTTTTATGTATCAAGCTATTCATCACTCCTTTTAGATGTTGCTGTTTGTGGAACTTAGGGATGATCTTTATCCATTTAGTGAAGTGGGAGAAAAATCTGAGAGATTTTTTTAAATGTTTATTCTTGTAGCATATAAAACTGGTGTATCAGATTACAGCAAATCTACCTAGAGGCTAATTTAAAATATTTTTTTAAAACATAATGGTAAGAGAGATTGTCTGTTACCAAGTAAGCAAACTGTGATAGTTATCTTTTATTACCAATATGAATTTGGATTCATTTTAGAACCGGTAATAGAAAGTTTTCCCTGAATTGCTCCACAAGAGCTATCACTAACCTGGAGGGTTTCAGGTTGGAATTACAAGCAATCAGGTATTTAAAAACATGTTTGTTCTTAAACTTTATTTGATATTCCATTGTTACGAGGGGATTGCAGTAGGACTCTAATACGGGCATTGCAGTATTATTTGGCACAGGGTGCTCAGAGAAGCTGTGGCTGCCCCTGGATCCCTAGAAGTGTCCAAGGCCAGGTTGGACAGGGCTTGCAGCAGCCTGGGATAGTGGAAGGTGTCCCTGCCCATGGCAGGGGGTGGAATGGGATGGACTTTAAGATCCATTCCAACCCAAGCCATTCTGGGCTTGGAAAACATCTGTAAATTCCAGGTTCATTTTTCCTAGCAGAGTGTGTTTGAGACAAAGAGTACATTTCACTCTGAAGAAGTCTCATTTTGCAGTCCAGGACAGCACACTTGGTTTGAGCAGGAAGGTAAATGAATGACAGGACAATGACTTTGGAGACAAAGAACTGGACATTGCCTCATGTAAACTGCACAGCTTCCCTAATTTCATCAGCCTTGCCACAACTAACACATGAGTTCTTGCATATTCCTGAAGACAGACAAGACTCTGTAGTGAGTGACATTGATCATCTTGCCTCTTGTAGGCTTGTTGAAGTGAGAGCCACTCTGACTTGGGGCTGCTCTTGGCTCTGGCATTTCAGTATGAGTCCCTAGTCCCTCATCTTGGTTCCTTTGACTATTTAGCCCTTTGCTCCAACCTTCCTTGTTTGACATTGCCATTTGGATTTTTTTACATGCAGCAGAGTCTTTCTTGGTTTCACCTGCTTGCACTTAGATAGTTTTATTTCTCTTCATGATTCAGATTTTTTTCAGAATTATTCCTCTCCCTAATTTATAATGTATAGAGTATATTTTAGTGACTCACTAATCTTTTTTAATTTCCAAGTGTCTCATAGTTCCTTCTGCCTGACGTTGCCCAGTACCTTTAATGATTTTGTATTTAAAACTGCTAACTCTGGTTTCTCCTCCTTCCCTCCTGTGGTGTAGCCCTTCTCACCCAGACTCCTGACTGCCACTGTTATGCCAGCACTGCTGTTTTCCTAGTACAGGTGAGTTTGCATTCTTAACACACAGCCTCCCTAATCCCTTCATTTCAGTTTTTGTTATTCTTCCTTCACGGTCAAGTACTTCATTTATGGTTTATATGTTTCCATCAGTCTGCCAAACCCAGCTGAGTGCCAGGGTCTCCCTCTGCATCTATTTCCTTTTACAGCTCACTGGAGGAGATTTCTTTCTCCTGTCTCTTCTCAGGAACAGCTACTGCTGCTAGTTTTCTTTAAGGTTTAGCCACTCACTGCTCAGATCCATCTCTTCATCCTGTCCAGCTAGCTTCTTTTCTCACTATTACTTAGTCCATACTTCTCCCTTTCTTTTTTTTTTTGGGACTTTCCCTCCCTATTAATATGGTCTGAAAATACATTGTGTTCGTCAGATTTACTACAAAGTACACCACGGTCTGGTTCCTTCTGTTTTTAACAACAGAAACTGTTTCAGCAAGCCTAAAATATGATTTTTTGATCAAAGATTGCAGCCTTTGCCACTTGCTTTCTCATAGATAAAGCTCATCAGTCCTTCACCCTTCTATCATAGTTTCTATTCCCTTGTTATTGCAAAGTCCCCTGTCTCTGCCATTACTCTCCCAGCTCCTTGCATCATCATTTTTGTAGATATTTCCCTTGCTTCTTCCTGTAGTTTGCAGGAATGCTGTGTTGCTTTTGTCTGCCTACTGTCTGTGAATCAGATCACTGCATGACCTCCTCTCCTCAGACATGGTCAGGTGCTATTTTTATGCAGATGAGTTGCAAATCTGTTTGTCAGCCCTGGGTTTGTTTGCCTCTGTTCAGGCGTGTATTTCATCTTGCATCTCCAGCACTTCTGGCCTGACAGCTTGTGATAACAAAAGCAAAGCAGAGCTCTGTATCTCTCCTGGAAAACTCTCTCTTGTCCCTCACTTCTTATCCCACCTTCAACATATTCCCATCCACAGCCAGCTGGTGTTTGTTATCTAGACATGTTGAGTTATGAATTCTTCTGCTCCAACTTTAGTGTCACCATTATCTCTCCCATCATCTACAATGGTTGTCCCTGGTGTCATTTTTTCCTTCCCTTCCATTTAGATTCTTTCTAGTTCTCACTGCATTCAGCTGTGCACAGAAAGGTATCCTGCATTTTCAGAGTTCCACGTGGATTATTTAATTGCCTTCCTTGCCCTCACCAGTAAGAGGCTCCTCCACTCCTGATGGGATCATCTTTATCTGACTCTGTTGGGCTCACTGGAGTAGAATTTCTGTTTGCTCTAAGTTATCAGGGAGTGGTTTTGTACTCTTTTCATCTATAAAGCTATTGAGACCCATGTTACATAGCTGGGAGTCTACCTTAATTTCCTCTAGTTCTTCAGAAAGTTTTCCTAACCGTTCTGTTCCCAGTATTTCTTTCTTTATGCTTTCTCAAACACCCCTCCTCTCTACCTTCAAATTTAATTTCTTAATCTTGTGGCTTTGAGACTTTTTCACATATCCTTGCATAAATATCTCTTTAGTTTTCCATCTGTGCAGCATTTGTCTAATCTTTTTAGTAAGATAAGGCCAATAACTTACTTTTTACTGTCCTCTTTTATTGGGATTTTTAATGCTATTAAAGCACTGTAGATATTTAAACCATTATCAGTAATACCTCATAGGTTTTCTTTTCTCTTTTCAAATACACTTTAATGGGTTTTAGGCATAATTGTTAAAATGAAGATCATAATATACTAGAAATAAAATACACCTGTTGCAATTAAATTGCACAGAAATCTGTGAATGGGAAGCAATTGCAAATCCTGCTTGTGTAGGCAGGCAGTGCCCATGGCTTTGGAAAGCTGGCAAGGTCATTTAAGAACGAAAAAGCCAATAGTGGATATGATGTATAGGTAATCAGACAAGGAGTATGGCCTTAAAGCCCATCCAGTGCCACCCCTGCCATGGGCAGGGACACCTTCCACTATCCCAGGCTGCTCCAAGCCTTGTCCAGCCTGGCCTTGGACACTTCCAGGGATCCAAGGACAGCCACAGCTTCTCTGGGCAACTGTGCCAGGGCCTCACCACCCTTGCTAATACAAGAATAATTTTTTTGTAATAAAGTGATTATTTTTCCCTGTGTCCATATGGTTCTCACATAGGAATCCTTCCTTGTGGGGGGTTTAGCAGATCTGTCTCAAATCTAAATATCTCCTCTGAGATTATGTGGTTTGGGAATATGGAGCAAAAGAATGAACAGAATAGTACTGAGTCACCAAGATCAGCTCCTCTTGACTCAGGAACTGGAGTCAAAGAAACTTAACTGCTAAGTGTAATACAAAATATCTTCCTTGACATTTCCTCAGTACTTCAGGACTTCAAGTAGCAGCTCTGAGCTCTAGGTTGGCCATTACTGCTCAGAGGAATATTTTTGAGATTGTATAAAGGGCTGTGTGACAACATCAGCTCAGCACTTCATGGTGGTAAAAAATGTAAATCAAGCTGGAAGAATCCTTAATAAAGCGATAGAGGATAAAGCAGTGATATTTACATGCATGCTTTGCCAACAGCTGGAATTAGTTTGTATAGTTGTAGTCCTCACACCTCAAGGACAATCCAGTGCATCCATAAGGTGTCCAGAGAGGAACAATAGGGCTGTGCAAATGCTGCTTTATGGGGAACAACCAAGTAAGCCAGGGGTTTTCAGCCTGGAATACAGGTGGCTCTAGAACTCCTTTGGAGGAGTGAAAAGGTGTTGGGAGCTATTTCAGTGATGTTTTTGTTTTGATTAGATTTTTGTTGTTGTTGTTTTTGGTTGGTTTGGTTTTGTTGGTGGTTTTTTGGAGGGGAGTGTTGAGATCAGGTTTTTTTGCTGTCTCTTCTAACACAAGAACTAGAAGGGATGAAATATAACCAACAAGAGGCACAGTGAAAGCAAACATCAAAGACTGGTCGTTCTTGTATTGTGGATGTTTGCAGAGGCTCAGCAGGAGATTAGACAAAGCTCATGAGAGCAGAGGTTTCTGGAGTTCCCAGAGCATGGATCCAGCTCAGGATGTATGCAGCTCTGAGCTGGCAGTGCCTGACAGCTGGGGGGCAATGGTTCCCATTCTGCCCTGAACTCCCACTCCTGGCAGGTGTCAGAACCAGACAGAGGTTATGTGGCTCCTGGAGCAGAGCAGCAGCACTGCTGGTTTGCCAATACGCTCAGCATTATGCGCAGTAGTATTTTATTCAGACTAAATTTAAAGAATACACTTGGTTATGATCAGTAATGAGTTTTAATTTTTTTAAATTCTATTCTTTGGACACTGCATTGGTGGCACATTTTCATTTGCATACCTCAGACACTGTGGTGAAGAGGGGGAAGATGTATTTTATTCTGTGAAAGTAGAAGAGAGGGATCACTTTTCACTCTAACAGGTTTTCTTTCAAGCAGTAACACTCAGCTTGTTATATTTTTCATCAATCCATTGCAGGCTCTGTGGCTGCCTCACATTTCTTTCAAATAACAAGGTCTTAATAATCAAATTCATGTTGATCATCTTACTTTCTTTGTCTGACATAATCTGCTTTAGTAAGTAATCTGAGGCTTTCTTAATGATGAACTTGAAGGTTGGAGGTTCACCATTTTTGCTTAATTATCTCCATAATCCACTGATTGAAAGCAGTATTTTCCCTGTGTTGTAACAGACCTCGGGGTTTTCCAGCAGGGTGTTTAATTCAGGTGGTGCCTCTTCTATTTGTAACAAGAAAGGAGAGCTCAGGAATTTGCAAAGTGTTGCATTATAGTTACATTTTTTAAAAAGCAAACAAGCCCAAAACAGATTGGCATTGTAGTGTAGAAGCTTACACTCATTTTTCACAGATCAAATGAGAATAAGTAAATTTACATTAACTTTAATGCCTGAACTAGCAGCACAGCTACTTTAAATTCAGTAGAAGAGAGACAAAGCAGATATTCATATCCAAGCATCAGGGTAAGAACATTTCCAGGTGGAAAGTGAAAATTAATGGAGCTATGACAATTCACGACAGCTCTTATATTTGTGTTTATAGTTTGTTTTCCAGCACCACTCAGTTAAAGGAATTAAGGTTGTATTTTTCTCTCCTCTTTAGCTGGCTAGTACTTCTACTTAGCTTTTGTGAACATGATTTCAGAGATTCTATTGCTATTAGCCTGAAAATAGCTTTCTGTTTTCATTTCTGGGAGTGTCATATTTTAGACATAGTGTGCCTCCTCTTGGATGTGTAAGTAATACAGTCTGCCTCTTTGGAAGTAAAATAAAAATAAGTGTTATAACTCCTCAATGAACTGAGGCCAAGAAAATGTGTCTGATGATGAACAACTGTGGAGATCCTCATCATTCCAGAGGTGGGCTGGGAATTTAATCTGGACTTGGCTACCCCAGGGTATGACACAGTATCCCTGAAAGTAGTAATACATCCCAGAGACTGGTCGGGTTGATTGAATTGAGAGACAAAACTAGAGAAACAATCTGCTGAGAATATTGAATATTGTTATTTTTGTAATTTTTCATATTAAAAACTCATTGCCTTTAGCAATTCTGGGGAAACTGTTGCTATTTAAAAGCTGCTGGCTGGAGGTGCTAAATCAACTAACCTATTTTCCTGGTAGCTAATCCCAAGAGTGTGAATTTATACAAGTTTTCACTTTTAGGTTTGCACTTTACAGTGGAGAGGTTTTTTCCTGGCAATTGAAATGGGGTTTTTTCCAGTTATTTAACTACCAGCAGAAAACAACCTGTAGCATTAAATCAGAGTTTGTCTGTAAAAATCAATGAAGCAGCTGTTGTCTGTTTTACACAAATGATCAAAGAAACAAATCTATGATCAGAAAGTTCCCTTGTCCATTTTCTTTTATCAGGTTTGTACTTGTTTTGTTACTAACAGTACAGAGCAAAATGAGATTACATGAGGAGAAGAACCTGTTATCATGGTTATTCAATTTTTTTTAAAACCAGAGCATTTGATTAAGAACTTGACTAACTTAAAAATGGCTTTTGAATGGACACAATTAATGAGTAATAAGCTATAAAGATGTTAATAGGTTTGTTTAGAAGTCCAGAGGCCCTTTCAACACAAAGATGAAGTCTGAAAAGACAGGGGAGAGATGCAGAAAGCTTGTATACATCATATTAGTTACCTCCTCTTTGTTTCCCTTTTCCACAGAGGCCAATAAGGCTGTCAGATTGATGTAAAACTTGTTGCTAGTTAAATTACAGCATGTAGACTTACATTAGTACCTAGTGCTGAAAATGAAAAATAGCTCAGTGCAGAGAAGGTGAAATTTGTTTTATTTCTACAGCTGGTTTTCTTACAAACTTGGGTACAAGTTTTTCTCACTTTTTGGCGTAAAAGAAATGCGTGCTGTGTGAAAAATGGGAGGTTTTAAAACAAAGACACACAGAACATTTTTACCTTTCCCATTATAGTGTCTAAGAATATAGAAATTACTTCCAGGAAAAATGTATCGCTGTAAAGATTAGGCTTAGTCTCTTGGGTTTTGTTTTTAAGTCTGGGATGTGAAAGAATCCTGAAAAGATGAGAAAAAAAATCCCCTTTTGTTTTATAAGAACAAATTATTTCTTTTTCTTACATTTACTGACTTGCATGTATAAAGACTAAAGGAATAATTAAAAATACAGTCTTTTAAAATCAAAATTCAGTAATTTTAATATTTGCTTGAATAATTTTTATTCTGTTAGCTTTGTAAATAATTATTAGATGACCTGTAAGCTAATTTAGATTTAGATTTAGATTGGATATTAGGGAAAAAATTTTCATGGAAAGGTTTGTAAAGTGGTGGAAGGGGCTGCCCAGGGCTGTGGTGGAGTCACCAGCCCTGGAAGTGATCCAAACCACGTGGATGTGGCACTTGGGGACATGGTATAGTGATGGACATGCTGGTGCTGGGTTGGTGGTTAGGCTTGATGATATCAAAAGGCTTTTTTTCCAACTTAATGATTCTGTGATTCTAACTAAAATATTCTTCTTGTTTCCACAAAGAAAAATTCCATCTGAAAAAACACATTTCAGTCTGAATGAATAATTTCAGAACTTCCATTTGGGTGAAAAATAGCTTTTTGAGGTGAATAGTCAAAATGTTTTCTAATGAGATGCTTGAATTATGGGTGCAGTGTGTAACAGAACTCACTATGCCAAACTCAGCAGCTGGGCTGGTTTTTTGGGTTTTTTTTTTTTTTAAGACCTTTTAGAGTCTGCTTTTACATTTTGTGTTCTTTACAAATTAAAATACGAGGTTTATGTCACCTCATAGTGTTTATCCCTAAGGGTGCAGTTGTATAACTCTGCTTTACCTTTCCCAAAACTTTGTAATTTTAAGACTTTCCTTGTGACTCCTTACAACTGGACCATGTGTTCCTTTGGCTTTCCTGACCACAGGAGAAAAAAAAAAAAAAACTTGTGTAAATTGTGTAGCACATGGTTTCTATGCTCTACTCAGTTTGTAAGAGTAAAATTGACTGTGTCTTGTAAGTTTTAAATAGAATCATCAAATTGTCTATATTGGAAAAGGCCTTAAGGATCATCACTCCAACCCTTAACACAGAGCTGCCAAGGCCACCACTGAACAATGTCCCCAAGTGCCACATCCTCAGCTTTTAAATAACTAAATGAGATAAACTGCAACAGCAGTGGTTAAAAAAAGTGGCTTATTCTCTACAGAATCCTACAGATCCAAAAGAGTGTATTAAATAGAGGAGGAAATACATATATTACAGGCTATCTTCCATGGACAACATGTTTTTCTTTGTTGGGTTTTTTCACACAAAGGGCTCAGGGGTTTTCCTGAGCACAGATGGCTTTCAAGTTGTGCCACCCAGTAACTTCAGTCTGCTGGGAAGAGGCATCCTTGTCCAGTGGAGAGCATAATTGAAGGTCCTTCAGTGAAATAAAGTATCTTTGAAGAGACTGTCATGTTAACTTCTCGCTTAGCACATCAAAGTAAGGGAAGGATGCCTTTTTTTCTTGTATATGCAAATTGTGGCTCTCAGTTGTGTGAAGTCCTGCTTCAAAACCTTGCAGATGTCCCAGCTGATTCCGATGGTGAAGGTTTTGTCTTTGGTTATGCAGGAATAGCTTTCAGTTTTTAATGGATGTGTTGGACTTTGGTGATCTCACTGCAGCAAATTGCTTATGGAAATTGAATTCTCACTGGATCTTCCTTTTGTGGTGTTTGTGTTCTCACCCTCAAAAGTGCTAAACAAAAACTGAAGTATTTTCCTTCTTAATCATGATGCCAAGATCACAGAGTGAATGTTGCAGACAGTTTAATGTTCAAAATGTCTGGGTTTCTGTTGGTTTACTGTAAGATATTATTAAATTTTCCCAGTGATGCTTAAAACAGTTGTACAATAAATTGAGGTATCTTAGTTAAATGATACTTCTGGACTCCCTGAGCATTTTGGTTAGTTTTCCTTTCTCCAGATTTCTACTCTCTGCTAGAAAGTGGTATAATCTATCCCAGTGAATCTTTACATGGAGGAGGCATTGCAGGAACCTTTGATCCTTTTCCTTCAGAGCCCTCTCCTCGTGGGAGGGAAGCAGCTGTCTGTGCCTGGATTGAAAATGCCACATGAGAATTGATGCCCAGGAGGTTCCACCTGGACATGAGGCAGAACTTCTGTCCTGTGCAGTGACCAAGCTCTGAACAGATTGTCCAGAGAGGCTGTGGACTCTCCCTCGCTGGGGACATTCCTGGACACAATCCTGTGCTCTGGGATGACCCTGCTGGAGCAGGAAGGTGAGGCCAGAGGAGCCACTGTGGTCCTTCCAGCCTGACCCATTCTGTGATTCTCTGAGAAGTGTTGTCTGTAATCTGGAAAGATAGGGAGAGAAGGGAGAGTACATTTCCTAAAACTGCAGGAAGCACTAAAGGAACTGGGGAAAGCAAACCAACAAAACTTCCAGCATGGAATAACAGAGAGGGGATAATTAGTCTTGCAAAAAGCTCATCAGTGGAGGCAACTCCAGGTGCAGCAAACAGTGTCTCTAGTACCCCCAAGAGTGTTCTCCAAATAAATCATGCTGCTCTGGCAGGTGCTTCTGTGGGCATCAGTAGCTCTTTGAAATCCTAAATCTCTGCAAGGTCAGCAGGAGTCATGCAGGTCCCTTGGAAAATGTGGAATCATGGAATGCACCACAGAGTGTCACTGCTGTTTGCTACTGCTGAGCTCCACTATTCCAGACAGCTCCAGTGCTGGACAGCCATAAAGACCATTAATAATTGCACTTGGACACCACATGGCACCAAACAGCTCCAGTTGCTTGTCTCAGAGTGATGAGTCCTGAGCTAAAGGTGAATTGCAGCTTGAATACAAGATCTACTTCTCCATCCCTCTTATTTCAGGACAAAGATGATCACTGGTCTAGTGTCTTACAAATATTCATTAGCTATCTCCTGGGCTCAGATTTAATACTGCTTCATCCAGATACTGTGATGGAAATTCAGCTGGCTGGATGAATTTATTTCTTCATGATAAGAACATGAAGTTCTCAGCTAGTTGCAAAGCATCTATAAAATTACAAGATAAAATCTATGCTCAGGCCATAAAATGATGGCTTCAGTCTCATACGCTTTGTGGTGTTCATTGGATTATTGATTTTTGGATAGTGAAATGGAAAGCCCAAACACCAGTGGAGTAAGAAATTTGGAACTCTTTTTTTTTTTCCTTTTTTTGTGAATAGCCTATCTTTAGATTTCTGACTTCTTATCCTAAATATCCTTCTAGCTATCTGTTTTAGATTTTGGGGTGATTGTTTTGGGTTTTTTTTAGTTTTCAGGAAGACACGCTTTTAATCAATTGGAATTGTGACAAAATACACTCTTTTATATTCCATATAGTTACTGCAGAGCTCGGGGTCATGGGAAGAATGTACAATAGTTGTAGTCAATAAAAAGCACTCTCTGACCCATCAGTCAGTGTTTCAGTGCTGGATTGGGCAGGCAGAACAAGCTCCTGAAGTGATCAGTGACACTTTCCAGGTAGCTTGTATGATGAATATACACCAACTCTCACTTTTATGGAGTCAGGAATTCCCGTGTTCAGAGACACTTGAAGCTACAAACTAATTCCTTGCCTGGCTTGATGCATTTCCATCATCTTTCTGGGTGTACAGAGTTGCTCAGCTGTGAATTTGCAGTTGAGGCTCTTGAAAATAACGTGTGATGGAATGGAATGGGACAGGGGAGCTGCACATCTGCTCATCTTTTAAAGACTTCCAGGGATGGTGATTCCACCCTTTGCCTGGCACCTTTCAGTGAAGAAATTTTCCCTAATATAGGAAAGAGGACATTTCCTCTCATCCTGTTTCTTATTATTTGGGAGTGGAGCCAAACTGACCCCCACTGGCTGCCCCTCCTGTCAGGGAGTTGTAGAGAGTAAGAAAGTCCCCTCTGAGCCTTCTTTTCTGAGCTCCCTCAGCTGCTCCTGGTGCTCCAGCCTCTTCCACAAATCCTTCTCTGGACAGCCTCCAGCCCCTCAATGTCCTTCCTGACTTCAGGAGCCCAGAAGTGGACACAGGATGGGAGGTGCCTCAGCAGTGCCCAGCACTGCCCTGGTCCTGCTGGTCATAGTAGTGCTGCTGGAACAAGTGTTTCTAAATCCTTTCTGTGATGCTAGGAAGAAAGAAGGGAAAAAAGGTGCAGTTTATTTTATTACCTAGCAACTGATCAAATTTAACAATGTGTGTATAAAGACAAATCTCAGTAAGAGCATCAGCAGAAAAACAAGGCAAAGAACATCTTTCCTGTGTGTATGCAGCTCACAACTGAAGCTTTGCAAATTGCTGGTAACTGTATCAGCATATGATTCCTTCATTTGCATTTGTACTTCAATTAATTTTGTAATTTAATTTGTGCAGTTCTGAATATTTCAGTGTATGTCAGTGAAGGGAGAATCTTTTTCAAGGAGCACAGCTGTTTGGCTTCAGTAAGTTTCTCCAAGTGCTGTCAGTATTTCTGCTTTCAGAATTAATTCTCTGTAGGTGGGTTTGAAGTAGCACCATCATCATTCAAATCTTTCAGTGTCTGTACCATCAGATCTGGGATGTTGAAGTGCAAGCCAAGAGTCCCACTAGCAAGCAGATAGTACTTTCTGGTGGAATTCCTTGAGTTGTGTCTATGCTGCTTCTTATTTTGCATTTCTCTGCCTGTTTGCACTTCTGTGTCTGCTTTTTACTTCACATCTTGCTTTACTTTATTGTTTAGTTAAATTAACCTAATATGCTGTTTCTTTAGAACTCATACAGTGTACTCAACAGCTTTTTGAGTAATCCTGGGGAAGGAAAAGAAGCATTGAAGTGACTTTAATTTTCCTATCACTTTCAGTCTAAGGTTGGAAAAGAAGCAATTGCTACAAAAGCATCACAGTGATTTAAAATAGTTTTTCACACATGTTCATGTGTGTGTTGTTTGTAAACCATCCCAGAGTTTGGGATGTTTGGCTCGTCCTAAGCCAAAATACAACAGACTGCCTGACTGCCTTGGAACTTGCCCATCTTCAGGAGGTTTGATCTTTCTTTGACAGCTTGTGAGGCAGTAGAGAAGTGAAGGCAAAGCTTTGCTCATTATTGGGAATTCTTCAGCTGACAAGGAAGTTGCTGCTGTGTTGGAACAGTGTGATCAGTAGAGTGCTTCACCTAGTTCTGAGTTTATTAAGAAAACATCAAGATAAAACATCTTTGTTTTAGTATAAAAATCCTTGGGGTGCAGGTTCTTGGACCCAACCCTGCCCTAAATACAAACTCAGGCACGCAGTACATGGACTTGTGCTGCATGTGCTGTACATGCCTGCATGGTATTCCTGTTTTCTCACACTTGGCTGCCTGTATTCCCTCTCAGAGGAGAGATCAGAGGAGGGGACCCTTGTGCAGTGCCAGGTCCTTTGCCAGCCCTCACACCCACGGTGGCTTCCATGCTCTGCTCCAGGCTGGCGCTCTGGGGGTCCAACTGCATCAGCTGCTCTCTAATGAGGAAATTCCAGTCTGTGCCATTCTCTCCCGTTGCCTGTATTATGCACTGAGTCCTTCGCTCAGTTCAGCCTCCTCAATCACAGATTCTTGGGGAAGAAAGTCTCTTCCCTAAGTGTTTAACTTCTGTGCTGCCTGATAAATCCCTGCCCCTCGGTGGCTTGAGCACTGTCAGGAGCACTGAGTGTCACAAATGCAAACGAGTTCTGTGCTGCTCTGTCGTTTCTGCTTTCTTTTTACCAACGTGGAGCTTGCTCACTCCTCGTGACTGATGTGGCCTGATGAGAGATGCCATTTCTTATTTTAAAAGGATAAGCTGTGGTGCAGATGAGGATATGCTGAGCTGCAAGCAAGCAAAGCCAGTGGATCCAGCTCAGGGTCGGTGCTTGTGTCTGTATTGGCAAGTTTTGTGGGGCAGTAGGAATAAATCTGAAAATGTTGGTGTTGCTAAATTAGGTAGTGGCCAGGACACTTTCTTTTATCCTTGTTTTCAATAAGAAAAACACCAGGAAAACTCCTGCTGTTTTGTTTGTTTGAGTTTGCCTGTGTAATGTGCTCCTGCCTTATGTTGTCCACCCGTGGCTGGGTGCTCCCCTCACAAACTCACTTCTATTTGGGGATTCTATTAGGGCTAGCACCTCTGTTAATACATACCTGAAATTTAATTTCAAGTTTTTAAATGCTTTTGGTATAATCACAATTTTGACTGTTGTCAGAATTAAAATAAGTTTCAGAAGTCACGGGTGAAAATCTGTGTTTTCTCTCAAGCTGAGGATGCCAAAATGTGACTTTGAAACTGATGATTACACATTGGTGTCCAATTGCCAACTGTGTTCCTCGCTGCCCCGTGAGAATCTTGCAAGGACAGATGGGTATGGCTAACAAGGAGATTAAAGGAGTTACAGGGATCCTCTGTTCTAAGTTCAGAAAATGGATGTAGCAAATAACAGCCTTTAAAAGACAGAAACTCGAATGTTCATTTAAATTAACAACCCTTGGAGAAAAACTGCCTTCCAGAAGTAATGAGAAGGGTTCTTTTAACACTTAATCAGACAAGGTTGTTGACCCATAAAAGAAACTGTGGCAGCTGCAACCATTTGGAGATTTCAAAAGGATATCAGTGAAGGTCAGCACATAACAGGCTTCCTCTAGTCCTGCCTGAAAAGATTTTTCATTGGGGGTTTCAGAATACTCTTGGTGTCATTAAGAATATGTGTAGTTTACATTCATGTTTGTTCCCCTAAAAATGCCAGAATAGAAATGATGTATCTTCTGAAACTTAATGAAAATGGCACAATGCTATACAGAGTTAGAAAAGAAGGAGGAAAAAAGTGTGTGTAAATGGTTTCTTCACCCAGGAGTGTTCCTTGGCATGATGGGATCCAAAGGAGTTGGTAGGAACTGAGAGCCATTACAGTAAGCAAGGAGCTGGACTTTTAAACAGTAATGATTTCCTTTTCAAATAAAACAGGACAAAAAAGAAGATTTTGCTGGCTCCTCTCAATGTGAGAAGAGGTCAAATGTACTCTTTTAGTACTGTTGTAGGCTGTACACTGGGGAGAGATCCACACTAGGTAATGTCTGTGACCCTTTCTGGAGAGAGGGAATAATAAGAAGAATAATACCCCTCAAAATAATAAAAGAATCATATGCCTCCATGAAAGGAAAAACATAATTGAGAAACAGTTTGTGTGTTCTTAAAACAACCAGGGAGGATAAGGAAATTAAGAATGAAATTGTAAGGGGAGAAAGAGAAGTGTCAAATCCCCAGGGGTCACAGGTGTGTGCAGGGTATGCACCAATCAATCCTAGGATGAGCACCATGGCAAGCTCTGCTCACCTGAGTGACCACATTAAAGATGATGTCTGTTAAAGGTTTTGATCAAAACTAAATTTCTCCATTCTGCTCTGGAGTGTTGCTTTCAGTGGCAGGTTTTGACCAAGGTCCATTTGCTGCAGCGTGTAGCAATTTGTATGCCTCAGAGCATCTGATGGAGCATTCTCTAGGCAGCAAGAAAGCAGAAAAAAAACCCTCTGGGGCTGCAGAGTGGTCCTGGTGTTGTTATAATTCAATCAAGGAGATCCAGCTTTTAGCTGTATGCAAGCCAAGGACTTTACTCCAAGAATGGAGTTGCTCTTCATGGAATAATTTTGTTATTACTTGCAACTCAAATTTTGTCATTACTTGCAATTCAAAAACTTTCGTTATTACTAGCGAATCAAGAGAAATATTATGATAATATTACTATTACTGTGTAACTACTGTACTAATAATAGTTGTAACTATTGCTTGTAGTATATAAGCAGATTATTAGTGGGCTTGATTGAGGACTGATTTTGGCCTGAGCCATAAAGAGTGTTTGGATCTGAGAAGGACTTGGGGATGTGCTGGGTGAGAGGCTGGGCATGAGCTGTCCTTGTGCACTCTGAAACCATCCAGTCCTGATGATCCAAACCATGCAGTGTGGGCAGCAGGGGAGGGAGGATTCTGCCCCTCTGTCCCCTCAGGTGAGACCTCACCTGCAGAGCTGCCCCAGCCCTGGGGCTCCAACATTAAATGAGGAATTGATCAGTGGGCTGGAGCCTCTCTGCTCTGGAAACCCTCTGGGTGACCTGGGAATGTTCACCTGGAGAAGAGAAGGCTCCAGGGAAAACTCAGAGCCCCTTCCAGTGCTTAAAGAGGCTCCAGGAGAGCTGGAGAGGGACGTGGGACAAGAGCCTGGAGTCACAGAACAAAGGGGAATGGCTTCCCACTGCCAGAGGGCAGGGAGAGATGGGATATTGGGAAGGAATTGTTCCCTGGCAGGGTGGGCAGGCCCTGGCACAGGGTGCCCAGAGAAGCTGTGGCTGCCCCTGGATCCCTGGCAGTGTCCAAGGCCAGGTTGGACAGGGTTTGGAGCAGCCTGGGATAGTGGAAGGTGTCCCTGCCCATGGCAGGGGGTGGGATGGGATGAATTTTAAGGTCCCTCCAAGCCCAAACCATTCCGTGATTCCCTTTGATTGTATCAGAAAGGATGAAAGCAAATGTCTCTCAACCCAAAAGCTTACACTGATTTTTGTGTGCTGGTTTATGCTAATTTTCAAACAATAGTATTGAGCTGGTGAATTGTTGGCTGCTAAGTGACAGTTAGTTGTTTCCATCTCCTTCAGTTTTATATTCCTTTATGGCAAAAGCTACACGGTGGAACTTGGTCTTGATATAAAATTACATACACACAGAGACAGGCTGGTAGATGAGACATTGCAATCTGGGAGTGTTAATTTGTGATCTGCATGTCAGTGATACTGGGGCCAAAATAGGTTTCTGGATATGATAATTAACGTGTCATTATTAGGATGGATCTCCAGCACTATCTTCTCTTTTTAAATGAGAAGGGCACATGAAAGGAAATGTGAAGGTAGGTTTCATAGTAATTTAAGTATATGCTACGGCACAGGAGGTACAAAGGTTTTCTATTCAGCAATAAATTACTATTTTATTATTATTATTATTATTATTATTTAAAACAGAAAGGAACGGCATTTAGATTGTTGTTTCAGGTTTTTGGGTTGTTTTTTTTGGTTTTTTTTTCTGCTGTGCAAATTGCAGTTCTTCCTGGAAGTTTGCTGCAGTTTGTCTAGCTAAAATTTGTCAGCTATTATCCCTGAGAAATCTAGAATGTTATCTAAACAACAAAAAGCCTGATTTTCTCTGTGTGTATTGAAATGTGAGTGGAATGATTGTTACCTGTAACTTTTTCTGTCTGACATCCTTTAAAAACCCAGCATCTTGACTCTGCTAAGGAAGAGAGCTGAGTGGAACATGAATTCAGAATATTTCTGTATTTTCTCACTATATATCTAACGGCTTCCTGCAGGAGTACATGCTTTGAGTCTGCTGAAATAGGGGGGATTTTATGCTAAAGAAGGGTAACATTATCTCACAACTTTGTCTTTAGCCATTTACTTGTTTAAATTTTCATTTCCATGTGTTCTTGCTTCCTCCAGTCTGGTACTGTGCAAGCATTGGCTGGAATGAGCCTTAAGATGAATAGGTCATGTTCAGTTTCCACCAAAAAAAAAGTGTTTTTCTTTACACCTCTGTAAAAGCCCAAGGAACTTTCCTCCACCATCTCCCCAGGTTCTTCTGTAAAACCAGAAATTTCTTTTTTTGTTCTGTCATCATTCCTGCTTGACACGAGATTTCCTTGTGCTGTTCCTCTCTGTGAAACCAGACAAAAAGCAGCTTATCCAGACAAAAAGGGCTTTGCTGTGGCTCAGCCCAAAGCCAGCAGGAGTGGGACCATCTTTACAGTAGTACCTTTCATCTAAAAAGGCAGAATGGCATCTAGTTGTATGATTGAGACTTCTAGTCTTGGTTCCCTTATGTCAGCAGAACACAAACCCCAGGAAAACCTCATTTTTAATATTCAAAAATTACTGGTTATTCAGAAGAACTTGCCTAAGGGATGTGACTGAACTGTGCTGACCATAAACCTAAAGAAACTCAAGGACTGTTTGATGTCAATATTTAATTGTGGTTGTCATGGATGCCTAAGGAACTTGAAGCCCATGTTATATCAAACTGACCTTACAGACTTGGAGTGATGAGTATGTTGAAATTCTAATGTGTAGCCAGGGATATTTGGGTGCTCCAGCAGGTGTTCCCTTTCCTTTTAATTACACAGCTTCCACCCTTGTTAATATTCTGTTATTGACAGATGTGGTAAAGTTAATCAGACCCATGTAAAAATCATCAGTAAATGATGCTGGGTTTAAAAGGTTCCTGTACATCAATCATTTACACAAAAAATGCTGGGAGAAAGGGGAGATTGCACCTGGTGTTTTTTTGAGTAGGCACAGTAATTGTGAATAAAAGAAATGTGTTCCAGAGCCCTAATCAGAGCTCTGGAGTCAGGTTTATCAAGAGGAGATTATTAACTTGTTGCAGATTTAGGCAAAGCCATGTTTACAGTGGCAGATTCTGAGGATTAGTACAAATATTAACCTAAGTATTATTAAGCTAATAGCATGGCATTCCTACTTAGGCTTTGTTTGAAAGGTGGATGAGTTTGAAGGAAAATAAATCAGGAAGTTCTCTGCTACTGTTGGCACTCTGCTATTAATTTCCTTATTAATTATTTACGAAATGCTGCTTTATTTAGATGAATGGCATGTTTTCTTTTCAAAGCTGGTGATTAATATCAGGTGTGAGGGAGTGACAGCTGGGAGAGGATTTGAAAGCCGTGATTTTGCAAATTAAACCACTGAAGGTGTTTGAGGATGGGCCCTTCAGAAATGTTATCCCTCAATCCCAGTCACCTTTAGAATGTGCATTGCAGAAAGTAAGTATTGCTGGAAGCACCGAGGAGATAACTGAGATGGTAATTATCCTATAAGGAGTTGTTTGTAGTTATTTTATAAAGAATTGATGATTGCTTCTGTGAAAAGCACAAATCTCTTTCAGTTCTTTCGGGAAGAACATAAAGTTGGGAACAAAGTGAGGCTGTGTTGTTCTGTGTTTTAGTGAGCAGTAAGTGATTGCTGCCTCTCCATGAAAATTGTTGTCTCTTCCACGCTGATTAAATCATGTGTGTAAGTCCTGCATCAGGATGAGTTAGAAGGAGTAAATAGTGGGATTTTTCCAGGCCCTGTAATATCAATATCTTTTTGTTGATGATACTGCTATTAGCAGCAACGCTGAGATACTGCAAGGCTCTAATTAAACGCAGACAGCTCAGGTGTAAAATGTAAGATTGATTCAGCAGTCTCCCGGTGGGAAGTTATGCTCTTTTGTTATGCTGTGGTCTGGAACAAGCCGTAATTCTGTTGCCAAATGGTTGTGTGTTAGGATGAACTATTTTATGACAGTTTGGCTGGAAGCAAAGCTATAACTCTGCCTACGTTGTGGGAAGGAGATTGCATTCGGAAACCTTTCCTCGATCGACACGCAGCCCTAGAAACCTCCAAGCCACGTTCATCCCAGTGTGTGGCTGAGGTTGCATTGTGATGGATGTGATGTTGTTCCTTTGGGCGTTTTTGTCACTAATTTCTGCTGTAGAAAAAAAAAAAATTTTTTAATATTTTTTTTCCTCATTAGCTTATTAGCAGTTGGAATATGTAAAATCTTAATAAACCTCCTTCAAAGGTTTTACTTTGAGATTATCTCCTGTGCCCTGTGGATATACGAGGAAGAATTGTCAGATTTTGTACTTGTAAAGTCAATTTGGAATAACAAGATTTTAACAATTACTTTGCAGTCTGAAGGAGGAGATACAACCACTATAGGATTTAGTAGACATATATATATTTTTTTTTTTTTTTTTTTTTCCCCAGAATAACTTGGTTGTGACCCAAATCACACTGAACTTTCTTAGCCCCCAGCACAGAGCTTATGGAACTTTAAAAAACTAGAGACAGTTCTGATGAGTGTTTTCCAGGTGGAGTAACTGTGCTTGGCTCAGTTGGTCAGAGCCTGGTGCTAATAACAACCAAGGCTGTGGGTTCATCCCTGGCTGGGACTCGATGATCCTTGTGGGCTCCTTCTAACTCAGACTATTCTGTGAAATCTAACTGTGAAATCAAGCTGGAGCTCACAGGTTAACAGTCACACTAGTTAGTCCCAACACTAACTCTGTGTCCATTTTTTAATTAACCTTGGGTGTCTCAGGGAACACGGGCAGCTCATACTTGGTGCTTTTAAAGCAACCAGTTCCCATTTCTCCTCACCATCCTGCTGTTCCTCATTGTCACCTTTGCCATTTATGAGGTCTGTGCCCACCACATCTCTCTCTGCCTTGGCACTTCCAGCCCACAGGTTTGTCCTTCTTAATTTCTGGCATGCTCCTCAAAATAAAACCATATTTAGATTGTTTGTACATGTTCAAATGGCACTCACTGCAAGATGCTTGACTGGAAATACAGGAATGGTGTAGTACAGGGCAGGAGTCAGTTTGATGTGGCTGAACACACAACACTATGACCAGCCTGTTTCATTAAAGAATAAGGGGTTCAGTGGCTGCTGATTTTGTGTACCCCCAGGCACTGACTTGTCCCAGGTGGGTTGTGCTGCTGGCAGGGTGTGGCTGTAGAATTGATCCAGTCATGCAGAGGTGGGTCAGGATCTGAACATCCTGATCACACAGAGGGCTCACACTTGCATGTACATTTTGTCATGAAATAGCTACCATTTTTCATTCTAGCAAAAATTAATCCTGTCATCCACCTAAGCTGCTGCTATTAACTAGCTGGTAATGGCATCTAACAAGATGCTCAGGAGTCACAGGGGAGAAAAACAGGACTCCAGTTTTAACCTGATTGACTGGAACACTTAAACATTCACTGGAAAGTCTTACTTTCCTTGTCTTCAATCTATGTTAGACAAGGATTTAAATATAGGTAGTATATACTCTAGCATTTAGCGGCCTTTTGGTAATTTTCATGTTTTCCTTGAAGTGTGTTGAACTGCAACACATAACCTTTCATTTTTCCTGGTAATTAAATATTCTGAGTCTTAATGAACCTATCCCTTTATATTTATTTATTTGGTAGTTTTGTTACTGAGAGTTCTTCTGAAGTATTATCCATAGGACATAATTAAAACATCTGTGTTCTCCCATCTATGTCTGTTTGATACCTGCCTGGTGGAAATGCAGGACCTCAGAACAGGATTCATGTAGATTTTGTGCTTTGTCATACACATCACCAGAGGCTCAGCAGTGTTTCAGGGCTTTAATAACTGTGCTGGAAAACAGAGAAATTAGAGATGGCAATGACAGTGTATGGCCTTGCTCATCCCAGTTCAAGATTTCTCCTTGTGGTGCTGGTGTTCTGATGTGAATTGGTTTAGTTTTCACAGTCCCAGATAAAGAGCCTGTGGTTATCAGAAAATGATCAGGTTTTTTCCATTATATTAAACAGCAGCTTTGTTTTGGCTTTTTTTTTTAGTAAATCTTACATTATTCTTCCACTTTTATTCCCAACCGTGGTATCTTGTGTTTCATATTCTATTCCTTTTACTGTGTCCTCTTTCCTCTTTATTGGCAAAGGCTGACTGATGGTTTTCCATGTTTAGGGGTCTCCAGTAGTCAGACTTGCCCAGATTTTAACCACCACCATCCTGGTTTCCCTTCATCCCATCCACACCCTCCCAGTTCATTGTCTCAGGACATCCCTGCTGTCAGAGGTGCCTTTTTGTCCCACTCTTGGGGCTCTGTCACCTATTCTTCAGGGATTCCAGGCTTTCATTTCTTCCCCACAGCACTTCAGTGTTCTGCTCCTTTGTCATCTCCAAGCTCTGCTCTGTTCCCACTGTCTCTCAGCATTTGTGACAATCTCCTGTTTCTCCTTTTTGCAGACTTTTCCCCTCTTTTTCCCTTAGTGCAGCATATTTGTTTCTGGTTTTGAACCTGAGGGGATTACCTGTGTGAGCAGGAAGATTTGTGCTAATAAATATTTGTAAGAACAAAATCATCACCTGTATGGATCAGGTTCTTAAAGGATTAGGTTTTAATTCAAAGTTTTAAAAAATCAGAACTACTCAGTCCCTAACCAGGTGCAGTTGGAGGGAAATTCTGATTGCAGCATAGTCAGTGGGAGCTGGGGCACAATTTCACATCCTTTGTTTCTTTATAGTCATTTGAGGAGACTCACAAATTTATGTCCAAAAAATTTTATTTAGATTTACCCATACTCAGCCATACCAGGGTGATGCTTGAAAGCAGCACAATGTCTTTTTAAGCCTGATCACTGAGTGGCATCCCTGCCCATGGCATGATACATTTCCATACTCCATCTCTTCTTCTTTTCCTGCAGTTTGTCCTGTGGAATTATAGCTTGCAAGTTATTTCCAATCTGATGGGATAAAATTTTTATTTACCATTTTGAGATACCTCTGAAAGTCTGATGAATTTATCTGAACTTAATTATTAATAAAACAGACCTTAGCATTTGTAATCCATTATTTTCTTTCAAGAAGTTGGCATAAGAAGTGTTAACATTTGTAGGTGTGAAATTTCTGAATATGTGGTTTTCTTTCCAGCCATACAAAAGTGCAGCGTCCTACTTGAGTTGCTTTATTTTAGATCAGAAAAAAACCCCATGTCATTTATGTGTCAGTATTATGAAAGACAGAAAATCCCCCAGTACAAAGGGAAGGGAAATTAACCATAAATAAGCCAGTAGTTTTCTCTTACCAAATCGACAGTTTCTTCAAAATGTGGCATGCTGAGTGTTTTTTCAATAGTTTTATTGGCTTTTGTAAACTATGCTAATTCATTCTCTCCTAAAATACCTTTCTCTTCCATGGATTCTCTTTACAGACCAACAAAAAAGGAAATACAAATTAAAGTAGTTTTGTTTTCTACATCAGTAAAAATGATTTTGCGTGACAATCAATTTACTTGTGCCTTTTTTCTTTGAAATGGAAACAGGTTCTGGGCCCATCTCTTTGAACTGTAAAATGTGTTCTGCCTGCATTACATTCACTATTGAAATGTGGGTGCTTGTGGGGGAGCCAGAATATCAGAACTGAAAATAAAGCTTCGGGGAGAGTTCTGCTTTTGAAAACAATGAATGTGGCTGTCTGTAAACAGATACACTCACACACCTGAGCAGTTCTGCACCATGTGCATCACTTTGCAGATGAAGTGCATCACTTTGCACTTCACCTCCCTCAGTGAAGTCTGGAGAACCAAGATTGTTCCACTCTGAGGAAAACTAGGGTGGGAGGGACATAGACTTTTTTACTTTAAGACAAACCATCTCTCAAGCAACTGTTAGCCAAGATGAAACTTATGTTTTAGAGCAATGGGGTGGTCTCTAAGTGAGCTAGAAATGCCATTTTTTCACAAGAAAATGGCTGCTGTTCCTTTGACCGAGTCATTAACAATACACCAACATGAGGGGATGTTCTGTGGCAGGGAAAGTGAAGAGCTGTGATAACCTTGTCCTGTCCTGTATGTTGCTCTAAGTGAGTTTGAAGAAATGCTTTGAACTGTCTCCTAAGGGAGACTGCATTTTGGCCATTAAGAAAACACTGGAGTCATCATCATGCTGTACACCCTGAGAAAGTTATTAGAAGCTTTGTGTTTCTGGAAGGTAACAGTTCTTGAATTGATGGAGCGTTCCTTCTATGAATACTTTCTAAATACTTTGAATACTTCTATGAATACTTTCTAAAACGAGTGAAGTGGCTTCTGGTTGGCAATGAAGTGACAATTGGATTCTCAGAATTCTCTTTTTAGTTAGCAGAAAACTTGCAGAAATGTTCTGGTTTAGTCTTAGTACTGTTTTCCCAGAAAAGGCATTAATGATGTGATTATCTTTCATAAAAGATGGTAAACAGCCTCAGGCCAGCACTAACCCTGTGAGTGCCACTTGTCACTTGATGCCAGCTGGACTTGATGCTGCTGATCTCACCCCTTGAACTCAGGAGAACCCTTGGACCCCCTTGCAAATATAATTTTTCATCCTGCTTTATAGACCATAGCTCTCACTTCTGGCTGTACAAATACATGAGGTTGGCCCTGACCTACAGAGGCTCAGATGAAAAAACTGATTGTCCCTTACTGTAAAAGCTTGGGTTGACACTGAATTTATAAACTCCTCCCTCTCTGAGTGTGGAAACACGTGGAGGTTCTCAAACCTTGCTTTGTCTATGGGAACCATAGCAGCAGCTTTCTAGGAATTGCCTGGCACTTGAAGGTTCAGAATGAAAGGTGTGTGCTCCCTGTAAAACATGGGTTGCACTTTCGTGGAGCTGTGCTGCCCCTTAGGGATCCTTACAGGAAACTCTGCCTCTTGGAATACCAGGGAAGATAGGTGCCATTTCCAACAGAATTCCATAGGTTCCTTGGGGGTCTTACCCCTTTAGCAGGAGACTCCTCATCCTGGCCACGTGAAGTGCTGCTGGATCCTCTGCCATTGATGCATGCAGGGAAGAATCCTTCTGGAAGCCTGACAGTGGTGTGGATTTGACCTGCAGCTTTGCACTTGGAAGGTGGATTGGGGGAATGAGCTGACACAGCTCTGCTGCTGACTGCTGGGGAATGGAAATGGAAATGGGGAGCTTTTACCTTTTGGAGGAGGTGTCAGAAAGCAACACAAAGTACACTTGGAAGTACTTACGTTACTATTTTGTTTAAACCGTCTATTAGACACGGTCCTTGTGAGTGGGTAGGTCAGAACTGAAACATTTTAAAATGTGTAACAGTATGCTCACAACACATAGAGCTGATTTGGAAGGGTGGTGCCTTGACTCAGTAGTGTTTATCCTGATGTCTGGGAGAAGAGCAGCAGATCCTGTGGAAGTGTAATGTGAAATCAAACACTGTTACCCCTCCATGGCAGTCAGCTGGGCTAACTGATTTGCTGTCACTGATGTTCTCTGCCTACCCTGCTAGAGATGAATCACCCCAAACCTTATTTCTCTTGTCTTCCTGACCTGATTTCTGTACCTGATACCACTTGTTCCTCTCCACTGAACCTTGCATCCCCTCCCATTTGTTCCCATCTACTGCTTTCATTGCTCTCAGGATTCTTCTAAAGACAGAACAAACTGGTGCAGCCATACCTTTCATACAGGGATTTTTTTTTTCCCTCTCATGTTTTCAATCCATCCTACGCAGTACTGTGCTTACAATAGAATAACTTATCCATTGTCTTGCCCTACTTCTGTGTTTTTATAGTATTTAAATATTTGCAGATATAAGTACATAAGAGAGAAACTGTAGGGAAATTCCATTAACATTTTCTGAAATGTAATTTGTTTCCTATTAACCTAGGGGAAGAAATTAATGAAAATTTACTGTGTTAAGCTGAGAAATAAGTTTTCTGGAAATTAAGCATTTGAGGATTTTTATACATTTATTGAATATTTAGGACACCAGCCCACAGCTCTAGGCACTGGGGAATAGTTTGAAAACACAAATTTCTGTGTTTTAGATGTCTCCTGTCCAACTTGCAATTGAATTTTTTTTTTAAAGTTTACAAATTAACAAGAAATTGGAAACACCATGTGTGTGTTCTCTCCTGCCATAGATAGCCACATATAGCCTGGCACTGGGAGCCCCCAGGCACTGACCAGAAGGACCTGGGACTAACTGGTGTGATGTTCTCCAGTGAGCCCTCTCCAGTGTGGCAGATTTGCTGTGACACCACAGGTTTCTTACCCTGCACAGTTCTGCTGCCACTGTGCTGTGAGGTTACAAAGCCTTCTGCATCCTCTTCCTCGTCTCCAGCCTGCAGGGAATACTCTGCCAGCATGTCATGTGTAGTCAAACTGTTTCCTCTAAGCAGTATCGAGTGAGTTGGTGTGTCAGGATCTCTGTGACATCTTTGTCAAGCCCTGCCTTAAGTGTGTCAGTGATCAGGTATCAGGAATCAATAAAAGATGAGGAGAAAATGCCCCAGAGGCCTTCTAAGGGCTGGAAATGACCCATATGTGTGTATGCATCTTACTGAAAACAAATGTTCCTTGCAGAATTCAAAATTTCACATTTCTTTCTCTTTTTCTCTGACAGAAACATGTCTATTTCAAGAGTATTCACATATTTAGAATGATGAGATTCTAACAAGCTGCAGTATATGCACAACTACACATTTTTTCCTTCTTTCCCCAGAAGGACATGTCAGACCAAGTGTAGAGCTGAGACAAAAGGAGAGCAGCTCTTAGGGGTTGCTGAGGCTGGTGTTGGTGGGCTGAACTGAACTGTGCTGTGATTTGCCTGAATTCAGTAAAGGCTTGCTAGAAAATAGGTTGTTCCTTGTGTGTATATGGTGTGTATATATGCATGTGCATAGCAGATCATTTAATCAGAGTTATGAGCTGTTACAGCAGTGTCAGAGCACAGCACACAGAGCCCTCTTCCATCTTTCATTCTGAGGTCTTTCCCTCTTGGGCTCATTTATCACCCATGTCAATTGCTGTGAAACACGATTCCATCTTTCCAATGTTTTTCTGTTAGGCCTACCTTTTCCTCAATTCTTTCTTGTAAAAAAAAAAAAAAAGCTGTCACAGTTTTGTTTATTTGAAAAAATGCCCTTTTCACATTCCTTATCTTACAGAGACTCTGTGCTCGAGCATCTGTCAGTGTGTCCTTTCTGCATTGATTGCACACGGATTTCATTCTGGATTTGAAATGCACTTTGTCTTCTCTACCCCGATGTGTGTGTTGTAGCTGCTACTTCTGCATCATTGGAAAAAGAATGTTTTACCACTCTTAGTCTCACCCTTTGGGGTATGGTGCAGAAAACTAAGTCTCCAGCATTTCTTCCAGGTTTAGCCATGAGGACGTGGGAAAATAGGAAAAACGTGTGATCTATAGAGCAAAATGGCAGAGGGAAACAGCAGCATTTTTTATTCATAGGATTCTTTATGCTGAGCCTTTTCACTTCAAAGGGAATTGTAGACCAACCAACCAACCCCTTCATCATTTGATCATTTATCATTTGATAATTTGAAGGCAAACAGCAGAAAAGACCTGGCTTGCAAAACTGCATTAGGAGGCTTTTTAGAATCTCTGACAACCAATCCAAGGTAAAAATATAAAATATTTCACTACCGATTTCTT
Organism: Entomyzon cyanotis; assembly: GCA_024500445.1. Taxonomy (NCBI): domain Eukaryota; kingdom Metazoa; phylum Chordata; class Aves; order Passeriformes; family Meliphagidae; genus Entomyzon; species Entomyzon cyanotis. Next base: position 25,479,302 of record JAKEPQ010001027.1, on the reverse strand, counting down.
TGCACATCTGAAAAGGAGAAAAATATAAACATTTTGGAAATTGATTTTTGTTATATGTGTTATACATTTCTGCTTCACTCTTCCCCAGGAAGCATGATCTGGAAGCCCTCAGGGAGGAGAAAAATGAAGATCAATAGACAAAAGTTACTGAGGCAGAGGTGTGTTAACAGCAGTGGCAGCACAGGCTGCATCTCTAGTTCATTCTCTCTGCCCTCTCTTCTGTCCCTGCCTAGTAAGCGTGGTAGGCAGGTGAGCAACCTGTGTGTTACCAACTCCCTGGCTGCTTTTGGGAGGTGTGGGAATAGTGCTGAGTTTAGTAGGCAAATCCTGCCATCTGGTGATTGCTGATGCACCTCTGGGGTGTTGCTGGGGTGGAATTTGGCCATTTGAAAGGGAATCTCCTGCTGTTGGTTTACTTGTGCTCCTTTTTCCAGTGATAGGACCATCTTTGTACACTGCCCTGCTCTTACTGCTTTGCTTTTGGACACATCCTGGAGGGAGTTGACAAAGGCACCTCGTGCCCCAGAGCAGCCTGAATGCCTGCAAAGACATGGAGGAGCCTCAGAATGAGCCCTGTTGGCTCCTTACAGCTCATCCTTTGTTCCCAGTGTGTATTTGTGGTGCCTGTGAAGTGCAGCCCCCCAGCTCACAGCCTTGGAGCCTCATTACAGTGAAAACTTGCTGCCCCCAGCTCAGCCTTGCCCTCCCTGCTTCCTCTTTCTCTCTACACACCAACATGGTTTTTCTCTTCTGTGCCCACCCAAATGCCACTCCTGGTGACACTTCCAGTGTCCCTCCTGCTGTGGCCACCTCTCCTTGCCCTCAACCAGCTTCGTTGGACTGCACTGGCATGGGAACTCCTCTGCAGCTGCTCCTGGCTGGCAGGAATGTTTGATCCAGGGTAGGATTCCTACTGAATGTACCACATCAAATTGATATTAATTTTTCCTGTGCAGTGGTGGATAAGGATCCCTTAAGCCAACCAGGCTTTCACCACTGCTTCTGCACCACTAGTCTTTGTCTTCCTTGTCTCCCCCTGCCCTTGTGGAGCTGTGGAAGTCTGAGTGAAGCCCAGAGTTCCAGCAGGCCTGGCTCATGTCTCCAGTGCCCCTGGAAGTGCTCAGTGTGCTCAGCTGCACTCATTTGTTTTGTGTGGTTTGGGGAGCAAGGAGCAGGAAGCTCAGGCAAGCTGGAATCACTTTCCTTGAACCCCAGGATGACTTTTACATCTCTCAGGCAAATTAGGCTGCTTAATTAAACATCAGGCACGGTGGAACAAAATGGCAAAAATGATCCTGACTTTTCCCTGTGGAGTGAAGCAAACCAGGTGCCTGTGCTTGGGAAAGACCTGGAGTCCCAAACTCATCTGCACGTGCCCCAGGCCATAGCCAGCTGCAGGCTCTGCTCTGCCCATGGAAAGGGAAGGAGGGGATTCTGTGCTGTGCACTCAGAGCCACTGAGCTGTAATGGCTGTTGCAGATAAATGCTTCAAGGGGAAGAGTTTTACTAATTGTCATCTTCCTAGTATACATAAATTTTGGCAGAATATTTGGCTAAATCATGCTGGCTGAATCAATAGAATTATTTTCAACTTCCTTCCCTCAAAGAAGTGTTATGTCATTGCTTTTCTTAGAAAACTGATTTTTTCCATTATTTTTCTGTATAGCTGATGAGATGGCACTGGATTTTGGGTCTGACTTACAACATATTTTGAGAAGAATTAAAATATGGTTCCTTTGGTTAGTGACCAGAGGTTGTTAGCAGGTATTAAAGGAAAAGACAGACATGTCCAGTGTGTCCTTTGAGTCAAATGTAGGCATAAAATTTTCTAAGAGCTAAAAACCTTAGCAAAATTTTAGCAAGTGTTTTAATAAGAGTTAAAAGTTGAAGGTAATAGAAAGCTGTCTCAAAAATATAGAGGGGAATGGGTCAGTAAACTTGCTTGAATCCTGTAGGATGAGATGTCACCAGCATGTGACAGGAAAGTTTGGTGAGTTGATCATACTCAGGCAGTAAAGTTTGCACTGTTTCTCCTGAGGTGGCTCCTCAATTTCCTTGCAATTCAATTTTTTATTTGCTGTAATGGGTACAGAAAGAGGAAGATGGTTCTTTTCAGAAACAAAAGTAAGAAAATGACATTTAAAATTGTAATGTCCCTTAGGGAAGAGGTATCTGTGCTGTATTGTTCAGAGGGATATGCCTCAGCATGGTTTCCAGTTTTCAGCTCTGTAATAATTCTCTTGAGGTTCTTATGGCCTCTAAACAAGGTCATTACATAGTTTTGGGAAAAACAGGAAAGATGGTCATCTATTGCTGTCTCTGGCTATTAGTATTATGAAAAATGCATTTCTATAGCTTGTGTGTGGTGTGGATATCAACAAGGAGATTTCAAATTTTAAGTAGTGTGTCTGAGAAATGCTGGGCAAATTCCCTGCCATACCTGGGCTGGTGGGGCACTGCTGTTGGTGCTCCCTGAGCTGTAACTGTTGGAACTTCTGTACCCCTAGTGATTCCCTGCTTTTTTTTTTTTTTTTTTCTGGTGGTTAGCTAATTAATAATTTGTGTTAGTTACAGTGAGGGGATCTATGGAGAAGTGAATTAATACTTGGTTTATGTTAAAGAGCGACATGATTGATGTGCTAATTACGCAGATACTTGTTCTCAATATTCTACTTTATTATATAGAAATATGAAGGCCAGCTGCAATAGCAAGCTCTGCTTATATATAAACACACACAATAACAAGGGCAAGATGAATGATTGTCCAGGTTCATAAAATGTCTCTTTTTTTCTTCACTGACTGCAACTCAGCCAAGCCCTGGAATATCTTCTCCCTGGATAGGAGGGAGCTGGGAATGGGGGCTCCTGAGTGCTGGGGTTACATCAGCTGCTCTCTGCACAAGTGGCATAAGTACCCAAAGCAGTAGTTAAGCTGAAGGATGTAATTAATCCTACTGACACCAAAATAAATTGGTGTAGTTTGATGCTCAGCTCTGCTTTGTGAGGTAATTGTGAGCATGAAGTTATGCATGTAACTTAAGCTGTTGACTTCTTTACAGTCAGAACTTACAGCCCAATTCAGGATCATATTTTAAAGCAGCACGGTGACACTCCATTTCTGTATCCCCCTCAATTAGCCATGTTCTTCCATATTTGCTCTTATTTGGAATGCTTGGATTTGTAGGACGAGCCCCAGTTCCTCCATTCAGGTTGTTATATGTGCAGGATTAGGTATTAAATAGAGCATTACGAGGCTCTGCTGTTTTATAGTCATGTACACATGTAATATCTGCATTATTCATTATTTTTAAGAGAGATTTTAGGTGGGGTTTAACAGACTGACATATTTTGGTACAGCTGCCTTCTGTATTTTCTTACTTGCAAAGCCTTAATGGCTAGAGTGCATTTATTTGTACAGATTTGCAGGGGTAAAATAAACTAGAGCAGATATATTTCAGAAGCTTTAAAAACAGTTTAAAGTAGATGTTTCTATAAATCCCTGTTTTATTGCTGGAAGTGCAGCTATTTCATGGAATAGGACATGGGGTATTGTTTCCTTATTCCCTGCTGGAAGACACACACAGCTGATCAGTGGCATTTACAGAGGGAGAATCAAGCACATTAAGCAACTGTTTGCACAGTGCTATATGCTGAAATACTAAGTCAGTCCAAATTCCCATGAACTTTAATGGTATTTTTTTTTCTTCTGAGCAATTCTCTGTACAAGCCTCATTAAATGAAGAAAGGATTTCTATTGATTACGTTAACTTTAACACCTGGCTGGGAGGATTCAAGCGTGAACACTGCGAAACTCTATTCCTGCTACATGCCAAGGAAAATAATGTGCTGGGATGGGGAGAAATCTCTTGATGGTAAAGGAATCCCAAACAGCCTCTTGCTGGTCCCCTCAGAGCTGGAATCAGAGAAAGGTTAGGCTTGGAGGGGACCTTACAGATCATTAGTAAGTGAGGCTGATGGATAACAATGAGTGTGCTGGAGCAGAGCTGGAGAGGAGCTGCTCCAGGGCAGGTGCTGCACGTTAAAGGTGTGGCTCTGTGACTGCACAGCACTAGGAGAATTGGTTCTTTTTCCAAGCCATGAAATTTTGCAAAACTGAGCCCTGGACTTGCTCTGGATGCTCTTTTGTATGTTTTTGGAGTGGCCTGTGGAACAAAGGAGTTCAACATGTCCTTTCTGGCATTAGGAATTCCAAGGAGAGCTCAGGCGCCTCTTCCCACACTTTGGGAGCCAAGTGGGAGAACCTTGGTACCCCATGGACAGCCCCAGACTCTGCTTCAGCTCTCTGGGGACCTTTTGGCTGTACAGTTGTCACTTTAAGATACAGAGTTTTACCTGCTCGTGCTGAGGTTGCTGCTGCCTTTTTAACTCCACATGGTAGGGGAAGAGACAAGGCTCTACAGCTTTATAGAGTGGCTCCCCTAAAACTCTGTGTTTCTGTCCAGTGGACATTATTATTTGTGATTTAAAAAAAACCAAAACAATAACAAACAACCCAAAAACATAGATTTTTTTTTTTAATTAGAAAACAGAACATATTAAATTTGGAGTTAATGTGATGTGAAGTATTCTGCCAAATTGGAGTAATTGATGGTAATAAAAATAGTCCATTTAATGGTGATTTCAATTCCTGTGTTTCTGCATCTGTAACATTAGAGCAGAATCTTGTCTGTTTTTCACTTTAAGCAATCGACTTTAGAGTGCTTACATAGTAAGCATTATTTAGTGTTTTTAGGATTACCCTAAACTAATCTAAGCTGTGCCTCATTAGTTTTCCTACTCCGTGGAATAAAAAAATTACCGGCATTGGTCTTTAAAGTGCATTTTGCACTTCTACAATTACCATACTGATGATTGTTTTTCCTATGACAAATAGACTATGCAGTTCTGTTGCACTCTCTACTTCTGAGCAGTTCTTAAATTTACAGTACTAGTGAGCTGTGATAGGCACGGTGGGGGGTTTGTCTGCAGTGTATATTGGTCAAATGTAAATGGTGTTATGCAGATGTTAAAATTAGAATGTGTGAGAGAGCCACGTGCAACTACACTTGATCAGCTATTTTGGTAAAGCTGATTAAGGATTGGCTTTTAGGTTGCTGGGTTTTAGTTGGTACAAAGGACTTATTTTTAGTGGCACAAAATATTCCAATATTTTGAGTTTAGAGGAACTTGAGCTTGCACTTAAAGAGAAAAAAACCCAACCAACAATTTGTATGGTTTTTCTGGTGATATTATACAGATGTCACATGGAGAGGTACTGCTGGAAAGTCCATAGGTTTGTCATCACCTGTACAGGTAATCAGTGAGTATCCCAGCATTTCATCCAGAGATTTTCACCTCTGCTGCAGCTGTTGGCAACCTTCCACCCCCAGCATGCCAGCTCCTGGTCACTGAATAGGCACTGCCTTGGGAGAGACATGCAGCAATGCAGATGTGCTTGCCCTCAGAAGGAAACTCAGACTTGAGATTGTGCTTTGCACCTCTGCTTCATCAGAAGGAAATCTGGCAGCTCTGTCCAGGAGGCTTTGCTGACTGACTGGTGCAAGCTGGGGTGCTGCAGTTCATCCTTCTCTTCCTCAAAGACATCATTAGCTTCTTGCAGAATAGATGGCATAATAACAACGTTTCCTGGAAGTCTAGCCTCTCTCATCTCTCCTCACTCATTGTTCTCTGGCATCTTAAATGATACACTAATGCTTAAACGTGTAAAAAAATTACACGTTACTCCGTGAATTTTTGGTGGTATTTGGTGAGATCCTCGGAGGCCCTTTGCAAACCAAAGTTTAGGAATCTGGGCTTTTTCTCTTTCATAAACAGTCATGTGAGGCACACATGGCAACAGTAGTACACAAAGTGGTGGTGGCAAAATGTAACTGTTTTCAGCTTGAGTCTCAGGATATGAGAAGACTACATCTGTCTGTAAATAGGCTCTGTGTTTCTTTCCATGGGAGTCATGACTTGGAGTCCCACAGCAACTTTGTCCCACTTTTTCCTGCTCTGGAACCAGGACTGTATTTTGCTCTAAAAGTATTTATTCATTGAGACTGATCTTTATCCTTTGCTATGTTTTTCTCTACAGCTCAGTGTGAAGTGAATGAAGAATAATTTGGCAGCAGGATAAATGGCAGCCCTTGAGGTTAATGTTGCTGCAGCTTCTCAGTAGTGTGTGTGGTTCTGTGGTTTCCATAAACATTGTCTTTGCAGGAGTTTTTACATTCAGCACAGACACCACCATTGAACAAAATGGTCATGTGAAGGGTTGGAAAGTCTTCTTGGTACTGTGTGGTAGTGTGCTCAAGGAGGTTTATGAAGCTCTGCCTGGGGAGGTTTGGGCTGGATGTTAGGAAAAGGTGGGTGCTGGGCACTGCCCAGGCTCCCCAGGGAATGGTCACAGCCCCAGGGCTGCCAGAGCTCCAGGAGAGTTTGGACAACACTCCCAGGGATGCACAGGGTGGGATTGGTGGGATGTCCTGGGCAGAGGTTGGACTCCATGACCCTGGTGGGTCCCAGCTCCCAATACTCTATGATTCTTGGCTGGTAGCAGCCAGCTGCTTAACAGGCTAAATCCATGGCACAGCAGAATATTGAAATTATTGGGACCATCCTAAGATGTAGAACCTCTTTGGAGCATGAATCTGGAGGCTGTAAATGGCAGGAGGTCGTGCCAATGACAGCAGATGGTGGAAATGCTACCAAAGGTGAAAAATGGAAATCTGGAATCCCATCATTTTCATTTGGATATGACTCGGGAAAAGGCGTTTTATTCCAAATATGCTTTGAGCTGAAAACTTGTAGCTTTCATGACTTTGAGTCTTCAGGGGTTTCTTTTGTAGATATCAATAAGACATGAAAAATATTACATTTTAAACAGAATGAAGACACTTTTCAGGTAAATCCTTTCAAATAATTCCTGCAACTTGACTGTAAGGCTCCCATATGTATCAGAGAGACTCACGAGTACCAGCAGTCATTTTTAATATGTATGTGTTTTTATTATTCCAGACTCTTCTGTCAGTCTTCTTTAATGCATCTTTATAAAGGCTAGAACCATCTTACTTAAGCATTTCCAGGGGCTGCTATGTTACAGTTGTTGTGTCTAGGAAGAGGGAAAGAAATATGTGGCAGTCAGGAGACTCAACCATGATCATTGTTCTGTGTGTGGTCAACATTCATTACAAGGAATATTTTCAGGGCTTTGTCAAAATGTAAATCTCTAAGTAATTACACTCAGAATATGTTTTCAGCTTTTTTTTTTCCTCTGGATGTGTCCCCCAAAATGAGTCTCTTGTTTCTTCGATTCAAATTTTTTTTTTTTTTCTGTGCATGCTGGAAGTTGAAGGGAATTCTGAGACCTATTTCTAGTTTTCATAAAGTTATGTGGATCTGGACCTCTCTAAGGTTGTTTCCCAGTATTGAAGAGCTTTGCTTTCTTCTTTCTTCCCTGTAATGCCAATGGAGAACAAATGGAGAGGGAAGATGGGAAGAGAATTTGCCAGATATGCCAAATATTGTGTAGCAAACATTCTAGAAATGATACAGTCTCCAAGGGCTTCTTGGCTTTGCCCAGTAGGGTAATATTTTTCTGAGACTGATTGTACATAATTCTGTAGCAGAGCCAGGAACTGCAAACAAAAAATATGACTTGATTCTCCTAAAACAGCATTGCTTTGTTCAAGTCTCACCAAATATTCAGAAATTCTTAACCTCTTACTGCCTGTGAAGATGAATCCATAGGAGTCTTAAAGAATGATATGGTAGAATATAGAACAGTCAGGCTGTAATTCTCTAAGCCAGTGTTTTCTAGGGATTTTTTCTCTGATGTAGTAACCAGAGTGTGATGTGCAGCTGGCCTGATTTTAAAGTAAAATTCTACAAAAATAAACCAGGATCATTAACTATCACTGTGATTTAGCAAAGGAAATGGTGGCTTTTCTTGTATTTAGAGTTTTAAAATGTATTGTGTTCTGTTCTAAAGGGTAAGTTTTAGTACTAACCACTGTAGTGGCTTGGGCCAGGAACCTCATGGTTGAACTCCACAGCCTGTGCTTCAGTTTGGGGATTTGCTTAGGAAATCAGTTCCGTTCAGTGTTTTCATTAGCAGTGAGGAGGATGGAATACAGAGTAGCTTATAAAGTATGCAGATGACACCAAGCTGTGAGGATCTGAAAATGCTTTTCTGTATCAGATCAGAATTCAAAATAAACTCGGCAAATTGCAGAGATGGTCTGAAATCAGCAAGATGAACTCGAATTAAGTGAAGTGCCACACGATATATTTAGGAAAAAGAATTTAGATACACAACTACAAGATAGGCAATACCTGTTAAGAAGAAAAACAGGTAACAAGGTCTACAGTACATTGCTGTTGCAAACTAAGGAAATGTAATGTTCTGGAATGTGTAAAGAGGGCTGATGTGTCTGTAATGTTGGGTAATTACTCCAAATTAGAGCTGGTGAGGTGTGAATTGACACTGTCTCCATGTTTGGTTGTGAATTTTAAAAAACCTCTGGAAAACTGCATTACTTAGAGAATTGAGTTTGCCTAAGTTAAGATAACGTTAGTAACAACCATGTAATGTATAAAGATTTTCAGACAAAAGGGAGAGGGAAATTTTCTCCATATTCCTGAGTGAAGAATTCAGGGAAGTTTTTGCTATTTGCACTCACAGTGATGAGGGTTGTGCTTTACAAAACACTTTTTGAAGCTTAAACCCCAGGAAAAAGCCACCTAGAGCTGTTGTAGAACCTACTTTTCAAGGAGAAGTTATACAAATCTGTGCTAGGTGTAACTTCCTCAGCCCAAGGAGGATGAGATGATGCCTTTCAGCACATGTGTCTGTAACTCTGCGCAGGAAATGAGAGTAGAGTAAATAGCCTGAAGAACTTTTCTCTTGAAATGTGCAGGAAGAGTGGAATGGCCTCTTTTAGTGGGAAAAGCTGCCCACTCCTTGGGACAGACAAGCTACGCAGCTACAGCTTGGGATTATGGGACTGGAGAATTTCTGAACCCAAAATCCATTTCCCTCTCATACACATGCACCTCCTTATGGAGATAATCAGAGAAAAAATGTGATTCATAGCTACTGACTTTGCCTCCTAGTCCTAACTGTGAAGAAACTATTTATATATGTAACTTTCTTCCCACAAGAGTTTCCATTAATTCTGTTGATGGAAGCATTTTTCAGCATTACGATAGTGAAATAAAGCACAGAGCATTAAACCCTTCTCTGCCTCCAAAAGTGAGAAAGAAACACTGGCAGGAAACTGACCTTGAAAAGGTAATGTTTTGGTTTCTTCTTAATTTAGAAATCTGAGTTAGTTTAATGCTCTAATTGCAAATTATATTTTTAAATATTTTCCTTTATCAACCTTGATAATTTAACGGAATTTACCAACTGGCAAGTTTCAAGTACTTTTTCTTCCAAACTCTTTTATACCACAACACTGCTCCTAATCATCTGTGAAAAAGCTGCCATGCAACAGAAGGCTGGGAATTGCTAACAGTAATGATGGAAACTAATTCAAACCAGGCCACAGGTAGAAGTTTTTGTGAAAGCAGTCTGCATCTTTTCAAGCTGGTCAGGCTAGAATAGCCTTTTAGGAAAGCAGTTTCTTTCATTCCAAAGCAAGCCCAGCCATTATCTCTGTACCCAACAAATACCTAATGCACAGGACAAAAGAGGAGACAACAGTGATGTATTGAGCAGGGAAAGTTTCAGGCAAATTTGCCTATGTTGCCTTTCCCTTTGCTTCTCTGCCCCTGAAGTGGTTCCCAAGCAGAGGAGCAGTGTGAAAAGCCAGGGGCACTTCCTCTGCCCTGCTTGCCCGTGGTGTGACCCTGGTTTTCAGTGTCTCTCCCCTGCTGCTCTGCAGAGCTGTCCTGAGAGCTGCTGTCCCTTCCGCAGTTGGCTTCCAGAGCTGCAGCTCCCAGCTAATCTCGTTACAGTGCTATTTTGGACGCTGTGATTTAATACTCCTGTGGGGCTGCCTTCCCCTAAAAGAAGTGATGTAGCATATTTCATAAAGGGGTAGTAAAAGGTGAGTGACAGGCAGTGTGAATCATGGCATAAATCATTTCAGGCACAAAAGTGCAGCTTTCACTCCAGAGGGAAGGTATTAGGAGAGGATGTCAATGTTTTAACTTTTTAATTGCATCTGCTTGTTTGTTGCTACTCTCATTCTTTTTGCTTTTGGCTTAATTATTTCTCCCTAAAGTATGCTGCTTACCTAATAAGTTGACTAAGCTTGAAAAATTGATTCAAATACATATTAAATAAGAGCTTGTAAGCTCCAGTCACAGCGGGCAACTCCTGAGTTTGTTGGTTTCTTTAACAGCACCCTCAGCCTTACCAAAAATACGCCAGCTATTCTGTCTCTTGTTCTGTTCACAGCTTTGTCAGCATCTAAACTTCATGATCATTTAAAGAAATTTAAAAATCAAGCTACCCCCTAGATTTTGCACTGAAAATAAGCAGTGGTTCTCTGTGTGGAGGAAGGTGATTTGTTTCTTACCTGCTGTTCTGGTTTAAGGTAGGTTAGAAAGGAGCTGTTTCTGTAATGTGTAACAGCTGATGCTGTAGACCAAGTGATTTTTTTTTTCCTTTGACCAGCAGTAATTATCATCAACCCTGTAAGCACAATAAAAGGAATGAATAAGTAAAGACTCTCTAAGAAGTGATTTAGGTTCATGTCTGTTGTTATTTACAGGCATAAATAAAGCCTTCTAGATAAAAGGCTTAATGTTAGGTTGCAGAGGTTCACAGTACACAAGGCTATAATGACATAAACAATTTGCATGTTATTACATAGGTTCTAGAAAAATCCTTTTGCCCTGATCTGATTAAGGACTCTGTTTTGAACAGGATTATGGATGTTTTTAAGTTAATATGCTGTGAAATCAGCAGGACTTCTGGTACTGCGTAATTCAGGTATATGCATGTGTCTTCAAAGGATGAGACCTCTGAAAATACATGCAGATCAACAGGATAGTTTTGAATTTTTTTCAGATTTGATCCAGGGCCAAACTTTGTTGTTAAGAGGAAAATTATTTTATATTGGCACAGCATGTACGCAGTCAGATCTAATGCAGTAAAACCTGTGTAGGTCAAAACACTCAGTTAAAACAAATTAATGCATTTTGATAATTGCACATGTAGTAGATAAACAGCAAGTGATCAGAGAACACCACCAAATGTTTGTTCTGAATTTATCACAACTGTGTTTGTATCAGTGACTTACAGTGCTGTGTTCAGTACAATTGTTTGTGGAGTTGTATGGAGTGTCCTCTTCCTGAAGTCGTTTCTTTTTGAGAGGAGAGCTGGGTTTGCCGAGTTAGAAAGCGTGTGAATTTATTCCACTTCACAGGAATAAATACGTTTGCTGCTGCTCTGCAGCTGGGAGTGCAGATTCTGTATGCATGGGGACTCGAATAAGTACATAAACTCCACTGTGAATTAGGAAGTTGCTTGGCCTCTAGAGATAGAGTTCAGGTCTCTGGAAGACTGTTTTCTCATTATTTTCTAGGGTGTACCAAGGTCTGCTGGGCAGTTGAGAAGGTAGACTTCAAGTAGGTTGAAATTCTAGCAAGTTTTCTCCCTCCCAAATCCTGAGTCATAGGAGCTTGGGAAGCAGCCAGGAATTTCAGCAGACAGGACAGAGATTTTTAAGCATTGCCGTGACTGAGATCTATCACTGACTTCCAGACAGGCATTTACATAAATGAAACAAAAGATAGGAGCTTTGTGCTCTGACTATTTCCCCCTTCTTATGTTCTTTTGTGGGTTTTTTTATTTTCCTTTATCCTTTATTTGTCTGTTTTAGCTCTTATTTTCTCTATTGAAAGCATTTTTCCACTCTTCCATTTTGCCAGGAAAAGATAAATTTTAAGACCTTGAACAGGAATGCAAGCTATTCAGTTATGCTACAGTTGCATAATAAAACCCTGAATTAAATGTCAGGGTTATAATTATTACTGAAGAATGCTGTCAGGTGAAACCAGGTAACTCAAGCCAAGATAAAAAAGGTGCTAGAAATTACTATATTAGAGAGATGATGCTCAAAGAAGGCACCTTAGGATGAGTTGTAGCAGGCAAAATGATTGATTAGGCTGTTCTGATGTGTTTAGTTTGAATTTATTGGCAGCTTAATCTTGGCTGAGGGCATTTGCCTGACAGTTTTTCCCCTTTCTTTGGGCTGTTTGCCCCGAGGTCTCTCGTGTGGCTGAGGAGCTCCGTGGGTCAGTGAGGGCAGAAGCTTTGCAATGCTGCTGTTTGCCTGGGTTTTCCTGTCCTCACCCACGGGGGAGTAAGGGATGTGGGTAAGGAGGGAAAGAAGGGATGTGCTGCAGCAAAGGGGGAACCTTGGTGCTTTCTGTCACTTCCTTTCTGCACTGGAAGTGAGGGAGTTTCCATGATTGCAGCTGCTGCCCCTCAGTCCAGTGTGAGGGGAAGATGGGCTTCCCCTGATGGGATTGTGCTGTGTGAGCCCTGCTCTTTGACTTGGGATACATTTAATGTTGGTCCTGTGGCGTTAAACACACCATCTCCAGGATGGTATGGCGCAGACACTTTATTCCAAAAATCCAGAGCTCTTAAACGGTTAGTTTGTTATGTGTTTCCATACTTGTGAGGCACAACAAACGTGCCTAACCAACCAGCACAGACCAGGATAGGAACAGCATCAGATGTGACCCACCACAGCCCCAGGGTGTGAGCACTTACTGCTTCTAATCACTGTTTTACAATGATGGAACTTGGTTTTCACCTCTAGTTTAGCTGAGTCAGTCCCAGAATGCTTTCACACCCAGCAGCTGCTCCTGGGCCCAGGCTGGATGGCACTGGGTGTGTGACACCTCAAAGGTGTTGGGAGCACCTTGGTGGCAACTCAGAGGTGGAAAAACGTGCTTAGATTGTGCAGTTCACCCATATTGCCACAGGAGCTGTTCCTAGTGCTCTGGTTAATTTGTCCTTTGTCTCAGCACAATTGGCTCATGTCCAGCTAAATCAGGCCTGGAATAAAATTTCGGCTTTTACACACTGTAGAATTTTAGGGTGCAGTCCAGCAATAGAACTAAGTATATGCATATGAACAATATCACTGATTTCAGTAGGGCTGTTGCTGGCCTTGTATTTATATATATTAGGTCTTGTCTGAGGCTGCAACCAGTATCCATCCCCTGGAATTCAGGGTATGTCATGTCCTTGCCTCCAAAATCCTCCCTGATGGCCGAGTAAGAAATATCAACAATTTCCCAACACTATAAAACTGAGGTTTTCAGCCAGTTGTAACTTCACCCAAATGTAATTGCTCAGCCTAAAATTGCCTGTGCTGGGTATGGTGAGCAAGGTTGATTTTTTTGTGTAAGAAAATGTTAGCTAAAATGTTTCTGTCACTAGGAAAAATGCATTTGGGTTTTTTTTTAAATCTGGGAGGAACTCTGCTGCTCTCATATTTTGGAGCAAGAAATGCAGCAGAAGAGTTTTCTGCTCTGAAAGCAGCTACTGGCATTAACAACAAACCTCTTTGCCAGTACCCGGGAATGCAAATAAATTTGATCAAATAATGAAGTTCTAAAAATTATGTATCACAAGCAATATTCAGTACAATGCTGTATGAGAAATTGGCAGCTGAATGCTGTCTATATTGAGAACATAATTTTCTGTATAACTCCTATATATGAAACCATAGAAAACTGTATTTTTGTCCTTGTTTCTGCCACAGAGCAACTGGGTAAGGCTAAATAAGTCACTTAAGAGTACTAACTTGGTCATTAATTTTGCAGTTTTTCGTTCTCTGAATGCCTGATTTTGAGACAATTTGCTTAGGTTTTTATTTCACATACAAGCATTGTCAGTTTGGTGTGTGGAATGACCAAGTCCATTTTCCCAGCCACGATGGGATCCATGTAGCTGGGTAATACCTGAGGGTGTGCTGGGAGCTCACAGAGCAGGCTGATCATGGCACATTGCTTCCAGTGCTTCAGAAAGCCTTCCCATGCCAGGAAGCTTTCCTCCACATGGATCTGAGATCTGCCCTCTCTCGAGTTTGTGGTTGTATTAAACACCCAGCTGAGGCTCCCCAGGCAGCTTTGGGTGCAGAACATTTTCACCTGAAGGTTGGTTTTGTGTGTTTGGAGTGGTCAAGTGTAGAACATGCTGAGACTGAAAGTATTTTGCATCTGAAGATACTGTATTTTTATTTATGGCTCAGTCAAAATAAATTAAAATAATCGATGATTGTTTTGAAAGCAAATTACTAGGAGTACTATATATCTACCATGGCAAGTGCTGAAGAGATGAGAATGTCTTATAATGCCAGAGTGAGTTGTGTAAACAAGAGTATTTATATACTCAACAGCAGCAAATCTCCAAGAGGGTTTTTTTGTTGGGTTTGTTTTTTTTCTTGGCTGAGTTTCCACTGATCCCACTTTATCCCAAAGGAGGAGGAGGAGAAAACTAATGTTCCTATCACACATGTTCCATTATTGATTTCCATTCCAATCCACCCAAAGTCTTCTGTGCTGGAAATAATTAGACCCTGTGAACAGAGATGAAGCAAAAATCTATACAATGCTGGATTGCCAGAAATGAAGACAAGGGTGCCTAATTAATGTTGCATATAGAATGCCTTTTGGATGAATGGGCTTCCCTTTCTCAGAAGCAGCTCAACAGCAGTCGTGTCACAAATTTGCTGTTAATTAAATGGTGTTCACTGTGTGCCTGTAAAAATGGCATGGAGGAAGAAAAACATTGGACAGCAGCAGCGTTTTACAAAAGCTCTGCAATTAAAAGGAAGGACTGTGAAAAACAAATTTTCAGCCTTCATGTGAATGGCAAGATATTTTCTTCCATATAAAATTCACTTTGTGGATTTTCTCAAAGCTCCACAGGAATGGCTGGTCACCGCAGAAGTTGGACTGGAAGTGTGCTGGGAGGGTTGAGGGTAGGCAAAATGCTCCTGGGAGCTGAGGCAGGAGGGATGAGAGCAGAGCTGCAGCCTGGCCAGGGCGTATGGGCTGTTCAGAAAAGAGTCAGGGTCTAGAGGAAGCCACCAGGTTAAATCTTCTCTGCATGCAAGACGAACTGAAGGTGATCTAAGGCTGTGTAATGCACCTTGGGAAGTGAGAAGGCAGATCTTTAGGAAGAATTTAAGAGATGATGGAAAGTGTTCCCAACAGCCCCCACTAAGAGCAGAAATATCCAGAGGGAAAAACTGGAGGGGATCTGAAGGAGGTTAAGGGAAAAATGTCAGCTGTATGGCTGTGCAGATAGCAGCAGTGGGGCTGTTGGTGCTTCAGAGGTCTCCATAGTAGAGGGATTCTGGGACAGCTCTTCTCATACTGTAATTTGCAGGCCACTGGTGCCTTCTCTCAGCCTTTAATTCTCACCTTTTCTCTCTATTCCCCCCTTGCTCTTCTAGATATCTGTTGTGGCCAATCTAAGTGATACAACTGCTCTCTGTGCACCTCTGGAGAATTTAAAGAGCATCATTCCCTCCTTCTCTTTTTTCCTATAAATGCAAAGGAAGTTTATCCTCTTTAGGAAAAGATAGAAAACATTTTTTTTAAGAAACTAGAGAATGAGTAAATCCCAGGCTCCTTGCTCGAGCAGATGGATTCATCTGGTGAGTCTGTAGGAATCTTCCTAGACTGCACATTAAACTGCAAGAATAGGTGTTTTCTGATGAAATTCTAGTTGACATAAATATATTTTTAGCATGCATTTGATAGAGGGAATTATTTTTCCCAGTGTAATAGATGCTGTGGTTCTGGTTTAGGAATTTTATGAAATAATTTGAGTGCAGGAGAAAGGCACTAATAAAAAAAGAGCTTTTTATGACAGTATGCCTTCCAAGTCCTCTCTTTTCTTCCCATTTGGGTGCTTAGCATTGTCTCTCTCTCTCCTCTCATTCTGCTTTAATAAGCGTTTTTCTCTCTGTGCTGTCAGCTCTGATGCACAGCTAAAATAGGTGCACACACAGGTTGTGATTCCTCTCCCCATTATTGCATTTTGATTCTGAACTCCAGATTTAATCTCTCTAAATAATCCACTCCTGGGACTAAAGTCGACTAGTAGAACTTCTTGATGTTCAACAAATAGTAAGGCATTACAATGATTTAAATCAAATAACCAAATCCATATAAAATACACTACTTGTTATCTTTCCAACAGATTGATTTTCTTCCCTGGATCCATTTTAAGCTGCACTGCAGTTGCTAAATCAAAAATAAACTGAGTTTTCGGGATGGGGTGTGTTAAGTGTATGATTTCCATTACATCGCAGCGTGCTGCATAGTAAAAAATGAAAACATGGAACACATTTGAGTACAGAATTGAAATGGATTTTCTGACCTAGGCCCAGTGAATGGGCTCTAAAGTGCTGGCAACAACTGTAGCTCCTGGGCTGTAATTATCATGGGAGTTATTTCTCAGTGGTAGGAGATTTCACACCTGTGGGCACAAGTGGGGACAGGCCAGCACTGGTGCTTTTTGAAATTATTTTGGGTAAGTGGGAAAGTTCATCACGTTGGTGCAGCTTGTTAACCTGTTGCATGTTTGTTAGAACATAACCTAACAAAATATTTCAAAGCATTTTTTGAGTGTTAACTGGAACTTCAAGAGAGTGTGAAAACAATTCTGGTTTCACAGGAATCAGTCCTGCTCTGTTTTGTTCAGTAGCAGCGGAAGCTCATCTCCACAGCATGGATTTTTCATTCTCGTGAGCTTAGAAAGCATTACTGCTTGCTCAGTCCATCCAGAATCACACTCCTGGTGCTGTTGCCCTGAGTTAAATGGATCTTACGTATTTCACATAAAATGGAACTGGTACAGAACATAACCTGCCTTTGTCTCCTCCTGCAGCTTGGCTTTGCACCCCCGGAAGAACATCGTGCTCACCGGCAGCGATGACCGCACGTGGAGGACATGGGGCTTCCCTGATGGGAACATCCTCCTCACGGGGCAAGGGCACACAGATTGGCTCTCAGGCTGCTGCTTCAGGCCCAGGTCAGTGCTGACGTGCCCTGGTCCCTCTGGGAGCACTCACTGCCCTGCTTTGCAGCCTCTCTGTTCTCTGTTCCCCACACTCCTTGCTGAGCTCTCAAACACATAGATAAAATGTTCCTCTGCCTTTCACAGTGTTGACTTAAGATTGATTGCTCTTAGTATTTTGTACATCTTAAACTCTGTCCCCATGCCAGTGCACATAACAAGGAGTAATAAGCTTTTCAGGTCTTGCTGTATTCATTTTTTCCCTGTTCGTGCACTATGGCAAACACAGTCCCATTATTAATAATACTGAAAAGTTGATTTCTTGTATTACACATTATTTGTCATATGACTAAGAGCATTGGAGTCTACCTAGAGAATAAGAATATGATCTCTCCTGCTCTTTCATCATATGGATTTGAAGCTGAATTAATAAATGAAAGTGAACATTGAAAATAAAAATTAAATATTTAAGTTACAAGGGTCATGGAAATAGGGCAAACATGAATTAGATTTTTTGGTCGTTCTGTTGAAAAATAGGACACCATTTTACTCTCAAAACTGAAATCCATTTGATAAGGCTGAGCTTCTATATGTTGAAATTACTTTGCATCAGATTTGTGAGGCAGCAGTTTAAATAGAGTTCTTTGCTGTTAATACAATAAAGGTCTGCCAGGCTATTCACCTGAGGCTCGGTTATAAAAGGAGCATTATTAAGCCTTCAACCTTGTATTTTCACTGTGTTTATTTTATGAGGCAATATTAGCTCTCTTCTTCATGAAGAGGAAATGTATCCTATTTAATTTCATGGTTCCTCCTGATTTCTGAGTTTGTAATGAGCTAGCAAAGGTACACACAGTCCCCTAAACACAAGAAAATCCCCTCCTTATTTTCAAAACCTTGAGAATAAGGAGTCACCCTTTCTGGGATGAATTAAACATGCACTTACTCTTTGCTTGCATCACGTTCTCCTATGAAAAACAGGCTTTTTCTTAAGATGCTTGTGTTTCACAGTGTTCTTTCTTCATGTCTATATCCTTAGAAATAATTGTATTTAAAAGAAGAAGATAATGTTTAACATAAATAATTGTACATAATAGAGGAGAAGAGAAATGGAAGGTTCAGCCTCTTGTTTTAGGGTGGTAGGAAAATTTGTCTATTACTGAGTGACAGATTTCAGAGTTTGTGAGTGCTGGACTTGGTTTAAACTTGCAAATAAACAGAATGCTGCCTTTGCCTCTTACCTGTTGTGAATATAAAACTTAGCACAGGGGAAGAAAGGGAAATACAATTAGAAGAGCATGTTATCGTTTATAAAGCTGCTGGGCATACTAATCAGATTTCGATAATGCATTGTTACCATGACACCCACTGACTCAGAGACTCAAAACTATTTTCTCATTAGTCTTTGACCAGAATACAGTCCTTTCAATAGGCTTTCCTATTTCTCATTCAATTATTGAAATTAAAATGGGTTGAGGTACATCATTATTCTCTTGCAGTATAAATTGACTCCTGCTGAATGCTCTGGAGTGATTCAAAAGCAGTGCTGTTAAAATATTGTCTTCTGTTACTGCCTAAAATGTATAATGTGGCAGAATACATTTAATCATCCTTTTCTTTTTTTTTTCTTTCTTTCTTTTTTTTTTTTAAGATAGGACACTTTTAGATATCCGTTTTTCCGCAAGTAAAACACATTAAGTAAAAACTAAGAGTGCTAATAGATTTTTTTTCTTTTTTTGGAATCAAATGTAGACAACCTCTAGTTTTGTTCCCATTTTAAAGATTTTAAATGATGTTTATCCAAAAGTGGAAAAGAAAAATATTTTTGTGCTTTTGGTCTACTAAATTGTGATCTGGATAGGACCTCCAGATAGAAGTATCCGGATCTGGATAGAGCTTTTTGTCCTCAAAAGATCACTTCAGGAGATTTTTGTCAGGAGAAGATCACTTCTCCTCTGTGTTCTCCTCTCTCTGTGAAATCAGGTTTAGAACTATCTCCCCCTCTGGTCTGAGAAGTGGTGTGTGTGCAGCCACACGTGAGTCTGCTGTCAGATCATCTTGGTGCAGCATCACACAATAACCTGACACCCAGGCACTGATGGTTTGAGGAGAAACAAATGTGGGGCTGTGATGGGCATTTAACTGAGCTTCTGCATATACAAATGACTTAAAATCTGGGTTTCTATATGCTCACAGAGTATTACTTGAGCAGGAGTCTTTCTCATGGTTGTGTCTGTGCCACCACTGTGTAAACAGGGGTGAAGTTGCCAGTCTCACCTGTTGCTGGGAAGATCTATAAACTTGAAGCTGAAGTGCTGTTGGGTTTGTAAATCCCCAGTGTCACCAATAGCCATGGGAGAATGTGGTTCTAGGAAGTGGCAATAACAAGGGAAAGGTGTGTTTTAGGCTCTGGAGCAGATGTTACAGAGAGGAGGATTGTTCTTTGGAGTTTTCCCAGGACTGATGGACCACGGTGTCCTTAAGCATCATCACTGAGCTTTAGGGACAAAGGGTTGTTGGATGGAGGAGTCTTTTTCTCCCCCCTCACTGACAATGTGCTTCACTCCACAATGATTTTTTGCTGAAAACCACCTGTCTTTCACTGGTGATCAAAGCAGGGTGAGGTGAGGGTGTGCTGAGGCTGCCAGGCTGCTGTGTGTTGCTCCTGGGTCTGGGTGGCCCACGTGTTCTCCCTGCTGTGGCTCCCAGGACAGGAGATGAAGGGCAGCAGCCTGGCTTTGTGCATGCAAGGAGAGCAGAACAGCTCCCTGTGGATCTGAGAGTAAAACATTGCCTTAAGCTTTTAAAATAAAAGTAAAACTTCAAACGGGTCCTGTCATCTGCAGTGTGCAGCAGCGGGGAGGAGGGAGGAGAACAGTGCTTCCTTCTTTGAAACTCAGGTGACACCTGGTCAGACTTCAAAAACAAACAATGTTTTTACTCTGGTCTGGCTGAACACTGCTTTGCAGATGAATTAGCTGTTTCAAGCTCCTGTCACTGCTGAAAAATGTAATATTTTTCAGCTTACCTGTTCTAGATGTGACAGAATGAGGGAGTCAGAATGTCTCCTGTCATAGTCATACACAGACACTTCGTGGTAAGGATCTGGAGAGCTGGGGGAGAGCTGTGCAGTGCACCTGGGGGTGCCAGGTGACTCTGATATTTGAAATAGCAGACAAAAATCTGCATCTTCTGCCAGTTTCCAGAGTAAGCTGAGAATGTTAAAGCTGTACCTTTAAGGACCATATTCTAATTACACTAAGATATTTCATGGCATGTACTAGATTTATGTGTCTTTGTTACTAACCTTCCTGGGTGGCTGAAGAATCAAGCTCTGCAGCACAGCAGAGGTGTGTGTTAATGTCTGATAAAATCCCAGTGAACAGTAAAATATTGTATTCTTGCCCTGCATGTGGGCTGGTACAATATGTAATGTCCTTAATATATTCATAAATATTAATCAAGTCAACTCTTCTAAAATGTTTGTAGCCCTTTTCATGCAAACATTGTCTGGTTCTGTAGAATACAATGAATTTTTGAATTGAAGAGAAGTACAAACTGTAGGTTCTTAAAGTTATTTAAATCTTGTACTGAAAGTTGTCAGATTTTCAACTCCTTTGTAATGTCCTGTTCCCCTAAGAAAGAAGCAGAGTTTCTGCTGTTCTTTCTGTTGCTATTGCAACTCTCACAGTTACTGAGGAAAGATATCAAAACTGTTATCAATTTATTATTATATAAAAATTGTTACAGCAGTTATCTTTAACTGTGTGGACTTTCTGTAAGTTCTGTTGCTATTGGAAAACCTGGAGGCAAGTATTGCCTCCTCACTAATTATTGGTAAAAAATTAAGAAAAGATAGGAGAAGTACATTCATGCATCAAACATGCAAATAAAGGCAGGTAATGTTTGATACCTTAGAAAAAGGTGCCAGTGAGGGGATGCAAGAGAAAGATGAGGTGTTGGGCTGAAAGAACAACCCATGTTATTCCAGAACAGAGGCAGCTCTGGGTTGTCTTTCTCAAAGCTGAAGGAGGTGATGTTACTCAGATGGAAATCTGTGCATGGATAAAGGAGAAAGACAACCTCATAGAGAGAGAATAAGCAGAATATATTGAGGATGGATGTGAGGAATTGGAGAGGGACTGAATGGGCAGTGGAGGGGATGGCAGCTCCAGGTGGGCTTGAATTCACACAAGAAGCTTTTAGGGGAATCCTGTAGCACAGGGCAGCAGGCTGTGGGTGACTGAGCACTGTGGTGGCCACTCAAGACCAAGTCCCAAATGTTGCTGGCAAGTCAGAGTGGGCAAGAGGGACCAGGATAATGATATTTGCTCAAAGTTTTCAAGAGCAGTGACTGATAAATATGAAACTGTGTGTTTAAGACTCTATCAGAATAGAAATCATTTTCTCATAATACAAAAACTCTTTAAAAAGTTTTTATAAAATCTTTTTAAAAAGCAAATTCCTGATCAGAATTGAAGTCAGGATAAACTTTAAAACTGAAATGAATTTTTACCCAGGTATGTCCCTGATTTTATTTTTTACATTATTTTAACTTTTTTTTTTTAATCTTGTCACTTGTGAAGAAGCTATCCCAGAGATGACTCTGTGTGGATAAAGGATAGACTGCAAAGCCCAGCAGAACAGTAACTGAGGAAAGGAGGCAGGGTGTGGAGAAAGCTCTGAGGAGAGATGGGAGCAAGGGGCAAAATTCAGGAGGGAAGGCACTCCCAGAAAGGAGAGGCAGCTGGCTTTGATCCAACCAGGCTCAGATGTTCTGAGGCAGCAGGCACAGGCTGACACTGCTCCTTGCTCACTGTGTCTCACAGGACTCTGTGCTTGGAGAAGGAGAGAAACATTGAGGAGCAAAAATCAGACTTGACAGCTTGGCAGGTCCAGGCACCACTTCAGAATTTCACAGTGGACATGCTTTTGTAGTTTGAGAGCTCACAGTGCTTTGATTATCAAGGTGAATTACAAGGTGTGTTTCTTGATTCATCCCCCACCTCTGCTGCTCCTGGCTCCCCACAGACTGCACTGCTGAGGAGCTCCCAGTCCTGGGAGGTGCTGATGCATCAATCCACACCAATTTCTTGACAATCATAATACCCTCAGGTGTCAGTGTGCGGTGAGAAACATCTGCAGGGTATTTAGAGAGTCACATAGAATCTGATACTAAAGATAAATGACTGCTTTCTTCTTAGTTACAAATTGCAAATAATATTTTTTTAATAACTAAGATGGTGCAGGGCCCACCAAGCCTCAGCAAATGAAAAGCACTTGATGACATACTGAGAATTATCTTGTTACTGTGACTAAGGTTCCTTCGTCACAGAAACAAGATAATTAAAAAATTCTACTGACATCAAATACATTTCTCCGAGTACTTTGATAATTCCTAATGCCAGCTGTGGATTCATTTTTATTTCTATGAGAAGAAACAGGAATTATCTGTTATGCCACTTTGTTTAATGTACTGGCTTCCAAGATTTGATGCTGTAGTTATTTGGTGAAACTAGGGGGACTCACAGAACAAACAGTCACTGCTGAAGTTATGATTCCAGGATCTACAAAGTGCTGCTACAATCTAATGTTTGTTTGTTTTAGTGAAATGCAGCAGCATTTGTCTGCATGGAAACTGTAATTTAACATTAAGCAGTGGGATTTGACTCTGCTACTGCAGGCTCTTTCTTATTCAAGACCTTCCCATACACTTTTGGCAGCAAGGCAGAGCTCACCCTGGTGGGTGAGGCTGCTCAGAGAGCTGCTGGGCACACCTGGAGCCAGGAAGGAGGAGGAAGAGGGCAGTGTCAGCCTTCATCCTCCTGCCTGGCCACTGAGCCAACCACACTGAGAGTCCTCCCAGGGAAAGGATGTGGAGGTTACTGCTAATAAAAGGACAGTGAGCTACACAACACGGTTTTTTTGCTGATTTTGGAGTTGTAAATGCTGAGGTCCACATTATACATTAAACAAGGCTGAGACTTGAAAGCCACCAACTCCACTCTAAGCATTAACATTAAAAAGAGTTGTAAGACTCATGTTAATCACAAAGGTCTCTGCTGGCTATCAGTGGAATAGAATTATTTTGATTTGTGCCTTGAAATAGTCTTTAACACCTAATTCAGGTCTCACTGCAGTTTTATTAATTCCTTTACTGCTATTGATAGCTATTAAAGAAATGTGAGATAGTCTGTACGTTCTACTTAGGACTTTGGAACACTTATTTAATGAAAAGGCATAATGATTTAATTTTTTAGAGGATGTTGAATTCCTGCATAGTTGAATAAAGCCTTTAGTTAAAACATTACATATTAAATTTTCCATGGGTAAGAAACTTCTTTTGAGTGGCACAGTTAATTTTCAGTCATCTAACTGGCTTTATGGAACACATCATATTTAGCAGATGTGACATCTGTTAAGGTGTTTCATCAAACTGAGCTAACACAGGAGGTCAAAAGAAAAAAAAGTTGTATTCATTTATTCTGCAAGGAAAAACACTATTTCAGAAGTCTTTCAGTTCCCCAGTGTACAGTATTCACTGTGTGCTTGGTGTTTTCAAGTATAGCAAAATTTTAATTTCAAAAGTAGCTTTATTTATTTCAAAATCTTCTATAAGCTTCATGCTTTTTATACAAGGAAACATTTTCTTTCAGACTTACAAAGCCTACTATTTTTACCTCACAAACATGTTTGGGTGGGCATTAGATTTCCTTCGGGATTCTCAATCTCATTATTTTTATCAATAAAAAGCCTCTGCTGGACAAAGGAATAAATCACATATAAATGAAATATGAGAGATTACATGAGAAGCTCAGCTTTTGCTTAGCCTAATCCAATATCTTTGGCCAAACGTCTCAATGTCAAAGGCTTTATAAGTATTCTACAGGATCAGTCTGGCAAAGAGAAATCAATAACCAGGTAATAGATTTGATAAAAATTTTTTCCCCTTCCACCCACTCCCACAAGCCAAATGTTTCTACCCATACTAATATCTTCTGGCATGTGGAACTGTTGGTTATTCTCTGTGGGGTTTTGAGATGTAAATATACACATAAAGTATATTTTAATTTCAGAGAGCTCTGTTAACTATAGGTGAGTATCTATTTCAACACAAACCAGTGTTTGTATCTCTCAGGAGTGCTGAGGCCAGTTAGAGAGAAGAAAGGGAGGAAATGGTTGGCAGAAGCAGCAGTCTTCCTATTGAGCAATTCAAATGTATATTTGAAATAACTACAGGAGGAAAAACCATTGTGGTAATATGCTGCCCTTCACTGAAAGTGCTCTGTAGTTGCTTTCCACAGGTAGCTTTACAGCTTTACGCATTTACTGAATTTCAAAACCAGTGATTGAAAACCTCTTGATGAACTAATGCCATTTCTACTGATTAATTTGCTGCCCCTCCATCACAGATGCAAAACATCTCTTTAAAGGCTCTTAAAAAAAGACCTCAATCTTCATACCCACAGTGTGTGACCTTGGATACATTAGAAATCCTAATGGGGATGAAAAGTTAGCTAGTCTTTGTGTAGTATTATTTAATTTATTATTTAACTGCCTTAGCTTCAAAATTTATCATTTAAATGTTATGCTTGCCCATAAGGTCGTTTTCAAATATACTGAATGCTTTGCTTACATAGATGACCTTATTTTTCCTAAGTGATTATCTTCTGTGCTACATCCTCCCATTGTCTGAATTTTAGACCTGAAAACAGACATATTTAATATTGGGAGCTTTAAACCAATCTGATATTAATTGTAAAGACGTTGTGATTATCAATTTCACAAAACCAGTGTCAAGTTTAATCTTTCGCTTTCTGACAAAAATTTATTTAGTTATTCAGAGTCACTATTTTGATGTGATTGTTTTGACTTAGATATTGCAAGGAAACCTTCTGATCAGCTGTGTGGGTAATTAGATTTGGTGCTTACTTGAAAGAAAAAGGTAATTTCTGTATGATAACCACTTTGACAGAGAAAAGGTCTTGGAATATGCAGTTGAAATCTCTTTATAGTGTATCAATAAAATGGGATGTTTCTAAACCTATTAGTTTAGCTTCAGTGAAGCCACAAGTGTGTTTTGTGAAAGTTTTGCAGAAATTTGCCTGCTCTACAAGGAGCTCTTGTTCTTTTTCCTGCATATCCTCCTGATTTTCAGTTCCTGCCGCTCCTGCTGCCTGGGAGTCAACAGACGGAGTTCAGTTTTGCTGATCATTTATTTAGGCTGTGAGAAAAAACTGTTCACTGTGGTGGGTTCAGATTTTGAATAGTTTGGGTTTTCTTCTGGCTTCATCAGCATTTTGTGCTGGGGAGCTGGAGCTGCAGAGAAGCTGCCATCTCTGTGGGGCTGGGGAGTCTCAGTTCAGTGCTCTGATCCTGAACGTGTTGCTCTCACTCTGTTCAGAGTCGTTATACACGTCAAAACATCTCTCTTAATAGAATCTCTTGTGTTATGTTTGTCTGAGTGCAATTATAATCTCCATGCCTTTAACATCCTCGGTTCATTATTGCTTTCTTCTGTGCAATAAAGGCAATTGTATTTTCCCTCAAGTCTTCTGTGAGGGTTCTAGTGGAGTGGCTAAGGAGATATCTGTGTTTGTTATATTGTTAAAATGAGCCTTTCCTAAAGTGCAGCTGTTAAAATAACAAACATTAGTGTTAGAGTTGACTAGAGAATGGCAATTCAATTGAGGCAATATCTGAGATATTTGAATTGGAAATAACCCCCCAAATATTCAGGGTGTTTACAAGATTTTGTCTGGAGCACAAACTCCAGGTATGAATTGCACAGCCATTTATTTTGTTGCTGTGTTTCCCCTCAAGCTGTGTGGCTGCAGTAATTTGGGGAAGTCCAGGTACAAAACAGCTGCAGCAGCACAGGTAGCAGGAGGAGCTGTCCAGCTGGGAATGAGCATCAGGACTTGTTTGACTGCTGAGGGACATGGATGTGGAGCCAAGTTCTTTGTTTGTTGTGGTTGTTTTCTTTGCACTTGAGTAATGTGTACATCAAACAAGTGGGAAACAGGGAGAAAGCCACAGAGTTTGTGTCCGTGGTTTAGATCAGCTTGGAGTTGGAAGGGTTTTCTGGTGTCCCTCCTCTCTTGAAGCAGTCAGGCTGCACAGCCTCGGGATGCAAGTTCAGTTTTCATGCAAAACCTTTCACTGAGAGGGTGGAAGGTTACATTCACTATTCGCTTTGCTCTTCTGCTTTCTCTTGTACCAGCGCAGGATTCTGCTCATGTTCAGCATTTCCATCCCTCCTCCCCTCCCAGAGTTAGATTGTTATCGATCACTGTCTCCATTAACTCGCTCCCTGCCCTCGAGCTGTGTCCCTGCATCCCCCGGGCAGCCTCAGTGAGATCATCACTTGCCCGAAGTGCAAACATTGGGCTCCTGCACTGTCCTGTGTGTTTTCTTGGCCTTCACTGTCAGGATCATTACACAGAGTGAGTTAAATATTCTTCCAGGGGCCTGGGAATGTTCAAATCCCAGTGCAGAACTTTCCACCGGCTGTGAAATCTCTGTGCACTCACTGAACTCTCTCTGCATATGAATATCCAGCTTAAAAATGATGCTCTGTACAAACATGCAAATGGGATTAATGACTGTTGTTCATTACTGGCTGTTGATTGTGATTAGACATCACTGGACCACCGTTGGGGGATGATAATGGATTTAAAACGACTGATCCACAACTTTGCATTTCAGAGGAACTGAGACACAGGATTATCGCTGTTAATATAGGTCATAAATCTGTTCTGTACATGGAATTCATGTATCTGAACTCCTTCCAAAGTACATTTTTCCCTACTTCAACAGCCCTTCATTAAAATTTGCGGATTTGAAGTCATTCCAATGGAGGAAAAATGACCCAGCTGGATGGGATGGGTGTTGAGATGAAGTATCACACAGTAATGGCACACTGTTTAATGTATGTCATGGATATTGATTGGTACTATGCATGATTTTATGTAGGCTAAATACAGTATTTAAAAAATTTAACAGTGTCTAGAAAGCCTTTAACTTTCGCTGGATTGTTTGAGAGAAAGTGTTGGAATGGTACAGAATAGATTTCATTTCTGGAAAATATGGTATTTTACTCGTTATATTTGATTTCAGGTAAAATAGTTATTTCTCATGAAGTTAATGGTGTAAAATTTACTTGGCAGTAGCCTACAGGCAGGTGGCACAACTGGACCCAGGAACACTGTTTGCCTTCAGCATAAGCAGCCTTTGTAGCTGTTGGAGATATCACTGGCCAGGTTCCCACGAGCTCCCTGCTTCAAACTGGAGGCCAGGATGCTCCTACCCCTTACTAAACAGGTGTCTGATTTTGCTATGGGGTGCTGAACATGCACTGGCACAAAACTGTTAGTATAGGCATCATTTTTTAAAATGCAAAATAATTGGGACAAGATTATTCATTGCTGTCTAGTTTTTGCCTCAAGCCCTGCATTGTGTAGTGCCTGCTGTCTTGCTGACACACATTTTGCTACATCTAATCTTAAAGTATGGTAACTGGTTTATCTTTTGTCTTTTCATTTTCATTCCTTACCTGGTGCTCTTCCCAAGCCTCCTAAAAGGCATTTTATGTGTACTAAAAACTACCTTCTATCAGCCACCTGAATTATGTTTGATTCTCATTTAACCACCTCTAATTACACGATATTGGGTGGCAGCTAACCCTTTCTTTATACATTAAAGACCCTAGCCTGCAGTGAAGAGGACCACACTCAATATTTTTTGGGGTGTACTGGATTTGAATGGGGCAGGCCTGACTGAGTGGTTTGTAACCTGCATGGAAAATAACAAGAAACCATTATAACAACACGACTAAAAATCATTATAATGATCCTGAATGTAGAACTATAGGCTGTGCTTAGGGTGGGCCAAAACCTTGGGGAAAAGGAATATTTGTGCACAGGAAGAGAGCAGTGGGAAAAGCACCAGGTGAAACAGGATTTCTGTGTGTGTGTGTGTGTGTGGTCAGACACAGCAGATTCTGGTTCCAGTACTCAGTTCAGAATGGGAAAATTATTTAAAGGATGGAGGGCTTGCTTAGTTGAAACTTGTTAATAAATGATTTGAATTTGTTATCTCAAAGTTGATATAATCACACCAGAACTCTATCTGGTAGTTAGGAGCATGTTGTGTTTAAATGTTTGCAATGTGAAACTGTCACTCTTGAGGTGGGAAGTAGCCTCAAGGAAGTTTTCATTGAGAAGGTGAACATCATTAAAACAAAAGTTTACTACTTTTGAGACTCCTAGTCCTGGTGTCTGTCTATCCAGAAGCAGTCTGCTGCCAGAACCTTGCTTTCCTGTCTGCCCTTGCTGTCACAGCCAGCTGCCAGCCAGGCAGCACGAGAGGAAACACTTCTGCTGGCACAGGTCAATGTATGAGCAGCAAATACCACAGAAAGATCTCACAATTAGGTAATGTAGAGTGAAAAATTGCCTCAAGTTTTGCACTTGGCTTAGTACACGTTGACAGTTTTCTGAGGATTTCCAGCCAACAGCCTTATGGCAAAGGATTTTGCAGGATGGTTGTGTTTTTCTTCTCCGACAAAAGCCGTGTGCCATCCACCATCTGCTGGTTACTGCCCTGCTTCCTGCCTTTGGAAAACGTCAGTTTATAATTGATTTTGCATTTTTAAAATTTAATTTTTTTTTCTCCTCACCTTTGATGATAAATGAGAAAAGAAGGGGTATTTTTGTATTTCTACTGCTGAGTATTCTGGCATTCACCTTCTGTAAAAATGACATTTTGTCTATTAATAAAGTGAATAAAATTGGGTTTAAGATTATTCTGAAGGATGACATGTTACAATTACTACATAAAATGGGTCTTAGACACATAGTCCACCAGGATAATTAAAACCCAAAATGAACCACAGATCCAAAAATAACCTAGGGGTTCTTAATAAGAAGTGTCACTGTAAATAATTAATGAGTCTCAGAACTCCAGCAACAAAAAAGTGAACTGTGTCTTAAGTCTGTTTCAAGGTTACAAAATCTTAGAAACAAAACCTTTGCTGCTGAGTGTTTTGTTCAAACACAGACTGAGAACATAAGGATGGCTCCCCATGCCAGATTTTTCTGGACCATCATCCTTTTCCCAGCAGTGAGTACCAGGGGATGCCTCAGGATGGCTAAGAATAGGAAAGACATTGGTGAGGTTTGGTCTTAGTAGCCCCCTGGAATCCACTTCTTGTTTTGAAGAGTCTTGAGCCAGATGCTGTTTCCATGTAGTCCTTGGTGTATTCATTTTCCAAATCTTTATTCCATCTTCCTTTGGACGCGCAGAGAGTTGGAGTCACATCATCCTTTACAGAGGAGGTGTGCAGATATCCTGCCTGGTGGGGAGGAAAAATCACCTGTTGTCTTTTCAATCATTTTAATGGGATCTTTTTAAATAATAAATTTACTCCAACATTTTCTAAATTCATCCCAATTTTCACCTTCTCTGGTGAGAGGAAAATGAGGGGCAGTTAAAAAGTAGGAGAATAAAGAAGAGTTGCAATGACTGCACAGCTGAACTGATGTTTGGGATTTCCATCACTTATATTGCTTTCAGTACCAACTGGAAAACAGAGTATTTAAGTACAGGTCTCATAACCAAAGGTGGGCACCAAAGGTAGGTGTCTGCTTTCCTAAGTGTAACTGTCTGGATCCCCCATTTTGACCTTTTTTCCAAGAAACTGAAGCTTACAAAGATGTATTTCCCCCAGTCCCCTTGCACATGTTCTTTATGCTGTCTTCTGCTCTCTCTGGTAACTTTTAACTTACAAGGTAGTTCTGGCAAAAATTGGAAGACAGAAGTCTGAAGGATCAATCAATTCTTGATATATTTATTTAATTAGCAGCTAAGATAATGAAACAAGTAGGCAAAAGATGCTTCCATAGGCATTCAGTGTTCATTAGTTCTGTTCTTCATGGAGTAATTTTTTTCTAGGCATTTCCTTTCTTTATCTTTCCTCTTTGACCTAGCATAAAAAGTCAGCAAAATTCAAGTAAACTTTAGCAATATTTGCAGTTCTTCCCTCGTACTTTACTGTGCCTACTGTCAACCTGTGCTGATATTGCAAATAATATAGAAGCTTTTAGAATTTTTCTTCAGAATAATTGCATGAATAGAGGTAAATAAAAGAGACATCAGTTTTCCAACGAACTGATTTGAATACTGATTTGAAAGTGTTTTTCAGTTGTCATGGTGAAAGGCCCTTACCCCTGTAATGGTTTGGACTGCATGTTTAAAATTTGCTGTTGCTGATGCTCGTGTTGTTTAAGCCCCAGTCAGATGCTGCCTCTTGCTGCAGCTCTTCTGGATGCAAAACTTGAACACAAGTTGTGTTTGGCTTAGTTTTGCTTTGAGAACTGCTGTTGGCCAACACTGTGTGTAAGGCTTTGCTCAACCCTTTTAGTTTGGGCTGGAGTTGCCTGAGGGAAGGTGCTGTGTCTCCATTTGTGAGCAGAACACTGGCCATGTTCACAGCCCTACAGAACTAATATATGTAGATATAATACATAATATATACAATAATATAAATGGTATATAATTTATACATATATCACATATATAATTTGTATATTTTTATATGTGTGTGTGTGTGTTGATCTCATCAACACAAATAAATATCTCAAAGGTGGCTGTCAGGGTGGTGCCAGACTCTTCAGTGGTGCCCAGTGACAGGCATGGAGCAATGGCCATAAACTAAAACACAAATTCCACCTCAACATGAGGAAGAACTGCCTTCCATGGAGGGTAATGAAGCACAGGAATGGGCTGCCCAGAGAGGGTGTGGAGTCTCCCTCTCTGGGGCTTATCACAGAGCTAATGATACAAATGAATTTATCATTTATTTTGGCTAATGCAAGTTGACAATCTGTGAAAATGTTGAAGGATGGGACTCATGGTCCTGCTTGGCAGCTGATGTTGCGAAGCAGAAGAGCTTTTCTAGCTCAGTGTCTTCTGATGGAACCTTCTGATGAACCCTGGAGCAGCTCAAGGTTCAGATCTAAGTCCATTGTCCAGAAATACTTGACCAGGAGCACAGTTTGCAGCTGCTGTGACTGTTGTGTTAGCAGTGGCACACTGACAGGGGAGCACTGTAAGGAAGTGGCCTTCCTTCAGCCTCCTGAAATGCTGTCAAGTGACTCTGTGCCAAAGGCTCGTGTTGGTACTGAGTATGAGTCTGAATTATTAATGTGTCTACAACTTGGGGAGAGCTAATGGAGAGGAGTCATGTCGTGAAAACTGCAAAGCTGGAAGGAGCCAGAATGTGTAATGAAAGGAAATGTGTGTGTGTGTTTGGAATATGAGGGAGGAAAGATTTAAGGCTTGAGAAGTTAATGTTTCATCCCTTTTTGTGGAAAGTGGGATTAACGTCTCCAAAGTTTTTCCACTCTAATTGTTTCTGGAAGGGCAGGTTTCCAGTATCATTTAGGAATATCAGAAATCAGCTGAACAGTAGAACTTCATGTGCATTTAATGTGTAAGAAAACAGTCTATCCATAGAGGCAAAACAGGGGTTACAGGTGCCATGGGATCTCCTTTGCCTAGAACTTTGGAAAGACAAATAGATACAAATACTTAAATCAATACAGGTATGTTTCATCCCATATAGTCCTTTGGTCTGCTAGAAAGTATAAACAGAAAACCCCCAAAACCAGACCAAACAAGACCATACAAACCCAGCTGGCTGGGATCCACAGAGCACCATGCACAAAGGTGCTGCCTCTGTGTGAAAACACCAAATTTCTAAAAGCTGGCAAAATTATTTGCATATATGTGAATGTGTTTCAAGTGAAAGAACAAGATAGGATTTACCTTTTTCTTGTCTCCTAATATCTTGCCTAGTTCTCTGATGTGTTTATTAAAAAATAATTAAAGTGTTTTATTCATTCTCCTCTGAGTTAGATATGTACACACTGCACAGGATTCGTTGGAGCTTTCCCTGTTAGTGTTCAGTCTTAAATGCAAATGCAGATTATGTATATAGCTGCTGATAATTAAAGCTGAGGTTCTAATGTCATATTTCCATGTGGTTTTAATATCAGAATCAGTATGCATTTTGTTTGAAAATCAGTCATATGATAGAGAACTGTGTACGTACCATACACAGTTAAACTGACAGCCTAAATCATTAAAATCAGCTGCTTTTCCTGATGTATTTGTTTTTTTCCCTCCAAATGATCTTTTAAAGAAAAATAGCATGGTAAAAAACTGCTGCAGCTGTGAGTAACAAAACATTATCTCAGAATTTGAAGTTTTTCTTTTTATCTCCCAGGACTGCAAAATGCTGCAAATCAGAGAAAGTGTGTCATTATTGATCAGCTATTAAGTAGATAGGGTTTATTCCTAATAGCAGCATTTTGATTTAGATGTCTGACTTGGCTTGACACAGCACTTTCCTGCTCGTTATGTGTGTGTCTGGTGTGAATCCTGCTGGGTGCCGAGGGATTCCTGAGCACAGAGTGCAGCCCCTGTGCTGAGGCAGCCCTGACAGCCTTCACTCCCACCAGCACCATTTGTGCTTCCCAGAAAAGCTGGTGTAAAGTTCCTACCTGCAAAATTGCAGATCCCTTCCTTCAATGAGCTGATGCTTTTTTATGCACAGGGAATACTGGGGAGCTTGTGTTGCAGGGTGCTGGGCCACTGGATCCCTCTGCTCCTGAGTATTTTTCCCTCACTTCCACCATCAGTCTGTCCCTCAAAACTGTTCCCTGCTACACTTTTGGTTTCAATCTCTGCTGTTTTTTTTTCCTTTGATCTGTAAGGAGTGCTAAACCTCACTTGTAACTCCTTCCTCTGCTGCAGATTGCCAGATTGAATCCATTTGAACAACCTTCCTGCTCATATCTGTTTTCTGAAAGATTTTCATCACTGCCTGGATGGGGTATTCTTGAAATTCCGCCCAGGGAAGCAGTTCTTCATGTAGCATTTTGGGGATTATATATTAAAAAATGCATAAGCCATAAATCTCTTTTTGTGATTCACAACAGTGGCAGTGCATGTTTCCCTCGGAATCAATTGCAGATTTCATCAGTCCCACTTTATACCTGCCTCTGAATTTGTTTTAAGCTCTTATTTCATAAATGTATAAGGACTATGATAATCTGTCATCTCTCTAATTTTATCTATCTCCAGAAGCAAGGTCTGGCTTATTAAAAGTGCAAGTGCTTCATCAAAAAGAGCACATTCATTCCTGGCAGCTGGAAAAAATCAGGGTGTCCTCTGAACCCCTACTCAGACTTCAAACCTTTATGCTCTGCTCTATGTGACAAAAGGTTGAGAATTATTCCTGTGCAACGTTGAAAAAAAATGTTGAGAGATTAATCTCTCAAAGCTTTGTCTTAGGCATGGGGGTGTAGCTGCCTTAATGAATATTATAATGATATTTTCACAGAAAATAGCAATCTAAACCACAAGTGTTAAAAATAGTGAAAAACTTGGGTAGGTGATCTTTCATAATGGCAAGTTCCCCCTTAAGATCTATCAGGTAAATGATGCACATATTTCAAGCTGTCGTAGGAGCTACTTTTACCAAGCAATTCAGTGGACATCTATTGGAAAAGGAGGAAAGGGAGAATATAAAATAAAAGGGTTGACACCACAGGTCCCAGACCTTTTTTTTATAATAAACTGCAGCAGTGAATTAAATATCACTGAGTGTATTCTTACTTGAAGTTTTACAGTAGTGCTCAGGATCAACCCTTGAGCTGTTTTCAGTTACCACAGTTTTATATCCAGAGATTTGGAAGAAGGATTTCTACTGCCTGTGATAGGACCTTTGCCATTATTCAAATAAAAGAGTTTATTGGATCCTAAGGGCAAGGTCACCTTATTGATGTTGCTCAGATAACAGCAGAAGTTGGTCTGAAAACCTGTGGCTTAACTATTTTTGACCTGTATTTTTTTGTATTATCCCCAGACATTTTTCCTGTTTTTTTCATTTTTGTTTTGCCTGAAAACAATTGAAACAAAGTTTTGCTTAGAAAATGAAAACCTCCATTATTCCTGAGAAGGCTGCATTAACTTTTTTTTAATATTTCTAAAGAGTTTGGGATGAAGGCATTTTAGATGGATTGATCTAACTTACATATCTTGATAGGAATTATATTAAGAAGCCAAATTACAGGATACATGGAGACATTTATGGCAGTGAAGCCCTGGGAGCTGTGAGCATGGATTTGGAAATTAAGCCTCTGAAATCAGTTGGGAATTATTTGAAGGGCTTATTGAGCATTTGATCAAGGGAGATTCATGAATTTCCTGTACTTGGAGTTTCAGCAAATTCTTCTTGTGGTTATTTGACAAAAACTCTCAAGGATGCAGAACTGTTCTGAATAAAAAGAAACATATTTCATGAGTTTAAAAGCTGGCGCAAGGATAGGAATCAAATGCCACTTACAATATGGAGAAATTAATTTCTGAGTCCCACAGGGATCTGTGCTGGGACCTAAGTTATTAAGATGATCTTGAAATTGGGGAAGGGAGTGAGGAGGATGAGTTTGCTAATTAGCCAGGGCAGTGAAAAGGAGCGTGTGAAGAATTACAGGAAAAGATTCCAGTCTCAACTGTTGACGTGATGGTGAAGCAGGAGCTGAAAATCAATGCAGGTGAACACAAAGTAATGCACATAAGAAGAAAAGATAGGATAAGAATAGATAATATGTAGTTATCTGTGTCTAATTATCAGTACTCAGGAAGGAAATCTTGGAGCCACTGTGGTCAGTTTGCTGGAAGTTTCTGTACCATAGTGCCAAAAACGGTAATTAAATTGAAAGAACACGGAATAAACCAGGAAATCATGGCGTTGTGTACCTTCCTTGGATACCTGTTCCTTCCCTTGGAGCTGAAAGGGTGCTGAGAGAGATGGGCAGTGTGCTCCAAGGGCTGGAATCACATCTGCACAAGGAATGAGTTGGAAGCTTCATCCTGGCAGTGGAACAGGACAGGACACTGTCCCACCATGGCTGGTGCCTCACTTAGACACAGTGAAGGTGTATGCAGTGTTTGCTTTTAATCACACTAGTAAAATTAGAAGCATCAAAAGAAATGAAGTAAGGTACCTAAGACCCCAGAACAGCTTTTCACACAAGGCATAATTAAATTTTGGAATTCATTGACATAAGAGATTGCGGGTGCCAAAGGTTTGCATATGTTCAGAAATCAATTACTCATAGGGGAAAAAAAAATCCATGGATTCTTCTTAAGCACAAAGAAATCCTGAGCCACAGGGTAGGTCTGGGAGAGTTTAGTAAGAGAATCACTTCACATACTTTTTCTTATTAATTTATTAAGAATCCCCTACTAGTTATATAAAATGTTACAGACTCTTAGTCTGAAGCCATATGTCCATGCTTAAAGGAAAGAGAATTATACTGGTTTATATCTCAGATTTGGCCAAAAATGTCTGAGCTGAACTCTCTATTTTTCATTTATGTAACGTATCAATGACCCCAAGAGACAGTGAATGTGTTAGAGTGTTTATACAGAGTTAGAAGAGACAAAATTAGATGCTTTAAAAAAATAATTTATATGTTGAAAATGGTATGAATTTGGGAAATAGAAAAATATTCTTCCCTGAATCTATCTTATTTTGTTTTGAAAGCAGTTCTCTGGGCCTACATTATTTTACTGATGAACTCATAAATAGGCTACAAAAAGCAGGAATGTAATTTTTGAAAGCCTTTTTTCCTTTCCTGTGGGGGATAGCTACTTCCTAGCTCCTTTTCTTTTGATAATGTATTAATATATGGCCACTTCATCTGTGATGTGTCAGAAATCTCTGCACGGCAAAAATACAAATGTTCCCAAAGAAAATTTTTTGTTCACATGTATTTTAAGGTAAAATCAACAATTGCAACTTGGCCTGTTTTTCTAAAGAGAGTTGAATTCTTTTGCTTGCAAATCCCTCACCTGTACCACGACTCAGAGCTGTGTTTCCCTGGAGCAGTGGCACCCAGCTGGTGACGTCGAGCGGGGACAGCACGGTGCGCATCTGGGACCTGTCGAGGCGCGGCTGCATCCTGACCCTGCGCGGCCATGCCCGCGGCGTGCGCGGCTGCTCCTGGCACTCCTGCGGGGACTTCGTGGCCTCTGCCTCCATGGACTGCACCAGCAAGATCTGGGATGTGCACAGGTATGCCTCTGGCCTCACTCATTGGTACCTTTAACGACCAGTGGTCGTGTTGGAGCTCCCCAGGGGTTCGTGGAGTTCACTCGGAGAACACAGCAAAATAAAGGCACTGCTGGAAAAACAGCTTTGATGGGATTGACTAGACAAAGGCTTTGCTAAAACTTTACTAAATTAACATAGTGCCATCATGAACATATTTGCTTTCATTTGGCGTCTCTTATTCTACATCCCTGTTGGTTGTTTTTTCAGGTAAGAGCTTTGTGGAACTTCAATATGGAATTTAAATAAATAACTGAATAAAACTTACAGTAAGTTTTCTATATACTGCTTTGAGCTTATAAGTACATAACACTCTTTAAGGTTAGCCAAGTGGAAATTTATTTTAGTCATTATCTGTGATTCAGCAAGGTGACTCCTGATTAATAAATCAATTTTTACCTTCTTTATTATCCAGGCAAATGCATTTTTATGAAGGTGCTTTTAGAATATCAGTGTATTTGTGCTTACCAATTAATTATTAGTTTCTTAACTCTCTCCAGTTGTCTTCAGTTTTGATTAACCTATACCTTAAAGAAAGGAATGGACTTTCCTCTTTCCAAGCTATCTCATCTAGACTCCTGAATTACTGTACTGTACTAGGTCTGATTTTTAACAATTGAATGTCATCAGTCCACAGAGAAGTTTCCAGTCTTATAGGCCTTTTCCCAGGTTCTTTATTATCCACTCCTAATGGATTTTTCCATTTCCTATTGGTCTTTTTCTTACTTTGCATTTGAATGAGGTGAAATACTCCTTCAAGCTTGTTGGCCATTGCAGGGGAAGAAGCTTCACTGAAAAAGCAAGGCAAAATTTCTTCTTCCATTCCTTTTTCCTAAGTCCCTCCCAGTCTGCTGCAATTGCCATGATCTCTGAGTGGAGACTTTTCAAACTGTTGTAATTCATCCAGATTTCTTTGAGAGTTAATTAAAACTCTGTCAGTATTGGATTTCCAGTCTTGCTTTCCAGTTGTGAATTGAGGAAGCATTAAATGATATTAAAAATACTGTTTTCAAAATGGGATGAAAAAACCTATCCTTTCCTGAAATATTCCAGATTATTTTGGCTAAAAGAAAAACTAGTTAAGGTTTGGCAAAGTTCAAGCCAGCTGAGAGGTAAGTTTTATAACAGAAATAGTCAGCCAGTTCTGAGACAGATGATGCTTCCACCATTACTATCAGTAATAAGAATTAATGGTCAGTGTTTTCCTCAGGAATAGAAACAGCAGAAATCTAATGTATTGTTCTTAACCTCTTGTAGGTTTTTAATGCTTTAATCATCCTTTATGGCATATTCATGACCTTAAAGAAATAATGCTAATAATAGCTTTAATTTTATGTCAGAATGGGTTTGAATTTGCATAGACAAAGGTTTTGTTTAGACATTTGAAAATGCCTTCTCCACCAAGGAAGCTTTTGTAGTCAGAGGAATCAAAGCAAACCTTCACCACCAAGCCATGGTGCCTCCCACTCACACTCATCACCAACTCCCATTCTGCCTCCAGTCTATCTGAGCTGTGTTTTGCATGTGAAAATAAGAGAGTAACATCACAGCCATGATGTGAAAGGCTAGGTATCAGTGTAGGATTACTGGAACCTGAAGTTATGCAAAATCTCAGTGGCTAAAGGCAGCAGGAAGTGGCATCAAAATGTGGCATAAACTGGTTAAAATAGGAGTATTCAGAATATGCAAAAAGAAGCCCCACTGGGAGCCCTCACTGCTGGGTTTTTAGTGTGTTCCCAGTAAAAGCCCATTAGTGGGTGATGTTGCATTGCCTCAGCCCA
Organism: Entomyzon cyanotis; assembly: GCA_024500445.1. Lineage (NCBI taxonomy): Eukaryota > Metazoa > Chordata > Aves > Passeriformes > Meliphagidae > Entomyzon > Entomyzon cyanotis. The sequence goes on along the minus strand of JAKEPQ010001027.1, from coordinate 25,441,333 downwards.
AAAACCAGGTGAGTTGTGCTGAGGTGTGTCAGGTGAGTTTGTAGAGCTGTGGGTGGTGTAGGTATAAAATGAGGACAGTGCAGAAATGTCACACTCCTGAAGAGCTTCTCCAAAAGGGAGTTGATGACAGGACGTGGCTGTTTCAAACCTAAGCCATCCAGGCTCTGCAGAGCACCCAGCTGCACTTGGGCCTCATGCCCATGTTGGCTCATTCAAGTGAAAAATCAGCCTGGGCAGGATGTACAGCAAGATTTGGAAATAAGGGAAAGCTATGGGCAGATTAATGAGGTTGGTGGTTCCCACTGGATTGTTAAATTGCTGCTGTTATATTTGGAGCTGCTCTACAAAAGAGCCTGCAGTGAGTTTGGGCTCAGCAGTGCTGATTGCTGAGCTACCTGGCTGAGTTTGCAGCACTGACCCCAGCTGTCCCCAGGGTGTCCCCTGGGACTGTGCCACGAGCCTGGAGCCCTCTGGTGTGACCACAGCAATGTGTGCCCTGCTGCAGCCTCCCTGCCAGCCACAGTGGAACATGGAGCAGCTTGCCATGCTTTGTGATGCTTGGAGAGTTATTTGTCTCCCCATCCCTGCAGAACAGGTGCTCATCCAGGTGTCATCAGCAGCATTCTCCCTCTCCAGGTGCCACAGACTGAGCAGGGACAGAGCCCAAGATAACACTCTTGTGGCAGGATAATAATCAGTGATCACAGTTAATCTAGTGCTTTTATTCTTTCCACTAACAAGGAATTAAGATTTTATAAATGAGAGCTGTCTTTCTTCCTTAATATTACATATTTGGATGGATGCCTGCTTTCAGATTGAATGGGTCTGGAAAGCAGCAGATTGTAGGGGCAGAAAAGCAAGATGGATTTCAAAGCTATCACTGCCACCTCTCTGAAAGAGATCTGTTGTAAATAAATACTACAAATAAAAATACATCCATTTCTGTAGCTGGTGACAGTTACCTTTTTATTTCCAGGCCTCAAAAGGCCACTTTTAAACATTAGAAACATACTTTTCTATAAATGTTGCTTTTGAAAAATAGACATCATTGTTTGTAGTTGTAAACTTTGTGTCAAGAAACTGGGGAATCTATTTGCTATCTTTCAGCACCAAAATCCAAGGTGCAATTTGCACAGTCATGGAATCCATTATTGGAGTCCAAAGAATACAAGATGCAACATCTATTGAATTGGACAATATTGCCAGCAGTTTTAATAAATTACATAATTCTTTGCCAATGATAAGAAAATTCTGCCTGCTAAATATTGAATTGTTTTTTATTGGAAAGTGAAACTACTGCTGGGTTTTTTGTTTGGGTTTTTTATGATGATGATTATTATTATTCACAAATGTTTTCTTTTGTATGTACCGAAAGTTTCAATCATATATGACGAGGCACAAATTACATTCCTACATATCTGCTATCTTCAAAGTTATCCCAACTTCTTAATGATTATGGGAACATGAAATTGGGGAAGAAAGGGAGAGGTTTATAATTTGTGACCAGGGTTTTACTCAGCAGTGTAGCTCAGGTTGTAAATACACAGCCAGTTATGTTCTAGCTCAGCAGGCAGTTCCAGGGGTGTTTTCTCAGACTGTAAATTCAGCACTGTCAAAGTCATTTTGGCAGGATTAATTTCAATTATCCAGTGGTAAATATCATCAGAGATTTACAGCCTGATCTCTGATATGCAAATCAAACTCAGCATCATATATCTCATGTAAACACAGGAGGCTGTTTAGCTTCGCTAACATATGCTCTACACTGAATGGTGAATGCAAACATTGTTATTTATGCTTTGAGCTGGAGAAATTGTTTGCAGCTAAGTCAGAACAGTCAGAACTGGTTTTCTCCAGTTGATCCATTCTACACTCATTAGACCAATTCTCCATTTTTCTCTGCTTTCTTTCAGTAGTGCAAAATAGGACGAATTAGGCCACTGAGAAATGCAACTGTGCTGTCCCACAGCAGAGCCCAGGGTGAGCAAGTGTTTGTGCACTGGAGCCATTTCTGGTTGCTGTTCCATCATCCATCGCTCATTTGTTTTCCTTTTCCATTAACATGGCAGTTTTTGTCTGCTGCCAGAAATTTCTCTCATAATCAGATTTTATTTTAAAGTTCTAAAATGTGTATTTACCTCAATCTCCAGTCATTTCTAGTATCCATTGGTACATTTGTTCAGGTGCAAGTTTTAGAAGTAACTCATCTGTCATGATCTGTGGTAATTCCCCTGTACAACCTATAAGATGGTGTCTGGCTACTAAATGATAATATATTCTTTACTTATTTCCAAATACAAAAAAAATTGTTGACATCTTTTGCTTCTCTGCAACAAGACTGGACATTTTCACTTCTTTGCCTAAGTGTCAGATGTATATGACATTAATTACTAGTTTATATAAACTATTCCTTCTTTTGCTCTTAAGCCTCTTTTAAAATTCTTATCTCCTGTTGTGACATGATTACTGCTGTTTATGGTTTTGTTTCTTCTCATAAGAAGCATTTAATTTGGGAAAATTGAGGGTTAATAATTAAAAAAATCAAGTAAGGATGGATTTTGTTTAATTAGAAGTTCTTCCTCAGCTACAGCTTTCCATGGAATGATACCATGGAAGGATACCCTGCAACAATGGCACTGCATGTATTTTATTAAAACACATCTTGAGTGTGTGTAGTGCAAGACATTAGTAAGGTGATGTTGAATTGCTGTTATAGTTTGACATGTTTATTTTGGGTTTTTTTTCTCTAGTTTCACTAAAGTAATAATTTAATGTTACTGGAGTTGCCCAGTGGATTGTCAAACTCTGCTTTGTACTATCAGAGCAATGTGAAAAGGCCCAGGGTTTAGCCTGGCTTCTCCTTCACATTCATACTCTGCTTCTTTTTCTTCCTTTTCCCTTAATCAATGGACAGCTTTGAAATGCAATATTTACTCTCAGATTTGTAGTTCTTTTTCTCCACACCAAATGCATCCATATCAGGATCCTGTAAAATCTCCTCTGAAGGAACTCTCCAAGATTTCCTAGTTTCAAAAAGGAGCTGTATGTTCACATTTTGAATCAGGATGAGGCTGTGTAGCCAGTCCTTGTCCAAATACCCCATTTGAGGTGACACTTGTCTGACTGGCTGCTCAGTGGGACAGAAGCCACAATCTCTTCTGGCCAGATCCCACATTTAATTGATTCCAGTAAAAGTGGAGCTAATCTATTTTCAGAGAAGACAAATGTCCTCCAGGAAATTAGAAGGCAGGTAGAAGAACTCAGAGGAAATGTGGAAGGACCATTTTTGGGTAGTTTGTAATGTCTCTCCTGACAGCACAGCAGGAAATGCTTGCCATTTTGATAAAGGAGAATTCCCTTTGGAATCCTCCAAGGAGCACTGGAGAGACAAGCTGCTATTAATCCTTCAAATCAAAACCAGGCCTATGTTCAAGTCTCCAAATTTATAATTATGCTACAATTCCATAGCACATTTTTCAGGATCAGGAAAGTCTAAAACCTAGTTGTTATAATTCCCAGAGAGCCAATTGTAAAAAATCAATTTAAAAATGCGAATTATCAGGGAAAAAATTATATTCAAAGCAGAGCTATTCAGTTAAGGGAAAGATATGGCTAAATCTTCATAATACTCAATAAGATGAAACCTAAATTACAAAACTTTACAGGAAATGTGGCTTGAACTCCATGTTGTAAACTTAAATCACATTGTGGGGTTAGTAGGAGACCACAGGCATCAGTAATGAGAAATGTTTACTATGGTCACATATTTGCAAATTCCAAATGCCAGAAAAATCCTAGCTGATTCCTGTGGAATGCCTAAGCTGGGCAAGTCCTACCATTATTTCCATTTGCTGAAGCTAAACAAAGAGGTGAGGTGCTTTACTCAGGGTGAGTTACTACTGAAGCCATCATTAAAACCCTGACTTTCCATTCCTTGGTAACATTCAAAACATGTCAAAATTAGCTGTCTTCACATCTCCCTACTGGGTGAGAAGAAAGACAATCAGAACTGAACTTTCAGTAATGATGTAGATGTGTGTGAAATAGATGTTCATGTGATGATTAATTACTCTGTAAAACATGACAGGAGTTGTGTAACTTCTGCTGAAATATTTGTACTGCTGGCTATTGGCTACTGGTCTAGATAAATCTGTGTTCTCTGTGGCTTTTATGGAACTTTCTGTGGCAATTCAGCCTGTGAACAGGATGCATATTTGAAGATCTTAGTAGATCTTCAAATCTACTGGATAAAAAATATCCAAAAAGCGATAACTTTTTAAAAATCTCAGAATATTTTGACCTTTTTTCCTAAAATATTGAATACACAGAAATGTAAGTGCTTTGCTTTCTGATTTCTGCAACTGATCTTGAACTGCACAGCACCGTTTTTGATTAATGGAGGGGGAAAAATCAAGTTACTACTTTATTTTTTTAAAACTGAAGCAGAAAATGGAGCTGCTTTCTAAAATGTCTGAGTTCTGCAGTTATTTTTAGTAGGCTTAGCTGAACTCTGCCATAGTTCAGGAGCAGGAGGGATGAGGAAGGTAAAACTGAGGCTTCCTTCCACCAAATCCTAACCAGAGCAGCTGGCAGGTGCAGCAAGCTGAGTCCACTTGGACTGTGTGTCCTGGAGGGGGCTCAGGTGCTGGTTTTTTTCTCTCTTTGACAATGTGCAAGTTGAATTCTTTGTCTTATTTGCAAGTGTGCAGGAATTACAACCATGGCTTCTGCAAGATGTGAGTCAGATCCTGACAAGGTGTTTCCACTGTCCCACATTCCCAACTCAAAGGCAGAGCAGCAGCACTGCAGACATTCAGCACAATTGAAGGCAGACTATAGTTTTCCACTCCATATCCAGGCTTGTTATCCAGCTGTTTCCTTTCTCCCTTGTGTTACAGTCACTCAGCACTGGCAGGCTTTTCTTCACCTCAGCTGTTTTCCTAGAAATACTGACTTACAGTATCTCCACCAAACCAAAAATGAGTTGTACCAACAGAGTAATTCATAGAGCAGTGAAAACAGTCAGCTATCATCACAGAACTTTGTGAAGACAACAGCTCATTAAAATGATGTATTTCCATCATCACACCCATATCCTGTCAGCACATTAGTGCAGATATTACACACAGTCTGGGATCCACATTCAAGTGGAGCCCTTTACCCAAAATCCCCATGTGCTGCAGCACAGGTAATTGTAGGTTGTTTCCCTGCCTGCCTCCCAGTGAACTAAAAAGAACAGGAATACAGCTTATTATTCATAAGCAGCAATACTCTGACAGGCATATCCCCCTGAATGTGAACTATTTTTAGCTGCTGATGTCTCCTGGTTTGAAATTAGATGAGTTGGTCATTTGATTTCAAAGTAAAAGTCTGCTGTAGTCGATGCCTTAATACATGTAGATTCTTCTTGGAATTTTTTGAGTTCTTGCCACTGGCTCCAGGCAGTCTTCAGACAGTGTGTGAGATGCTTTTGGAGTTTATTTTTCTTTTCTTTTTTATTGTTTGTTTGTTGGGGTTTTTTTTTAAGGGTTCAGATGTTCCACAAGATGATTTCCTCTCCCAAGTGCTGGAACTCTAGTTGTGCATCTTGTTAGAGCAAACTCCATTCATCTTTGATTAGCCTCAGCTGGAAAATGAACACAACTCACATCTTAGTCCTTTAACAATTGCTTCTTACATACAAAAAAATGTGCCCTGGGTCTTTTCTTGACACTGGAAGACACTGAGTTGTGTTTGTACCTCCTTAAAATGTGAATAATTACTGCTTCCAGCCCAGTAGTGATTCTTTTCTCTGTGGCAGTTTTCAAAGCCTTGAGGTTCATTTCTGTCCTCAGTCTTGCCATTTCCCTAAGTGGCTGGACCTCATACAAGTAACACAACTTCTTTGCTGCCCTGTGTGGGTTATTCTCTGAGACAGATCTCCAACTCCTCGAGCAGACTGGGAGCTATAAAGTCTATTTCCCCATGATCAAAGTGGCTAAGTCTAAGAATACAGCAGACACAGCCAGTCTGACACTTCCCAGGAAAATGAGGGGGTTTTGCATTGATGGAGGTGAAGATCAGGACGAAGCAAACAAAAATGTTGGTGATTTCCCTTCTGCACTTCAATATTTGTGGCTTTTCTGCTGTGAATTGAGACACATCACACAAAAATCTTGTTCTAGGCTGACCAATCTCTTTCCCAGCTAGGAATCAATTCACCATCTGCAAGACAATTTTTATGCATCTATTTACTGAACTCAGAGCCTGCAAAGGCGTGTGTGTCTGTGGGAAACCTATTAAATATGCATTGGAATTATCCACTTGATGCAAACCCAATGAATTTTCTTTATATTTTAGTGTCTCTTTCAAGCATATTTCTGTCACCAACACAAACATTCTAGATAATGGAATCTTAATATTGAGACTGCAGTAAAATGTCAACAAAATTTGTGAATTATTTAATACAGAGCAGACGGTCATGGAGTGTTTCTGTGGCATAAAGGGCACATGAGTTTGCTGCACACTGGGAAAATATTTGGGAGTCAGACTTGGATCCCTGCTTTGAAATTCGAAGAAAAAAGTGAAAATACTGTGTGTGATCTTCTGCAGTTACATTCTGCCCCTCAAAAAGCTCCTTTTATATATATTTTTTTTTTTTTTTTTTTTAATTAGGGTTTGTTTCACAGTAATCCAGATCTTAGCTGATTTTGGAAGGTTAAGATTGAAATGAGAGTTTGAGGACACGGTGCAATAGTAGGTGTGAAGTTAGCAGCTGGCACTGTGGGCTGATGAAAACCTAATTCTGAGTGTGTCAGCCCTCTAAGTGATCCCTATCAGGTTATCAGTCATGGCTCCACAGTACTTTGATTACATATTCAGCACCTTCAACAAGAGCTTTGCTTTGTGCAGCTGAAGGTTTTAGTAGTGACTTGTAAAAGCCTCTCTTCCCCTGGAGAACAGGGGATACTCTTCTCATCCAATGACACTTATTTTGGGTGCACACTGGGATTAGACAGTGAAATTACATGGATATAAAATCCTGCTGTTAACAGGGAAGGTTAGAACAAAAAGGAATGTAAACCCAACTGTTCACATCTAGGAAAGGAGGAGACTCAATCACTGCTCTTGTTTCGTGCACGTGTTTCAAGTTAATCTTCTCCTCCAGCTGTTGGCAAAGGGAAATCCAGCTCTTTTCCAGCTCTATTTAGGGAGAATGGGGGTGGTGGAAAATCTAAAAATGGTGAGAAAGGAGCAGTTCAAAGTGGTGGGAGGCATCCTTGGGAATTTAGCTCTTCCCATTCTGTGTTCAGTCACTGATCTGAACAAACATTCCTGCCTGTAGCAGTCACTGGACCAGGCTCTTTGTTCTTCACTCCAGCAGCTGCTTGTTAGAGAACCTCCAATGACACTGTTTTTGTTGTGGCTCCATGTCTAAGAGCACAGAAAATCCATTATTCATAATACCTTCCCAAGTTCACAAGGCCATTGAATAGTGCTGCATAACTCCTTAAAGCTGCCACCCACTCAAATCCATTTTATTTGGACAAATAAAGAAACTCTGCACTGAAGAAAACCAATTTGAAAACACACTGAAATTCATTTTCCTCACTTAAATATTAAAGTGCTTATATTTATTGCATCTCAGCCTTGTTGCACTGTTTTCAAAAAGGATTTGCTTGTTTAATAGGTCCAAAGAAGTTTCAGTAAATTTAAAATGTGCAAGAAAATAACCTAACATCTGACAAGAGTCACATTGCTTTTTATGCAGTGAATCTGCATGCTGCAGATTAAACTCACCATTAATATGCTGTGTAACTCCATGCTAATTTACAGTACACAGGACTAGCCCAGGCTCTCATGGTTCTCTGCACTATTGCAACTGGCTGTTCTCTTTTTTTTTTTTTTTAAACAAACAAAAAAATGTTTGAAAAAACCCAAGGACTAAAGTTCCTGGTTTGCAATCCAATAATAATAAAAGAGGGGCTTCTAACTTTCACTTGTCATTGCATTCTTGAATTTGAAACTGTAGGTTTTTCTTCATCTGACTTCTCTGATAAAGGCATTTTCTTTTCTGGCTCAGAAAGCAGTAAGGCAGCTCCTGGTAGGGTGATTGCTGGTGTGGGGGTGGTTTTGGTGCTCAGTGCATTTCTAGGTGATGCTCAGGGCAGGCAGAACTCCCTTTATGTGGGAGTTACCCTTGCTGCTTACAGGAGTCTTCTTATGGGTTGGGATTAAAGACATCAAAGAAATATATTAAAAATATATTAAAAGTTACTAAATGAGTGAACAAAAAAAATTTAAAAGGTGGTGAAATTAAATTGACATGCCAATACTGCTTTCTCTATTCTTTATCCTTTCATCACTATAAAGGCAGACCAGCAGAGGAAGGATTCTGGGGTAAAATAATGGTGGACTTTTGGTCTGTTTGGGGGTTTTTTGGGGTGCAGAAGGTTTGTTGGGTTTGGGTTTGGTTATTTTATTTGAGGGCAGAAAGCTGATTTGAGCCAGTTTTATGACAACTGTGTGGATGTAGTTGAGTTCTCTAGATTTATTCTGCTGACCTCCCGTATAGTTCTTGTTTCAGTTTTTCTCTTTTGTCAGTAGTTTTTCAACAGTGGATTTTTTTATTGGGTTTTTTTTGGTTTTTTGGGTTTTTTTTTGTTGGTTGGTTGGTTGGTTTTGTTTTTTTTTAAGAAAGGCAAGAATTTTGTGCTAGAAACAGTGCAGACCTGGGTCATCCATTGTACAGTTTAATGCAGCTCTTGGCAAACAGAAGCCTGAAAACCACTTCTTGTTCTCCTCAGCTGCTCCCTGATTCTGGTGACAGCACAGAACAAAGCTCTCCCCCAGCAGCTGCTCCACCCTAACCATTCATTTAATACACACAAAGTTGGATCTTCCAAATAGCCTGAAGGGTTGATTGAAATGTGTTGGAGCAGCCACATTGCCATGTGGGAAAATCTCTTTTTTTTGGGCACCCAACAGCTGTAGGAATCTCAGACTCTGCCTTGTCCAGGCAGTTTGGAAATCTCATCCTAAATATGTAAATGCATCGAGAATATGGTATGATGGAGCTTTGTGGGATGAACTTAGTAGGCTTTGGCAAGGTATTTAAGGCTTTAGTGTTACAGGAGGTCCGTTTTTTAAAAGTGTAGTTATACATTGGTACAGACTTAAACTCCTGTAAAAAACAATTATCTCGTACATTGTCTGTGAGATTTCAGAAGAAATAGATCAGAACAGCCTCACAGTAAAACACCAGCACTCAAAAAAATGTGCCTTTAAGCATAACATAGTAAGTTTATCTGGTCTTCTGGTGTAAAGATATTTCAAATTTTGTTTTTCATTGTCACTTTTGTTATTTTCTGTGTTTTGTCTCACCAGCCAGTGGTTGTGCATATAATGCCATATTCTTTATTTATTAACATGATTGTGTAGAAGAGTGAAATTAATGATGACAAGGAAGAGAATGAAAGAAATAACAAAGAAATTCTTCCAGGTGGTTGGAATGCACCATAAAGAGGATCTGAATGAGGAGTTTAGATGGCTGATCTTCTCCACAATATTTTATTTGAACAGCAAAAGCCTAAAACTGTAAAATAACCTGTTTGAATAGCTACCACATAAGCATTAATATACAGACACAAAAGATTAAATCACTTGACAGTGATCCATCAAAACACATGTGCTGCTGTCTCTCAAAATCAACAGGAGGAATTGAGACATCTGCATTTACTTGCTCAGGGTTAGCCCAAAAAGGCAGTTGTTTTACAGGTAAAGTTTCTGTCATTAAAAAAAAAAAAAAGATGCAAATAATAAGATCATGGCAGCTTCCTAGGGCGTGTGGAGCAGGCTGTGAGCTGAGTGCTGATGCCAGCTGATGTGGTAATTGAGGAGAGCCCACTGTCACCAGGGAGAGGCTTTGCTTATTCAGTGGCAGAAGTGCTGAGCAGCAAGCACACCACTCCCTGTCCTGCACTGTTTAATGTCTGCTTCAATGGGTTACAGCTATTTCATTATTCCTGAGCCTGTGCTGATCTGATTAGCTCCCAGCCCTGTGCCTGGAGGGGGGAGGAGATAATTGTTTCATAAAACAAGGCTCTGGTTTTCAAGAAATGATTTCTGGTGCTCCTGTCTTCAGCTGTCCAACAACAAAATCCCCTGAGGAAACTTCATTTGCAGAAAGTGCTGAGCAAGGGTAAGAGTCAAATAATAATGTAAGCATCACCACATCCCTTTCTGAGCCTGAGTGCACCTTGCTGCTGGACTCAGGTTAGCAATTCTGGGGTAGCTGGCTCTGCTTTCCATATGTTGCAGGGAAAACACAAGCGTTTCCAAGGAGAAGTTTGTGTTCTACTCCCTGGCTGAAGGACTGAAAGAGCATTTTATTCAATAATATGAAATACAAGAGCTGACCCTGGAGGGGAAGCACTTCAGATCCTGTCGCTCCGAGTGCTGGGAGCACTGGGCTGCACAAAGCTTTTCCTTTGGCTGATGGAATTTATTTTCTGCATGCAGACTGACTTGATGGAAAAGTTAGAAGCCATAGCCGTGAATGGGTGGTTTGATACGTGGTGTTGTCTTTACTGAGGCAGAGGGAAGAACTAAACGTGGATTTTGAAATCTGGAGTGTAGGGATTGTGCTCAGAGTGGGTATCAGTGTGAGTCCAAATCCCACTGGTGTGCTGCAGGTGTTCTGGGAATGCCCAGAACCTTCCCATTAGAGAAATGTTAAGAAAAGTATAATTTCTGACTGACTTCTGGGGTGAGAGAGAATTACTAATTAAGTCAGGATTACTTCATTGCTCTTTCACACAGATGTACAAGCTTGTAATCAACTTGGTCTGTTTCAACCAAGCTGATGAAAAAAGCACTAAAGATCTACGTTTTGGATATAAATGCCTAATCTTCTTCTGTCCCATGACTTTCAAAGTCATTTTTGTTGACCTAACTCTAACCTTGGGGAAGTACAATCCTTGTCAAATGAAACATAATCCAAACTTGAAACATATAAAAACGCATTTCGCTTCTGAAAAATTTGGATTGTAAGTAACAGGCTTCTGTTTGAACCAAAGTAGCTGAAATAAATTATCAAAATTGATTTGGAGCCCAATTTCAGTGGAAAGTGAGCTTTTGCAACAGCTGTTGCCATGAGCTGAAACATGCCCTGTGCTGCCAACAATCAGGTGTTGAGCAGTGAGATTTTAAAGAGATCTTGACGAGGTACAGCCGAACCTACATAGTAAAAGGGAATGAAGAATATATTACAATCTTACAAAAAGACCATAAACCATCCTTAAGCAGAGATTTTAAGTCTTATTGTTTTATCTTTCCTTTTAAAAAAATTAAAGCTTCACGCCGAAACCCCTTTATCTGGAGTCAGAAAGTAATACAAATAATAATACTTCTCATACAACACTTCACTTGCTCAAAGAAATGTAAGACATTAAGAGGCTAAATCTTCAGTGTAATAATGAGCAGATTCATTATTCATGTTTCAAGCCAATAAAAAGGAGATAGATTATTGGCAAAGTTTTCACACCTTCTAATGAAAGCCTAAGTAGAATATTATTAATTCAGTAACTTGGGCTTTTCACTCACAAAAACATATAGAGCTATTGTCAATCATATTTATTATTCTCAATGTTTATCAAAATAGATCCTGAATTTGAGTAGTATTGGAATAATTCAAGCAAGAAAAGGTAATTGATTATTTTTTTGTTTGTTTCTTTGTGCCAGAGAGTTCTAAACCAACCATGGCACCAGGGAGAGTCTTTGTTCTGTAAAGCCCAACCTACCACTATCTGTGTGCACTTTATAGAGAAACAGGGTACAAAATAAGGTTCTTATTATTTCCCAGGCTGGCACCAGGCAGCCAGGGCTGTGTCCAACCCCACAGCAACCAGTGTGGCCTCAAAACTTTGTACCTTTTTGTCTGAGAATGTTCTTTTCCTCAGTGCTGCATCTTCGTGCACTGAGCAGTATCTGCCTGGTAGTGGAAGTTTCCACACACTCAATAAACACACAGCTTCTACTTAAATACACACAGTAGAGCTGTGCCAGAAAAATAAATACACTGTTATAATTGGCTACTTTTCCTGTAATACATATTGTGTTACATAAATTACCAGGAATTGAGGCAAATAAGCACTTTAATCCCAAAGGTAAGGCATGAAGTTTTGCAACCTCTTTCTCCTGCATTCACAGAACTCTCTTTCAAGGACTGTGATTATTTGGCTGTTATCTAATTTCACTGCAGAATAGAAATCTGACTGGAGCATTGCTTTCTGCTGGTTAATTATAAATTTATTAGGGGAATTTTGCCAAATGTCCCTCACTATTAGACCTCGCTGAATCTGAAGTTCAAGCTATCAGACTTCATTTAATGTAATGCATTGCCCTCTTTTTCTGTTCTGCATATGCTTTTTTGTATTTTTTTGTTCTCAGGTACATTCAATTTTCCCTTTCTGTGTATTATTTGCCAAAGAGGCTCTTTCAAGTTATAGAAATGGGACGAAGTAATTTTTAGAACAGCAAAATATGTAAGGAGGCAAGGTCCCTGGAGATGAAATGAATTTCCAACACAACAAAATAGCTTTCCTGTCCTGTTTGGGTGTTGCTGTTGACAGATCTCTTGTTAACAGCACACGAGTGCCTCAGGGGTGGTGAGGCTGGGAGGGAACAGCAGGGAGTGGGAGGATGTGCAGTGGGAAGGGAAGGATTAGACAATTTGTGGGCACACTGAGGGACTTGCTTTTGGCCACCTGCCTGCTGTGGGAAGGCTTAAGACTGCTGGGGTGCTCTCAAGGGTGAACCCCAAAGTGTGTGGGGCTGGGCTGGGCTGGGCTGGGCTGGGCTGGGCTGGGCTGGGGAGCACTTGGTGCTCACCCCTCATCAGACGAGACCCACACTGCAGCACTGCCATGCTCAGGCACTGCCCCTCACTTTTCTCTTCCAGTTTTGCTAAAAGTGGGGGCTTGCAATATGTGTTGGACAAATTTGGAGCAGACTGAGGGGTTACCTGGAGGTGTAGGTGTGAGCACAAAGCCCAGGGTGCTCCTTACGCAGCAGGGCCAGGATAGGGCTGCAGACTGCAGTCCCTCCTGCAGCAGGTGGAATCTCTTCACCTACTAAATCCTGGTGGCTTTTATTACTGTTTGCAGCAGGAGCTGAAGCAGGGCTGGTGAGGGTTGTGTTGAGTCTTTACAAACTGGTGTTAAAGCTGCAGTGCTCAATTCGGCTTCTGGACAGGGAGGGGAAGAGAGGCTTGCTCCATCTCAGAGAGGAAACCTGCACTCTCAAAAATAAACTGCTGCAGCCTTTCAAAACTTACCAAGCAAGACAAAAATGTAACTGTTGACGTTGAGTTATGTCCTGTCAGTGAAAGGACACGATTTGATCCAATTCAGAACCTCTGTGTTTCAACAACACGACTGATTTCAAGGAGCTCTGAGAAAAGGATATTACAGGATTTTACAGCAGACTTACAAACATGCTGAGTCAGATGAGTAATGTTTGTTTATATACCTAGAAAACACTAATAAAACATTTATATCATGTTTGGGGTTCTTTCATCCCTGGCTAAGCCTTCCTATTTGGGAAGCTTTTGCTTTGCTTCTGGCAGAAGGGGGAAGACAAGCAAAGAGAAAGGGGAAAAATCACACCCTTGCACTTCCCAGTTCAGTCCATCCCCCTTCAGAGATCAGTTTCCTTTTACATGCTCAATTTACTGTGCACCAGAGCAAAGTGTGAGCTGTCAGGCTCCTGTGGTGATGGACCTGGATCTAATCCTGCTCCTCCTGACATCAGTGGCAGAGCTTGTGCAGCTTCCAGAGGGAGTGGGATGTGCTCACGGTGCCTGTGGGTTCAGCCCCTTGTGCCTGAGCTCAAAGCAGCCTCTGATGGCAGGGATGGCACCAGGATGTAATACCTAATCCTGCTTCTGCTCAGTGGGAGCTTAAAAAGTATAAAAATTAAAATTATCTGACACCAGTTGAGTAACTCATTAGTAGCTCTGCAAACTGACCTTTGCTAGAAAAACCCTGACTTGGAGCTTTGTTTAAATCAGGGGATTGCTCCTTGTTTTGCAGAGCACTCAGATTGCAGGGATTAAAACTTTCCACAAGTGCTAAATGTGAAGATAAATTACGTGGAGAAGGATTAAATTTGTATTTTCTTTCTAAACATTTCTAAATACTGGAGGAGAAATGTTTGCATTGTCACAAAAACTGCCTAACATCTCCTTCAGCACTGCATTTTCCAGGTGTCAAATGCTGGTTTGAAAGTGGGCACAAATGAATGCTCACAACTGGAGGAGAGCTCCATTTTATTGAAGATAAGTAATAATTGAACAAAGTGTTTCATATTGACAGCATCATACTGTCATGTATCTTTTCAGAGACAAATGTACTTTATAGAGTAAGTGTCCTCACATGTCAGTATCTCAGAAAATGTGTTACATTTAGCGAAATAATGGGTCAAAAAAAAAAATCACTGTCATAAATGATGGCAGGCACTTTTTACTGAAATACTGGTAGTTTTACATTCTTGACATGAATAATTGGATGTGTCATATGTGAAGCTACCTAGAAATAAAATAGAGGTCGTAAAATGTAAAGACATGATAGGATGCATTTATAACAGCATAAACCAAGCTGGCATTTTAATGTCTTAAGCCAGCCCATTTGCTATCCTTGGCCATTGATCTTTGCTGGGAAAGTTCTATGCCGAATTCAAACACATTTTGGAGATAGAGCCCTGTGATGAGAAGGTGATAGGATTTGGTTTTGTTAAAAATATTCTCCTTTTGACTGTTACAATTACAGCACAATAAGAGCACTGGAGGCTGGTTGTGCTGTGGCCTTACAAAACCTCCTCAGAAATGCTGTGTCCACCTTGACAGCAGGTGACTTCCTGGTGTAATTTACCCTGGCAATTGTGATTGCAGCTCACACAGAAAAATGTTTCTCAATAGACATGAGAGAGAGTTTAGCTTAGTGTTTGCTCCATGGGATGATTTGAGAGAGCAGGTTTTGGGAAAGATAATAAGTACAGTTTGGGAGTGCATGTGCATTTAATGAATTCCTCTGAAGGCATGTAAAAAGGTGGTTGAGAGAGGCACTGACTCCAAAGAACATGCTCAAAATCTCATTAATTTCGATTAGCTGTATAGGTAGTTTTAATTACCATGCTTGAACTGAGATTCAATATGGAACAGCAGTAAAATAAGTAATTATGACTACCCAAGTACTCACTGAAATGTTATCACCCTCCACTTGCCCAGTTTTTCCAGCTAGAGCTGAACATAGAAAGCCCATGCTGAGTTTTACTGGCTAGGCTGGTATGCAGGGCAAGAGGAATCTCCCCACTACCTGTATTTCCTTTTAATCACTGCACAGTAGAGGGAATATCTGGCTGGTGCATTTTTCTGCTGCTGTGTCACATTAGTGCAGAGCCTGGGAATATTCACTGAAGTCTTATGTAAGTGAAAATGTTTTCTATCTTCTGTTTTCAATGCAGTTTTACTGAAAGCCCTTTGGAATTTGAATGAACCATTCCAGAATGTGATTTGCAAAAGAGAAGTCTCTAAAAATCAAATCTTCCCCATCAGTTAAGCTGTTGATATCAATATTGGTATGGTAATTGAAGCCAACATTCCTGGAATAGGTGTGCTTCTGGAAAAGTGTCTGCCTATGTTTGTTTGAAACTCTTAGCAAACATCCAGACCTGGAGAGGTAGAATGAAGGCTGATTTATTGATGGACATCATTACTTCACCTGGATTTAAGAGAGAGGAATTGACTCTGCAGGGGAAAAGAGAACATTGAGGATAATTAGTCCTTTACTAGCACAGGGAAAGGATGAGGGCTGGTCTGGTGTCTGAGGTTCAGAATGCAATCTGCAGAATGCTGAGCTACTGAGCAGCATTTCTCCCATGGCAGAAATGCTCTTGGGGACCTCTTGAGGCAGCAGGAGTTGTGCAAGTGCCTAACCTGCTGTTCATACAGGATCCCCTCTGTCCTCTGAACGAGGATATTGAGAGGTTGGGAGGCTTTTATCCATGAGGCTCTGTGCTCACAATAAGACCCTCAGATAGCGAATGTAGCTACAGATTTATTCTAATGTAGATAAACTTGTACCACTGGATAGAAACATGGGCTTCCATGAAAAGCAGGGTGATGCTCTACCCTTCTTATCAACTTTTTTTCGTGGAATAAGAGCATCTAGATAAATTGTTGCCCTTTCTGACCAGAAGATAGCTGGTACAAGACAATCTTGCTGAAATTATGTCTCAGCTGGAAGGAAAGATGAGTTTATTTTATGTAGCACTGGGGGAAGGTTCTCAGAAATAGTCAGTCAGTCAGTTACCAGAGTGGTAAATGAGATCTCGAGAGCCAGAGCTCATCAGTGTGCAGGGAGAGGGAAGTGGGAAGGAGAGAGGCTGCATCAGGGCTGGGTGTTTGTGCTCCTGATGGAAAAGTGCAAATCATTTCCTTCCCTTCTGCTGCTGTCATGGTCCATCACTTTAGTCCATTTTCACCTTGCTAAGGAATTCTGAATGGGCCTTGCTGCTTTGGCACCTAATTAATTTCTCACAAGCCTGTACTTGCAGCCTGGATGCCTGGGATGGTCCAGATCTTACATCAGTGCCTCACAAACCACATATTTTTCCTATACCTTCCTTCCTTTTCCTGTGTTCTTTCACCCCAAGCCTGGTCAAGGAGGTTGAAGATGTTGTTCTCCCCCAGCCTTTGAAGAGGACATAGACACACCCAGTTACTTCAGGAAAATCAGGAAAATATTCCCTTTCTTTCAGTGGAGCCACTCTCATGCTGTGGTATGGAAAGCTGTCTATGTTTTCAAAAATGCTAAGCGCCCACAAAAAAATGCAGCAGGATTTTGCTTGTCAGAAGCTGCTCAGCAGCTCAGAGCCTCTTCACTGGAACAGGCAAGCAGGAAATCATTGGGGGCCTTTAAAAAATGGACTACCTAGGCACAAATAAAAGTGTAATATCTGAGATGGAAAAGGTGTACTCTGTGGTGTAAAACATTGCCATGAGACTGTGAGACAAAGGAATTATTTTATTGAGGTTATTTTACTGTCGTATATCAAGTGATGGTGAATATCAGATACATTGTGCACCGAGTTCTGAGGGCCAAACACTTTGTGTCTGGTTTAAAATGAGTCCTTGTGATAAAATAACACATGTAGGCTATATAACAGATAACACTGGGTGGGATAATGTATTATCTATAATGGAAAAACATAGATTCTGTAAAACGATACCAGTGGAATCTAATATTTCTTTGAAATCTATTTCCTGGGTAATATTTCTCCTCCGAAGCTACTTATCTCCCTTCTGCTCTCCCTTTGTGGGGACAGGCTTGGTGTTCTGCACAGGATATCATTCCAGTCTGGGAAATGGAAAGGCACTAAGACAGATGTGAGGAGTCCCTGGGTTAGCTCAGTGCTCAGGGGAGTGTCCATCCCAACCTGGCAGCTCTCCTGCCTGCCCCTCACCTGCACACTGATCTCCTGTGCTGCTGATACAGAACCTGCAAGAGCTCCAAGAGTCTTCTGGGGACATACAGGCAGGAAAAAAAGGAAGAAAAATCACATCTTTAATTCCCCCCTGCTGACAGCTTCCTTAATAAATATTGTAAGAAATTTCTCTGTTAAGAGCCACCCAGTAATCTAATTTGCAAGCCCCAGTGATATATTCAGCAGCCAGCTCAGGGGAGGTGTGTTTCTGCTGTCAGAATCACATGAGCAGGGAATAAAATCCTGAGCTCTCGCTGAAAGCTGCAGTAATTTATGATGAGTTGTTGGCTTTTATTTTTTCATACTATTTTTTTGACTCAGCTGAACAAAGAGGATAGAACTGCTACTGAGTTTGCATTGATTAATTTTTCCCACAGTATGCTCCCCTACCTGTGTGTTTTCACAGGATATAACAATACAAATACTGCACATTTAGGTTTTACATCTATCTAAAGAAATCATGGAGTGAAACTCTTGTATAATAATAAATGATAGATCCTGGCTCATTTCAACTGTCCTCCTTCTTGACATGCTCCTCAAGCAGTTAAGCCTTTGCCAGTCTGCTGAGTTTAAATAATCCCAGATTTGTTTGTCACCTTCTGTGTTGTCTGGATGGGGCAGCCTTGGGCTCTTCCTTCTCTCCTCCTGGGCTCCAGTTTAAGGAGCATTCTGCTCTGGTGAACACAGGAGGCAAAGCAAAGCCCAAAAAGCTTTCATGAGATCCCAGCTGTACAGCCAAGGTCAGGCTGTTTGGTGAGAGAAGTGATTCTCCACAGCAGTGTCATTGTGATTGTGTCCCAGCTCCCTACAGTAGGAAAAGCTTCCTGTCTTGAGTTCCATCTGCATCAGGTCCATCTCCTCAGCTGAGAAGGATCAACAGTGTTGTCTCAGAAATCAACTCATTCAAAAAAACCAAAGCAAAGAGGTGAGAAAACCAACCACAAGCTCTCAGGTGTTACTGCACAGCTGCTCAGCTGGAGAAGGTGCAGTGGTTGGGTGTCTCCAGCCTTGAAAGAACTTCCAGATCCATTTCCCAGTAATTCTATCTGAGCTGTTGTCAGTTCATGATGAACACCTCAGTTCTTGGGGTGCACCTCTGTTCCCTCACCTCTGCTTTAAGAACTTGGAGCTTACAATGGCATCTGGTGTGGTTCATCCATTGCCAGAGACCTCTCCTTCTGGGAAAAAAGATTTTTGGGTGTCCACAGGGACCAGACTTTACCCTCAGTGAAGAGCTCCCAGGCATCACTTGCTTTCTGTAAGCCTTTGTGCAGCCCTTGAGAAGAAAGCCAGGTTTCCAGCACTCTCTGGCGTTCTTCAGAGTGCACATGGGCACAGCCCAATAGATCTCTCAGACCCTCTGGAAGTAAGAAGGAGTTTGATACCTGTAAAAAGGAGATGGTGCTGCCTCTATCCTACCTTTTCACCTACATTCCCTTTTAGTTCTTCATCAGGTTTTTGGAGATGCACCCAGGGAACACAGTGGTGCTTTCATTGTTGCCCCTTAGGATTCAATCTCTTAAAACCCACTTCTCCATTTCTTTTTACCTTCCTGCTCCAGCCTTCATTGCTGGGAAACAATCAGCAAAGGGCTGGCTGGGTTTTGTAACTCTCTGTGGTGCAGTGCTCAGGTGAAGAATTGCTGACAATGTTCACTTTTCCTAGAGGGTCACAGGGGAGATGCATGCAATGTGTTCTTCCTTTACCTCAAGCTGTCTGTTGTTCACCTCACCCTGCATGGCTGGTGCTGCATGGCTGTTCTCTCTCTCCCCTGCAGTGAGAGGTGCAGATACACCCTGCGGGGCCACAAGGACTCAGTCAACAGCATCGAGTTCCTGCCCTTCTCCAGCACTGTGCTCACCAGCTCTGCTGACAAGACCTTGTCTCTCTGGGATGTCAGGACGGTAAGCAGGCTTTGCCTTGGTCTTCCCTGAGTTCAGGCAAAGTGGTGATGTGTGTGGTGTGAGAAAAAAGAAACCCAGTGTGAAATCTAAATAGAAAGTAAGGGTGATGTGCCAATAAAATGTTCACTAATACAGCTGTTATCTTCTGACCAAAAATGTCATCATGTAACACTTCCTCTAGAAGGGATCTGTGTCCCCTCCTCGAGAACTCTGCTGATTCCTCATGGAATATGCATTATTTTCTCCATAATATATCACTCTAGGTAGTTGCAGAAACTCTGCATCTCTTCCTTTGCTCTTCTCTACCTTCATTCTCTGGAATAAGTATGAATGCATTGAGTACACTGGAGAGGGTATTTGTCCCTGCTGCTTTGCAAGCCAAATATGCAAATCCTGTTCAAGTAGAATATGAGAACAGGGCAAGAGGAATCTTTTTCCTCTTTCATCAGAAAATCTAATCATTATTGCTGTTTCTGTGGTATGGAGCAACTTTTGGAGTTCTCAAATGGTACCTTCAGTTGGTGTTACAGCCACTCTGCATTCCTCAGACAGTGTAAAGGTACAAGATGCCAGCCTGGAATGGAAAAGGTTGTATTCACAGAAGGAATTTGAGAGGAAGCAGGCAGAACTATTGCTGGGTATTAAATGGTGCTGTCATCAGAGCTATACAAACACAGGATAAGAAAAACTGCCATGGACATGACAGTGGAATACTCGAGATGCTCATTAGGCAATTTCTATTTATGAATCATAGAAACAAACTGAATAGAAGGTCATTTAATAATAATAATAATCCTGGTCAGAAAGCACAATGAGTTAAAATGAAGCTAGTCAAGACTCATTATTCCTAAATGCATTGGTTTGTAGGAATATTTGATATCCAAATATGAATAATTCAAAAAGAGGAAAAAAATTATTGAAATCCAAACAAAAGTGAAATGCTTAATGGAAAAATAGATTTCTGCTTTGTTTTGTTTTCAATAAATCCTGCAAGGAACTTTATCTTGCAAATATCTCTGTAATCTCCTGCTCATAGCAAATTAACAGAGTCATCAAGGAGTTTTCCTTTGACAAACATAAGGAAAAAGCCTCTATATTTGCTCACCAGCATTGTTTTTCAGCTTTGGGTAATTTTGCTAAGATAGCAAAGACCTTTTGTGAAAAGAAAGTGTTGTATGTGGCATTTTGTTGTGTGTTTATGCTGTTGATATTTTTTCCCTGTTCAGTGGGAAATCTTGCAGGTTTGGGATAAATGCCCACAGTGAGACATCACTTGAGGTGAATCCCTGTGAAGATTGCCACCTCCCTCTAAATGCTAAATGTTCCCTCCAGAAAGAAGATGAATTATTTTGTCCCATTAATTGGGAATAAAGTGTTTTCTCACCTCTGCGAGATCAATTAGCATCAAGGAGTACATTTAAGATAATTTTAATGAAACATGAAAACCATGCTCAGGTTTGTTTTCTCATAAATCAGATTCCTATTGCTAATAGCATTTTGCTCTTCAATCATTAAGTGCAGTCAGCTCTTTATTATTAAAGATAATGGATATGGAGAACTGTAAGTCAGAGCAGTGTAAGTTGAATGGACAATGAGCTCTGGATTTGGGGCAGGATGGAACATAAATCTTTGTAATTACTAAGCTGGAACTATAATGCAGCCTGCAGACTTTGGAAATGCAAGGCGTTACTTTTTCATCTTGGGTTTTTTTTTTCCTGGATAAGAGAGAGT
This sequence comes from Entomyzon cyanotis, assembly GCA_024500445.1. Taxonomy (NCBI): domain Eukaryota; kingdom Metazoa; phylum Chordata; class Aves; order Passeriformes; family Meliphagidae; genus Entomyzon; species Entomyzon cyanotis. Next base: position 25,420,175 of record JAKEPQ010001027.1, on the reverse strand, counting down.
AAGATCCAGCAGTTAAAAAAAAAAAATCTACATCACATTGACTCTAATTTTAAATCTAAGCTATATATTGCCTATAGGAAAGTGAGAACAGAGAAAGATGAATAGCACTTGTGGCTCTTTCCAACCATTGCGGGAGAATTACGGATTTGGTGTTGGATTTGGACAGAACCCACACTCGTGCTGTGCCAGACACACAGTAGATCAGATTCCCACCAGGCTGCAGTTCACTGGTGGAAATTTCATGCCAGTGAAGCTGATGGCTCTGGTGCCAAGATAAGCTGTGGGATTGATTCCCCTTTGTGCCAGTGTCATAGAAAGACAAGCGTGTTCTGGCTTTGCACCAGAACATCTCCTCACTGACACATCAGGGAAAGCATCTCCACTCGTGAATTGCAAAGTGTGTCCAGTGAAGAATGGGGAGGTGCAAAGGAGCCCCTGGCCCTGAGCACAAGTTCCCCTGCCTGGGTTCATTCCTCCCAAGATGAGGGATCTGCCACTCCTCTGCATCCCCACAGCCTGAGGAGCCATTTCTTGGGGTTGGTCACATTTGTCTCAACACTGTTTGAGCCAAGCTGAACCTCTGCTCTTTCTCAGACAGATGAGATACCAAATATTTATACACCTAAATAATTAAATAGAAGGGGGAGAAGAAAGTGCTCACATTTTTCATTCTACATGTTTGAAACTTATCGATTTAGTAACTATCTCATCTGCTTTCTGATTTTTGAAATGTCAGGTTCTATAAGTGGATATTTCATTTTTGAAAACGTTGTGGAGAGACTGTCATTTGAAAGTCAGCTTTCAGTAGTAATGCCCTGAGGAATGTGGCCAGCAAGGGTTTGGGAAGAATTCTGTGTCCATTCACATCAGTGACACTGTTCTTGTGAACAGAGTTCAGTACACACACATCTCTGTAAAAAGTCACAGCTGTAAAATGCTCTTTTTATATTTCATTTTGTGTAATAATAAGCATTTGAGATATTGTTTGATAATTCTTGTCCATTTTGGTCTCTACTGCTCACTGATATTCAAGTTTAATATTTCAGTTATCCAGGATATATTTCTTAATGCAGTGTAGCTCAGTGATTTAAGATGACACCTGTTTTTTCTGCATTCCTTTTGCAGAAGGTTGCTGCAGAACACAAATAAAAGAATCCCATTCTCACCCTACTACCAAACTAACACCTCTGACATTCAGGCAGGAAGGCATCAAGGATGTCAACTTTTTCCTCTTTGGGTCAAAGATGACTTGAGCAGGGGTAAGGCAGCACAACAGAACAGTGACCAGGTGCCAGTTCTGGCTCTGCACATCAAATTGTGTCCTTGTCAGTAATTTGTGGGCTGAACAGCAGAATCAAAAGTTAGAAGCTCCAAGGTAGTGTGGTCCTTGATGAATAATGCAGGCACCAATCTCGTAGGAAAAAAGGGGAAAAAAACCAGAATGAAATTGCCCAGAATGCTGCCTGAACAGCAGCAAGAAACTCCCAGCAGTAACCTGGCTCTGACCATTTCCCTCCTCAGGGACTCCTGCAGTTGCCCTGCCCCAGAGCAGGGAGGGCAGTGGGAATGCAGGCAGAGCCTCCTTCCCGGCTCCTGCAGGGATACCAGTGCCTGGCTGGGGAGAAACTGCAGCTCTCAGCGCCTGGGGCTTGGGCTGCACCACCCACAGGAGTTCATTAGGAACCAGTAGTAGGGGAAAGAGGGAGAAGCTGCTGGAGGCTTCTGTAGGGCAGCGTTTTGTCTTCAAATGTGGCACTGGATGAAAGAGGTTCTTACACAGAGCCCTTTTTAGAGCATTAGTTGCTAATAAATTGCAGCTTCTGTGCTCCCAGTGTCTGCTTATCAAGGTCTGCTAATGGCTCTTGAGCGTTAGCTGAGTTTGATGGAGTTCCCATGCAATTAGGGCTGTGGGGAACAGCAGGGGAACCCAAATGAATGTCCCACCTGGTAGGAGAAGCAGCAACACTCAGCAGCCCCAGCAGCACGTTCTGAGGAATATTACAGGGGAGATTCTGCCTGCTCTGTTCTTCCTTGGCTGTTCATGATCTGCCCCACAGAGGTCACAAAATGATCCATCTGTGCATCCAAAGAAATAGCAGAGTAAACCCCAAGAGTTTGGGGGAGGTCATTTGCATTTTTGCCTTTGTAAGAGGGCTCTGGCTGAAGGCACGTGGGTCGTTTGAGGACAGTGGTCATTTCTAAGGGCTTTTCACTCTGTGTCCTAGCAGAGAATAAATAAATCCATGCACAGGGCAGTTTCTGAGCTGTTGGCTGAGGTTTCCAGCTGTGCTGCAGCATTTTAATGATGAGCACTTGGCTGCCTGTGTGTTTCATATGGATGTAGAATAATTACAAGGATGCTGATCTAAGCTGCAGCCTTGCAATTTTCTCCTTCACAATACAGCCCATCCTCTCTCACCCTGTGCTGTCTTTGGCCTGGGACAGCCTTGCTGTGGTTCCTGTTGCAGCTCAAAGCTGCTTAACTTTTGGTTAAATTAGGGAAATTGTTCCAAACTGCTAATTTCCTTAGATAATCTTTCTTATTTATTTTCTACTAATGAATTTATCTTTTAGACCACTTATTTTCCAGTGTTTAGTTTATCACTACTTAGTAATTTTTATATTAGTAATTCCCTGACATATCCTGCTATAGTTTTGTTTCTTCCAGTGACATATAAATTAGCGTTGAGACATTTTGCTTTTCCATATGGATTTTGTCAGAACCTTTTTGTCAGTAGACTTAAAGCACTTGGGAAGAGCCAGATCTTTGCAGGGATTCTGCCTATCTGTGATGGGGAGTTCTGTGCCTGTGTCCCTTTGGAATGGCATTCATGAGGCAGATTCAGGAGAAATGACAGAGTATTTAAGGATCAGGTGTATGAGACAAGCACTGAGCAGCCTAAAGGGAGTGATTTTGAAAAGCAATCTGGTTGTCTTTATAATTTTTGGCCTATTCCAGTTGATTTATCCCCAAGTAAACACCTTAGACACAAAATTATCAGTCAGCATCTCCTCAGGGTATTGGATTTGTCAGTTTTATTTGAACCCTTTTGAACTCCTGAGGAATGAATTCACAAGCTGAGTGGATGGACAGGATGGGTCATTTAAAAAACCTTTGACAGGCAGTTTAAGGTCCAAATCAATCCTCTTCAAAAGTAGGTCAAAGATTGAACTTGTCAGTATTGGAGACAAAGAGCTCTTCCATGCAAACTGCAAATCTCCCAGTGCAATTGAATTATTCTGCTGTAAATAAGGGACATGCAAGGATAAGTCCAGTTCCTGGCATGAAGTGTAACAAATTCTGCATTCCTGGTTCTGTGTATTTGTAAATAATGGGTTCATATTTTAAAACTCCCTGTCTTAACATGAAAAGGAATTTGAGTCACAGTGAAATATGAAATCAAGAACAAATAGTTATGAATACAGATTATGTTTTCTCCCAGAAGTAATATCACAAAAGACAAAAGTAAAACTTGAAAAGGTTTATGTTAAATCTGTTTGGGATGCTTTCATAGAGACTTAGTGCCAATTTTTTCAAAACCAGAAGTATGGCTGAGGAAAAAAGACAAGCTTTCTTTCTAATATTGAAAAAGAATTGGCAAGAAAAAGCTTGATTTGGTCACTGTAGGTCTTAAAAATGCTACATTCTGACTTTATATCAAAACAACGTCAGTGAAAAAGGCACATTGAAATAAAATATTTCAAATATTGCAACTTGGATTAGCTGACCCCAGATGCAACAAAGAAACTATCCAATGTTCTCGTTTTGCTGTGGGATCTTTTTCCTCCTAAAAGGCAGGAAAGCCCCTGCCCTTCAAGCTGTGTGGCTGCTGTCCCCAGGATCACCCTCAGGCTGACACTATGTCTTCCCTTTGGACTTGTTCCTCCTTTGTCTTGTCTTGCTGACCTTGCTCCCAAATCAAACCATTAAATCCACACTTTAACAAACTGTATAATCAGCTGATCTCCCAGGCTTTTTCCCCTTGTTAAACCAGGTTTAAATTAGACTAAACCTTTTAGATCAGACAAGTTGTTTTGCAAAGTTCAGCAGGCAGACTTGATCTTAAAGGTCTTTTCCAGCCTAAATGATTCTGTGATTCTAAAGCTCCAGGTGAATTGGTGGCCCTTAAAAGGTTATCATTGTTTCATTAAGCTGTTCCTGTTCCCTGATATGCCCAGGCCTATCCAGTGGATGTCAGAGTCCTGTTGCCAGTGGGAATTCAGCCCATTAATGAGTTATCTTCCTCTGCCTTTGTAGAAAAACTACATTCCTAATTTCAAGGGGAAGGTTTTCAGAGGACAAGGCAGTTCTGTGTGTTAAATCTTAATCTGCAGCTTGACTTGCAATTCATGTGAAACGTAGAAATGGCAGTGAGGCAGTTGGTTAGATTAAAGTAGCACTTTTCATCATGATATTCACAGGCATTTCTGCTGCTGCTGGGGAATCACAGAATGTGCTGAGCTGCAAGAGACCCACAAGGACTCCAACCCCTGGCCCTGCACGGACAGAAATCCCACCCTGTGCATTCCTGACAGCATTGCCCAAACTCTCCTGGAGCTCTGGCACCCTTGGGGCTGTGCCCATTCCCCGGGGAGCCTGGGCAGTGCCCCAGGGTCCTCTGCAGGAGATGCTTTCCTTCTTGTGCACTCGTGGTGTCCCCAAGGGCTCTGCAGGAGTTTCCTCCAGCAGTTTGCACCCTCCAGACCAGGCTCCTTGCAGTGCAGCCCCGCCTGGCTTTAACTTCCCGGTGTCTTGGAGCAACTCTTGGCTCCTTCCTCACATCTCTGCCTTTCCCAGGGTCAAACCAGCCCTGTGATCCTTCCCTACCAAGCTACAGCTTTTGCCTGGAATCCCTCTTTGCTCCATGCTCCCCAAACTCCCAGCACACAGATGGATTGCCTCCACTGCTGCAGCCCTGCAGAGCTCAGTGCTTCCACCAAAGCTTCTGCTGTGGCTCAAAGCTCCCTTTCATCCCTGTGCTGCTTTCCTGGATCCCCAGGATGGTGATGGGAAGGTGTTCCCAGCTCTCAGCCACAGGGCTGCTGGCAGGCAAGGCACTCTGGAGTGGTGTAACACACATGCCTGTAGTTACAAATGAGGGACACCTGCATTCCAGGCAGCATTCCTGCCATTCCCCTGCACTGGCAGCTCCCTGGGATGGGACACTGGCACTGATGGGTGGAGAGAAGCAGTAGAGGGAGTGGACAATAATTCACCACCCATTCAGGAAGATTTCATCTGTTTTCTCTTGCTGCTGGTTATCTTTGAATATTGGTAGTAATTAGAGAGCTCCAAATAGATAAATTTGACATACTGGAAGACTGGCCATGGGTTCCTGTAAACACTGTGTGGCTCCTGGCACGGTGTCTGGGGCAGTGTGGGGTGAAAGGAAAATGAGGGAAATGGAGTGAGGGAAGCAGGTTGTGCTCCTGGCTGGGCAGGGAGCACATTGACCTGAGTCTGAACTCCTCCCCAGCTGCCTGTGTCCATCCATAATGTGTGGGCAGATATACTGCAGTAAGGATGAGCTTAATTTCTGTGTCGCCAATGTCACTTTGAAACAAAATGGGAGTAAAGTTCTTTCAAAGGCTTTGGGAAAGGCCTGGCTGCAGAATAACATTTGCATTGACTTCTTGGTCCTAAAACTCTAATTAAATTATTGATTATGAAGCTGGCTGCTTTCTTAATAGTTCCTAATGTAACAATTAAACCAAAGTAAGTAATTAAAAATGAAAAGATTGGTCCACAAGTACAATCTTCAAAAGGTCATTTTCAACTTAATCGCTTTTTTGAAAGAGGCAGGAATAAAACAAATGAGTCATTAGCAAAAAAGCAATTTGGTGTGTGCATGTGTGTAATAATGTTTCTACCAGATGACCACTGACCACACAATACCTACATTAATTTAAAATAATGGCTAAATTTACTTAGTTGATATTATATTAACATGTCTCTTCCAGACCAGACCTCTGGTGTGTGAAATGCAGTGGAAGATACAAACTTGTAGCATGATTCTACTCTGGACAGCTGAGAGCCCAGGGCAGAAGCCAGAAACTTCAGCCAAAGAGCACAAAATTTCACTGGAACTATTATGTTATTGTTTAGTATCATGAACAATGCTTGTACTACACCAACCATTTATTTTTATTATTATTTTATGGGCATGAGAAGTAAGGGTTTAGAAGCCAGTCAGGTTGGTCCATGGATGCTCACAGGTGTGAAAGGTGGCAGGGAGGGGATCACCAATGTGCTTGCCAGAAAAATTTCAAAAGACCACTTAACACTGTTGCTTTGGATAGTGATTGCTGTGCTGGCTGCAGCTGGATTCTGCTTCAACACATCTTCTCCAAACCAAATCCTCTTCTTGATGAGGCAGTTGGGGGGAAAATCACTGAGCAGTTCAGGTTGTCAGAGAAACAGATAAACCTGTTAGTCTGGGAAGTTAAAGGCCAAGGTGACTGTGGCTACACATTCTCAAAAAGGTCTATTAAAACCCAAACAAACCCCAAACCTTACAAATCAATTTCCTTTCTTCTAACAATAATGTGAGGTAATATATTTTCAATTAGTAGGTTTTCAGTTTGGTAAAAGCTGAGTCAAAATACTGGTGATGACTCGATGTGCTTGTATAGATTGCTCCCTTCTGACTGCTTGTGGATACATTTATTCCCACTCTGGAAAACCAGATACTGCCTGGGAAATGGCTTGAACTGAGAAGCAGGCAGACCTTTGGGATGACTTCAGCTGTGTTGTGCTCAGAAAAATGGAATTTCAGACCTTGCAAGGTATTTTCATAAAAATATTTTCTTGTTGCTCCAAGAAAGCTTAAATAGTCAATTTTGTCATGTGCAGAACAGCTGAGGGCCCTGGTTTTCAGAGAAAAGCTGTTGGCTGCCAAATTGGTTTTGGGTAGAAAACCCCATGCAGCACTGATGGATGGTGAGGGTTTGCAGTGGGAATTCACACTCCAAACGTTGCCCAAAGGCTGGAATTTCTGTGGTGCATATTTAATGTACAGGGATCTGCCAGGCACACCTAGGTGTTAAACAGTTCTGTGCTCTGACACCCTGCAGGCAACACGGGGAGGTGTTGGGACCATGCTGTGGTCCAAAGCCAAAATGCAGCCCTTTGTTGCAGCTGAATGCATCTGCCACATTTAGAAGCATGATTAATAGCTGAGGATGTTTTGTGTTAAAAGGCAGCCTGGTTGGTTTATTGCAATACTGATATGAAAACTGGGAGGTTGTTCTTGTCTTCCTCACAGCCCCAGGGATTTGCATGTGAGTGCTAAGCGTATCACTTCACCAGATCACCAGATCACTTCACCAGATCACTTCACCTCTCTTCCAACTCCCCTTTCACCTTTGGACTGCAGTGTTGGGCATGAGAAAAGCACATTAAAAAGTGAGAGTCTTGCCTTGTCAGCGTGCTGTACTGACAACCTACAGATCACAGGATATGCCGAGCTGGAAGGGATCCCCAAGGATCATCAAGATGTTTCAGCTGAGATCCTAAAATACAACATACTCAGTTCTCTCTTTCTGGATCCTTTTTCTCCACTTGTGCCTTTTGCGTTATTCTGTAGAAAGGATCAGTTTGATGCAAATAAGGGACAGACCTGGTTGCTAAATTGGGATGGGAGGAAGAACGTGACAGATGTCCAAGAAGGAACTTCAGGTGTTGAACAGTATCAGTGTGGACTGGGAGACATTGGCATGGGCTGTTGGAGAGGACACCCAGTGAGGAGCTTTTGTGTTGTACAGCTGCATTTCAAAGTGCTCCAGGAGACAATCCTGATGGGATTTCACATTACCTGTAGAAATGGGAGCACATGTTCGTTTGCTGCCTTGCAGATGAGGTGATGTCATTGGAATAGTGAGATTGTCAGAGTTAGTAGTGACTCTGTGGAGAACTGTCCCCTCCTGAGAGCCCTGAGTGTCCCTCACTCAGCAAGAATCCACTGCTAATTGCATGCTGAAATTTATATGAGGCAATGGAAAGACATCTGTCTCCATTGCTGAGCCCATCTGGAATTTTCCATCAAGGGACAGTGTTCCAGTCAGAGGTGTGACTTGCTGTGTCACTGCAGTTGACAGCCAGGTAGGTTTTCTTGCACTGTGACATTTGCCAGGCTTTTCAGCTGAGGACAGGCTTCTCCTCTGAGTGCCCTGGGATTGCTCACATAATTTCCTCTGCATGTTTTCTCCTCCTGTGTGTACTGGCATCTCCTTTATTTTCTTGGACCAATTAGACATACCTCAAAGACACACATTTATCAAGGCAGTCAGCATGCAATTGCTCATCCCTGCTGTAAATCCCAGTGTCCCACACTATCCCATGACAAATCCAACTGTGAGTGCACTAATCCTCTCACAAATGTGATGTTTGGATGGTGTGTGTCCTGCTTTCCTGGCAGGCCAAGGTCTGTGAGCTCCTTTTCAGGAGAGCAGTCCCAGAGCCCCTCTTGACTGCAGGGTGATTTCAGACCTAGAACAGAAAAATCATCTTCAGCAGCAGCATCGTTGTCTCTCAAGTTGAGATTTCTGGCAATAGTTCACTGTGACACTACTAAAATTAATTGTTTCAGGACTCAAAGTGTCCTGGCATCAGCACAGGCAGAATGAGATGCTGCCAAAAAGGTACCACCAGTTGATCCCCTGGGAACTGGCTGTTCCCACTCTGCTCAGCGTGCTTTTCAGGACAGAAAGGATTTACCGGTAAAGGCTGGTTTTACAGTTTGTTTAGCTTCTCATTTTCTCTAAAAATAAATATGTGATTATTGCATTCCTCTTTCCCCTCTGCTGTGGCTCAAGCCCAGCTTCTCTGCCTCCAAGTGGGTTTCAGGCCAGTGTTTTGCAAATGATAGTATTTTATGTGCCAGTCCCTCACTCAGCTGATTGTTGCTTTCCCCTCAGAAAATATTTTATAGAGAAACAACAATCTTTCCAAAATAAGACATCACACTCTCATTGGAAGCACTGGGCTGAGCTGGTAGGCAAGAAGCAGAATGTGCATGACCTCTCCCCTGCTGGTGATGATGATCCAGCATCAATGGCCCAATTCTGCACTGGGAACAAAGCACAGGCAAGGAGGTTACTCAGTGCTGGATGTTGACACAACTGTGCCACGGGCCTACTGCTGGTTTAATTCTGTCCTGATTTATATAACATTTGTGCAAAAGCAACAAAGAGTTGCTTGAGCAAAAGGTTACAGAAGTGCAGGGGTGGTCAGGACCTGTGCCAAAGCTGTCTCACTTCCCAGCTCCATCCAGCAACTGGTTTTACTGGTGGAGATGGGACCCTAGAAAGCTGAGTTTGAAACTCACAGCATTTGGAAATGCAGGTAGAATTTATCTGACCCAGTTAAAGTGCAAATAAGTGTCAGTTGTGTTTGTATGAGTGTAACTGGAGTTTATCAAAAGTCAGGTTTATGGGAAATGGGATAGGTAATGCAAGATGCTATGAGGGAAGAAAAGTGAAGCAGTTTTAATCTGGGAAAAAATGTGTAACATATTTGAATAATTTTGGTTTAGGGGCACTTTTCTGGTGAAGATGGGTCCCTCTAAAACCTTTCTTTTCCTAATCTAGAAAATGTGGTTTGCAAGATCTGCTATGAATTTGCAGAGTATTCCTTTTTTTGCTTTTTTTAATCCAAAAAGTACACTGTTTCTGGATGAAAATGCAGATATTACTTTTAATTTAGACCCTGGTGTTTCCAGTGGACTGTGACTTGCTCTAAGGGAGAGTTAAACTTCTGCTGGACACACATGTGCAAAGGAGTGTGTCTACAAGTATGGGGCTGCACACCTTTTCTAGAAATATTTTGCTGCCCCAGAAACACTTACTAGTAGTCAAGAGTAAATATCTGCATTCAATCTAAAACAATAAAGACATTACTCGACACTGATGATAACTAAGGTGGCAGTAAATTGTGTGTTCTGGTGTAATGTTCAAAATTGGGCTGGGTTTGTGGTGACAGTACCCATCTGCCGTCTGACTTACCACTGCTGAGAGTTTGGTTATTAAACAAATTAATGGAGCAATTTACATTTCTTACTCACTCAACATTAGCAAGTGGATTGCATTTCCTAATTAGTGTGTAAGGAAATGGATAATAAAGCTTTTCCCAAAAAATATGCATTGCCAATTTTCACACCTTACTCCAAATTTTCTCATTTTTTAACCTGCCAAAATGAAATAAATATCTGCTGGGGGTATGAAAAAAAGTAATTCTTTCTTCTTTAACTTCCTCTTAATTAACTTTTAATGTATGCTGTTACTCAGGGATCATTCCTTAATACTAAATGTGTCTAAAATAGAAAAGACAGATTTAAATGATTTAGATAAACATCTGCGGAACACAGGGGCATAAAATTACAGATTCAGAAAACAGTGGCTTTCTGCCAACATTTGCAGACAAAAAAAAAAGCCACAAAATTGTTTCTGTAAATCTTCTTCTTTTGTGTATATGAGCTTAGAGGAAATGATCAGTTCTTTAGGTGAAGGTAACAGGATTTCAACTGCTGTCTATATAATATCTATATATAATGTAAACTTTCTGAATAGCACGAGACTGCTCTATGAGTATCACCAAAGTAACAGAGATTTTGATGGAGGACATCTTCTTTCTGGTATAAAATTCAATGTTTTGACTTCTTGTGGAGCAGACATCTTTCCTTAATGTAAGACCAGGAAAGGAAAGAGTTCCATAGTCTCTTCCTATCTGACTATAAAGTTAATCCATACTGGTGTTAAATAACTCTGTTTAGATAAATTGGTTCTGTCTTTAGCAATTTAGAACAATCTTCATAAGTAATGTGCAGTAAGAGGGTATTAAAATAATTGCACGCTATTTATTTTCAGCAATATTCACCTGTCAGAAATGGCATAATAAAAAGAAATATTTCATGGCAATCTCAAGATTTCCAATAGTTTAATCAATACAGTAAACACAATATAGTTTTCCAAATAATTATAGAGGCTAAGGCTATGTTACAGACCTAAACACAAAATCACTCTTAACATTGTTTGAAAATTATCTGATGGAAGAGAAATTAATCATAAAAACCTGATTGATCCAATTATTTCTATGGAAACATCTTTATTTTGCAAGCTCCTCTCCTATGCTGGGTAGCATCCCTGTGAAAATTGTCTCCATCCCCTGGAGGGGAACAGGCAGGGCTCAGTGCAAGTGCCCAGGAAGGATTTTTGGGGTGGGCAGAGCTCAGAGCTTGGGCTGTGCAGTCCCTAGCAAAGGAGGGCCTGGGCAGCCCAGAGATGTGTGACTGGAATTGGTTCTGACAATTAACTTACCCTAGAATAGAAGTAGAAATAGAACTTGGATCCCATATCATGTATTAGATGTGTGAAATGGGTCACTCGGGCACTTGTACCCCACCATGAGCTGTGTCCTGCCAGCTGCAAGATTGGCATGATTGGATTAGTGTGAAAAGTTTTAGGTTTAAAACTTTCTGTGTATCAATACATGGAGGAAACCTCTGTTCTGCAAAACCAGACTGCAATGTCTACAGAATTTTGGATATTCCCCTTCGACAATTTTGATCTAATTTTCGGTTTCTAACAATATAGTTAAATCTTAACTTATTCATATTTTAGAACAGAAATTTGCTTTGATTCAGTAAGCCTGAACTTCTCAAAAGTTTTTCAGTATTGCTGATATGTATTTTACCAAATTTCTGTCAGTTGTTTTATTAAAACTGACCTCTTCTTCACCAGGTTTATTGTTGTAAGAGGTCTACTTTCCACATTGTCAGTGCTTGTTGATAACACTTCTGTTAATAACAGGACGTGAATTAAATCATGAGGGAAAGCATAAATTTGAGTAAAATCAGAGCTGGGTGCTCAGGATTGTTCCCAGCTCTGGAATAACAGTGTGTTCTGATTCCTTGTGGCTGCCCCATGGTGGCCCTGACAGAATTCCTGCCCTGATGAGAAGTGTCCCACAAGTGAGGGCTGTACCATTCCATGCCCGGAATTTTTCCTTATTGCATGGATCCTGCTCTACCAAACATAATGCCGTGACCAAAAGCAGACAAAGTGATCTAAGTGATGGCCTCAAGACAAAATAAATTAGGTAGACCTTTCTCCATTCTCTGTCAGTGTTACTGTCCCATTTTTGAGAGGGATCTGGGATGGAACAAGAGGGAAGATGACAGTGTGGAGTAGATAAATAGTGTTAAATATTCCCCTCGGGTAACTATGGATGGTGTAGGTTAAGAGAGAGAAAGATGATAGAAAGATAAAATCAAGGATAAATGAAAAATAAGTAGTAAGAAAGATGGATGTGAAAGCAAAGTAAGCAGTGATGTCAAGAGAAAAACAGGGCACAAAAGAGCTCAAGGAAAGGAAACAGCAAACAAAAAATCAGGACGTATTCTATATTTTTGGTATCTGTTTTCTGCTCGGAAGCTTCTAGCAAATAAAAGGCTCTATAATAGTGATTGATTTGTAATCTCTGGTGGCATTGCCCTCGCTTCCCCCAAAGCCTTCTGGAGGATGGCTGCAGACAGCCCGTTGAAAAGTATGAATTGCAGCAAAGAAATGGTTCCTGGCAAAAAGAGGGATTGGTAATCAATTCCCTTCCTGCCAGGCAGGGCTGCTCCCTCCCATTGTATTTGCTGCCTGGTATCCTGTCTGTGAAAAGCTGCCAGCCATGGTGCCCAGGGAGGACACAGGAATACCAGGATGGCAAATCAATCATTCCCATTGCTGCTGGAGCCCACCGGGCAACGCTGAGGACAGACAGCATGTCTTGAGCTCAATAACGGAGTTGTTTCTCAGGGTGAACAAAAATTGGGTGGCTTTTCAGGACTCAGTGCTGCCCCTGGGCTGGTGGTCCCTAGGAGGACAACGTCCAGCTGGAGAGTGTGTTGGCAGCAGGAGCTGCAGCCACACTGCCCAGGTAAAGTGCTTGGGCTGAGCTGCTGTGCCTCTGCAGAACTGCCAAGGTTTGCTCTCCTTTTCGTGTGCCCAAGGCACTGGGCAGGCAGCATTCTGAGGAGAAACGTGAAGTGCCTGCTTAGCAGGAGCAGCAGAGGCTGCTGCTCCCGAGGGAGGGCAGGACTGGAGGAGGTTTCCCAGCAGTTGTATCCTCTGGGAGCACAGTGAGGTCGTGGGAGGAGGAGAGCACAGCCCTAGAGTGAAATCCCAAAGGAGAACAGCTTTGCACAATGTGCCAGAGTACCTGCAGCAAAGAGGTGGCACATTGCCAGGTGGGAGCTCCTCCCTCCTCTTTGGGGGCCAAGGAATCAGGTGAGGGCCTTCAGCACGAGCTGAGGAAGAGGAGGTGAAGGCAATGGGTGGAAGAGCTGTCCTTGCTCCCTGCTGTGATGCTCCAAGGTGGGATACAGGTGTTCTTGTAGCCATGAGGAGGGTGGGAGGCTGGGAATGAGCCCATCCCACTGCCACCCACCTTGGCAAAGGTCCTCTCAGCCCTCCTGCTGGGCATACAGAAGGAATAAATAAAAACGCAAAAGAGGAATTACTGAAACTGTCCCTTGATAACCAAATGGTTGATCATAAATTGGAGTGTCTATGCAAATGAAGTAAATAATTAAAAACTCCAAGAACAGCACTGACTAGGTGGTTGATGGCTGGCAATTATAAACGCTGAATTTTTAATATGCATACATCTAAGGAGCCAGTAAAAATTAGCTCCTAGACTAATGGACTTGCCTTTCTTCCAAGGCAGAATTTTAATGAGAGCATTATTTATAGCAGAGACCAAGAACGAGCATTTTCTTGCTCAGTCTCATTTCTTCTTTGCTGGCACTTTATTCATTAACCTCTGAACTTCTCTAGAGAAGAATAATACCCTACACAGCGGAGGGCAGAGATCACTGTGACCTCCTGAAATTAGTCACGGGTCGGGTATTGTTAAGAGAGTTACGTCTTCTAACAAATAATATTCATAAAACCCCGTTGGTGATATGTCCTCATTTCCTGCTGGTTTCTGGGTCATTTATCTGCAGTTCAGTTCACTGAAGAGAAAATGAACAGAATGTGGTGTCTCTTAGTGCAAAGCTTCTTGTGCCATCTTGTCTTGTTGTGTGCAATGCCATGAGATTTTAGAATTTGATCTGAAAATTTGCAGAACTGGAATGCAAGTTATAGGTCATGTGCATTTTATGTGCTTTCCTTTTGAGCTTCTTTTTGTTAAATATTTTTGTTATGTTAATTTTTTTTAATTTAAGAAAAAAGACTTGTCTGTCTTTCAGTTATCAGGAAAGCTCTGGCTTAAATTGCAAAAGTACAAAACCAATAAAATTAATGGAAGAGCTTTACTTCCCACATCAAGAGATAACTGTGTGTGCTGACCCTAGTGATGAGGGAGACAGGAAAGGAGAATGAGCAAAAATGAAAATAGTATGTTGGGGGTTTGTAATCATACCCAAATGAAAGCATTTTATTAAAGAAGGCATTTCTCATTCAAAAAAAAATATATATTTAAAATTTTTTGCCTTTGTCTTCTGAAAAGACAAAGCCTAAGTTGTACTTAACTTTTTACTAATCAAAATCATGTGTTGAAAATGTTCATGTGCAAAGCACACATAACAGTAGAAGAGTTGAGCTGAGTGCTTGCTGTATGAGAGATGGGATGAAATTTGGGGTTGCCCTGTGCTGCTTAAATGTAGTGTCAGGGTTCCTCCCACAGCTTTCAACCACCCATGGACTTCCTTTTCTGCCCGTGGACTTCCTTTTCTCCACGTTGCAAAATGGGCACTGATTGCATTGTCATTGGAGAGTCAGACTTCAAGAGAGGCTTAACCTGTTCAAGCTGTAAATGCTGTTTAAGTAGTACTTTTTATTTATGACAGTTCTTGTAACAATGTTCTTGAACTTGGATGTTCAAATGACTGAACCCAGGGAAGGTCTCTGCATAAGAAGTACCATTTCATTTGGAAGATGCCTGAACACTGGTATGGAGCAGAGTTGTTGATGTGTGTGTCTAATGCAGATCATCTTTCTCTGAATTAATTTTTAAAACTCTGGGTTTTGACAGTAACATCTACTTTGAGATATGTCTGTGTATCTTAGGAAGTTGTCAGATCAGTGTCTGACTCAGGAACTGTTTCATCTTGCTGAAATAGGAGGGGGTTTGGGAAGGTTGTTAACTTTCCATCACCTTTAAGAGAGTACAAACTGAATGGACATCTGTCTGCAAATAATGGAACCGTACAAGATATCAAAATGCATTCCATGTATTTTGGATATGAATAGCAAGTTTAGACCAGAGAACATGAAATAATAGTTATGGACAGCGGAGTAACTGTTCCATGAGAGAGCTTTCCTCAGACATAGCTGGTTTTGTATGTAACTGGATGGGAAAACTGGAGCAGAGGTACCAGGGCACAGCACATCCCATGGTCTGGGAAGTTGCAGTTGGGACAGAAAGGACTTGTCCAGTGTCACTGAGTGACCTGGTCCTGAAGGTGACCAGGAAGATGACTGAGAACCCTCAGCCGTGAATTCTCCTGTCAGTTCCTGTGTGTTTGAAGCACATCAGTGGCTCTTAGGGAAACATCCCCTGAGCAAACCCAGCCAAGGCAGCATTGCAGTGCTGAGTGACTGTCTGAATGAACTTGTGAAATGCTCTTCTGGTTTTCCCTTCCTTGCCCTGGTCCTGGTGAAATAGCTCCATGGTGTAATTGTATGTTTTCCATGTCTGAGCACAGAACTTCTCCATTAAGCCTCCCAGATGTGCCTGAGCTTGCACTTGATGTCCAGTCTTTCTTCCCTGCTCTTGGATGTGTAGGTATTTCCTGCAGGTACTTGTTTCAGTCATCACACACAGTTCCACTGAAATTCCAGCTCTGAAAACCCTGGCCATTTTCTCTCATGAAGGATAAGTAAGAAAGTGTCAAAGTCTTTCATACCAGCTACTGGAGAGCTTTAGAAGACTAAACTTTGCAGGTGCTCCCTGCCATGGTTCAGTGCAAACTGCTGTGGTTTCCTCAGGTTCAGGTGTTCACCAGGAGCACCCACTGCTCCCACAGCTGCTATTTGTCCATCTGAGAGCCCCATGCCCCTGCACAGTTCCCCATGGGAACACATTGGAAATGCAGGGATTTGGCACCTGCCTGTGTCTTGGAGCTCCTTCTCAGCCTAGGCTCTTCACTGCATGCAGTTCACACATGCCAGGGGCTCCTCCTACTTAACTGTTTGTCCCCCAGCCCAAATTTGTGCCCTAGCCTAACCCAGCTGCTGTGTGGACTTGCTGTGTGGGCAGTAACATGCCCAGATTTTATTGGACATGCCCCATTCTCCAAGGCTGTCTCCAGAGAGGACGTTTCCAAAAGGAGCTGGGAAGTGAGTGCCTGAGAGATCTCTTCCCAGATGTATCCAAATGTGGTTCCTGTATGGAGCCCTTTCATCCACCAGTCAGTCCAGATGCCAGTGAAAGCCACTCTGCTCCATTTGAACTGGGGGCTTTTCAAGTTGTCTCTTGTATTTCATTTCTCCTCTGATTATTACATTTTTATTCATTCTGTCTTGAAAGACTCTTGGCCTTTTGTAACTGCATGTCCCTTTTTTCTTTCCATGAGGACTTCTTTTCCTTAGAAATACCGAATATATTACAGAAAGTAAAAGTAGAAAGCTTTCCTTGTGCCCTCAACCAGCTGAGGGCTTGGCAGCTACAGGCTCCAAAGCGGTGGGAATGTGAGGAAAGAAAACATAATGACAAAGAAAAGCAAAGCAGTGACTTTCTATATTGTGCAACATTGCAAACAGGAACATTTCATATTTCCTCCACTGACAGTGTAAGCATTCAACAACAAATCAATAGTGCCCAGCAGGGAGTGGTTCCCTTCCTTCATTTTAATCTGTGCAGCTCATCGTGGCATCAGGAGAGCAGCAGTGCCAGGAAAAGGGAATGATTTCTGCCAGGATTGTTTGCAGCTGCCCCACCCTCTTTACCAAAACAAATTCCTGGGGGGTTCGAAGCTTTAATTTTACCTCTTTAAGAATCAGAACACAGACACTTGTTTTCTCCCAGGCTGCTCCTCCCATCACGTTGCTGAAGGCTACGCTGTTCTCTTGGTTACTTCACACTTAAATTTCCAGGGGCTTTGCCATGATGCTGTGGCTTCTCAGCATAGGAAGGTTACCATTCCCAGGGCAGAGGAAATAGGAAGGGGAGAAAAGTCCCATGATCAGCTTCTGAGTGACAAAGGTCTGTGTTAGAAACCCACCCATCCAATCACTGCATGAACAAGGGCAGATTTTCATCAAAAGAAGTTCCCAGAGGGGTTGGGGTAGGAAATACATTAATTAAAGCACTCTGCAAAATAGTGGGGGAAGAAATGCATAACATTTCCACTCCATTTTATGCTACACTGAGCACTTTTTTGACCTTCAAACAGTAGATGGAAATACGGTGTTGAAAGCATTCATACACACTGGGAGTGCAACTTGTTTCCTCTGCAGTTCTTCCTAGGGGAAAAAAAGCAGGAGAAATATGATGGCGTTACCATATTTGCAGCTGTAGTTGTTTAGAGCTCAGGCAGACTAACATTAACAAATGATGATAATTAGGCTTGATTTGCATATTAAAATTGTCTTAATTAAACACTGATTCAGTAAACGTTTAAAGGCTGTAATCGATCTTTTGCAGGCACTCTTGGTTATTTATATGATCTAATAAAGGCTGGAGGCTTTGTTAATGAGCCCTCTATTTCCTAACTTGTATGTGTCAATGAGATTATTTCACCGACAATTACAGAGCCGGCTGCTGTTAATAACTCACCAAGCCCAAGGCTGGAATTCTTTTGTCTGAGGCTCCTTTAGCGGGACCCTGCTGTTTACATTGCCTTGCTGCTCAGACAGGAGCCCATGCCACAGCTCTTCCTGGGGAAAAATCCCAGGGCAGAGATTTCAAGGGGAGATTTTGGGACTGTAAAACCAAGCTGGCGGTGTCCTGTGAGCTGTTTGAATAATGGATCTAATATTTATACAGCATTGAGCTCAGTCATAATACATTTGGTCCCAGATCTAATCCTGGCAACTCTGACAGGCTGAACTTTGTGAGAAACTTTTTTTAATTTAAGAGGTAATGTAATCATGCTGTAATTTTACAAGAGGCCTCTGAAAAGGCTGCCAGGAGTTTTGCTTCCCTTCAGTGTCGCTGCAATCTTGTGCCAGGATGTGAATATCTTGGGAAAATGGTGCTAAAACAGGTGAAGAGCTCTTACTTCTCAGTTGCTAAATGTTTTTATCACCCCTGACAAAAACATTCTGGGAAAATTTCACCTTGCTTTGGAAGGATTTTTTTCAATTTTTTTTTTTATTATTTTTTGACTTTTTTTTAAAATTGTTTGAGCTTATTGCTCATGAAAGACTATGTATTTCTGTACATATGTATAACTTTTAATAACATCTGTTTTGTTGTGGGGTATTCCCAGTAAATATTTTCTGGTTTCAGTCCTCTACTTGTGCTTTTTTGAAGCTGCATATTCTGGTCCTGTAAGTCCAGTCTCCAGTTCTGATGCCACTATCGACGCATTAAAAACTACAATTATTCCTAGGTCTTTTCCGTCATTAAATTTATTGGGAAACATAAATAAACTTAACAAAGCTAAACCACTATATGTATGTGTTTATTTAGTAAAATAATTATGCTGTGGAGTGATCAATAAACTCTTTGAGGCAGGTAGGAATGTCAAAACTGGTGTTTTGCCCAATTCCATTTGTATCACGACTGAAAGCAGGTTTTTACTGGGAACAGTGCTATGATGAAAAATGAAGCTTAGCTGTCCAGAAGACTTACTAAAAAATAGAACTACTCCCATCACTACTCAGACCTTCCTGCAAGACTTTCTCTTTTCTCTAGAAAATCCTACTGTAGAAAATGTTAGCGTGAATTTGATTTCAAATACTTACAAAATTTGGAATTTGAAATTGCAGAAAGTTGGGAATATTTTTGATAGGCATTTACAATCCTTTTCCTCCTTTCACTCAAAATCTGTAGATGCTGTAAGCAGGATCTGATGTAGAGAATCTGTGGGGACAGTGTTTGTAAGAGCTGATTGCAATGTTTTCTCCTCTTCTGGTGATTTTTTCTTTTTAATTTTGATATCTAGGTACTTCTTTTAAATTACACATTCACTTTTTTTCTTATTTTTACTTTTTATTGCAGTGACTTCTTTTTCCAATGAATAACTTTCTCAGTGTTTCTAGCCAGATAGTCTGGATTGTCTTCTCTTCTCTGATCCTGGTTAATCAGGTCAACAATCCTGTTAATCCCAAAGCAGCAGTACTTGGGAAAAGCAGATCATGGTGAGCAAGCGGTGTGCTTTCCATTTCCATTCAGATCCTGGTTTCTTTGCCAAGCCCTCTTCTTTGGGAAGTCATTCCCTTGCTGTTGGTTAATGGAGAAATAGAGATGAAAGAAGATCCTGCCTTTGCAGAGCTGTTCAGCAGTGCAGGTTGGTGGAGGAGAACCGCAGCCATGCCCTCTTTTGTTGCTCTTATTTTGGTTTTTCGCTGTGCATCTGCCATTTGAAATCTGGCCGAGGTGAATTTGATGCATTGTGACTGCCAGAACAAAATTCACACTGTGAATGCAGCAGGCTTACAAATTCCTTTATTCCAATAGAAGTAAGCCCTCACCCAATGGCTGTCAGACAAGTAAGAACTTTGATCTTACTGGCTTACTCCTAATTTGTGCTGACTCTTTGAAGAGAATAAATTCTTCAACTTTTTATTTTTCCTTTCTTTTTTTTTTTAAACGTTTGGGCCACCTTCCTAGTCTTATTTAGAATAAGACTATTGTGTATGTACCTGCTTTTAGTCTCTATATTGTCTTTTGCAGTTAAAGCCACTTCATTTTTCCTTTCTCCTGCTAGGAAAAAATCCATCTTTCTGACAGGAAATCACAGAAGGCAACAATTTGGCATTTTGGCCAAAATTTAGCTTCAGTTTTTAAGAGCACTAGAGCCCTTCAGACTCATACACAACTTCTCACAGTCAGATAAGAAGGGGGAAATTATATCCCATATGTAGTGCTCTCACCTTTTCTTATGTATGATTAAATTGTGTATTCATTGTTTTATTCTGCCTTAATTTAATTTAATTTTCAAAGCCAACAGAAATTATTTTATATTTTTTCTATGCTTGCACTGCACTCATAACTTTAACAGTTATATTCCACCAGCAACTTCTGCTCATATATAATTCATCTTTTTTGATCTTTTCTACATTAAAGTAATAGAGCTCATGGTGTTTAATGTTAGACAGCCCTACCAGGTTCCTGTCATTCAGGCACTGCTCTCCTGAAAACAGCTGCTCTGTTTTGCAAAGCAATGGAATGCCAAGTTAATTCAAACTACTGCAAAGTTCCTGGGTTAATCTGCAGCTAAGGAGCTCCAGCATAGTACTCACAGCAGGATTTCCCTGGCCATCCCTGCCCACGCACTGCTGATCCTTCCCTCCCTGGAGCATTGAAACTCCTGGAGTTACACTGGATGGGAGCACTGCAGCTCTGGAATTTGGCTTTTCTGGTGCTGGCAGTGTGATGTCTGTTCAGCTGCCTGACAGATCCTAAGGAAGATGCAGCAGCTTCTGCTAATGAACCCATCTGCCAATACCAACCAGGGCAGTAATGCACAGCTCTGCTTTCACCGAAAGAATTTCAGTGTCTTGGAGGGATTTCTTTTTACTATTCCTTTTCCTGTAGAGGAATGATGGGTCCAGCAAAGGCCTTTCTCCCTGCCCTCCCTGGCTGGCCTGTTGTGGCCATACACGTGGGACTGTGCTCATGTGTCATCTCTTCAACTGGAGGTGACATTTCTCTTTTTTCACAGAAGCAGGAACAGGAAAGGATCTGCTTCCCATCAAACCTCTGTTCCTCCTTATGCAGCTGGAAGTTTGATGTCTCTTACAGGAGTTGAGTGAGGAGAGAATCCCACACGGTCTTGTCTGTTTAAATACTGCCTGTGGTTACAGTTTTCTGCAGACTGCAGTACAAAAATCCAAGTGTCAGTAGAAGACAAAAAGATAATTCACTTTCATCTCAAGAACAAAGCTGAACAGAGGAGCTTTTTTCAACTTTTTTAATTCATGAAACATTTATCTTGGAGTCAGGTTATATTATGCTGGCAAGAATATAATCTGTCAGCATTTCTACTATAAACTCCTGTTTTTAATGTTTTTTAGGAGTGCCTTAGAGGTTCACTTTGAACAGATTTAGCATACAAGGTCTTGGCCTAGAAACATACTTCTCATCCCAATTAAGAAAACTTAATATGCCTGCATCACCAGTGCAAAAGATACATTAATACTACATTAAGGTGAAAGTTCAGACCTACACAAGTGAGGAAATTCAGGGGTATTCCAGAGCAAGGTTAATTAAGTTTTTCTTATATACTTAATAGCAGTTGTTACTAACTGTGAAGTGAAAGGAAGGCTGCTCTGTGATGAAAAGCATGTTGTTGGGCTTAGCTGACAGGCAGAGCTCTCTTTCTAGTTTTTATTACCAGATTTAGAAAAATGCTGCTTCTCAAGTTTTTAATGTTTCACAGTATGAAAGTTGTTACAGAAGTTCATGCATTTTAAAGAAATTCAAATTTTTTTTTTGTTTCTAGGAAAATATAGTGAATAAAGTTTTTGTTTAAAAAAGAGCCCAACAGCTGATATACTACAGTTTTGGTACACATATCTGCCTCTGTGAATGCTCATGTAACAGGGCACACAAATAGTGGCAAGTTAATTTTATTCCCAAAGAAGGGATTACAAAACATCTGAGTAATGCCCTGGCCTTACCCCTGGTCTAACACCAAGAAACCTTCTCCACATGATTCTTTTCCCCCAGGGTCTATTCCCAGTGAGGAGAACAGAAGCAAACTTTGCACTGAAGGTTCTGTGCTCTAGTTTATCAAGTAAAGCCTGTGGTGACAGATGGTAAAACTCCAGATTTGCTCAGTGCTCTTTGCTCAGACACTGCACTGATGTGTCCCTGAAGCCTCCAGCGTAACTGGGAGATGAATGTGGCTGTGCCCTGCCTGGAGTGGAGCCCTCTGGATGGGACAGGATGGGGCAGATGGACAGAGCTGCTCTGGCTACAAGCAGAGCTGGCCTGGGGGGGACAGAGCAAACCTGGGCTGAGTTATTAGCACAGAATGACAGAATCTGCTGAGCTGCAAGAGACCCACAAGGATCATCCAGTCCAAGCCCTGGCCCTGCACAGACACCCCAACAATCCACCCTGTGCATCCCTGACAGCATTGTCCAAACACTCCTGGAGCTCTGGCAGCTTTGGGGCCATGACCATTCCCTGGGGAGCCTGGGCAGTGCCACAGCACACTCTGGGGGAAGAACTTTTCCCAAATACCCAGCCCAAACCTCCCCTGGCACAGCTTCAGGCCCTTCTCTCAGGTCCTGTCACTGGTCCCCTCAGAGAAGAGATCAGTGTCAGCCCCTCCTCTTCCCCTCTCAAGGAAGTTACAGACCCCAGTGAGTCTCCCCTCAGTCTCCTCTCCTTCAGCTGAACAGACCAAGTGCCCTCAGCCACCCCTCACACAGCTTCCCCTCAAGGCCTGTCACCATCTTTGTTGCCCTCCTTTCAATGCTTTCTGATAGCTTCATATCTTCCTTACATTGAGGATCACAAAACTGCACACAGCACTCGAGGTGAGGCTGCCCCAGCCCAGAGCAGAGCAGGACAATCCCCTCCCTGGCCTGGCTGGCCATGCTGTGCCTGCTCCCCCAGGACAGGGATGTCCCTCCTGGCCCCAGGGCACTGCTGACTCAGATCCAACTGGCCATTGACCAGGACCCCCAGGTCCCTTTCTGTGGGGCTGCTACCCAGCATCTCATTCCCTAGTCTGTGCACACACCCAGGCTTGCCTCATCCCAGGGGCATTTCCCTTCTTGAGCTTCATATGGTTGCTATGGGCTGGGAAAGAAAGGAGCCGCCTTGCAAAGCTGAAAGGGGCAGATGTTCTTAGGCTCTTCCCTCCAGTTTTTGTGTTTACCCATCAAATCCCATGAAAATGAGTTTTCTCTCCCCTAAAAGTTACCTTTTGCTCTCTTGAAGAGATCCAAGTCCCTTTTGATGTCTCCATTTGCCTACTTCATGGCAACAGTGCAGGCGATTCCCTGCAGCATGGAGGGACTGCAGAGCCACAGTTCTGCTGGATCTGCCACACTCCCTGTGGAGCTCCCCAGTGCTGGCTGAGGCAGACAAGCCATGTTGAGAATAAGGCATGGGACTGAGAAGGATTCAGACTTTTAATTTTGCACTTTGCTGTGAAAATGGAAACCCTTGGACAGATCCAGCAAGGGAGACTGAGAGGAGGGATAGAGCTTCCCAGTCAGTCAGGAACCAGAAATAACTGAACACTCCTTGCTTTGGGAAAAGTTCAGGTCCAGCCAGGGGAACTTCCAAAGCATTACACTGTTTGACTTGCTGGGAAAATTTTACCTGTGTAAGCTCAGAACTTTCATTTTCTCCCAAATAGAATTAAACCTTTCATGAAGAACTGTTGGGAGGTTTTGTTTGTTTTTAATAAAGAGAATGAGGTGAACATTTCCACAGCTGAGTGCTTCATGGTTTGAACACTTTTCTTAGTTTAGTCCTTCTGAATGAACATTATTTCTTTGAGTTAATTTCTAAATGAACCAAGAAATTACAAATAAATCTCCTATCTGAACACTGTTTAGATAAATCTCATACTCAAATGCTGTTATCTAAAAGCTCATATCAAACTCATAACAATAATTACCTATTGTGACTAGGATATTACACTCAGCTTGATCTAATTGATTTGTTATCTTGATTTTGGACTTGCAAAGTTTGTTCATGTCAGATGTTCATATACAGCAAGGCATTCAAAATCCAGGAAACAAACCAAAAGAGCAGAGTTTAAAAAATATGAGTAGCTTTCAAATTATACTCAGTTGGTTTTGGCTGTGTGTTTTGTCTAGAGCTGCTTGCAGTATGGCTTGTTAAGTTTGGGAGCTTTATTTTGTTGCTGCTGAAATGGTAATTGAAATAAGTATAGGAAAATTCAGCTGCTGTATTACATAGTTAAAGGTTGAACTTAATTATTGCAATGCCAAGAAGCGTTAATTATAATTGTCTTCAGCCTGTCTTGTCTTACCCAGGTATTCCTATATCTATGTGGATACACAATAGGGAGGATTTACAGCAGAATTTTACTATTGATTCCCAAATCTTAGGCTTTTAATCCTGTGAAAGTAGGAACAAAAAATAATTTTAATTCAGAAACCTTGTTTGACTACTTTTGCAGCAGGATTACTGCTCACAGATCCATAGCTCCAAAGATCAGGCTGCTTTTCCACAATACCAGATTTCATTTTAACAAAGGAATGTTTTTTCTCTCGGGAGTCTTTTAGGTAGCTCCAGTCCAAGGCAAGCAATTAATGCCTGTGTTCAGTGGAAGCTGAGAGGTTCATAGGCTCCATAGCATAATTCCAGGGTGTTCCTAACCACTGATTCTAATGTTAATTTCTGGATTTCAGGCTGGAAAATGATATGTATGTGTGCATGTGTGAATAATAATTAAAAGAAACCCCAAAACCTCAGTGATGCAGAACACTTCACAGTTTGTTTTCTTTGAATGTTGCTGTTATCTGTGTATTTCCTGCAGAGGAAGAATGTATGGTTATTAATGTAGTTGGGCAATAGCTCAAGGAGGGAATGGAACTCAGATTTCCTCTGTTAATATTTCAGTCAAGACTCAGTTGACAATAATAATGTATTTTCCATTATTTATACTGCTGGTGTCACATGCAAGGAGACTGGATAGACCCCGTGGGTTAAAGGTGGGGAAAATGGGCCTTTTTCCAGCTGCAGACTTGTGCTCTGATGTTTTGTTGCTCCTCCTGCTCTCAGTTTGTGATTGTTCCCTCTGTCAGGGGTGAGGGTCAGCCAGACCTTCGGGGTACAGCAGAGGACTGTAATTTTCCCTAACTAAGAACTCCCCTGATGTCAATCTGCTGCTTTTCCCCTGCTCTTTTCGTTGTGATCCAAGTCCCAAATGTTTCCTCTTGCTCAACTTGAACCCTAAAGAAATCCATTGAAATGGCAGATGCACCCAGGTGGTTGTGGGCACCCTGTTCAGTTCCACACTGCATGAAGTACGGTGGTGTTATAGTGGATTATTTTATAATTAAAGCCTGAAAAGCAGAATGAATGTGCAAAAGGGATTTCATTAATTTACTGCTTAGCTGTTGGTGCTGAAAGCTCAATGCTAACTTGAATTCTGATCCACAGAATATCTATCACTATTTGGTTTTTTCCTGCACTATTACAGCTAAGTAGAAGCTTTGCAGTTTTGTTTATGGCATTTCTATCTGCAAAACCCAGATTTCTCAGTGTTGGTAAAGAAAACACGAGCTGTGCATTGAATAAAAATAAAGTGGCACTTTGGAAATTAAGTTTTGATAGTATTGAGAAACACTTTGCAGAACCATTGCCTTTGTCTCACTTTTATTATCATTATTATTACGTTTATTAAAATCCTTTTCAGAGGGTTTATACTGAATTGACTTACGGAGGGAGGGCTGAAAGTTAACATCCATTTTGTGCAGCATCCATGTGGTTTTCTTTTTTCCATTGGTTTGTGACAGCATGCTTTTTCTGTGTTTGTGGAAAGGTTACTGTGTGTGCATTGGTATTTGAGAGTGTCTGAGGGTAAATACTACACCCTGCTGAGCAGCAGCAGTTATTTTACCAGGGCTGCCTTTTACATGCAAAACATGCACCAGCACTTGCTTTGTTACCATGGGCTGGGTGCAATCGATATTGCTGCTGGGCCACAAGGTACATCTTATGTCCTTGACATTTTTTCTTGCTAGACTGCTTATGTGTGTTTGGTTATCTTTGTCTCCTATCCTGTTACCTTTATCAAACTAATTTGCCTGTCAGTCTTGGGGAATTTTGTGTAATCGCATTTCTATTCCAGCAGTGAATTTATAATTGGATAGTAATTATGTAAGTTTTCTGTTTATCAGCATTTATTGGTTCATGTTTTATTGCTTAGAAATCACAGAATCACAGAACCTGCAGAGCTGGAAGAGACCCACTGGGATCATCAATCCAGCTCCTGGCCCTGCACAGACACCCCAGCAATCCCCACTGTGCCTGACAGCATTGTCCAAACACTCCTGGAGCTCTGGCAGCCATGGGACTGTTATTAGCTCTGCTGCAAATGTCTAACTTATAAATATACAGGGGTTTGGAGTGGGTTTTTTAGCACTCTTCCCCTTGTAACTCTGTTGAAAACTGTGGAGGACTCAAAAGCTGGGCTCCGGCAATATGTTTACGCTTCAAGTGGATGGTGTGCTCTTTCAATGTAGAGCTTTTAATAGTCTAGAGCCTTTTTCTCTTGTTGCCTTGCAATCCTTCTATGGGAATAATACCAATTTCCTGGTATGATCAATAGTGTATGTGGCCTTGGAGCAGAAGCTACTTCAACACAGAAAGGTGAATGAAAAATACAATGAGATACAAAATGGCACTTGCCAAAGTTGCCTGCTCCCTTTTTTGGGTGACATTTTTTTAAACAAAAGGAATTCTGTGCAGCATTAAATGCTGGGCTTTATCAGAGATTTGTATTCTAATGCCATATGAGCAAAACTGAAAAGAGCCTCCTTGGTCTGCAAGTCCAGGCAGAAGATCACATGCAGGAGAAGGTCATTTATTTCCAGGCTTTTTGAGCAGCTTCTTACAGTAATGAGAATTTTTTTATCCTCAGTACTTGGAATGGAGTAAATTTTTTTATTCTCACAGTTTGAGAACTGTCTTCTAATTTTCCACTGGAATTTATCTGCAGATAATGAATCCCCATATGTTCCTGTGTCAACACTGCTCTGCAGCCTCCATAGCTGCTTTCCCTCTTTGCTCTTAACCCCTGAGATATTTACAACAACAATGTAATCCCCTGCAACTGCAGCTTTGTTGGGCTGAGTTCTCTTAAGTGGTTCAGAGATACAATATGAACCGCAGAGCATTTTCGAGGAGTGTCCCTCCAGAATTACTTTGTGGTCAAACCTCATTAACTGCTTTCTGAAAGGGCTTGTTGCAAACTGTGACAATATGCAGCTAAACATGCTGATGATAAAATATATGAGGTTTTGGCAGTGAAAATTAAAATCCAAATTTCTTATGTCAGAGTTGGTTGGTTTTTTTTTCATTGGGAAAATAAAAATGAGGTTAAACTGATGATACAAACTCTGAAAGCATGACGGAGGTGTGATTAGCCTGTGTTACCCCTGCTCCTGAGAGACTGATTCAAGACCAGGTCAAGTGCCAGAGTAGTGGCACTTCAGATTTTGGTTTTGGGTTTTTTCATCTCTCCATAAAAATGCAACAAAGTGTCTTTCAATTGCAGTGTTAATAAAATGCTTTCATAGAGGGAAAAATTGTTCTTCAGCATATGATTACACTGCTCAAGGCTGGGCTTCCCTTTTGATAGGAGGTATTTTTTAGCCCACAAAGCCAGTGGTTTTTATGAAAACAGAGAAGGGCATCTCTTTTCAATACCTCTGTCTTGCCATCCTGAAGATTTCAGGTTTTTTAGCAGGAGATACTGTGGTTGGGTGGATCCTGTGCTGGGAGAATGAGCCAGATATCAGTGATGACATCTGACATATGTTACTGCACTATGTAGGTCACTTATGGCCTAATGTGGGAGATGACAAAAGATAATTAATTTTGATTTCATGCCTGTGGTTCCTTAAGGAAGCCTTTAATGGTGTGTGTGGAATCTCAAGAGACATGTACTGACTCACTGCCTGAGAGCATTCTTTTGGAAGGAGAGATTACACCTTCTAATCCCAGCCCTCCAGTCAGGGAGATGGCTTTGCTGGGTGATATTTGAATGCAACTTTCCTGCTGGCTATTATGTGAAGTAAGGAGATACATCCTTAGTAATGGTGAGAAATGTGTTCCTCTTCTAGAAACCAGGAGCTGGTTTTTAGCACGCAGTGTGTCTTGATTTGCACACAGCCATGAAATCAAGGTCTTTGTGTTTACACCAAGGCTATAGAATAATTTATATTGCTCTAACTTATTTACATGTTCTCTTTTTGTTTCAATCCTAGGGTCTCCGTGTTTACACATTCCAGGGTCACGTGCATTCCTGTAATCATGCTACATTCAACAAGAAGGTAAGTTCTGCATGCAAATTTCCTTTTTTTCCCCCCCTTTAACCATCATATTCCTTGCTCTGGCCCATACTGTGTTGCTCCTTGGTGGCATAGAGACCTTTGGGGCTGAATCCAGAATCAGTGGTGGCTCAGAGTGGCCCCACCTGCCAGCCAGACCAGAGACCCAGTGCCTGTTACAGTAGAGCTGCCCCCTCCTTGCTTCTCCCTCCTTCCTCCTTTCATCAGTGCATGGTATCTAAGCCAGTCTCCTCTGTCAGGATCCTTTAGTTGCTTTATTGAAATGAAATTTGCTGTTAGGTTTTCTCCTGGCTGGCTAATTTGTAGTGTTGTGTAAAAGGAACCATTTTGACTGGGATTGGTGACAGACTGCTGTCTGAATGACTGATAACTTCAGAAGGGGAGGAATTTCTTCCAAATGGTTCTTAGAGGCCATATGAAATACTCTGAAATGACCCAAACATTTGTGATGTATGATTCCTGCAGCTCTCCTGGCCACACTGCTCTTTAAAACTGGTGTGGAAGTGCTGAGGCATGTGCTGGTTTCTGCTGCCACTAGCTGCCTTTGCTCTCAGAGACCATCTTTGCTGAAAAATAACTTCGTGGTGGTCCTGCTCCCTGTCCTCCCACTGCCACTTTCATTACAGCAGAGCAAGGTACTAATTTTTCCTGCAGGAAATCCTGAATATTCTCCTCTTGCTCAGTATCAGCTGCTGCTTTGCCAACTGCTCTGCCAGCCCTGCATGTTTGTAGGGTAAACCCCAGGGGCTGGCACAGCAGAAGGTATGGGGAAAACTGATGTCAGGATGGGGAATTAGAATTCCCAAGGCATCTTAATTCTTTCTTGGCCATGTGCATCAATCTGTGTTTGACAGACACAACCTGCCTCTCAGTGCTCCGAGACACTGTTGTGGGGAACAAAGAGTATTTAACAGGAGCAAGAGTGGTGAGGGAAATACTGTAGAGATACCACAGCATTGCCTTTAAGGTGGGTGTTAATTTACAAAGGGCCTCATGTAATCTATCATGATTTACAGGAAGCTGAAAGACCATAACCTTCCAGATAAGCACGTTGTTTTGGTGGGGAATATTATAGCTGGCATTAACTCTAGACTAAAATCGTTGGTTGACATTCTCAATTATTGAATTAGTAAAAATGGAAACATTTGGTGCAGCATTGATCAAAGTGAGTGAAGAATATAACTTCAGAAGCTGTAATTGCAGTTGTAGAAGTTAACTCTACTACTGAAAAATTAAGTAGTGACTCTGAGTTGTACAAGCAACAGTTGTCCCACTGGCTGGCTAGCAAAGCACGTGCTGAATTTCAGCCAAATATAGCACTTGAGAACTATTTTCTTACCCTCTAGTGCTTGCTCACCAAAAAATTAAAATATTCTGCCCTACAAAACTCATTAGGGTATTATGAGTGTCAGTATTTTTTATTAAAAAACACAGATTTTACAATTGAAAAAAATTTTAAAGAAACAGTCATATTTTCAACAATAATTTCATGGAAAAGATTTGGATATTGATCATGGACTGTTTGGACAAAGTGCAACATTACTTCCAGAGTGTCCAGCCTAATGGTTATACCTGGCCCAGGAAGTCTGCAGTGGCAAAACTAAAGGCTAATTGCTGAAAAAACCCTACTTGAATTTTTTTTTTTTTTTTTGAGTTACATCTTTTTATATCCTACTGCCATGGGGCTGCAGATCCCATGCTCTGCCAGAAGTCTTGCCTATAGAGTCAGACTCTGTGGGTGCAGAGCTGTAATGGTGAGAGATCCCAAGGGATTCACTCTTTTTCTGCTTGAATATAGGTCAGTTTAAGTGAGCTCCTGTGTTACTTCAGTAGGCTTGTGGTTATCTTGTCTTGGGCTGCTTGGTGCCAAAAGGAGTTCACAAAGAACATGAAATTCTAATTACACATGAACAAGGAACAAATTTTCTAGTTAGATCAGAAAGCCATCCAGGCAATGTGTCCAAATATTAAGGGATATTTTAGGGGAAGAGTATTGTGTGAAGAAGAAGCTAAAAAAGAATAATGCATTTATACAAATTGAATAAATCCTCATTAAGCTCTGTGAAACTGATTAAATATGAGTTATTTACTACACCATGCTTCTGAAAATGTAGTTAATAGTTTTTTTGTTAAGTGGGTGAAGTTTGCAGCCAGGACTCTTATTAGTGCTGAGATTCCCTAATTAGCCTGGTGTCTATGGAACAGAACTGCCAGCTTGACATCTGGAATGTGCCCATTTGTTGGGTCCTGCCTCATGGGGACACAGGAGTCACAGTGCCCTGGAGAAACTTCTGCACTTGTGGTTGTGTCAGGACTTAACAGATAACACTTCCAGCAGCATTTAAATCCCGCAGTTTCCCAAGTTGGTTCTCATAATGTGGAATGTTTGGGAAAAATTGAACAAAACCCACATAGCTGCTTTGGAACTGAGGCCTCAGGAAAATGCATCTTTCCTCCTAAAAGTTACTGTTACTGTCCCTTTTAATCCCAAGTCTCCATAACACAATAACTTTGTAGAGAAAAATGTTCCAGATACTTATTTTGCACTGAGGTGTGGCCTAAACAGCATCTCAGGTGAGCTCTGTAGCTCCTTTGCAGTGGTAAATCACCTATGCTAATGAAGTATAAAGACTATGGATGCTTGGTTGAGTCCAAGGTTTGCTCCCTTACGTGTGTGTATATGTGTGTTTGTGTCCAAATAGAAGTATGCCAAGTGTCTGCCATGCTGTGTTGGTGTGATATCTGCAGGTTTAGGAAGCATTACAGTGGTTACCAAGTTTTCCTAAAAGAAAACAAGTATTTTTAGAACTACTGGTTACATTAGGAAAACCTAAAAGGCTATAAAAAATATGCTTGAGAACAACTGCCCAATTTTACCTCCCCAGGCCAAAATGCAAACAGCATCTAGGTCATTCTTCCATTGATTTACTGAAGGGCAAATAATGTCAGACAGTTTTTAAACAAAAACAAAATTTCAATTTTGTTTACCTCCTCAGCAGTCCAGTTGGATGTCAGCTACCATTTAGCTGGGCCAATAATATTGATATTTGATGTCAGTTCTTATTCATTACTGCACCCAAATGATGCAAAAGTCAGATCTCTCAGATGTTTCTATGGATAGCCAGATAAAGCCAGGGATGTCTGACTGCATCTAACAGACACAAACAAGAAAAGAACAGAATACAAAATCAAAAACCTATCTGCTCTTATTGTTATTTATGTATTCAAAGTGTTCACCTCTTTGCATAAACTCAAAGCCAGTTGCTTACAAAGGTTACCCAGTAATATCAAACGAGTTCAATTATACATGCAAAAGGGCTAATAGGTTCTTCCTCTAGTTTATTTCTGTCTCCATGCATAAGAAATATAATTACAGAACTAAATTACATTCTAGATACAGATTTTATTATCATTAGTTAACCATTTTCAGGCCATCAAACATTGTTAGAAGTAAAAAAAGAAATCTATTCCATCTCTCTATCATAGCAAGGAACAAAATCTGTGTCAAAATATCCCCATTTCATGTGTTGGCAAACAGCTCTTTCTCATAATAGGGAAACTCCCAGAAAATTGTGCTAGAATTCACTTTTACATCCATTCTCTGACATAGTCATGTTATTCCCTGTTTTTGGAAGTTTCCTGGAATGCTCCCTTCCCTTGGCCATCCTCCTGTGTTACCCACAGACCCTGCAGTTAGCACTGGGCCTGCTTTACCCATTCTGTGCAGACCACATGACACCTTCGGAGGCCACTCAAGTAGAATTGGGTAGATCCATCTTTATTTTGATCAGCTTAAATATTTTTGCTCTCCAGCTCTCGACCTCTTAATGTAGAAGTCTGGATAAATATGTCTAGCAGATGACCTAGAATTCAAATATTCCTCCAGACCTTGCTGTGAGGAAACTCCAATATGTAGGGACTTAGTAAACTGTTGAGAAGGCCAAGGAAATTCAGGATGCATTGGTTTGGAAGGGGGTGGCTCTCCTGAGTTGTTGTACCCCTGTGTCCTTGAGAAAAGAGAGTCTTGCAGTGAAGGTCCTTCAGGGGACTGAAAAAAACAAATCCAAGCCTGATTTTTAAATGTCACACCTTGTTTGTGTCATACAGTTTCCCATCACCATTTCAGGTTTCTCAGCAGGGATCATTTGCAAAGAAAAACTTAGTGATAGGTGAAACACACCTGGATAAGCGAAGGGCAGAGAAGAACCATGTGCAGTAGATGATGGTGACTGAGAAACCCTTGGTGTCAGTAAATGCACTGGCTGCTGCTGGAGTTTGCCTCTGCACTCCTAAATCATACAGATGCAGTTCCTTCACTCTCTGTTTTGTCTTCCCTGGGTTATTTTTGGATCAAAATCCCAGTTATAATTTCTTCTGGGGGAAAAAAAATCATTAAAAAATCTCTTAGTCTTGCAGTTTGCTTAATCAAGGTACAAGTTGCCTTCAAAAACTTGGCATTAACTGGTTTTTTTTATTCTCTATAACATATATAAATACATTATATATAAATAAACATAAATCTGTTTGAAGATTTTAAACCAAATCCTGTCAAGTTTACTAACTCTAAAAATAATCACAGCTCAAGAAAATCCACCTTCTTTTGTTTCAAGCCTTCCCTTTGCATTATGAGATGTGAGGTGAGCTCATTCTGCCAAAGACCTCTCTCCTCCAGCCTCAGGGTTTATATCCCTCCTTTGTTTGGACAATGCTCTCAGGCACAGGGTGGGATTTGGGGCTGTCCTGTGCAGGCCAGGAGTTGGACTTTGATGAGCCTTGTAGTCCCTTCCAACTCAGGATATTCTGTGATCTATGATTCACCCCAGAATTGATTTTTTAGTTCTTTTTGTACAATCCATTCTGGTGCTCTTTGTTGTCACCATGCAGAGACTAGCAGTAAAATCCAAAGCATATTGTAAAATTCAGCCAAACAAACGTGGGGAAGCTTAGATTTTAGAAGACCTTCTTTTGCTCTTCCTCATGGCATGTTCTAGGAGAGTGTTTCAAACCCATCAAGAAATTAATTCCGTACCCATCAAGAAATTCACTACCTGAAGAGAGCCTACAGGAGAGATGGAGAGAGACAAAGCCTTGGAGGGACAGGGCAAGGGGGAATGGCTTCAAACTAATAGAGAGTGGGGTTAGACAGGATATTGGGAGGAAATCCACATAATGGTGGTGTAGATGAGGAATGTGGGGTAAGAAGCAAGGCAGGTGTCTGCGATCATGCTGTCTTATTCATTTGTTTTGGACCAGCAGTAAATGAAATATTTAAATATTTAACTTTTCTAATTGAAGCTTTTAATCAGATTTTCCTCTCATTTAAATATTTACATAAGATGAAGCTTCATCGCAACTCTTCATGATAAAAATTTAGGGTAATACACTGACATTTGGATTTCAGACAGCTCTGTAAAGCCCAAGAAGAAAAATGTGGCATCATTTTTAGATGGCTTTGACATAATTTGGGTTTGAGTAACTTTAAAAGCCCTGTATATTTTAGGTCAGATTGGCCCTTGAAAGATCCTCAGCAGGAACCCGTAATAACTGACTATACAGTATTTTCTTTTATGTTTTCAGACTTTGTATTTACAAATATAAACATATTGTTATGTCCTTTTGCTGCTAACTAAAAGAAACAGAGATTATCTCCTTTAATGTGATTTTGTTTGCTTATTTCTGTGTTCTGCAGTGAATGTGACCCTCTGTGTATACAGTCCATGAAGCAAGCACTGTTTAGCATGCAGAACTGCATGCACTGTGGAAAACTTTGCCCTTCTTTCTTAGAGGAGAAGAATTAATTTGTGTATCCTAAGGAATAAGGTTGTTTTTTTTTAATTGCATCTTCTGGCCCAGCATGCCAGCCTTTCCTGTGGCAGATGTACACTGTGGGTCCAGGCACCTGCATAATTCATTTTTTATTTTAACAGCTGTTTCTTAAACTCGTCTTTTTGCAAAACAAACAAAATCAAAATGCAAAGATCCATCTGGATCCCTTAAAATTCAACTTCCCGATGTGCTGTCCAGTCCAACCTGCCTCTCTTAATGGCATTTCACAGGAAATTATGTTGTAAAACACATGAGAAAGCAGCACAGTATCCCCACCTTCTACCTGTGACTCTCTTATTTGACAGTAATTTTTTGCACAAATTGTGAGACTTGAACCTGCTCTGCTGTTGCTGTCACTGCCTGGACTGGGAACCATTGAGTTACAAGGCCAGGGCTCCAGATATCACTGCTCATGCTGGGATTGCCCCCTGCCAGTTCTTCCAGTGCTCCCAGTTTGTTCTGGGCAGGCGTTGGTGAGGCTCACGTTACACTAACCTGGACACCACTTCAAATAGGTGCTATTGGATTTGCATTGGTTCCCAACAGACAGGGAACAGCTCTTCCAACAACCTTTGTGCAAAGCTGACTCTTCAAAAGTGCTTAAACTAAGCTGGGGTAGAGAAATGGGGTTAGTTCAGTCCAGTGGTTTCTCTTTGGTAAGAGGACTCTTGAACTTTTACTGCATATCAAATCGTGGCCAAAGCAAAGCAGGGTGCCTGGAACAGAAATGCATCTGTGGTGCAAAGGATGTGGCTTTATAGAATACCAAGCTGGATTTCAAATGAATTTATGCAAGCATGAAAGTAGGACCAACTTTGGAAAGGCTTCTCTGTTATGAAAATGCAATTAATCTGTGGTTGAATAAATATCACTGTTAGAAGGTACTTGAATATCAGATTGATTTAATCTGAAAATAATTGAGAACACACAGCTGAAGCCCATCAGGGGAAGGAATGCAGATTGTATTGGTCCTGTATTGTGTTTGCAGGGCCAGGTTTGCCATGTGGACAGACAGCACCATTTCAGGGCAGGCCGTGGGTCAGTCATGGCCATTTCGGGGCTCTCAGCAGGCTGTGGGTCAGTCATGGCCACTTTGGGGCTCTCAGGAGGCCATGGGTCAGCTGCTGCCATTTGGGGCAGGCCATGGGCTGGCCACTGGGATTTCAGTGTGGCCCAGAGGCTGACTAAGACTCAAGGGGACAGGCGGATGGAGCAGTGGCCATCCTGGTGGTTTTGAGCCAGTCATCCGTTTCTCTGGTCTCCGACAGAGGGCTGTGAGGTTTGTGAGAACTCTGGGGTCAGTGAGGGCCATGGGGGCTGTGAGTGAGGGTTTTGAGGGCTGTGAGGTCTGTGGGGGCTGTGAGGGTTTTGAGGGCTGTGGGGTCTGTGAGAGTTGTGGGGGTTGTGAGGGCTGTAGGGTCTGTGAGATCTGTGAGGGTCATGAGGGCTGTGAGGGTCATGAGGGCTGTGGGGTCCGTGAGGGCTGTGGGGTCTGTGAAGACTGTGAGGGCTGTAGGGTCTGTGAGGCTATGAGGGCTCTGAGGGTCATGAGGGCTGTGGGATCTGTGGGGTCTGTGAGGGCTGTGAAGGCTGTGAGGGCTTTGAGGGCTCTGACAGCTGTGAAGGCTGTGAGGGTTATGGGGGCTGTGAGAACCGTGGGCACTGTGAGGGCTGTGGGGTCTGTGAGGGCTGTAGGGTCTTTGAAGGCTGTGAGGGCTGTGGGGTCTGTGGGGGCTGTGAGGGCTCTGAGGGCTCTGAGGGTCATGAGGGCTGTGGGGTCTGTGAGAGCCATGGGCATAAGGGGTTTGAGGGCAGTGGGGACGGTGAGGTCAGTGAGGGTGTAATGTCCTGTCCTGCTCAGTGGGCTCCAGCAAAGGTGGTTTGATTTGCTCTGGGTAGTGCATGGGAGAAACAACAAAATGCTCCAGGGGTTCAATAACAAACTTTGCCTTGCAAAATTTAGAGCATTAAGGTAGACTAGGGTACTTGGCGAATCTTAAAACAACATCAAGACTGAGTGAGGCACTTCACAAACTTTAAGTTACCCAGATGCAACAAGGCACTTAAGAAGGCATTGACTGGAATTTTGCAGTCTGGCTAAAAATATATCTTGAAAAGAAGGTAGGAGAAGAAAGAGAGCTCATCCTGTTTTTCCCCCACTTCCCACCTGGTTGCTTTGAGCCTGTAAACCATTACTCCAGTCTCCTACATAAATTATTTTCCCCCAGTCAAGTCTGCTTTCCCATGACAGTGGTTGGTGAGTGATCCCTCCCTGTCCTTATCCTGACCCACAAACCTTTTGTTGTATTTCTCTCTGTCCTGTCTAGCTGAGGCAGGGAGTCATAGGGTGGGTTTGGGGGACACGTGGCACACAGGCAGTGTCAGCCTACCACAATATTTAGCTGTTTTTTTGTGAAGTAGTTCTTGAAATGATGAGATTTGTTGAACTGATCATTTTTTCATGTGAAATATATTGAAACTGTGAGAAAGATTCATACACTTACTGGAGTTCAGAATTGGGTAAGCTTCTGTGAATATTTCTAATATTGTTGATATTTCTTCTTTATGCATTTAATTCTCCTTACTAAACACTCAAAGACAAGATAAAGAGCCAAATATTATGTTGGACTTGATCATAGAGGTCTATTTCAGCCTAAATGATTCCATGATTTTACATGCTCCTTTGGTGGTTTCTCTTTAAAAAAAAGCACATGTACTTAACTGACACTTATTTTCTTTTGGTGACTTAGATGTTCTGCATTTTAAAATGAACACTTACGCATTTCAGCAATAGATCTCTTGCCACTAATTCTAATTTATGAATTTACAGAAGTATGTATTACATCTGTATTTTAATATTACTGCAGTGAATAGTACCCAGTTTTTCACATTTGGAACTGAATGACTGTGCATAAACACGGTGTAGCCCAGGAATTTTTTATGCTTATTGCTCTCAGGAGTGTCTAATCAGGTAATGATGGCACCTAACTTTACTTTAGTCATGGTATCTCTCAAAAACACAGAGAAAAGCCAGTAATGGCAATTATCATTCATCTCCTCTCCCTGCACAGCTCCCAGAATTCAGACCCTTCTTTGATTGTTAGAAAGGGAAAAACAAAATTGATTATTTTAAACCTCTGTGCAAAAGCTGTTGCTCCCTTTGCAGCACTGTTTCAAGTGCAATGTCAACTACTGTGAGCAGTAACTCTGCAGGGAGTGCAGTGGTTTCTTATGTAAATTTATGCAAAGGGTTTCTGCAATCCTAGCATGTGTTGTGCTCCTCAAACACACCACCAGGCACTTCCTGCTACTTGATGTGACAAAGGGAAGAGAGATTCCCTCTGTTTCACACAGCAAGAGGAGGGCCT
Organism: Entomyzon cyanotis; assembly: GCA_024500445.1. Classification (NCBI taxonomy): domain Eukaryota; kingdom Metazoa; phylum Chordata; class Aves; order Passeriformes; family Meliphagidae; genus Entomyzon; species Entomyzon cyanotis. The sequence goes on along the minus strand of JAKEPQ010001027.1, from coordinate 25,382,811 downwards.
GCAGAGTGCATGTACACAAACTAGAGACCCGTGATCCATGATTGTTTTTGAAAGTCAGTAGAGCTGGAAACTCTGCTGCAACAAAGTTCTGCCATTCCCATGGATTACTTTGAGTGCAGCTCCTCCTTTGGAGGACATAGGGGGTGTTCTTTCTGAGTCTCCATATGCTCTGAAAGCAACAATAGCCCCCTTCTTGTGTCGAGTTGTACCAATTCTACTCAGTGCAAGATCAGGAGTTGTTCATTGACAACTAAGAAAGTTGGAGGATTCTTCTGTTAGGAACCAACAGCAAAGCTCTGAGATTATTGTTTTTGCATCAATATCTTGGATTCTCCTCTTCCCCACAAGAGCTGGTGTCTCACCAGTTCCTGTCTATTCAAAGCTGTAAAAAATGTTACTGGGAGTGAGGGCCAGAGTCCAGTTGCTTGAGCTTTGGATGTTCAGTTGCTTTGAATTATAAATGGTCCTTTGCAACTTTGATCACAATGCAGAACTCAAAACTATAAAAGGACAAAGGTAGGAAAAAAGCACGTAGGAAAACACTGGCACTGCCTGCTAATAACCCTTAATCACAGCTTTCTCCCACTCTTGATGAAAATAATTGTTAAAAATAGACCACTGCACTTTGAAAGTGTAATCAGTGTGGCTCTCTACTTTTGCCAGGCTACGTAACTCCATGTCTTTCTAAGAAGATGCTATTTTCATTTGAAACTAGGATGATTTAAGCATGATATTTCAAAAATGGGTGGTGATTGATTACTCATTAGTCTAATAATGGACTGCATCTGCATTTTTTTTCCTCCATCTTTATCATATTTTACATAATTCATTTGGATTAATTGGATATTAAAATCTTTTTCCCTGTAACCACTACAGCAGATTCACCCGCCTCTGCTTGGATTCTCTTGGGATCCCTCTGCCCTTGCTTGCCTTGCTCCAAAGTGGGATGGAGTGGCACAGGGACAGGACTGCCTGTGTGCCCTGTTACTTTTATTGAGTGTGTTTAGGTTTTGCATTGCAACAAGGCCTGAGGTAATAACTCTCCTCGGGTTTCTGTGCTTCATGCTGTAAATGTGGGAGGTAATGACTCCTTCTCTTTAGATCATTCACTTTAATGTGTATAAAATGGGGGTACAGTTAAGTGATTTAGGATGTGTCCCACAGGGAGCACCTTAGAAATGCAGATTACTGGAGCCTCTCCATTGGAGGTAGCTGTTCCTCATGTGGCCACTTTGCATACTGGCTCCTAACGGCGAAGAGTTTCCACCGGTTTTGTGTACACAGAACAAACTCCTTTTGCTGGATTTGGAGACTGGGAGGGAGACCAGTAAAACCAGTGAGAAACTCCTCAGCCTTTTGCCATGCCAGAGCTCAACCAGATTCCCAGTAGTAATGGAAAAGGGATGCAATTATCAAGCTTCTTTCTAGCCAGGAATGGGTTTACCTTGGATGTGTTGCCATTGGGGTTGATGAACATGTCAAAGCCATCATGGAAGTCTCCTAAAAAACACCTCATCCAGCTGCATCTGTCCTGAAAACAAAGGATTACAAAACACTGAAATTGTCACAGTGAAAATGAGTTGCCGCTCACCAACTATTTTGCCTTTTAAAAAATATGTTCAAAAGGTGATAAACAGTTACTGACCTGCCTTCAGAAATAAACTTTAAAGAGGATACTCCTGGGAGGAGTTTACTGCAGTCTAAATTAGATAAAGCAACTTGATGCAGTTCATGTATTATTGATCTTTCAGCAATAAATTCAGAGGTGTGTTTATAAGCAAGAGACATAATTATCCAGATTTTTATCCTTCTCACTGGTGTGAAACAGCAGTTTTCAGGGAATATGTACCTAAAGTGTATCTGGTGATTAGTCCCATTGCTAATCATTAATATTCAGAAGAAAAGATTTTTTTTTAAGGGAAGAAGGAAATAGATTTCTAAAACTTCCTGGAAACTAAATAAATCTTTTAATTCCTGATGTAACAATTATTTGGTTTGTTTGCAAGTGCCAGCTGAGATTGGGCTTGTGATGTATATAGAGTTGTGCATGTCCATTTTAATGGGAGGTATTCTGGAATATAAAGATGTTCATTAAGTTGGCAGGAAGGTAAAGAGTGGCGGGTGGAACTATGAAGGCAATTAAAGGACTTGCAAAGTCCTTTAAGTAGAGCCTGGAAGAGAGCCAGTCTTTGAATGCAAACTAATTGAATCCTTGTATAAAGTCTTTAATTACTCCAGCGTGAACACACGAAACAGTACCAGCTTCATTCTATAGACTAGGCAGCAAGTCTGACCAGTTTTATAGAATCATTCTACATGCTCTCTGATTAGAGGAGCTAATGGAACTGGGCTGAGAAGCAGCAAATGCAGTGTAAATGGGATTCAGTACAAGGGGAATCTGCTTTTGCACCTCTTGTCCTTGAAACTCATTGTCTCTCTCCTCCTTTTACATGCAGGAAATCAGTCAAGCCCTGATGGTCCACCATGCTGTTCAGCAAAATACAGCATCCAAAACACATCATAAAACAGACCTTAGTCTTTTAGTGTGGCAAGAAACAAGAGGAAGAAAACCATGAGCAAGGCAGGGGGTTCTTCCATGAATGACTAAAATAATAACTGTAACAGGGATGAAAAAGCCAAAAGCTCACAGGAGAATTCAAAATGATTCTGCCTTAAAAGCTTTTGAAAATGGCCCATGGCCAGACAGAAATGAGTTCATTTAACATATGACTTATCCTTTTCTTTTTCTTTGAATGGTGTATAGCTTATCCTTTTCTTTTTCTTTGAATGGTGTATAGCTCCAAATCATCTTTCAGGTCGGTTACATTCCTGGTTTATTTCTTCTTATTGAAAACTTGTTATCCTCCATCTCCAGCTCACTTGATTTGGATAAGGTGTGGAACAGAGCAAAGAAGTGGTGAAGTGTAATAGCCAACTCAGTAACAAAATCATTATGTGATGTTCTCAGTGTGGCAGCTGCCTTGGGATCAGTAATAATTAATGCATTTAGTAATAAGTCTGTGGGCAGAGTGTGTCGAGGCTGATCAAATACCTGTTTGTGTGTGTTGACAAGAAACCTGTGTTTTCTCGCTTCTGTTTCCTGATGAGGTGTGCTATCTAATCACAGGAATCAGGCAAAATACACTGCTGGGTGATACATTTTACAAACACTTTGTTTGTACCAGGCCTCTGGGAGGAAATCGTTAAAATGTCTGAGCTGGAAGGGACCCACAAGGATCATCGTGTCCCGCTCTTCAGTGAGTGGCCCATCCAGGTAATATCAGCACCAGGCTCTGACCAACTGAGCCCAGAATGAGTTAGGGTGGTGCAGCGTATTTGGCACCTACAAACAGCTGGATTGTGTCAATTCCTGTGGGGAGGAGATTTGTTCACCTTAGGGGTCTGTAGTAGCAATGGGGGGAAATAAACATGGCAGAGAATGGGGTAGTGAGATTGCAAGAAAGCAGGGAAGGGGTCTTCTCTTCTGGTGTGCCAGCTACTGTAGCAAAATTAATTACTAGAAGGGAAAACCTGTAATAAAAGTAAATTAGAGTGTTTTCCTCATAATTATGCGACTAGTAACGATCCCTGAGTTGGGTCCAGTGAGAAGGTCAAAGTCAGCTCTACAGCTGCAGTCACTTTGCAGCAGGGACTGTCTCTGATCAATGTTTGCATAATATCTGTTCCAGAGATGCATTCTCAGTGCTGGTATGATCTATCAGCTGGACTGTGCTGTTACTTATGAGAGAAATGTCATATTGAAAATCCATGGGGGCAGCTGTAGATGGCACAAGGAGGAGTCCCAGAGCACCCACTGGAGTGTCCTCTGTAACTACCCTGAGTGGATTACGTGCAGTCTCACCCAGGTGGGCTGTCCATTGATCTGGATTGGAATTGCTGAGCTACCAAAGCTGTAATTAAGCAGCATTTATTGAACTCAAGTGTACTGGACACATACAAAACAAGTGTGAAGGCAGACATGTTCTAAACAAAACCAAACCCACCATTCACACACACACCTCAAAGTCACTTTTTGTTAAAATGTTTCTCTGGACAGAAAAAAATTACGAGTAAAATGCAATCATATGTCAAAGTCATATTAAAGGACATGAAATAAGGGGTATAAAGGATATGGGCGATTTCCTGAGTGGGCCATTGATAGAAATGGATATAATCTTTGCAGAAGAAGGTGAAAAGAGAGAGGCTGGGGAGGTGTGAAGAGCTGGTCCAGAAGCCAAGTACTGACACTTGGGAATGAAGGAATCTTTATACTCACATACTCATTTTCTCTTCCCTTTACTGGAGTGATGGGTAATGACTAAGGAAAGGAGACATCCCACTGGGTCCTGCATTTCCCAACCTCCCACTTTGTAATTACTCCTGTGTGCCAGCTCCACCAACACCTCTGCTCAGCTGGGATGTGTATCTCTACCCCCTCTGAAAGTCAGATCATTCCAAAACTGGTGATCAGTTTGGCAGCAGTTGCTTTATAACCATCAGCAATGGCTATATGCATAGTTAATCCAGGCTCAGTGCTATCTGGAAAGGGCAGGGAGAAGAGAAGGAAGAGCTTATTTTTTATATTCCAAGAAAATAGTGTCCCAAGTGGAATGTGAATGACACATTGATTGAAATGCATCAGGGACAGGCAAGGAGGAGTTTTGCTGCAAAACCGCACTTGTATTTAATCTAGAGGATACAGATTGCATGTGAACAAGTACTTTTACACTCCTTTTATACTCATGGACTTCTTGAGATCAGCAGCAAGGGGTGGATGGGGGAATTGCTGCTAATGTGTAATTTAGTACTTCTAACACAGCAAGTGTATGAAAACACTGCTTATAAGAGTAAGGGACTGGATAGAATATGGAAACATTGCTTAAAAGACTAAGGGACTGGATTTGATGACTCTTCAAGTCTCATATCTATGATGATAGTTTGGTGTTTTTCTCCATTAAAAATTTGCTCTCTTGAGATCCAGTTCAAGCCACGTGGCAGTTTGGAGTGTAGCTGTATTTTGGAGGGTTTTGTTTTTCGTTTCCTGACCAGCCTGCTTGCCCTCATCTTTTGTCCAGGCTGAACTTGCTGGAAGGAGCCAGGTGAAATGAAGGGGAATGTGGTGGGCACAGCTGGTGAGACAGTTTGGCAGAGCCATGATGCTCAGCACCACTGCGTTGGGTGGGCTGTAGTTATGGTTAGTGAGATTTTTTGTAAAACAGCAGGTGCTGAGAGCCTGGCTGCTGAATTCTCTGAGCAATGATTACTTGGTTTCTTGGTGTTAACTCTGTGTTAGTCCCTGTAACAAGCCAGAATGGAGTGTTGACATTTAGATCTCCTCCAAATGAACCTAAAGATTTCATTATACTTACACCAGGGTGGTGTTTTGCAAGCCATTAGTTTCTAGTTGAGAAGTTGATGGATATTTTAAGATCTTAAATCCTCTATTTGCTAGAAAACATCACACATTTTATTGCAGGTACTATTTATGTGGAAGATGTAAAAAATAAATGCATTTTTTAAAAAAAATCATGGATGGAGTATCTGACCCGCATTTCACCTGATTTTCAGTCCCATACCATTGTGATTCCCCTTCCAAACAATATTCTTTAATCTAATCTTGCACTTGCATAAATTGGAAAAGACATTGACTTTGATAACTGTGAGTGCACACCAGCTGAGCTGCCTTAGGGATTTGAATGTTTATTTAGGAGGTTAAAATGAAAAGTAAGTGTTTTTACATGGGTAGCTGGGCAGTTCTTTCTGTTCTAGTGGCAGGAATTACCTAAACAAAATTATGTTTGGGCATCCTTTACCCTGCCTTCTTTGATTTTTGCATTTATTTTTATGCTACATGTTCAGAAGACTCTTTTTACGGTAGGGTGCTTTTGTTGTTGTTGTTTGTTTTTGTTTGGGTGGGAGGTTTTTGGGATTTGTTTTGTTTGTTATGTTTTTAATTAATATTGACCAGAGGCATGAGGGACATGGTCCTGTTGTCTTTCCTTGCATAGTCCCTGCATGCTTCTGGCTCACTGAAAGGAATGAGTTTCTCACAGAATCACAGAATATCCTGAGCTGGAAGGGACCCGCCAGGATCATCCACTGCAACTCTTAAGTGAATGGGGAGTTGTCCTTGGGGTGGCTGTGGAACACAGCAGCGATGGAGTGTCTGCTGTGCTCTCATCTTATGCTTCACAGGGAAAACAGGAGTACACAAATTTAAAGTCAGGGCTAAAGGGCCATTGCTGTGGCTGTGTGAGAACAAAAGAATCACAAGACGTGTTCTTAGGGGACACTGCTATCTCCATTCAAGATGACCTTTTCTCTTTTTGTACTTCTCGTTTCTCCTGAACTGGTCTCTTTAGAAGTCATGTTGTTGTGTTGCTATTCAAGCCAACAGAGCTGATAAGAGGCTCTGATAACCTCACATATAACAGCTTATTTATTTATTTAAATACAGGTGCTGTGTCTGGCTGCCCTGCCCTGCACCAGAGGCTTTGCTGTTGGCAGAAACAATGCCCTGATTTTGTTTCCATCTTTGGCAGGGGGATACGATTGCTTCCTGTGACGACTCCGGCGTGATGAAGCTGTGGGACATGCGGAAGCTGTTCCCTGTCCTGTCCATCGATGCAGGGCCCCATCCTGCCAACCAGGTCGCCTTTCATCGCTCTGGTAGGGTTCTCAAAAAACTTCTTCTTCCTAAGATGTGGTTTATTTTGAAATCTCTCTAATCTCTCTCTAGTTCTAAAGCCAGATAACATGCGTGAAGCAGCATAGATGTGTTAATTTTGAAGAAGAAGTGCCTGATTGTGCCAATGATCAATATCCTTGTTTTCTATGGGCTAAACTGCCAAATTGGACTACTGCTCCATTTATATAAAATGAAAAATGCACAATAACAAAGAGTGCAACTAATTGCAACAACATTACATAAAATACAGAACTGATCAATGGGGTAGCAAGATTACCTGTGTTCCAGTGATGTTTATTCTCCATTACTGTTTGTTCTGTTATTTGCTAATACTGGAGTTGCATTTCATAACCAGTCTTACAAAGTCCTCTTATAATTGCCTCAAAACTTCATCGTGCTGACAGGGCTGCTTACTAGGCATGAGGAATTGAATTAACCAGTTATTTTTCATCATCAACCATGTATTGCCATGTCAGCAATACTGTGAGTGCCCATTGCATTTTCATTTGAAGAGGGGCTGTTCTAAAACATTTTTGTTTTAAAACAGTCTTCAGTTCCAAAGTGCAGACAAGCATTCATGTTGCAGCACAGAATTAGATGCTGGCTTAGGGAATGATTTTATTCAAAGCCAGTGCAACATGAGATAATACAATAATATATAACATAATATATATAGGCACATTGAAAAATAAGTATACATTTGCATTATATGTTCATAAAACATAAAGCTTTGATAGAATATAAGAGATAATAAGGAATCATTAAAGAAAAATAATAGGATGGTGTTTTGTCATAATGACCCACATACTGTGGAATGCATATTATCAATATATTGAGTCACTTGGCAGAAAACTTTGCCATCAAATTCCATATTATTTGTGTAGTGATTTCGTGTATCTCTCTGCTGTATCATTAAATAAGGTATTTTCATTTTCCAAGGGAGAAAAAATGCATTGCCACTGTCCATTTTTGGACAGTTTCCCAAAGACAAGTTTAACCACTATTGTATTTATGTGTGTAATTTGGAATAAGAGCTCATTTTTTTGGTCAGGAGGATTTGAAGAAGTATTGCATCTTTGTTTCTGGTGTATAATGTTGGGTCATTTGCAGAGGAACCACATCCCTGAAAAATGCAGTTGCAATATTTCTGCCAGATGGGAACTCTCCAGTAGAAAGGTTATCAGCTTCAGGTAATCTAAATGGGCATATTTTTCCATCATCTGGACAAAATCCAAAATTTTCTTTGCAAGAGTAACCATGCAGCAGAGATATCAAATTGGGGTGGATGATCACAGAGAGGCAGAATGCAACAGGATGGAATTCCAGCTGGCTGAAGATAGTCAAATACCTGGCTGAGCTATGCTGTACCTGCTGCAAGAGGGATAGGCTAGATAGAATATATCCTGTGTTTAATGGCCTGTTGGGAATGGGACATCTGCCTCAGTCAGGACCTCTGCCTGTGGAGCAGCTTGGGTTGACTTTCCTTATCAAAACATGGCTCAATTTCAGCTGTATCCCTCAGTCTCTCTGGGTGATGTTACACCACCCAGTGCAAAATACTTGACTGCATTAATAGTCAGAGACACAAATTGTTCAGCTCTTACAGGTGGATTTAATTACTAGATTAGAGAGCCATGGTTGAGCAGGTTTTTTTCTTCTGCCCAATAATTATTTAAATTAAAGCTAATAATGATAGAAGAGGTTTATGAAAAGTTTGGCGGTATCAGCAAACGAGATTGAGGTCGGAGATAGGAAGGCCCCAGCTAATGGAAGAATTTGTTTTGCTTTCCTTTGTATTGTTTTCAAGTAATTATCTTTGGAAATGCAGTGCACACAAGCACATCTCACCTTTTGTTGAGTGGCATTACCTTTGTGGATACGACATGCACTGAGTGGGATGTGCTTCCCAAGAGTTTGTGACTTACTGTGGTTCTCCCAGTGGCATTTTTGGGGATGGGCCTTGCTGGCTCAGTGATGCAACTGCTATTTGGGGCATAAATGCCTGACCAGCATTATTAGTTCAATAGCAGTCTAAAGCCATTTCCTGCTTTAACAGGGCCACCCTCAGATTTTAGATAAGTTAATAACAAGAGTTGTGTATAAATCTTTCTGCTTTAGCTTCACTCTGCCTCAGCTTTTCTTTAACTCAGCTTACAGGTAGACTTTTCCATACTTGTGAATGAGGAGAAAGTAACTACATTAGTCATTACCATTGCCCTTCATGGGGATTTTCTGCTTTGCCCTGCTCTTTCTGAAACAAGCTCATGGTCTTTCAGTGAGAGATGGTGATGGAGCTGCCTGGGACTCAGCTACTGGGGATAATGCTCTTCAATATTGTGCTTAATATCAGAAATCTATCTGATATTATAAACAAATAACACATCCTTTGAATGCTGCATGCTGTGAATGGCTGACCTGAGTTACTGTGCAAGATAGACCACAGCATAACTGATTTCTAAACTAAATTCATTTTTATCTTTTCATGTGCAAGTTAAGCAGCATCTTCATGTGCATATATTCTTATGTAGCATTTATGAATCCCTGAAACACCCTCTTGTCATCACCTTTTGTGTTTCCAGTTGCTGTTTTGAAAATGTAAATAAGATTAATCACAACACAGCATTGCATATGTAAGAGAGGTGCAGAAGATTCCAGTTTATGTGCTACGATGTATTTATTTATAATCATAGCACATTAAAACAAACAAACCAAACAAGCCCCACTTCACAGCAACAATCCAAAATCAAGAGCAGTTACAATAATGCCAAGGGCAAGCAAATAATATTTGGAAAAATGCACTGCTTTATTTTGAGCTCTGGAGGTACAGTGAGGTGTTACCTTTTAACCTGCTTCCATCCAGGCTGGGTCATGTTGCTCTCAGCATGAATAAATAACCTTACCATGCCTCTGACCATCCCCAAGGGCTATAGGTGTGTTTCTTATTCTGAGGAAGAGTAGATTATAAGAATGCAAAAGCTGTAAATGAATGTGAAAGTTGAGAAATGGCAGGATCAAGATTGTCTTGTGATACAAATGGTTTATTTTAGGAGACAGGAATTCTGGGGATGCAGGAGACACATTGACAGTGAACAGATGGTACCACTGTCAGCCATGGTGGGGTCAGGGCAACTGCTCAGTGTTGCTCTCTAAAAGCAATCTTAATTTGCTGAATTACATATCACATGACATCACATGGGACTGTTAGCACAAGACAGACATTAATCCAATGGGTGGCAATTGTTTGCTGTTCCTCTGCAGTTGTTTTTGGTGTTAAATAGCAGAGAAGCATTTTCTTCTCTATATTTCCTACCCATTTACTGAATACAGAATTATTGACAGGATTTCTGGGATGTCATTTCTGGAGCATTTTCAACATATGTACTTGACATTATTTGGTCTGTTACTGCTAATGTTAAAGCCACAAGCAATCCCCACAAGGATGGGGACATGGAGATTAGAGCTCAGATGGTTAGAGTTCCCACTGATATTGAGTCATCAGGTAAAGTTCCAAAATTACAGTTTTCACATCCCTAAGCTGGTAACAATATGTGTGCTCAGAACAGAACTGGCAGATGGAATCCTTGCAAATCAATCTTGCGGTGATGTGCCCTCTCAATTTTCTCTTTGATTTCCTCAATTTTTGTTGGTGTATTGACTGCAAAGACAAGCTGGTGTTAAGGTGACAGAGCCAGGTGTTTGTCTTTTCTCCTCTTTCCCTCCTTTCCTTCACATTTTTGGTTAATTGATGCCACAGAAGCTGCACTGAGGAAATAAAGCTTCATCTTGGTAGGGCAGAGAGTTTTCTAGGATGGAAGGAGCTCTCCTTTGCTGGGAAAATGTACAGTGGATTTTGGAATTGGAGGCTGAATTGGCAGTGGATGCATCTGCAACTTGCAGATCTCAGGAGGAGACTGTGTCGTCATGGGAAGAAAACTGGGGCAGAACTTTACCCTTTATCCCACTTGTTTTGCAGTTTCTGAAACTTGCTTTTTGTATTTGTCTCCCTTTTGATTACCGTTAAAGTCACGCTTGATGGGAAAAGAATCCTCTAGCACAGAATTTACCAGTAATCTTTTTAGAGGCATCTGATTTTGTCCACATAGAGCAATTATGTGCTGACATTAATGTGTGTTTTTCCCTATGCCTCCCATTTCTGACTAAAAAGCTTTTTTCATTACAACACTTTATTGCTCTGTGTTCTTTAATCTCCAAGGCAGATTACTTGATAACATCAATTGATTCCTTAGGGTGCTTTTCCCCTTGTGGTTCAATGCGTGAGTTCCTGCCTCAGTTCTGACTATGTATATGCTGTCACAGGCAATTCAGCCTCAACTTGGGTAATTTTTACTTCATTGAAGTTATTGGCAATTAACATAACCTTCTGATCACCGACTAGGGGTATTGAGAAAAAACAAAACAAGTAGAATTAAACAATTGTTAAAGTAAGTGCTTTTTCTCCCCCTTCCCCAATCTCAGCATGAGCCAAACATCTCCCCTTCTCCCTTCCTAGTCTCTGCTTGCCGTGTTTTTGCTGTGGGTTGTGCCACATCATCCCAATTCCTTTGATGCAGCAAAAGGGGATGCAGGATGAGTACAATTCCTCGGATTTGTCTTGGCACTTGATTTTTTACACAGAGCTTAGACAATTCGCAGTTCCGGTTATTGATCAGTTTGAACTTGCTACAGAGCTATAACTCCTCCTAACAGGGCAGCAAGGTGACCAAGCCATGGTTCTGGAGCACATCTTTCAAATCTTAGAAACGTTTGCTCTTTGCATAGAGGATTGAGACTTATTTTGCTGCCTGCTTTGCTTCTCATTCAGGCTTTTCTCAAGTCTATTTGTAATTGTACATCACTTGTTCCTCTCCTTGCTCCCATCAGGAATTGCTTAATGTCTGTCTCTTCAGAAACATTTGGTTTGCTATGGTCAGCATTCCAAGATCTGTGTGTTTTCCCTGCATCCCTACACACCCTTTTCTGTACAAACTAAGGATTCACATGGTCTGTTTCTTTTAAATATAATTGATCCACATTCTCACAGATTTTGCTTAATGAGCACAAATGCAGCCACCTGCATATCTCAGTTTGCCATTTATTATTTGGTAATCAGCACTTCTAGTTCCTCTTCACTTTCTTCTTGGCTTCAGCTCATGTCCAAGTGCTGTGTCAGGGCTGTGACTGATCTGTGTGTGCCTCCTCTGTCCCCTGAAGAAATTGGCCTAGTAGAAGTTAGGGAAAACCAACCTACCTTCCTACCTTCCTACCTACCTACCTTCCTTCCTTCCTTCCTTCCTTCCTTCCCTCCTTCCTTCCCTCCTTCCTTCTTTCCTTCCTCCTCCTTCCTTCCTTCCTTCCTTCCTTCCTTCCTTCCTTCCTTCCTTCCTTCCTTCCTTCCTTCCTTCCTTCCAAAAGGGGATAGGTCTGAAGACCAAAGTCAGGCCTTTGCCTTTACACTGGCAAGTTGCAAGCAGTGGTGGCTCTCCATTTCTCCTTTATCTTGTGCATCCCTCTCTTTTTCTATTTCTCTTCAGTCGAAACTTGAGTATCCCTTTATAAAACTTATCTTTAGAGGCTGTGGTATGTGTTTGGTCCATGTCTGAATGTGTGTCCCTACTTTAAACTGATGGGTGGGAGATAAACATTCAGGACCACCATTTGTTAACCAAGCTGTTTTTATGCAAGCCAAAGATTTTCAAGCGTTACCTCGGAGAGAGGGAATAGTGGGGGACTGGTTCACCTCAGCCACACTGGGAAACAGGCTTTGTCCTTCGTGCTCAGGCTGAAATCCCTGCTTTGGCAGAGCAAATGCTGTTGCCCCAGCTGTGTGCTCTTTGACACTGCCCCAATATTGATGTTTTGTCCCTAGGTAGCCTGCCCAGCCTGCGTGTTTGCACTGGTGAATCCATTAGTGGGCTCCCTGGAGAGATTCCGGCATGGTGTGAGTTGGTTTACACAACCCATGCCCTATTTTCCAGCCCTGATTATGCTGCTTAGCCTCAGAAGTCAGATCAACAAGACATCCCTGTCAGCCTCTTTCCCTGAGGAGCACTTACTACGTCTGTTGGCCATCCTTAATTACTCCTCTGGTCAGCATGGGAATAAAAGGATGTGCTGGAAGAGTGAATTATTCAACAGTAATTCCTCGTCTCATAAGTCCCACTCCTTCACTCTCTGTTGCTGTATGTCATTTTTTCTCATTCACAACATTTGTTCTCCTGACCATAAAAATTCTCTAATTTGGAGGCAATGGGAAGATTGGACTTACACAAATATGAGCTGATTGACAGATCGTTTTGTCTCCTTGTTTCATGGGGGTATGAGACTATCACTCTCCTTATTTCTGACTGTTGCAGTTTGCCAAAGGGAAAAAGCTGACAATGAATTTTCCTCCTTTGTTGATCCGGAGAAGAGTTGTGCTTTGCAGTATTTCTGTTGTGTCACGACCATTTTTCAATACAAGCAAACGCCACAATATTTAAATATGCTGGAAGGGAAAGAAAAGGGATTCTTAAAAATACGACTTTATTTTCAGTACAGTCATAATTTAAAATATATGAAATATTTGTCCTTTGGAAAGGAAGGGGAGGTGGCTTGGAACCCCTGTATTTTACGGTTTTTGCCCTGCTTGCAGATAGTGTTTTGTCTCTGGCTGTGTTTGCTGAGCTAATGAGGGTAGGGACTGTGCTACTGCAGGCGATTGCTTTGAGCACTGAGCACTTTGAAGAGATTAGCCCCATTGATATTCCCTTCATCTTTGCTGGAGGGGCATGCTTCCTTCCCTGGAGTGCCAGGAGATGGACAGCTATTTAATGGAGCCAGCCTTTTTCAAGTACAGCCTGTAGTCCTGAATATTCCCGTCTCCCTTGCCTGCAGACATCCCAGGTAAAAACAATGTTCTGGAAGTCAGGGTTGTTTCTCATTAGAACAATATATTGACCTGATAGGGGGTTTTTTGAGGACCCCAGGTTGGCTGGGTTATTATCTGTCTGGTTAAATGTTATTCTTCAAGGAGAAGCAACAGTTTCAGCAGTTCAGGCAGACAGCCAAAACATGGTGATGAGCAAATTGTTTGTTCCAAGAGTAAATGAAGGGAATGTCCACATGATTTTTGCCATCCTTGTATTAAACTAACAGAAGCTGAAAATTGGAGCTTTATGCATCCCAAGTGGGGCATAACTGATCAAAATTTTGATTCTCCAGCAGCTATCCACAAACTGAATTAAAATGGCTTGCAAGAAGTTGGCTTTTTTCTAATCTCATTTTAACCAGGCACAAGTCTTAAAATAATAATGTATTCAAAATCTCATCTCTAGCATTTACTGCTTTTGTAACTTTACCAGGTTCTTGGATTCTATTTTATATTTATTGTTTATATTCATTCCAGCTCACAGAGTGGTGCAATTAGTAAATTCCCACTTTGAATGTATTTACAGTGACAGACTGAGATCTCCTTACTTTCACTCAGAATGCACAGCTCCATCCCAAGCCTGGCTTTGATACAAGAGCTTCATCTCCTGATTAACTTATTCCTGCAGACAGTCAGGATGCAGGACCTCTGAAGGTCATCACAGCCTTTCTTCCATGAAAGCTCCTCTTAAAGATCGACAGCTCTCCAGGTCTTGTGTTTAGAGTACAGCATCTGTATGTAAAGGGTGGATCAATGCTGCATTCGTCATTCATATCCTGTAATAACAGAAAGGGATTTCTGAAATATTAGTTTAGTATTTGTGTGTCCTTTCTGTGTGTTAAAAATGGAAGATGGAATGGCCATGGCATTCTCTGCCAAGGACTGGATAGGTCAGAGAATCTGCAAGGGGACAGCCATTTGCATCTTTCACTGCTGAAAATAAACATCAGTTCATCAGTAATCAAGATCCATTAGTTAGCTGGGAGCTTTGTGGGCTGACACAGACTTGTGTGGGGAGTGTAGAAAACACATGTAGGAAAACAAAGAACTGGGCAGATTTGTTAAAGGGAGGGGACAGAGACAGTTTACAGAGGAGAAAGAGTGCATAGGGGCTGGGGTGCTTTGGAGAACAAAATAATTCTTGTGACAACAATATGTTGTTTCAAACTTATGGATAATTTAGGGAATTTGGTCTGTTTACCCACCATTCTTCTTCCTTTAGGTTTCCCCTTTTTGAAGGTAACAACTATGCCAGTCTGTGCTGAGTTTGAATAACACACTTTCAGTAACTCAAAATCCACCTCTTTAGCAAACTTGCTCTTTTTCCAGTATTCATTTATAAAGGTAACTGAAGTCTAAAAATTATTCACCTCCAGATACCTGTATTGTGATTACCAAGAAAATTTTGATTCCTTGAACAGCTCTTCCACTTGGTAAATGAAATATATTCATGAGCTAGGTCTTTTCAGAGCTTGGAAAGTGGCACCTCTTTTCAAGAAAGAGATCATCTTTGAATTAAAAGTATGCTGTCCTTAGCCTTTTTTATTTTTATTTTATTGACAAATTGTCACAGGAGCTAAAATGCGTAATCATCAATAACAAGTGATCCATGGGGCTATGCAAAATATATTGATTAACAATATAATCTCCATACAGATGTCCTAGCAGTGCTTGTTATTTTTTATGGGCCAATCTGGGAGACCTGCTTGCATTTCAAGGGGCAGGGGGAGGAAGGTGAGTGAGACAAAGTTCAGGGCATCTCTGCAGTTGCCTGGCAGCATCTTTGCTGAAAAGGGAAAAATGCCACCAATTGCTCCCACCACAGGGTGTTCAGCCTCATTTTGTCGAGTCTGCATGGGTACAAAATAAACCCATTTCCTTGAAATGAATTTGAAGCCTGAGACAAAATCCTCTTTGTCATGAAAGCATGGTTTTAATTTGTTTTTAAGGCTGTTCCACTGCTAAGAAAATCCTGATTTAGATGCCTTTGAGGCATTTAATTTACACTTATGCAGAGCTATTCCTCAGAGAAAATTGGATGTAATTTTAGGATTAGATAACTGACCTAGGAGAGAGAGAGAGAGAGACAGTGCAAAGCTTGCATATCCACTTTGTCCAGATGGATCTTCACTAGGAAACCTTCAAACTGCTCATAAATATTGCCTGTCCTTTTGTATAAGCTCCCACCAGCAAGCCCATGGTCATTTCCTGGGCAGAAAGACAGTTTTGTATGGAAACTGTTGGGCAACTAAATAAAGGATTTTAATTCCCTTTCTTTTTCTGGGGCAAAATATTATACATAATGATGAATGGGAAAATAAGCGAGGAAAGAAGTTCCATAAACAGCCTCCAATGCCTGACTTGCATATTTGAGCTGTTTGTTTGTTTTGGGGTTTTTTCTTCTGGTATGAACTTCCTTTTCTCCTTTGCCTGTCTTTCAACTTGTGAAAATACCTTTTATGTAGAGCTGTTATCTCTCTGAGTATCATGTGCTCTTTGGGAGTAGGGTAAAATCTACTTACTTTCAGTCTTTCTAAGCTAAATTGAGTGAAAAAAGGAAATATCTTAATCCTTTTTGTTACCCTTTAGAGTAAAGCCAAAGAGGTGGTGATGACAGCGAGTTCTTTAATGTTGGGTTCATGTCAAACATCATTTCCTCCTTTCACATTTCATATTGCAAGTGAGTATGTGTGCAATACCTCAGCGACCTGCCTGGAAACACAGAAGAGCAGAAGCAGAGTGTTTCTGGCCTGTTGTGGCAGTGTCCCAGCTCTGGCACTGGGCAGGAGGTGAGGAAATGCTGTGGTTTCCCTGCTCCTCTCCTGTGGATCAGAGCTCCCAGAGCTGGGTCCTCATGCACTTCAATGTTCATGGATCTCTCCTCTGATAAACTCCTGCTCTGGCACTTCGGTGTATTTCCAGCAGATCCCACAGCCGTGATGAAGTACCTCCCTGCCTGTGCTTTAAATCTCTTAATGATACCTTCTGATTCTTATAGTGTGGGAATTATTGAATAATTGTTCCTTGTTCAACCTCTTCCTGCTGGCACATCTTCCCTGCTGTCGTGCAGAGCTGAAGAGTCCGTGTCTATTTAATCTCCTGAATACATAAGCCATTCCTCCTCTTTCTTAATTTGTTGCTCTTCTGTAAATCTTATTTTGGGTAATTCTTTTTAAAATGGAGAAGAGGGATGAGTCTGGTATGATGATTTCAGGATGTGCTTAAATCAGGTTTTTAAATAGAGGCCTAATGAGTGGTTTGGGTTTTTTTCTTCTCTAGCTTTTGGGGTTTCTTTTCCCCTCCAGTAAATCTTGACATTATATCAAGCTGATGTTTTCAGAGAAGTATCCGTGGTGGCTGTGAGATCTCTGTCCTGAATGACAAAGGCTAGTTTACTGTCTGTCACTGGATTTCTATAATTAAAAAAAAACTTTTGTCTATTTGAATAATTTGGTGTTTCTCAGAGTTCAGTTTCATCTGCCTTTTTATTACTTAATCCAGTAGAATCTTGAGATTCTTCAACTATTTTGTGAAATGTGCTGTTTTCCTGAAAAACATGAATAATTTCATACTCTCAGCATTCATCTTCACATCCTTTAAGAAAAAGAAGTGATTGATGTGCTGACTAGCACAGGTCCCAGAATAAGTGTCACATTCTTCTGGTAATCTGTATTTCTCTGACTATTGGAAAAATTCCATTTTTTCCCCTCCCCGCTTTGGTCATCAAAACTTTTGGGAATTCAAGTATCTTATGTCAGTCAGGTCACCCTTTCTCCTGTGCTTCTCAGCACCATCAATGAGCCAATTCCTGATCTGTGGTTTCTGCTGTAAAAGCTATGATAACTCTTCACTGTGGTATTGCATTTCTGCATGCATCAGCTAAATCTGTTCCTTGTTATACAACTGAGTTTATTAGACCTGTAAACAAATCCCAGGTACCAGCTGGCAGTTTCTCAGGCTCTTTTCAGAAGCTGCTGTCACGTTTGCCACCATTCATTCCTCTGCTCCTTGGACCAGGTTAAGCAGTAGGTCTTGTACTCCAGGAGCAATTTCAGTTAATTTCATATTTAATGTTTTATAAAACTCCTGTTTGAATACTCTCTGCTTCTGGCAAATATTTAATCACCTCATTCTTAGGTTTTGGACTTCTGTTTCCTATTGAGAAGCCAAGCCAGCCTGTCCAGGGTATGTCTCAGGAGTTCCAAAAGCAGTCAGCTCTCTGCACTGCTCTGCCTGGTGGGATTGCAGCTGCTTGAGGATTATTGGAATAATGCACAGGTGGTTTGGAATCCATCACACAGGAGAGCAATTTAGTTATTGGTACATGGGGCACCTGGCTTACTTTGCATGACCTCCTCTTTAAAGGAATGAATGACTATTCCCTCTACAGGAATGAGTCAGCAATTCCTTCAGACAAAGACATCTATCTGTGTAATATATAGTGTTTGGGTTGCTCAGTTGATGTGCATCTAAAGTTGGATGTTAAAATTAGGAGCTAAATTGTTAACACTATCCTTGGCATGCAAGTTTCACTGAATTTGAGAATTTTACTGTGCAATCTATGAAAAAAAAGAGGAACTTAAAACATAGTCTGTTAAATCCACTGCCTTCCCTGGCTTCCTTGCCAGAACTGTGGTAGTAGTTGATAACAGCCTTTTATTCAGGATCATCCCTTCCTGTGTTCCAGACTGCAGTCACAGCTGTCTACTTAAAACTCTGATATACAATTATGTGTATTTGGCTAAACAGGTCTTTCCTTATATCAGTGGAATTAGCCCTCTCCATTTCATGTCCAGTATCGAGGGGGTTTTATTTTCTAGTGTGTATTCTTTTTCCTTCAATTCCATGCCCTAGCCAGCCAGCCTGAGCAGCATTTGGAATATATCTGATAGCATAACAGGCATTTATAAGTGACTGAAATTAATGATTAGCATTTTAGCTGTGCTTGCAAGCTAAGTTTAGGCACTGGCACAATTAGGAGTCATTGGCTGATGGACCAGCAAAATAATGGGCTTCATTTAAGCAGATGAACCCTCTGAGTCAGACCCCAAGCAGGGCAGATCTGTGCTGGTGCTGGCCTCACTCAGCACTGTGGCTGAGAGGGCTCCTCCACCTCCTTCCCTGAGCAGCTCCCAGTGCCAGGAATGAGTGAACAACCTGGCTTGAGAAACTCACAGCCTTCCTGTTCCAGCTCCTGCATCTGATGTGGTGTGGATGAATCTGGGACTGCTGAGCCTTATGTTGCAGGTATTGTGATTGATGTAATGTTCTGCTAATTTTTATTTATTAATTAACAGGTTTATTTTAAATTTTTCAACATATTTGCGTAAATTAGTAGACAACTGTGATGCTTGATGGGATATTGCAGGCATAGTAAACACAAGATTATTGAGTAAAATGAACATTTGCTCCCTGGCATCAGAGCAAATCATAGGGAAAGGAAATGGGAAAGGAAATCAATAAGAAGAAACAAGCCCACAGAAATTATTAAGCATCACTTCATTCAGAACCCCTCAGCTAATGAAGAAAAGATGCTCTCCTGAAATATTGCCCATAGCCTTAGCTGGTAGGAACACAGGATGTTTGGAGAGATGGCCAGCACTGTTTGCTGGGAAGTGCTGAGCATCCCCACAGCATTGTGTGCCTTGTGCAGCAGGCTCTCTGTGACAACCTTGGACTTCATGGGCCAAGGTCGAGCCTCAGTGTTGGTCCTTTCAAGGGAAGAGAAGTCTGAGCCTGTGACCTCCTCTTTCTGACCTCTGTGACACTGCAGCATACTCTGGGCGGCTGTTCTGTAACCCAACCAGCCAGGCCCTGCCAGCAGGCTCCGTGCTGGCTGTGCTGGGCATCTCCTGTCACACTGGAGGGCACCCAGCTGGGAAGATACAGTCTGAACCTGGAGCAGGCTGCTCTGTCTGGCAGGGCTTGGTGAGCTCGTTCATCCCAGCTCTGTGAAGTTTTCCAAACACAGCTTCACTGAGAGCCCTGAGAGTTTAAATCTCTGCATGTGCCTGCTGCTGGCCTGAGGGCTCCTGGGGCTGCCCGCTTCAAATGCTTACACTCACCATGGCTCTGGTACGTATTTTATCATAATTCCTTTTCATTCCTTGCTCATTTGTTTTCTGTTGTTACTTTCCTTTTGCTGCTGTAAAAGCTCTTCTGTTCTTACATTTGATGTTCACTTCTGTGATTTGTCCTGATGTTCTCTGCGATTATAAGTTTGAGTAGTACTGAGGTGAATGAATAATTCAGGGGATCCAAAACGACACAGACTGACTGAGTTGCTCCACAGCTGAGAGCACAATCACACCCATAACACAGAGCTGACATCCACCTTCTGTACAAGTACATGCAGATTACGGTCCTGTGGCTCTGCACCGTTTTGCTCTTAACATCCACATTTACAGTCTGTTTGGGCTCTTTGGATAGTTGTACTAAAGGCTGGACCAGGAGGTTTTATTTCCAGAAATTACCCCACTAGGTGTGTGGGGCTGTTTTTTGTGTAAAGATGTGCCAGAGTGGCCATTAGGACCCTGCCCCTGGGAAATGGTAGATCCCATGCTCCTGTCGAATTACTGGTGTGGCTCTGTCACCTGTGCTGTGGGCACTGTTGTACCATGTGTGCCTGAATTCAGAGTGTCCTGCACTGGACTTCTCTCTTGTGGGATCTGAATTGTTCTTCTCTTACCATTGATGGAGGAGAGGTGAGAACTGTACCCCAGTACAGTGTGGCCATCACCCTGGAAACATACCTGTGGGTACAGTCTCCCCAGAAGAGGAACCTAGAATCACAGACTGGTTTGGGTTGGGACCTTAAAGATCATCTCATTCCAAGCTCCTGCCATGGGCAGGGAGTCCCTCCACTCTCCCAGGTTGCTCCAAGCCCCATCCAACCTGCCATTGAACATTTCTAGGGATGGGGCAGCCACAGCTTCTCTGGGCACCCTGTGCCAGGGCCTCCCCCACCCTCACAGGGAAGAATTTCTTCCTAATATCCAATCTAAACCTCCTCTCTGTTGGTTTGAACCCATCCTTCCTTGTCCTGTAACTCCACTTCCTGACAAAGAGTCCTTCTCCAGCCTCTCTGTAGCCCCTCCAGATACTGAAAGGGACTCTGAGGTCTCCACACAACCTTCTCTTCTGAACAGCCCCGAGTTTCTCAGCCTGACTTCACAGAGAAGATGCTCTAGTCTGAGATTCAAGCATTTCCCATCTTCTGTTGTCCTGGCCCAGCAAAAGTTAAAACACCTTCATATGCTCAGTGATTTAAAAGCAGCAAACACACCTCAGCCTGTCTCCTGCCACATACATAATCAGTCTGGGTATTTCTAAGCAAAACAAATACTTCCAAAGGAGCTATTGTGAACAGATGGACTAACATTCATAAAATAGGTAGCTCCCTCTTTAAGTGTTTTGTTGGAATAAAATGTATTGTTTCTATTGAGATTTAAACTGCAGTTTGCTTAAATTATTTTTATATTTGCCCATTATATGGTGAGCATATGAAATGGGCAAAATGTTAAGAATAATTAAGCAGAGTGGTCCTGAATACCCTGGTGAGTCTGAAAAATCATATATGAAAGAAAGCAGCTATCTGTGGAGCTGCCAATTCTACTTATATAAGCCCATCTGTTTACATCTACACCTGTTCCCTAAGGAAGAACACATCTTATGTGTAGAATTCCCACCAGATCCCTCAGACATTTTATCATTCAAGAATGTTCTTCCTGTTTGTTCTCTCTCTTTCCTTTATAGGAAACTACAGAATTCATGCTTTCAGTGTGGTCTCATTGAACATTTGCAAGACAAATGCTGGACTTAGCATTAAAATTAAATGAGTTTGTTCTCTTCTGATTCCATAATGTATAAAAATGGTTGCAAGCCATGTGCACATACCTTTGACTCACAGTGGCTCATAGTCTTGTCTCCTCTTCATGTCTCCCATCCCAATTCTTTCTTTTCATCTGGAGTCCCTCAGACCATCTCTTGTCATACCTAAAGTGTAGATTAGTTTATAACTAACTGATCATGTGGAAAGGCTATTTGCGGGGCGTAAACTTCTTTCCTTGTAAAACTTATTTTTAAAAGAAAAAGAGGAATTCAGGAGCTCCACACTTGGTGTTTCCCTGTGTCCCCCAGGAGTTCTGCAAATGTAGAGCTAATGGTGTACATTCCCTGGCTGAGGTTCCATCCTCAGAACTGCTTCAACAACAACATTGCCTGAATAACGTCAGATATAAGCATGTGGACTTTTCTGACCTTTTTATTAAATCCTGGTATCACAGTGGATTTATTCACTCTCAAAGATAAGATGGGGGGAGGCCAGCTTTTGACATCATTTACATTTCTTTCATTTGGTGGCCTAATCTTTTTCCTGCTCTATTGAACTTCGGTAAATTGTTTTAGAATTCTTAGAACATAAAAAAAAATTATCTAAAGAGTTCTAACTCCTGATTCAATTATCAAAGTGTAAATTCTTTACATAAACTTCAGTGACATGGCAAATAAAAAATAAAATGAGGTCAAGTCAAAAAAGAAGCAAATTCAATCAGGCCCTTCAAAGAAATCTGGACTTGATTTCAAGTTTAGAATGACAAATTTAGAATAAGGGTGGGTTTTTTTCCTTGTCAGTTTCATGGCTAGCTGTGTTTTCGGTAAGTAAGAATTTCTCACAGATGGGGTTGTCAGGCACTGGAAGGGGCTGCTCAGGGAGTGTTCTAGTCCCCATCCCCGGTGGTGTTCAGGGAGCTCCTGGACGTGGCACTCAGTGCCTGGGCTGGCTGACAAGGTGGGGGTCAGTCACAGCTTGGACTCGAAGACCTTGGAGGACTTTTCCAACCTAATGATTCTGGAATTCTGCGATTTTACTCAGATTTCTCTATATCTCTAGGAATCTGGGCATAGTATTCTTCAATTGTTTAGCTGTAACAGGGTATCTTTTCCAACCCATCCAGTGATTCCAGCAATCCAAAGCATGGATTAAAGGAGAGCTTTATATTCAAGGATAGATCACAGCTAAAGAAATTTAGAGTATTATGGGATTCTCTGTCAAGGCCTTTGAAGATACCGTCTGAAACACTTTTTAACTGCTTGGCTCTATCTGCTATGGGGAGTTATCATCTCTATTTCCAAACAGTTAGCAGATAAAGCCTTAAAGGCTTGGAGCAATCCCAATTGTATGGTGAGTCAATTTATGGGGAAAATATCTCTGGAATCAGTACTTAAAACTTTATTACAGATGGTTCAGATATCTGGCTTGATTTATTTTTTATATCTTCTGTAGTGACATGAGTGAATTGTCTACAGAAAGGCCACATCATACTTGTTACAGAGTAAATAGCAAATTGGAAGGGGAGTTGCTTCTTCATGGGCCCAAAATGTTTCTTTCTTTTGCAGCAGAACAGAGAATGCAGAAATAAAAGGAGATTCTTTTTAGGTTGTTGCAACAACTTACCAACACAGTTATTTATGCTTAGGATGTGCTTGAAGATAGTTTTTGTAAGTGTCTTTATTCATACCAAAGAAAGTTGTTTCACCTGATGATAGTCTTTGATTTTATTTGATGCCTTGCTAAAGCTATCAAGCATTAATTTAAATCAAGTATTAATTTAAATCATGCAAGGCAAGGAGAAGGAAGATCTTAATGGTTTTAGTTTGGTTATGTCTTAGCAAATTTGCTTAGAACTGAAAGTTCCTTGCCCTTTTGGAAACTGAAAACTATTTTACTGTGAGACACTGAGTATTTGCACTAGATATAGAGCTCAAGGAAAAAAAAAATTTCAAAAATTTCTTAAAATCATATGTAAAAAAATTCCTCCAGCCATCATAATTTTTTCACACTTCTGTAAGAAGAGTACATGGCAGTCTATGCAGAATTCTTCTGAGAACACATACTTTATTTTAAATTGAAGTGAATAATGTACTGGGATTATAAGTGGGCTGCAGTGTTTTATTTCTGGTTTTATTTTCATAGTCTATGTAATGCAGGCCATAATTTAGGATTATATTTTTTGAAGGACAGTCTTGCTTTCAAATTTTTAGGTAACAGTGTAAAATTCATGGAAAAAACTCCCATAACTGAGGAAATTCTCATTGTTCATAATTTACTTGTTTAAAATAAGATGAGATTTGTGAAATATCATTGAATTAGAATGGATTAAAATATTTCTCTTGTGCATACATGGTGTAAATGAGAAGTATTGCAGAAATGATCTCAAAGTCTTTTTCAGTTTCTCTTGACATTTGATAGAGTTCTCTTGACTTTTGGATTGCTATAGCTGGGGATCCTTGGATCCAATCCATTCTCTACCTTGACCTTTGAAAAATATCTGTGCTTTGGAGTTGGTAATATCAGATGTTGCAAAGGAAGGCAGGAAAAAAAGCCCACTGGGTGATTATGGAGGGATCTACCCACGGGGTATTCTTGGGGTTGACTGATGAGCTGATGCATGAAGGTGTGTAAGGGATGTAATTTTTTAACCAGTTGTATTTTTAGAAAGGAATAAAACATTTGAATGGCATAATGAGACATTAATGGCCATATCAGTTAATAAAATAAATGCCATGCTGTTATTCATGGTATGTTAAGAGTAAGAATCATTGACATTGTATGCATAAAGTAGACACGAATAATGGCAGAACCTATTAGGCTCTAACTTCAAAAATACCCAGCAATTATGAAACTTTAATTAACAGTCTTAACTTACACATATATTTACATATTAATGGTCCTAAGTGGTAATTGTAATTGTCTCTCATCATTGCTTCCTTTGACCCTCATTTTTCAAATAAGAAATATAAAATTCCATTAAGTAATATTAATAGTAGAAAATTAATTTAAGGCAATATATCATCAATTAGCAAACCCTTAACACATCTCACTGTTTTCACCTGATGCTTACTTGAAGAAAAAGAAGTTAATTATTTTATGTATGCCTGAATTCGAGGATATCATCTTATGCACGCATGATGGAAGTGAGAAATAAAGTGTATTAGATTTCCTGGCCTTGATCCAGCAAAGCATCAAAATTCATGTTGACTTCTGCAGACTATTCACGTGTGGCTGGTGAAGGGCAAAGAGCTCCTCAACACACAGAGCCAAGGCCAGTGGCAGCCCTTCTGACTAGGAAACCCTGCATTTCTGGCAGGGCTCATCTTGGGCCTGGGGTACTTTGGTTGGGGTTTTTCACTGTAACTGAATGTTCTCACAAGGAAACCAGAGCTTCCTGCAGGTAATTAATGCATCTGGTTTATCTCTGCACCTTCCCTCACGGAACAGCTCTCCTGATTCACCCTCCTTCTGGGGAATGACATCCCACGGCTGCTGTGCATGATGGATCAAGATTAGGAAGCAGCATTTGCATCTGGCCAGTAGGTCTTTAGTCATCAAATTGACAAATGAAGCTAATGTAGAATAATAATGTGTGAACTTGCTTCCAAGTACTGAAAACTAAAATACATTTTAGTCTTACATTTACACAGAGTGGTGCTCTCATAAGGAAAAAAGAAATTACCAAAGCCATTAAAAACTAAATGCCTCTTATTTGTCATGTCAGTGAGGTGATCATCATCAGTTACAGGACATTTATGGTTTCTTGGACTGCAAGTGTTACTGTTGTCCATAAAAGCGCGAATTATTAGTGTTATTTCTTTAAATGCCAGCCATGTAAATAATGTCTCTTGGGGGTTTTACCTCTTTTTCCAAGGCCATGTATGTTAGTGTTCTTTGAAAAGTGTTTCCTTTGTGAGAATTGCTTAATCATAAAATCACACCATGGTTTGGATTGGAAGGTTTGGAATCAACCATGGACCTTAAAGACCATCCAGTTCCACTCCCTGCCATGGGCAGAGACACTTTCCACAATCCCAGGTTGCTCCAAGCCCCATCCAACCTGGCCTTGGGCACTTCCAGGATGGAAGTTTGTCTGGGCACCCTGTGCCAGGGCCTTTGTCCCCTTACCGGGAAGAATTTCTTCCATATGTGTGATCTAAAACTCCTCTCTGTGTTGTCAACTATGGAACACACTGTAAACATAGTTTGAAGAAAACAGGTGTACTTTTTCCTCTCCTTTTTATATGACTTTCCCCTGGTTATCCATGTGAATGTCAGACTGGGAGGGTTTTTGGCTCTGAGGTGTGTGGCTGATAGACTAGTGCATGTAACCTGGAATTACTTCTGACAGAAGCTTCAAATCTTCATGCTTGCAGGTTGTAAAGATGAGTTATGCATGAGCACAGTCTGAGAGCTGGCGTCAATAACAGGCTAACTTGGTAGAGTTTCAAGGTGTAATTAATAAATTCCTGTGTGGGAATTAGCTCCTCCATAGCCTGAGAGCTGTCTGGGAGCTGAGGATGCCACGCTCTCCTGCTCTGCAAGCATGTGAGAGCCCATCCACTGCTCCATAAACGGTGTCCTTGTGGGCTCTGAAGTTTCTCAGCTCTATTTGTAGGAGGATTTTGGTTTTCCTCTGCTGGGTGCTAATTAATTCAGATTCCATTGTCCTTTGAGAAATCTCAGAATCCTGTTTATGGCTACAATTTAAACTGGCTATAATCAACAGATTGATTGGTGAAAAGAATATCAGGTAGCAAGATTAGTTCAACATAATGAGCCAACATACAGCTGCTGCCACCATGAATGATGGCAACGTGCAGGGAATACAGCACAGGCAGCAAAGCCTTCCTTCATTTTGGAGCATGTACATCTCCAAAATTACCCCCACTGGATGGAAAGTTGAGGAAAACCAGAGGCAGACTAAAGGAAGTTTGCTACCAGCTTTTATCTTTACATGCAGATCTAGCAGCCAAAATGAATTACAGTTATCCATTGAAATAGCTCTGGGATACACAACCAGCAGAAGAATGGTGTGACTGTCAGTGCAAGGCTCTGCAACATTATTCATAGTGACTTAGAGGCAATTAACCTGACTTCACTCAGCTGAGTTTTCAGGAAGGAAATAAATAGCCTAACTTCAGAGTGAGAGTTTCTGATTGTTTTTTATATATTACATATTCACTGTGGAAAGTATTTGCACATTAAAGATAGCTATAAAACATTAAATTAGGCAAATAGGCTTTATACATGGGGGAAAATTAAAAGTAAATTTAGCCTATCGAATCCTAGTCACAGTCCCTTACCTGGATCCTACTGAATCTTTTGAAACCTTTTGGGGATGCTGTTTCTTTAGCAAAGGAAGCAGTAGGTCCCTCTGTGTCAGACAGGTGAGAAACAGGATAGCAGAACAGGTAGAGCTGCTGCTCTTTCTCTGCATGGAGAGAGCAAAAGAAGAGGGACTTGAAGATTTAGGAAAGAAAACAGGGGCCAGCATGGAATTGACAGAATGGGTAAAAAGAATTAGGCAAAGACATTTCTGTAGGGGG
Source organism: Entomyzon cyanotis (assembly GCA_024500445.1). NCBI lineage: Eukaryota > Metazoa > Chordata > Aves > Passeriformes > Meliphagidae > Entomyzon > Entomyzon cyanotis. The sequence continues at coordinate 25,355,836 of JAKEPQ010001027.1, read as the reverse complement.
ACATGGCAGTATTTATTGACTTACAGGAAAGCAAAGTAATATAGGGTCTGAAATGGATTGTTTTAGGAAAGGGGACATATTGATTGTGGGGGAGTAGGTAATTGATGCTGGAAGAAGGGAATTTGCATGTACAGCCATAGCATGCCAAAATAAAACATGTTTGCAGGCAACAGCAGGCATTTGGAGTATGCAAATGTGAGTTTGCATATACATGTGCAAGTGTTCTGCGTGCAGCAAATCTCTTGAGTAAATTTTGCAGGTTCATTTTGTGCCTCTGCTGATACAAAACTCTGTTGAGCAGAGCGTGGCTGGGGAGAGAGCAGTGAAGGGGATCCTTATGGGGCTGAAAACAAGGAACATACTGTAATTATGCTAAAGCCAAGCATTACAAGCAGGAAATGCAAAGTTACGTTTACTATTAAAAGAGACCCCGGCATGTTAATTTATGGAAATTAGCAGTTTAAAGCATCTAAAAAAAAAACGTACTGACATAAAATTCTGCTGTAAAATTACAATTAAGACATTTTCCTATTTGTGGCCTCAAATTAGTGGAATTTTTAAAGATGCTTTTTATTGATGTGATGCTACTTCAGTGAAGGAAGTGAGATGCTCAGGCTGCATTTAGAACTTGACAGGAGTGGCCCAGAGCAGAGGGATTACAATGGTGAACTTGGTCTCTGTGTTTTTCTTTGCTCACGATTTGAGGGTTGATCATTTATGGTGATGATTTCTATCTTTTAACCTTTATATTTCATTATTTTCTCTTATGTTTGAGTGTAAAATACTCAATGCAATGTGTTTGGTTAAGTATATGAATCAAGAGATCCAGAACTGAGGACAGAACTGTTAAAACTGAACTTTGTCACTATTTTCTCCTTACATTAGTTTTAAAAAAAATTCAGTTGAGATACTTAGTTTTCTGTTGGGTTAATCCTCAAACCTTTACATAGGTTTTTGTGTTTTTACCTTGAGGTGAAAAGCAATTTCACTAGCAACCCTTTGTTGAAGTTACTAGTGTTTAAGACCACAAGGTGTATGTTAAGTGCTCTTCAACTTCTGATAGTTATTCCAGGAAATGCAACAAAAGTGGTAATTTTTTTTTTCTTTTTTAACCATTAAAGAAGAAATACAGACACATTTTTGCTCTTGCTTCTCTTTGTGGCATAGCTATCATAATGTCAACTGGCAGAATGACTTATTCTACATTAGGGGCAATAAAAACATGGCACTTGAACCTTTCTGTACAAGGTACTACCTGAAGGAAATGAAAAGAAAACTGAAGTCTTGCTTATAGGAAGACTTAAAAACAGATTATCATTTTTCACACTATACATATGGAAATATTCATGTTGGAATAAGTAATAGAAAATTAATAAGTATTTAAAAATTGGTGTATCTTTTTAATATTCATTTAGGTTTTTAAACTGGGAGTTGTATCTATAACCATACCTGACTGGAGCATAATTCTAATTTATCATCAGTGGAACTTCATTCCTAAGCTACTCCCAAGGCTGGATGCATGTTGTGCTATGTGCTGTGGGCAAAGTTAGAAGGCTGCCTTGCCTTTCCCAGTTTGGAAGGGTCAGCTCTTGGCTCTTGGATCCCAGCTGGAGCTCCATGGACAGCTCTGGCAGAAGTTCACAGTGCTGCTCCGAGGGACAGACACTTCTCTCCCTGTCCCTGTTCCTGCCAGGGGTGGAGTGTAGCTATTCTGAGAGCCAGACCAGGAAACTACTTCAGACAAAACCCACTCTGAGAAATGGAAGTTACTTTTCTGCTGTATTTGTTTCCCACTTCAGCTCTCAGCACAGTCCCAGGGATGTTTGAGCTGGCAAAAGAGAGAGGAGCAGCAACTCATTCCTGGGAGCAGGCAGGAGAGCAGAACCAGCACTTGTGTTGGCAGCATGCTTGCTGCTGGAATAAATAAACTGGAAATTCTACCATTGGAGGTGGGGGAAGGTTCAATCCTGGGCAGCCATAGGCAGCACATGGTCTGACAAAAAATTGAGCCCAGGTTAGTGGCTACTGGTACCTGCAGGAGGCAATTCTGCCCTCCTGTTTCCTCTGCTCCCTGAGACCTTACTGTGTTTCCCCTGTGCCTTCTTGAGCTGTCTCTGCTTTTACCTGATATCTCAATGATGTTTAGGGAGCTAAATCTACAGAAAACTAACCCTACAAACAAAATGGTATGTGGAGGGTGCTTATATTCCTCTGCTTGTGGCCCCCTAAGCATGAATGTGGTATAAGAGAAGGGGCAGGGATGGGGGTGTAAGGTGGGCTGGGCACTGCCTTGTTGGATAGGCTTAAAGGATGTGTTATCTTTATTACCTGACAGTAGCCATAGCCAGGGGAAACAATTTGAATTGAACATATAAACTGGAAAACCACATGATGCTCAATTCAGAAATCAACAGCAGGGTAAGGCAGGGATTCCCTGAGGACATTCAATGTGAAGATTCCCACTGAAATTCTAACAAGCTCTAGCATCTTCTTCCATACTTTGAAAAGTTGAGATTAAATTCTTTAACTCTTTTATTATAACTACTAAAAGTCTAATAACACATTATGTGTTTGGTATGAAACTCTGGCCTCGCTAAAGACAAAATTGAGAGTTTAACTCTCCAAGGCCAGCATTTACCATGCTGGCTTTGAGGAATCCACTGGATCTCTTACATGCTATGAGGCTCAGGTGTACTTCAGAAGAAAATTCCACAGCCTTCATTAGAGCAAACCGAGTATGTTTAGCACTCTTCATGAAATCAGAATCACACTTTTGAAATAACAAATGCAGGATGTCAATTGGTTTAATGGACAATACGAGGTAACGCTTGCAATTGTGATGCTTTAAGAATCCAATTATTTCTATTAATACACTTGCATTAAAGAGCCATATTTCAGTGCTGTCCCATGCCTTGCTTGTCTTGCTGCCTGTTATCAAACTGAAGCCTTTAAAATCTCCTGTTTGCATTTTAATTGGCTTTGGGAATAAGTAGGAAGAGAATAATGGAAATAAGTGGCAAAATTGAAGTAATGCTTTTGAGAAGCTGGAAGCATATAACAGGCATGTAACAGACTCCTTCTCACTGCCATAAGCCCCTGCTTCTGGTGCACTCGTGTCTGAGGCTGCTGAATCCTTCTCATCTCATCATTTAAACGAGGGGGAAGCAGCCTTTTTAATTCTGGATGTGCTCTGTGCATGTCTCAGTGCTAATGTCACAGTTGGAGTCTGGAATTACAGTCACTAAGCTCTGCCTGTATTCCAAGCCAGCATGCTAAAGTGGAGAATTTAATTACTATCAAGCCATAGGACCGGAGGCGGCGGCAGAGGGAAGCTGCCAGCAGGGGTGAGGTCATCGGTGCTAAGCAGATTTCCCTGGCTGCTGGGACACTGCTGAGGTGCTAAACCTTCACCACTGAGGGTTAAACCCCTCCGGTGTGCATGGGTTGAGCCTCCACAATTGTCCTTGTGCCCCTGTGCAGTAAAACACAGCAGTTTGCAACCTTTGAGCTCCAGCTCTTAGGGAATTGACCTGGCAATATATGGATCACCAATAGAGGGCTCGAGTTTTCTATGCCAATGTGCCCTACAGAAACATTTTCTCTTTCTTTCCCTTTATTTTTTTACCCTTTCAACTACTATATATCCTGATAGCACTTACAAGACATAGCAGTGACCCCTGTGAGTGTTGGATCCTGGCACAGACTTGGTTGAATCTCCTAAGTGAACAGTTCTCAGACATGGTGATACCTGAATCCCCTGCATTGCCTGACAGAAGCATCATGATCATAGATCTTCCTGAAAGGCTGACAAAGGTCACAGCCCCAGTGTACCTGGCAGTACAAGAAGTCCCAGGGCAGCTCCACTGAGCTGTAGAATCCATGGCCATGTTCTTTCTCTGGGCATCCCTTTCTCTGTGGATTTAAAGTCTCAGGCAACTCAACATAACAAATGAAACCCAAACTCCTAAACTGAAGTTAATGCTGACTGGGCTGCAGCTGCTTTTCTGAAGTCCCAGTTACTTTGAACACTTGAGATGGGTGAGTTATTTGGCACTGAGCCTCAAAAGCCTTCCAGCAATTTAAGTGTGGGTATGAATGGTTATTGTTTTATTCAGAAGTTACCACTCATGTGGCCTACAGTATGACTAGATTAAATTATTAATTTCTGGATATTCTAGTGGAAAGAGGGGAAGGGAATATTATTCAAAGAACTCACTCGGAAACCAAAATGCCATTAGGGCATGTAGGCTTTCAATTTGGACTGAGCAAAGTGTAATACATCAGCTCTTTTCTTCCCTCCCTGTCATATTTTGTTCTCAAAGCATGAGTGGGAGGCTCTCCAATTCCAGGTAGAGGGAACAGATTTATTTTGTGCTAAAAATAATGAGCTTGTATGGGTTTGTGTGTTGGGTCAAATGGGAGACTTTTGCATCAAATGGCTGTTTATATTCACAGATCTCTGCTGAAAGGAGGGTTATGGATGAACTCACAAAGGGTCTCAAATACAATACACTTTCCTCAGGTTGTCCCAAGTCTGGGGAGTAGAAGTGACAAGCAAAATATATGGTTATGTTTAGGAAAAGGAAATCCTGGTATTATTGAGGCAGGGGAGGCCAAGATGGATCATTGGAGGCTCAGTGAATAGGGAGCTGCCCAACTCCTGTGGCAGGGATTGCTGTGCATTCCCTGATGCACTGGGGCTCCAGTCTGCCTTTGCTTTGACAAACACAGACAGGCTGTGGAACCCAAACAGAGGCTGGCCAGTCAGCACAAGGAGCAGCTCTGCTATGAAACAGATTGGATATCAGGAAAGATTTCTTCACTGAAAGGGTGGTCAAGCAATGGAACAGGCTGCCCAGGGAAGTGGTGGGGTCATCAGTCCTGGGAGTGTTCAAAAAATGTGTACACGTGGTGCTTAAGGAAGTGGTTTAATGGTGAGCTTGGCAGTGTTAGGTTAAGAGTTGGACTCCATGATCTCAGAGGGCTTTTACAGCCTAAAGGATTCTATGATTCTATCTGTTAATTCAACAGCTTATGAAATAAATAGAGACACAGGCAGAGCTTCCTGATTGCTTTGTGTCATTTTGATAAGTAGCTTTTGCTTTGCTTCCAAAAGAAATCAACAGGTCCACCCCAATTTTTAAGTGGAATTCAAGATAACTTCAGAATGTTGCTGTTTAACTGAATTCCAGAGGAAGAGTTTACTTCATTTTATTTATTCCTTTGCTGCTGCATTGCTATTAGAGAGCACTAATGCTTGAAATCGTCAAAACAATTTTCTGTTTAGCACTTAAATCTATCAGGAAGAAAGTGTCTGTCTTAAATGAGCATAAAATTAATTAATGTATTTTCCTAAGGGAGCCAAAATCTGAGTTTTATATCAATTGCTTCAAAAGTTTAAATACACATCCAAAGATACATTTCAGAATACCAGATGGCTTAACAAGCATTGTTTTGTGTTATTTTTAAAATGTGTGGAGTCTTAGGGTGATTGAACTTCAGCACGAATAATTGAACTGATATGTTTTATTTAGATTATGTGTATCTGTATAGCTATAAATTGTGTTTGGTTTGCTTTTAAATTTTAAGTGCATCTTACTAGATGCAATTATATCCTTTCTTGCTAAAAATCCCAAGCTGTTATCTCTTTTTTTTGTTCACTCTATGATTCACTTAGTTTTCCTCTGCAATAGGAATGGATGGCAACAGGTAGCAAACCGGAGAAACACAATTTTAAAAGTGTGAAAAAGAGCACCAAAAATGGAACTCACATTTCTCAGTAACTGAATAGTAACTGCAAAGGGAAACCTTTCAGGTGATTTCTTTTTTCTTGGTGTTTAATGTATGTCTGTGCCCTGCAAAGTTTAAATATTCCCTAAGCCATTGTAGGGTCGGAGTGGATTTGGGCTCTGAACTTGCAGCTCAAAGTGGTTCCTCTGCTCTATTAATAGTGCTCAGCAGAAGCTTATCCTGGACAGGTTCCCTCCCTGTAATTCCTTATTCAGGAAAGTTGGAAGTTAGCTAGCTAAAAGCATGGAATTCAAAGGAAGAAGTGGTGGAAATCCTTCAAAAACACTCACTTACCTTGAGTGCCATGGCAGTCCCTGGTGTCCTGCTCTGACCTGTGCTAAGTGTTGACCTTCCCTTGGCCCACAGGTTCCTCCCAAGCCCCTGAGGGCAAAATAAAAGAGATTGCTACCTTTTGGGAAAATCCAGCGTGTTCCCTGCAGGAGTTCAGCTCCTCCAGCAATTGTTGTAACTCGCTATTAGATTGATTCACACCATGCTGGGTTTTTCTCTTACTTTCCACCAATTATGGAGGCTGACAGAAAGCAGAAGAAGTATGCTGCAATAAATGGGAAAGAAAGGGAGGAAAATATTGGCATTTCCCAAGATTTAGGACACATTCACAGTAAATCCAAAGACTTAATAGGAACCTGACTTTAAGATAAGAAAAACACCAGAATCAGTCTCCAAAGGCAAATCGTTTCTGTGACTCCTTCTTTCTGACAGAAATGGTCAAAGAAATGGTTCTTTGTGTAATTTGTCTAGAGATATCAGTGAATCTTAATCTGTGCATTATGATACAAGCCTTGTTCTTAAATGCTCCATTAACCGTTTTTCTGTATTTAAGCTAGAATGTATTTTGAATTCCCACAATATTCTTTCATAACCATAATTTTATACACTGCAAATGTCTACATTAATAGAAAAAAAAGTGGAAAATCATCTCAAGAACTGTGAATAAGACTTTTCATCCTCAAGTTTGTATAACAGGCCTGAAGGCAGATTTCTATTCGGGTATTTATTAATACAGATAGATTTTGTTCTGCCAGCTGACTTTCTCTCTCCACACTCACTAGTATTAAATATCTCTGTACTGAGTGTAGAGGACAGGGTTTTTATATGCTAAGATTTTTTTCCTCTTTGCTTGGACTTTTCTAGGTTAGAGACATTTCTTAGAGACGTTGTGCAGACAGAGATTATGGGACACATCAGGGATGGAAACCCTCCGTGACACTGCAGTTTCTGTCTTTCCACTGTTTTAAATTCTGTTTGTTCTCCTAAAATCTGACTTAATCACAGCCCTCTATCTTCCCAGAGTGGAGTACCTTTCCTGCAGCTTTATGTAGCCCCCAAAAAGCTTTTACTCCAAACAGCCTGTGTCTCTGCCTCAGACCCGCAGGGATGGGCACACAGATCTCTTAAACTTCCATTTATTTTGAAATCTCTGTGCCTGAAACCAAGATTTCCTCCTGCTGAAGGCCCTTTCTAAATGTAGGGCAAAGCGTAAGCTCCCATGGATCTTGGCAATTTCTGAAGTGAGGGAGAAAATGAAGTTTTGATGTGAGGATTGCAACAATCAGCTTGCAGTAATTAGAGGATCCAGCCACAGCATCATTTCAAGGCTGCAGTAGTTCCATCAATTGAATCTGTTGCTGTGCCTGTTTGATGTCAGGGTCTCTGATGGTTTGTGTTATTGGTGTGGTTTGTACAAGATGGGAGTCTGCCTTACCACTGGAGATGCCTTCATTTGAAGTGATCTCTCTAAATGGTTTTTTTTTTTCTTGAATCTGAAGTCTTATTTCAATCCAATGTTTTCCCTGCTCTCAAAGAGAACCCTAACAGAATCATAAATTGTTTCTACATCAGGGAATACAGAGAATTAAAAATAAACCTCTATGCATTGGCCAGGTTTCTCTGTGCTGCTTAATTCTCTGAATTAAACATGAATTACCTCCTCCTAAAATTGAGCTTCTTGAGGACAGTCTCAAATAAAGTATTGGAACAGTACCTTCACCATTGGAAAGGTGCACATCTGACTGAGCAGGAATTGACTATAAAACCACTTTAAAATCCTTGAAGTTTTCTTTTTTCATTTCATTCTGTTCAGGAAGGGATTAGAGTCTCACTGGAACAGCTCTTGGGATACAGTCCCTGAGGTTTTGGAGCTTCTTGTTTTCTGTTTAGAGAACTCAACACTGCAAGACCAACACCAGAGAATGTTTGCTCTTTTACCTGATGCTTGGAAATCTAAAGTTTCATATCCACCTCTTTCTATGTCCCTTTCAATGACAGCACCTGTTTCTATGTGAATGAGAGAAAGCATTGGGAGAGCAATTTTGCCACATCCTTTTTTTCCCCATTTACATTGTAAATTGTTCTGCTTTCACCGTAGACAATGTCCCAAATTTTATCTATGAAACTGCATATGGGTCACCTTGAAGAATGACAGGGAATCATTTCTCATCACCCATTCTTCTTCTCTGCTAGCTCATATACCTGGCTGCTTTTCCACTTTGCTCAGAATTCCCTTGCCTCGAGCATTGTGGCAAAAGTAGGATAAGTAGCAGATCATAAAGCAGATCAGGGTGGGAGGAACTGCAGGAAGTCTCTGGTCATCCTGCTGCCCAAAGTAGGGTCAGAGATGACATCAGACCACAGTGAGCTTCATCCAGCCTGCTCCTGAAAACCTCCAAGGAAGGAGAGTGTGCAGCCACTTCCACTGCTCAGCTGTCATTGTAGAAAAGTTTCCTGTTCTCCAGTGTGAACCTCTTTGGTTTCAGTTTAGGCTGTTGTCTCTCTGTCTCCCATCCACTATCCACCACCTCCCAGAGTAGGTGTTGCAGCCCTTAGACCATCGTGGTGACCCTCCACTGAACGCACTGCAGATTATCAACATATTTTATTGCAAATATCTGCTTTTAATTACTGCATTTACTGCTTGTCTTGATTTCAGTTCTTTCCTAAATGTACAGCATGTATTAAAAAAACCCAGAATACAGGCTTTGATTTTTTTTTCCTGAAATTCCTTAAGGTGAGCAATGAAAACATATGTCTGGGTACTTTTTTCTTTACTGCACATAATAGAAAAATTACCTGAAGGATATAAGTGCTTAAAAAGACATGACCATTTCAATCTCTATAGAACTTTAACTATACCATGTAGTAATTTGAAATCTTACAGTGCCTTTCATCCCGATCTCACCAAGGTTTTAAAACATAGTGCACAATGTTACTGCTATTTTATCCTTGTTCTTCCTGGGAGCTAAAGAGATAACCTCTCTTTCTGTTCCAAGGCTTCTTTTAAAATGCAGACTTGTGCTTTTATTATTTATTGCTGGGTTTTGTCAGTACTTTAGTACACAGTTTATCAGTTAATATGGTGAGTTTGGTTTATTTTTGTAAGAAGGAGTGGGGAGGGGCATTTTAAAAACGCACTTGTTTACACTTGAGAAAGCACTTGCCAAATGGGGCATGTTATTCATTGGCCCCTGTTCAGGGATGGGATAAGGACACCGCAGCAGTACTCAGCTAGGGCAGATTCCATCTTCTGAGGCCAGAAGAGCCACTGTGGAAATGCAGAAAAAATAAAAACTATTAACATTTTTAAAGACGTCTTGAGGTATCAGGAGATAGATCAGCCTGTGAGAATGTAGCAGACCAGTGTATTACAGCCACAGGAGCTTTTCCCAGTAGTTCTTCTGCAAAGCATCTAAAAAATTCAGGTGGTGCACTAACAGCGTTTAAGAACACACCATCATGAGACTGCAGCTTTTAGAGGACCAAGTTTCCCCAGCTTCCAGGGGATGGAGTTGATGATGCCTTTATCTAATAAGGCTGAGGAGCTCCCTTGGCTACTGTGTGTAAGCTCACACATGCACCAAGGTCACCTTTCAGCCTTTGTTTTCATAAGGAAGAATTACATTTTGTGACTCTGAGTGTGTTTGCAGCTGCCCAGCTCCTGGGCCAAGTTGGAGCATCCTTTTAACTGTCCAGAACTTCCCCTTGCTCCCCTTGCTCTGGATGTGGCCACACGAGGCTGCTAAAGCTCAGGAAAGCCCTGGTGTCCTGAGCCCACTCTCTTCTGAGCAGCAAATACTGGGGGAGGTTTCTGTTCTCAACATAACTGATGTTTCCATACATTTTTTTCTGTAGGAAATTTAAAGTTAAAGTCAAGCTGTCATTGTTGTGTATGATTTCGTACGGTGGTTTTGTGGATGGATCCTCAATCTGTTTTTCCTTCTGTTTGAATCCTTATCCCAACATATGTGAATATTTAAAAGTTAATTCAGTTGTTAACTCCTGCAGGGCCCTGTGGTTGATGTTCATATGTAGAACAGAAGAGCTCAGAGCTGATCTGTGGTGATAATTTTGGGATCAGTGGTGACGTGTGCCAGGTGAGATCAAAGCTGGGCTGTGCATGGTGTGAGAGACAGTACCTGACCTGGAGGGCTTCAAAATATGTCCACAGAGGCATGAGGTGCCCAAGTGCCTTTAGGAACCTAAACTGCATAATCTAAGGAGACAATGCAAAGTAAGGTGGTCAGAGAAACAGGCAGAGGTGACTTGGCCAAGGTTATACAACAACAGCTGAACAGAACTAATGAACAACCTAACCTGGGTGTCCCTCCCCGGCTGGCAGGGGCCTGAGGGAACAAGATCACATCTTCCCTTTTGTTTGTACAACTTCAGGTAAGGCAGAAGAATTAAAAATGTGGACGTGAATTTTGGCTGCTGTGTTTCTCCTTTCCCCCATTCCAGAGCGCCCTATTTTTAGGAATAAGGCGTGGTGCTGGCACACGCTGCAGCAGCAGCCGCTGACAGCCCTCCCCAAGTAACTCCTCACAGATTGCTCAGACTCAGCCAGGGCAGTCTAATGTTTCTCTGCACTGTGATTTCTGCAGCTTTTCTCTACAGCAACAGGGCAGGTAATTGTAATGTAAATTATTCCAGTCTGCATTGTAACCCTCCGCAACACAAAAAATATGTTTCTGGCAATTCTTCTGTTAGATATTGATCTGACTTTATCTGAGAAGGATCCCTCTTTTTAAGAGTTTAAGAAGCAGGAAGGCCATGAATGAAAAATTCACTTGGGGCTTTTTATCATCAGAAAGTACTCTTATAAGACCAAGGAATTATAGCTGTAAGGGTCAGGATAGTAATGGCCCTCAGACATCTCAGGCTCAGGTTCCCCTCATCAGCATTGTCTGCAGTATTTGTGTTGTCATGAATTAAGTACCTGTGTCTTTTCCTAAGTCTTTGGAGGTGCAAGCTTCTTCATGTAAGTGAATTTCTAATAAGAATTCCTTAACTATTGCTGAAAAACAGTGCTGAGAAGAGCTGAGGGAGGGAGCTCCAGCCTTTTACAGCTCCAAGAACAAAGATCTGTCATGAAGAGTTGCAGTAAAGTTGATCTTGTCTTGAGATGGCAGAAAGAGGGATGACCTCTTAAGCATCCCTCCAGCCCTGCATTCTGAGGATCTGAAATGCCCACTGGCTTTCTGGGAGCTATTGAAAATGCATCTTGAGTGGCTAGATCACAGCAGCTCCCAGAACTCTGGCTGGAGGGCTGCTGCCTTGTGTTGATGCTGCCTGGCCCCACACTCATCTGCAACCAGTGGAAGCTCGTGATTCACGGCAGCAGATGGAACATGCTGTGTTAGTTCTCTTGCTGCTGAAGAGATGGGAAATGAGGAGTTCGTGTTCACATCATCTTCCCCAAAATTACAGAAAAAGCAAAATGTTCAGGGTGAATCGTGACTGCAGTGCAGAGTGATGCTGTTTTCCCAGGGGAGCATGGGGAGCCCAGCCCATTAGTACAGCACTCCCAGGCCAGCAGTTCCTGAAAGATGAGCACTGAAGGCGCTGCTGCAGATGGATTCAGAGCTCCAGAGGTGAACCCAGACATTGTGCAGTGCCTCAGGCCACTCCTGGTCAGGTGGGGCCACGGCTCAGGCAGCTCCATGGCAGTGATGGGCCTGTATCATTGCCAGCCCCTTCTTTTCCCTGGAGAGTTTAGATTTTGTTTCCTTGCATAGATAAGGAAGGACTAGACAATTCTACCTTTGCCAGTTCAAATAAATAAGCACTGGCAAATATCCACTGAGATTTACACCTTACCCTCAACCTCTATACAAGCTTTCTACCTTTTCTCTTTGCTGCCGCTTTCCTTTTTTAAGCAACACATGAACTTGATCATTGCATTGTGTCACGGCTGTGGAAATACTATGCAGAACAACACTGCTGTTGCAGCAGGAGAGTCCTTGAGGTTTGTCAGCCCCATTAAAATCTGGAGGCTGCACAGGAGCACAACCTGCCAGGCTCCTTTCTCTCAGTCACCTCATAATTGCTGTACGTGGCATGGAAAATGTGGTGGAGTAAAAAGCTAATATTTTGACAGAGTAAAAGATCGATGGAGTAAAGGCATTACTCAGCATTTTGAAGATCTGCCTTGCTCTTTTAAGGCTTCTGATCTATGAAAGCCAAGTTTGGAGTATTTGAGTGTAATGTTAGGGAATATCCATTCATAAGTAGGGAAATAAGGTCAGGGCAATTTTAATAATTCTGTCTCCATAACAGATCAGTGAACACTCGCTGCCTAGTGACAAATGAAGCAATCATTCTTGATAAATCAATGAAAAAGATAAAATGATAATGTTTAATTTCTATTGTTAAACACTCTTTAATGTCTTTCATTTTGATTATGAACACTAACATTTGACAAGAGTGAATTATGAAAACTCAGCTTTCCTTAAGAGTTTCTAGTAGAGAGAGACTAAAACTAGACCACTTAAAATTCTTGGTTACATCACCAAAATGTATATTTGAAACACTGCATCTGAAATATTTTTTTAAAATCTCCAAGCTTGGGTTGGTTTCTTTCCAAGCCATACAACAAAACTGCGGTTGGATTCTAGTCACTAAAGCATCAGGGAACCTGTGGAGCTGGAAATGTCTCAGAGTCTGCTCTGTAACATTTTCTGGTGACATGGGTAACCCTCTCCACTGCCCAGAATGCAGAGCAGCCTCTGTGAGAACAGCAAGTGCCGAGCAAGGGCTCACTTCTCAAAGTCAGACCAAAAAATCCACTCTTGTACGCTCATATATTCCAGAGCAAGACACAGCTTTGCTGGATTTATATGTGTGGCAGCATTTCTGCTGCAATCAGAAGAAAAATTGCCTTTTTAAAAATTACATTAATACGTAATTACATGACATAATGTCAGGTCATAAACTTAGTCATTTCTTGTAATGCATGCTTGGATTTTATGAAGGCTTCAAAAAACCTTCACTCAAATATTGTGGGAAATCACATGAAAACAACTGCCAAAATACTCAGAAAACAGAAAAATAGCAAATGCCTGCCTTATTTGAACCAGTTTCTGGGAGGTCACAGAGGTCTCCCAAGAGAGTTACAATCCACGGTGCTACTGGAGATGAAATGGAGCACAGTGGGACAGGGTATGGGCTGCATTTCCTTTGTCCCTGACTGAGATCTTGGGGAGCTGTAAGTTCAGATCGAGGCTTGGCAGGAGAAATGAAGCTCCATCTGTGTTACTGAGCTGGTTTTGGCCATTAGGAACAGAGAATGTAGAAGCAAAAGGCAGCTCTCCTGGGTGAACATGTTTACAGCTCTGTAACTGCAGGCAGAGATGGCGGATAATCCTTTTTTATAAAACTGGCCTTAATAATTATGAACTTTTAAAAATGTGGTTTGGAACTTTACTCTCTGAAAAGCTGAAAACTTTATTCTGAGTTCCAACCCTTCTTCCCCTCTTCTTCCCCCGTGTGTGTTGGCCCTTCTTTCCTTGTTGGTATTGACTGTTCAGCACAATTTCGCTGAGCAGTGGTGCCCTCTGCCAGCTTAGCTCTGTGGGGATGGATAACTCAGGTGTTGAAATCCCTCTCACAAGATCATCTCTCCCGTTCCCTGATGCCCTCCACACTAAAGAGCCAATCTTCCAGCTCCCTGCAATATCTCCTTGGGTTCTGTCACCCTGCTGTGTCCAACACACCTCCTGTGCCCTCAGTTTATAGCAGAAATTTGTATTAATCTACAGAACAAGACCTTGCATTTCTTACTGTCATAATTTATGTAATTTTTTGTTTCTCCAGTCCTTAATGTCATCCAGCTCTTCTTGTATTTGATTGGGATCCTCATTAGGATGGTCACTGCCATCTAACTTTCTGCCATTAATGTTTAATTAGTTTGGTTCTTCTGTTTCATGCCAAGATAACTGATGAAAATGTATGGGTGAAAATGTATGGGTGAAAATGTTATTTCTAAGGCCCGTGCTTTTAAAAACAAAACACAAAACCCTAATGGAAAATATTTTGTTCACTGTGGTTCCTACAGCAGGATGGCAGAGCCCCTAGTTACATGACAACACTGACCTTATAACAAACAGTTTCTGTTCCAAATACACTTTTAAAGGTGTTTAACCAGCTTTATTTCACCTGTTTAGTCCAGATACATTCCTGTTCCCTTCAGATGTATCAAAGCTGTTTATGGTAAACCTTAATTGTCAATATATCCTTTATGTATAAGCTACCAGGAATTATTCCTGAGGATACATCTGCACAGCAGAGGGCTACATACCCCCCAGCCATTCCTTTTAAGAGTAGGATATACATTGCTTAGAGCAGACAGGATCTTTTGTGTTGCTCTACAATGGCACCAACCTCCCCAAATCCATGGAGTTTGTCAGACTCTTCTCAAAATGAGCAAACCAACAAAAAAAAAAGTGCTGTATTATCACATAGCTCCCTGCTGTGTTTTGTGTGGGTTGGTGGCTGAATCTAAAGTCCTGCTTTGGAGAAAAAGCCTTGGGTTTAGGTGATCACAAAGTGGCCTCTTCTGTTTATTCTGCCTGTTTTCCAGTTGGCCTCTGCCTGTGCCATCCTCGTGGTGATTATGTCATTTTCTCATCCCATGTGTGCAATGTGCCCCAAGTGCAGCACCCCAGTGTGTGAGCCTGAGGAATCCTTCCGTGTCCCCTTCTGCTCCAGAGCCACTTGCTGGGGTCCTGTCAGTGCTGCCATGCTGTGAGACTCCAGCTGGGAAACTTGAACCTGGGCAAGATTCCTGCACTTGGATGCATCCAGTTAATGCGTCCAATGGAAGAGTCAGTGTGGGATCTGTTTGAATTTTACAATTATGTGATCTTACTTCAGCGGGAGGGAATAATTAAATGTGCAAATTGCAGCTACTTTTTCTCTCTCGTGACAATTTGGTGAGGATCAGATGTCTTTTTCCAACAGCTTTTCAAATGCAATGAAGCAAAAAATACTGGTTTTCTTGGGGCTAGTTTCCTAGCCAGCATTGTGTTTAACTGGTCTTAGTTTCTTTTGAGAGATAAACATCGTTGTAAAATCTGTAGATCTTACAAATACCTTTATTTGATTCCTCTTGTATAAATATCATTATTCTGTCTTCTACACTCTCTCTCATATTGCTTTTCCTTTTTAAAAAAACAAACCATCGAGAAATATTTGGAAGTTTAATTTATTTCCCAAGAATCCCAAGCATTTCTCATTTTCTTTACCTGTTTTATACCTACACAAAGTGAGCTTGGTGTAGGGGTGAGAAGTTTGGTCAAACTACTGTATTTCTTATGATTTACATATTCTCTTTGCAAGATAATACAGCCTGACTTTAAATAGTGTAAAAATTTGTTTAAGCAGCTACTGTTTTGATACAAATTTAACTTTTATTTCTGTTTATTATCAGAAAAAAATTTCAGCTATGGGTTAGTACCCCAGACTAGGGGAAATCTTTCATTTGTTCATTCTTTCTCTCCTTTTGATCGATAAGACTCCTGCAGACCTAACACTCTGTGTTCTCAGATTTTGCATAGGTTTAGTTTTTGCTCCTCCACAGCCTTTTTGCTCCAGATGTTGGTTCTCTGTTTTGACCTGAATTTGCCAGGCCATTGTTGCCTTATCTGCAACCCTCTGGGCACAGAGCAATACATGCAGGAGGCTGAGCAAAGCTTGAGAGCTGCCTTAAATCCCAGCCTGAGCTTGACTTACCTGTCTGGAGAAGTGCACAGAGGCAGCAGTGGCTCTCCTTGATTTCAGATAGATACATCAGATAATGAAAAAGGAGGAGTATTTTTTTTCTGTTTCATCCCCACGAAAAGATACAATAGATGCTTACTGCAAATTTTATTCTGATAGGACTTTAAGTATGTGAGCCTTCGCTGAATCACAGTTTAAAACTCTATTGTGAAGCTTTGATTGGGTTTTCTGAAAATTACAGGTGTTCTTCTGGATAACAGAACGGCAAATAACAGTGACTCTTCAAACCAGAATAAAATAATAGGTGTCCAGCATTAATTAATGCATTTCCATTAGCAACCCTGCTAGAAGGTGCTGATTAAGAGTTATTTGCATTTAATCAAAAAATGTAACGCAAGGTAATACATTTTTCTTTTTGTTGAACTAATGTAAGCTTTATCAATACTGCTAGAATGAATCCTGCACAGGGTGTGTTGCATCTTATGTTCTGTACTGTTTGTGTCTGTTCAGCTGACCTTCTCATTTGTTACTCTCAGTGCCAGCTACTGCTTTTTCTATTTCAATGAACATTGGTCTTTTTAACTTGAAATGCCACCGTGTTTTCACTTTAGGAAGAGAATGTCACTGTCAGCAGAGTAAGAGCTGTTCAGGGCACTTGCTGGCAATCAGGGGATTAATCATTATTATGCTTTGCTGCTCACTATAAAATCCTCTCTTTAAAAACATATCTTTGTAGTAAGATGGAGCACGTAGGTTCAAAGGAGTCACATTGTGTCTCTGAGAACTTGTATTTCAGGTCACTGAAATCCACAGAGCTGAAATTCCTGTGCTTGGGGGGCTGATGGTTGTCCTTGAGGAGGGAGGCTGTTCCTTTTTCCTTTAAAGGACAAAAAAGACAATACCTTGTTCACTTGTGTTAGTTTGCTGAGCTCCTGGCACTGCCAACCTGTGACTTCCTACAGATCAGGATGGATCCCCTGGGCTGCCCTGGGGAAACACCTTCAGCAGCATCTCCAGGGCCACCTCAGCCACCTTCACTAAATCAGAGTCTGCACACACCTCCCCTTCTCAACAGCCTCTCCAAAGCTCGTTTTCCCTCCAGCTACACACAGAGTTCCTTTCCTCTGGGGAGCAGGGAAGCTGTACGACCTTGGAGCCTCTGTGGGTTTGCAGAGATCATTGGGCAGGGGTTGGGACACTCCATTGGATCTCACCTTTGGCATGCAGATTTACCTGTGCAAATCCTACAGAGTGCCAAAACTTGGGGCTGACTGACAATGCTGTTCTGAACATTCTGTTTCACTCCTCTGTCTGGTGCTAGACTAAACCAACCTGTGTCTTCAGGGAGAACATAAAATCATTAAAAGGTCCTTCTAAGTCATTTACTGTTCAAAGCTCTGTGAGTTCAGCCAATAAGAAACTGGTTCACTTTTTTGCCTTCACATATCTGATTATGATTTTTGTCACAGTGTGCTTTATATAAGATATTGTTTTATGTGATCCTATATGTGATTTTTTTATTATTTACAGTATGTCTGTATTATGGTTTTGTGTTGTTCATTACCTATGTTAACCTGTTCAGAGTTCAGTAGCATAAGTAATACATTTCTGTGCCATCCATCTTTTTCACCTCTTTAGTCAGGAAGCTTTCTTAGCTCTCTTTTAGCACAAAAGCATGATTAGAAGGCAAATTTTCATTATTTCTAGTGAAAACCCCTCATTTGTTGGCTCATCCCTTATCTTTGTGTGCTGATTAACGTTCACATCTTTGCCCAAAGCCTTATTTTTCAGGTCAGGTAATTCACTTCACGTTCTGTTTATATTCTCTGCAGTTTCTAGGTATAGATGTTTTGCTCATTTGAGAAAACAGATGAAATCATACTATGCTTTCAATATGTTTAAGGTCAAACATTAAAAATTCCTTCTATCTACTCACTTGAGATGAGACACTTGAGCATTTCTTTGTTCTGCTTTATACAATCTTGTAAATCTCTGTGAAGGGCACTGTTATAAATCAGTAAATAAACCACCAAATTTGAAAAGCATCTGCTGGCAGAGCTGGCTGCAAAGCTGAGCTGCAGAGCCTCACCTGTGGTTCTCTCCTGGCCTCACAGAGTTTGGGGGACATTGTGTAGGTGACAACTCTCTTTCTAGGATAAGAGTTTGCCATTCCTCTGCCGATCCTCCCCTTCCTTTCTGATCAGAAAACTGGCTGAGATGGAAAATGTCAGCCCTGTCAGATCCATTCCCTTCCCATCTGGGAGCTGAGTGCTTTGGAGAAGAGGCAGGTTGGCTGGAGATGAAAGGTGCCTCCTGTCTGTGACAGGGATGGCACGAGAAGAGCCCTGCTGTCCCTCACAGCACCTTTCAGTCTCTGAGCATTAATGCATCCCCTTGGCAGGACAGCGTTCCCTCCAGTGCCTCCTGCTCTCCAGCACTGAGGGCATGTGCAAAACAGAGAGGTGCCACTAGAAATGGAAAAACACCATGTCTCCAGTTGAGCTTTACCCCTTCATGATTCTTAAAAATGCCCATGACCATATTTTAGAGAAATGTATTTCAGTTCTCCGTGCAGGTTCCTTGGGGCACTTAACTCTTGGTTTGTAAGCAGTTTCTCTCTTCCTGCACGGCATTCACCAGCATTTTGCTCAGGAGCAGCTGTCCCCATCCTGAAAAGTTACAATTTGAAGTTGGGAACTTGTGTCCTGAGAGTATTCAAGCTGCATTTGAAGTTGTTTGCAGGTTGCCTTCAACTGTTCCTTTAAGGATTCTCAGCTGCATCTTGTACTCTTGGTAGTTTCTGTCTGTGTAAAATGCACAATAATGCCAGGAGGCTTCATTGCTGCATTTTAAAAAATACCCTAAAATCTGTCTTTCACCTGCAGTCTCCATAACTTGACAGCCTTCTCACATTCCTCTGACTTTCAAAACCCTTAGATGAGAAGAAGGATTTTCCAGTAATGCTGATTTTCCTTCAGACTGGCAGAAATGATACAGTATTGTGCTACTTGAAATTTGTTCATCTTCAGAAGATTTATATAGGAATTAAGTGGTACGTTGACCCTGTGTGTTCGTGGAAGCAAGTTTCAACCAGCAAGAAATTTCTTCTCCATGAATAAATCAGAATTTACTTGCTGTCCTTGAAATCAGAGTGTAATGGTTGTGCCTACGCAGTGTCCTGTAACATGACGTGTTCCTTACAGCAGGGCAAACTGGGTGTAAAATATCATCACTCTGTTTGACAGCTCTTTGTTTCCCTTTGCAGCAGCACTTGAGAATCTGACAACAGAGAATGAGGACCTTTTAATTTTAATGAAAAACTGACCCACGTTCTTACTCACAAAGTTATTCATCATGGTAATTTATAGGTCACATCCTACCCACTTAGAAAACTAGGATATTTGATAGAGCAAGAAAAACTGACTTTGAATCCCCAAGTACTTCAGAGAACTTGTGGTGATAAATGGGTTTTAATTAATTTAAATATAGTTGGAAGATCAGATGAGGCATTATTTTAAAGTGATACCGAAGAAACTACAGAGATTTGTAATCTCCTTATTTCAGAGATTTGTGGTTTCTTTATTTGTCACGTCTTCTGACATGCTAACAAGCAGTGGAGCATTCTTAAAGGATCCAGCCACCAGAAACCCACTTCAAACACATTTCAGAATTGCCAGTAATTTAATGGTTCCTGTCTGGTTCCAGCCTCTATTCAGCAGGTCACCATTAGAGTTACATTGACAATTATATCACAGAGCTGCCTGGTGACTCAGAACCGTGCAGTACATATAGACACTCCCTCCAGACATCCTTCTGAGTGTCATCCTCTGCAAACAGAGCAGAATTTTAAGCAAATGTAATGTTTCCATAAGCTCTGTGGCACAGACTGCTCAGTGTAAGCTGCCACAGCTGTATTAGCAAAGGGTAATTTTACAGGCTCAGCTGTACAATTGCAGTTGTATTTTCCAGCTGACCTCAACCGTTCTTTGAAATAGCTGTTATCAAAAAGGATTGATTATGTTCCATTTCTAGTGGCTCCTTGTTCTTCCCACTGACTTCTGAAATCATGATGGGCTCCTGAACAAGCAATTTGCAATCTTGACTCGGATATTGTGGTCACTAGAGGTCTCATGTCTTCCAACTCCTGTGAAGTCAGTGGCCCTGGAGGTTCAGCGGGGCAGATTTGGGCTGTTGACTCCTGCTCTGGTCGAGATCTCGCGGAGGGCAATGCCCCAGAGCCCTGCAGCTGTACTGGTGTGCTCTGGAGGACAGCAGTCCTCTTTCCTCGTGTGCTGCCGACACAGAAGTAACTGTGGAAACTTTGGCCCTGTCCGTGAGGAAGTCCCAGCCCTAATCAACCTAATTAGGCTGCTGTGCCATCGTTATGATTTGGCTCTGTAGCCCAGTCACTGCCCCCGTGTGCAATACAGCTCAAAGGCAAGCAAGTACCTTTCACCACTAGTTTCACCAGGCCCCAGCGTGGGATTCTCCCTGTTTCCAGCAGATGGCTGCTGCATGGCCCTTGCTTTTCTTGGGCAAAGGGAATGGCATATTGAACTTGGGCCTGCTGCAGAATTTCCTCTCACAGAAGGGATTCACCATGTGCTCCTTCATGAGATGTCTCAGGAGCCCATGGCTGGCTGGAACATGGGCATCACTTTTGAAATATTACACAGCTCACAGCAAATACAGAAGCAAACTGATGAAGGAACTAGCTAAATATCTGTGAAAAATATGGAAAAATACCGGTAAGCAGAAAGCTCATGAAACAAAGGGTCTATCAATTAATTAGCATAAAAGCCTGACATATAATTATGACCCTTTTTTATTTTTCCAGAGCTGTTCTTCAACTTTATTTCTGCTCTTACATGTCAAGAGTAATTGTTTTAATTCATTTTACCATGTAAATGTTTTTAATGGGACCAACAAAAATCTGTCTCAGGTACAGCTATTTCTCTGATGCACAGATGATTTCATTTGGCTTCCTTTTATCACTTCTAGTAGCCTGGGAGGTGGAAAGGAGAAACACTGGCCCATGAGTGGGAGCAGGCAAAGGGAAAATCAATTAGGAGCTTGAAGGGGCTATTTTCCCAGTTTTTGACAACACTTCTATTAATGCTAGTGCAGTGTAGACAGCTACTACAATTACAAGGAGGGAGGAAGTGTTCCTTGAAGATATTTAGTAAAATACCCTGAAGGGTGCCTTTCAGTGCCACCACAAAATGAAGCACAAAAGCCATTTTAGTAGCTTCCTTTGTTAGATGAAAATAATTTCACAAAAAAAAATCCTCTAAAATGCCAGCCATGAGATAAATTTAATGTATGGATGAGAAATATGCATGGAATTCAGGACGTTAATTTGTCATTAATTAGCTCCCAAACACAAGTAAGTAGATTTAATTGGCAGCGTGGCTGAGAGTTTACTTGTGAACGTGTCACTAATGAACAGAACAACTGTGATCAGAGGCAGCAAATACAGCTTCCCAAATGTTTCATTATGGATCCACAAAAATGTGACAGGATGGCCGTGCATCTGATTTCTGGTTTATTCTCTCTGTTCATGGAAGAATATAATCTAGTTATTTAAATCGTAAATACTGAAAGTAGTTTATGCCCAAAGGAAGAGAATTTATGGGATGAAATAATATAGCACAACTGTTACTTCCCTGATTTGTGCAACTAACTTAGGAATGTTGCAGTATTTGTCTCTAGTCATAGCAGAGAAAAGCTTATTTTATTTGAAAATATTTGCTTATTCTGTCTCAGGGCAGACAGTCCATGTTTTGAGTAGGACATCACCCGGTCACTGCACAGCCAGTGGTGGGGCAACTGCTGTCACTTTTCTACCAGGAGGAATTCATTGTGGTTTTTAATGCTGCTGTTTAGAGGAAGGAGGAGAAACAGTTCCAGTTTTGTCTTCCACCCCCAGCGCTGTGCAGACCGAGATAATGGAATGGCTCTTGATGTAGTGTGAGCAAGGAGCCACTGCCTGAGAAAGTCCTTGGAAGTCAAAGAAAAACCCCATGGCATATTTGGCTGTCATTAAATTCAGACTATGTTCTGAGGAGAGATCAAAGAGCCAGAAATTACAGGAGTCTGAATAGTGATGCTGAGGGAAAAACACTGAGTGGAGCTGCCTGAGATCTGTCTCATGGTCATGAGTGCACCTCCAGCAGAAAAATTACATGTGGCTCTTGTCGCTTCTGGATTTAGGATAAATGTCCTCATTGCTTTTTGCATACATGATTTAATCACCATTCCATAGTCATGGTACGGGAAAAGTCATGGAGACTTGAAATTAGGGTAAAACGTTAAATTTAAGACAGATTTCATACAGAATCCATTGTGACATCAGCAAAACCAAAGTTCAGGCTTCATAGGAGATAAGAAATACAGAAGTAACTGCATGACATAGTAAATTTGAGCATTGCTAATTACAATATGGACTCACAGTAACACTTTTGCATTAATCTAACCTTCATCACCCTTTGGTGGGAAATGGAGATTTTTAAAATAACAGGCACAGCTGTGTAAAAGTAATATAAAAAGAGAAAAATCATGCTTTTTCATTTTGGGTACCCTTTTCTGATCTACTGTGATATTGATGTGCCAATTCATAGCTTTATATCATACTTCTTCATAAAATAGAGGGTTTTTTTAACGTCCTCTGGAAAGCCTAATGGTGAATGTGCATATTTGAAATAATTGGATTGCTTTATCTTCATATGGAAGTGAGTGAAAACCTGTAGTTTGACTAAGTGGAAACAAATGAACAAGGGAGGATTCCCAGACCTGTGAAATTGTCAGTGTGGATTGCCTACAATTTTGGCACACTGCAATTTTCAAAGATTTGGCGAAGCTTGAAAGGCAGTAAAGTGAAACATGTACAAGCAATGCAAATTAGGAAGCAAAAATTGGGTCAGTGGCATTTGGAGTGATTCCCTCCTGAAGGATAGGGAGTCACTGCGAATACTACAGGTAAGGTAAACACTCTGATGTGGGAAATGTCAGCATTTTAACTGTTTGTGCCCAGGTACCTGTGCCAGCTTTAGAGCCTGTGTGGAAATGCTCTGGTTCCCAGATGTGTGGATTAACACCAGTTCCTGTCTGTGTAGGGCAGCTCTGGGACTGTGGTACTTGGGATTCTCTGTGCCTCACTGTCCTGTGGCACTGACACCCTTTCCTTCTCCCAAAGGGGAGTTGTGAAAATGAAAATTCAGTTCAGGTTTTGTGCGTGGATGCTCTGCTGGTGGTCATGTGAGGGTGATTATGGGTATTTTGGAACCTGGGGCACTATCTGTGAGGAACAGCCTCAGCATCAGTCCTGCTAATTTCAGTGGACCTGCCCTGGAGTTAAAGGACTCAAGAAGGGCGTCAGAACTTGTCTTCAGATAAGCAGAAAACATTTCCAAACCCAGGTATCTAGGGCATTTTTTTTTATTTAGCTTTTAAGCATTTATTTTTAGATGGCATGGCTCCACTTGATAGCAGAGTGTGAATCTGAATGTTGTAAAGCAATATAAATGGCCATTAAGTTTGGAAGCACAGTATGACCTTTCTGAAATATTATGCCAAACATTGTGTTTGCTTTGTGAGCTAAGTGGAACTTCTGGAAGGCTGTTGCTGATGAAAGGCACTGGCTCGCTCTCTGGGGAGAGAGCACATTATTGCAAGATGAATCTGGGGATCTGAGGAAAATAACAAAACAAAGCTGTAAGACAGGGTTAGATTTTAACAGGAAGAAGTTTGGATTGATTGCAGTGACTTTCGTATGCCTTGTTTTTTCCAGAACACAATGAATGCTTTTTATTTTAAACTTAACTTTCTAGCTTTAAAGGTGTGCTATCAAATCCTGAAAGATGCTGTGAAGGGGCATTGTGGGAGAGCATTTGGCCAAACCTGCCAAATATTTATGCACCTTCATTAGTCGTGTTCTGGCATTACTAAATATTAGAGCAGCAATGCTGTGATGCTCAACCAGTGCTGGTGCCCTGAGGGGAGGCTGAGGGGAAGCAGCCAGGGTAGGCAGGAGCAGGCAGTGAGGTGGGGTGAGGTTTAAAGGGAGGCGTGGAGCCACTGGACTGATGCAGTGGGCACAGAGCCCAGCCAGCATCAGACCAGGGCAGAGCCTCCTCAGTGACTCTGTGGCCCAGGCTGAGGCAAGTGGAGCTGTCCTGAGTTGCTGAATACTGATGTATTTTCTCTAAAATACACCCTGAAAACAGCTTTTGTTTCTTCTGACTAACCCTCAAGGCTTGTCTCTGCACAAACCAATAGAGGATTCAGATTATTTCTGTTGGTGCAGAAATGGTTGATCTTAATAGCTTTGTAAGGGACATCACAGCCAAAAACAAGCAGTGATGAGGAATGGATGCTGGTTTGTTTGAGACAGGAAGCATTCTTGAATTACAGGCTCCCCAGGGAATGATCACAGTCTCAAGGCTGCCAGAGCTCCAGGAGCATTTGGACAACACTCTCAGGGATGCACAGGGTGGGATTGTTTGGGTGTCCTGTGCAGGGCCAGGGGTTGGACTTCATGATCCTTGTGGGTTTCTTCCAACTCAGGGTACTCTATGATTCTATGAAAGTAAAACTTCAGCCTAATTCCAGTCACTGTGTGTACAATCCCTTCTGGATCTCTTCTTTAGTTTATGTTTCACCTTAGTCAGTAGGTTTATTCTTGAAGGGGATTAAAGTAGCCCAAAAGCAGCAGTGAGTCCCAGCACAGTGTCCCATTTTTATCTATACCACAGGTAAATAAGTAGTTTGTAAATCAACACCAAACTGGCTTTGCATCCTGGCTTTGTTTGATGCATCACAGTTAAATGAAGCAGTTTATGTACTTCCATTGTGACCAATTGGAGTAAACTTAGATAAGATTTATGAACATAGGGCAAGTATTTGTCATTTGCTCCAAAAGCTGTCCTGGAACAGGTAAATCAAGCATATAACCATCCTGTCTGCAGGAATACGTGGTCTAAGGCACTTGTTCTCGGGCAGAGTGATGCATCTCCCTCAGGAGGCATCCTGGCTGTGAAGGTTTGGCACGTACTGCACTGCAGAGTGCTGAACCAACAACTTCAGCTTTTGAGTTGAAGGATGCTCATAACACCTTTCATAGAAGGTGGGAAAACTTAGATTTTTAACTATGTCTGGATTCAAAATCAACTTTTACCCTTCAGCTGGCTCAGCATTGGCATGTATCTCAGTGAGCTTTTCAGTTCATGCATACATAATATGTGCTCTACAAATACAACTCAGGCTTAGTTGCATCTGTTCTTGTGGATGAAACTTGCAGACTAGAGGAAGGATTTTAAATCTTTTTAATATTATTTTCCAAAACAATGGAAAATATTTTCTTTTGCCCTACCTGGGTATAAAAGAAGTTTAAGAAAGATTGAACTAAATTCAAAGCTTAACCTTTGTATAACATACTTTGGATGCTTCAAAATACTGGGTTTTTTAATAAAATCTTGAAAAACAATCATTACTTATCTATTGCAGAGGACATTGCTTCTCCTTTTCTTAATTTTTTTTTTTTTTGGAAAGGTGATGATTTTTCAGTCTGAGTTGGTAGCCAAAGCTGGTTAAGCATTGCCAGACAACTAGACAGCTAACAAGCTTTTCACATTAGCAGGCACTCATGGCATGGAGTAACCTCGTTGTATTACACAATCAGTCACCTCAGTGTTTACATAAAGCTGATACCAGGTTACAGGAACATTTGTCCTGCATGTGGGACAAGCATGTCAGAGAGAGGTAACAACTTGTGTAGAGCTATTCCAACTCACAAGCAGCTTTCCTAAGATTTCAGAGTATTACAGAGTTTACGGGAAACAAACTGTGTCCTTTAGTTGAATGGCACCTTTTCTAATTGCCTTAGCTTAATTACTTCTCTGCAAAGTGCGATGGAGGCAGGCTTGCTTTTCACATAATTAATGTTTCTGCTAAATTTTACATACACTCCTCGTTGTTCCTAAATAAAATTCCCTCTCTATATTGCATCAGTCAGGCTGTCTTCTGAAATGCATCTTGACAGGTTTTTCCAGTCATGTGAATATCACATCATATTTTTTCAATCATATGAAGCCAGTGGCTGTACCAAACCAACATCCGTGCAAAGAAACGTGTCCCAGAACTCCAAACTGATACAAACTTCTCTTCCACAGAACAGAGTAACTGTGACTGTGAGGTGCCAGAAGAGAAATCAGTCCTCAGCAGGGCCACACTGCCCCTGCCAGCAATGCACCCTGTTCCAGCTCACCCCAGCAATGACTCACTGCTCTGGTGCTGGGTCTCCCTACCCTCCCTGCAGCTCTGTCACTGCTGCTCTCCTGAGTCAATGGCAGCTTTGTGATTTGCAAGCTAATAATGTCTTTGGTGCAGTTTTAGCTATGGAACAAACCCTTGTTAGTGATGATTTCTGAAGCACAATTTTAATAATGACATTCTTCACTTACATGATGTAGCACTTTTCAAAGCACTTAGGAATTATTACTGAAGTCTCAAAATGCATCCTTAGGGTAAGTTTAGTTCCAGCAATTATTCAAGTTGTGAAACAGAAGCACAGGGGTTTAAATAACTTACCAGAATTTGTAGAAGTTTCTAGTAAGGCTGGATTCTTGGATCCATGCTCTCAATGCAGGATAACATAGCTTTCTATCACCCTTGAAGCACTATCGTTCGTTATTGTCCTTTCTTTAATTTTCAAATGAAACCAATCTTCTAAAGATTGGATTTTACTTCTCTTTTATATTTATCTGTTAAATTAACCACTTTTTTTTCAGATACCATTAAAGTTGTAAAGGGCCTTTGTTTCACACTTCTTACTTGCACCTTTTCAGTCAAGGCTGCCACTGCTTTTGGCAATGCAAGTACATCAGCCAGCTGTCAAACTGTGGCAGAATTCTGAATTATAAAACACATTATATATAAGCAAGAAGCTGAAAGTACTTGTTTGTGAAAATAAAAAGAATGATTATATGCATTGCCTTAAACAGTTGAACCTGGGTCCTCAGGTGGTCTAAATCACCATAGCAACATCGAATTCGGTGAATCTCACTTTGCACAAAGGAGAGATCTATTCTATTCTTCATTTTTTCTTCATCCCTTGAAGACTTCAACAGTTATTTACAGCTTCTCTGTCCTTTACCTCACCCTCCAACTTCTTGTGCTCCCTTGATTACTTCCTGGATCACGTTCCCAGCAAACTCTTTCTCCCAGGGCTCTCCTGTTGTTACAGAGCGTCTTTACAGCTCCAGGTAACACACTCTCCTTTCAAAACCAGCTGCGGTTCCTGACACATAGCTCCAGACCCCTTCCAGTAACATCACCACTTCTATTGCTCATTCCCATCCCTTTCAACTCCCTCACAGCAATCTCTTTCGGATTCCCTTGCTCCAACATCCCTTCAGCCACCTACCCACAAACTTTCTCTTTACTCCCAGCATGATTTGTGTTGCTCATGGTTTGTCCTCTTTTCAGCCTGGATGCCTAAGGAAATAAAGTTTATGTAATTAGTCCATCTGTCAGGCCCTCTGTGTGTTTGTCAATCCTCCTTTAATAACCTGGAACCTGTTTGCTAATTGCAGCTCAAGCAGAGGGAGGGGCAGCACGGTTTGAGAGGGCAAAC
Organism: Entomyzon cyanotis; assembly: GCA_024500445.1. Lineage (NCBI taxonomy): Eukaryota > Metazoa > Chordata > Aves > Passeriformes > Meliphagidae > Entomyzon > Entomyzon cyanotis. The sequence goes on along the minus strand of JAKEPQ010001027.1, from coordinate 25,328,400 downwards.
TCCCTAAGGTTTTGTGCAAACAAGTGTCTGGGGCAGCACAGAGAATGTGAGTAATGAATCGAGGAAAATGGAGCAGAGTTCAGCCCTGGCACATTATGTCTGGCAGAAGACAGCTGCTCAGTAATACCCATTCTGTGCCTTGGTGCTGTTTCTCATCTGTGCTGACTGAATGGAATAGGTGGGCAGTGGTGGCAAGGATGGCAGGGCAAGACAACAGGAGATACAAATCTACCTAAAATTAGACAACATTAATACCATGGATTGCAGAATAATGTTTTTCCTTCTTCAAGTTCCTTGTTCTATTTGATTTCCCTACATATTTTTTCCTCTTTTTTCCCCCCCCTCCACCTCTTCTTCTCCCTGAAGGTTTCATCTTTCCTTCCTTTTTCCATCTTTCACCTCTGTGTCCTCATCCTCTTTTCGTAAGTTCCTTTTCTCTGAAGGAATGCCTCAACAGCAATTTCAGTTTTGCCTTTCATCCTGTACTCCCCCACATACTCTCTTGTTACTGCTAATTGTGCTCCCTTCCTGGACTGACACTGCTTCCCGAGAGGAAGGCGAACAGCCGTAATGATTGGTGGCAGCTATGTCTTAACCATCTTCTCAGAGCACAAACACTGTCACAGTGTTTGAAAAGCTACATTAATTGAACATAGATTTGTTCAAGCTGCTCATTGAATGAATTTCCCTTGAGCCTGGCTTGTGTTACAGCTTATTTTAGCTATAGACTCAATCCCAACAATAGTTATGCCTCCTGCCAGCGGCCAACAACCCCCCCTTGATCTGAGGGCAGAGGACGTTGCATGCACAGCACAGAGGCTCAAGCAGTCATGAACACCAACAACTGGATGCTAAGTGCAGTCCTGGCTTATCAACCATGTACTGGGAACAGAAAGAAAGACTTCTTGTGGCTTAGATTTTCTTAAAGGTGACTTCTAGGACACATCAGCATCACCAGCCAGGTGAGGGAGGGGACTGTCCTGCTCTGCTCTGGGCTGGGGCAGCCTTGCCTCGAGTGCTGGGGGCAGTTTTGGTCAGTGCAACATAAGGAAGATACTCAGCTATCAGAGGAGGCCATGAGGATGGTGAAGGGCTTTGAGGGGAAGCTGTGTGAGGGGAGGCTGAGGGCACTTGGTCTGTTCAGCTGGAGGAGACTGAGGGGAGACTCACTGAGGTCTGCAACTTCCCTATGAGGGGAAGAGCAGGGGCAGTCACTGATCTCTTCTCTGAGGGGACCAGTGACAGGACCCCTGACGAGGACCAGTGACAAGGGAAGGGCCTGAATCTGTGTCAGGGGAGGTTTAGGTTGGATATTAGGGCAAGTTTCTTCCCCCAGAGGATGGTGGGGCACTGAACAGGGAACAGTCACAGCCCCAAAGCTGCCAGAGTTCAAGGAGCATTTGGACAATGCTCTCAGGCAGTGTGTCACTCTTGGAGTGTCTGAGCAGGGCCAGGAGTTGGACTCAAGGATCCTTGTGTATCCCTCCCAGCCCAGGAGATTATGTGATTTTGTAAGGAAGTTCATCTGCCACTTGCACAGCAGTTTGGGATTTGGAGTATGCCTGTCCTGAGAGCAGGACTGCTAAGAGGGCTGGCAGGGAAAGGGGTGGGCATTCCTGCCTGCTGAGGCTCAGACAGCTATCCTGTTCCATTTGTGTGCTGGCTCCACTGAATCTGTGTGGGATTCCTGTGTGTTGTGCACTGTAGACCTTTAAATGTGCTCCTGCCCTTCTGTATTGGGCTGGGGAATGGACTAGAGGATCTCCAGAGGTTCCTTCCAACCCTAATGATTGTGGGACTCTGGAATTCCTTTTGGCTTGTAAGTCATCACCCCTCAGTTCCAGTCTGCCCCTACAGGAGTGGCACTGTAATCCTGGCAGAGGTACCTCACCAAAGCCCCAACCCTTGGCCACAGATTAGACTACTCCACAAGGATTTGTTAAAATCTGAATACATTGGTAGAGAAGTAACTCAGTAGATGGAAGTTTCCTAATGCACAGGATATTGTGATCCATGCCCATCCATGAACATCCTCAATCAGCCATGTAAATCTGCAGGAGCTGAAATGGTGCTGCTGCCAAAGCTAATTCAGCTGCAGGCAGGCACCCCTTGCAGTGCTGGGCATTCCTTAGGGTAACGCTGTCACCCTTTAGTGCCACACGGGTGCAGGACACCAGGAGGCAGTGGAAACTCTCGGAGTGAAGGATTCCCAGCACCCAGCTGCCATTCCCAGTTTGCCAGTGCCTCGGCTCTGCACCGGAAGCAGAGCTGGTGCAGTCAGTGCCTGCTTGCATGGTTTTGTTTTATGAATGCAGCATGGAGGACTTCAGAGGTGCCACACAAAGCCAGCTCCTGATAACCTCAGCAGCAGCAGAGAGCCCAGGGTTTCCCTGCTGTGCTCCAGCACCCTCAGGTCCATGTGTTGGGCAGGAGTTGCTGATGCTGTGCTTCAGCCTGGGCTCAGGTGCAGTGCCCTGTGTACGTAAGCACCAGAGATTTGCATTTCATCTCTCTGAATCAGCACCATTCCCCTAAATACCCTCTTCAGTAAACTCCTAATTGCCAGCAATTTACGCCTTCACCTATTTATTGCAGCTTGCGAAGTTTGCAGTAAATTTGGCTTGTGATTTTGTGTTTGTAGCAGTTAAATCATTTATGTTCTGAGAACTTTAAAGAAACATATGCCTTAAAATCAGCAAAGCATTTACTACTTTTGCACACATGGTGAAATCTATTTCATTTTACTGTGTTACATTACTAAATAACCTTGGTTGTTATTCTTCAAGGTTTCAGTGTGTCGAGCCATTAACAACTATGGAATGTATCTAAACTGCATTAGAGCTGCATAACTATGAGCTAAGGGATAATCAAAGATCTGTCAGGCTTAACGTAAGCATATGGACAGCTCTCCACTACTAATATAGAGAAAAAATCCACTTAATTTGTAATTTTTAGGCAGAAGTCCCCAAGGATGCTTTTACCTAAATGATCTTCAACTTCTACAGTGCAAGTGGAATCACCAGTGCAGGAGAATAAGGAGCTATGAGTTATGATATTCTGAAAGGGAGAAGGAGAACATGAATATTTAACCTGTGTACATATATAAAATCACTACAGAGATAAACAATTTGATGGGTAATAATGCATATATTTAATTCATCATTTTATGCATTTTTAAAGAAAATGTAAGCAGGTAGACGCTTGACTTTAATTAAAACAGCGAAAGAAGCATTCAGGCCAGTTTATTCTCTGCTAAACTTTGAAACACATGTAACAACGCCTGCAAATTGTAGTTCCTGAAAGAGAGGAATCAGAAGAATCTGTGAGGTTTAACAGGAGTTCTGGTTGCACTGTGGACAGTGGGTTTTTCACAAAGTCTGCAGGATTTGTGGAAATACAATATATTGAACCTTTCAGGTGTTGCCACTGGACAGGCCTTTCATCATCTGAGTAACATCAGTGCCAAAGCTGTGGAAGTTGTCAGCTGTTCTGACACTACTTTTTGTATTATTAAGATCAAGAAGTGATTAATAAAAAGAGAAATGTGGCACTGCATGGCGGAAGATACATTTTTCTTCTTAGGGTCACTGTCAAGCAGTTTTTCAGGAAGAATGGCACAGTTTAAGAAATCCGAACCTTGAATTCGTATTGACTCAGAGGGGATCTGACAAGGGAGAGCTGAAGTTTTCATTTTCTGCAGCTTGATTCAAACCAAAGTGCAGTGTAAGAGCTGAAAACATCTTCTGAAGGGCAGCAAATTGCTGCATCCCTGCCCCAGGAGCAGCCAGGTGGTGTTTGTGTCACAGGCTGCAGTCGGAATTGGCATTGTGCTGCTGGGATCCACACAGGCCTGTTCTTTCCTCACAAGAACCTATGTAAGCCCCAGGATTTATATAAGCATAAACAGAAGACATGAAGTATAGGAGTGGAAGAAGTACAATCTAATATATACCACTGGGATATAGTATAGAAAGTATATATATATGTATATATATATATATATATATATCCATAAGAGAGAGGCTCAGTGCAAGAACTCCTAGGAGGAGTTATTTGCTGGAATCAAGACAGATCTTTTCCATAATGTGTTCACCAGCAACTTCCATATTGTGATTTATTGAGAAGCTCTGTTATTGCTTTTAATTTTGAAAAGCCATCTATAACCTGTGCACAGGAATAAAACTCAAGAAAACCATATGTGCAGGATATTGTTGTTACTGTCTTATGTTTTATGTTTCTTCAAGTTGCCTTAAATGATTTCTCCATTGGCGGGTCTTTAATTTGTGATTATTGCAGGCAGCTCTACACTCCAAGTGAATTAAATCCTGTTGTGTTCCTGCTGTTTCTTCAGAAAAGCAGCTGTTTAATGTCAGTCTGTATGAAAAAAACATCATGCAAATATATTAGGTTTTCTTTCCTGATTATTGCAAATGTTATTATTAATAATTTTCTTAGAGTAATTTTGGAATAGGTAGGTCTAGGAGAACGATGCAAAAGACAATGTGGTGTTTAACAGAGTAATTGAGGATGGCTGTGCATGTGTGCAGACTGCAAGGGAGGAGGAATAAAGATGTTTGTGTGGGGAGCTGATGAGCTCCCCTGTTGTAACAGAGGCCACTGGCAAATTCAGGCCAGTCAAGGCAGCCCTCTGTCTGCTCTGTCACAGCTAAAGAGAATAATATAATAGTACAAGCTGTCTGCAGTAGCAAACCCCCCTCAGAACTGTCACATTGTCTGCATTTCACTGACATGCACTGAATATCCATGTCATGTTCTGCTTATTTCTGTGTTTCGTTGGACAGTTGCCCCATCAGTGACACTGAGCACTGAAGTGACAGGGTTTGGATCACATGTCATTTATGGGGTAGCATTGTAGAGTCCCTCAGAAGCTCCCCCTTGGCAGTACAAAGGCTGTATCTGCTGAACAAATGAAAAAAGACTCTCTGTCAAGGTAATGCTCTCAGCCTTGTGACTCTGAGTGCTGTTCCCATGTTGCAGCCTTGCAGGTATGTGTGTGATGCACAGTAAATCTGGAATATGAGTAGCTGGACTAGCTGTTGTTCTAGCAGCCCTGACAGCCTGTGCTGGGGGCCACTGTGCAGGGGAGCCTGGTGCTGTGTGCAGCTTTGGAGCTGCTGGCAGCAGACAGTGGGATTGAGCATTCCCAGGTAACTGCAGACATCAGCTAGCTTAATGCTTTCCCAGTGTATTCTTTCCTAGAGGGAATGTTAAATGTGCAGCCTCTGGTTTGCTGCCAACCAATTACAGGTGTGGGAAGTCCTTCCTGAATCAGATGCACAATAACTAGATTTACTTCCTGGCAAAAATCCAATGTTTACTCAGACATACTTGCTGACCTAATAGAAGTGAATGTAGGTACTTTAAGCTAGTAACAGGGGCAGCTGAACGTGAGTTATCCCAGGTGTTTCCTGCAATTCTCCGGGAAGATCTCTTACCATGATGTTAAATCCTCTGTGGAAAGGGATAAATACTCTACAGCTTTGTACAATTCTTGCTGGAATCAAGGAGCCTCTGTCTTGTCAGAGTGATGATTTGGCCTCTGAGGTTCATCAGGAAATTATTGTGCACCTTTGCTGCTGTGGGGAGGCACCAGACTGAGGGAGGGTGAGCTGTGTCCTCGAGCCAGGTCTCAGTGGGTAGGCTGTGCCTGTCTCTGCTAGATGTGTGCATGCAAATGAAGGAGACAAACATCTTGCCATGCCTGCATATAAATGTGCCGTTTTAAAGTTTTAATATTTTTGTGTCTGAACTTCCCAGGTTCAAATTTTAGAAGTCATTGTGTTTGTGGGGCTTTTTTCCCTTCCCTAAATTAGCATATCTCTGGTTGTTAGGGAAATGCAGACAGTACTTTGTCGATTGAAGCATTAATTGCCTTAGGCCTTCATGCAGTAACAATCTGAATTATTCTTTCATATTCCCCTTCAGTTCTCCAGTTTAGAAACAGTGAAAGCCAAACTCGGTCAATGTGCCGGAGAGTAAGGCGAGTTCCTAAGCCCTGGGTTTTATTCCATGAATTAACACAGCTCCTGGGATAAGGGGCCTATATCTTTGCACTCCTCTGAAGGGCTTAGCTCACTATTTGTGGGCCGTAAAATAAGCGGCAATAACGCTAATCCATGTCTGACCATTGAGAGGAGTGAATCCAGCGTGCCTCCGAGCAGAGCACAGCCAGTAAATGGGATCATATAGTGCATATCATCTGCATTTAGTGTGACTGCCTGCGCTGAGAATATTGATTATCTTCCACACTGCCCTTCTGGGCTTGTGTCTTCATCTCTCCCCTATCAGATAACCACTCTTTTAGCCCAGTGTGTGCCTCGGTAAAGGGAAACCTGGGGAAAGGGTGGGTTTGAACTGACTGTGACTGATCCCAGTGCTCAGAGAATATGACTGGCTCAACACAGGCAACTATTTCTGGCAGGAATCCCTGTGAATGTCTGGTTTCTGTGCACTTTGCACTGCTTTTCATATATGCTGATCATAAGAACTAGAATAATGTGGCTATTCCTAGATAACAAACAACATTTTTTTCACCAAAATAAGTTCTGAAAAGCTCTTCAGGTTCTTACAATAAAAGTCTTGGGTTATTTGTTCTACCCCTGGATTACTGGGTATTGTTTGTGTTGCATAAGGACTTAAGAGTATTCTGTTGTTACACAGGAGACGTTCCTGAGCTATTTTAAGACCTTAAATTTTGTTCCAGAGAAAGGTAGAGAGGACATGGCAGCTTTTGAGATGGAGGTGAAGGACCGAGTCTGGTTTTCTGCCTTTCATCTTGATATATTGTGTAACATCAATCGGGCAGAGAAACACTCTGTAATGGAGGCAGCAAGCTCTCCTTGGGGCTGAGGGGCTCCTGTGTGCGCAGAATGGATGAAAACTCAGCAAAGGGGATGAGGGGATGCTAGTGAAGGTCAGTGCCACTACGTGTTTGTAGATGCAGATGGAGCTGTCCCAAACCAGATCCTATGTTATGATGTTGTGATCCAGTCACTGCCTTGGCGTTTCCTTCAGTTTGGATGGCCATGTTTGTCTTCCCTCTTGGCCTGCTAAATTGCAAGACTCGTTTTTCCCCCAGCAAACATAGGTAAATTTGTTTTGCTGGTACCTTTTTAAATTATTCACATGAAACTCAGCCACTTGAGCTGCAATGGAACAAAAAGCTGTGTTCCAAAGCAATGGTGCATCAGAAGAATGTCAGCAGCATTTTACATTGCTCCAACACTTTGTGTTTAATGAGGAAAATGCTCTAAGTGCACGCAAACCCTTGTGGCACAGAGGATGAAGACATTTGAGCAGACTGCTACCATTTGTGATCATTCCAATCCTATCCTTTTTCTTTAAGCAGCAATTTAAGTTAACATAAATAAAAATGTTATACCTGGGGCTTTTAGAGAAGCAGGCACACACACAAATTATCAGAGGGAAGAGAAGAATTTTGGTAAGGTAAAATGATTGTTAGGCTCAGCTGGAGTTTACTAAGATGCAGGTTCATTACACCCAGTTGTTAATAAGAATACTTCCTCCTGGTTTAGGAGCTCTGGAGTTCACCCTTTGAGCTTGGAGCTCATCTAACTTTGGGAAACAATTGGCAAAGAGGGTGTCACCTCTGCTTTGCAGGACTAAAGACACACAACTCAAGGAATGCTGTAGCTGAACTGTAAAAATCAGGTACATGCAGACTTGACCTTTTAAAAGAAAGACATTTAAAGCAATAAACAAGAACCTCAGCAGAGGTCACTTGACTTTGAGACATGAATTCCAGTTTTCTCACACTGAAAAGCTGTGCCCTGTTTTTCTGTGCTGTTTTCCTCCCTGGAGAGTTGACATTTGTGTAATTCCAAAGCGTTTCTACTGTTATACAAGGGCTGGAGATTCAGGCCAGGATTTTTTGAGCACACCAAGGAAAAGCCCTTGCCTCAGCAGGCAGGTCCTGCTCTGCACAGAGCCAGGGTGTGACCCACAGCTGCTGTGTCAAGGTAATTCCTGTGCTGAGCCAGGAGCTATGTCCCAGCTGCAGCTCCACCAGGGCCTTATCACAAATGTTTTCACGTGGAAAGTGGGGATTTTGCTACTGGGATATCATTTGTGGAGAAAAGTAAAATCCAAAAAAAGTCCAGTAGCATTGGCTTTGTGGATGATGGGCAGGGAACAGCAGGAAAACCCCAAAGAGACAAGTACCTTTTTCTCCCTTTCTCATCTGCTCGTTTTTGCAGTGGAATGAAATGAGGACTGGAGAAAAGTAGAAATGATGAATAGGGGAGAAAAAGAAGGGCACTGCTCTCATTGGACAGCTGCTTCACACAAGTGTGTCCTCAATGGGAAGACAAAGAATCTATTCCAGGTTATACCAGCTGTCAATCTGAGTTCTGTTTCTTACTTTTGTATAGGTTTTTTTTTCTTTTTTTTTTTTTTTTTAATTGAAGATTTATCTTGTCTCCTTTTAGGAAAAACACCTGCCCAGGAGCACAGTTTTAATGAATCCTCTGTAATTTCATACCTAAGCAATACTTTCAGTGATGAATACCAGTGAATTCATTCGCCTTTGTAAAAGCAGTTCTGGCCAGATTGACTAATATATTGACTGAAAAATATTTTGAAACTCTGCCTGTTGTTCATCCAGATCTCTTTTTTGCAGAGAGAATAACCCCCTTTTCCAGGCAGTCCTCCACCGCCTTCTTTTGTCTTTGAAAATTTCCCCCTTCTCTTGATTGTTATTCAATGCAATCTCGCTTGCCTTTTCTCCTTGGGAGCTGCACAAAGACAAATTCTTCCCATAAATTCAGAAGCTTTCTTCATATTAAATGAATTTCACTTAATGCGTCGTCGGGAGAAACATTTAAACTGTGGAATTGCTGAACTTTACCTTTCTCAGTTTCTTTGTTGGAATGACCTGTCATTCCTTTCTTTTGATCATTCAGTCAGTAATTTCCCTGTGATTTCCAACCCTTAATGCTGAGCTCTGTCCAGTTTGTCCAGAATGGGGTTTTTTGAGTCTTCATTAATCCCTCCATTAGTAAATGTTGTTTTAACTAAAAGCATTTCTGTCTGCATGCCTTGCGTTTTGCTCCTCTTCTTCCCCTTTTAACTCATGCTGCAGCTGGTTTTGCTATCTCCAAGCCCAAAAATCTAGAATCAGAGCCTTTATTCTTGGTAACCTGTAGAGTAATAAATCACTGATCTCTCTCTCCCGAGTCAGAAAAGGGAATTTGGAATTGAAACTACAGATAGGCAAAAGATGCTGCTGGCTATTGCAGCCTCTGCATTCAGATACAAAGCATTTAAACTTTTTGGGGTGGAAATGTTTTTCACAGTAATCAGACTGAACATTCAAATGAAAGAAAATAAAAGCTCAACCTTTTTATCTCAGTCCTGTGAAATAAGTTGTGATCATATCCCTACCTCTGGAAGGGAAATGAGTGTGATTAATGAAGCAAATCACACATTTTAACGTGTATGATAAAATAGTTATTCCAAAGAGAAAACAATATCTTTAGCAATTCAAAATATTGTTATTTGCATCTTTTTTAAATCTGCTTTTTCTTTTCATTACTTTCAAATTCAGGTAGGCTGGCATTTATTACCAAAACATTTCTATTTCACGTCTTTCCCTTCCCATTTGCCTTTCCATCTTCTCTGCATATAATGTCTGTGTCCATTGCCTCTCCCTCTCAAATGAAATGCCTTTTGTACTGCAATTTTTTCTAAGTCTATCTACAGATAAATTAACCAAGGGAGGGAAGTTTGCAGCAATCTTGCCCATTGCTATTCTGTGGAAGTTAACAGCAATGTACAAAGGGTAAAATATGTCTCTAAATGTTAGATCCATTAACTTACCAACCTCTGGAAAGGCTGGGTGGCAAGTGACTCCTGGCATGCCTGGCAATTCTCAGTCATTGAAAAATGCCTGAACACGTGTGGAAGGGAAAAGCTAAATACCCTCCTGAGGGTTTCATATTCCACTGAAAGGACTGGAAAACCACAGGGTTCAGCTAGCCTGTGAATGAGGCTGGAATGCTTCTCACCCTCCTGGAACAGACTGACCTTTCCTGTGCTCCATCATTCTCAACTCTTCAGAGGTTTGTTTAGTGGACTGGTTTCACCTCAACTCCTGCTGAAAATCAATTGATGTCCTAAACCACAGGTATTTTGGTGTCATTCTTAGTGTCGCAATCACAAATGGTTTTATTCCTCAAGCATAAAGATTCAAGCTCTTTAAAAAAAAAAAAAAGCTTTTTTCTTTTTGCTCCCACTATTTCTACTGGAAGGCTGTTTGAAGTCTTCATGTGCCTAATGCTTTTCCTTTCTAGCTTACATTTATTCATAATTGGTCAATTCATACTTTCAGCTACATTTAAAATATCATCCTTTCAGCTTTCATTATCACATCAGACCCATCCTCACTCAGACCCTAGTTTGGATCTGCTACATTTCATCTAGGCTCCTCGTTTCCTAGATCCTCCTCTTGGATTTGCCAGCTATTCCACTTAGACTAAGTTGTTAAACTACAGTTTACAGTATTCCAGATGAAGTTGCATGAGGAACTCTGAAAAGAGCATTAATACTCCTTCACTTGCATTGTGTATCTGCATTTGAGGGTGGTGAGACCCATGCAGAGGTTGCCCAGAGAGCTGTGGATTCCAATCTCTGGAAGTATCCAAGGCCAGATTGGACAGGGCTTGGAGCAATATGGTCTAGAGGAAGGTGTCCCCTGGCAGGCAGTGGGACAAGATGGGCTTTAGGGTCTCCTCCTACCCAAACCATTCTGTGATTTAGCCTGTGAGCAAAGGCATCTTCCTCAGGCCTGACATGCTGGAAGCAGGAGAGGAAGATCATCATCAGGGAACCCTGTCTGTGATCAGTGCAGTGGGTTGCTCTGAAATCCCTGATGAGCCTTATGCCAGTCTGAAGACCTTCCCCAGCTTCTACAGAGGATTTCTACAGAGAATTTGGGTTTTCCCCCAAAAAATAAGGAGAAGAGCTTTTGAAAGAGAACCTTTCAAACATGTTCCTTAGTGGGGAATTGTAATGGTCAGTGCTAAATAAATGAGTTCAGAGTTCAGGAAATACTCTGCAGTTGATACATAGGATTTTCATATTCCAAAAGGTGAGGTGTTGCTGGCTGGCCTGCTGGAGGAGAGGCTTTTCCCTCGTTCAGAACATATCTCTGTTTGTGTGGGGAGTTTGATTGCAATAAATACACAGTAAATCTTTAAGATGTCAAGCTGTATTAATGTTTAATCCAAGCAAAAAATGTGTTCTTTTTAGCTTCTTTGATTTCATGAGAACACTAATTCCACTTTGGCATGTTGTGGAAATCTGTCGTTGACATGCATTTGTCATCTACATCTGTAATCTAGCCAATAATCAATATTATGATGACCAGTGCTCACCGCTGTGCACTGCAGATAGTGGGGATTATCCCTACCAGACATCTGTGATGTGTTTGTATCTCCCCACAGGGGACACTGGGTGTGATATGGTTACTCCAAGAGTAGATTTATTCCTTTGTGTAAAGGAGGACTGTTAACTCAGTATGAGTAAAGTAACAAATTCAGCATATTCCTGCAGATGAGCTGTAACTGGAGTTGCTTTGAATTTCTAAGTTACATCTTTTGAGGCACAGGATATGAAATATGAATTCAAACTTTCATGGTCCGTGTATCAGTTCAGATTTGATTTCTGAATCAGAATTTTCTTACTCTTTCTCTATCCTATGTGCTCATTTGAATTATATGAAAACCTTCTCTGGTACATATCCTGGGTGAAGTAGGAAGAGACAGATCAAAACCCCCGCAGTTCATCCAAATTCAGAATGTCACTGCAGACCTCTCCAGACCTATCTGATGAATGAATATTTCTGAATTGTGTTCACCACACTCCTTTATCAAAGCTCTATTGCTTATTTTATATTGTTGGATCTCTTTTATATTTTCATGTCAGCTGTAACTACATTTCCTCAGTATTTTTCCCTGCCAGGTTTGGCTGTTACATTGAATGTGAAGAGATTATTTTGTGGTATGAAGATCAGTCATTTAAGACTGAACTGGTTATTGCTTGCAAAAGAAATTTTGCCTGTGAATCATGCATCTTGTGAGAAAGAATAGTATTAAAGGTGTGCCTTTACGTTAAGAGGCAATTCCAACTTACGTCTGACTTCTCCAAAATTCACCAAATTAACATCAGTGCTTCCAGGTAAAATAGAAATTGCTTCTGCAACTATATTCTATTGTTTAACTACATTTAAACAATTCAGTAGTTTGCAAATAATAGCCAATTAACATGTCTCAGTTGAAAATCAGGAAAAATATTCTGTTCAATCTTTCTGCTTGGTACTATTTGTTCATCTATCTGCGAAAGATTCCATCTCAGCTGACTCTAATCATCTGGAAGTTGCTCCCCATGTGGAGCTATTTTCTGAATAATGATTCATCTCATCCTAAAATTGTTTAAAAAAAAAAAAACCCAAGTATAACCTGGACATATAACCTGTAGATAGGTCATGTGTGGTGAGATGTACCTCACCTTTGAGATGTGAGACTGCAGGAGTTCTCACATGGGCTCATGAAGATTAAAGATTTGTTTGAGATGACATATAGATACTTGCATGTTCTGGAGTGATCCATGTCCCTCTTTCATGTTTGCACAGTTTCATCCTGAATTTTTACCTTCCATGGCAAATTAATACGATGTCAAGAGCCTGGAAGGAAAAACCAGGGTGTCTTGTTCCTTCTGGAAGGAACCTTTCACCTTTTCCTGGTCCAGCCTGGCCATGCTGCTTCCCTGGGCACTGGAATTATGCAGAAATAAATACTGCAGTGATGCTCCTCCTCTGAAGGCAGCACTTGGAGCTGCCAGGATCCACAGCAGGCATGGCAAAGGCTGGGAGTGCTATTTGGAGATGAGGTTAGTTGTTGAGGGAGAGGGAAATAATGTTTAATCCATTGCTAAGGAACAAAGAGGAGCTGAGGCAGAGAAAGGATGAGCAAGAGGGAAATGAGACAGCAAGTACTTAACAGAGAGGAGTGACTGAGAGCTCTCAGGAGTGCCAAGGCGCAGGGAAGGAGAGAGGCTCGGAGAGAGAGTGGGCTTTGGAGAACAAGCTCTCGTCTCATTGTCACCTGAGGAGTGTTCATCTGCAGCACTTCTCGTTGGAATGTGTGTCCTCTGTAATCCACTTCTGTCAGGGGAGCAAACTGGCTTGATCCATGGCCAGTCCTGTGCCTGGAATTAGCCATTCTGCCTGCATTCATAAAAAATAACAGTATCCTTAGCCCATTCCAATTCTTATCTAGACAGTTTCTTTTCGGATCCCAAGACTGCTTTAAAATGTATCTTAATACAAACCTCTGTTAGTGGTTAACTGGGTGAACCTGGGTTTGATTCAATATCCCCACGATCTCAATCCCAGTAGCTTTATTCTATCTCTCCTTTTTTTGGAGTACACCTTCTATAATAAATACACAGTCAAAAGAAAATGTGTTAATGCTCTGAACAAAGCAAGCTTTGATTTCGTGCTTTAGGAAATCAGTCACATTTTATCATTCTTGCCAGTTGGTGCTTCCACAAACACAACCTGTCGCAGCTTTTTTTTTTTTTTTTGCCTTTGGAGGGCTTTGGAAAGCTTAACTCCCTCACAAACTACCAAATTCCCATTGATCAAAGCAAGAAAAAGGTAAATCCATTTGTATCAATGACAAATGGATTCAAGATACACTATTTGGGTCCTTTTAAAGTCAATAATCTCTATAAAAGATCTTTCTGACTGGATTTCCAATATGATTCTTTCCTGTGTCATAGAAGTCTCAAAATAAAGAGTCAAAGGACTGTATATAAATGCTTACATATCCCCCAAAACTGACAGTGTTTTTGCGAGTATCTGTGACCTGCATGGAAAATATGAACAGGACCAGTTCTCATTGGGCTTGATGGTGGAATAGCCAAAACCCGAATTAATTGGCATTAACAGAGAGAGCCCCACTCAGAATGTCATGTACTTCAGAAGTATTCCTCCCCTAAAAGTTGGGAATAACAATGAGAACTTTGCAGAGTTGGTCCTTTGTATCCTTGCTCTTCCCATGTTGCCAGGAGATAGCAAGTGGGGGGAAGGGGCCCATGTGGCAGTAAATATGTGTGATCACACATATTGGATTACCATGGCAGTATAGTGGCTTTAAAGTGACTGATTTGCTAAATTGCCTTAACTAAAAATAGGAAGGCAGCAGCTTAGAATAAATAAATTATTAATATTTTCCTCTTTTTAATAGCCAAGGAAAGATAATAAATAAATAAATTTGGGACCTAGCAAAAACATATGTGGTGCAAGGTCAGTCAGAGTCAAGTGAAAAATAGCTATGAGCATCAGTGCAATGCGGACTTGGGAGGATCTGAGAAAGGGAAAATGGTCAAAATTAGAACTTAAAAAAAGCCAATTATTTCTCCCAGAATCTGCTTCATCCCCTTTCAAGTGCAGACTTTTTCCCAAAAGTACATTTAAAGAGTGTGGAGGGCCAGGCAGGGAGGGGAGAGAGCTCACCAAAGCAAGCTTTCTCCTAAATGCAGTATGTACCCAGAGGCTATTAGAAGACTTTTGAGTAAACTGTATGATTGTACCCTGGCTGAAAAACACAGGAGTCTGTAATTATGCTGTGCTGTATTTATTCACTGGTGAATTCTTTTAGCTCTTTTTCTCCCCATAGGATATTCTTTATGTACAGGTTGTGTGTTTTGGGTGCACTTCATTTGTAATGCCGTTCATAATTTAGTTTTGGAACCACGGTATTTATTAGAACAGTATAGCATATAAAAGCCACCTTTTTGCCTTTGTGCAGCTAAAATAAATAACATATATAATACATATCCATCTCAGTGCTGAATATATTAAGGCACATTCACAATACTGTACTTCCAACATGCAACTCTATGATTTAACTCTGCTCTGTACTATTTTTTTATTAAATCAGACAGATTGGTGATCTATTTTGCAGTGCAAAATGTAAGCAGTCCCTGGTACTCTTCATTCTCTGCACACCCTCTGTTCTTTAAGATATTTATTGAAATGGTTGGTGAGGTGCAACAAGCCAGACATAATATTCCCCTTGCCTTTTGTGTGACTACACTGTAATGAAGAATTAATAACAGACTCCTGAAGAATATTAATCATACTTTCACAAGCCAGCAGGGAACAATTTAAGTGCAAGAGAAGTAATGTAACGGTCCAACCCAGAGGCCCATGCAGAAAGGCAGGGAGAAATGGGCCCTGCAAAGGCCTTTCCTTCATCTCCAATGCAGAGGAGCACTGGAACAACTCATCATGGAGCTGCTCCACCCTCAGCACATCCCAGCTCTCCCGAGTGCCTGCCTGTGCTGGCAGCACTCTGCCTTCCCTGCACTCCCTGAAAACCACAGGATAGAGGTTAGACCCAAGTGGAAACCATCCACCCCTTCCTGTGAGAATATCACAAAATCACAGAATGGTTTGGATTAAAGGGACCTCAAAGCCCATCCAGTGCCACCCCCTGCCATGGGCAGGAACACCTTCCACTATCCCAGGCTGCTCCAAGCCCTCCAGGTTGGACACAAGCCTGGCCTGGAGCACTTCCAGGGTATCCCCACTTGAGATAAAAGGTGATCTGACTTTCTTCATGCATTAGCAGAGAGCAGGGGAAAAATATCATGTGGCCAGTGATAATATTTACTTTTTTATATTTTCAAAGTACTTCCTTACAGTCTTAATTCTTTCTCATTTTATAGTTCACCTTTTTGAAAGCAGACATGAAATTAAATTTCAAAATTACATGTGGTTTTATGCAAAACTCCCTTTGAGATTTCTCAACCCAAAGACATCAGAAGGAACATTCCAGTCATTTCTAAAATTCTTCCAACATTTTTCCAGGTCTGGGAAATCACCTGAAATCTCTTCATTTGGGAGAACAGTTTCAATTTTGACAAATCAGTTTTTCTAGAGGAAAAAATAATTGTGTCAGAGGCAGTGTGACTAGCCAGAGGGCAAAACTCCCACTGAGGCTGTGCAATACCAGGTTTTCTTGATGTGATAAATCTATGATAAATCTGCAGTAGTTAATGCCTTCCATTTTTCCAAAATGCAGGGTCAGAAGTTGACTCTGCAAAACATCTTTAATAAAAAATTATAATTATATGAGTATAACCTGTGAAAGAATTAATTTTTCAGAATCTCTTAAAGTATTACACAAAGGGTAATCATGTTAGAACAACCCTATTAATTAGTTGTTGTGTTAAAATGGAAGAGGCTTTATGAAGGGGACTACAGTGTTGCACTGCAGAACTGTTCTTTAATCAGGATAAACATATTAAATCAGGATATAGATGCATTTTTAGCAGGCTCACTGTTGAGGAACTCCATTAAATCAAGACTAAATAAGAGTACTGCACAGAAATGACTGACTGGTGAGAAAAGGGGGTGGGGGGCTGCTATGTCCTGATTATTTGAGGGGAAAAACCTCCCAGTCCTAGTGCAGGTAGGGTTTCTTGCTGAGCTGAGCCCTGGCATGCTGTGGCTCAGACCTGCCCTGAGCCAGGTGAACCTGGCAAGGCTTTTTCCCCCATCTGTTGGCAGGAGGGGGTGAACTCCAAATTCTGCTATCCCAAATGCCCTGACAGTGTTAGCACAGGACATGGAGCCAGGTGATTCTTCATCCCTGGTCTGCCACCTAAAAGGGACTCCTTGCCCACCAAAGTGGCCCTCATGCTGTGTGTCCTTGGGAAAAAGCCACAACTAACGCAGTTTCCAGTGACTCCAGGACCTGCAGGATTGCTCTGACCCTTGCTTCAATGCAGGGATTAGGCCAGGAGGGTGTTACACTCTGTCTCCTTCATAGATTCTCCTCTCCAGAACCCAGGAGGCTGCTCCCCACTTTAACTCTCCAGGGATCTCACATCAGATGGAAAAGGCTGGTTTGGGCTTTTTGCCCTTGCTGTTTAGGGCAGGACTATCCATGGTCCCAAGTGCGGAAATACTTCTTCTGAATGTGCATGCTGGGTGTGGATTTTAGATCTTGCAGGCAAAGACTTTGCATGTTGAAAGCAGCAATCAAAGTGCTCAGTGGCTGAATCCAGGCTCTGAGGTAAACTGCACACAGAATTTCATAAGGGCACACAAGGAACACCCTGACTGAAACAGCAGCACACTGGGCCTACTTTCTAACTGCTCCTTATTGTATTAATTCAAAGTTTTTCTCGTACTGGAAAATTAAGTAGCAGGTGTAGTTTAAATGAACTGTAGCAGACTGGGTTTAGTGGTGTGGTAAATAGATTGTGATATTCATTTCCAATTAAAGTTCTTTTGCAAAGATCACTGAAGCACATTCTCATAAATTGAATCACAGTAAACTAATAAACAAATTTCTTTCAGACTGCTGATGGCAAATTCTTATTTCCTTAATATGTTAGATCACATCATGGTATTAATTATATGATGCATAAGCAACAAAGAAGCAATCATTTATTTAGCAATAATTTCATATTAATTTTTAACTTGGAATTAGCTTTACAGGTAATTCCATACTTACAGACAAGGAACATTAAGCCTTAGAAAAAGGAAATTTCAAGTGAATATTTTTAATGCTTGTCTGTCATCCAAAAATATGAGACACAAAAGTAGCAAGAGTGTTCATCAGTAATTAAAGCAAAGGCTGAATCCTGCATCTGTAAACACACTGCTATAGTAGTTTTAAAAAATTAAGATATTAATAAACCAATCTTAAATGTCAGCAGTATGTTGTTAGCACACAGAAATGGTGTGACAGTTTATTGGGATCCTACTCACAACTATATAAAAATACACTTTGGTGCTGAATAGAACCTGATCATTGATTGAGGTCCCTGGGGGGATACCAGCACTTAGACTGGGCTGATAAAAAATGATAAAATAAAACTCTCACTGTATAACAATGCAATTTCTTGAGATCCTGTCATTGTTGCAGGCATGTGAGCTGCCTGTCAGACAGGATTAAGCATCCCCAGAAGGAGCTTTTACAGGCTTCCACTCCATGAGCTGAGGTGGGTTTGGGAGGCCAGGCTCCCTTTGATCCCTTTGGAGGCTGGTGCGGGGAGATGGGTTTTGCTGGATGCCATCCAAAGCCATCCCTGAGCTCAGACTTGTGTTCTCAAGAGGCCCAGCTCTCCCCTTCAGTGAGAGACAGAGGGGAGAGAGAAGGATGAAGCTCCTTTTTTATCTTCTGTGTAACAGTAATTTGTGAATCTTCTTCTGAGCAGTCTTGACATACTCATTTTTGAAGTCTGGACATGCTCATTTCTGCAGCCTTCTTCAGGGCTCTAATGCACCCACATCATCTTTCCCTTCCATTTAAGAGAGAAGCTGCTGCTTTACTGCATTTGGGGGTCTTTATTTGTATTTTTCCATCTGCTGTTTGTCTCGGGTTTAGTTTATTGCCAGTGATTGGCTCCTCATAGTTAACAGTATTGAAATGAATCCTGTGAGGACTCCCCAGGTTCTGCAGAGGTGCCTTGGAGTTTGCAAGTGGAAAGACTTCCTTCCCTGCCTTGGACAGGCACTGAATTCTGCCTCTGGAAAGCTGAAAACCTTCTCATTGCCTTTGTCTTATTTTTAATGCAAAACATGTCCTGAAATTTTACAGTCAGACCAAAATCTTTTTCAAGCTTAAATACAGTCATTGTGCAAGTGCAGGCTATCCGGAAATCCAGCATTTATTTTCCTTATGAGACCAGAGCCAGAGATATAAAAGGGAAGGATTTAGGTCAGGTAAAAGGGAAAATAAAGTGGCTGGTGACTTTGTGTCACTCACTCGTGTGTCTCCTGCCTGTGTCCTTGGGTTCCTTGTGCTCCTTGTGTTTGCCTAAGGTGAACTGTAAGGTACAATCACAGTCATTTTCTTGTTCCTTCGTCCTCGGGCACAGAGCTGCAATTCTCAGGTGATAACAGAGCTTCTGTTCTCCTCAGTGATCTGGCTACAAAAGCCTTCATAAAAGTCACTATTCTGTTCCAGCCATAACCTGAGGTTACTGGTGCGGGAAGGGGAAGGAAATAGCACAACTCTCCCTGTAATCAAAATGCAGCAGCTTTCCAGAGTGGAGCTGGGCTCTGTATCTGGATGTGCCAAGGTCCCACTGGTGCTGTGGAGTGGCCCTGGTCCCTGGGCAAGTGCAGTTCCTGATGGGCTTTGCAAGAGGGAAAATACCTTCCCCCTTCACACCAAGCTGAGTCTGCCTTAATTCCCAGGTCTGCCTTACCTCCTCAATCTGCCTTAGCTCCCAGGTCTGCCTTAGCTCCCAGGTCTGCTTTAGCTTCTCAGTCTGCCTTAGCTCCCAGACTGCTTTAGCTCCCAGATCTGCCTTAGCTCCTTAATCTGCATTAGGTCCCAGGTCCGTCTCAGCTCCCAGGTCTGCCTTAGGTCTGTTCTGAGTCTTTCCCAGAAGACTTGAGGCTGTAGTTCTCCCAAACCAGCAAAAGCCCACATTGTGTGCAGGCTGTAGACACCTCTGCTCAGCATGTAAATGCCTGGTCCTTCTGGACACTGGGATGGCTCCAGGCAGTGGCTTCACACCCGTTCCTCTAGAAGTGTCCCCGTGGCAGCTCTGTGTTGTAACTCAGTATTGCCCAGCCAGTTTTATGAATGAGCACGAATTGTTCCTTCCCAGAGAACATCAGTGCCCCCCAGCATTTGTGTCGCTGTTTACTGGGTGAACTGGGAGGCATTCAGACCTGTGGCTGGCTGGATTGAGTGTTTTCTTACATTAAACATTGTTGAAAGTCCATATATACATAAAGCTACATAGTTACGGGATTTACTTAAAGCATACATTTGCTTGTGTGCTTAGTCACATGAGATCTGTACATGAGGAGGAATTTACTGATTTTGTTCAGGGACCTGAAACAGAGTCACACACCATTAGCAAACATCTTGGCTGCACTGAAGATGATGATGGTATTCCTACTAACTTAATAGGACAAGGATGCCTGCCCAGATCCTTGGGAGAGAGGATAAGACAAATCTCTATATTAATAAATTTTCTTCTCAAATATTGAAAATAAAGATCAGAGCTGTAAATGAAAATAAAAAATATTAATTGGTACTGGAACACTAATTTCTTTTTGCCAGTGAAATAAATATTTTTGATTCATAAAAGCTCCGAATTACTAGCACATAACACCAGTCTCCCCAGCACTTGCTGTTGTGTTGGTAGGAGAAAAACACATGCAGTCTCTCTGAAAGTAGGGCACCTCTTGGTAAATCTGTCTATGATCTGTATCAACAGAACAGCAAGCTTCCTTACTTGCTTCCAGCCCTCCCCAAACCTTTCTTCTTAATTACATTCCTGTATTTCAAAGTTAAGTGTTCATCTGTGGCCTGAATTAGCATGGCATCCAAGCCACTTGTGGCTAAAATAGAGATGGAGATACTGCATGTGCTAAAAGCTTCTGTAGGTTCAAATCAGCTGGGTGGAATCACAGCAGAAAAATCTGCTGTGGGCTGTTAAATATAACAGGGCTGCCCTGGCTCAGGAGCTCAGTGAGCTCTGAGGAGGAATCGCTGCGTTCCTGTTCTTACACTCTCTCCCAGGTAGGGAGGCTTTAGGTTAAAAGGACCTTTTGCCCCATCTGTGTGACTTCTCTTACATTCTTAGGTTTTTATATACTTTAGTCTTCAGTCTTTCTGCTAAAATTCCCCTTCTTCCAGAGGTTTTTTTTTCCCTTCTTTTCCTGTTCTTCTCATCTTACACAGCCTTTGCAAGGATAGTGTCATCTTTTATGATTCTAAGGCCTGATGTAAAACTGTGATGTGAAAGTATTTTTAATTCTTAGAAATATTTCAAGGTACTTGACAAACTGTGGAATAGTTGCTGAAATGGAAATGACCTGTGGAGATTTTTATGAATTTAGGCTTCTCTGCTCTCTTGGGTGATTTGAGTGATTCCAGCTAACACAGAGTTTGAGGACTTCGATCACCAGGTAATGATGTGGTTAACAGAAGATTGGATTTCCTGCAAGAAGCAATTACCTTGATTGATAAGAAAATTTGAGAAAATTCATTCAAGACTTAATGAGATTGACAAGGTCATGGTTGAGCCAGGCATCCACCTTGAATAGATAAGGCTCTGTGTTTAGAAGAAGTAATCCAAAGACAATAGGCTCCTCAAAAAATGGATCATTTTTATCTAGGCTGAGATGATGAATGAAAACATTAGACTTGTGCTTGTGACAGAGAGTCTGGAGTGTGAAGATCAGGAGAGATTCTTCACAAAGTCATTTTATAGCACCACTATTGCTACTTGTCCCTTTTTTATACCATTATAAAGAATACAAAAATGACTTTCAGAGTCTTTGTGGCCTCAAAAATCATCCCAGACCTTTATCTTACAACTCCGTGAGGTGTTTTGTCTGTCAGGAAAACTGGAGGTCATAAGAGAAGGGATATCACTCCTGACTGCCTGCTCATCCCCTGCTCCCCTCAGTGGGGCCCGAGGGCTGCCAGCAGAGCCAAAAACACTTCTTAAATTCATCAATCCTGGACTTGCTCTCTGCCTGGGTAAAAAAAAACCCAAAAAAACTATTGCTAAGATAACTAAGTAAGGTGTTAAAGGAGATGGAAACAGATGAAAAAGGGAGATGATTTATTGTTTCAAACATTTTAGGAGTCATTTACAGGAAAAGTACATTTACACATATGTAATTTCCACCTTGAAGTGGAGCTGTGGATTTTGTTTTCTGTTGCAAATGGTAAAAAATGGACAAACTGTTTCATGTATTTTAAATGTCAATGTTTGACACCACATGAAAAGTAAAACTTGTGCTTTAGTCCTCCTCCTAAATCTAACTATATGGTGCTCTTCTGCTTATTTTTTCTTGATGGGCCATAATTCTTGTAACCAATTTAAAAACTTCTACCTATGTCTCATCCTAACTCCCAACTCCTTTTCACTATTCTTTAATATCTACTTGTGCACATTGATTCCAACACACAGTAGCCTTTTAAATGCAGTTGGCTTCACTTGTGGGGTTAGTCTGGCATAGAAACATCTTAAAAGGCAGAAAAAGTTGTTCTGTTTTTATTGCTTATGCAGGAGCTGTACAAACAGTGCACCAAAAAGAGGCCCTTCAGACTTCCTTTGGAAGAGTTCTATCCTTCTATTTCAGAAGAGTGTGTTCCCAAGAGCTTATATTTCCTTGCATAATATTTTTAATTTCATCTCTAATAAATCCTGCAGAAGTCTCCTAAAAAGCCTAAACTGTACCTTTGGTGAAGCCATGGTTCTATTTTCAGGTTTCAGTAAATAATGTATTGAAACTACTCATACTTTATAGAATTTGTTTATATTATTATCAGTCACCCTGCATGAAAACACACTTGAAATGCTAATAGATCATCCTACCCTTAGTTTGGAAGGATCCTACTGCACTCTTAATGTTACTAGGGAGATTAAATTATGAGTAGTTCTGCAGTCAATGGACAGGATTCTAACTTAATTTAACAGCTTCAATTCCAGGACATAAGACAAAATGCAGACAGAAAATTTCAAATGATGTGGAATTTCTTCTTGTGATGTAAATAATCCTTTTTTTGACATTTGACTGTGGGGTTTGCATTTCTAATGGAAATGGTTTTGCAGCAGTGAGAGTGAAGGGGTGTCCTCAGGGACAGATAAGTTCCTTCATGAGAGGAACATTTCAGAGCAGATTCACATGAGAGGAATGCACTGGGCAGATGCCAGGGCACCTTGTTCCCAGGGCAGCTGGCTCAGGCCTCCTGACACATCCTGAGGCTTCTCTTGCCTCCAGGGCCATGTGATTGCCCCTTTAGCTCAGGTTATGACTGTTGGCATCACCTTTCCTCCTCATCACTTTGTGGAATCACTTTCTCTTACCCCCATTGCTGTTCTTGTCAGCTTGGCCACAAAATCCAGAAAATCTGTGTTCTGTACAAAACCTCCCTGATTGCAAATGGTTACAGACACAGAAACCCTCAGTGCTGTAACTGAGCTTCCCCAATGGGAAGAATAGGGCTTAACTGTGGGTATATTACAGGACCTTAAAGGCTTGATGTGATGAGATTCCAACATATTCTGAGCTTAAAATACTGTGGATTCCCTTTGAGGTTTTTTTCCTGAATTACCAAGATGGTGTTGATAATTCTGTCTTCTGCCTCTTGCTGGATATCTGCAACAAGAGTGGAGTGCTTCACTCTCCCATGTATCACATCATCTCCTGTTGTAACATACTCAAAACCTTAGTTTTGAACCTGAAACCTTGCTGAGACACCATATAACAGCACTTTCATTCCTTAGGATTTGATTTTCTGATGTTAGCCAGCTGAAACCAACATATTTCTCAGAGTTCTCAGCTGGAAGGGTATTGAAGTCTTCTGGGAAGTATTTCAATGCTGTTGGCTCTTCTGTTGTGGTTGTGATTTCTGGTTATTTTTTCTGTGTTGGACTGGGATGCTGAAGGTGCTTTAGATAAGCAACTTGAGCAAACTGGGTCATGCAGGACCATGCAGTGTTTTCTTGCCCAAAACTGAGGTATCTTGCAGAGGTCATTCCTTTTTATGCAGTGGTTCCTTAGGGAGAGCACCTGGGGGGAAAGATTTGGACCAGAGCAAGTGAGTTTGCCTTTATTTATTGATGACAAACCCATGAATGTGCTTGAGCAGGAGATCTGCCTTGGATGGATGCCATGTTGACCCTCAGCTCACGCAGAAAAGCTTCATTCCTTCCTTAGGGCTGAGGAGCAGTAGTTTTGTGATGTTCCTCTTATTGTGTGGCCTTTCCTCTGCAGAAGAGGGAAATGGGTCAGGTTGATAATAGATGTGAAGTCGTCACATCTCCAGGACTTTGCCACCCTGTCATTCAGCTTCATGTGACATCGATTTAGAGATGATGTAAATCAAGAGAGAGGCTGCATGCCAGTGGATGGCTGCCTTGATGAAAGAGAGAGTGGCAGCTGCCAGGGAAGTAAATAATAAAACCAGAGCAATAACAGGTCCATCTCAATATGGGGATGCTTAACTTTTCCCTTATGGATAGCTTCTTGGAAGCCATTTCTTCACTGGGAGCCCATAAAAACATCCACATACTGAGAATTTTTATACCCTTACTTATAGTGAAATATCTCCTCCTCCCTCTCTGTATGTCCTGTGTGCCTTTCCAACCCTGTGGATCTTTATCCCTGCTGCCTGGCAATTCACACCTGCATAGAAAAGGTCATTTGTGTTTCTTGCTTTGTGTAGAAGAGGAGAGCTTGTAACACTGTAATGAAAACACCAGTACAGAAGAACATTCCCCCTTCCTAAAGGGAAATCGATTTAATTAGCATAAGTCCTCCCTCTTCTGGAGGGAAGAGAGATATATCTCCCAAGTTTTGCAGGGGAAAAAAAGGACTCGGGAGAGCTGTAAATGATCTTACCCAGCATGTTGTAAAACAAAGTATTTTGATAAAGTAGGAGGAGGAGATTGATTTGGATTGGGAATTGTTCATTCTGACAGATCAGACTGGCAAGGAGGAACAAGACATTTTCCTTATGTTCATGTCTGTTAAAGTGCTCCAAAGAGAACTTTTTCTTCTCTCCTTTATGAAGAGCTGATGTCAGGAGTTTAAGATGAATGAAATCTTCTAAGACATCATTTTTCATTTTGGTAGAGTTCTTGTTTTCTTGCTCTTCTTTCTCCTCCATCAGTGTTTCCACCTGCTGTCAGCTATGAAGTTAAATTTGGCCTCCAGCTAGTTTAGCTGGTTTATGTTTAGTTGGTTTGGGGCTTGGGAGAGGGGAAGACAAGAGTTAATAAACTTGTGCTTCTCCTGCTTGTCTAACCTTTAAAATCAGAACATTATAGGCTGTGAGGGATTTGAAATGAAACTTCCATTCAGATTACAGTGACAGCTTCAACTTGACTTTGCTTTACAAGGATTTAAAATCAAAAGAGTTTCCACTTTTCCGGAAATCATTGAGTGCCCTTTTTTAGCTTAAACCCCAGGGATAATTTTTCATTGTTCTTGCAAGGAGCTCTTTTGGCACTGTCAGCCTTGCTAAATTCATCCCGGCTTTCTAGTTAATGTTTCCTTTACTTTCAAGGACTGCTGCAATCCAGGTTCACCTTTCAGAGGGTTTGTCACAGTGGGCCATCAGAGTAACTAAACAGGCATCAAACTAATCTCCTGCATCCCGTGTGATGGGCTGTCAATTGACTGGAAATACCCATGGCCTGCCATTACACTGCACAGTATAATACAATTCTGATTAAAATAATTTCTAGGCAAAGCCCCTGATATTATATTTTAATTATCGTAGTGGCAAGATATTCAGGTTACTGTCCTCTCTTTTTTTCCACCAAGTATTTCCAGGAGCTATTTTTGTAAAGTGAACCATTTAGCTGAAATGAAAATGGAGTTTAATCTAGACATTTGTAGGAACAGAGAAATTGTCATAACACGTCAGGGCAATGGTTCATCTGGAGATGCAAAGGTGCTTTGCCTTTGACAAGAGCCAAGAGCAGATGCTTCAGAAAATGGTTTAAAACCCCTATAATGGACAATTCAGCAATAATGTGCCAGGGGAGTGTGGTTCTGGCCAACCTCAGGCAGGTGCCACTGCCTCACGGCCTGAAGCACAAGGGCTGAAATCCCTTAAATGCTGCAGCAGCACGTCTGCCTTGACTGCTCCTAGAAACTTCCTGGGTCATTTAAATGTCACATTTCTCATTCCAGTGAGCACACAGAGTTCTGCTGCTTTCTCCAAAGCTTCGTTTTCTCAGCATTGTGCTTTCTTAATTATTTGCCCTGTACATGTCTTCCCATGCCATGTTTTTGTCTCTGTCTCCACGTGGGGTTTATGGTCATTTGAATAAGAAACAATCTTCTGTCTGGCAGCTTCCTGCAGAGGCTTTGGAGCACCTGACAAGTCTCTGCAGTGCACCAGCAGAAGGGAAAGGCACTCATCCCTCCCTGGTGCTGTAGATCCTGTCAGCGACCACAGCAGCTGCGGCCAGGGCTCTACAGGACATAAATCCCTTGGGAATGACAGCTCTCACACAGCTCCCTGATCTGCAGCTACCACACACCCAGCTCTTCCCTGTAATATTTGGATGGATGGCTGGATCATAGAATCACACAATGGTTGGAAGGGACCTTAAACATCATCTAGTCCCACCCCCTATCTACCTGGAAGAGTAGTAGTTCAAAATTCCCTGGGAAACCTCCCACTCTCCCAGTATGGGCTCAAAATTTCAAATATCTTTAGAAGAGAATTCAGGTTGTGTTTTTGGTGTGTTCTCACAGAGCAGTATGCAGTGACTGACTGGTTTTTATTCTGGTATCTAAATGAATAAACATTGAGGATGCTGGGCATATTTGTGTAGAATCCTGTTTCAAATGCCCAAGTTAATGGGAATTTTGCGTCCAAAAGGACCCTGAGATGAGAACTGTGCACAAATCTGCCTTCCAGTGATTTTTCCCCGAGTATTTTGCAGCCAGCTTTCTGCTCAGATACAAAGTTACTTAATGTAAATGAGGGAGAATATGCACAAACTTTGTCTCCCTTTTCTTATCTCCTTTGCCACTTCTGGTGGTTGCCAGGAAGATCTAATGGCAAAGCACAGGCTGTGCAGCAGCAGTTTGCTTTTTCCCTTGGGATAAAACCCTTGGCTTTCCAACTGCTGTCTGTGAGACTCCAGAGAGCCAAGACACACACGAGAGAGGAGTCAGGGGTGGATTCTCCTCCTGCATTACCCTGGTGTGACACTGCTTGTCCTGGGTTGCAATATAGATGTATTTAAGTATTCTATTACCACCAGCTGTGGGCCGTTAGCTGCTATCAGCTGCTAATGACCCACCCCTGATGACAGGCAATGGGCCATCAGGGACCCACCGTGTGACTCATGGGCTTATCTCATCCCATTGTGAGGTGCTCTGCCCAGGAGGGAGGAGCCAGGTGTTCCCACCTGGATATAACCTGGCCTTGGAACTGCCTGAGCTAGCCCTGTCTACTGGGTTCCCAGAGGACAAGAGCTACCACTGGATCTTCAGCTGGAGACTAGACCTTCACAGGATCACCGCTTCAACTGGACTACTTCAGTTGGACTGCTGCTACCACCCTAACAGGGTGTTAGGGTGTATCTGACTTTGTCAGTGCTTTTTTTTTCCTTGTATTATTTCACTTATTTTTAATTTCAGTCTTGACTTGTGATCTCCCACTGGTTTGTTTTCAAACCAATACACTGCTGAAGATCAGAAGTGTGCTGATGGAAGAACTGAGTCTCTGCCTGTGGCCATGGCATGGGATGACATCTGCTCATCACTGAGTCCCTGGGATGAGGTTCCGAGATCAGGGATCCTTCAGGCACAACAAAAGACATCTTATCCTGCTTCCAGGCTGGACAGGGCTGGGAACAGCCTGGTGCAGTGGGAGGTGTCTCTGGCAATGGCAGGGGGTGGAATGAGATGAGTTTTAAGGTCCTTTCCAGCCCAGACCCTTCTGGGATCCTATGACTAGATCCTGAAGTCAAAGATCCACCCCAAAGATTCCTCCTCTCCCCCAAGATGGGCTGAGCATGAACACTGTTAAAGTAATACAGCACTAGAAATGTTAAATACAGATATTGACCTTCTTTTTTTTTTTTTTTTTTTACTATGATATTAATCCAGTAGGGTAACTGCCTAAATAAAAGCTGGGCTCTGTTGCATTAAATTATGTTTTATGCTGGCAATATTAAAATTAAAAGAATGACCCTCTTAAATCTGGTCGTAATAGACATCACCTGATGTTTTTACTGATTTCTTTATTACAGTTCTTACCCTGCCATGAGTTGCTTTTGTTTCTCAGTAATTACTCATGATGAAAATAACATGGTATGCAAAGGCTGTGGTAGAACTGTAGATTGAGCTTGTTTCAGGCAACATTTACAGCTGTGCTGCCTTTCCTGCCCCTCACCCACCTTGTTTTCTGCTCTTTCCTGGGTCACAGGGTATCTCAGTACAAAAACTGTTTACAGCTTACAGGGGTTTTTTTCATAGCAAGTCTTGCCCCCTAACTTTCCTTTGAAAAATGAATAGCATAATGTAATTCAAGAAAAGGTCTGTCTTTTGAGTGTTGGCTGCCGCAACGGATGGCAAGACTTCCTGCAACATCAGCAGTTCACTTTTGTGTCCTGTACTTGACCCTAAAATGATGTTTTTATCCTCCCATCACAAGCAGAGAAAAATATTTCTATTTGCATTGTTTGATTGAGAAGGAGAAAAAATTGACAACTTTCTTCATCTTCACTTTCAAAGACTCCCTTTCTTTTTATTTAAAAGAGGTTTGACATTCATCTGTTTCTATTCCAGAGCAAGTTTCTTTAATGCTTGTTCTGAGAGCAGCCAAAGCAATGCAAATCCAGCTTGCAATGCTGTACCTAAAGGTTTCAATAAAGACAATTTTTAGCATGACCAGAAGCTCATTACAACCTTTATAAAGCTTTATAAGGTCCACATATTTAGTGGACTGTATATTAGAGGACTGTGAAACTTTCCTGTTCTGAAATAGATTATAATTTCAGTTTAGAATGAAAAGGGAATATGTGTTCATTATGTTGGATAAATCTGAGATCTAACTTGCCTGCCAACAAAGCCACCTTTGCTGGCACTTGACCAGTTGGTGAAATTCAGTCCTGTATGGGTTTTTCCTTTCCATTGTGCTTGCAGAAATTCTCAGAGCAATCATTAAGAACTATGCCAGTTGGGTTCTGTCGCTTTATTAAAAAAAAAAAAAAAAAAAAAAAAAGCCCATTTTGCAGCTTACTCTGGTTTTCATTATGATTCTTAGAAATTTTTGAACAGCCGATGCAAAAAATCTGGGACTGCCGTCTTAGCCACAACTTTGTTAACTAACATACCCTTGTAGGAAAAATTTTAAAAGTACACTGAAACTGCAAAAGACAAGAAAATTAATCAAAATGTTTAACCCCAGCAGTGCCCCCCATAACTGCAGTTATAGCAAAATGAACAGAGACTGTACACCATCCCAAACTGACACAGCATTGCCTCAGAGTCAGGTTGCTAAACCGCCCTAATTCTGGTTTACCGTCCTGACAGCAAAGGCAATTCCCACCAAACTGGCTTATAATGAAAACACATTCATAAGTGCAAACTTATGTACTCCCTAAATTCGTGGCTCTTCTCTGTGAAATTACCACATTGTACAAAGCAGATGACTCAGATCAAGTGCTTTCTTAAGGGCCACTAAGAAACAGATCTGTGCTTTAAAAAAATCTGCTTTTTTATTAAGTGTAGTTCAGGAAGCCAATCATTGCCTGCCTCTATCGTTTGCCCATCACAGATGGCAGGAGGCACATTTGGGACCATTAATAGCAGAAGCTGTCAGCAATTCCTTTAATGATATAACCACGCTGCCTCCTCTAAACAGAAAATAACATGATTTGTGTAGCAAAAACTATTGCTCAGTGATAGGGACATCATCATCTGTCATCTCTGCTTGTTTTATTTCTAAGGGAGCTAATCAGGAAACTGGCAGTGCTGTAAACTGCTGCCGACCACCAATTGCCTCCTCAGCGGCAAACGCGGTGCGAAGGCAGTGTTTGTTTTCCCTGTGACTGATCAGTTCTTCTCAAATACTTGTAAGTGACATCCCTGGTTCAGTCCGTGGGATTTCTGAATCTTTGGAGGATGATGCAGTCATCTTGTTCTGCTGAGTTGGCTCCAGGACACTGTAAGCTCAGATTTATTCATTTTAACAACATTCTAGACCTTTCCATTTCATTTTCAAAACTTGCAACATGGCTTCAGCTCTTTCCTGGCATGTCCTGGATATAATTCTGGACTCTTGGATTGTTCATGGATTTCTTGACTCATTTTTGGCCTGATGCTAATGGGGGAAAGAGTTTGCTGAGTAGAGTCCTAATATTTCCCGGACCACAGGCAGGTCAGTGACAAAAACATCAAGGGGCTTTGCTTATGTTCCCTTTTTGTTGCCATGAACCTCTGTCAAGGACATCTGTTTTCAGCTTGCTCTGTACCATGGACTTTTACTGAGGTTGCAAGACATAGCAGAAAGTGAAGCCTCCCACCTTCACAAAGTCATACACTTTTCTCACTGAACTCATGTTTGTCTTGTTTCCCATTGATGGGCAGCACTACATATGCAGCTCTCTGCACACCCTTAGAAAAAAGGTGTGAATGGTTCTGGCAGGGAGGAGAACATCAATAATGCTACCTTGCTTCTTATTTTATAGTTGAATCTGCTGGGTTTGTTTCATATTGTTTCCTCTTATCTGAATTTATTTTCCTAGCATGTTTGCTTTTCCAGTTGACAGAATATTTTCTTGATTCATATTCCTTAATCCTTTGTCATCTTCTTCTTCTTTATATTCATCTCCCTTTTCTCTGTATTTGTTCTCTTTTCTTTCCTCCTCTGTTTATTTTGCTGGAGTTCCATTCCCTGGCTTTTTCTCTGTTTCCCACCCTTTGTGAGGCACCAGCCACTCCAGGCTGTGCTCAAGCCCCACCGCAGGATGTCCCCTCCTGGCTGAGTGACAGCGACACCTCGCAGAGGTGACAGGGGCCAGCTGAGCAGGGATGGAATGGGAGCACTTCTGGCACACTGCTGCAAGCCTGCATGGAGGAGAGGCGCTGCCATTTGGATGGATTTGCTGGTGGGATCCAAGGGGAGGGATGGAGCTGTCCAGCTGTTGAAGAGTCTTTACTTGCAGCACAGATGACAGACTTAAGACAAGCCCTAAGGAGTGTGTCTTTGAAATTTAATAACATAAGAAGAAAAATATTCCACACTTCACTAGCAAATCTAATGCTACACACTGAAAGCATTATGAAGCGCTTCTTTTATATATTTTACTTTATTTTTTTAGCAGAAGGAAGAGAGCTGGTTTATGGAAGTTGATTAAGAATGTGGTTTCCACACTGCTTCATTTTAGAAAATCATGCTGATGGCTGATGTGTGTTTTCCGGCACGTTATAACTTTTGAAGTGTATTAATTTTCCCTGCTGGGGAAAGTGTCATTCAAGAAGACTGGGGGAGGAGGGAGGGGGCCTGACATCCTTATTATACTGTCACATAAAGACTACTTCTTCAGACTCTTGAAGGTCTATGTCTCTGGAAGAGTGACAGCCTAATAGGTTCTATTCTTAAATTCTAAGTATCCTTGATAGTGCACCAAGCAATTTATCTTTAAAATAAAAAGTGAAAAAAGTTCTGCTGATACATAGTTGCAGAAAGTCACTGGGAAAAAGCTGAATAAAATTGAATTTCTCCTATCTTGCAAAAATATAAACACAGAGTATTGACATGCTTGTCTCTGAGCACCTGTATCTTCACAGATAGGACCAGATGTAATTACCAGCTTACTATGAATTTCATTCCCATCACAAAATCTGGAGTCAGGAATATCATATGCTCCCTAGCCTGCAAGCAACTGCAGTCTTTCCAATGGGAATAATGACTTTTGATGACATGATCCATTGTGGCATGAAATAAGTTCACACTGTTGCTTGTACCTGGGTGAAGCATAAACAAGATTTAATAACATAGAAATAAATCCAATACAAACCATATATTTATTCTCCTTCAGGTTCTAAGATCAGAAATCTGGAGCTTAACAGTAGCGGGAACAGAGAGAGCTGACTTGGAGGACTCGATTTTGGTATTTGCCTCTGATGTTAAAATTTTGGAATCCAGCCATAGGTGAGGATGTAGGGAAAGATTCACGCATGCATTTCAAAGAGTAACAGATAAGCTGCATAAGCATATGAGAAGGAAAAGCTTGGCTGGTGCAGGAATTTGCCTGAACAATTCAGCAGTCAGTGAATTACCTAATCTTGCTAAATGAATAACTCTTACTTAGAAATGCCCAGGTTGGCCCCAGACTCTGCAAACGATGCAATAGTAGTGCAGCTCAAGTTCAGTCACACACAAACAGGATGAGGAAATCTCTGCTCTTTAAGCAAGTCAGATGTGTTCACAACATTGTCTGAGCTTTGTTTTGTCTTGAAATCACAGAATAGGTGGGAGGGAGACCAGAATGCTGACTTGTGAAGTGATGGCAAGAACATATGGCAAACCCATCCATGGTTTATCTCAGGATATCATTGTGCTTACTTGGGAAGCTGTTTTCCCTAATGCTGGAAATTCTGCTTAGTTGCTTTTCTAATGCTTAG
The DNA here is from genome assembly GCA_024500445.1 of Entomyzon cyanotis. Taxonomy (NCBI): domain Eukaryota; kingdom Metazoa; phylum Chordata; class Aves; order Passeriformes; family Meliphagidae; genus Entomyzon; species Entomyzon cyanotis. The sequence continues at coordinate 25,296,200 of JAKEPQ010001027.1, read as the reverse complement.
TGTCTATCAGCAGAAATGCAGTTTCTCATTCCACTACAGAAGTTCAAGGCAGTGGGAATTACCCATTGTGTCTGGAGGATTCCCAGTGGGTGATTCCAGGGACTGTCATTTGGATTTCTCTTCTCCCTTTCCCAGTGGCACATTCCCTGGGCTGTTCCCGGGCACATCCTCAGCACAGCACCCTCTGCTCCTGTAAGTGGCCAATTGTCTGAGCCATGAACCACTAACATTCCAGTCTCACACCACCCCGTGGCTCAGACATTCCATAATTCCTCTTCTGCTGCTGCTCACTCCAAATCTTCCATGGTGGTGATTTTCACACAGCCAGCAGAGGGAGAGAAGAGGGAAGGGAAGAGATGGGATGGGTCATCACACAATGGACAGCAGCTACACCAACCATTAAAAGTACAAAGCCAGTAAGCAATGACATTCTTGTTTTCACTAACCATGCTCCCCACCCAGAGAGTCCCAGAGACAGCCAAACAGGTTGTACCAGGAATTTGGGGGTCCATTTTGGTCCTTCTACACAGAGCTTGCCCTGTTTCCCCCTCCACCTCTCACCTGATTGTTTTGAGCAGTCAGTTGTTCCTCTGGTCTCCTACGAACACTTATCATCAACTACTCTTTCTCTTTTTTTCTTACTTGCTTAATTTTTTTTTTTTACATCCTTTGGTGTCAACAGTGTTCATAGCCACAACGTTGTGGTGCATCTACCCAGAAAAAAACAGCTGGTTCCATCCAGTAAGGGACTTCTCCCATTGCATTCCTGCCTCTCTTCTCGCTGTTTCCTGCCCTGCCCCTCTGTAGCCTCAACTCACTTATTCATGGTTTATTTTTTTAATACTGCCTGTATTTTGTTTTTTCGCAAGTAAAAAAGCAAATCCAATTGAAACCATGTTAGTTTCAGATGGTTTCAGGTTTCTATGCTTGCCTTTGCTACAAAACCACAGTGAGCTGAAGTTTAAGAAATAATCATTACTGCACATTAACAAATCTGTACTCAGGCTGGATTTCTTTTATAGTCATATCTGAAACTTAGCCAGACTTTTAAACAATCTGGACTCAGCTCTCCAGATAAATCTGACTTGGAAACAAGGAAGCTTCTCTCTTTGCATGGGGCAGATTAGCAAGATACAGCGAATACCACTAAATAATAAAAAGCTGCAGGGGCCATAATGTGTTTTCAGAGCTCCTAAAGCTTGCAGCTTGAAGACAGCATAAGGGGGCATTGGTTTACCTCAGATCCAGGTGAAGAACTTCAGTTAAGCATAAGTGGATTCATAATACACTCAGAGAGGCAGTGACTACAGTTCCCTCAACAAGGGAATTCTAGTTCTCCACTTTAAGCTTTTCATCTTTGCCATCCATAATGATGTTCATTTTCATTTAATAATTAATCCAAATACAGTACAAGTTACCAATGAAATCAAACTTGAAACACAGTTGTGCAGAAGACAAATAGGTATATGACTTTCATATACAGGCAGTGGAGGATGCTAATAATTTGTAATATGCTTGGGTCTTTCAGGGGAATTAAAGTCTTACTCCACACATCCTATTGAGGCAGCTGGAGTGATGGGAACTGATCCGTGTAGCACAAAGAGAATTTCAAAAGGAGATGTTCTGAGAAACAGATTCAAGTTCTAATCCTGAATGTGCCATTGACTTCTTCTATTCATGCAGATCCAATACTCTACCGTTTTCGCTGACTTAAGTATTTGAATTATTGATATTTGGGTACTAAGGGAAAATGTGATTTTAATTTTTAAGTAGAATCTCTTTTTAGCATCCTAAACAATGGTGTTCAGTCTGTGTGAGCTTCTCTTTTGTTTTTTTCTCTGGTTTCTTTAATTGAGGACAGATTCTACCTTTCTGTCTAAAATTTTTAACTTAAGGATTCCACCTTTCCTTCTATGTGTCAGTGAATCCCCTACAGGCCAGAGACGCCTGCAGAAGCTTTGTGGTGTTGTGCACAGGATGGCTTCTTCCTCCTGCATCTCAGTTTCCAAATTTCACTTTAGAGGCTTTTGGGAAGCCTTTCTCAGTGCTAATGCTGCACACAACCCCCTCGCCCCCAGAGTCTGCAAACAGAGGGAGGAGTATCTGTGATGCTGTGGTGGGCGTGCACAAGGCAGCCTGTTTTCAGTATCCAACAACTTTGTCAATTTCATTAGGAAATTAAATCCTGTTGCATTAAATAATTAAGAGGATTAAGTGATGCCCTCCCCAGTTGTTCAGTCACCTCCACATGAGTGTGTTCTAATGAAGTCCCCGATCTGTTGTGTCTCTGGCATGTGCAACTGATTCTTAGTTAATGCACTCTTGCCACAATTGCTTTTTAATACAGTGGATTAAAAGATTATCTTTAAATTAAACTGTATTTCTAACAATAAAAGGAATCGCATGAATTATGTGTTGATCAGTAGATTCTCAGAGTTAAATGATTTTCTCATACTCGTTATTACAAATACTTCATATTTTTAAGACCTCAGATTTAATCAGTAATTTTCCCATGATTTATTGTGGTGCAAAACCAAAATTGTAAGAAACAAACTGCTGCACCAGTAGGGACCAAGAAACAGATAATATCAAATTATGTCTAGTCATTATCATATGTCTGCTGGAATTCTCATCCTTGTTATCCCAAACATACTAGCTCAGGAACAGCTGCAGGAATACAGAAACTAGGATTTTCCTTAGCCTGGATCCCATTTTGAAACTTCCACTTCCTTGATTACCAGCTGAAAGGCACCAAAGTCCAAAGCTGTTTGTTTGTTTGTTGTCTAGGACAGGTGAGTGGTTCATCTTTCCAAGGAAGCATCAGTGGAATTGGGGCAGTTCTCAGTGCACCAGGGCTATTAACCAGAAATAGAATTGAGGGCTGGATGCCAAATTGAAACAATTTTGAGCAGAAGCTGAGACTTTGGTGCCCTAAGTAATTCTGAAAGCCTGAGCTGTATATGCCAATAAGGAGGATGGAGTGAAGGTAGAAGTGGTAGCAGAGCTGCTGCCCATGGAGATGTTGGGGCAAAACAAGAACAATCAGGTTGATACAAGAAGTGCTTTCCCCCTGTGAAGCCACTGCAGTGTCTGCACTGCTCAGATGTGGGAATTTGCAGTAAGTCCTGTGAAAGGCTGTTTTCTCAACAGCCATTACCAAGAGCATGAAGAACGTTAAAGAGCAGGTGCCTTTGCTGGAGCAGAAGGAACTCTGCTGAACAGCTTTCTGATTGAGAAAATTTGACATCTGTGGTTTCAATTGATCTCACTCAAGTCTTCTGTGTTTTTGAAGAAAGCATCAATATTTGAGTTGTGGAACTTTTGGGTGTAAAGACTGCTGGGTGAATCAGGAAATGAGACATTGAAAGCTAAACAGGTGGAACAGAGACAATAAAGAACCTAAAGGAATAAGATGTCTTTGGAGAAAGAAGTTTGAATTGGTGTAACTGGGGAATGGAGGCCATTGAAAGGGGTATGGTGAGAAGCTAAAGGTGATTCACTGCAGACATCAGGGAAGAAGTGCTGAAATTATGTACATCTGGGATGTTTTGATGAAAAGAAATGAAGCTGATACTGAGATTGTTGACCTGCTTATTGCTCATAAAGAATATGGAAGTCTGGAGAAGGTTCTATCACAAGCTATTTTGGGTTAGGATAAGTTTGAAGCAGACCAGAAGCCTGGCTTGGAGAGAGTTTTCATGGTGAGCTTCCCAAAGAATATTTCATTTGAGCTCTGCTTTCATTGCACTCCTTGATTTTACAAGCAGAAATGAGAACAAAGAAACAAACCCTTTAAAATGGAGCTCATCAGGCCAGATTTCAGTGTTGGCAGTATTGGCAGCTGCTACTGCATTTATATCTGATTTTAAAATCTTGGCCCCTAGCCTGTAAGCAGCAGTTTATGACCATCCTGGAAAGAGTTCAGAGCTATGCTAAGTGGTTCCATTTGAAAGACATTTTTCAATTACAGAAAAACAATTTGGGGAAGAGGTTCTGTTCAGAAGTACTTGCTGAAATTCCATTTATGCAGCCTGGCATGGTTGCTTTGGTTATGCTGCTTAAGCTCTTGTGAAACCAAATCAGCTCCCTGGCAAATGCATCAGCACTGCATAAAGAAATCAAGGGCTGCATCTGAATCAAACCTTTGGAGATACACAGACAGACAGACAGATAATGGGACTCAGAGAGAGTTTGGCTATGAAAGTGGAGCCTGGTTTTTCCCTTCAGTAGTTGCTGCAATCAGAAATTCAGTCGAGCATTTCCAGCTTTTGAGAAGCTCTAGAACCAGATGGGAGCCATGTTTTAAAACAAATGTAATTTACTGAAGCTGCATCAATTTGCAGCTTTAACTCAAAGGCAGCAGATCTGGACTCACAGTGGAAAGAATAGACACAATTTTCTAATGGAAATGTCAAATTAATTGAATGATGGAGGTTATTAAAAGTTAATAACAAACATTAACACTATTAGGGAATCATCCATTCACCTGGAGAATCCAGATGAAAGAGATCTGTGTCCATGGGAATAGAATCACAGGAGTACAAGTTCAGATTTAAAACAAAAGCTATCCCAATGTGGAGGAACACAATCTTAGCCACAGCTTCCTTGTGCAAAAAATATGATCCTGGGATTCTGCCCTAAGATCATTGTTTGAATTCTTTGTGTATAAATGAAGAAGAAAGACAAAGGCTGAGGCTTCTTTGGCAAGACATGGTTGATAACTCTGTCCCACCGTGTGGCCAAAGCTTTTCTTGGGCAGGGCCTGGGTCTGTGCTGGCCCAAAACATGTGGCACTGCAAGAGTAAGACTTGTGTTCTGACAATGAAAATGAAATTGTGCATTATAATAGCTCAGGTTAATTCCTATAATTCCTCCCAGGACTATGTCAGGATAGTATTAAGAAGCAACTTCCTAATTAAGAATAATACAGAAGGCATTTAAAATTTGCATGGAGGATGGAATTTGTAAGTGAGTTTCTGTGCTATCATTTTTTGTCTCATCAGAATAGTCATGTAGGTGATTTAGTAACCCAGGGGTTACAGAAGCCTGGATGCATTGATATGCTGGTTAGAAAGCTAAGTGACAAAGATTTTATTTGGAAATCCTCAAGGGAATGTGTAACTCACAAAAAAAAAGGATTCAAACCAATGCTTCAAGTTGGAAATGTGTCAGGAAAAGGGCAGGTTTGGTGTGGAGCTAGAAGTGGGGAAAGGATATGTGTTATCCTGATGGATGGATGGATGGATGGATGGATGGCTGGCTGGCTGGCTGGCTGGCTGGCTGGGCTGGCTGGCTGGCTATTGGACCACCTAAGGCACAGATGAGAGAGTGGAGGATAAGGAATGTGGAGTAAAGAACTGGACTGATGCAAAGAGGACATAAAAGAACCAGGGGAGACTGAGAACAATGCAGGTAGGTGTTGTGGTGAGCTTCAGAAAAAGAAGGAAGATTATTGCTAGAGAAGGAAAAGAGCTGTTAGAGCATAGAGCACATTTCCAAAGAAAGGGAGAACAGTAAGGTATTCACCAGCTTTTTGGGTAAATCGGGAGGAGACAGGGAGATTGCAGAAAATCACATATTTAGATATGAAAGCTGTGCACTGGGATTTGCATTCAATTCTTCTCAGATCTTACAAGCTAGAATTACCTCCTATCACTGCAGGTTTGCCAAACTATAAAAGCAATGAGAAAAGATGGTGGTGGGGGAGACTGCAGTTTTCCTTCTTTGGAGACCATGACAGCCTAAGTATTAGCCAGAGTCATCCAGCAGATGAGAAAGGTGGATGCCTCTATTTGACAGGGTTGCTTTGGAAACCTGGATTTAAATGAAAATAATTTCAACTACCCATGCTCATTCAGTCCTAGGAAAGAGATGGACTGGACTTACACAAAGCCCTACCTCTACAATTTTTGTGTTTAACTTGCTCTGTGAGCACAGGAAAGGGCAACTAACGTCTCCAAGCAATCAGTAGGATTGCAAATGGCAAGTTCAAGGAAAAGGAGCACAGTTCAAGGGATTCACAGTTAGATTTTGTAACTTAATCTAATATGTGAGAAACTACTTGGGTCTAATAGGACATTTTAATTTTGGAAACCATTACACGTCATGGACTCAGGCTTGAAAGAGCAGCCGGTCTGCAAGGTCTGTGACAAACTCATTCAGACTTGACCTATGCTGGCTTCTCAGGCAAGGGATGAATAATCCATAAAGAATTAAAATCATTTTTTGGCTCTGAACGAAAGCAGCAATGTCCCAGTCAGTCCAGGGCAGTGAGTGGAACACAATTCATATGTTTCAGACACTTAAAGCATAGGAGTCAAAAGCGTTAACCTGCTGAAAACCTTGGCAGGGAGTGCTGCAAGGAGCTGCCTTCAAAGCACCATAAATCTGCAAAGCGTCTGAAGTACCCCACAATTGCCTCTGTTGTTTATTTAACTAACACTTAGCTGTAGTATTACAAGATATTCTATGTATACTCCAAACCATCAGAGCTATTTAGTGGGGATTCCTTTTCAGCACTCTGCAGCTCTGTCCCATTAGCTCACCAGAGATTTTTATTGGATGCTGTCCAGAGGTTCAGCATTAGTGTCATAAGCGCTGTGATGACAGAGGTTGCCCCGACAGCAGCATCCATTGCAGGCAGCAGGAACAGCCAGCCCACACTCCCTGCCTGCATTTGGCCATGCCCTGAGGACAGCTGAGGGGGGTTTGCAGCCCAAGGGGGTGACACTGTGTTATCCCCTGAAGTTCAGCCCATGCCTTGTGTGCAGTCGGAGCCAGGAGATCTGCTGCTGCCTTACATCACCTGTAAGGTCCCTTCCAACCCAACCCAACCCACTCTGTGATTATTTCTGATTTTTTAAAAATGCCCAGAAGCTCCACTGAACAAGCTGTAGGAGTTCCTGCCCTGGTCAGCCTAAAGAGATGAGCTGAACAAAGTGGTGATTCAGGTTTCTGTTGCAGATGGGGAGCTGAGGCCTGGGGAAATCAAAGGAACTGTGCTGTCAGGGAGCAAGGCACTTATTGGAACTGCTCTCCAAACTTGTCCTACCTCTGCCTCAGCCACAGCTCTGTTGATTCCCCAGTAATGCTCTTGCGGGGTGTTCATGGACTTGCGCATAAAAAAGTTATTAGGTTCCTGCAGCAAATGTTCTTTGGCAATTAAAGCACTAAAGACCTAAATTTTTGTTCTCCTCTCTGTGAGCAGAAACTCTTGGAGCATCAATACAGTCACTTAAAGCTACACAAACATTCATCTATGGTTCCTGGTGGCTTACCTGACTCATTCCACCTGGAAGTACGTGACTAGCTTATCACACTCCTTGTTCTTGGAATGGGGTTTCCTAAATCCATCGACCGTGTGGCTTCTGTGGCACCATGTCACACCGTGTGATCAATTGGACTGCTGGTAGTAGCAGAGACTGTTACATCTCAGGGCAGCACCCTGATCTGGGGGCTGTAAAATCTTTTTTAACAGTTCTGAATTTATTTTTCTTTGCATCCAAGTAGAATGCTAGAAGAGGTAAGATTCAAAAAGGCCTATCCCAGGATAATTATTTTCCCAGGAACAGTTTGTTCACTGTCACTGCGGGACAGCAGAGCAGGAGCAGGGTTACAGATGCTCTTCTCCCTGCGAAGGGAGTGCCATAAACAGTTAAAGACCAGGGACTATTCTGGTCTGATTTACTCTTGTTCTGCTTCTCTAAGTTTAATTCTAATATTGAATCAAAGGCATTTTGTGTTACAGAAAACTCATTGCCTACCGAGCTCATCTGCTCCGTGAGTACACCCAAAGACAAAAGGGTCCAGGCACAGAGAGGTTTATTTTAAGCAACTGAGTTTCACCTACGCCTGTCACTGAGTAATTGTTACACCTACTGCAGCTCCCCTCTCAAAAAAAAAAAAAAAAAAAAAAAACCTCACAGAAGAAAGTTTAAGAAAACACTATATAAGCTTTGTAAAACATAAAGGTTTCATTTTACGTATAGAACTCCATGGGTAAGTGAGCCAGCTAACCTCTACAATAGATTTATGCCAGCAGCATTTTCTGGCATGGGACTCCAAGGGCATAAAAGTCAGGATTTCACAGTAGTATAAGGCTAATGATTAAAGTATGTGTGATGGTAGTCACAGTAACAGCCCTGAACAGGGAAGCACCCACCTTTCTCTTAGGTGTTCTGACAGGCTGATATTAAAGACCTGCAAGTGTCAGAAGATGTAGGAAATCAGCTGGCCTCTGTGACAGATTTTACAGCACAGTGTTTGTGCTGTCAAGGCAGTGAATATGACAACCCCAGGACTGACAGTAATAGGAATGTTTAGTTAAGGGAACAGTCGAACAGAGATGCCACTGTTGACAATAACATGCTTATGTTAAAGGGAGACTCTTGGAGCTTTTACTTGGAGAAGATTTTATTAAGCCCAGCTTTCTACTTCTGGGTTTTTGTTTTGTTGTCAGAGTCTTCCTGTCTGTCTGGTTTTACTGCCATGGTGAAACACTATTTAGTTGTAATGTGGAAGAAAGATAAAAGTCACTCTGCAACACTGTTTCACTTGTATTATCATGATAGTGTAGGCAACATCTGAAGGCTGCACTGATTAAGATTTAAAATCTCCAAGTTTTTTAATCCTAGAGGTTTTATAAACAGACCCAAAAAAAAAAAAAAAGACAACAACTACTTAAGAGTTGGGAACAACTACTTAAGAGTTGGGAGAGCTGAAGTTTGAGATTAAGGATGGCATTGAGCTCGACCTATTTGACTACCCAAAAATGAGATCGTTTGTTCAAGCTAGCCATGGAGTGAACAGAGAGTGGGGATATGCAGGGCACATTTTATCCCACTCGTCTCTTTCCAGTCACCAGAGAAGATGCCCAGACAGCTAGAACAGATGGGACACAGCATAGTCAGGAGGGGAACCTCAGGCTAAGCTGGAGGCACGCACAGCACAAGCCAAGCCTGGCTTTCCCAGCCACCTCAGCAGGGCTTTAACTCACCCCACATGAGCCTCCCTCTCCCTCCTAGCAAAGGACTTGGCTTAACAGAAACCAGAATCCACATGTATTAGATCATCCTCTAAGCTTGAAATAATAATGCTAACAAGAAACTAGCTTTAAGGACAAAACAGAAGTGCTTCCTGAATTTATTTGCTCGAAAAGACTGATGAGTGAAAAAAGCATTAGGCATCCACAGTATTTAGCCAGAGCTGCTCTGGTCTGGGCTTATAAGGACACTGAACCTCTCTTATTCAGTATATTCAGAGGTAAGACACTTAAGCAGAACATTGTGTGGCAAAGCAAAGTAAGTATTACTTTTCCTCAAAAGTGCTCTTTCTCTGAAGCAGTAGTTTTCATGACTCCTGCTTGAAGTCTGGAAGTAAACTGAAGTTTGGTTTCTAGGTCTGTGTCCACCTCCATCTCAGGCTTTGATGACCTGCAGTGGTTATTAGCTGTGGTGTAAGAATGAGCTCTGGGGGTCAAAAAATTTGTATAAAAAAAAAGAAAGTGCTAATTACAGTCCATCCCAATAAGCTTAGAAATATAGCAGAGACAAGTCCATTATCTCAGAGTTAATAGGGTTAAAAAATGTTGACAATGCACACGATCTGCTTTGCTATCGAACGCTACTGAAATTATGGATTGTTGCCACAGCATGAGAGTTGCACCAAATGATTAAGACTTGGGTTTAATGGAGGTCATTGCCTATGTAAGTCTGCCTTTCGATGGTATTTAAGCCCCTGGATGAATTCAGGTGACTAGGTGCATTTGCAGATGCTCTGGTTTACATGTCTGCCAGCAGTGCAAATTAGGGAATTTCCTTTGAAAATGTCTCTGAGGTGCCTGTTTGGAAGTTCTGCGTGGGATTTAGTGTCACCCTACCCGAGCTGTCTGAGGAGGTCCCTCTGTAGTCAGTACACAGAGTCACTGCTGTCTCAGAGAGGAGAGTTTTCCTCCCTGGCAGCTGCAGAAGGAGCCTGGATGAACTGAATCCACTGTGGAATGGCAAGGTCAGATGAGATGAATCCTACTCCTTGTCAAAAAGCGATTACACATCTGGTCATTCCCTTAGAGTTAATGGAAAGGATGATACATATGCTGTCCAAGGGAAAAATAAATCAGTGTTCACATCCTGGTCTCATCCTCTGTAACGCAAGCATATCCATCTTATTGCTTGAGAAGGGAAGGTGGATCAGGGAGGCTTTAACTGAATGACTGCAGGCGTCTCAAAGTGGGGAAAGGAGGAGGAACAGAGCATTAAAACAAGGGTTATCTTCTATTCTCTGAATGCTTTTAAAACGGTGTTTCCATTAGGCAGAGCTATGTTCCTGCATACCTGGAATTTTTCATCTCTATTTTATAAACTCTTCAATTTCACTGAATTCTTAAAAATGGGACACATCAATGCCTAAAACACATACAGCTGCAGTCAAGTAGGAAGTTCAGAGGAAAACATGTTTTTGCACCCAAATCTGTATTCAGGCACCTCACTTGTAGCAGTTCGTGGTGACAGAAATTTTGCTGTGACTATATTTTTCTCAGTTAATCCATCAGGAAGCATTCTTTTTCTCAATGAAAATTTTTATTTAACGTAAGTGCTACTCTTGAAACACCAAGAAAACAGCTAATGTGTTCTGGAGATAGTGTTACTTGTAGTACAGTCCTTGACATGCTGCTTCCAATATGTAAGTTTAATAGAAGAGAAAAGCCTGTTCTTCAGAACGAGATCTGAATGTGAACCGTAACCATGCTCCAGAGCATTCACCATCACATAAAAAGTCTTTCAGAAAGTTTCTTTGCAAGCAGAGCTTCAGCTTGGCAACTCCTGCAGATAATTTTATGGTGATTTATTCCTTTTTGAAGAGCATCAGATGATAGTGATCTTTCCTCTTTAGCTCTGTTGCTTTCTTAAAATGTGACATTTTTGTCATGTTGTTGCCCTGGGCAGCACAAGCACAACTGCAGCAGCAGCAGCACTGATGTCACCTTCTCTGGAGCTTCTCAGCCAACTTGTTCCTGCCCTGCTGGGGCTCCCAGCAGCTCCCTGTGGATGCAGTGGCACTCAACACCTCCCCCTTTTGTGGTGGTTTAAAAACCAAACGCTGCCTTTTGGGATTTTTGATTTCAGAGCAGCTTGGTGGGCCCGAGGTCCTGCACTTGGTAGCAATCCAAGGATTTTTGCCAAGATGGCTTGGTCCTCCCTCATCAGTTTTTTTCTCTAAGGTAGATTCCCTTGGAAACACAGACCTACACATGTGCCCACATACAGGTATTCTAAGTAACACTGAAAGCTAGACAAGTGCCTTCCTATTATATGCATAAAAATATCCTTCTTTGATAGACATTTTCATTTAAAAAAACCAGTCCTAGACAGAAGGTATTTTCCTTTTATTCTTAATATATTATTTTTTAATATATTCAACATGCATCATTAACACATCCATAAAGGTTTTGACATCTTGAACACTCTGCTCCAGAAGTTTCTGCTTTAATACTTTTTGCTTTGTTTTGAAACTACTTTAAAAATCCAAAATGCTACCAAAAAGGCCAACTAAAATGTAATATAAACAAGCTCAAGTCCAGCTGAAAGGGAGCTTTACAGTAATGGTCTGGGTCTAGAAATCCTTATAAAAGGGCTTTAAGTTCTTTTATATAAAGGATTTTCTTCTATCAGATAAATGCTTTCTTTGCTCTGAGTAACTTTCTGGTGATTTCTTGCTTGAAAAAGGATTTGTCGAGCTCTGAGATCTGTTTAAGCTCCGGGAATAATGCCCCTTCATCTAGGTCACAGTTCCACAGAGCAAGAAGTTAACAGAAGTCCTCTTTTTCCATTGGCCAAACATTACTCCACACCTTTACTCTTTGGAGGGAAGTGCATCAGGCCACATCCTGCTCCACACTAATTTATCAGCCAGGCCAAATCTCTACGTGCAGATTTTTAAAGATGTGAATTGAATTTCTGCTAGCACACTGCCTGGTTAATTTGAGGTTTTTCTGTGTTCCAGGGGAATCACTTTCCACCTTTGTAAATTTCCATTGAATAATTTTTCTGAGAAACTTCTCTGCACTGACTTTCCTGTTATTACCTTTTTATGATACTTGAGTCTAGGAAACCTGCACTGTATGGCCATAGTCAGCCTAAAAAGCTGCCTTTCTGTTTAAGAAGCCTGGCTGGTGGTGCCCTGCTAAAAGCCAAACAGAAGTGAGTTTGCTCATTCTAAAACCTTGTGCTGTAAGTCCTTGTTGCAGGAATGACTCTGTTTGTGATCCCGCCTCATTTGAGCACATGATTGCTCTGAGCTGAATGACTTCACATGCATAAGGTGAGTCACGAGCTTAAGTGCACTCTGAGATGAGCTAATTTTCCCTAATATAATTTGACAAATCTATGTCTATTTAAATACTTCTGAGAAAGGGAAAGAAAAGGAAAGTCAGTAGAGAGAATGACAAAATGATTTTATTTTGGTAACAGTGTATTAAACACCTGTATCAGCAGATTCTTGGATGTCTTCTCTCTTTCCCAGCTTGCATTTTGGTCTCCATTACTGAGAATATTTAGAGAATTGCTGCAAGTGAATTACAAACTGCTCAAGATTATTCTCCTATGCCCTCTTCCTTGAAAGATCTAAATGGAGTCCGAAGACAAAGGGAGGAGGGGGTCACCATTATTTCCATGAGAATATTTAGGAGGTTTTAATCACATTTGAGAATGGAGGACTTATAATAATGTCTAAAAAGTGCATTCCTAAGCAAAACATAGTGTACAAGAAATATCTATTATATTTATTGAAAGCTGTTTGTAGAAAAAAAAAATTGTCCACCATCTATCATGAGTTGAAATCAGTTGCCTGGTAAATAACATTCTACTCGGTGTGACAGTAATGAAGAATTTTATCTACAGCCACTGCAGTCATAGTTTGCAGCCCTTGTAAATATTCTATTTACTCTTATTTAGGCAAGCACATTAACTGTTAGCCAGATTCCTAAAGGGAGGGACTGGGTATTTTTACCTTTCATGCCTCACCTGAGAGGTGCCCATTTCCTAGGAGACTCCAGGCTGGGGGATCTTCATGACGATGCAAATGGTTGCAGCTCCAATAATGACAAAAGACCATAATTCAGAGGGAATGTAATCCATTAGGGGTGTGCAATTTATAACATTATAATTTAAAACATTATCCTTTTAAAAAGGGAACAGGAAAGAAAATCTGTTTGATGCAATGTGTTATGTAAGGAATTGGTAGCCTTTGGTAAGGTTCAAAAAAACCCACTTCTCTTAAAATACATTCCATTGACTAACAATCATGCGCCAAAATTAAGCTAAATTACATTCTGACTACTCTTGAACAGGGTTTAAAAGTTCTGAGTAATGACATTGGTTGAACCATTAATGTAAGTCCTTAAAATACAAGTAGTTTCTTGATACTTTCCACTTTGGGTCATCTTTCTTTGGAAAAAAACCCACACAACAAAACCAGATGCTGCTCTACATACATAGGAGAAATCAATGGATGGGATCAATATTCCCTCCACAGGTAATAAATGCTGAGAAGCATTTCTGTCTATCTAAATTGATCCTAGAGAATTCTTTAAATTGGTTCTGATGTGTATAAAAACCATTTCCCTATTGATCAAAGCTTTTCTTGCTTTCTTTCTTTGATATGTTATTTCATCTCTGCTATCAGGAATGGTTGCAGGCTTGTGTATGCTGTTATGATAAACAGAATTTCTTCAATCCATGCAAGATATCTTTTTTAATGAAACAAGAAATAACTGGGTTTGTCTTTGAAGGTGGATGCTTTGCTTACAGTTAGGCAGTGCAAGTAATTTTTAATTTGGGGAAGTTACACATCCAAGTTATTTGAAAGGAAGTCTAAAGTAACTGCTGTACTTTTACTAGAAGCCCAAATCCTGCTTCTCGACTACTCCGTTGGCTCTGAGAGGAAGAGCCTCTCTGCTGGTGCAGAGAGGAGAGGTTTTGATCTGTCACTGTCCTTGTTCTGCTCCATATGTGAGCAGAAATGTTCATCTAAGCTGCTGAGTCTTTCTAAAAAAGTTACTGGGAGAGAGCAAACAATACCAGTTATCAGTAAGAATGTCTCAGCCTGATGCTGTGGAGTTTGTGACTTTTGTTACAACACTGTTTTGTTAGCGTTTAAGCTGCTAGACTACTCCAGAAACATTAAGTACCGGCAGGCTGAAACAGAAATTTTCAGAGTATTCAATAATGGAACGTTACATAATTAGTAAATTAATTTGCCTGAAGAAAAGTTAAATGCTTTAATGGGCATTTAAAAGGGCTCACCAGTGAGGAGGGGTGGTGATTTGCTCCAAAGATGTCACAGTTTCCAGCTGTTTGGACATGTAAAGCAGTACCTAGTGGGGTCCTGGCAAGGCTTCACTCAAAATTCATTGAACAAAGAAGACAGTAATCATGGCTGTGATTTCTGTTAGGCTCCTATGAAATATAAATTGTCAAACTGTCTTTTGACATGTACAGGTTTTGTTCCTTTTACCCCAAGTAATTTGGAGCCATCAACCCAGCAAATTAATCTTGTCTAGTTCTGTCTTCTGAAGAAATGCAGTGACAAATTAGATTGCTTCAACATGCCTGCACTATTTTAAATTTATCCACCAGTTCAAATTAGGAGATGGATTTCATACTGTATTCACTGGAAGGCCTTTGGTTCCTTAGGATTTACACAGGGGCATAGGTATGCAAAGTTCCTTGCAGATGAGAAAAGGCAAGTTGCTTACTTACATCTAACACAACTGAGCTTCACTGAATGCAGTAACTTTGCTTTTATGTTCACATGTTTAGGTCATGTGTGGAGACTACAGCAATTTTTTTTTTTTTAATTCTTCCCCGCCCCCCCCCCCCCCCAGATTCCTACTTTTGGTACTTAATGGCTATGGCCTTTATCAAGCCCATAACTTTACGTACATTTGGAAAATGTGCAGGAACAGATTTCCATACAAGATAATTCATTTAAACTACCCCATTCTCCAGAGTTGAAGTAAAAAAAAAATACAATTAGTAAAATATTACTATCTCTGAGGTTCTAAATTATTTCAGGGCTCAGTTCTGGTCTCAAAATACTGTAGTGATACAGTTTTAGTAGCAGGAATAGTCCTTCTAGAAGGGCATGGATGATATTTATTGTTTTAAGTATGAATGTATTTCCAACCCAAACAACAGCACTGCATTTGTAATTAATCAATGCCTAAAACCAAGAGTGTTGCCAGTCCAGAGACAAGAAAGGAGCTTTTCTCCGTAGGACACTGGGACTGGAAACCTACAGCAGTACTTACCTCCAGTGCTGGGGAAAAAAGGGAGCTGAAAGTGCAGTGATTCCTCAGGGACAATTCAGTCTGGTCCAAGAAGAAAGGTGACTGTCCAGAGATTCCACATGCTGGCTGCCCTGGGTGAGGTGGGATTACAGATGAGCATTTTCATGGCAGCCCTGTGTTTCACCATCCCCTGGGGTGTACTTTGGGGTCTGGCTTGGCTCCACATTTCTCTGTGGTACTAAATGAGGTCCCCAGGGAAGGACAGAAGCCTGAGGTTTGCACATGGAGTAAGCACCATCAGCCAAGTACATTTCAGTGCACAAATAGGGGTTTTCTAGGCTAAGCTGCCATCCCTCTTAATGATTCCTTGCACAGAAGTTGTTTGTACCTTTAATTGGCTTTGCTACCTTTCTTTACCTTTTCCAACTCACTGCATCCTTTTTGAAGCAAGTGACCAGATGGTCAGAGCTTATGTTATTCCAAGGACATAATAGGGCTACATCAGAAAAATTAGTACTCGTGTTCTAGCAATGAGCAACAGCAAATCAGCTGTAATTAGTACAAAGGCTGCTACTGTAGGGTCTCTTTGTGGTGGCAGTGTGCTTTGTCATCACTCCTGTCTGCCAGGTTGAGGAAGAAGGCTGAGCTCAGGACTGGCGTTGGGCCAGCCAGAGCAAAGCTTCACTTCAGCTCCCCACGTTGCCAAGTGCACCAACAGATCCAGTGCAGGTTCTGGAAGCCTTGTGAGCTGGAGACCTAGAGGCTGGGAGATCCAGAGGTCAGAATCTTGCAGGCTTTGCATCTTCTAAGCAGAATCTGTTCATTCCAATGCAAACCAGCCTAACTGCTGAGTTCAGTGAGTTTGCATAGACCAGCCCCACCTGACAGTTGGGTCAAAGGTATGAAGAACAACCTCTCTTCAGGCTTTTATCTTCCTCTACTGTTATATCAAAGTGCCTTTGTTAGTGACAAGTAAGTATCCTTCATTAAAATACAGCTTTGCATCACAATTATGTAGTAGTTTTTGTTTGCTTTCCTAATTGGAGAACATTTTGAAAGAGCAATAAAACACAATTTGTTCCCTCTTCCCAAAATGAAACATCTCCTTTTGGAAGGAAGGAGGGAGTAAATTTACATTATAATGAGCAAATTGTTATGAGCCCGTAGATCAGTGTTGACATAGAGGGTGACGGAAATGAGATGTTCTCATTTTGTGCATCTGCCTGTGCATCCTGCTGCTACTGAGCAAGGAAGTGGCTGTACTCATGGTCAACCATAGTAACACATCCTAACTCAGGGAAAATTCCTGTTAAATGAATCATTCTTCACCAGGGCTGCCTAGTGCACCTACACCCTTTCCCCAGCCAGTACTAGTGATGAAGGCACACTGCACCTCCGAGCTGGTTGGTTTTTATTGTCCCTCTATTTTCTCATTGTCTTTGTCATTTCCCAGTTCTATTGGAATACTGGCACGGGCTGACAGGATGAGTGCCATTGTTTTGTTCTGTTCAGGCACATGACTTACCTAGCAAAGCGTTTAGAAAAACGCAGGATTGGGCTCTGCCCCTGCCCTACTCAACCCAAGGAGTGAGAGAGCTGAAGCTTTTTCTCAGTTGTCACTCTGTCCTGTCCTTACTTTCTGGAAATGGACTGCAGCTGTCCAGACCTTTTCTCCTGCCTGTCCCTCTCTGTAACAACTGGGCTTATTACTGGTTTTGAGAAGCTGGAAGTGACATTAACCCCCTGCCCAGCTGTTGTGGTGTCAGGGCTGCAGGCGAAATGGCATTTGTTTGGCTCCTGGAGAACTCATCCAGCGATTGCCTGGAGAGTCTTGCTGCAAGTGCAATCCATATGCAATGCTTCTGTCAGCAAAGACTTGCTGAAGGAGAGTTTATAATAAATATTCACATCTGCTGCTTTGGACACTCTAATCCATCCTACAGATCTTTGCTGTGTCAGGCTTTGTTCTAGATGAAGAAGCCGGGTAGTTATAAAGGTTTGCAAATAGGGCATATTTATCATGGTTAGCTCTACTTCCTAGTTCCCTTTCTTGCACAAACAGCCATGACCACACTAAGCATAAGTTGTGGTTAAATATTCTCGGTGTATTTGTGAGCTGTTTTAGGCTACGTGTTTCCTTTGATAAATGGAGAAATGGAGCCATCAGATCTCCATGAGCAGAACAGAGAACATCATTGTTATGACCTAGTTTGAATGGAGGGACAATATATTCCCTGGATAAACTGTACATCACATAGGCATAACCAAAGCCCTAAATTGTTAAAACTGGGACAAATTCCTCCATGCTCATGTCTGTTGGGCAGTATGTTCCCACTGGCTACTTGGTGAATAACCTGAGTTACTAAAAGCAGCAAAATATCTCCTGTTTTTCTTAATCTTCCCCAAAATTATGACCTTGATGCCAGATTGACTTTGTCAGTGTCAATATTAATTATTCTGCTGCTGGTGATGTCTTTGCTTTCAGAGAGAAAATCTCGATACCTAAGAAGAGCTGTAATCGTTTGGAGGGTATATTGAGCTTGCTCCAAATAGAAAAAGGTGTTTGACCAAGATCACGACTGACAGTACAGTGATCCCGTTGTTGTTAGGGCCACATCAGCTTTGAAATGAATGCATTGATTTTTTTTTTTTTTTTTTTTTTTTTTTTTTTTGGTACGTGAAACTCATGATTATTATAGTTAATTTCTAAAGGAGAGAATCTTTATCTGGAGGCTGGGTAAGTAAGAGGCGCTTCAAACATATCACTTACTAGCTATTACCTCTGCTTTTATTTAAGCAGGAAGATAATAAGCTTATAAACACATTCTGCTTCCTTAAGAGCATGGAAAACTAAGTCCATTTGTTTTGCAAATAAGCACACGGGAACTGCGAACTCCTTAAAACCTTTTTTAGGATTTATTTTTTCTACTGTTAAACCTATACTATACTAAGGATTTAATTATCATTTTTTCCACAAGGATATAAGGGAGGAAAGCACTCAGTTCAGTTAGATGCCTGACCTTCTGGAGGTTCAGCTGCAAACCAGCATCTCCATGTCTTAGAGCAGTACAAGAAAAGCAGTGTCCAAAGCATGGTCTGATGTTAATACCTCCAGGTATTAGGAGATAGCAGTGTGGACTGCAGATGTTCTACTCCTCTGGTGCTCAGTCTGTGTGCCAGAATCTGGCCCTGAATAATTGTATCCAAATATAAGTGATTGTCCCACTCTGCTCTGCACTGCGGCATCCCCACCTCGAGCATTGTGTGCAGTTTTGGTCAGTGCAACATAAGAAAAATATTAAGCTATCAGAGCATCCAAAGGGCAACAAAGATGGTGAAGGGCTTTGAGGGGAAGCCATGTGAGGAGGGGCTGAGGGCAACTTGGTCTGTTTAGCTGGAGGAGACTGAGGGTAGACTCTGAAAGTTCCTTATGAGGGAAACAGCAGGGGCAGACACTGATCTCTTCTCTGAGGGGACCAGTGACAGGACCCAATGGAAGGGCTGAAGTTGTGTCAGGGGTGGTTCAGGAAAAGGTTCTTCCTCCAGAGGTGGTTGGGCACTGGCACAGGTTCCCCAGGGAATGGTCACAGCACCAAAACTGACATAGTTCAAGAGGCATTTGGACACTCTTGGGTGCATGGTGTGACTCTTGGGGTGTCCTGTGCAGGGCCAGAAGTTGGATGCAATGATCCTTGTGGGTCCCTTCCAACTCAGCAGATTCTGTGATTCTATCAAAATAGCCAGGCTATGTAAGGATAACATGAGGTTTCCAGACTGGCTTAATCGCTCCAAAGTCCAATCTCATTGTTATTGATCCATCCAACTTTCTGTTAATTTATCTCAGAAAACAGCAGTACACACGTGTGTCTTTAAAGCCACCCTCTCAAAACTTCCAGCACCGCTCTCTTGTGTAGCCTTTGCCAAGCTTGATGCCTTTGCTGTGTGTTTCAGGTGGCGTGGTGGCTCTGGCCAGCAGCGAGGGCTGTGTGAAGGTGCTGTGGCTGGCCACGGGCCAGCTGTCCATGCTGCGGGGCCCGGGGGTCGAGGTGCGCTGCGTGCGCTTCCACGGCCAGCAGCACCTGCTCTCCGCGGGCACCGACGGCAGGGTGTGCATCTGGAGCTGAGCGGCGACAGCGTGGCCTCCTTCGCCTTCCAGAACAGCGGCTCGACAGCAGCAGTGCGAGCTTATCGGTTCATAGCTCGTGTTTGCACTATTCGGGGAATAGCCGCCCAAATGTAGCATTATTTGGCATTTTATCCAAATAAACCACTCAGTTTCTCCCTCTTTCTGTTGACACCGTGTTTTCCCCAACACCAAGAATCTCTCTTTTGGTGGTTTCTGGAGAAACAGCTTTACAATGACGCCTAATGCCAGCGCAGCCGAATTGCAAGGAGATTGATTTTTAATGTAGCGCAGCACGAGCCACAGCAGCCGGGGCGCCCCTGCCCCGGATCAGCCCCTGTAGGAAGGAGGATGAGGCGAAGTTTCCACAATGCAGACATGGGGGATGTGTTCCCCGGCACCGCCGGGGCGGCGGCGATGAGCCGGAGCTGGAGAGCGCCGAGGGGCTGAGGGAGCCGGGCTGAGGGGAGCTGGGCTGAGGGGAGCTGGGCTGAGGGGAGCCCCAGCCGGTGGATCTGAGGGGAGCAGGGCCGAGGGGAGCAGGGCTGGGAGGCCACGGGGGGGGTGGGGGGGGGGGGGGGAGGGGAGCCGGGCTGCCGGGAGCCCCAGCTACAGGATCTGAGGGGAGCAGGGCTGAGGGGAGCCGGACTGAGGGGAGCTCCAGCCAGTGGATCTGAGGGGAGCCGGGCTGAAGGGAACCCCAGACAGTGGATCTGAGGGGAGCTGGGCTGAGGGGAGACGGACTGAGGGGAGCTGAGCTGAGGGGAGCTCCAGCCAGTGGA
The DNA here is from genome assembly GCA_024500445.1 of Entomyzon cyanotis. Classification (NCBI taxonomy): domain Eukaryota; kingdom Metazoa; phylum Chordata; class Aves; order Passeriformes; family Meliphagidae; genus Entomyzon; species Entomyzon cyanotis. The sequence continues at coordinate 25,276,009 of JAKEPQ010001027.1, read as the reverse complement.
TCTGAGGGGAGCCAGCGGATCCGAACGGGGAGCGGGGCCGAGAAGAGCCGGGCTGAGGGAGCTCCAGCCGGTAGATCTGAGAGGAAGCAGGCTGCCGGGAGCCGGGCTGCCGGGAGCTCCAGCCGGGCGATCTGAGGGGCACCGCTGGATCTGAGCGGAGCCGTCGCCCCAGCCGGCGGCAGGCGGGGCAGCGGCCAGGGCGGGAGCGCCCCGCCCCTGCATTATTTTTTGGGTTCCCCCCCACACCCGGCTCTTCTCTCTTATTTTTTTTTACCACCATCTCCCCCCCCAAAAAAATTAATCCTAATACGGGCAGGCAGGGAGCGCGGAGCTGCGCGGCGCGGCATGGCCGGCGGCCGGGCCGGGGAGTCCCCGGAGGGGCGCGGGGGCTGCCCGCCCGCCGGGCGCGGGGCTCCTCCGCCCGCCCTGCCCCGCCTGCCTCCCGCCTAGCCCGCCTCGCTCCCCCCTTCCCCCGCCGAGCCGAAGCTGGAGCCGCCGGAGATCCGCCGGGCACAGGGAGGGGAGAGCGATGGGTTGTTTTCTCTCCCCCGCCCGCCCCGAGACCTGAGGAGATGCATCCCAAGTTCGCCGCGATGACTCTGCTGCTGGCACCGGGGTTTCTCCGCGGCGTCGCAGCCGCCGGACCGCCTGAATCCTGCAACCTCTGAATGCTCGGCGCCGGGTTAGAGCTCAGCTCATGCTGTGGTTGCTGGGCTGCCGCGCTCCCGTGTTTTGCGATGGGAGGTGCAGGAAAAGGGATTGTCCGTGAGTCGACACCGAAGACGTGATTAGGAGGAACTGCTTTCACTAATCTGTTTCTAACCTTTCAGTCCATGTTGGCCTGTGACCCCTCTCAGCTTTCACATCCAGCCTGAGCAGGTAGGTGTGAATTATTCGCTTGGGGTGAGGGAAGGCGGATTGAAACGTTTCAGAGACTTACCTGCGATCCTGGCCTCTCTCGGGATGAGAAAAGATGAGAAAGTTCGAGCTGTAAACTAATTCTGAGCCAAACAGCATTTGTTTACTTGTTGAAATGTGTCCGTGCAAGACGTCTGCAGTCTGATTTCCAGGATCAAGCCGAGTGCCTGTGAGTTGCTGTGGGACATCTCAGCTGCTGTAGCAAAATATAGTGCTCTTATTTATGATCTGGGCAGAACTTTTATGTACATATACACACACACACACACACACACACACACACTTTGTTTTGAGAGCTTCCTCATCAAACTCCAACAGATTCTCTCAATTGTTTCACGTTTCCTCAGATCTGAATTACTTCGTTTGCTTGCCTTTTTTTTTTCTTCCCCTAAATGCTCACAAATCTGCAATGTTGCAACCTACCTGTAGCGTTAGGTGGGGAGATTCTCTGCTCTCTAGATATGTAAAGCAGCCGAATCTGCATGAATCGCTGGATTTCCAAACAGCATGTTACAGCAGATACTGCTGATAGGAGTAACAAGAGGGTGCATAGTCCTTGTGATGGAAACACAGCTAGTACTTCAATTAAGAAGATATCTTTTCGAATTTGATAAAGCTTGTGTAATATCCGGTGTCTCCCTCTGTTGTGGCTTCGGAAAAACTGCTTTGTCAACAGGATGCCTTAGCTGCTTCCCTGGGATTAAATCTTTCTCCTCCTGCTGCTGCTTTTTTTGCTTCAGTTAGAGGAGAATTAATTGCTGAACATCTGCAGTCCACCAAAAATGCCAGTATATAAAAAATGTCTCCCCGAGGGGTGGAGGAGCGTACGTGTTTGCCTCTGTGTGTAGGTTAATGCATGTTTGCGTAGACTCCGTGTGCCTGTGTGTGCATGCTCTGGGAATGGAGGAAAAGAAGGGATGACACACGCACCCCAACAGTCCTTTTTTTTTTGGTTTGTGCCAGGATCTACCTCCGTAGTTCTGCAGTCCGTATAATGCTGATATTTCATCTCATTTAAAAGTTTCCTGTAATACTTTGGCCAGATCTCTTAAGAGAGGTCAGAAACCAGTTTGCTGCCAGGCTTGCACTGGCTGTTGGCTGGTGCGGGGGCAGGTTGGTGGCAGTGATGTGGCACTGTGGGCAGCCAGAAGTGCTCCCAGGGCTCGGGCACAGAGCCCTGGCCTGGCGCTGGCTCTGCCGGGGGTCGCTCAAAGCCCCTCTCCCTCCCGGAGTCCATCCTCGCTCCACCACTCCAGCACAGCTCGCCACAGGTCGGGCCATGCTGCATTGCTCCCAAAGTTTTAGAAAGGCTCCAGCTTAATCAGGCAGACTCATTTCAGCAGCTCCATGCATTATGCAGGCATTTAACATCCTGCACTCCTCGTTTTTTGCTGGGAATTATTGAAATGCTGAATAATGGAGAAGGTGAATTGCATCTTTGCTTCTGTCGGGATTAAACGTACCTGCTGCAGGCTGGGTTGTGTTGTAGCCCAGGAAGTCCCTCTTCAGAAATGCTGTCAATAAGATTCTGCACTGTTCTACCTCTCACAGCCAAAGTTTAACCCAGCACCATCTTTCAGATCAGACACAGGTCTGACAACAGATTATGCTTAACTTGTTTTTCAGCACAGGTTTCCCACCTCAGTTTAATGAAGTGGCCTGTGCTCCATACATGGCACCAAGGGACAGTGGCCACCACAGGAGGTTTAGACCTTGCCTAAACTTGGCTTCAAACCCCTCCGAGCTGCCCATCACCATGCGATTTCAGGCAGCCGCTTTAATTCCTGGTGCATCCGAAAACTCAACTGCAAAAATGAGGAAAGTAAAAATTAGATGATTCTGTGAGTCGCCATTCCTTCAGAGATGTTTTGTGGGCATATGCTTCCAGGCATGTGTGTCTAAGTTAGATATGTCAGATGCTTTGTTCTCTTTAGCAATAATTGAGATAATTTAATTCAAATGAAACAGTGATAGTTATCTGTACAGTTTGAAAACTCAGATTTATTCTTTGGTGCTGGTTGAAGCTGTGACCTTTATAAGTCAATCTTCTTGAATTTTGAGTTCGTTCTCGTTTAAAACTGTTTGCTTTCAGACCACAACAGTCTCCCTATGGAAGCAGCTGTTTGTATCTGGCATTGAGGTCCCATGGAGAAGCTGACGAGGGGGATGGCTCTTCATATCCATGAAGCCTGGATACTTCTGTTTGTGCTCCCTGGTTTGGTCACTCCAGCTGCCATCAATCATGAAGACTACCCTGCTGATGAAGGGGACCAGACCTCCAGTAATGACAATCTGATCTTTGATGACTACCGGGGGAAGGGCTGTGTAGATGACAGTGGCTTTGTGTACAAACTGGGAGAACGTTTTTTCCCGGGGCATTCCAACTGTCCCTGTGTCTGTACTGAGGATGGACCTGTTTGTGATCAACCAGAATGCCCTAAAATCCACCCAAAGTGCACAAAAGTGGAACACAATGGATGCTGTCCAGAATGCAAAGAAGTGAAAAACTTTTGTGAATATCATGGGAAAAATTACAAAATCTTGGAGGAATTTAAGGTATGGAACCATTTTTCTTCAGTATTTAAATTAATATGCTTTAGGAATTGTATTTTTGCTGGGAGCTCTCAAAGGCAGTGTTACTCAGTATTTGCTTACTGCCATTGATGAATGCTGAAGTTGAAGACATTTTTAGCTGTGATGCAGATCTGGCTCATGTAGAAGCTATCTCATCCCCCCTGTGTGCACTCCCTGAGGGCCAGTGGTCAGTCAGAAGCCCCTGTGAGAATTGCCAGCCCTCTGCATCTGCCTCCTTTGCTCATAGCATGGATCATGCTGGGCTTCCAAGGGTGTGTAAACCAGTACTGAGCTTTTTAAGAGCCCTTTTTGCAATTTGGATAGCAAAAAATTGATGGCATGGTGCTGAGACTTGTTACTCATAACTGTATGAGCATGCAAATAAGTAGATGGTAAACTATTTAATTTTTTCATTTTAAATGTGCTAAGGCTGTGTAGAATGGAGAAGATGATCTCCTAGGCAGATGACCACCTCAAGTAATGAGAGGCATGGGGTTTCATGGTAATGATTGCGTTCATGTAAGGAATGTCATAAAGAAATCCTGAAATGTGTCTTAAAAATAAGAAAATATTTTCCAAAACCATTACACAACCTACAGCTCCCATTCTAATGAGTTTGATCATGTGCTTTCAATTCTGCTAAGGAAAACAGCATTTCACAATGAAGAACAGGGGCTGCAGAAGCTGTAGGTACACAAGTTTGTTCTTCAGGTCACGTGGCTTTAAGGAATGAACCTCCATAATTAACAGCAGCCTGTAACTCTTCATGGCTGTGTGTCTGATCTTATTATACACTTGACCAGTTTATTGTGTTTCCTGCAATGAAAATAGTTTCACACAGGTCTGTGTAATTCACCAGTTCTCGTTAACATAGATGGCAATTCCCTTTTTCACAGAAGCTATCATTTTCAGTGAAGGTAGCAGTTAGCAGTTCCTTTCTTCTATCACGTGTGGTATACATTCATCTTTGTCCATCTGGAGCTGCAGTCACTGAGTCTGGGCAAGACAGTTTAATGTCACAAACACAAGGTAAAGCAAATGTATGAGGAACATCTCCTTGAGGGTCACCCTGATCAACCTGCTTTGCTTTGCTGAGGGATGTGAAGATTCTGACCTTGTGAACTGCTCAGATAGCAGTTTCTTCTTGCCCTGGGAAGGCCTAGCCCAAGTTCATCCCATGATCACACTTCAGTGGTCCCACTTCGACTGCTGTGTTGTCAGGTGGTAAGATGTCATACCTAGGTGGTCAGGTTTTTATGTGAGAGGTATAAGGACTCTTTTTTAGGAAGCAGAAATTTGTATGCAAAATCCTTTTGCAGAGATTTCAGCGGGAGAGATAGATCTTGTCATTAAAGTATCTCTTGTGTGTGAATTAAGTAGAAAAGTGGTAATCACTTTTCCTGAAAGAAGTAATTTCATCCTGGTAACAGTTTAAACTCTAGGAAAAAATACAGGGGAGAAAGGCTATTGGAGAGAGTTAGGAGCCATCTGGTTCATTGCTTGTTGTATTCAAGTACTTGGGGTGTTGCACGGGGAGCAAAGTTTCTGTACCCTCTGAGAAGCACAGAGTAGATGGTGTCAGGCCACTCTCACACACAGTAATCTTCTGTCCAGGGCTAATGTGAGATCCTCCACACTTAATTTAGCTGACAGTCAAACTTTTGACCCAGACCTGTGTTTTGCTGAGAGCTCAATCTGTTGTGGAATAGGGCAGAAACCAATGCTTTGGAAATCTCTGTGTTTACCTAGAATAAACAGTGAATTGCTTTTTTCCTCAAAGTGCTGTGGGAGAGTCAGACAATGGAAGATCACTGCACTGGGGTGTTGGATGGGGGAAAAAGAAGTACCTGTGAACTGTGACTTTATAAAAGCTATAGGAAAGACAGAACTTCGAGATTCAGGAAGCTGCTGCTCTGAAGTCTTGATTTTATGAGGCACCCAAGCATTTTGCTGTTTATTTCAACAGGATAAAGATTTTACCTGCTATCTCTGCAGATGAAATCCCGAGCAGTTCATAGGTTTTACAGGCTCTGAGCTCTGCTCTTCCCTCATCATGTTGAATTTATAAGGTCTGCAAACTTTCTCACATTCATTCCACACACACTGAAGTCAAAGACGAGAGGCTGTTCTGACTCAAACCCAGGCTGCTTTCAGTGGAAACAGAGGCACTGTTTTATGTGGTCTCAGAACCCTTTCACCCACTTGATTTACTTTTGCTGGTATGTAGGTTCCAAATCGTCATCTATAGAAGTGCTTGTCACTGCTGAGTTTCAGCTGAAATTAGCCTCTATTTAAAAATCTTTTGCCAGTGTGTGTGTCTGTGTGTGTGTGCCAGGACTGACTCATCTTGTAGAAATTTCAGCTGCCTGATCTTTCACAAATTGGGATTAATTTTTTTTTCTTTTGGAATTTTTTTTTCTTAGGATATCAAAATCTATGAGAGGTTTCCAGTTGGGTGAATTTTCCTGTATTCTTTCTAGATTTTTTTCTTAGGTTTGAGGTGAGAAATCCAGATGTGATTTAGTCTTTTTTCTTACCACTGGCAGCAACTGTGATGCTCTCAGGGTGAAGGAGTAGTTACAAAGGCCCATTTCTTAAATATTTATCTTTCTTCTAGTGAACAGATCTTGTATATCTAATTTTTCGAGTCATAACAGTCATAAGCACAAAATACAAACATGACAACAAGCCATGTAGCCTAGACAGCTGTCCAAATATTTATACTTGTGCCCCTCAATCATTAACATGTACAACTGAAATGCTGAACTGAAGTTCAATTGTAAATCTAAACCCATTAAAAGTTTTTCTTGTATCCTTTTGTAAAATTCTGTGTCCCTGACAGATGGCTTAGTAACCCCATGTAGCATCTTCCTGAGTCTGTTATGGGTCCTGGGAGATATTGGTGGGTTTGGTGCCCCAGCTGCCCATACACAGCCTGCCTCACCCCCTGCTTTCAGGGGGACTTATCCCCAGCTTTGGCTGAGGCTGTGGTTCCACCTGGAAACCCCTGCAGAAAAGGCCAGCACAGTCTGTCTAATGTTAATCATGGTTTGATTCAAATGTGTCTAAAATATGGATTGATGCCCAGGGATCAGGATTTTGATACTTGGGGAGCAGGAGAAAAGGTGGGTCTGGTGGGTTTTTACTGGGATCCATCTCTCTCTTTCCCATCTTGTTTTCCACTTTTCTCTTTGTTTGACTCAAATGTGGACTCTCAGGTCCTCACTGGCCCCTCTCAGAGTAGGGGTGAGGGCAGCTGGGGTAGCTGCAGGGAAGGTGTGAAGAATGCTGCAAGTCTCAGGCTGTTTTCTCGAGAGGGGTCTGGCAGGGACTCTTGGGGTCACTTGTCAGCTGCTTTTCTCCCACGCATCATCCTTGTTTTGATTTCAGCCCTGGAGGTTAAGGTCTGAGTCCCAGGAGCTCTGCGCTCGCCTGTAGGAGCAGAGATCTTTCAGGGAGGTTGTTAACCCTCCCCTTTCATCTCAGAGAGAGAAAACAGGCAGGTAGAGATTGGGCTTGGTTGTTGTAAGTACACATGGTTGTGTTTTAAATGGATGTTCCCAGGCAGCAGCTGATGTAAAGTTAAGGAGACAGTGTTCTTCCAGCATGACGGATGTTCATTGGCAGCTGATGGAGAAATCCTGCAAATGTCAGGGAGGCAGCAGTTTCCCTGAGTGCTGATTAGTTTTTGCTCCCTTGCATGGCTCACTGACAGAAAAGCACACACCTGCCCACCTTTGAGAAATGGAATTACAGCGTGGTTAAGGTTTATTTGTAGCCACAGTGAGGAGCCACTGGAAGAGGATTGGCTTGTCAGTTTGGAAAGTCCATAACCAGCTCTGAGCTTCCTAGGTCTCTCATCACCCAGCAGAGGCACATCCAGAAAAACCTTCTGCAGACCTGTGGATATGTAGCAGAATGCCATTGCTGGGAGATGAATGGTCAGTTCACCAATCAAGAGATTGTCAAGCTGATCTCTTGAAATATTCTCCATTTCACATTGACAGGCAGGAATGACTCCCTGTCCCTGCAGGAGCGTGAGCACGGTGCCATCCTCCAAGGCAGTGGCAGAAATTTCCTATGCACAGACATTAAAATATCTGTGTTAGCCTGGCAGAATATGGTCTGAATTATCCTTTGGGTGTGAAGTCAAGGGGTTTTGGCCTTCCTGATGATGGTCAAGTAAGAAGAGCAGCTTCAACCTGCAGTTGTGAACTTGAGCTTGAAAAGCACTCTGGGCATTTTTTGGGTGCTTTTCACTTGTTGTCCTGCTTTCTGCCAAGCACCGAGCTGCAATTTCTTCTAGCCTTTGGCTCTGCCAGTGCTTGTCCTCTACTGCTGCCTTTATTTGCCTGCCCTTCCCACTGATTTCACTTCCTTGTCCTCTCGTCTTCCACCTTCACTCCTCCCAAACCTATCCTCACTGAAAAAGTCCCTAGATGATGCCCAAATATTTGTCCCTTGCATCATCACAAGTGTGGAGAGATGGGAGAACAACACTTGCCCTTTTTCTCCACACTGGAAGAAGAAACAACAAAAAATGCAGGAAAGATGAATTTTTTGCTTCTAGGGCAAAATCTCTGCTGACTTGAAAAGAACCAGGATTTCATTGCTAAAGTTCTACTTTATTTTTCTTTCCCCTGTTCCCTGCCACTATATCTTAAGTTCATTGCTTTGTTTTGTCCACAAATCACCTGTAATCCTTCAGTGGAGTTTTTTGTATCTTGCTGACTTTATGTCTTCTTGAACAGTGCTTTCTCTGCACAGTAGGGACACAGCTCTAGCAGGGTTCTTCAGGGTGTAATCAGAACCCAAAATATACAAGGGACTGTATAAGCACAGCATTATCACACACTAATTCTCATCTCATTATGGAAACCTTTACTTCACAATAGTGGCACCTCCTTCTCCTGTGTAAATGCTCTTTAAAATGTTTTATTAATGCAATTATCTGAATATGACTTAACAAAGCAAGGCCTCTCATCAAAAGGCACCCACAGACAGGTATGCAGCTGCTATCCCAGCATCTCACAGCCCCTGAAATACAGTGTGTCCATCCTGATGCTGGAGAGAAGGAGGCAGTGAAACCTAAAAGTGATTCCCCACCCCCAGAACTGTGCCAGAAATAGAAATTAAGTGGTGTAAACAACAGCCTTGCTCAGACCACCAGGTACCCAGCCTAGGAGTACAAACTTATCAAATATGAATGCAGCACTTGGGATGTTCCAGAGTGTTACTGATGGGGTGGTGCTGTTAGGTGAGAAACAAGAGTGTGGCAGCCCTGGGTGGGGAGGGCCAGCATGGGGGCCCCATTTTAATATTGGCATTTTTCTCTCCAAGATGTGTACAGCAGGTTCATTTTTCTCTCCAAGATGTGTGCAGCAGGTTTTTTTTTCTACTAGGACTCAAACAAGTGGGGCTTTTTCTTTTTTTTTTCTTTCCCTCCTTCTTCTTGTGTGTTCTGCAATTTCACATATGGCTAGAAAATCATAATACAAAAGAAATTTCAATAATATGCCTGTGCTTTAATAAAAGGAGCCATGAACAATGCCAGCTCTGAAGATAGCATACAGCCATTGAAATCAGACAGGGGAAACAGAACATCAGTCAGATGGAAAAGTATGATTTATTATCTCCCTTCTGGCAAAATTACAGTGACAATGTCTATGCAAAGGAATCTAAAATTACTGACTTACTGTATTTCTGTCATAATTTGTACCAAGAAAACATACTAAAATAGATAGGCCTGTCACATATTGATCTATAGTGAAACCTATTTTTAAAATTATGCTATGTACTTAGCTACTGATTCTGTAACATATATATCACATTATGCACAAATACATTATTACAATAGGTGAAAGAAGATGGGCTTTTTCAAGAATTTGGCTAAAAAAATCCATGGAATTTTTTCCTGGATCACAGTAATACTTGGGAGGCCCCAAAAGCTCACAGCTCAGTGGCACTGCGCCCCACACAAACTCTCTCAGAGCTCCCCATTGAAATGGGTGAGGCCCAAAACTTGAGCATTCCCACAATTCAAAAGAAGCAGGAATTGAGCCCAAGCCCCCTGTTTCAGTAACAGTGTGGCAGCACAATGCAGAACTTGGCCTGTTCGTGCAATCCCAAGGGATTGGTATTTTTCCAGTAAATATGACACAGGGATTAATGTGTGCCCAGCATTTGTACTGCCAGAGCTGTGGCTGGGCTTGCAGTTATTCACTCCAGGAAACAGCCCATCAGCTCTGCTTGCTTCCAGAGCAGGGGCTGTCCAGGGAGCTACTGAAAGAGAGGGTATATCTCTGCACAGCCAGAGGAGAAGCTCTGGCACTTTCCCTGCACTCCCTCCAGTTCTGATGGAGCCTTACTGTTAAGAAAATGGAATATGTAGTACATGCAGGTGTTACCAGCTCCTTCCAAGAGTGATAAAATCAAGTCTGAGGCTTTGTTATTGTGCCAGGCAATGCTCAGTGGGGCCAAGGAGAGAAATGCTCATCCCTTGGCCCTCCCAAGCTGTTTCTCTCTGTCACCCAGGGTGTTTCTGTGGGGCTGCTGAGTGGGAGGTCTTTGGGTCATCAGCTTAGGAAGAAGGATGTCATCCTTAGAAACATTTTAGTTTTAGAAGATTTTTTAGGAAACTATTTCCTACCAGAGCAAGAGGAAGTGCAAGTATGTGTTTGTTGCCACTGGAATGTGCTTTATGCAGAACTGTATTTGTTAAAAATAGCACTCAGTTAGCCAATTATTCTAGTTACTGTTCTAAAGACTGTAATTAGATAAGTTATGTAGTGACAATACTCAGTCTAGTTACAAAATAAGGATACGCGAGGCTTCCTTACTCTGTTCTGTGGTAATTTCAGAGGTAATTCTTCAGGAATTACAGCAAAATCAGTATGCTTGGAGAGGCAGTAGGGATTGAAACAGCTCCTGAAAGCAGGGAATCTCTCAGTCTGTTATCTTTGGTCATCCCAGTCACCAAAACCTTTCTGACTGAGGGTCAGCCCAGTGTGCTCCCTGTGTAAGCAGACCCCAGTGTGTTCTCTCATCACAGATAACCCATTCAAGCCCATTTTCAGTTCACATCCTTCCCAGCTTGTGCTCATAACCAAATGATGGCATTCCCTGAGGGACAGAAACCTTCCAGACTCTGTTGGCTCCTCTCCTAAGGGTTTAAGCATTGGAATCCAGCACTGGATGCAAGAGTGCAGACAGGATAATTTGGAGAATGCCTTCTTGTTGCCAGCTAGTAAAGAGCTGAAGGTTCTCTGCTGCTCTGAACTGCTGCTTCTCCCTGGATCCCAAGTGACCCACTGGGATTTTACACTGGTGTGAAGTTCACTACTGGAAGCGAGATACTTTTCTGTGGAGATTGCATGAATGTGTTATACCCACCTCCATAAGAGAAATTGAGTGTTTTATCAGTACATGGAGCTGGTCTCTCCACCTTCTCCCATCTCTCAGTGGGAACAAAGGAGGAACCAGTAGACTCAGGTGTAGGGAAAACACATGCAAAAGGGATCACCTTTCTGAAGATGTCCTTGGTTCCTTTCTCCCTGCTCCAGGAGGCTTTCTCCTAGGCAGGCTCCTTCATTGCAAGAGCCAACCAGGATGGAATGGAGAGCAGGAAGCTGCCAGCTGGGCTCACTTTCCCTGCTGACATTAAAAGGCGCTTAACAAATGTGAAGCACACTCAGACATTGTGTCTGTGTCCGAATGGGGCTGCACTTCACATGTTGGAGCCACAGTCCCATCTGTCATATCTGTAACCTTTCAGAAGGAGTCCCCTTCCCTGGGCACTGGGCATGTCTGACTTAAAAAACTATTGTAATCGAGTCATAAAAATTATCACCAAAGTAACAGAGAGCTCCAGTCCCCTCAGCCCCAGGGCAGGTGAGGTGCAGCTATTGTGAGGGATAAAATGATACATATATCAAAGCAAAGAGAGCGTTCTTACAGAAGAAGTGCAAAGTCATGTTTTTGCAGAAAGTTTTGCTACTGCTCTCAGGAGAGAAAAGCAACCACGAGACTGCAGATACACAGCTCTGGTGGAAAAGGGGCCAGGATTCAGCTCAAGGTTGTCTCTCTCTCATCAGCTAATGGAGGAGTCACTCTCGAGATCCAGACATGGTTCCAGGAGCCTTTTAACCTCATCAAATTGTGTGGCACAGAGCAAATCTGTAAGTACAAAGCTCCTCAAGCCATCACAATCCTGACTCATCAGTTGTGGGCCCAGGATGCCCAGGATGAGGCACATCTCCTGTGCCCCTCATCACCTTACTAATCTGTAGAGCTCCCCAGGAATGTCTACAACAGAATGGCAAGGTTAATGTTGTTTCTGGTTATGCACAGGCATGGCCTGGGAATGAGGGGAGAAGAGGAATACATGACTTGAGGGGGTTAGAGCATCCTTGTGCCTTTCCATCTCCAGAATCCAAGCCTGGTCGCCAGCATGCTGGAAAGACTCTAACATTAGTGATGTTAGTGTGTGTGTTAAGGGCTCCCTTAAAAAACAGGGTCTCAGCATCTGCTTCTACTGCTTCTTGGAAGCCAGGTCCTTGGTTTAGCCAATCTGCTGTGTGGTGCAAGCATTTTTCAATTTTTGGATGGCAAAATTCATTAGTAGTGCTAGTGCTCCATATAAGTAGGATACAGCTCCAATTTTTTCACTGCAGATAAATTATCTAATGACTTAGTAGTTTTTTCCTGTTGCAAAGTCATTTGCAACCTGATGGTGTTTTCAGTGAATGTACTTGTCTATAATTACTCCACAGATCGTTTATTTGAGCAACTTTCCACCTATGGAAAATCCAAGTGGTTATGGTTTCCGTAGTATAGTTGATACTGTATCTCCGCTAGCTGGTTGGGTGATTTTTATTTTATTAAGTGACAAGAATGAGAGAAATGTTTGCCCTTTGCACGTTTTTGTATTGGCACATGGGAAAGAGCCATTTACCAAATTTCTAACACAAATTAGATGGTTATTTATGCGCTGCTAATAGTGAAAACCAAGTGAGCAGCCCAAAAGAGAAGTGGGCAGGGTTCAGTCTCGCCTTCAGCTGGGACTTGTTCAAGCTTGTTCTCCACAAGTTTGGCATCTGCAGAATTTCTCAGCTGAAAGCTCTCTGAATTTTCCTGCAATCTTCCGCTAATCTGCCTGAGATCACAGGCAATTTCAATAACAATGAAAATGATTCTAATTTCTCCTCCAGGAGTATCACTGATGAATGCTATCCCAGTTCCTTTTTTATTCCTCTCCCTGGTTTATGACTTCCCACCTCAGCCAATGCAGAAGCCACTTTTGCCTCCAAATTGATTCATCAGGTCCTTTTAAACTTTCTTCCCTTTCTTGCTTCCTGCCAATAAATTCCCCACCTGAAACTGTAGCTACAGAAATCATTTCCATCAGAATTGCCGTTGTCCTTAGCATCATTAAAAGTTACAGCTCCTCTTAAGATCTAAGTGCCCAATTTGACAGACTTCACTCTGCATCACTCTGCTTTTCCTGCTGTTTTGTCTGCATTGAGCAGGATGCCATCAGTCCATCCTGTCTGAGGGAAGAGGCTGAATGGGATTATCTCTGTGAGTCTCTTGAAGACTAAAAGAGGGAGAGATTGACAGCAGTGATGGCTTTCAGTTTTCCTTTCCTTGGAGCCCAGCACTTGCAGGGGATGGGACACATCCAGACGTGTAGGCAGGAGGTGCCTGTGGATACAGCTCGTGGATCTGAATCTATGGCAGGGTGTAAAAAGGTGCCAGGTGAGATCCATTGCATCCCAAACCACCTTGGCATCCGCAGAAACACAGAGGATGGCACCTCCCTTTCAAGGGGTTGGCACTTCTTTTTCTAATGTGTTCTTGAAGGGGGAGAAAGCATTGCAACTCCATGTTCAGTAATAAAACTGCCATGAAAGGTATTTTTTCCCTTTGCAGTATCCCCTAGAAGAGGCACATCCTTACACACCACAGCCTTTTTGGTGTTTGAAGGAGGTGGGAGCTGACATGCCTGATTCTGGTTCACAGTGGTACCGAGAGTCCTGGCAACTCCTCTGCCTTTGCTCTGTTGCGATGACTCCTTGGGTTTCCCCAGAGCTCAGAAATCCAGCCCACTGGCTTAAATTTGTGCTTATACCCTTCCTCAAGTTCTAGTCAACCAAGCAAATTTCTCCAGTCATTCTGGCCATGTTGTAAATTCACCTGTTTGACTCTGGAAAACACCAATAGCAGCTGTAGTTAATTCAGTGGAAGTACTTTGATTGTCTTCCACTGACTTGGACAGCCCCTGCATGATGATCAGTAGGTCTATTGTAATACGATTAGATGGTTATAAACACTTACATGTGGCTTTTCTGTTTCTTTCCCCAAAAGAAAAGCCAAGAATTGCTGATACAATGGTTGCGAAGTCTGTAACTGTCTGGTAGGAGCTGTGTGTAATTGGGGAAGGTGTAATTGCTGTTGTGTGCCAGGCAGCATGAGAACGTGGTCCTTATGTACCACCTCATGGGATGTTGCCAAGGAGATTAGGTCTTCCAGTATGGGATTTTGGGGCATCCTTGTTCAAAATCCCTCTTCAGGCTTACTGCGGAGTATAGGAAAGAGGGGAAAGAGAGGAGCACAACAAATCCTGATAACTGGATCTTGGGCTTTGAGCAGCCTGGCTCCAGCAAAGATGCTAACCTTCTTCCATGAGGCTTAAAACCCAGGTACAAAGAAAATGCCACACTATTCAAGGCATTTTCTTGGAAAAGTGAGGAAAGGTCCAAAGTGTTAGGAAATAGCTGGGCTAAACATGCCTGGAGGAGCTGGTGTCTAAATTCATGGAGTGGAAAGTCTCCAGGAGTAACAGGGCTCTGTATAGTCAGCTTTAATGATACCAGATCCACTGGCTCTTGAAATACTCAGGTGCCACATAGCACTTCAGTCTTGGAAGGCTGCATGGAAAATGAGCATTTTCCCAGCTCCTGGAGGGGTATGAGCCTCAAACCCCACGTGTGAGTGAAGCCAGCTGGAAGAATCCCAACTGATCACAGGGAACTGCAGCCTTAGAACTTGGTCTGAGACCTCTCCTGAGCTGGGTGACTTGAAAACCAGTTAGCCTGGTGAGTGTGGCAGCAGAGCAAAAAGTGAGGGAAATGCTTCTCATTGATTGACAGAACAAACAGCTGAAGAAAAAGTATCAGTCAGATGCCATCTTCAGGGTGTTTAGTTTGTCTTAGGTAAATCACTTCCTTTTTGCTTCTCCAGAGCTGTTTGTGTCAGTCACTAAGTGACTGACAAGCAGACATGCAGAGAGCAAAATCCTGATTGCAGGCAGGCAAGAGGACGGCTGCAAAATGATGTTTCATAGATATATATGCTTCCTCCATTCATTGAAGAATAACACTCAGTGATGAGCTTTTGCAGGGCAATGTCCATGTTACAGGAAAACCTTACACATGTTTGAGACAGCAGAGAGGTGGCTTAGGTGCTGTAGTTGTGGGCAAGGCACGAGCTAAGGGAGAAATATGAAGATGAGGTTCAGTGAGTACTTGGGACAGGAGAATTCCTGTGACTAAATGAGATGACTGAGATGCTCCTTGCAGAAGCTTCTTGCAAGGTCTTGCCTAAAGTCTCGAAGTTTGGTGTGGTTGTACCAGTTGCCTTGGACTGAAAAAATGTTTGATTCAGATTTCTTCAGCTGTAGAAAAGCATAAGAGAGTAGATTTAAACATTGAGTTACAAATTCAGGTTTCCATTTTCTATTCTAAACCTCCCCCTTAGGTTTGGGAACAACCAGATTTATAGGCTGTTTTCTCAAGAACTGTTTGACCATCTGATCTCTCTGGCTGTCCATCGGTCCTTTTGGAGGACTTGAGGGCCTGCTGGAGCCCTCACAAACAGACCTCCCAGAGGTATGACATTTCTGTGGGTCTGGGAAACCTTGTAGCTGACTAAAGGACCCACTTGGTGCCCAGCCCTGTAAGAGGGGAGTAGCTCATCACTGAGGAGTAGCTGGATCATGTTAGCAGTCATAATTCCTGTGTGTGCTGGCATTTGCTTCCAAAAAGAGGGTGAAAGTGGTGGGGAGCTGGTGGGTATGGGTAGAGAGGAAAGATTAGGAGATAGGGCATCTGTATCCTGTTTGGCTTCCTGATTTCCCCTGCTCAGGGTGTATCTTGTTTTTCATTCTCCTTCCTTTGCTGCCTTTAACACGTGTTTGTTTATATCATCTATCAAGTTTATCATTATGTGCTCATGCACATAAAATCTTTATTAGCCGTGTGTATTCTCTATTCTCTGTTTTAATTTTCCTTCCTTCTTTCTTTGTTAACAAACTCTGCTGATTGCAGATGTTTCCCATTTGACAGCACCTGAGACTCAGGTTTTCCAGCCACACAACAGAACGAGTGCTGGCTCCTTCCTCCGCGTGTGTGCGGCAGCCATCCCACACAGAAGCAGGGATTGAACCTGCCCTCCCAGCCAAACCTGGCCTCACAGTCCTGCTTGAGATCAGTAGAACAGAAGAGAAATAGAAGTCAAGCTGTGATCTTTGGGTGCAGTTTATAAATGGGTGGTGTTGCTCTGGTCTTTCTGAAGCGACTGGCTGGAGGAGAGGGGCATCAGGGTCAGGGATGAGACTGAGAAGGTCCTTTGTGCTCTGTGTCCCATTTGATCTGCTGTTAAAAGCCCCTGAATGGGGGATAGATGTTGACCACACCTGCTTCCCATCAGCTTGGCTTGACTTGGCCCCTACGCTGACAAAAACACCCAAGAATGTATCACCCCAGTGGCTCTGAGGGTCAGTGCTCTCAGCCCTGTTAGCAGTGGAGATGGGGTAAAAAGAATGTCACTGCTTTGCGCTGGTTTGGCCAAGTCAAACTGCTCTACTGACTGATACCTTCTGCAGAAGGACCCAGTTTGGTCCTGACAGAGCCATTTCTGAAATCATACCTTGAGCAGTACAGGAGCATGGAATGCTGCAGATGTGTATCTGTGTTGTGACTGGACATCATGAGCACCCTTTCCTTTTGGGCAATGGTCAGAAGAATGTTTCTTCACCAACACCTCTTGAAATCCTGCCTAATAAATCTTTCCCTGGAGAGTTTTCTAAGAGATTATTCTGCCTTGGATGGGGGGATTGAATAAATTGTCACCTTTTGTGATATTAAGATTAAAGTAAAGGTACTTTAATCTTAACACTGTTTCTGGGATATCAGTTTAAGATACACAGATAAAGCATTCACACTGTCCATATGGGACAGTGTCCTGTCTCCTTCCTACTCCAGAAACCCCCTTTTTTTTTTCAGTAGCCTTCTTCAGTAGGGATGAGAGTTTCTTTTCTGGAACTGTTGTTTGAATTTCAGTGGCAACAAAAGTGTAAACCACCTCTCTTTCATGGCGGGTAAATCTTTAAGTCAGGAAACAACTTTGGGACATCTTTTACTGGTTCCCTGCTCTTCATTGGTTCCCAGTTTGCCGTTCTGCAGCTTGGTCTTCCTGCTGCCTGTACCAATAGATAGAGGAACTTTTTGGCCCATGGCCCATAATTGTTCCGCAAGACAGGTGGCACCAGGAAAGGTAGTAGCTCAGATGCAGAACCTGGAGACAACAGTTTCAAGATGCTCAATCAGTGTGCTTGGGGAAAAGTCCTCTCTGAAAGGGATTTGCAGATTGGATCCCAAAGGACATCCCATGGAGGAAAGTGCCAAGACATTAATAAACCAAGTGGCCAGGAGGGCTGGAATCCTCCATGGTAAGTGCCACTGGCAAGTGAGCAAAGTGGTCAGAGAGGAACATCGTGGTGGCAAAACCAAGGGGCTTAACCTCGATACAGCAGGGAGGAGGAGGTGGCAGAGAAAGGTCTGGCTCATGCCAAAGCAGCTTTTTCATTTGCTGGCTGCTCACTCCGTGTTCTGCCAGGGTTTGCTTTCCTTCTCTAATTGTGTGCAGCTCTTCCCGCTTGGAAAGCTGCTCTCACCATCAGGCAACATCCTGGTTTATTACAGTGTCATTTTCAGGTTACACCACCAACGCTGAGGCAGAAGATGTGTGTGTCATGTCTCATTTGCTCAGTCGCAGAGTCGTTCAGGGGCAGCTTCTGCTTGTGCTGATCATCTTTGAGCTGCACACTGGGCTGCAGCCCTGCAAAAGCATCACATATTTCTTGGCATTGCAGCCTCTGGAGTAGTGAGGATGAGTACAAGCCCTGGAGGAGACGTCAGTGAAAGCCTCCACAAATCACAAGATCTAGTTCTACTGCTCCATATAATTAGTGATTAAAATGAGTAAAAACAAAGCAGCAATTTTCTTATTGATCCCTCAGCAAATAGCTCTGTCTATTTTCTTCTGTATTGTTTCTTCTTATTAAATAGCCTTGAATAAGAAATGTCAGTCAAATGAATTTAGATTCCTGGTGCTTCAGACAGGAATCAAAGTGGGATTGAAAGAGGAACGATAATTAGAGAGAGGAATTCCACCTCCACACACTTCTTCCCTTGCTCAAGGAGTGCTGATTTTATCTAAATTGCCAAAGCCGTGAGCAAATGAGAGGTGATGGGAATTATAGACTGCAGATGCTGAGACAAAGCAAAGGAAGCTTTAATTAGTGCATTTTAAGGTAGAAGTGAATTTCCTGGGAATAAATTATTAGACTCAAGACATATGGAGCTTCTTAGAGGTGAACTGAAAAGCTTTCTACATGCCAGAACCAGGACTCACAGATTGCATGTGTCTTGTAGAAATGAGTGACACATCACTGGGGTCTGAAACACATCAGGGTGAATCCTTCGTTCTTTGCATCTCACTTTATTTTTCAATATTGAGGAATTCCCACAGCTGCAGATTCCCATAAAGCAGAACTTTTCCCCAATACCCACATTTACTTGTTCAAATGTTGGTGATGGATGCTGAGAAATGGAGAGTTACATATTGAACCTACTGGTACTGAAAGGAAGTTATTTTCCTTTCAATTCTCCTCTTACTCTCCTTTCTTAACTCTGTTGCTATGCTTTCATGACACTTGCACACACATAAGTCACTGGGAACCTTAAAACACTGACCTTCCTATTTCTTCAACAGATTTTCACAGCTTTTTAAAGGTTGAGACATTAACAACTCTGTGCAGTTTGGCGGTGGATAGAGATTCCTGGCCAAATTGATGGTGTTGAAACAAAACCATTTAGCTCTGGTGCTTTAATCCAGAATTCCCTGACTCAGCAGAATTACTCAGTCTCTTAATTATTTACACATCTTGTGTGAGCCTGTTGCTCACAAACCTTGTTGAAGCAAGCAGGAGAGGGACCAGGTTATGTCGCTGTTGAGCGGCTAGCTGAGGAATGACCAAGTTTTCAGACAAGGAAAGAGAGGAGAAGGGAACTTTATTGTTTTGAATTCCATATATATAGAGTTTACAGAAGTGCCCCAGATTGGTCAGCCCGAGACCTCCCCCTAGGCCCAATTGGCCAAGCCCGAACTGACCCAATCTGGAGAAGTTGTTTGCAAAACATCTAAACTTTATCTTGTTTATGAAATATAGCAAAATGTTCCCACGGGAAGAACCTGTGCTAGCCACAAGGTTGAGATCTCATGGTTGTGTTAGGGGAGTCCTCACAGACCCCTGATGCAGGTGCTGCACAAACACAATAAAATGGGTTTGCCCCTCCAAAAGCAACACAGTTCTCCTCTGCCCTGAAAAGTGGGAATGAAAACACCTCGGGAGGCAGGGGGATGGACAGGCCACCCCAGCAGCACCTTCCCAGCAGTTTGGGGGTGGCTGGCAGTGGTGGTCCACATGAGACATGGGTATGGCCTAGACCATCAGCCTGTCCTCCCTTCCTGGGATGAGCCACCACTCGTGACCTTCCACAAATCCTGCTCTTCTTCTGGCCAGATGTGTGAGATAAACAGATGGGTGGAGCAAGGTACAACC
Organism: Entomyzon cyanotis; assembly: GCA_024500445.1. Lineage (NCBI taxonomy): Eukaryota > Metazoa > Chordata > Aves > Passeriformes > Meliphagidae > Entomyzon > Entomyzon cyanotis. Next base: position 25,256,613 of record JAKEPQ010001027.1, on the reverse strand, counting down.
TAGTGGCTTCAGCTCAGTATTTTTTTTGGCAAGGAGACCTGAGGTCATAAAAGACCCCACACTCCATGTGGGGAAACAAGGCTGACGCTCGCTGGTTTTTCTGATGTTGTGGTTGCCTGTTTCAGCTGTTGCTCTTTTGTGCCAGAGGTTAACTTGTCTCACCCATGATGAACGACTCAGTCAAGGGGTATTGAACGCTGATGTGTTTATCTGGTGGCAAGAGGGGAATGTTGCAAACTTGTGAGCTGCGGGAGGCAATGGGCTAATTTGAGATTTGTTCCTAGCCCTCGCCATGCGAATGGTGTCGCTGCGAGCCCAGCAATGAAGTTCACTGTGTTGTAGCAGACTGCGCAGTCCCCGAGTGTGTCAACCCAGTCTATGAACCAGAGCAGTGTTGTCCTGTCTGCAAAAATGGTAAGAAAGAACCGTGTTGGCTTTAACAGAGATATAAAGGAAACATTTTATTGAAATGCTGTTACTGAGGTTTGCTTCCATCAGCACAGGCTGGAGTTGGGGCTGGACCATCTCCTGTTGCTTCAGTTGTGGGGTGAAAATTAAAGTTGCCCTTCCTGGCCTTTGTCTTCTCCTTGAAGCAGATGGAATGGCCAACTTGGCAGAGGTTTTATAGGATTGAGTCCTGTTATCAGTGATTGTTGTTTCATGTCTCTGCTCTTTTCTCAAAATTAGTCTAACAGAGAATCAAATATATGAGAAAAAAGAGAGTATTTGTCCTTAAATTAAGAAACTAATGGTTATTTTCTAAGGCCGAGGGAAGACTCACCAAAACCAATGGCAGAACTTTTCCCATGGCCAGTAAGACACCCACCAAGCCCAGAACATCATTAGTTGGGTACTGGAGTCTGTGTGTCGAGCTGGCCCTCACTGTCGTGCTGAGGTGATTTCATCAATTGGAGTCTGATTCATCAATACTTTCAAGAAATGTTTTGAAGTGACTGAAAGTACCTCTTTGGAAAATAAATCTGTTTCCAAAAAGGTCTCCCCGGTCTTGTACCACAGCCTGTACTCACATACAGCTCTGAAAAAGCGCTCTTCTCCTGATGTAGATGTGAAGACAGATTAAAAGGTAAGGTAGCTGCACATAAACCTCTTCACAGCTTTCTAAACATGTAAGAAATGGCTACTTGGATTCATCTCCTCGTGTTTAGAATTCACTATCCATATATATTTGCTCTTACATACATCACTGCTGCTGGATAAGAGTAATGGTAGCTTTTGTACCTAAATGAAAATGTTTGCAAAGAAATAACATTTTCAACACATTTTCTGCTCTTTAAGACAGAGAAAAGGCAAAGAGTTGCAAATGCAAAATATTTTTACTGAAGGACCTGGAAAAATTAAAAAGGGTCTGGAAAATTATGCTAAAAGTACTGCTTGAAATCTTGAGGTTTGTATCTGTATTTTTGTTCCAAAATATTTTTTCAGATTTTCATTGAGTTTCTTGTTTCTGTCAGAAAGCAGAAAATGTCCATAGGAGATCTCACTGGTTTGTTTTTATTGATGAAGTTCAGAGAAGAGGTTTGTAACCCAGCTCTGTACAGCCCGCTGTGTTTGGGTGTGAGGTTTCCCATCACACTCACCAAGATCAGTGCCTGGGTTGGTGACTCGGGGGTGCCACGGGCTGTCACCATGCCTGTCACCATGCCTGTCACCAAGCTCAGACTCATTCACACCCAGCAAACACCTCTGGGGCGAGTTTGGCCTCTGTGTTCCCATCACGTGTAGGGCACCATCCCCAGTCCCCTCATTTCCAGGGGCAGCACTTCCCATCTGGTTTGTGTCACATGAACCCAACCTGTGAGCATCCCTCAGGCTCAGAGGGGCCTTCGCACAGTCTAGGAGCCAATGGATTTCCTGTCAACCCTTCAGCACCATGAGCATTTCCCCCAGGAACCACACTCCCCCTTTGGGGGTTGGTGGCTTTCTGTGTGGCAGTCCCTGACATTCCTGGTGACCAGGGGTGAGCAGCATCTTTCTGCCCAAAACACCAGGAGAAAGGGAAAGAGCAGCTCCTGCTGGTGGGGACAAGGACAGGAGGACAGAAGGAAGATCAGCTGTGTGCTGAACGGACTGTGGGACACAGTGAAGTGATTGGAACCCTCACAGAGAAGCTTCATCCGTGGTTTTACCAATTCTCTCCACTCCTCTCTTCACTCATCTGTTGGGGATACACGTATAAAGCTCTACAGCTGAAAATTATTTTAGGCAAGGATGTATTTCTCACCATCCCCGTCAGAGCAGCCTGCATGCCTTGGGGATCCTGGTCTCTGGGGCTGCCAGCACAGCTCAGCCAGTGGAGGTTGTGGCTGTTCCTTGGGATTGAGGACCAGTTCTGCATGGGGAGTGCTGTGGGGAGAACTGAACCCCTCCTAGTGTCCCAGCCTGGCTGTAGGCATGGAGACCTCTCAGCTGGTAGGGCTTTCTGCTCCTCCTGCCACACCTGGGGCTGCCTGGCTTACAGTTGGCCAAAGCTTGTAGTTTTGGCTGTATCCTTCACAAATGTAATGCAATAATTCACACAGTGATAGAAATTAGAAAGCACCAAGGCAGTCTGCTGTGTCGTAGGGAGTCTGATGATCAGAGTTGTTACTGCTCTTGGACATGGCTGAGTGTGGCACACACCCTTCACCTTTCTCTTACAGTAGCAGCCATTCCTGTGTCTCTTCCCACCTGAATCCCTCTGACACATCCTAATGAATGAGGAGCACAGTGTTTTCAGCTGTTTAATCTTGAGACCAAAATTTTGTCTTTCAGCTCTCCGCTTCAGCCAGTCAATTAAAGCTCAGTTTCACAAATATGAAGATAACACAAGCTGACAGACCCACTTAAATGACTGAAACGCCCCATTTTTAATTTATTTGGTTTTTTCCTTCCATTCGGTAGCTTTTGCTTTCTGCCAAAGTGGTGAAGACACAGTGCCATGTTCTGGTGTGATGAAAAGATTTTAGTCCCTGTGGTCATAATTTCAGACTGACAAACAGAAGAGCTCAAGGAACAGTTTTTTACTGGGGGGGAGGGGTGTGGAATTAATATCTGTGGTGCAAATCCTCAAGTCAAAAGCTACCCCTAAAATTTTGGTAAGGAAAATCCTCATTTTAGGTTAAAAGACAGCCCTGCATCATTTGCTGCACTCCGCTGAGAAGCATGGCTTGCCTGCTTGTTTAGCTGTTGCTGCTGTTCATGAGAGAATAATTTCCTTTTCATACAGTCAGGTAGATTTTCATAACTTTATTAATTACATCTTGCCATGGGCAGAAGTGCTGTGATTCAGTGGGCACTGGCACAGGGTGCTCAGAGAAGCTGTGGCTGCCCCTGGATCCCTGGAAGTGTCCAAGGCCAGGTTGGACAGGGATTGGAGCAGCCTGGGATGGTGGAAGGTGTCCCTGCCCAGGGCAGGGGGTGGAATGAGATGAGCTTTAAGGTCCCTTCCTGCCCAAACCAGTCTGGAATTCTGTGATTCTGTGATAATGCAAAAATGTGTTGATTCTAACATTCCTGACCTGAAGATTCATAGAAAAAGAATACCAATTTCCCTCCCATCATTTAAGAGCAAATGGCTTTGGAGATTTGTTCCTTCTTGGCCAAAGAAATGGAATTGTTATCTCGTGCTTCACTAAACACCTCAGATCATGCAAGGCTGGCTGTTCCTGGCAAGGGATACCACATTGCACACGGAGCATGTGGAGTTCTCTGGGAGGCTGAAATTTGGGGCTGAGGGAGGGAGAGGACATTTTCTCCATTGTGTCCTATCATCCAATTTGTCAGAGTGGATTTTAAGGGCGATGGCTCCAGGTGCTGCGCAGCATTTCTGTCACAGAGATGAAAGGTCACTGGATTTCACGTTTCCTGGTAGTGACAGACCGCAGAATTATGGCCCCAAGTTGTTATTTCCAGTCACTGTGACTTCTCCAGACAAAAGTGTGTCACTGTTGTTAACTCTCTCCTCTGCGGGATCTCAAAGCTGCCTGTCACTGCGAGAGTCCAGCTTGGAGCTGCCACCACTGCTGTCCCTTCTGCCCCAGGTTCTGCACCAGAGCCTTTCCCAGCAAAAATTCCCAGCGAGGTCTGCATGTTCCTGCAGCAGGGCTGTCGAGGTGCCTGTGTGGTGTTACTGAGCTCTTCTCTCCTGAGCTGCACTCTTCATTCCCAGAGCTCTGTTTGTCCCTGCCCAGAAACCCATCCACCTCTGCAGGTGTGATGTGTGTGTTTTTAACTCCCTTTGTATGCATCGCTTGGAGGTTGCTCTTCCCATTTCCTTCAGCCCTTTGGATGTGCTCTGGGAATGGTGCAGGATACTGGGATGGGGGCATCCCCAGTGTATCATCCTTCACATCACTTAATCTGGTTTAGTCTGTGCTCCAGATTAAATGGGTTCCTCTGCTTTGCCAGCTCCAAGCAACTCTCACCTACTGCAGTGCACAAAGGGTGAAATTCCCTGTGTTTCATTTTCTTGAGGGATGAACAGAACAAATATTATATATTTTTGTTTTGGGGTCTGGTTTTGCCTTTAATTTTTGTTGTCACCAATCCTCAACAAAAGAATTTGTTACCCAGCGAGCCAGATAAAAGCTAACATGTCCAAAGTGAAATATTTCCTGGCAAGTGTGCTTACTCAGCCTGGGCTTCTGGAGACATTCGTGATGGAATACTGGGCAGCAAGAAGACATTTCGTAGATAATCTGTCACTGAGTCTTTAATTAAAGTTTTAAATTATCACAGTTGATACAGATTTCCAAGTAAAGAGGCTGATCCTGCCATCCACACACAAGTAAAAGATCCCTTTGACCTTCAACAGATTTTACATTGGTAAAAGAGCATGTCTTCAGGCAAAGCTCTTGTGGGTATTTATTATAATGTGCTATAAATATTAATAAATCCCTACAAATGTTTTCATATTTGAGGGCATGAGCACAAAAGTGAGTAAATAATAATTTATTCCCGTGCATATAAAACCACATTTCACCCTAGCTTCTCTCTTAATTTACTGAAATATAAACTTGCTGCTCATTATTTCTCTGTTGGAGTTAATTTGAAATAAGCATTCTGCACCCCAGCCTGCTCCTGCTGTAACACAGTGAGTCTTGCTCAGGAAACCCCCAAGGATTTTCCCAGCCCACTGAAGCTTTTTCTTGGGCAAACAAATCCATGTTACACGTGTCCCTGAGTGAGTTTTGCATGTCTCTGTGTAGAATAACACCTGGAGGCAGACCTTTGTGGCTGCCTTTTCTTAGCAAATGCTAAGAAGAAATGCCTTCTTTCTAAGTGGGAGATTTTTGGGAGTCCCCAGGGGGTGTCCCTTTGGAAAAGCTGTGCTGTGGGCAGTGGGGCACTTGGACCAGGCTATTCCCATCCTGCCCAGCCAGTTCATGAACTTCATTTCCATTCCCAAATTGAGCAAGGCTGGGAGGTCTCACAGGAACGTCTGGGTGCCACAGAAAGAGGCACAGGCAATGCAGTCAGGGTGAAAACCAAACCACTGCCCAGGTGTTGTCTTAGGAGGTGTTCAACTTGCAAAAACCTTTGGGATTTTGCAGGACAAAAGGCTCCATCTCAATGTAAATTATCTTGGGTGAAGGTAATGGATTAACAGTGCATGTTGGTAACCAGTACTGACAAAACCCCTTTACCACATGGTCTCCGTTGTTCCAAATTATCACTGTCTTGCAAAGTGCCAAGGTTTTAATATGGAATAATCCAGTGCCTGTGCTTTATTGCATAAATGTAGCTTCTTATTTATCTGCAAGATGTGGATCGCTGAAGCTCCAGGTCATTGTTTTGGAAAGCTTCTGCTTCCAACTTGATCAGTGCCAAAAAATCAAGGAAGCATGGAGAAAAATTACTATAAGTTTGAGGAAAAAAAAAAGGAGGTGTTTGGGGACAGGATGTTTTGTCTGCCATTGGATTATATACAACTGTTGGAGGATAAAGATGGTACAGAAAATGTGGCAAGAGGATGAGAGAAGACTTCATGTTCATTTACTTTGTGGAAAACAGTGATTTGGAGCCATGGGGAGATCCCTTTAGAGAAAAAAAAACAACTAAATAAAATTCCTCTTCTAATTTATTTCAGAAATTCCTGAAATGGCCAGATTTTAAGATTGCACTTAAACCCCCTTCAGTCACAGTCTGTGCAGTGTGCTGGTTGGTTGTGCAGATGCAAGGGAATGTGCCCAGCCAAGGAGAAGAAGTGTTCCCCACGCTGGACTTTGCTGGACTCCACCATTCTCTCCCCAGGTCCTGGCAGCTGAAGGCAGTAGCATAGCACAGCCACGTCACCCTGCATGGTTGTGAAGCTTTTGGGGCACTTGGTCACCCCCACAGCCACCACCCCCTTCAGGTGTCACCCTGAAGGGCCACGGGAAGGACTGGATCATGTTCTTTGTGATGACCAGCAGGAATGTGAACTGTGGTGCCCTATTAGTTAAAACAGTGATTTGATCACCAACAGAGGAGAAAAAGGGTTGATTTAAAAGCTGGTAGAAGAGCAAGACTGAAAACGAGGAGGTGTATTTGGGCCAGGCAGACATCAGCCTGACAGAATACTCCAGTACTTACTTTACTGTTCATTGAGAAAAGGAGTCATTTCCCTGAAAGTGATTTTCAGTGGAGCTTGTTCATCTCATCACTGCAGGCCAAGGGGTTAAAGGCATGGAGATGCTGAACTTGCTGGTGAGAATTAGACACACAAGCATCTGTCAAGAGCTAGACTCTCCATTGCTTTGGAAATCTCCAGCACTTGGATTATCCAGATGCTCAAATGCCCTGCTGACTCAAGACTGATCTGCTCCCCATGGTCACAGCTGTTTGGAAGAGGCATCTATAACAGTGAAAAGCTTTGGAAATGTGTAGAGGTTAAAACTTCCAAGATTAGCCATCCTGGTGCTGGACAGCATCAGGGAGGGCTGAGTTGAATCTGCCACCTCCTGACGTTTCAAAGAAAGTGAGACTGAGAGCAGCAAGGGAGAGGAAAAGCATTCAGAGAACAAAAAAGCCCTGAACTGAGCAGTGCTTAATGTGATTAACACCATCACACAGCTCAGTGCTCACACAAAGCCGGGGTGCTGGGCTGTGCAGTGACAGGGATGCTGCTGGAAGAGCTCCATTCCCAGGGAGCTGCAGCCTGGAGCCAGCAGGACAGCAGCCCCTGAGGCCAGCATGTTCACCTGCACAGGTCACCTGCTGCTTCCCCAGCCTCTGTGGGCTCTGCCCAGCAAGCCAGAAAGGGATAATTCACCAACTAAACACGGCAGGAAAAGGTTCTGCCTGACAGCTGAAGCCAGGCAGGAGCTGAGAGCTGCTGCCCTGGATTTGTACCCCAGGTCCTAACTATGCTTCCCTGCTTCACCACGGCAGAGTTCAAACGAGTGTAACAGGCACCTTGAAGAGAAGGGTCAGGGAGCACCATGAGAAGCCTTTTGTGGGATGAACCAGCTCCAAAGCTCTCTCTCAGCAGACATGGCTCTCAGAGATGTGGGAAACGTGTTGCCTGGTCTGCATCGCTTTTCAAACTCAGAAATATTTATGAAGAAGCTTTTGCTCATAGTGATTGTTTCCACTTGGGAAAATGTTGCTGAAGTTTGTGTGCACCAGCCTATGAGAGTGGTAGTTCAAGATTCACTATCATGATGATAGTATCTTGTAGAGAAGGGGTGGGTTAGGGGTTTTTGGAGGGGAAAAGTTCCTAGGTTCAGGTTGAAAAGCCAAGTTCCTTTGCAGAACGCAAGGAGCCTGGGCAGTACAAAATTAAAGCAGGCACTGTGTTGCTGTTCCACATCTGATTCTTGGTGTGACTTTAAAATACCAAAAGTGACATTATGATCCAATGACATTGCTGTAACCCATTTTGCTGCAAGAGAAGCCTAAAGCCAAATTCTGTGTCTGTGTCACTTGGTGTAACACACAGCGTCGTTTCACTCTGATTTATTCCAGCTGAGGATCTGACCTGCTGCTACCTGTGGGTGGCTCAGAGGCACTTTGCAGGAGGCTGGGGTGTTTTGCATGGTCAGGGTTTCTGAAAGGATTAGAGAGGGTTTGCTTTGGCTGCTCTGGAAGGCTGGGATTATGAAGCATATCTGTATGGGAAGAGTGGCAGACACTACCTTCATGTATTTCTAATTTAATGAATGTTTAATGCTTCTTTATTGGAGCCTACACATATGTAGAGTAGAGGACTTTAACAAGGGGTTGACTTATGTCAAATAATTTATGTTTGAGCTGCTCCTTTTACATGAAATGCAGACTTTACAGAGCAAAGAGACTGTAATGAAAATATGAATTAAAGATTAGAGCTAAGCAAGTCTGAGCACACTTAGAATTAGGAAAGGTGCATAGAAGTTCTCTCCTGCTTCCTTTCCTTCCCTCTACCTTCACTACATCTCCATCCCCTCTCCTTTGGTAAGGTCCTGCATTTCAGGGCAGCCTTCTGTCCCTCCCACAGGGAAGCTCTGTGAAGGACAGCAGGGCAGTAATCTCAGTCTGGGTGTTACTGTGTGTCCATACACTACCCCGGCCTGGCACTTTCCAACTCACCCATCACTTTGGCTGGAGACACCTAAAAGTAGGTTGAAGGTGTGTTTTTCTTCATCTCTACCCCTGACTTACTGGTGAAGTGCCTCACCTGGGCAGAACACAAATAAGTGCAGTTTTGGTGGAGCTGCTTGCCAGTGGGACCCACAGTTTGGGGCAGTACAAGCAGGTGAGGGTGCAAGGACATTGTGTGTGGACAGCAGTGAATTCAGGAGTTCAGTGAGGAGTTCAGAGCAAAAGGAGCAGATGCAGACTGGTACCACGATTGGTGCAAACTGGTGTAACTCATTTTACATCAACTAACCCACGATTTGTCCCAGTTACAAATGTTTTGTGCCAAGTAGTGCTGGTAGGGAAGCAGTTTGTTAGAATAAATGGAGCAGGAGCTGATGTACCAAAAAAGAGAAGTGCTGATGTCCTACCCAGGGATCTGAGAGATGTGGGTCTGTGTGAAGATGAGCACACAAAGTTCTCCCCAACCTGTCAAAGTTCAGACTTTAGTCCCTGCAGATGCCTGAAAGTATTTGAAGAAGATGGGAATATACTAGTCAGAAAATGCTGACTCACTGAAACCTCCCTGGGAAAAAGGCCAATTATAGCAAACTTGCTGTTCGTACATTAAAAAGGTTTGGGGAAAAACTGGAAGTGATCAGATGGCCCATTTAATGCTTTCAGAACAAACTCACTCAAATCTGGGAAGATAAAGGGGGGTACATGGTTGTAGATGTAGATCTTTATTTTATACTTTGGAATATTTCAGTGGGGAAGACAGAAACCAAGGGGTTTTTTGCCCTATTATTTCAGACAGCCTGCTCTGATTTTTACTAAAAGCAAAAAGTGTTTGCGTCTTTGACTTTCCCTCTCCATGTCAGTGGGAGAGGAATAGCAGAAATAGCTCTGACTGTGATGGGAAATGTCCTTCCTGCTCGACTCTCCCTCTCACCTGGGTAAGTTACCAGGTCCAGGATTGAAGGGAGCTGACGAGAAAAATGGAAAGGGACTGGAGTGACAGGACAAGGGGGAATGGCGTCCCACTGCCAGAGAGCAGGATTAGACATTCAGAAGAAATTCCTCCCTGTGCGGGTGGGGAGGCCCTGGCACAGAGTGCCCCGAGAAGCTGTGGCTGCCCCTGGATCCCTGGAAGCTCACCACGTACAGAAGGGGCTGCAACACCGGGCAGTGAGTGATGCCCGTCAGCCGCTCGGGCTCAGCGCGTCCGTGCCGAGCCAGCCCGGCTTGCCAAAGGCTCTGGTTTGCTGAGGCTGAGCCACCGCTGGGTTTCCTTCCAGCACAGCCTCGCTCGGTGCTCTCTGACTCATGCAGGCTCCGCTGACGTCCGAGGGGCTCCTCTGCATGAGGATTATTGCGGTGCTGGTCCGCAGCAGCCCGGCTGCGTCATCCCTGATGTCGCCGGGAGCGGGGGCAGCGCTCGGTGCGCTTCCCTTCTGCGCTACGGAGCTGCCCGCAGCACGGACCGGCCAGCGGCTGCCAGCTGCTGAGGAATGCATTTAGCTTGCTTTTCTTCACCTGCAGCCCGTAAGGCTCCCGGACCCTCGCTGTCCTACAAGGAAAGCGGCAAGAGGGGATTTCGGGTTACTTTGCAAGCTGTGCTAGACAAAAAAGAAATGTATTAAAGGCAACGTCAAACTGTAATTATTAAGGACTTGGGAAACTGTGATAACAAATGAAAACCTGCCCACAATAGCAACAATTCTATATATTTGCCATGTTTTGCACAGAAACCACTTTTTTTCTTGGCTGCATCATGCCCCCCCAGAGAGTCAATATGCTGTGATCCAGTTCCTGAGGCTGTTGTAAGCTGGCCTGGCTGCCTTGCTCCAAGGGAAACATCCATGCTTTGCGTGCAGCTGAGGATCTGCCCCCTCTTTCATTCATCCTAACAGCTCCACAGTGAAGATTTTAAATGCAAAAATGAGTCAGAGACAGTTTCTGTGCCTGTATAAGCCCCTTCTTGGACAGTTTCACCCAGACTTGAGAGACACTGCTGCCCAAATGGTTGCATCGACCCGTGAAATAAAGGTGGCTGTTTTTCGTTCCAGATTTAGCCTAACTGTATCTGTGGACCTAAAGGCTGGAGGAGTGCTGATGAAGGGGTTGTGGCTTCCATGGAAGGCATTACAAGCCCCGAACAAAAAAACACCCTGGAGTTTCCTTGCTCCTCTGTTGCTTGCAGTGTTTTTTGGTTGCTGCTGCAGGGATGCAGCAGCAACCTGCCATGTTGCTACTTTGACTTAAGGCAGGGAGGCAGCCCACGTATCAGGGGTGACATTTTCCTTCTCTTTGGTGTCTCCAGTTCAATCTGTGCTAGACATTTATTTGTTCACCTCATGTCATCCTGCTCCTAACTTTTCACAAGACCTGTCCTAATTTTTCTCCCAACATTTTCCAGCTGAGAAATATATAAAGACAACAGAGTTTATTCCCTGGGTTTGGCAATCCCTTCATGGCCCAGGGAGGAAGGATGCAAAGCAAGAGTCGGGGAGGGGATCTGACCTGGAGGCACTGGGGCAGTGCTGTGTTCAAAACAAGCATTTCCCTGGCTTGCTTCTGGGGCTAAAACTCTGAGACAGAATGAAACCAACAGAGTAATTTCTGCCATTGGCAGGTTTTCTTCTTCCAGGGTCAGCCATGACTACGTTTGGAGAGTGCTTTGCTCTTTTTAGCAGTTTTGGCTGTTGCTGCCATACATGCAAGACACCATCTGGGAATCTGTTCCAGCTTTAGCAAGTGCTAACAGGGAGTTGTGTTAGCTGGGCCTCTCTGCTCTCTGGCTGCAGCAGCTCCCTGTCGAGCACACTTGGGCTCCCCCTACATCCTCAACAAGGCAGGGACTGGGTCCAGCCCCATATCAGGGTGAGAAAAAAAAGCCTCAAAGCCTTTGAGCCTCCCCAGGAATTCCCACCCATTTTATTCACAAGATTTGGTTCTGGCTTTTGGGGTGTTTGTTTTCCCATCTTTTTTTACTTCCTGTGGCTGTTAAGCTCAGCTTTTGATATATGTGTTCAGGAGTACAGGAGTGTGTTTCATTTTCCAGATTAGAAAATGCTCAGAGGTATAATCAGGTCCTTCCACAGTATTTAATTATCCATAATTAAAGGCATCTACACAAAGCAGCAGATTTTCAAAGACTGTTCTTGTGTTACATTGCTAATGAATTAAGTAATTAATTGGCATTGAAAAAATACAATAGAAAACATCAATCTTTTAAAGTAAAGCATTTTTTAGGGGTTTTAAAAAATCATTAACTTGTAGCAGGTCAGAAGCAGTTCTAATGTCTAAATCCCCCTTCTGGCTTCAAAAAAACTTTCTAAAGGACAAAATGAACACAGCAAAAACAAGGCAGGGAATACTAGCTGAAGAGTGTGGAAATATTCAGAAATGGGGAATTCCATTTGGAAGCCACTGTCCATCACTTTGCTGCTCTGTCCTGCGGTTTCTTCCCTCTGCCAATAAGGAAGGTTTGAACCAATTCCCATCACACTTGAGGCTTCAGTTTGCAGCCTCAAACCTTCCTGCTCCTGCAAGTTAAATGCAGTTGTCTGCTGGGTTTAGTTTGGATAACCTTCATCCCCTCACAAGTTCCCACTGTGTCTGTGCCTCAGTTTCCCTGGTGCACTTCCCGTTCCCAGGGGGATGTGTGAGGATAACAGGCTGTGAGCCATCCAGATCCTGTGGTGCCACTGAGAGCAGAGGGTGAGCAATAGTTTCATCCAGGATTTAAGTGATAAAAACAGACTGCAGAGTGAGGGGTAACAAAGCATTTGGGAAGTTCGGGCAGGAGGGATGCAGAGCCACATATATCCACCATAATTTTTCCCCAGCCTTTCATCATTCCCAGCTGTTACCTTACAGAATAACTGTCCTGTCCCAGCACATCAGCACAATATCACACCTGCCAGAGTATAAAGGCCCACGTGCACTGTGGTTATGCTTTTTGTGGTGACAGCCAGAACTATTAGCAAAGGAAAGGACCATCCATTTTCCATTGGATGATTTTCTTAAATGCAACTGTTCCCATGCAAAACCAGCACAGCTCATTTTATTTCTATCACAGCCAGACTATTTGCACAACACCATCTGAAAGTGTTCTGAAAATGCCATGGGTATCTTTAAATTCAGGTAGTGGAATGGGAAGAGCAAAACCTGGGGACAAAACATAGATTACAGCCACTTCTGCAGCTGCTGGAGATATCAGAGCAGGTCCCAGCACAAGTGTTTAGGAGCCTGTTTGTTCCAGAAGCACCAACCTCTGTTTGTCTCTTCTGTCCCTCTGACCAAGGTGTGCCTGCCCTTGCAGTGCTTTGCTCTCCCCACGTGTGTCCTCAAGATCCATCCACCCATCCTGCCCTGCCCCTCCTATCCTCTCCTCCTCTTCCTCCTGTTTCCTCAGGAGATGCAGATTTTGGCACAGCAGTGCCGTGTCCTGTCTCTCTGACACCAGGGTTAATGGTTGGGGTGGGGTCAGGGAAGATGTTTTCCTGATTTTCCTTTTCTGTGCCACATGCAGGTAATTAAATTCCCCAAATAAACTAACAAGTAATGTTTTCTGCCATTGTGGTTATTCCCTTTATAGAAGTAATCAATCATTTGTATGGATTTGCATAGAAATGGGAGCTTTGCCTTGCAGCCCGACCTAAATTTATAGGGATGAAAACAGGCAAATCCAAAGGCTGATGCTGTTAGACACCTTCCAGGAGATCCATCCTTTGACTGGAAGGGGACTTTGCCGACTGACTTAGACTTTTAACATTAAATTCCCCTTTCACTGCCCATGGCCATCATTTCTGTGTCCATGATCATGGAGGCCAGGGGGTTAGGAATGGTGGTGGAGACCACAGAACCCAGGGAGATGGGAATGGTGGTGAAGACAGCAGGAGATGGGTTCTGCTCAAAATCAGCAGCAGAAAACAAACACAAGCCAAGAGCAGAAAGAAATGGTTTCTGCAGCTGCTCTTTCCTTTCACAGAGTTTTATCTTTGCTTTCAAATCCCATTTCTCACACAATCCCACATTCCAAACTGTCATTAGAAAAATCTGTCACCAAGTGGAAAACACAAGTGAGACCACGCTGGTGCCCTCCAAGAGTCACATTCATCCCCCGATTGCAGAAAGGCCTGAGGGCATTTTTCCATCAATTGTCCCCATGCCACAGGGGTCAGGACTGCAGTGAGGCAGTTTTCCAGGCAGGAGCTGGAGGTGCATCCCGACCAAGCACGTTGTTCCCCCCAGCTCAGGAGAGCCCTGTTCCCCTGGCAGGGCCTTTGTGCCCACAGCACCAATTGCTGCTGCAGCATCATCTGGCACGGGGTTGGGTTTGCAGCACGCTCCACCTCCAGAGGAACAGCTCAGCCAAATGTGGAGCAATCCTGGTTCTTCCCCACATTTTTTTCCTCCTGTTTGATACAAAATGAGCCCAGTCACAGTTTCCACTTCATTTATGACTGATCTGAAAAAACCCTTCTGCCCCATAAAACATCGCACAGCTGTAGTGACCAAGTTAGATTCAATTCTGGCTTTATATTGAGTTGACATGCAGCCAGCTCTCTTCTATACATCATCTGTGATTGCAGTTAAGCGTGAAATACTGTTTTAATTCTTACACCAAATGTGGGATTTTTTCTGAAGAAAAAAAGACATAAAAATGTTAAAATGGGCCATAAAAATCATTATATTTTCACACGGAGCACAACCAAGAGGCAGATAAGTTGGCTAAAAGCTCACAAGACCCAGAGAAGAAGTCCTGCTTGTTATTCTTTTGCTGTTAACCTTTGCCTTTGACTGGAGATTCCTGGGCAAGGAGCACAGACCTGGTGCTTTGGCATTCAGGGCCTGTTTGGACACTCACTGCCCTGGATCAGGTGTTCTCCCCGCCTGCATGGACAAAGAGCTGTGGCTGCCTTGGGAGCTGCTGCTCCCTGACAGTGTCCCAGCACAGTGCCCTGGGAGTGCCCAGACCCCTGCAGGGGGCAGGGTGACCATGAGGGTGAGTTTGCTGCTCTGCATCCCAATTCCTGTCATGGGAAATACAGTAGTATGGTCACCAGGACCAAGCCTGCCCCATGGCATGTGCTGTTCCATGGCTGCTCTTGCACCTGAGCCAGAAAGGTGAAGGCAGCACAAACACAACAGCACATTACACATGTGTTGTTTTTTTTTTTTGTTCCTTCACTTAAAGGTTTAGTTTCTGGAAGGTCCAACTTGTCCCATCTTTGGCCATTGATTTTACTGGTAACATTGTTAGCTGATGCAATAGTTTAATGGTAGTTTTATTAATTGGTTTCTTTTAAATTAATCTATTTGATACCAGCTCAGAAAAAAACACCTCACCTTATTTGCCACATTTGAACCATTACAAAAATGAATGTGCCTTCAGCCCTGTTGGAATTCGTTTTGAGAAATATATATTTAGACAACTTTCTGAAAGCCTATTACTTACCTGAAAGGTTACAATGACCTCAGAGTAGCTTTCATTGCCCACAATTACAATCTACCTGTATTTTTAAAGAAAATCTGTTTTATTCTCCCAAAGCTTTATGCTGTCTGCAAAAACATTTTTAAAAGCTTATCCTGTTTCTTGCTCAGGTAAATGTTGAAATACACATTTCTCCCTAAATAGATGGTTACTGCTGGCTTTGAGGTGTTACTGTTTTCCTTCTTTAGCCCAGAGTGTGCACAGTAAAATCTAATTCAGAAAACTTGCTCTGGATGCACAGTTCCTGCCTGTGCAGTGCTGTCCCATGTGCATGTGCAGGTCTTTTCACCATAAACTAAACTTTCAGTGCTGATCAAGGTATTTGCACACATAGATCTTTTTAAAAGCAAGAGGAATTTGGTATGTAAATCCCACAGGTGAGTGGGAAAATGCCAACCTGCATTTTACACTAAAAGGCAGGTGGGAAAGCCCTGGATTTACAGCTGGTGTGAAGCACTGGGAGTTGCTCTTCTGCTGTCTAGAGCTGATCTGTGTGCTGGCTCCTCCATGGTTTGGTGGCAGTGCTTTCACTGCAAGGCTGCCCCTGTTGAGGTGTGTGAGTCAGAGAGTGAATAAAGGGTTATGAATTTGATACCTATTCATTGGCACTGCAGCAATGCCTAACCCTGCTGGCCAACAGTCCCTAACCCACCACTGGGTTAGAAACCCAGTAAAATGGGCAAACTGGGGCTGCAGGTTTTGCAGGGAGTTCAGAGTGCACTTGGATATGCTCCCAGCTTTGATTTTGGTGCACTTGGGATCAGAAACAGAGGGAGTGGGTGCACAGGATGGGGGGAAATGTCCTTATGGGGAGGCAGATACCATCATCTAAAGCAGTGGGAATGTACTGCTTGCATTATTTTCTTTAGTGTACCCAGATCACGAGCTTTGCTCCACCATCTCTGTGCTGCTTTCCCTGAGGGAGCTGTGCCAAGGGTCTGATCCAGAGCTCTGCTGCCCTGGCATGGGCAGTGCCCAGGGGAGGGTGGGCTGGACATGACCATCCAGAAGCCATCAGACATCTGACATCAGAAGCTGTGGCTGTACTTGGATCCCTGGCAGTGTCCAAGGCCAGGTTGGACAGGGCTTGGAGCAACCTGGGATAGTGGAAGGTGTCCCTGCCCATGGCGGGGGTGGAGCTGGATGAGCTTTAAGGCTCCTTCCAACCCGAACCATTCCAGGATTCTGTGCTCAACCTTGGGCTTTGCCCCCCGTTGTCCTGCTCACCCACAAGCCCAGCAGATGAAGAGTGCAGTGGGGCTGTTATTTTCAGCTGGTGCATTTTAGCTGTGGAAGAGGCACTGTCTGTATTTGTCTTGGTGAGGAATGGTGTCCAGCCTGTCCGCAGAGCTCGGATCACTGTGGGCACCCATGGACATCACTGCTCCCAAACAGACAGCTCTTAAATTGCACCCATAGATCTTCCCTGCGCCAAAACGTCCCTGCTCCAGTATTTAGAGATGCCTGAAGTTATGTCTCCACATCAAATTAAGTAACTGTGCTATCAATAAGGAGGAGTAATGCGGTGTATTCCCTTCTGGATGTCTCCCTGTCCCTCATTTGTTTGCTGCTGCTGATTAAGACAGATAACGAGCCATCAGTATTTTTCTAACTGCAGTGCAAAGCAGTGAGGCTTAAATCAGTCTCTGTCACTGGGTGCAAGCTCATAATTTAGGGAGCTCGAGAGAGGCCTCTGCATTCATTAGACTCCAAGGCAGTGAATGCTTGGGATTGTGTGAGCAAAGCCTGGATGATGTGACCATGTCCATGTGAGGAGAGCCAGGAGGGGATGTGGTGCCACCAGGAGATGCCTGTCCTGCTGGGCTGGCTGGGACTGCTGGTGTGTTGTATCTGCTTTACTGTGTGGCTGCATTGCTGGCAAAAGTCAGTGGCTTCCATTGCCCTGAATTGAGCTTTTCACTTCCCCTTGCCTTTTTAATGCATTCCTTCTAATGCTGGAGAAGTATCTCCTGTAAATAGGCAGTACTTGAGAAGGGTTGTTAACAGTGAGCAGTGAAAAATGCAGGAAGGATGGAAAAGAGCTGCAGATCAGCTTTAGAGGAGAATAATTCTCTGAGGCAGTGGTGCACATGATTGAAAACTCATGGATGTCTAGAAGGTAACACCAGATGACTCCAGGAGCTTTTAGCCAGTGGGGTTTGTCCACAAATGAAAAGGCTCTGATTTTGCAATATTTTACAGAACAGGGTGAAACTGAGGGTGTTCACTGGAAGTGCCATCTCTCCACGGGTGGCTGGACAAGGCAGCAGAGGAAGAGTGAACCTTCCACCCTGGGGTCTTCTCTAACCACAGCTGGGAGCCCTGGAGTGACAGGACAAGGGGGAATGGTGTTAAACTGACAGAGGGCAAGACTTGCTTGTGGGATTTTAAAATATCAACAGCAGCTGAAAAAAGGGGAAGAGAGCAGTTCAGAGAGCAGTTCCTGAGCTTTTGAATGGCAGGTGGTTGGAAGGCTGCTGGAGCCACCACTAGCCTGCTGGAGGGAGGTTTAATTTGTGGCACTCAGGCTGGCACAGGTTGGTAGATTCAGTTCCTAGGTGCCTCCCAAAAATGGAGCAGCATCCAGATTTTATTGTGCAGGTGGATGATGCATTGATGCAGCCTCTGCATCATAGGAGAGCTCCCTGCTGCCTGAAGGGTGAGCAGGCTGAGAAGTGATGGTGATTGGGATGAGGGCACTGAGCTGAGGCAGCCCTGTTTCCAGCCCTGCAGGAGCCGCTGTGCAGGCTGGATGGTTGTGTGGAGATGGAGTTTGGAGTCCAGGGGGGTCTTTTCCCCTGGTGTTTGTACTGGGAGGAGCTGTGTCCTGCACAGGCTGGAGGACAGGGACATCACCTGCAGGAGCAGGGAGCAGGCAGAGCCACAGCACAGTGCTGTCCCTCCTGCCACCACCAAGCAGTGGCAGACAGGGATCAGAGCTGAGCGTTCCCGGGATGTCACTGTCCCACATGCCACGCTCACAGCAGCCCCATTTCCAATGCCTCCTCAGGCTTCAGCCATGTGCTGAGCCAGGATCTCCAGCTCTGGCCTCTTTCTAGCACAAAAAAGCTCCAGGGTTGTTTTCTCTGGGTGAGGTTTTCAGCTCCCCCTGCAGAGCATCGCCAAATTTAATTTTCAGCAAGGCAAAGCTCAGCATCACCAGCTGATTTCTTTATGTCTCACCTCTGGCTTTGCCTGCTGCCTCCTTCTTCCCCCGGAGAGAGGGGGGCTGGCACTCCCCATCCCAGGCAGGGAAAACAAGACTTCTTCCCTCCCCAGCTAGTTAATTAAAGCCACAAATTGAGCTCTTTTCTTGCAATCTGAAATGATCACATAAATAGCACTGACAGACCTAAATGGACATCTGAAAAGATCCTGCAGGATCAGCAGAGAGGAGCCTCCAGAAACAGAGGCCATCATTAAAAACAAGATGCTGGTTTTTCTTCCCTTCTGAGCACAGAGTTCAGCCTGGACACAGAAAAAGTCCCAAGATGCAGGCAACAGGCAATTTCTTGCATCTGTGACAGAGCCTGGGAATTCTGCTGTGTTTCTCCTCTTTTTCTGTTGGGGATCCACAAGCACCCTTTGTTGATTCTGAGTATAATCCTCATTTGGTCGCTGCTTTGCAAGGAGTTGTTTCAGCACCAGATACCAATGCTGGAGACTGCATGGCTTGTGGTGTGGGATGGTCATGGTGGAGCCTGGGAGAAGCCTGTTTTGTGGAGACATGCAGAGGAAACTCTGCCCTCTCACTGGAAGGACTCTTGGCCAAGCTCAGTAGAAACAGCTCCCCCAGGCCAACACACTCTGGAGCAGAAAACCCCCACTCCCAATTGTGTTCATGGTCAAGCTTCAAAAGCCAAGTCATGGAGCCTCATTCAGCTGAGTGAGCGTCCAGGGGGATGTTTTCAGGATGTATCTATTCCTAAATACTGTCAGGAAACACCACAGTTTTCCGCTTATCCCTTGCAACTTTAATTGTGGGCACACCACTTGGGAGCCCGAGGGATGGCTGCTGAATTGAGCTGCTATTTAGCAGCTGTCTTAACTAGGCAGATAAGCATAGCCATCAGCACCTCTTTCCTTGATGGAATCCATTGACTGAATAAGCTAAATTCTCCCGGAGTCAGCTTTAATATTTCCTAAAGGGATGGGGAGGCTCTCAGAGAAGTGGCAGGAGACATATTTGACTGAGGGGAAACTACCACTATCGCTGAAATCAGAGGTTGCACAATGAGAAGTTCTGGTGGAGATGATGAGCTTTGTCTGGGGCAAGATGCTATTCAGGGCACATCTGAATATCACAGTTGGCCTGAAGTGATCCGTGCTTGCTGTTTGATTAACATTTGATTTCCTTTTATTGCTTCTCTGCACACACAAAGCTAAATTCAGAGCTGCTGAAAGCCACGGGCAGAGCCTCTGAGTGCAGTAAAACCCATCTGAGAAGTCACTGGGAGCTGGAGGGACACTGCTGTTCAGCATCAGCTTGTGGTGTTGGAGAGAGCCTGACCCCCCAATTCCCTCTGGAACGGGGGTGCAGTGGAGCAGGGTCATCACACAAGTAGCTGGTCTTCAGCAGATGGTTACAAAATTTTCCCTCACTCTCCCCAAACAAATATGATTTTTTTACATCTCTCCCATCAAACCAGCATCTGAATGTCCCTAATATATCTCCATAAAAATCTCCACAGCTGTTCTAGCAAACAGCCTGGAGTGCTGCGGGCTTTTATGAGTATTAACTATGTTAAGCAAAGCAAATCTCACAATTACACTGTCTGTGGGAGCAGCAAACTTCTCCCATCATTCTCCCTGAGCAAGGAAAAAGGGTGATTAGTGTCCTGTTATCATCACAGTCGTGGTTTGAGATGCTTTTACCAAGAGCAGGACGACAGCCCTTGCCCAAAGCATCTTCTTGTTCCTGCTGCTATTATCATCAGTAACCTGATGTGCTTGACATGTCATCAGATGTTTTTGAGCAGCATCTTCCTTTGAATAATAGTTTAAAAACCCCACATTGCTGTTCTGTGTCATTCTTTGGGGGTTTGTTTTGGCATTGATTTGGCAGACCCTGGTCTCATCCAATTCCTCCAAGCAGCCACGGAGGGAAAAGCTCAGGCCAGTCCTCAGCAGTGCTGAGTTGGGGCCTTGAGCTTTTGAGATGTTGGTATGGAAAAAGAATATTAGGGAATTTAAAAGTGTTTAGCTCTGCTGCAGAGTAAAAAATAGGACTTGGTTTCTTGCTGTGAGGTCTGGTTGTGGCTTTAGTGCTGCAGCCCCTCCAAGGCACATGGCACAGCCACGCAGATGCCAAGGTGCTGGATGATATCTGCAACATTAGCTGCCAGCCATATAAATCCCAAAGTTCCTGGTAACTTGTGCCATGGCACAGAAAATGTCATTTGGCTGGGGAATATTTTCACCTTTATTCCAGCAGTGCAGTGTTCCTCTCCAAGTGCCTCTTTCTTGTGCCTCTGCTGTGGATGTGATGCTCACTGCATCCCAGTTTGGACAAACAGGATCCAGTTTTCCAGTGTGAAGTTGGGAGAAGTTTAAATGGGGGAAAAAGAAGGAGGGGGGAGAGGCTGGCTGATAGTGATTGTGCTGGAAAACTGGATTTCAGGCAATGGGAATTGAAGTTGAATTATCACAAATGCAGTGTGGAAATTTTGCCTTCTGTTAGAAATACATGTTTCTATAGGAATGGGGATAGCAGGGGGAGGGAGGATGCAATAAAGCTCCATCCAGCTCGCTGTGGTGAGCAGAAGAAACCATTTCACTCTGGCAATGCAGAGGATTGCCAGAAAAAATGCAGAGGAGGTTATTTTGAGAGAGTGCTGGGAAAGAAAAGGTCCAGAGCAGTGGCAGTGCTGGCCCAAATTTAAAGTACTAAAGTCTGACAGGAGAGGCAGAACATCCCACAGGAGGGCAGATGTCAGTAGAGCCCCAAGCTGTGTTTTACTCCATTTTGCTAAAAGCCAAGAAGGAGGAAAACAAACCCCATTGCTGTGATTTTTCCCTCACTTCAGCCTCTGACTACAGCTCCTTCTTTGGGTGTGCTCAGGTGATCCTGGGCAGCCCCAGGATGCTCGGTGCTGCTCCAGAGAGGGCTGGTTTGGCCAGTCCCTGTGATTTATCCAGAATAGCTGTCATTTCCCCCCTTTCCCTTGCCCAGCCCTTTTGGGGTGGTGGCAGCATCCCAAGGATTTTCTGTTAGACACAGAGGTGCTTGCCAGGTCCTTCCAGGCTCAACAGATGCCAGAGATCAGAGGGACAGATCATTAGTGTTTAATTATGGATTTGCAGAATTGCCTCATGTCCCTGGCCTGGGCAGAGGTGTGGCTGTGCTGCTCTCCCTGGAATAAGGGATCCTCTCTCCAGCAGGGACCTCAGAGGCACAGGTGATGCTTTTGGTGCATCCCCCTCACCCATCTCCTCTCTGCCTCACCGTGGCTGCTTTCTGCTCCTCTGTCCTGGGACAGGGACATTAATGAGGGACATTTACTTTATTTCCATATGACCCCCTGGGGAAGCTCAGGAGGGAGAAGAGACCTGGGGCTGCTGGCAGGAGGAAGGGCAGCCATGCTATGGATAGATAAGTAGGATGCAAGGAAAAATAAGCTTTTTCCCAGCTGGCAGCACTCCTTCAGCCAGTCCCAACTCCATCAGCCTTGGCTGATCATGATCCCCAAACCACTGGGGTGCCAGAATCCCATGAGGGAGGTGTTGGGTCTGCCTGGGAGGCAAGATGGACTCACCTGTGAGTGAGCAAACCTGCTGGCTCCCTCCCTGCCAGCCTCCCACCTGTTCTCAGCCCCTGGAATGGGCTGGCAGTGCTGTAAATGTGGACAAGGCTGTGTCTGGAGACCAGTGTGGGTGTCGAGGCAGCAATGGCCTCTCAAATGAAGTGCTTAAGAAGCAGAGCAACAAGATGGAAGATGATCTCTTGCCACCCTGATGTCCAGAGGAAGCTTTTTGTTTATATTACAATGAAAAGGGGTTTTTTTGCTCTGGGAGCTCAGAGCAGGCTGTTGTGTGGAGGGTGCCCATCCTGGGCATCCCTGACATCAGCAGGCAGTCAGAGCATCCCATTCATCTGCCATCCCAGGCATTTATTTCAACTTCAAATACAGCTAGCTGCAGTTACTGGAGTTTTCATGGCATGTGAACCCTGGACATTTAGCAGCAGCAAATGCACCAACATCACCACACTGGGTGTCATAACACAGCCCCACCCACCTGGCTCCTGGAAACAGAGAATTAAACCTGTGGGGAAGAACCCAGGCAGTGGCACAGCCAGCACAGGGACCCAAAGACTCTGAGACAAAGTGTGACAACTTCAGTGGGTTGCCAGAGACATAGCACAGTTGGGATCATGGCCTTTCCATCCAGGATGGTGTCTTCCAGACAGACATCAACTTGGGAAATCTCCAGCTCATGACCAAAATAGGTCATAACTGTTTTAACCTCGTGCCTGCAAAGAAAAACACAGATACCACGTGTGCATTTGTAGAATTTGTCTGTTCTGTTCATGTTCTTGGCTGGTAGCTCCTGGCTTTAAAGTTCTTTGCAGTTTGGAATGGTTGAGGTTGGAGGGGCTCTTTGGAGCTCATCCAGCTCAAAGCCCAGCTCAAAGCAGCCTTAAAACATCCCCACTCCCCCCGGCGCTCCTCCACTGCCAGCAGCCCTGTGTCACCTGTGCTGTGGCTCAAGTGCTGTTGAATCTCCTTATTTGGAGTTATAAGCCTGTTTCTTCCTGGAATCCTGATGGAATTCACGAGCTGGCTAGGCCAAGGACGAGGCAGCATGGGGCAACACAGACCCTCCCAGTGGTGCAGCCTTGCCTTCCCAGGGTGTGCCTATGAAAGGAGGCAGCAGCCCTGGGTACACCCTGTCACCCCAAATTCTTGCAGGAGCCATCCAAGGCATCTTTCTCAGGCCCTTCTGCTGAGGCCTCGTGAAGATGGATGTGGAATGTTGCTGTAGAGCTGCATTTGAAGAGGGTGAAAGGTGGGAGGTTCCTTTAAATATGAGTATCACTCAGGCACCCTGAATTGTCTGGTTAAGCCCAGCCCTGCCAAAACTCATGGCTTGTTCAGCAAAGGGTCCTGAGGAGCATCTTACTGAAGTCAGGGCACTCTATTTATAAGTAGTTCTCTGGACTATGAAACATGGGACTCTGCACTGGACTGGCTACAGCTCAGCCTATTTCCAGCCTCACAGGGACCCTGCTTCCCTTTCAAACAGCCTTAAGCCTAAAACTTAAGGAACAACTTGCCCATAATTCCATGTCTGTGCACACTCTCACCTTTGGAATGCACCTCGTGCACTGGAGGCATAGATTAAAACCAGTGGCCAGTCAAGGGATGACATTTTGGAGCAGCACTCAAATCCCAAAACACTTTTCAAATGTCTTTATGCTTCCCCAATGTCACCAATGCGACTGCCTTGAATTTTTTGTGTGCTGCTGGCTCTGGCATTAATTCCTGGCACTAAGCAGTGCAGGAGAGAGAGGGGAGGAGGAGAGGGCTTGCAGAGGGACAGATGGGCAGTGGACATGTATGGAGATTTCTTGAGGAGGAGGAGGAAGAAGAAAGGGTTTTAAGATCCCTTCCAACCCCAACCATTCTGTGACTGGGAAATAAGATTCTGGCTGACTTGCTGCTCAGCTTTGGATACTGTGTGTAATAAAGAAGCAAAAAAAAAAAAAAAAACAAAAAAACCCCAAACAAACAAAAAAAAACATCCCAAAGCAATAATGACCAGATGAAAGGAATTACTCTTCAGGAAAAAAAACTCCAGATTTTATCAGAAAGCTTATTTGAGAGGTGATGCAATAAATAATGTGTGGTTAATAGCTGCAGGCTGGTGGGGGTCCTTGGGATCACCTGGTGTTGGAGCATGGCTGCCAGTGGCCCTAGGGGATGAATTTGCTCTGGTCCCTGCAGCTCCTTGCAGGCTCACCAAGCTGGAGCAGTGAAGAAGGCTGGGCTGTGTCCTCATGCTTGTCCTCATGATCTTACCCATCTTGCAGCCAAAATTTAAGGAGAAAGAGATCCTAAATTAGTGGTCAACCGAGTAGAAAATGCTGAGTGCAAATGCGATTTGTTCTAGGGGCTGAGTGCAGAAACAGGGAGGAAAGTTTCAAATCCCTTTTTTTCCTTTAGTGCCTGAAGGCAACCAAACAATGAGAGAAGGGATTGCTGTGGGTGACAGGCTCAGCACAGAGCAGGGTGGGAGCGTTGCTGCAGATTTCAGGAGCGGTGGTGGCGTGGCCAGAGCACAGCAAGGGGCTGGGGCTGGGCACCTGCCTGTGCCAGGCTTAGAGCAGAGCTGCTGCCCTCAATGCAAAACACAGTATTTATGCTGTTCCCCCATGTGTTTTTGCAGGTCCCAACTGCTTTGCAGGCACCACGATAATTCCCGCCGGCATCGAGGTGAAGGTGGACGACTGCAACATCTGCCACTGCCACAACGGGGACTGGTGGAAGCCAGCGCAATGCTCCAAGCGCGAGTGCCAGGGCAAGCAGGCTCTGTAGCAGCAGCCCCCAGCCAACAGCCTGCTCATGGTGATGCTGATGATGGTGATGATGGTGACAAAGGAACAGCTCAGGTGCTGCCCACACGTCTGACCTCCTGCCAGCTGCAGCAGGGTCCCCAGCAAGCCCTGCCAGGGTGCCGCATGAGCAGAGATTTGTACCCGTGGGGAAGGGAAGGGAAGGGTCTCCCTGTGCCCCTCCAGCTCTTCTCCCGCTTTACACACTCTGTGCCAGGTGTCCAGGTGTCTCCTGTGCTGTTGTGATTCGGTGCTTGCTCAGACTGGGGGAGGACAACAGCAAACAGCCCATGCACGTTCTTGGCCTGCCGAGGCCTCTGAGATGCCGATCGATTCACTGCTCTCACTTTCTACAGTGTGGATCGTGGGGTTTTTCACTTTTATTTATTTGAGGGTTTTTTGCTATTGTGATTTCTTTTTTTTTTTTTAAAGCCTCTTCCTAAGCTGGGATCATTGGGACAATACAGCTATGAGTGGAGCAATAGATGGAGCATTTTTATTGTGTCTGTAAGCGCAGGTGGCACTAAGGACTGGAGGGAGGTAGAAATTAAAAGGGATGCGGGAGGTTACAAAACATCCCAACTGGAATGTAACCTGCAGCAGGACCGAGATACATGCACAGGTATTGACCAGACAGCCAAGACACAAAGCTGTATCTGTGTTACACTTTCTCCACTGAGTGGGGACAATAAAGTTGAAGACACCTACACAGTCACCGTGACCTTGATGGGAGCAGAGCCCACAGCAGCTGCGTGGGCAGGCTGGGGTGGCCAGCCAGAAGGTGCTCCATGAAAGCAGCATCTTCCCTGGCTTGTCTGTGTGTGATTCCTGGCCGGGGCATCAGTGCTGGAGCACAGGGAGGAGGGTCCCAGCTGTTCCTGGTTCTCGGGCTGAGCATGTGCTCAGCTGCCTTGTCCCATCCCAAGGCTGCTCTCACTGGAGCCAAGGGCAGTGTTTCATTGCCTTCAGTGACAGCAGGTCACAATTAAAGTATGGCATCCCCGCACTCTGGAGGTTTCCAGGAATGTCCCATGGCTGTGGCAGCACTAAACTGGCTCAGCTGGCAAGTAAGACACTTTGCTGTGGTGAGAGGGAGCTGCCCTGGCTGTCCCTGGGAGCATCCACACTGCTGGGCATGGAGCAAGCCATGGTGCAGTGGTGCTGGGGTGGCTCCTGGTGAGGGCTCTCTCTAGAAAGCAGCTGCTTTCTGTGCCTGCCTGCCTGCAGCAGAGGTCCCCATGGAACCCCCAGCAGCTGAGGGTCCCCGTCAGGCTTTTCAGCACTGGCACCTCCTGCTTTCTCAGGCTGAAGCTTCCAGGCGATACTGTGAAAGAAAAGCCACCACTGTCATCTCCCTGCCTGCCCAGGCGAGCGCAGAGGCCTTTCCCATCACTGTCCATGCTTGGCTCCCTGCTTTTTGGTCAAGGCCACGGGGGTGGTGGTGCTTATTTTGTTCAGAGTTCAGACACCAGTCCAGCACCTGCTCTCGACAGCGACGGCAGCAAATCCTCCCCACAGCATCCTCTCCGCAGTGGATCAGCACATCGGGCTCGGTTTATACACACTGTTGCCTTTATACTTTTATTTCCTCTCCATTTTGGTGTTTTTCTGGAGGGCAGGGGTGGGATGAGCACTTAGCACAGTGACTGCTGTCCTGTGGCTGCACATTGGCTCCCTGCAGGCTGAGCTGGTACCATTAGAGATGTCATCACCACATTCCTTTGTAAGCTGTTGCCTGTCAATGACTATCCAGTTTCAAAACTTTCAAACAATAGTGTGCCTGAAACTAGTGAGAAAAAAAATTCTGTAAAAATGGGAGGGAGGATCCTAGAAACAATATTTGATGTGTAAAAGACTATATTATTAAAAAATTATTTTGTTAAATATAAAGTGTGTGAACCAGCAAAAAAACCCCAAAATTATATATTTGTGGTGTATTTTACTCTGCTGATCATCAGCTCCTCAAGCTCCCAATTCCCCATCTCATCCCTTGCTCCAGTCCCTGTCTCTCCACAGCATTGGTGAGTGTAGCTGGGGTGGGAAGAGCCTGCTTGGAGCCCTGGCAGTAGCCATGAGAATCCCATGGATGGGATGGGTTGCTCAGTAAACCAGCTTTGCTTTGCCAGACCAGGACTCCTGTTTGGGGAGCTGCCACAGACCAGCACAGCTCCCAGGCTCTTGCTTTAACCACCATCTGGTTCTGCCTTTAACTGGTGCCATTTTATATTTGATGCCATTTCCTGAACATGGAAATTTGCTTTCAGTTCACAAACTCCATTTGGTACCTCCAGATGCATCATTATTTACACTGATTAGTAGTTACTCTAATTAATTACAGCTTAATTACTGTAGTTAATGTTTGTACAGTGCTTGGAACAAGTACAGCACCATACGTGCCACATATTATTATTTTCTTCGTTATTAATTAAGCACCATCTCCATTCCATGCTGTGCTCCTTCATTATTTCCCAAGGAGTCACAGCAGCACCCTTATTCCCACCCAGGAGTGCTTTTCTCCCAGCTGCCACCAGGATGCTGCAGTGCTGGATTGGCATGGGAAGAGCAGTGGGATTGCTAAGCAACATGGGAATGCTTGGGTTTTTGCCCTTCACTCTTCCAGGGCACCATGTCTGCAGACAAATGGGAATAGAAAGGCTGATGGCCCCAAGGACCCTGCAGAGTGAGGGAAAAGCCCTGCAGATCCCATTGTGGATGTGTTTGCAAGGTCTCCATGGCTCAGACTGTAGGAGGGATCTGATTCCCCCAAATCCAGCAGGGTCAGACACACAGTTCCCCTGAGGGATCCCACAGCTCTTCCCAAGCACCAAGGCATCAGTGGGACAAGGTTTGGGACAGCAGGGAGGAGCGAAGGAAGGGCAGGAGGAAGGGCACAAATCCAATTTTCTGGGAAAACTTCCTCTGTTTATGTGGAAAAGTTGCCATATGGAAAAGTCATAAGCAGGGCAGTGTTTCCAGAGCACTGGGGGTGCTTGGGCAGTAGCCCCAAAAATCACTGTCACCAGCTCTGCTTCCCATCAGCCCTTCTCAGGCCAGGGTAGATCCAGAACTGATATCCCATCAGGTGCTCTCCAAATATACTACAGAGTTTCATCCTCATCCCAATCCTCCTTTCTGCCTTTTTTTTTGAACGTTGTAGTTCATTTCTGCCTTTAATTAATCACAGCTCTGGGCCAGCCAGACCCATTAACTACTCTTCTCATTTAGACCTTTCAGAGATGCAGTTGCAGATGCAATTTAATTTGTTGACCCGTGATCGATAGCAATTAATACCATCTCTTTAATCTTGTTGAAAGGTTCGTCTTGGGCTTCCAGAGGCTGCCAGCTGAAGGGAAAGGTGCCTGATACATGTGTTATCAGATGGAGGAGCACAACCTCCTCTGTGGGCACTGTCCTCCCTGTCCCCCCGGGCTGACACTCTTGAAAATACAACAGGTATTTGTCAGAGATGGAGAAGAGGAGGTGGCTGAAGGCAAGGGAAGATGCCAAGGGGTAGAGAAGAGCAGGGGGCTTGGTAGGACAGAAAGTAGGGAAAGGTGGAGTTGATGGGTTGGAAAAAGGAGGGGAGATAGGATCCAGACTAGGAGACGTGGCTAGAAAAGGGAGCCAAAAGGACTCGAGGTGGAGCAGAGGGTGGACAGCTTAGAGGCAGCACCTTCAGCAGGAGCAACAGTGAATTTTGCAGAAGAAACAGACCCAGAGTCAGAAAAAGTCCTTCCCCTTGGGGTTCTTACATCCAAGCCTCTCTGACATGATGCCTTTTTTTGCCCCCCAAATGCAGCAGCTTTGTGCAGCTCCCTCCTCCTCCTGACAGTGGGAAAGCCCATCCCAGGAGCATCACCTTTCCCTGTCCTCATTAATAAGCCATTAGTCAAAATTGTTTTACAATTACAGAATTATTTCCTGCACACCCCAGGGGGGACTGACTCAGCTCCAGAGCACAGCAGGGCAATGTCTCTCTCCCCCAGGAAGCTGCAAGGCACACTCGAAACCAGGCTAAGACTGGGAAAATCCCAAACTTTGGGCACTCTCCATCCTACCAGTGCTCCTGAGGCAGCAGCATAGAATGGCTTCAGTGGCACACAGAGAGCTGAGTGCCCTGGTGACAATCCCCTGGATGCCACTGCAGCAACCCCTCTCCACCCACAGCTCTGCTAAAGGTAAAACCAAAGAGCAAATCCCTGGATTCCAGTGCAGCAAGAGCAATAAAGTGTTTCTCTTTGGTGGTTGTTAAAGGGGAAAGAGGGCCCATGTGGATCTATGGCAAATGAATGCCCTTTACATTGCAAAAGGACATGGGTTTGCAACAGCAAGTCAATAGAGAAAATGAAAAATTTATCAAGAATCCACCTTCCTTGTGGTGTGGAAGTTTAGCTTTTAAAACACAGGGGATAGAAGGCATGGAAAGGAAGTCTCTGTATATTTTTATTTAGGATCACTGAATGGTTGGGGTTGGAAAGGGCCTTTAAAGGTCCATCTAATATACCATTAGGATTTGTTTGTATTTGCAGATATACCTCCTTTTTTTAAGAGAAACTGTCTTTTTATCATGACTAATTCTAGTACCAAAAAGAGCTCTGCTCTCAGAAGATGCCAGTTCAGATGCCCCCCCCCAGCCACACACAGACAAAGGGCTAATTATGCACTATGAAATTGGAAGAGAAGACAAAACCCAACAAGAAAGCTAAGCCAGGCTCCTTTGGGCTGGCACAGAACGAGATGCTGTTCAACCTGGCTTTGGACACTTCCAGGGATGGTACAGCCACAGCTTCTCTGGGCACCCTGTGCCAAGGCCTCACCACCCTCATGGGAAAGAGATGTCTAAATTTAATTAATTAATTACTTTAATTAGTTATCTGCGTCCCTGGGAGCTGTGAGCTAGTATTTTCTTGGCAGGGGGCTTCCCACAGAAGAAGGCAAGAGCATGGATATAGCAGCACCAAGGGACACTGACAGTTTCAGGGCATCCTTTCCAACACAGCTTTCCCAGTCAGCTCATGGAGCAGCCCTGGAGCTGCAACCTGTGCCTGACCTTTTCTGCACATCCCCCCTTGCTGGTGGCCCAACCAGTCAGGTGAAAGGAGCCTTTCTGATGTTGGCATCAGATACAGGAGATCTGTATTCCCCTATCTGGGGAAAGGACATGGAGAGAGGAAGAGCAGCATGAGCTATTAGACTTGTTTCAGTGGGACAAAGCAGGATTTCAGTAATAATTAATGCCACTATTAAAGATCCTCATTTAGATTGTAAGGCATCTGGCACTGGGAAGGACACAGTGAAGGTACTTTTGGTCATTAAACACACACAATGTTCCATGCTGCTGTTCTCTTGACAGTGATAATCCATGAAAGCTTGAAGAGAAACCACCAGCCCACTCTCTCTCCTGGTTATGCATTGGGAATATCCTGTTACCCATATGGATTGTCTCTTCAGGTATTCCAGCAGTGGCTCAGCTCTGTGTTTGGAGAAATACCCAAATCCAAGCCTTGGAAGTTTGGGAAAAAAATTCTTAAGAACCGGGAAGGCAAAACTCCAAGGAAGCAGGTGAAAAAGGGGGCTCACCAGGCTTTCCATTGGCCAGACAGGGGCTGGTGGTCCTTGCCCTTTTCATTACTTATCTGGCTTGGTGGATGCCCCTCTGCCTTGCCCAAGTTTTCTGGACTTCCCAGGGCTTGGCTCTCTTCCTATAATTTGGCTGTATTTGCTTTTTCTCTTTTTTTTTTTTTTTTTTTCCAAAGGACAAAAGCTTTGGGAAAGGGAACAGATAAAAATGTGAGGAACTTGCTCTCCTGCAAATAATCCACTCCCATACACGCTGAAAGGCTCGTTTTGCAGTCCATTAAGCTCAAGTTAATGCAGGTAGAGCATGTCTGGCATCGAGAGGATGGTAAAGGTTTCGGGGTTTAATTTTACTCAGATGGAAAATCCTATACGTTCCTGGCTGGTGTCGGCACTTCTGCAGCAGAGCAAACAGGCCCCGCAGGAAGCATGAGGCCAAGGTTAAAGCACTTCTAAGTCAAGATACTGTGATACCCAAAGAAGCAATTTCCCATTGTATTGCGAATCTTCTCGCACTTTATTGGCGTGAATAGAAACTGCGAGCCAAAGGGGTGTGTGGGGAGCCATTGGAGCTGCAGATGGCTTTAAATTCCCCTAACTTTCCCTGGATTCAAGGTTATCCTCCTGCCTCGCCGCGGGCCTGCGCACTCCGGCTAATTGCGTTTCCAAACAAACACTGCCCCTCCCTGCCCCGCCAGCGGGAAAGGAAAGCAAATGGAGACGTGCCTGGATAGTTAAGTGTGTTTGTTACCATGCTGGGAAGCTCCGTGGGATATTTAAGCCCTCCTAAAAAACATCCTAAATCCCACTGGTTTTGTCAGCAGCATGAAAAACAATGAATGGAAGGAGGTGCAGGTGCCTCGGGCAAGGGAGCAGAAGGCACTTAGGGAAAGACAATCCTTAAAAGTGCCATGAGACCATGGGGTTTCCCTGCCTGCTCCTCTTGGGTGCTCCCAAGAAGATCCAAGGCTGGTCTCCATCCATCTGGAGCGTGGGGACCAAAGCACCATGACAAGTCCCACTTCTCTGTGTCCTTCTGGATTTAAGAAAGTGGACCACAAACCAAAGCCATCATTTCCTAGGCCAAAATTCCCCCAATGTTTGTGTGCTACCTGTGAGTGTGATGCCTTGTAGCAGAAATACATGTATTTTTTTCTGTGGAATCATGTTAAGAGCAGAAATAAGAAATTCCCGAATGGGAGACAAGATCCTGCAGGTTGGGTCAGCACAGAGATAGAGATTTAGGTGGAAGCAGACACGGATCCTCTGGAGGATTTACCCCAGCAAGGGAAGTCACTGCCCAGGCTTGGCCTGTTGCCCCTCTAACCTTGAGCAGAGAAGCTTTGAGAAACCAACCCACACCGCAGACTTGTCCTGTCATTTTGTCAGACACACTCTTCAAGTAGTGTTACCCAACCAGGACATTTGGCCTTAACTTTTGAGACTAAAAACACTCTTTTGAGAATAAAAACACCTGCAGAACATAACACAGAGCAGACATTTTGCTACCTCCATGTGCAGGGGCCACCAGTGGGCTGCATTGCTGGATGGAAGCCTTGAGGTGTCACAGCTTTTCTGTTACCTGTGAAGAGAAAAGAGAAACCAAGCAGGTTAGAGAATGTGAAAAGAAAGGAACATGAAAACAACTGAGCCACATTCCCTTCAAACAAACAGAAATTTGGACCAGAAGCTGCTCCTGGAGAAGATGCAGGGCTAAAAACTGGCCTCATGAGAAGATGCTACATCCAGCACCAACACCACCAGGTATCTCTCCCCATTCCCAAGACATGATCTTAAAATCTCCATTCCCCACAGGAAGTTACTCCCACGGCAAGAGGCCCCTCCATCCAATTTTCTCATATCTGTTTGAATAATAATAGTATTTAGTGATAAATGTATCTTAATCGGCTGCCAGGTAATCTGCACCACCTCTCTGCCCTGGAAACCTGTGCCTCTTGCAGGTAGAAGTGACCTTGGTACCTTTCCAGGTGTTATTTGGATGCACTGAGTAACATCAAAGTGACACTGGCTGGATAGATCACACCAAAACCCAGGACAATTTAGTGATATTAAATTAGTGCACAGCCTCAAATTCCTAAAGAGAAGCAGCTGGTATAAAAGTGATGCAACTATCAATGCAACTTATTATGAGTTTTATTCTTGCTGGTTTTTATTAACAGATTTTTCATCCTTGCCCTGCTGTGGAAATGCTGCACGATAAAGGGTGAGGGCTCTCTCACCTGCAAAACAAGAGTTTTATGGCCTGGGCTGAAATAGATCATTTGCAATGACAACAAGTTCTGTTAATAAAGTTGGGGGCTAGGAAATCTCAGGGAGCTGTGTTTCATATCACTGCAAGAGAGCTAACTTTGGGGAGGAAAATGAAATGTTAACCAAAAAGCCATTTCCAAGAGAAATAGTCCCTCTGTACATCATCAAACTAATAAAAGTTACATGCAGTCATGTAACAGAAGGAAATTCTTCCTTCTCCTGGTCACAAATCATTTTAACCCCATTTCTTCATTCTCAGGCTCAGAACACAATTGCAGGCTTCTATCAGCTTTGTTGGTGAATTTATGCAGCTCTTTACTGCTCACCTATTTCTCATCTCGGTCTTTTTCATTAGTGAATCACAGAAGCATTAATTAACTTTTAAGAGGCAGATAGCAGGTTTGTTTTTTCTTCTGTCTATCACTTAATCAAAGGTGGGCCTGAGTTGTTCAGTGGTAAGTGGAAATCCAGAAACGGAGTACAGCTACATTCCAGGTTGTGCTTTACATACCCAGCAGGAAACAATATAAAATTTTAAATGAAAGGAAGGGACCTAAAGAAGCATCTGTCCCGAGAAGAGGCCCAGCCTTTACCAGCTCTCCTGCAGATGCTTTACAAGTTAATTTTTTTGTGGAAAATAAAACCTACTGCAGTGACTGAAGAGGAACAGAGCTCTTTGGAAAACCTGACTCAAGGCATCAGGTTGCTGGCAGTCTTGGCAGCAAATGAAAGTCTGGAGATGCACTTTGGTCTTGGTGATTGAGGAGTGGAAGAGCTCTGGGGTGGACAGCTGTGGTGCTGCACAGCTTCACACTCTGGGAAATGGAACGGCCTGGGCAGGGAGGGACCTTAAAGATCATCCCATTCCACCCTCTGCCATTCCACACCTCCCACTATCCCAGGTTGCTCCAAGCCCTGTCCAGCCTGGCCTTGGACACTTCCAGGGATGGAGCAGCCACAGCTGCTCTGGACAACCTGTGCCAGGACCTCTCCAGAGAAGAGTTTCTTCCTGACTCTAATCTAAACCTGCCCTCTGTCAGTTTGAAGTCATCACCCCTTGTCCGATCACCTCATGCCAGTAAATGGCTTGTGTAGAAGTAGTTTGAATGTTCAGGGAGAACAGATGTATGTGATGGGTTCACATAAAAATTCCATTTATTATTATTGAAACAATAAACAGTGTAGACTCAGCACTTCTGAAAAGTCTGTGGTGTTTTCAAGACTGACATCCTGAACTGAGATGGAGGAAACCAAAGCACCCAAAGTACTTCAATGTGATTAACTCAAGGGCACAGGCATGGGCTGGAGCCTGGGTGTCTCTGGATCCTGACCTCAATGCCAGACACCAGGATGTCAGAAAATGCACAACAATAACAAAATCACAGATTCATTTTGGTTGGAAAAGACCTCTGAGACCATGGAATCCAACTTGTGACTGATCCCTAAAAACACTGCAGGAGAGTTCCATCAGGGTGGAACAGATCTCTGCCCTCTCACCAGGCAAACCCTCTGATGTGCCCTGCCAAGGCACAAATCACTGCATGTGTGCCACCTTTCTAAATGAAATGTTACTGCAGTAACAGACCTCAAGTGTCCCCCGAAGGCACGCGGTTCGATATTTATAATCACTTAATAAACACATGAGAAATGGCACAGTACAGCCCTACATAATCTGTGTGCAATGATCCTTGGTGACAAAGTTTAAGTGACCAAATCCTTTTCCAGGTCTAATGATATTTTGCTCTAGTAAGCCAGTGATATATCTCATATGGCAAAAATAAAGCACTCATGCATAAAATTAATACAGTAAGCTCTGAAGTCATAAAGCTTTCAGTCTGTGATATATGAGATGAGAAAATGACCAACATGTAATTCAAGTTCTCACAGCACCTTATTCCTGACAGGTTATAGGGTCACCTGGGCATTGCATGATCAATCCAGGCTGTTCCAGAAGGATGTGAATTATTAACCAACCAGTTCAGGGAGCCATCTGGGTCATGTGCATGAAATGCCCTGAGAGGACACAGGTGGCAGGTTCTCCTCATGGAGGTGAAATGTTTCTGTTCTTTCCAAACCTGCATGAGAAAACTTCCAGCAAATTGCTTCCATCCATTTTGTTCCCCTCTTTCCTGTCAGAAAGGCTCATGATGTGACAAAAGGCCTTTGGTCCAAGACTACTTGCTGAAGTAGCTGGGCTTCTTTCTAGCTAACCTTCCCAATCAAACAGCAGAAACACAATTCCCATGTTGGCCTCCAATATAATTGGGAATGACTTGTTAGAAGTCCTCAAAAAGCATGACAGCAATGTGTACAAGTAGCCTGTGCCACACACTGCGCCCAGAAAGGGATCTTAAAGATCATCCCATTCCACCCCACTGCCATGGGCAGGGACACCTCCCACTATCCCAGGTTGCTCCAAGCTCCTTCCAACCTGGCCTTGAACACTTCCAGGGATGGAGAACCCACAGCTCTCTGGGCAGCATAATTACACCCAGTAGTGAGCAATACTGCAATTACCTCTCTGCAGGTGTGTTGCACACTTGATTGCAAGTAACTCAGTCATCAGAAATCCAACCCCTGATAAAAGCACAGACACTGCTTGCTCTGACTGTGGGTACAGCAGGGATTCCTCACAAGGACGTGCTGTAGACTCCATGGTTCTGCAATCCAGCCCATGTTTCAACCAGAAAAATAATTATCCTTTGCATGTGAGATGATCAAAGTTCTCAAAAAAAAAAATCAAACTCCAGCTCCTCAATCAGGAACGCTGCCAAGCTATCGAATCAATAGGGTTGTTAGATACTTGAAGTATGGGATCATGTGAAAGCTATCAAATGATTTCTTTGTTAATAAACTGCTACAGTAATTACCATTAGAATAGGAGTGGAAAGATATGGATCAGAAATGGAACACTGTGAATGGTTTCTCATTAAGTGAAATTTAGGCCTATGGGAATTTTTCCTTTTCTTTTGGCCGTGATTCTGTTACATTTTGAACTTGCATGCCCAGAGCTGTTCATGCACCCTGCTTTGTAAGCCCCCATTTCACCTAAAAATCTTCATGTCACTGAGCCTTCAGTAGAGATATATATTTTTGCCTACCTCCTCTGCCCCAGTGGCAAAGGGGGACAGGGAATGGGGACTGCAGTCAGTGCACCACATACTATCTCTGCCGCTGCTTCCTACTGTACGTGGGGGAAGCTTCTGGCAGCTTCTTCTCCCAAAACCTTGCTGTGCAAACTCGACACACACAGAGACAGGAGGCATCACAGCACCACGACCCAAATTACTGACTTTCAAAGGTCTGCTGTAACATAAGGTTTCAGTTACAGAACGTGGCAAGTTCTTCAAATCATAAACACATCAGGAGGCAAAACAAACAGCCAGCCCCGCTCCAGCCCTTCCACTTGCCACTTGGGATCGTTAGAGTAATAGATTTTTTTCACTGAAAACTTGACCTTGTCTAAAATGCAGGTCAGAAAATGCAATGAGATGCTCACAGGGATCAGCTACACTCTAATTAGTGGGACAGAAATTGTCATGCTGGCTTCAGGGGGAGGACTGAGGAAACCACTTGCTGCAGGTGGAGGAGCAGTTTGGCTGTCAAAGCCAGCTCAGCTGCCCACACCACCATCCCAACTTCCTTCTCCTCCTTCACCCCGCCCATAGCTGAGAGAGCACACAGAAGTAGGAGATGCCAAGCAAGCAATCCTGAGCAGGTCTCAAAACCCCCAATCCTTTTTAAGAGGAAGAGAAAGGTTGTGGAGGCTGGAAAACACCTGAAAGGTATCATTGAACATCAGCAAATCCCACTTTACCCACAGTGCTTAGACAGGACCATATTAATAGCCCCACAGCTCTGCACCTAGAGAATTTCAAGTGCTTCCAGACCCTTTCCAGACCTAATGTATTTAATGAAATTGGTTGTCTTCTACTAGCACATAAAGAAGAAGGGGGGAAAGAGGACTAATGGATGTACATTAACCTTTTGGTACTAGATTTCCCGATACTAGCTACTAATGCAAAATGCATTAGAGGGAAACGCCTGGGACCAGAGTGTGGAACTGCTGTAATGCTGGGAATAAGTCTGAATTTCTGAAGTGGCACAGCAGGGACCCATGCAAAGGTGGTTGCAAGTGCAAGATGATCAAAGAGAGCTCACCAATCTGCTTTGGGCAGAGAAACCCTGCAAAATAGGGTCTGGAGAGGTGAAGACTCACAAACTGAGCTTTGCAGCTGCCCCTTTAGCAGGGGAATTTTGTTGTTCATCCCAAGAGCAGAGCTTTGGAACCCCTGGATAAAACCTCTTCCATTGCCAGACAAATGCTGATGGGCAGTGCAGCACATGAGCTCCTCCCCAAGTTCTTGTGCTGGCCTGGGCAGCACCAAAACAATGATTTCTCTCCTCCAGTAGGTACAAAATTATCTTTTTTTAAAGATCATCTGTTTGAAGAGTAAAGAAATACCAGGAGCAGCCTAGACATGGTGTGAAGCTGGAAAAGAAGAGATGGGAGTGACCATGGCAATGAAGAGACAAAGAGCCAGTACTGCCTTGCCTGGCTTTCAGCAGAAACTGTGGTTCCTTCCAGCTTGTGGATCTTAGTGTGCCACAGCCACAGCAGCTGAACCACAGCAGGAGCTGCTGCAGCTGATCCCTTATTCACTTAGGCGTGAATTTGGGAGCTTCAGTTGCATTTTGCATTCACAGCCTGTCTTTGCAGTCCAAATCCTGCCTGAAGTACCTGACTGCAGGCTCTCAAAACCAAGGGAAAACACAAGGCTGTGTGCAAACCTGGTCCTGCTGGAGAGCTGACTGCAGCTGAGCTCCCTGTGCCCATTCTTCGTGCACCCTAATGAGGCCTCGTGCTGAAACACATGGGCCCTGTAAGGAAGAAAGAAAAGCAAGGTTATGGGCTTTTCCTTGGATTTGACAAATGTGGATAGAATGCAACAGGAGCAAATAAATCCTGACCCCTTTCCTCCCCCCACCTTCTCTGGCTGTTGATCAGAGTCCCTCAGTGGCTGCAGAGATTGGTAAAAGCCTGTGTGTCCCATGCTGGCCCAGGGTGCAGGGTAGGCCCAAACACCCAGCCAGCTCCTAGGGCAAGTCTGGTGTCCTGCTGATGGCCAGGAGACCAAATCTGTAGCTCCCAAAGCCTGAGCTAGGTAGGCACAGGCCACTTCTGAGCCCCAGACACTGCAGTAGCTGCTAATTCTGTGTAGCCAGTTCCTCCATCTCTCCTTCTTAGTTGTTTCACTCTTGAAAGAGGCTGCAAAAAGCCATCACTGGAAAAACCCCAAATGTTCATTGCAAGCTCTTCCCAGGTGTTTTTACCACACTTAGTGCAACAGGTACACAGCAAGTTAAGAACCAGAGACCTGAAACCTTGTACTGTGAGAGGACTGAGCTGGGGAGAACATCTGCCTCCAATTTTGCAGCTAAACAAAACTGTAACTTTAATTTAATAAAAGCCTTCTGCCTACAACCACCGATAAAATTGTTCAAGCTTGACTGGGTTTAAAACCAGAACCTGGCACCTCTTCAGAAGCACGTTAGTGAGCTTAGGGTAGAAAATCTTCCCATTCTGACAGACACTGCTGCTGGGAGTCAACTGCTGAGAGCAGGAATGAAGCATTGAATTGGGCACAGGATCCAGAAGCAAAGCACATGGGGGTCAGGGGCAATATTTGCATTAGTAACAATATTGTTCGTGAGAGGACTTAAAAAATGGCACATGTCACTAAGAGTAGCTGGTTTGAATCCAGCCATGCAGGTGAGCCTGGCTTTACACAGCCAACCTGAGGGTAAAGGAAGGAGTTCAAACTAGAGCACAGCCTGGCTTCTTTGCACTCTCCCAGTCCTATCATCTCCTGCTCTCCTACAACAAGCCTGGGGGACACAGCCAGGCAGAGCATATGGCATTCCCTTGCTGCACAAGGGAAGAAAAAGATCCAGCACTGCAGACTTATTGAATTAAACATTATTGTGGCTAATGCAATCAATAAAGCATTGATTGCATTATACATATTAATATTTAATTCAATTAAAAGGCCCACAATTTTTTTTAAATGTTCCTTCAGATCTTTTATGCTGCAGAATTAAATTTTGCTGGACCATGAATTCCGGCTAGACCCAAACTATAGCTGATCTGGGTTTCTCCTGGCACCAGCTGTTCAAAGCTGACACTTCCAGCAGAGCAGGAGGAAACCATTTCCCTGGTCAGGCTGCCAGTAGCCCCCAGTACAAACCCTGCAGAGAGACTGGGACCCTTCTCACGGGACTGGGAAGCACAGAGTTGTGTATGGCAATCCAAAAAGCTCAGCTCAGAGGCCCTCCTGGTGCAACTGAGCCCCCAGAGGAGGCAGCCTCACACCGGCTCCCCCCACCAAACAATCTGGATCTTCTGAGAATTAACTCATCCCAGCTGTGAAGCAGAGCTCTTCCCACAGCCACTGGAGCCAGCCATCCCAACCCCTGCTGCACAGCAAGCCCAGGGCAGCAGCCACCCCGTGGCCTCAGCATCTCAGAGCAGGCAATGACAGCAGGGTCTCACACACACAGCAGGAGCTGACGGCTCTCTGCTACTTCATCAGACCAGACCTCCTGCCAGGAATTAAATTGAAGCACACAAAGTGCATCTTCTCCGTAGGAAAAAAAGGAAAAAAAATAAATAAAGGTGGGGAAGCTTCCTCCCCTTCTTCCATCTGATTACACACAAAATGTTTTTCTGCTTTTAAGGGCAATTTAACACCAGTTAAACTACCGTTAATTTAAATCAAACAAGTCTGAAAAGATAGAACATGCTGCACTGCTATTAAAAACAACTGAATCTTCATTTGTTCCATTGAGACACTGCTGCCCACTTCCAAGCCAATACTATCTGGCTGTCCAAAGACCTCTTGCTGTAGTTTTTAAGCTGGTATTTAAGCCTGCTTTGTTGGCTTTTTAACACATGCAGCCCCCTTAGGTCTCAAAGATTCAAACCTTTCCATCAAACTGCTTATGGGAGTACAGGCAGAAAAAGGACGAGGGGCCAAACCGATTAATACCAATGAGTGTGACATGGCATCCACCCCCATTTCCAGGTGATCTTCCAGCCCTGAAGTACAAAATAGCCTAAGGAGATAAAAAGGAAAAGCTTTGTTCTACTGTGTTTCACAGACCTGTCCTCAACAAGATGCCAAGATGCTGCTACCCAGACTTTGCTGGCAGTTCAGCCAATGGACAGGACAGGCCAGGCCAGCACAGCTCCTGCCCAGCAGCTCTGTCAGCACTGCAGGGCTGGCAGTGAGGAACTGATGTTTCCCTTCTCTCTGCCACCCTGGCAGCAAAGCTAGCCCACAGGAGCTGGAAGCAGCACAGCAAGCACAGGCAGGAGGACCAGATGGTCCCTATGTTTATACATTTCCCCCAAATAACCCACACCAATGTGCAGTTTTACAGGAGGCTGCAGCTTCCATGCAGACAGCTTTGTCCTGAGCAGAATGTGTGCAGGAATTTCAATAGCCAAGATGCAGTCTTCTTCTGGAAGACTGCCACACAAAATAACTGTTCCAAAATAAGCTTGGTCTTCAGTGGAAGATGCTTGAAAATCATTAACCTGAGGAAGAACTTCTTGCCTGTGAGGGTGGTGAGGCCCTGGCAAAGGTTGCCCAGAGAAGCTGTGGCTGCTCCATGCCTGGAAGTGTGCAAGGCCAGGGACACTGGACAGGGCTTGGAGAAACCTGGGCTAGGGGAAGGTGACCATGGGGTTGGGATGAGCTTTGGGGTCCCTTCCAGCCCAAGCCATTCTGTGATTCACAGTATTTTTGATCAACAAAAATATCTATAATCCAGAATGCAAGTCTTGGACTTCTGTCTCTTCTCATGAGGTAATGACCACTAGATGATCTTTAAGGTCCCTTCCAACCCAAACTATTCTATATTTCTATGAGATGCCTCAATCATCAGTGCACATTAAGTACATGCAGGTTAGCAGGAGAACACTAATATAAATTCATGTTAGAGCCACAGTTCTGCATTAACCTTTTAACAGATTTTATTTGATAAACTCACCTACTCACTGCTTCTGATTAAGCCAGGCTACTACAGCCGTCAGGGCCACAAGTCTCTCACACTTCCTGAAATACCTCTACCATTTTGAGCCTGCCTCCTACTCCTTTCCTTTAGTGCACCTGGGTTTTGGACTAGAAAAGACAGTGAGAAATGATCCCCACACACTCCTTACTACTTGTGAGTTTATAGCCTGGCTTTCAGGAGCCAAAATCTATCCACTGGATTAAGGGACTTGATCTACAAGGCTCTTCTATCAAGTGCTATCCCTCTGCTTTCAACAATGAGCAGTAGCAAATTAAGCAGGGTCTGTGTCACTAACCTCAAAGTTTGTGTACTTGCAGTGCTTCAGTAGGGTTTGGCACCTGCTGTAACTCTGGCATCAAAATATACTGTGAGGCTCTTCAAGGCTACATCTACATAAGCTGATCACGCGCTGAACTCCTGCAGAGACCTGAAGGAGATGGGCCAGAGTTAATCTTGGGTAAGGATCTCTCCTCAGTATGACATGCAGTGATTCTTAATGTAGTTGGAGAGCAACTCCACTTGGTAACACAACTGGATTCAAGGGAACAAGGATGAGGTTCAGAGCACAGCTTAAAAAAGCCCAAAACGCTCATGGCAATTTTCCAACTGAGCTTCTTTTCATCTGCCAAGGAACAATGGCTCTTAAAATCTGTGAAAGTGCTGCCTCTACTTTAGGCCACAGAGCAAAAAAGCTCCATTCTTAAGAATTTTGCAGAGATTCACTGCTACTTTTTACTTTTGCAAAGAACACTGCATTAGGTATATTGATGTGCTATGAAATGCCAAGCTAAAATGTGCTATAACTGCTAAGACAAATGCCCAAGTCCACACACTATTGATTTGGTACCTCATTCTCTGCCAGTGTTTATCTGCACAAAACCCCACACCCCATCAATCCCATGGGCTGTTCCATTCATTAATGAGCCCTGCATTTAGTGAAGAACAATGACTCAGTCTAGCATAAGTGATAGATCAAGATACTCCAGGCACCTCAAACCTAGCAGATGCGATTGAAAACTGTACCTGTTCTACCTGGTGTGTATTACAGTTCTAAGAGTTCTACAAGGCACAGCATGTCCAGCAGCAATGGTGACAGAAAGCAGCTCTCCTCCTCTGCAAAAGCATATCGTGGGTGTGACACACGACCTTCACAGCTGCACTGAGCTCACAGAACTTTAGCACTTTGATTTACCTGTTGAGATATGTATGGGATATGTATGGGATATGCACTTATTCTGCTGCTAAGCTCATGCAATAGATGCTCCAAACTTACTGCACACAAAGAATTTTCATTATTACAAGCAATACAAAAGCAAACATACAAAACTTTTGTTTTATCCCACAACCATCATTCTTATTGTGTATTATTACAAAACACCATTTTTCATTACAAGTTTACAAACAAAGGCAATACAAAGCTACAAAACATTACATAAGAGCACAGAGTGAGGGAGTAAGATTCTGACAATAACTTATGAGCCATTATGAGAAATATTGCAACAAATATGAAATAATCAAATATTGATCCAGTGTAGCCAGCTGCTTAGGTGCAACTGTGCAATTCTTTCGTGATCACTGTATTTTTTTTCTTTAAAGTATCCATGAAAGCAACCATCCAAATCTACAAAAATATTTATTATAATAATTTAATAAGGACCCCAATGCTTAAAAGCCTTCAGAAAATAGAACTGAATTCTAGTTACAGGTTTACAAGCATGAATGAGGACAGAAGTGAGCAAGGTGTTAATCTTTTTACAAGTAAGTAAATTTTAGACCAAGATTTTGAAATAGAGTGTTCTCAAAATTGTCTACTTCTAGATGAATTCAGGCCATTGATTTAACTTTGATTTCTACAAGACTTATCCCTTATTCTTTTGCCAAGAATTTCCTGCAAAATTCAGTTGTAAGAAGTTATAACAGATGTCACATGTCACCTGACATGCCTGCAAAGATTCAAATGCATGGAGTCCTTTTTTTTATAAAAGAATACAAATTCTGGCCTGGGAAATCTTGATAAATACAGTATCAACTGATGTTAAATACAACATAAATAGGGTCATGCTCAATTGCCTACAAAGGGCTGGTTCAAATCAAGAAAGCAAAAGGTTTCATTTTGCAAAATTACAGTTAAAAAATGTCAGTGATTATTTATTAAGCATTTATTAGGTTGAATGCAAAACTAAAGCATACTAAACAAGCCAAGGCACACTTTTCAATCGTCTGCTCTATTGCATGTTCATTTTTTCCTGCATATCAGTAATCATAGTAACTCACTTAAATGCTCCAAAGCTCTCCTGAATCCAAAACAGAAATCACAGCTTCAG
Source organism: Entomyzon cyanotis (assembly GCA_024500445.1). Taxonomy (NCBI): domain Eukaryota; kingdom Metazoa; phylum Chordata; class Aves; order Passeriformes; family Meliphagidae; genus Entomyzon; species Entomyzon cyanotis. The sequence continues at coordinate 25,213,772 of JAKEPQ010001027.1, read as the reverse complement.
AGCAGTGTTTGCCAGAGCATCCCAGCTGCTCAAGATTCACCCCATTTTACAGCTTTGCTCTCAAGATGTTCACTTCACAGGCAGGAGCTGGAATGACACCACACAGTCGATCAGCCAGCTGGAGGGAGCCATCCACACCTTGCCCTGCCGGATTTTCTCCGGCTGGAACTTGGAAGCCACGTCATAGATCACATATTGAGTGCAGAGCCTCTGGTCAGAGGTGGGCTCTGCATGGTAGGCCACAGTGTTGATGCTCTGTGTCACATCACTGTCTGGTTTGGGCTGCCTGACCAGAACTTGGCCTCCTGCTGCTTTCACCAGCTCCATCAGATCACTCTTCTGGTGCCGTTTGAAAGGTCCCAAAAAGTAGAAGTAGCATCCGTCAAACAATTTTGGCAGCTATGTGGAAGAAAAAAAAGCCAAGCATAAATACAGGACTTCACGGTTGAACAGAGAGAAAGAAAGTGGAAGGGAAAAATCAGTGCATATAAAAAACCCTACAATTTAAAATAACCACCACTGGAAACTACAACAGTAGCTTAACATGCAAGCTTCTCAGGGCAAGTATGCAATCAAGAAAACCTTGTTTACGTGGTAAATTCTTGCTTCTGTTTAAATACTTCCCAGCACAACGGGGTTTGAACTTTGAGTTAGGAATATTTACAGCTACTGTTACAATGCAGTTAATGAATCCTCCAGTGTAATAGAGCAAGTAACCAGGAATGAGCCCAGTTAAATATAAAAGTGGCCCTAAATGGAAACAAATAGTAATAAAACCATTTTCCTTCCAACTTTCAGAACTAGGTTCTAAAGCTGAGCGGAGAAGGCCAAAGCAGCATCACTTCCTGTCCCACCTGGTGTAACACAGTGAGTGCAATGCAGTGTTCCCCTGACAAGGTTACAGCAACATCTCCACTAATGGAGAAAAATGACAGCTTTATGGGTGTTCACGGCTCTTTGGATCACCTTGCACATAATCTAATTTCTGCACAAGACCACATTAAAATTTTACATCTCCTGCACCTTTGCGTGTGGCAAAGGGCAGAGCTGCCCGAGCCCAAGGTCATCAATGCAGGCTGTGTGGAGCAATAAAACCCACCAGCTGCTCCCGGTTCAGCCGCCCTCGCTGGGGGCCACCTTGGACTTCATACTTCTCTTCTTGTTCTCGAACTGAGCTCTGCAGACAGGCTTGTACCCCTGCAAAAAAAACACAATTAGGGACCCTAGGGTTTCAGAGAGGCTTGTATGTCATTTTAGGGACTAAAGAGTTGTGCTAAGATAAAATTATTACAATGCAACACGTTACATCCACACAGCAGCAGAGTTTGAGTGCTTTAGCAGTTTGCTTTTAAAACCCGAAAAAATTTACAACAGTGCCTGAAGATGCAAGTGAGATGGAGAGAAGTAATATCGCACTAAAATCAGTGCTATAAACACCAGGAATTATTAGCTCTTCCTCTTACCCTCTAAAGGTCAACCACTTAATGTCAAATGTCAAATTGCTGATCATTGGGAAGCTCAAAGCCAGCGTGCAGAGCCAACACGGCAGTTATGAAATGGACACAATTGCCTGATAAAGAGCAATTACAAGGCAAGCACAAAGCTGCTTCTGAGCAGCTACAGCCTCAAATAACAAATCAGATGGGATTTCAGGGTCTCCAGGATCAGCACGAACTGGAGATTTATGCTGGGGTTTAACAGTGGCATTCGTTTCTGTTAGCACTGCTGCATAATGAGATTGTCTTTTAGAGTCAACATGTTTTTACCTTGTTTTAAGGCCAGTTATTTTTTCCAGTGCAGAATGCACTGATGCTAATGCATTGCTAACGTCCATAAAATGTACTGCCTGACCTCACTCCGGGGAGAGGAATTGCTGTGGTCACCCATTCAAGGATGGAACATTTCGCCTGCATGTACACTGCACTCGTTAATAAAAATTACCCAGGAAAAAGTTTGCAAAGCTGATTTTGGAAATGGTTCCGTGAGGATTTACAATGTGGCCAAAGGCTGTAACTTTTATAGCACCTCACTCCTCTCACAGTGGTTCTAATTCAGGCAACTTATTTGCAACGGGAAAATAGGAAACCCACAGTATATAAAAAATATAAACTGAACAAAATCAAAAGCGAAATGTGGGGGGTTGACCCTAAAAGGAAGAAAGCCTGAGGCTATGAAGAGAAATATCAGAAATATCACTGACAAAGGCACTTGGGTGCCATGGCAGTAAGTAGCCAATGGATAGGAATATCTAATCTGGAGAGATCTTGAAAGAAACTCTCAGTAATTTGCTGTCAGTTCATACAAACTCACAAAATGCAATGGAAATTCCCATTTTGGGTAGCAGAAGTCCTTCAATATGCTTACATCAAAAAAGATAAACCCCTACAGAAAACCACAACTGGCTGAACACTGCAGCAAATATCTCCCTCCGTGTACAAGTATCAGATTGATTATTTGCACTTGTTCATTCCTTCAAGGAAAATTAACGTAAGCTAGAAGGGCAAACCTAGTCATGGATTTTCCAGAAAGGCAACTTACATATTCATTATTGATAACAGCAATGAATACTGATAACTTAATTTCAGTGCTCATAACTCGAAAATAAATCTAAAAGCTATTTCACATTTTATTTATTTATTTTAAATCACCACAATTCAACAAGACTTCCTGTGTCAATGTGCCTCTAACTTACACTGCTATTCTTTCCCTCCAAGGAAATACAGATATTAATGGGTGCCACTTAAAATAAAGGAAGAAGTCTCATCTAATCTTAAGAACAGAACTGTCCATTCATTAAGAGCATGTTTTATTTCAATCTACCATCAAAAGCTTGATTTCAAGGACTTTCACTACACAGATGAGGTTTTTATACAATAAGTACATCACAAATGGAGCATCCAGTGCCAGCATCAGTAAATGAAGTAAATGTGATACAAAAGTAATAAAAGATTGAATGAATACAAAAGACTACAATGTCTTTTTGAACTGCTGCTTGCCTGGAAAAAAAAAATGAAGCCAGGGAAGTGACTAATGTTAGTGGAGTTGATGACATAGAATGCAAAATCAGTGAGGTCTCTTTTGCATACATATGTCAGCCCATTTCACACTGCCAGGTCCTCCAAGGAGCCTGAAAGCCTCAAAGTTCCTTGTCACATGGAATTACAATCCTCCAACAGAGCCAGAAGAGAGACTCATCCACCTGTGTCCTGTTTTCACTGTGCCCACAAGAACCACAAGGCAGACAGCTGTTTCCTGGAAAAACTGGAAACATGCAAACGGCCAAGTGTCTGCATGATCAGCATTCTCATTAATTTTTCTCTCCAGCTAGAAACAGACCAGATCTGTGTCTTAACAGGTTTGTGACACAAAACCTATGTATTCCACATAGCATAAAAAGCCACGAGGAGCAAAAATTCTCAGTGCCCAGGTGTTTTCCTTTGATATAAATATGTTAAGAGGCAACACTGTTAGGCCTGCACACACACACCTTCATGGAGCAACAGACTCTGGGGTTTTTTGGTGATGGAAAAATGGTACATTTTCAATTACTGAACTTATTTTTTATACAAGATGTAGAAGGAGAACGTAATCAGCTTTGATTGTGTTATGGTATCATTTTGAAGCAGCAGGTAAAGCTTGAACAAGCTTTACCATTCTTCCAGGAGATGTTATGACCACCAAAGGTGCTAAAAACAATAATATCCCAATTTCACACTTGAGAGTAGGGATACAAGATTAGAGCACATTGCAGGCCCTTCTGACCTGTTGTTTTTTCACTGCTAGGGATTTTATTTTCTGTTAAAACTGAGTGCTAAGTTGAGTCCACTCAGTCTAGCCCAAGTCTTTTCCTTCAGTAGGCATTATTAATTTTAAAGCTGCTGACGTGTATAAGTGGCTGGATAACAAGACAGTTCCTTTTAATGATCTCTTCATCTAACTATCATCCTGATTAAGAGGACATACAAAAGGAAATAAAACTCCATACTTTACTCACAGGTATATCATACTGCTGCTTTTACAGGGACTTTTCCAGAAGCTCTTTTGACCTTACATCACTTAAGTCAAAATCAACCCTTGATTTGAAACAGGAGCCATGTTTAATCGACTCCCAGAACTCCTGAGATGACTCATTTCTTTAGCACTGTATTGAAAGCCACCAGTGAGAACATGATGCCAAGACAATGGTCAAATGAATGGACTGAAAAAAGTGGCATTTGAATTCTCATGGACTTGCAGTGCGAAGTTGCAGTGTGCAAGCAGTGCTGGATAAAGCTGGCCTGGCACAGCTCCGTTCTGGGGCCACATTTCCTGTGCTCAGGGGTCATGAAGAGTTCTGCCCTAGAAATACAGAACATCAGGAGCTTAAGAGCCTCCTAAGGAGCTGATTTCACACTTGTAAGTTTTAGATATAAACAAGGTCATTTGCACCAAATTCTAGCAAAACCCAAGCCTGCAATAAAGTCCCTAGAAAACATGGCAGAAAGAAGTTTTAGCTTAATGCATCCACATTTAGCTCGGTGCCACCACATTTGGCAAGGAGAGCACTGCTCATTTTTTTTCCCCTCATTAACAAGATCAGTAAAGCATCACCACTTGCACTGATACTTATTACCTCACTGAGCAGCTGCCCCTGCCTTCTCACCTTTGAGATCTAAGGAGCAAGCAGGTTAACAGGGTGTCCACTCTAAGTGACCTTTGATACAAGTGCTAGGACTGAAAATAAAAGAAATCATTATTTGCAAAATTTAAGATCAGAGCCCTGTAATCCTTATTCATGTAAGTCTTACTGGTTTGTAATGAAACTAACTGCACCAGCAAAAACAATCTGAAGAGAATGAAGTACAAAAAAAACCTGGTTGCCAAGAGCAAGTTGTAATCACCCACAAATACCCAGAGGTAGCTCTCAGTAACTCAATTAGCCTTAGCGAAGTTTTGCTGGATTTGCCGTAATAAAGCAAAGAGCAGGGGTTAGTCCCAAAAATCTCTTAGAATGGCTAAAAGCAATTTAGGAATACAGCAACAAAGATGATGAAATACTACACATCCAAGATCTAGTAGAGACTGCAACTGACACTTCCTTAGCTCAGTCTACACTGCATTTTAAAACTTACATGCAGATTGAGTAGAGCTTGGTGAGGTTTTGGGTTTTTTTCCCCTAGAAAAGGAAGAAATCTGGACTGAAGGAAAGCTTTAGGGGAATTTGGCATGGCTGGCTTCAATTTGTTTTCATAAACAGCATTATTGGCCTCTGCTACAGCACAGGAAAGTTTTTATACTGTCTCTTAGATGCTTATAAAGTGACTTCAGACTCAAAGGTTTTCATGGAGTGAGATAGAAATCTCATTGGTGAAACAAGAGCAGTCTATTTTCTCATCACATGGAAATGACATGAGATCTGCAGAGACTGAAGTGAATCTGCTAAACAATGGTAATTTACAAGTTAATCCAGGTGATATTTATTGAACATGATGGAGCAGATGCTTAGGAAGTCCTGAAACATTCCCAGAAGCTTGGAGCATGTGATACGAAAATCATTCCTTCACTTGAAGCTCCAGATGTCCTATCTTTCTTAAAAAAAAAGAAAACTGGCCACAGCTGTTTTCTGAAGTGATCAAAGTGACTGCAGGTAGCCCCTTCTAAGGTCAGGTTAAATTCCACCAGGAGTGCTCATCCTCTGGATCCCATCACAGGCTTTTTAATGAATGAAATTGTATTTTCCAACCTCTTCCTTAGAAAGGGTTTCTTTAATGCAATGGGTTTTTTTTTTAAAACCAGAAATGAGCTAGAGCAAAAGACTCCACAAATATGAAAAACAGAGTACCTGGATGACACAGAACAGAGGGAGCTTTGGAAACATCAAGGTTTCCTTTTCTTCTAGACATTATTTCAAACCAAGCCACTCCCAACCTCTGCAGACACCACACTTAAGATATTCTCACCCCCATTTTCTCTTCTGCAAACCCCAGCAGCTTCACAGTGTAAAACTGTGAGCTCCTTCCCAGGAGGTGCAGACTCTGTGAGAGTGCAGAAGTTCAGCCCCCACTGCTGTGAAGCACTGCCCCGAGCTGCACGCCCACTACAACCAGAACCTGCACATGCACTTTGGAGAGTTCTAAAGCCTCTCAGAGCTGTGAGTCCTTTTGTAGGTGGCAGCTGAAGAAAGTTTCCAAGTGCAAAAAGAGCAGGAAACTCCAGTGATCAAAAGTTTTGGGTGTTTTAAGGAGGGAGGGCTTTGCTGAGAATCAGCCAGTTACCTAAAAGATGTTTATGCATGAAATAGAGACAGTCCAGCCTGAGGAGTAGGCAGCTCAAGCAGCTTTGCACTCCTCTGCTCTAACAGCCTGAACAAGGATGGGCACAGAAAATTCAGAAAGATGTTTTCACCTTGAAATGTCAGTCATGCAGTCCTCAAGCTCTTCCAGTCAACTCCCTGTTGTTCTGAGTCCTTACAGGAAAAGCAGTTTTTTCTGCCTCCTTATAATGATCAGAGCTGAATCATTGCTGCTGCTCCAGGTAAGCAAAGCAGAGGAAGGAATGAGCAATAAGATGCTTAGAATTCTGCCAGACACTTCACCGCCAAGACTGACACAAGCTTGTTTCAATGCATATCATTACCGAGATCATTTTTCATTCCCTGCTTTAACTGATGACAATAACTTTAAGAAAAAAACAAGCTGAAAAGCTATTAAAGACTTCTGCTGGTTTTAATTACATTGTTCTATGCTCTACATAAAGCTTAGAGGGAATACAGTGATACTTGAATCTTTGTCTCAGCCCACTTGCAGAAGGATAATGACTCGCCACTTCGTGCCCTATTACCATCCCAGAAATAATAAAGGCAATAAAATAATGAAACCAGTGAAAGATATGGCCAAGGGCAAGGAGCACAGTGACAACACTGCCTCAATTCAATTCTGTGCTGCCTTGGAAGTGGATGTACTGCTGACAGTGTGTTATATACAGAAAAGGTGGAAAAGCAACTGGTAAGGTGACATTTTTCTTCTGTGAAGATCTAATATTACTCAGTGGTGACATCCTTTCATCCTAATCTCCCACCTGAAGACAAAAGGGAACCCCAAACCTGAGGATATGTACCTAAATCTTGGCGCTCAAACTCTGCTGGAAAATTCCACGCTACCTCTCAACCAATACTAATGGCTGCTGGATCCAGGTGTATGGACACATGGGAACAGGAGTATCCTAGAATCATCCAGCAGAAGGAAAGTGCTTTTTATGAGAGAAACAGATTCACAGCCTGCCGAAACAGAAGAGTTAACACGAAACTCTCAAATGAAATACTGTTTTTGCAAGCTTGTGATGTTTTTTAAAGAAGTGGTATAATGTGCAGGCTATAAATATAACTTTAGGGATAACAGTCAAATGCAGCTTACCTTGTAGTAAGAAAAAAAATTCAAACACTCACTTATGCATAGTCAGCATTTCATTAAGTGCCTGACTGAGCTTTGTTTTTTCAAATATTTTAGTGAATTTTTTCAACATGAATTCACTTAAGTGAATGGTTTAGAACAGTGAACTGTAAACAACTTCTTAAATTTATTATATAATTACAACATGCACGTACTTTTGGAAGTTTATTTGCATCACATTTAAGGAAACTTATCCAAACAGAAGTCAAAAAGCCACGATAAATGGAAATGGAAAAGAAAAGCAAGGACCTCTTTTTCCTAGACAAATGTTCCATCAGCAGGAGTCCCATTATTTGTTATAACAATCTTTAACTTGTAATGACTCTGAAGAAGACTGATAACAGACTGGTGGGAACAGATGGAGTGGTGCTGTTAATTATAGGCACTTAGCTGCATCAGACCCCATGAGTTATTGCTAACATTTCCCACTAGGGAGGAGAATCACTCGCTTTTAAGTAGTATGTTGCTTACTAAGCTGGGAGCATTAGCAGTCAGGATTGTACTAATCAGTACCAACAACATAAAATAAAACTCAACTGCGAAAAAAACCATAAAAATATTCCCTGAATAACCCCCAGACTATTTAATATATTTTTTTCTTCTCCAGTCACTTCTAAATATAAAAGTTCTCCCAGAAAGATTTAAACTCAGGTCTCGCTAATTAAATCTCCCTACTACTCAGAAGTTTTCTAAGCATCCGACTAGCACGAAGATGAAATGAAATAAAGGAAGAATGTAGGACAGACTGTATGCAAACCTTCTGGGCTGAGTGAAGCCAAGAACCTGCCAAGGAATTCACCACAGAAACAGGGTGCTCAGTTTTAAAAGTAAAAAAAGCTATCTGGAAGTCAAACAAACACCCTGAGTCCAGTGTTCAACCTGATGATGTGCTTTAGTTTGCAGCTTCTGAGGCTTTGCAGAGTGTCTTCACAAACATTAGTGACCGGAAAATGCAGACCATTAAAGAATCCTTATGTTCTGATGTTTAGTCACACAGTAGAAAACCGGAATGAAATCTGTCTGTAAGTTTTCCACGGGTAATTAACTCATTTGTAGTGTACTTATTAGCTAAAGGGACTTAGCCGTAAAGGTCAAGGGGAAGAAGATGGGCTTTGCAACTACTGTGAAAGCAGATACTAAGAAATACATCAGAAACTATTAACAGAAAATCAAAACGGAGGGTCTAAGTCCACAGAACAGCTGTATAAACAAGCATGCACTGTATAAACACTAAATACAGAGTGCATGAAAGATGACTTGCATGCTAACTTGGGTTAGAAGTTACAACCTTCAATAGATCTCAACTTACATGTAAACATAAGCTTACTTCCTACAGGCCTTGAGCATATATACCAAACAAGCCAGTCTCCTCTCAATTTCAATGCAAACTGCTCATAACAAAACCTAGAATTCAATAAAATCCTTCTTTCTCTCCCAGGATATTATCTGTTTCTTCAAATCAGTCTTAATGTAGCAATGAAGGAATTCACTCCCCACTGGTACTTATGCTATGACCTAACCAACACACCTAATGATGAAGTGCACTCATTTAACCAAGGAAATAGTAGTTACATTTAATTAAATATATTTAATTAAATTTCTAGTCATTCAGGAGATTTGAAAACAATCCCTTGCACTTTGTGTTAGGATTCCGAGAATTTTTTTTTAACAACTGCCCTAATATCAATGCTATCTTATCTACAATTTCTGGTTAAAATCCCCAAAGAATCCCACATATTTAATACTTACATTCAAACTTGAGGACCCAACATCCAGTCAGAACAGCCATCATGCATTTGACAGTACTTGGCATTGGAGCATCAGGGATAACAAGATGAGTTACTAGGAGAAAGATTACATCAGTAAAACTAAAAGCACAGAAAAATCAGAACCATGCCTGGCTGATAAGCAATCCATCATTATTTAAAGAATAAACAGACTATAATAATTTATCAACCACTCTTTCCAGCACAAGGATGTGATTTTTGAGACTATGATACTAGTAGAAGAGCTATTAGAAATTTTGTGGGTTTCAACATACATTTGCTGTGAAAAAGGGAAGTCATGGTTTTATACTTCTACGCTAACACTTAAATCTTCAGATGAGGCTCTGGTTTATAGGATAGTATTTTTTTTTCAATCCTTTTAGAGTTATATTTAACTCTGACAGGAATCTTACTACAGGATCTCACTGCTTTAATACAAAGCTTACAGAACTCAACTCAAAATTCTGGGGTAGTAATCCAGAAGATGGTAAGGGGAAATTACCTTAGCATTTTGTTCACCAGCACTCCAGAGAAAAACTAACAGGAGGAATGAAGACAATGTTCCTGTCCTCAAAGAGGGGAAAAGAACTGCACCAAACATCATAATTTGGGTTCACCAATCTTAATGAAGAACAAAATCTGTAGCCAGACAAGCTTTGTATGTGTTTACATGCAAAACACACCATCACTCTACTACAGCTGCAACTCAGGGATTTCAGAACCTGCACATGCCAGGAGAAATAAAAAACCCCGTTGAAGGTAGTATCTTAAAGGATAAAGTGCAGAACTGTAGTTACTTATATCTGGACAGAGACATTTCAACAAGACTACCTACCTCTGCTGTTAAATTCAGTGCACCTCTGGGCCTTCAGGACTGCTGCTAATTTGTTCAGCAATTTCTGCTGCTCCGCACTAAGATTGCTCCCCAGTATACCAAGAGGTCCATTTCTTGGCTGGCTGGAGCTCAGTGCCTGCATGAACAGGAAATTCTGCAATAAGCTGAATGTTTGTTTGGGAACATAAGGGAAGCAACTAACTCATTGGACAGCTTTCTTTTTCAAGAATAAGCATTTTGAAACACAATTCATGGCAAGTTTAGTGGACAGCGTCCCTAAATAAATCTCCATGTAACAAATCATCTCCCCAGGAAAAAAGCTACACATTAGAGGTACTTCACGTAGCTTATGCGAGGTACCAAAACAGCTCATGGATCAGCTTTTCCTCCCTTGCCCTTTTTGGTCTATATTTCCCTTTTTAAAGACACTGGGGTGCTCACATAGAGCTGGTTGAACATTGTGTAAACAGCCAGGCTGACTGCAGTGTTGAAAGAGAAAAAACTTCCCAATTAAGTAGTAAAACCTCCTACTTTTAGCAAAGTATTAACAACAGATATGGCATCGAGTAACCCATATAATTAATACCTGCATTTCCTTTCAGTGGAAGTCCCTAATACTTTGTCCTGCAAGCAATGAATGCTTGAGTGGGGTTTTTTATGTGGATAGTACTAATGCAAAGTCAGAGGAGCTTTATGCTTGACAAGGGTAGGATATTCAGCTCCTGGATTTTCCTAAATACCCCAGATTCCATAGCACAGAGACACCTTTGAGATCCAATTACCCTACAGCCCCAGGCTATGGATCAAATCATCCATGTGAGCCAGCAGCCATCCCCTGGCACACACTCACCCCAAAGCAAATGCAAATACCAAAATGGTTTGTTTGGGACACAAGAGCTACTTCTTACATTTGCTACAGGTGGAAGGAACAGTCACACTGATGCTGCTTTAGCTGCAACAATTTCCTTTTAGCCACTGGGTATCTTGTGCCATCAATGAGGAGGGATCATAGCAGGCTGTATAGGCTGGAGTAGGTTAGGGCTGCTTCTATCTGCCAGGTCAGCTTAATCCTCATTCATTAGGAAGCACAAAGCATTTCATAATGCAGTAACTTGTTTGGTCTTAATAACCTAATTCTGGTTACAAGTCCTAAGAAGTCTTTGTCCAAAGAAGGAGGAAAACAAAAACCCCAAAACAACCTCCCAAAAGCTATTTTCAACTGCTGAGCTGATATTTTCAATGTTGGACAAAGAATGATGGTGGAACAGCCTTTTAAAGGCACACAAAAAGCACCTGGAACAAAGACTGCTGCTGCTTGCAGACAGTTTGGAAAGTAGAACAAATTTAGATATGCAGAAAAACATCAATAGCAAAGTTCAAGCAGTGATACTCGAAGAATAACACAGGCTCATTCTCCTGTAATAAAACCACGTTACATAAAACCACGTTACAAGAAACATGCTTTGTTTTCCCAGATAAAAGCTGTAACACAGAATTTCATCGCTTGTCAGTGTTCCACATACATCCTAGAAATACTGTCCAAAATAGCTTCCCAGCCTATTTTACATCTCCCTGTAAAGCAGGTGATGTACTGTATTTACACCCAAGCCTTTAATACTTTACAGAAGAACTTATAGCTTGTTTTTTTGTTAAAAAGCAAAACACAAAAATAAACCCACACAGACATTTACCTCAGAGGGCTGGTTAAGTGAAAATGATCCATTCTTCACTGGTAACATTAGCACAGATTTCATCTTTTCACTTTCTGCATAGTCCACAGGCCGCAGACCAAATATATTCCTGGCAAAACAAGCACAGATGGGTTTAAGTAAATAAAATGTGACTTGATTCTTAACTAACCATGCATATTAGCTGGGTAGCTTTCCCTCCCACTTTCTTATTAATATGTAATTTCAGCTAAAAGCACAAAGCTTCAAGTAAGAATTGCATCCAAGACAGATGGATACTGAATTACAAGCTGTTGCATTCAGCTGAGGAGTAAGGGATGGTCAGAGCAGAATGTTCAGTTAAATAAACCACAGTCCTTGTTAAACGGTTTCAAAATGCACTTTGATACCATTTGCAAGACCCAGAAATTTCAGCTTTAATCTTTCATTGCAATCATATAACCAAGAAATGTATTTTTGGCTTACCCATTTACCATAAAAGACATGTCAGAAGAGTCGACACAGAGTATTAAACATGGGAGCTTGATGTGGTTGTGCTTTTATGGGAAAAGCTATCTGCTTGCTACTTGGGAACCACGGCTCCCTTGCACTTCCAAAATCTGAGTATGCATCTCATTTTCCCTCAGTGTGCTGTTCCACAGAACACCTTATAGCCAATTCAGTCAGATTTTAGTTGGTTTGCCAATTTTGTTGAAGACTATTGATCGTGTGTGGCACCTCATAGTTATTAGTTGTGCTTCGAGACTGATTTCCTCCCTTAGCACTCCTCAGAGGTGATTTGCTATAAACACATCAAGCACAGCAACGGCTGCAATTTCTTCTTCACACAACTTTGCTGCTGCAGGACAGTAGTGAGGGGAGGAAAGCCTGAAATTGCGGAACAGGTGTAATTGTCATTAGCAAACAGGAGCCTCTGCCAGCACTCTGGGGAAATATTCTGCTTGCTTTGCCCTTTGTGAGAATAATGGCTGCTCCAGCTGATCCTCTTCTCCCCACCTCACGTAGCTCTGCTCTCCAAAGGCACAATAAGAGCTCGTTATGGAGGGGAAGCTTGTCACTGAGAACAAAGCCCTGACTCAGTGTCTGAAATCTGGCAAGCTTAGTCATCAAACAATGAAACATTTAAAGAGGTCAGAAAACCACTGCAGCTTTGAAGAGCTCTCTCTTAGCCACACATTCCTGTGCAGAGCAGGAATCTAGGAAGCTTTACAGGGAATTCCACGTAAGGCCATAACCCAATTCAGTCCAAAGAGAAGCTCAAATTACTAAATCTCCAGTCTGACTTAACTGGGAGGCTTTGGCCAGTGCTAAACTGAAAGTTATGTCTGACCTCAGCACCTTTCTATGCCCCTGGCTGAGCACTGCTCACTAACACAGCCCCTGGGGAAAACAACAATCCACAAGAATCCCTCCCAGAAAGAGTCCAGGATGGTATTTTACACTATTATCAATCCCAAGCTCTTCTGGGCTACTAATGAGCACAGTGCAGGCATAATACAAACTCTGCAGACTAAAAGATAATTGGCTAAATCTCTGCCCAGTCCTGGGAGTTGCAGCCCATTAAATATTGTCATGCTGTTCCTGCTTTGTCATGCATCATCAGGGTAGCTCTTGCCCTTTCTTTAAATAAGGGCTATATTCGACTCAAACTGCTGCAAGATAAAGTTCCTTTGAACAATGCATCCAGAGAGGGGGGAAATATATATATATATATGTCATCATACACACTAAAAATCACCTTTAGACTAGTTGGCTGACCTTTTACTGGTGAGCTAAGCAGAGGGAGGAAATCACTGCATGTCAGTAGTAGAGGTTTGGGAGTGCTTTTCCCTCCAAAAGCACAGTAGGATTCTTGATTGTTGGGAAAAAACTTATGAATGTTTACCATAGATAAATATAGAGACCATCCCAGTTAAATATAGAACATTTTTTGCCAATTAAACTGTACAAATAAGAGCTCCAGCTACTCCCTCTGCATTCACCTACCATTTTTTCCTACAGTTTTAAGCTTGTTTCATTTGCTTCCTACTAAAGTATTGTGATATGCTATCCCATCGTTATGCAGCATTGAAGAATGAAGGGCTATTTATAGGATGTTAAGGTGGCACAGTTAAATTGTGACAAACTTGGGAGCTGAGGTTTGAAAAAGGAACACCAGCACAAGAGATGGTTTAAGAGTTTAGAATATTTGCAACTAAGCAGATTGTTGAGCTTAAGGAGAGTGAGAAAATGTGGCTGAAACAGGAGAAAAGAGGGTTCACATAACAAAAACCAATACAAGGAACACATCCTAACAACAGATTTTCAAGTAGGATAGTGTTGTAATTTATTTTCCAAAGAAAAAGGATAAAAACTGTATTTGTACTTTTTAGTAAGGCACATGAATGGGAAACAGAAGCTTTGGGCAAACGTGTGCTCACACCCATCTTTATCCAACCCAGCTGAACAAGGGAAATCATCCACCTTGTTCAGAGGAAAAGATGAATTTTAATCCAATTTGCAAAACAAAATTAGACATGCACATTACGTACACCCTAACACACAGACAGTGTTTTCAGAAATACCAATAACTCTGTGTGCTCCTCCTACAAATCTGGGTTTGTTGGGAATGGGTCCAGTGCACATGATGAGATCCACACTCAGCAGGAAGACACAACTGTTTCTGCTAGAGAGAAATTTGTGAGGTGCTTAAGCTGGAATAGAATGTCTCCAGTGTATCCTTTCTACCAGAATGCAGGTGGGCTTGTTGGAAGTTTTTTTGAAACCTTTAAGAGTCAGAGGTCCCCTGGGATGCAAGTAGCCTCCTATTAGCCAATCATCAAGGTAGTGAATAGTCAGCAGAGGGTTGTTACAGCTGGAAAATCCAACCTAAGAGTAGGATGGCTGTGCTGAGAAAAAGATGAGCCCAGTGAAGAGGAACTCAACCAAACCTTCTATGACTTTCCACGAGATGACATAATACTTTGCAGCTCTTTGTAATCAGGGGTTTTAAGCTGCTCCATAAATCAAGTTTTGCCCCAGCCCCACAAGAGAGTTCACTGTTGAATGGAAATCCTCTAACCAGGTCTCAGTGCAGTACCCACTAACTCCCATGTGGAACTCTGGCTGGCTCAGGGCTCTCCAGGCAGCACCTGGATTTTGAGAATATGCTACGTAGAAACCTTTCCTGAACCTGACAGAGGGAAGAAAATCTAATCTGTGTAGCCAGAAAGACCATCTGAGATACCCAAACAGAGCCAGGGTTTTAATTAACCTGCTGTCAGCAGGAAGTTCAACATGCTGTCTTGCACCTAGACAGCAAAAACCTGCACTACCTTGACTCAGAATAAGCAGACAAAATTATATCAGTGTCATGGATCTGATGCCTCCTTGAATGACTGCAGGTAATCATTTTTGTCCCAGTGCCATTCATAATTGAGGACCATGGTCTAAGCATTCCCACAGGTTCGTTCAGAGTCAGACTCACAACTTCCACACCTAAAAAAACAGAGCAACACGACAGTTTTTACTAATGCTAAACTTATTGTGCATGAAGAACTCGAAAGACAGCCCATTTGAGTGAAAGCATTTAGGAAGTACTGTGAAATTGCAAATGCACAGATCTAATTTTTCAAATCACTTGGCTTGCTGTGAAGCAAGGAAAAAAGACAGAATTGAAGCACGTTGAAAAAAGCCATAAAAATAAAAATTAGTTATGTGTAGGAGATAAACTTAAAAAAATTAACAGGACCAGTAGGACAATTAATAGGTCCACTGGTCCATACAATATTTTTCATTTGTAGTTCCTATCTCTCCCAGTCAGTGAAAACTTCAATGGCAAATTTAAGTGCCACAACTATTAAATCTCACAGATTTAAAAAAAAA
The DNA here is from genome assembly GCA_024500445.1 of Entomyzon cyanotis. Lineage (NCBI taxonomy): Eukaryota > Metazoa > Chordata > Aves > Passeriformes > Meliphagidae > Entomyzon > Entomyzon cyanotis. The sequence goes on along the minus strand of JAKEPQ010001027.1, from coordinate 25,198,192 downwards.
AATTGCCAAGAAATAAGGAAATCCCAGGATTATTTTCTGGCAAAAGAGGAAGCCCTCACCTGTACTTGCTTGGTCCAAAAGGTGTGTCTGCTTCCTGTTATATAGAGCTATTTCTTAATGCACTTAACATGAAAGGAGAAAAACATAGCTTGAAAGGCACTTGGAATTAGATGCACTTGGTGGGTTTGTGAATATCTAAATCTGAAATGGTGAAGTCTTAGCTCTCCAGATAGGGCTGTACCTCACCCACTGAGGTCCCTCAGGAAGCAGCTGCACTTGCCTCCAGATATATCCCACATCTCTCAACAGACAAGTGGGTCTCACCTGCCTTTGGACCTGTTGTCAGTCATTACTGCACATCTTTAAAATATTTTTCATCTGGCACAATTGAGTATCATGCTAAATTTCAAAACCACTGCTCTAAGCAGGCACTGCACAATGCAAGCACTGTTTTTATTCCAGTAGATTAACTCTCCAACACTCAAGGGACATTAAGATACAAAACTGAGTTAATTCTACTGTCAAGACAGCAGCAAGACATCAGTCACTTTTGTGAGGCTTCATGCTGTATATTTCATGGTGTCCCAAGTAACATTTGAACACATTTGTCATGTTCACATTTTACTTAGCTTAGCTGAAGTAAAACACTTAAGTAACCACAGTGAGCTAATCAAACTTTCTTCCCCACTCCTGTGAGATAAAGAAGAATCACTTTACCCCATCATATTAAGGAGGGCCCTCTCCTGGGCTGAAAGTTAATTCATTGAGAGCCTGAAGAGCCTACAAAATGACGAGAAAGTGTTTTATATACCAAAAAGGAAAAAAAAAAGGGAACTAAAATTAGACCAATTTATCAGTTTGACAAAATTGGTTTGGTATAGTCTTAGCTCACACATTGCACACCTCTCAAGTTAAAGCACTCCTCAAGAAAATAAACCTTGGAGAAGAGATGCAAGTTCTACTCATCACTGCTTCAATTTCTACTGTAAAGATCCTAACATAACAATGTGAAGGTGAGCATTAAGTACCAAGAGGCCAATTATAACTAGCCATAATGAAAAGAACTATAATTGCACCATTTTAAGTGATAAGCCTAGTTTTTTAAAACTGTGGTTTGCTTGTTGCAGGGATCTAGGAAAAAAGTCACTGAAGGAAAAAAAGCTTCTTGTCAGATGTGACTCCATTATAAGGTTACCTGCATCCACCAGGAAAAAAGAATTAACTAACCCTTCTATATGAAAGGAGGTTCAAGTCCACTTACCTAGACACGTAGAATCACTGCTTAATTAGGACTACAACTACCAGAGGCAGTGGCAGCAAAAACACCCTGTAATATTTGCCAAATCATGATCCAGGGAAAGATCACAGCACAATACATTGCTGGAAGCTATTAGGGCACAGGAGGGAAGGGAGGCATGAGGTATTTTTAGGACTCTCAGACACACTGTTGTTTCTATTGTGTCTTGACAGTGTTTGGAAGAGGTCAGCAGACTCTCACTATTCAAGCCTAAACACTTTGCTTGTACATCTATTTCTCTGTGGCTCTAATGCTCTCTGTAAAAATAGGAGGGTTGGGAAACCCCAACCTCTTTCCATCATCAGTGCAATTGCAACACACACAATGCCATTTCAGCTGGAAACAGAGAGCCTACAGAATATCTGGAAGCCTCAGTCATTCCAGGAGGGATGGACAGGACTGGATTTGTGCCACAGCACCCATGGTTGCTTTTGTCAGACAAATCACACAAAGATTAATGGCTGCTAAGTTTGTTCTCAGAGATTTTAACTGAACATTATCTACATTCACTGAAAAGCTAAGGCAGGGCTTAAGGCTTATATAAATGTCTCCTTCCCTGATTAAAAAGCTGCTGTTTCAATAGTGATGTTTGCTCATGTAGAAGGAGATGAAAGAGGTTCAGCTTCCCCTCTGTCTGTGTGAACACAAGCAGCACAGACGAAGGCTAGCAGGAGACCTGCAGAGTCCACTGCTGGCACTTGGAGTCTGGGCTGTGCAAACTCACCAGAGCTGAAACTCTGTCACAACCTCGCAGCAAAGCTGCTACCTGTGATATGCTTTCAAGTACCAGACAAACAAGTGAGAAGTGTGACACAAGCAGTTCCTCACATTCAAGTGGCTTGAAAATGTCTGAAGCTGTCCGTTTTTCCAGGTGCACCGGTCCTTGTTCAAGAACAAAGTGAAGATGAACAATTGAACCTTGTTGTACTTTTTCAGGCTGAAGTCTTGAGAGGTTGTTGCTTTGTTTTGACTTTTTCTTGCTGTTTTTTAAACTCTAATATATTCAAGATTAGGACTTTATGAAAACCCTACACTTTCCCACAAAGCACCTTAATTCTGTAAGCTTCAAGAGTGTGAATACTGAGAGCTGAAGTGATTAGGCTGAACTTGTTTATGCTTCTTCATGTGGCTGCCAAGGAAACTTGTATCATGCGAGACTTCATCCTTTTTTTCTACTATACATACACCCCCATTGACAACTTGCATTGGACTCAAATTTATACACACAGGCCCTGGCACAACAACAATACAACACCTAAAATTACATTTAGCACCTGAAATACTAATACGCTGCAGGGTTTTTCATAGACTAAAAGATTCTTTAGCACCTTCTATACACAAATGCCAAAATCTTCAGGAGACTTAACTGTATAGAAAAGTCAACTGAAAATATTACTTAGCTATTTTTTTTTTAATTAGAAAGTGTACCAAGGATTAGTGCTTTGATCCAGAACGGCAAAAATGAAAAATACTTCCCAAGTCTCAGCCTGTGTCTATGTCATTTGTGAAAAATAGACTGGAGCAAGATGCCTTCTGCTAGCACGTAGTGTAGTGTAAGTAAAGAGACAAAAAACAGCTGTAGCAGTTCAAAACTCATCTAGCTCAGCATCTTAGAGCTGACAGCAGCCATAACAAGATGCCAACAGGAAAGTGTAAGATTAGGGTGAGCATATGTTGTTACTTTCCTAGTACAGTCTTCAGTACTCCAGCTACCTATGATTCAGGCATCCTCAGAAAAACTTAGGACAAAGCCAAATGGAAACACCTACCTGGAAAAGCAGGATATAAGCACAGCAGAGCACATGTTCAACACCCACCCCCTCACTTCATACAAACCCCATTCCTTACTAGCCCTGCTTCCAATTTACTCCACATCCACTCTGGATGTTGCAGCCGTGGTTAGTTGCCAGTAACATTCCCCTGTACTCACACTGCATCCCGGGAGGCACCGTGCAGGAGCAGCAGCTCCACGATGCCCACATGGCCGTTCTTGGCAGCATCGTGGAGCGGGGAGTCGTTCTGGTAGCCCGTGGTGTTCACCAGCGCTCGGTGCTGCAGCAGCAGCTCCACCACCTCCCTGTGCCCGTGGTTACACGCCTCGTGCTGGGAGGGAAAAGCCAGGAGGGGAAACTCAGGTGAAGCAGCATTCAGGGAAGGACTTCTCATAGCAGCTCATTCACTTTCAAACACTCCGTGGATGATGGGGGAAGATGATGCAAGGATACTGCATTACATTCCCTACAGGAATTAACTTGGGAACCCAACACTAAAAAAAAAGCCCTGACAAGAACTGAACAAAGGCCAACTGTGTGCAAATTAGACTACAGGGAACAAAAACCCTCCAGATTACAGGCTATCAGGAGTATTCTGCAGGAGAGGAAGAAGTCATGGTTGAAAAGAACCTTTTGTTTATTTTCTGTAATTCAAGTGAGCAATTTTTTTCACTCCACTACTTGATATATTTCCAAACCACTGAGGACATTAGGAACCCATAAAACACAACCACTGTTTGAAAATGATCATTTTCGAGTTATCCCAGCTGTAATTTCTGCATTTGCAGAGTCAAAGGCTGATCAATTTCATGGCCTGCCCTACACCCCAGCAAAGGAGAATTACACCTGGGCAGGTCAGTAGCTGCTAATGAGTTCTTTTAACCTTGTTTATCATCAGTTCTTCACTTTGCATAATTCTTTTTCACCTAAATGTGTGTGAAGGGAGCTAAAATATGGGAGAGGAAAGGAGGGATAAAGTGAAATCTGATTAGAAGGCAGATAGAAGCCTTCAACACTCACCAGTGGTGTCCAGCCAGCATTATCTTTGACATTGGGATCTGCCCCATTTTTCAGCAGCTGCTCCACAGCTTCTAAGTCACCCTACATAGGAAAAAAACCATAGCTATGAAAAAATAATGAAGAAAATAGATACAACACAAATTTGAGAGATGCCCAATTATAAATTCAGCTGCAATAAAAATGTAATTATATAAGCCTTCCATGTAGATATTACCAGGATAACAAAAGCTCAACTGATCTGGAGACCACAGTTTATCATTGCTGTTCATTCAGAACCACCCACACATTTTACATAAACACATATTTCTAGATAAAAACAATGCATGTAACAGAGTCAACTCAAAATATATGGAAAAGTTTGTGCCAATTGCAATCTGCCCACTAGAATCAACTGCAAGGATTAAAGTCGGGAACATTCACTGAGAATTTCCTTGTCCTTCAGACTGAACTTTTTTCAGGCTACTCTAAATAACTGGCTGAAAACATAGATGAAATAAATTAGTAAGCTTGACAAGCTTCTAGAAATTGGGTTTCCACGAAAGGAAAGGAGTTTTATTTAACATTGCAATTATTACTTATGTTGAATCTCACTGACACTTTCTCTGACAGTTATCTACCAAAATAGTTTTAATTTGCTTTTTGGAAAAATGCTATATTTGGTTTTTACTACAAGCAAGGAGGTGTGGAAAGGGTGGAAACTGATGCAGAGGCTACAGAAGGAAGCTAAATAGAGATGAGGCAAAGGAAGCAAAAGGGCAGGATCTGTGAATCAGAGGTTTTGACACCCTGAAAAGAAAAGTTGGTAATAAGATTGGAGCATATCCAGATGCAGCTATAAATAGGTAAGGAGAAGGTGCCTCTGGAAGCTGAGGCAAGGAGATCTCTGCAGTGCAGGCCTCAATTCTTATTATTTTAGTCAAAATACAGCGTTTCAAGACAACTGCTGACACTTTGCCTAGACCAGCACACTGTGATCCCAAATGAAAAGAATATAGAAACTGGTATCTAGCTCTTGCCAAGGCCAAATACACAATATGAAAAAAAGAATATCTGAAGGAGAGAAATTTAATCCATGATATACATCGAGTTTTATGCCTTTAAGTAGTGGAAAGTCAAGGAATTTCTAGGTGCTACTTGCAGCATGCCTTAGTAAAGGTGAGAGAATATTAAATTAAGCTTTAAATAAAAATAAACTTAATCCAATTTTTTTTTGTTACCAAGGAACACTTTGAAAAAAATTAGTTTTAAACTATACTCTTTAGGTTAGAAAAAATATTAAGACCAACTGCTCTGCAAAACTAAATGCAGCAAGCAACAATTGTAAACTCAAAATTCACCAGAATAATGCTGAGACTCACTGGCTCTTTACAACCATCAAGCAAATTAACACATCAGAGATAAATTTCATGCATTATATTCACAACCTGTATGTCCCAGCAAAATGTTACCTTTCAAAGCAATTAAAGGACTCTAGCAGCAGCATATTCTTTATGGTTGCAAGGTAACAGACATACATCAAACCTGAGCAGTTATTCAGAGGCAGCCAAGACAGCTTTCAGCATTAAGATCTTTCCCGTCAGAGAGAACACACAATTATCTATAATGAGCAAGAGCTGAGCTTATCATTTAAAGTTCAGTTTGCAAACATGTACTGCAAGGGTTTGACATTTCAGGAGTACTCCTTTAAAGCAGGAAGCACAGCTAATAATTTGTGTGGGCATCAGATACCATCACAGCTTTTCAGATCAGTTATGTGAACATTGATTTGTAAAACATCGCTGTGGCTTTATCGAAAAGAAACGTTGTTGGTGTGGCCACCAGGACTGACAACATCCACTGACTTAAATCCTGTCAAAATTAGAAAATTGGTGTTTTGCTGCTACAGAAGATAAATATTGTCATCATGTCATCTGTAAATGGAACCTGCTCCCTACAACCAGCACCGAACACTGAGAGTGACAGCAAGGAGGGAAAGCTGTCAGGAGCTGCGCAGTGACTGGATGGGTGCTGCCAATCAGCATTACAAGAGAGATGTTAACAAAACAGAGCCAGGAGAATGTGCCTTTTGTGTCCTCAGAGGCTCTTCAGTCACTCACCATAATGTGAACATTTAGCTAAAAAAAGCAGAAGGCTAAATTTCAAGTAGCAGATCATGAACAGACATGTTATCAAGTCCCTCCTGCAAGCAGGACCACAATCACAAAATCGTTTTGGTTGGAAAGGACCTGCATGATCATCAAATCCAATCATAAGTGCCTCTGAACTTGGACTGGATCTTCCAGAGTCTGATAACAGGTTTAGATGACAAGTCAAGCCACATAACTGATCCAAGAATTAAAAAAAAAGGTTTATTTTTTTTACACTGACCACTTCTATCAAAGTTAGTCGAATTACTAACGTGTATAAGTTAATAAATGCTTTGCTAAAGTCTAAACAAGGAAGAGTAAGGACCAACTAGGTGCAAGTCCCAGACACAATTATGTCTATTCCATGTCTTTCCTCCACAAGACAGCAGAAGAAACTACACCTATTAGTACAGAATGACTAATTCCAAGATGCTGCATATAAAGCTGTGCTTTGACTAATGCTGAAAATAATTTTGTACATTTAGTTCCTTGAGTTTACTTGATGCAGCAGGACATCTCCAGCATCCACTAAGAAGCCACAATGAGGTGACATGAGGAGAGACCCTTTTGGCAGCCTGTAGCAGCAGCAGAGTGGAAATGTTAAGTGGAGACACTTCTTGTTCAGAAAGGGAGAACAAGGCAAACACCAGGTAGAAAAATGCTCCTACCATTAAGAATTCACAGGCAAGTGTTTATTTTGAAATCTCATTATCAGTGAAGGATTACATTCAGCTCTTGAAGAGGCAGGAGCTGCTGCAGAATGCAGAATCACCCATTCAGAATGAACAAAGCAAAGGACATTTTATGCTCATAACAAAGCTCAGGTGTAGTGACAAGACAGCAAAGCCATGGGTTTGCTCTTCCTCGGCACCACAGCTCACGGGAGCTCCGGAAACCAAAGAAGCAGGAAAAGCACTGGGGCCATCTGTTGGCAGAGCTGGAGCCAGCAGTAGCTCAGGGAGAGAAGAGCATTTAGACACTTTACAAGCACTTCCTCCCAAGGAGAATTTAGTTCCTGCAGCCACAGTTGGCATAAGCCCAGAAAACCATCTCAACTTGGCTTACACAGAGTTCTTGGTTTGGTTTTTTTTTTCTTTTCACTCAAGTCCTGATTTTAACATATATGACTAAAAACTGCAAGTGTCCTTTCAGTCCTATTTTAGGGTTTTGGGGTTTTTTTTTTTTCATTTTGCCCTTTACAATTTCCATTAATCAAGATATCGTTCACCCAAAAGTCAAATTATTAAATAAATGAAAACAAATTCTACCAGTTAAAGAAAGAGATCCAAAGAATTAGGACAGTACATGAAGATGAAGCTAAAAATCTGTACCACTTCAACCAAACACTCCTTCATTTACAAATTTAATCAAGCAACTTCAGTCTTTAGATCAAACAAATGAACAACAACAACAAAAAACCAAAACAAACAAACAAACAAACAAAACCTTTCAAACACACTGACATTTGCTTATTTAAGCTGGGGGAATCTAGATTGTTTACAACTCATAAATGGTCAAGGAGGGTAAATATGAATTAAAGTGCTTATAGGAATTGTGAACTGTTCCCAGGCACCTGCAAGTTTCTCACCTCAAAATCCTTCAGATTAATGCCCCCCCCCAGAAGACTGTTTCCTAATAACAAACATACAAGGAGCTGTGCTTAACCTTCAATAAGGAGAAAACACGCAAGAAGTTAACCTGCCCGAGAAACAAGACAAGTAACAATCAAACATTATCGAAAAAGAAATGGCAATTTGTTTCCAAGCTTTCAAATCAGCACTTGGGAAGATGGATTGCTCTGACTCACGGCCAGTTTTCATGTTCTCAAGTCCTGCATTTGAAACCACTGCACTATTTTGTATTTGTCTTGAGCTCGTTTCTCCAGGAGGGGAGACCTTCTGTGACCCAGCTCTCAGCCATGTCACACACAGACCCAGAACCAAAAGCAAGGAACTGTACAGCTGACTAGGTCAGACAGCTGAAAACAAGATTTAAAAGCCATCCTTGTGGTGGCCACCACATGCTCACAAAACCACAACATTTTCTCTGCTTTCCTTCCTAATGTGTCGCTAACTGGTAACAAAGCAATAAAAGGAGCAGTCTCAGGGGCTCAGAAGGAATTATCTCACAGTTATCTTACTGTGTTAATTATAGTGACCATGGAGACTCCAGCCCAGCAGGCTAGCCTTGGGTGAAGCCTTTCTGTGGGCCCTCCTGGTCAGCTGTCAAAAGCAAAGGGTCTCAGGAACAGCAGGTAACCAAAGCTGATCCCAATACACCGTCTCTCTCGTCAAACTAAGACGATGCTCTGCAATTTCATCTTTCCTCAGAGCAGGGACAACTCTCTAATTGCTTCTAACTTGAAGCATAACAAACCTTTTCCCAGCTATTGCCCATCCACCTCCTTGTAACAGTGCAGCTGCTGCCAAGGTCCTCTGTTACCCTCCTGTGCTGCAGCTCAGTGTCTCTCTTCCTAGAATCCAGAGTGGATTCCCCCTAATCCCACTGTGCTCTGCCCCATGTCTCGCTTGGCAGAGCAGGAGAAACACAGGCACCACTCAGGCCTGAAGTGCAGTGCCAAGGAACTGGGGGTTTCTCTCCACAGCAGATTCAGAACTCTGCATGAACTTGTTAAGTGGTGCTGTGCTGTGTTTTAATTGCCATGGAAGAGCTGGTCCTGTGAACAATCTGTTCTCTTACTAAAAATTCCCATGTGGAAGGGCTGTTGATTGGGCAGTTTCCCACTAATTTAGAATATTCAGAGTTGAATAGGTCACATTTTGTATTTTAACTAATTGGGATTTTTACCTTTAATCACTATGAAGATAAACATGACTGCTGTTTGCTACAGGAAGAGTCACATTTATTTTCATTTATTAGTTTAACTCAGCATTAACTTCACCCCCACTAGAACCTTTCTTGAGAACCATTTTGATTTCAGTAAAATAATAACTAGTAGTAGTAGTAAATAGGGACAATCCCTCAGAATCATTAGAAACAGCGAAACACTCTTACTTTTCATGCCTGGTAACGTTGTTTATGATCTCTTTTAAACAAGAAAAAAGGGAGAATTCAATTAGCTTTAATTAAACTCTGGGTATTAGACCCTAACAGCTAATGAAAATAATACAGATTTACTCTTATAATTAATGAAGTCACAGAGAATTAGAGTGTATTTTACTTTGGGGGAGGGTGGCAGCTACAAGTCTGTTTCTCTTTACACACATGGAAAAACATTACTGGCTGTGAAAATAACAAGAAAAAAATTACCCTCAAAACGAAACTGGAAGAAAAATGCTCCTTTCAGAAACAGAAAAAAATATTACAGAGCTATTTTGAAAAAAAAAGCAACTGCCTAAACTAAACCCCACAATGAGAATATACAAAGAGCATGAAGCCTGGTATTTTCAAGACCAGTTTGAGAAATTATTTTTATCAGTTCCATACAGGGTTCCTGCAAGTCAAAAGATCATAACCAAGAGATCCCTTTCCTCGTGTTGTTTTAGCTCCATTTCAAAGAAAACTTTGGGATCACCCTAAAGCCCTACCTAGCTACACAGCCTTTGCTAATGAGCACCTCAATGAATATGGAGCTGATGGATAAGAACCACAGCAGAACTAATGAGGAAAAGAAGCCATTTCCCACTTTAGCTCAATAATTATAAACATCAAAAGACAGCACTGAAAGGAATTCACACACAGGACTGAAAAAGCCCATCCCACTGCCCACACTCCAGCTGGAAGTCAGCTTTTCTTTGGCTGTACCAATGCCAGTAAGGAGTGCCAGCAACACCACTGAACTTGGATAATCAAAACATGTTTATCCTTTTTGTCTACAGCATGAACTATTTAATTTTTCCTCATTAATCTTCAAAATGCTTTGCAATGAAAAACCACCTTATTGGCATATCACCAATACTCAAAGTCTCAATAAGCTGCAGGGATGCTGTTTTCTTTAGATGAAATGTCTGCATTCCAAAGAAGCATCAGGCATATTGCTGGAAACCATACCTGTGTGAAAACTTGTCAAGGCAGATCCATTTTCTTCAGAACCAGTCAGTCATGACTGAATTCATTACAAATTCCCAGAAAATCACAGAAGGGTAATTTGTAAACAGTGTTTTAATAAAGAGGAATATGCAGGACTTATGACGAGAGGTAACAAGAGATCTCTTTTTCAAAGCTCTCGAGTCCTGTGAGGACAACGTTTCATTTTCTCCCCCCTAGTTCCATATTAATGACATCAAATATGAGATTTGAGCTCCACTCAGCTCAGCTGACACTTCCATTTAAAAAGGTCTCATGCAGCAGGAGTGGCTTATTAGAATGCCTTTGAAAGAGGACACAGTTATTTATCAAGAACAGCCTCAGTCTCACCAGACAGAAGTGCTGTGTAAATGTCAGGTGCTTATAGAGGAATCAATTCTTCCAGTATATGCAGTTTATTAACCACACAGCATCTCTATTTTATGATTTAGCACAAAGTACATTCAAATTGCCAGACTACAGACTCTTTGAAATGGCCTCTCAGAAGGGAGCTGCCATGAGTGCATCTGATGAGTGGGACAAGTCTTACCCAGCTTTTACAAAGGAATGGGCAAGGGCAGCCCCTGCAAGGAGCAAAGCCATGAAGTTCTTCCACACCAGGAACTGGTTAAGATAATAACAGCAAAATTGGTGACTTTCCAAGGATAACATTGATCTTACATAAAACTGAGAACATCCCAACTCTGTCCCTTCCCTCCAGAGCACAGGGCTCAGGATGGGAATCACAGGGTGCAGCACCTCATTTCCTCTGAGCCAACGCTACCATCAGGTGGTGGATCACAGAGCTTATGTAATAGTTAACCAATGTTTCATAGTTATCTTTATGTAGATAATTCAAATCTTGTCCTGGCTCAGTTACCAGCTCAGGTTGAACTGATCAAGATCACTCTGTGAGATCTGAAATACTTCCTGAACTCCGTATGACAAATCAGAGACAGCCTTCTGGCACACACAAGGCCAAAACATTTAAATGCTTATCACTTCCTAGAACTCACAGGTATAACTGACACTGTAATGCACTGACTTTCCAAGTATAATCATCTTTGATCATTCCAACAGTCATTTCTTTATGAAATCAGAGAATCGGGTTGGAAACTTCCCAATAAACCCAGAAGAAAAAGATCACAAAATGAGAGTTCCCTCCCCAAAATAGGATGTTCTCAAGTAACTGGTTTCCAGAATATTGTTAAAACAAATTGTCTTTTTAAACCTCTGTTTAAAGCTGAACTAGAAGGTGATGGACCTACCTTGATGGAAGCAACATGGAGCAAAGTCTCTCCTTTGTAATTTCTTCTGGCAATTGAGTTGCCACCAGGGGATTTCAACACAGAAGGACTGAGTGGTGCTGCTACTTGACTGGAAGTCTTAGAAGTGGATGGGGTAGAGGGAAATTCTGAAAGTGAAGGGCTGTTTGTCACTTGAAGGGCTGCAGACCTTCTTGTCTTCATTCCAGTGGCAGTGAGTTTGGATGCAGGGGAGGAGAACTGAACTGGTGTCTGGTGTTCAGCTGCTAGGGAGATGGGGGAGCCCCGCAGTAATTCCTCCACAGCATCAGCCTGCCTGCCTGACTTCCCAGGAATGCCCCTCTCACTTCTCCTTACTCTTTTAGACTGAGGAGTACCCTGAAGTCTGGATTTCTCCCTTCCACGTTTCAAAGGTGTAATTTCACTTTCTATTGACAACAGTGTCTCTGCAGCACAATTTTTCTCCTTGCTATCTTGTGCATAGCACACAACCTCACTGTTATCTTTCTCCTCTGGGGATTCTACTGACGGTGTCATTTCCACATCTTGTGTATTTTTGCTGGAGTCAGCTTCCTTTACAGACTGCTGCTGAGGTCTTTCTTCAGGACTCTCTGGTTCTGGAGTGCACAGCACTACTGGTTGACTGCAGATGGTCACACACTTTTCCTTGGGAGTCTTCTCCTCAACTCCTTTCTGCTCAGGTTTCCCTAAGCTCCACTCTTTGTTAATGTTTGCTAGATGTTTCTTCTTCATATTCTTAATTTGTCTCTGGGTTGGTCTTTTTGTTGGCTTGGAGGGCTTTTCATGAGGAGGGGAAGGAAGGAAATCATAAACAGAAGATGTGTCTTGACCAAGGTCACTGCTTTTAGGCTCAGCCTTATTCCTGTTCACAATGCATCGTATCTTCTTGCTTCTTGGGCTGAACCACATTTTAATCTGTTCCTTCTTCTTCTTTTCTCCCAAGTCTGAGTCAGTTGGCGTGGATGTATCTTCTGTCAAATCTAAGTGCATCAGGGAAGAGTAAAAATAATTATGGAGCACTCTTCAGAACCTCACAAAGCAAAAAAAAAGATCATAACAACAACTGCAGCAACGGATGAAGTGTTATTAAATACAATCTATGAGTGCCTTCATTCCATGAGTGCCTGCGTTGAGTGCATTCATGTCTGAGAAGACACACACAGTGACTTTGAAAGCCCTGGCAAGGTCACATGCCACTCTGGAGTTCAGAGAGCCCAGTGCAGCCACAGCTATCTGCTAGGCATGTGGGCATCCTGGCAGAGAAATTCCTTCAGCAGCCTGGGTTCTCAACAAAGCACGTGCACACAAGAGTTCTGATCAGGTCAGAAAAGGACAGAAGTTGGTTCTCCCACCGAGTTTTCCTTGGAAATAGGTTTAAGAAAGAGGCATGTGCACAGACAAAAGAGCACACAAACAATTTTCTGAAGAGATATTACGGTTCATAGGAAGATGAAAAGGAAGAACAGCTGTAAGCAAGCAAAAATAATATCCTTATAAAAATGTTGAACACTCCTGAGAAATTTTAACTGATTCCACAGATAGAGCAGATGAATCAGAGAAATATATAGAAAATCTGTAGGCAATTGTGTCCTGTCATTTGATCGTTCACCCCTCAGCAGCAAATAATTTCAAGGAAGCTAAGCATTTTGATGATCTCAAACATTTCTTTAAAAATATGCAGTGGAGCAATTTTATAAATCACATTGTGCAGCATATTACAAATCAATGACCAAGATGACGGAGGAATATCCTGTACTCCCAGCACATGAAATAACAGTTGAGAACAAGGACTATAAATACTGTCCTCAATGGCTTAAGAATAAATTAAGGAGTATAAAGTGACCTCTAATTTAGACACTAATTTAATTTGACAACTCTTTGGGTGCAAAAGAACTATATCAGATTTTTACCAATTCCTTTATCAGAACCCAAATTATTTTAGATTATTTGGACAAGTCCTCCAAAGTAAATGCACAACTCATTCTTCCTGTTGCCTCAAACCTCAGGGACTACCACTCACAACAGTCCTGGTGATTTATAGCATTCAAATACAAAACCAATATGAAATTTGTTATTTTCATTTTTTTGAAGCAGCACTAACACCAAGATTAGAAGGGAGGGGAGGGTTTTAAGCATTCTTGAAATAAACTATACAAAGTCTCAATTATTAAAAGTGACAGACCCTCACTGCAACAATCTATCACTTTCACTTCAGTGCATTAACTTTCTATGGATAATTTATTTTCTCCTACCTTCTCTTTTATTTTTGGTGTTAGTAACTACAGCCCGTTTTTCACAGCAAGCTGGGATAAACTCATAGCAGCAAGCACACTGGTTCCAATCCCTTAGTAAAGAAAAAATGCATTTGAAGCTCCACTTAAAAAAGAACTACGTAGCTAGTAATTCAACACTAAAACAGGCATTCACAGCTTTCTTTTAAAGCAATACTGCCAAGTTAAATGTTTCCTTAATCTTGATTTCAATCACCCTACTTACCCCTCGAATTAAAATATGTTACATATTAGATTTAGCTGGAGGAATATGTAAGCCATCAGACCAAAAGTGTTGTTAAGAATACAGCTTAAGGCTACTCAATCAATCATTTAGGCATCTAAAGATAATCATCAAGCACAGAACTGCAGCTATTTGGTTTTCCTCTAAGGCTGGGCTTGGTGCAAACAAGAAGAAAAGCACTGAATTGCGACTGAAATCTCAGAACTAGCTAGCCTTGAGATCATATCCAATCTCATTCTGACAATAACATCTAAAAAAAGGAAGAGCTTGATTGCAAACAGATGCAAAATATATAAAACACAAGTTACTATTTACTTGTCTTGCCTTCAGTGTTTACACAAACTAGCAGATTTCCTTGTAAAATATTTACCTTGCTAGAATTATCAGTCATCCCCAAATAAAGAGAAAGAATAAAATGGGCTTGCAGAAGTAATTTGTGCAACAATTTTATGATGGCCAGAATTCTTTTTGATGTGTATAGCACAGCAAGACTTTAAAGTCCAAGTGACAAATTCAATCAAAGGCACTGTCCTTCAGAAGTATGATCTAAAGCAGCAGAACACAATGAAGCATTTACACTGGATGTACCACTTCTGGCAGCAAGAAAGCCTGCGAAAAATCCACCACGAGGCTTCCTAAACTGATCTGTTTAAACTGGTTGCTCAGCAGGTTCCTACTAGTCAGGTTATTAAAAATCTGCTGAAAATACAACATCATGCCACTTAAATACTTTCTTGGGGTTATTTTTTCTCACCTGCAACTACCTGAGGTGTAAAAGAGTATGTTGCATGTTTTAGAACAGGGAAAGATCCCCATATCCTGACAGAGAAATCCACCCCATCCAGAGGCCAGCCCAGGGTATCTTCACAGCCTACTGGGGAGGAAGCTGCATTTTCTGGTTTTTCTTAGACTCTGCTACCTCTTCCTCCATTTCCCAAGTGTACAAGGTAGGGAGCAAAAGTAATTTGGACAAATGGCCAATCTACCTTCCCTGAAAATCAAATCTTTTAATGGACCCAGAGCTGTGAGAGGTAGAAAGAAAGAGGGGAAACCCAGTGCCAAAAAGCTAAAAGGAATTTCTTATGGTTTAATATGTAAATGTTCATTTATATAAAGAGGGTATTATCTGGTGGCTAAGTTCACTCAGTTAAAATACCTTCAGAGAAAATTGCTCATAATAAAATCAATCCCAATGAATTCTCTGCTGTCTTCTGAATTTGAAGCCAGAGCTTGGATCTCAACAGGATTGAAAAAAATTACTACTTTGATTTTAATTTAATTATCTTTTTAATAGGTAAGAGTCCTCCCAAATACTGTTAGAGATGCATTTAGACAAGGTAAATCAGTAGAGCATGCCTTTCTAATCCTTGATTTTAAGCATCTGCAATAGCATAAAGAGCATCCACAATAACAGTATGAGAACCAGCCTATAACAAATGCAGTAAATTTCATCTCCATTACCTATTAAACATAACATTCAGATACACGATATATTAACTGAATTATTTCTAAATTAGAGTTATTTGCACATAATAAGCCCGAGTTTCTCAATGCTGACATTTAACAGAGCTGGATTTCTTAAGTGCTAAAAGGGATGAGAGTAGGCAAAAATACAAGGAGATAGTGCTTTGCAACTAGAGCTCCATCTCCAAGTTCTGCTGCAGTGCAATAACAGGCTAGTGCAGGGGGAAAAAAAAAAGGAGCAATTAGAAAATGTGGTTTAGCTATCATTAATCTGCATCAAAGGAATATAATGATGCACATTGTGTGCCTTTCAAATTATTCTCTATTACGGGTTTCAGAACAGAAGTTGAGAAATCTCTTTGACAAACTAGTCCCTTATTAAAAATCAAAGGGAAGAGTTTTGGTACCATCTGTGCAACATTAGTGCCTTCACTGAAGAATGATTATTTTGCAAGTTAAGTATTCAACACAGAGGGGGAAAGGGAGAAATTCCAGCTATTCAAAACCTCATATTTAGATATTATGAAAAATATCACAGCATCCATGAAATGCAATGTAATCTGTTACAACAGGAGTTCAACATCTTTTGCTGCAGTAAATGTGAAAGTAAGTCATGATACTATAAAGGCTGATTGAAAGTTGATCTCTCTGACTGCCCAACAGCATCAGCACGAGCTTAGGAAGCTTTGACCAACATCTGCAAGGTGTAGCTCTGCATAAGAGGGGATGAAGCTTTTCTGTTTGATGTGTTAAGAGTGAAGCAGGTTGCTACAAAGAATAAGGTAAAATCAACTATAAATGGTTGGTGATGGTTCTAAAAATTTGCAACAATCTCTTATTTTTAAAGAATATTACTCATAAAAGTTTGTCTAGGTATTTAGAACTTCTCTTTCAAAATCATCACTGTAAATCAACATCTCTGGTGTTTTAAATACATTGTGTCCATGATTCAACAAGTTCTTATGAATTACCCACCTGTGAAGTCCATCATCCCACCAACATCAGTTCTCAAGATGTCTTGGACACTGCATCAGAGCTGCAGATTCTGAGCTGCAAACATCCTACCTGTAGTGCCTGCCAGCCAGCTGCCCATTACGCTTGGGAAAGTACAACACAGGGCAGGGAAAAGGTCAGGCAGCTCTCCTCACCTCGCCACGGAGTAAGGATAGAAAACCTCTAACAAGTGAATTAATTTGGAGGCTCAGCATTTGCTACCTATAGCTTGAGTTTTCCACCTATAATTTGTATTTTCTAGCCAGTTTCAGGTTTGTTGTGTGTCAATTCCTCTTCAATCACCCCAGGAGTGTCATTTGCTGTGTTTCCCTCTAATTTAAAAGGGAAGTATTAGCTGTTTTGTGCAGTCTTTCATGAATTATTTGCTGCTGCTTCTTACAATGCACATGCTGTTTGGCAAAAGCTATTCTTATCCCAATGGAATACAAAGTGAGATCCCTCTCACGTCTGCTGTGGAACCTCGGGGTACAGGGATTTTTGTATTTGAAATATTCAATGTAAGCTTAACTCTATCCTTTTCAGTCACAGCAGCTCTGTGGGGTTTTTTTAAAGAAAAACACAACTACTGCATGCACTAGCTCTGTCAGAGACTAAAAAAACAGGTAGTAAGATGCACGTGCATTAGAAATTTCAGCGTCAACAATGATCTCAAACAGAAGTCTTAAGACAAGCCAAAACTGTCTCAAAACAAGGCCTAAAAAGCAAATATGCAAAAGGGACATGAAACAAATATATGGAAATATTCTTTCCTTCAACTGCTTCTCTTCCTTTCCTGCACTGAAAGATTGATTTTTCGGTCTATTTCCTTTACTGGAACATAAAATACAATTTCTGACCTTCTAACACAAAAGAGAAGAAAATATTGTTGACAGAAGTACAGTGCTCTAAGAACATGAAAGCAAGTCCTTAACAAGAGAAGAGGGCCTGTTGTTCTCCAAACCCAAACATATTTCACTTTGGATACGTTAAGTTCAAGGCAGACATCTATGGGAGGTGATGGATTTGCCAGAGATGTGGGACAAAACATCTTGAAGAATTTGCTCTCAAAACCTCTGAAGCTACAATATCCTGTGACTTTCAACTTTTTTTTTGTTTGTTTTCCAACACATAATTGGTTGTTCTTACAGGTGTGCTCATTTACCTATGAATTCAAACCATTCCTGACAGTGAACCAGCTCAGGAGGTTTTCCTCTTAACCCTGGTATCACACATCCAAAAGGCCACTGTACTAATCCTCAGCACACTGCAAAGATTACAAGTGGCTGAAAGTCATCTCCCACATGAGTTTATATAAAATACTCTTGTAAACTTCAGTTTTGTGTCTGCTTTTAAGTCAGAACACAGGATGATAAAAAGAACCTCACATAGTTCTGTGGCCTAGCCACACCATGAAGACTTTCTTTGAGAAGAACTATGGGATTAAATGTATTATTCAACTTCTAGTACAGTTAAAACATCAGACCAATTTTTAAGAGTTAATCCACCTCTAAGAGTTCTCCAAAACATCTAAACAGTATCAATAATGCTACCGTGTTGTATTTTAAATGCTTTATTTATAGAATCACAAATAGCTCCTCTCAGAGATTCTCTTCCAAGTGTGCTTTTAAAAGCCTTCATCACTTAAAATGTTTCCCTGAAATCCTGTTTAAGCCATCATCTGTTTTCTATGCTCCAGAAGATTTAATCACCATAGGATTTTATATCTATATAAGATGTATTCCTTTACACTTGGACACAGGCTTCCAGCCTCCTCACTCAAAATGCATTTTGGTGTCAATAAAGAGCTATTCCATAAATGAATGAAGGTGCCTGATGGAATTGGACATAGAAAAAGAATCTTTAATTGAGACAAACATATTAGGAAGCAACAATGAAGGAAGAATTACCTTTTCTGTACCTGACAACCAAATGAATGTTTTCTAAAACTTGGTATAACATAAATGCTCCTCTCTGAGCTTGCAGAAGAAACACACAATCACCTAAGCTTATTTCACTACAGTTTTTTCTAGTTTGACAAACAGCCTAAAATTTGATAGAGATGAATTCCCAGAGTACATTCTCTGCAATCTTCTAGCACAGTCAGCAATGACAAAACTTCACTGCAGCATACTAGCTGATTGTTAGGGACCAGAAAATAAATGAGTTAAGACTTGCTTCCTTCCCTTTTTAGGCAAGGAACATGGATAATTTTTCCCAAGTGCAAAAACCCTGAACTGAAAATTACTGGGACAGCAGGCACGACTGAGTGCACAGAAACCCAAGAGGCAGGATAAGATATGCGTAAATTCCTTAATAGGGCCCCCCAATACAATGCAGAACATTATACATTGGGGCTCCCATAAGATGTGACAACCTGTGCCCTGATTTGTGCCATGCAACTTGGCACTCTCTCCCACTTTCATCTAATTTTGGAAGGTGGATTCTAATGAATTATGGACTAACCTGCTCATGCGGATTTCTTAGTAAAACAGATTCAAAGAATGAGCAATCCATACAGACAGTTCTCTTCAAATCAAATTTTCCAAACATGATTTGGAACAGCCTCTTGGAATTTTAAACAGGGCTGCATTGCTGATTCCCTGTAAAGCCTGTGAGATGAAATGGAGAGGCCTGGGCTCTGCAGCCACCAGGGACCCAGGTGAGTCTCACCTGAGGCATCGGCACCCAGGAGCTTCCGCAGTTTGCTGCAGAGCTGGATCATGTTGTCCAGCTGCCGGTTGATCTGTGCATCCTGCACCCAGGCTGGCATGTGGCACACGGGGCACTTGCTGCCAACACAGTCACCCACACAGGACCTGAAAGGCAAATGGAAAACCCATTATCCAGTGTAAGTTATCTACTGTACCTGTCATCAACCGTGTCACAGCCGAGCGCTCATCCAGAATCTCTTATTTTAGCATTGACAAACCACTGTTGTAAATCCCACATGAGTTAGTCACAAATGTAGGACAGGACAGATTCATCGTGGCAAGTGACAAGCTGAACATAATTAAGCAAGCCACTTCCAGAATCTTGTCAGGACACTGTCGTGAAAAACACAGTGTCTTGTGACTTCCACGCTCACAAGGTGACCCAAATTTTCAAAAGCTCCACTGCTTTTTGTCTCCAGGTAACAATTAGGCTCAAACAATTAAAACTACACATTCTTTTACATCTGCTGTTCTTCGGCTTTCCATTTTTAAACAAGTACCAGAAGGCAAACTCATAGTCAACTCTCATTTCCACTTTTTCGTACTTAAAATTTGCTTGGCACTGTGAAGAAGTTCCACCTGTGTGAACACTTTTCCTGTATGAAATCCCATGAGGATCTCTAGGTGCTCAGAGTGTTATCACTGCTCTCTTTCAGAGCATTTGTGTCAGATGATCATGGTGGGATGGGTGGGAAAACAGATTCACTCAGTAATACAATTCTCCCCATATCAGCCTAAAATCTTCTATTCTTTCAATTAGGCCACTGAGAGAGCCTTATGATTTGCCACATGAACTGCAGCATTTAAGGGCCACTGTTACACCTCATCTCCAACCTACCCTATTAAATACAGGTTATAGTTTCACACAACCAAGACTGAAACCATTTCAAAAGTCTCAGTTACCTTACCACCACTCAAGTAAATATTGCTGCTAGGTGTGTTTTGCACTTTAAACAGGCAAAGGCCCTTGTGACTGAGACACTGCTGTGTTTGTGAGACTGAAGCACAGCTCTTGGCTCCAACATACTCTAGATGACATTGACAAATCACTTGGAGCAAGGGGAAGAGCTAAGCAGGTCTCCTTCTCTAGGGAAGCTGGCCTCAGGTTTCCCAGCCCTGTAAATGGCACTGCAAAGGAAATGCAGAATGACTTTTGTACCAAACAGCTCTTAATTACAAGTAGCTGTTGGGGTTTTGTAGTTAACTGATAATGACTGTAGGTAACCTAGTACAGCTACTCAGACAAAACTGCAGTAACTGATCTTGATAAATATCTCTGTCCATAGTAACACCATGCTGAAGGAGAACCAGTTATTTGATGTGTGACCTGAGTACTGCAGGTCATCAGTTTCACATATTTCAGTAGCCAGCTCCAGCCATTCACCCCAACCCTTCCCAGGTGTGTTAATAAATATCTGTCTTCAGCAGTGGAACAGAATCATTTGCATCAGAGTACTGCAGATTGGATCCATGCCCCACCTAATTTGCTTCTAAACAAATTTATCTAAATTTCCTTACGTTTATTTTAAAAAATAGCCACTGCCCAAGACTCAGTCATCAAAGGACAGATTAAATTGCTACTAAAAGGTCAGGCCCACAAAAGAGAAAAGATCAGGCACAACAATAACTCAGATAATAGCAAATAAACTCCTTTTTCTGCAGCAAGAAATAGCTGCTAATAAGTGCCTAGGACTGCTGTTAGCTATTCTTTCCAGCCTCATCAACACAAACTGCATTGTTTTCTTGATGTTTAGAAAAATTGTCTTGAAAAACACTACAAAACTTCAACCAACAGTGGATGTTTGAGATCTATCACCTAGAATATACCAGAGTTATCCAAAATAAAACCACAAGGCCTTAGGTGCCCAACAACTAAACAATTACATTAATTAAGCCACACATTCATTTTTAGAAATAACTTGTACAAGCTTCTGGGGGTTATTTTATCAAGTAATCTGCAGACAAGCTGCATAAATGAAACGAATAATTAAAAAATTCCTTTAGATAGCAGAATCATAGAATGGTCTGGGTTGAAAAAGGAACTCAAAGCCTATCTCATTCCACCTCCTACCATGGGCAGGGACACCTTCCACTGTCCCAGGTTGCTCCAAGCCCTGTCCAGCCTGGCCTGGAACACTTCCAGGGATCCAGGGGCAGCCACAGCTTCTCTGGGCACCCTGTGCCAGGGCCTGCCCACCCTCACAGGGAAGAATTGCTCCCTAATATCCAATGTGAACCTGCTCTCTTTCAGTTTGGAGCCATCCCTCTTTGTCCTGTCCCAACATGCCCTTTTAAAAGGTCTCTTCAAGAATCTTCTGTAGCAATTAATGGCCACAGCTGGGAAAGAACACATGTGTCTGGAGAGAAATAAATCATTTTGCATCTTTTAATACATCCATACTGGGGGAAGAGATGCTGAGGGCATCTATCCCATAATCAGTTACTCCTTAATAAAAAGCAAGGGAATATTCTACTTATATTTTACCCTTCAGGCCTTAAACACTATGAACTCCTATTAGAAAAGTGCAGCTGAAGACAGGGGATGCACGTGTGTGAGGGAGGAAGGGTTTTCCTCAGGTTTTATTGACATAGTGACTATGGTATTAACAGGAAGCACAGCTGAATATCTAAGATGGCTTACAAGTAGAGGTTAGAAAGTATCCCTCCTGTCCACCCTCACAAAGATAAGATTTTATCAGACTGCTTACACCTGTGCTGTGCAGAGAAACTGGTAAGATACACAGCTGACCTTTTAACCCGCCGTGTTTGCATGTGAGCAGTGACACAGGGCAGCCCAAAGGTTCCAGCACCTCACCCAAATGACATTCTGGGGCACAAACATTTCAGACTCTGCCTGTATTGACGATCCAGTGAGATGGCCTACGACAAGAGACGTGACCACCACCCCTAACAAGTGCCTTGTTGGCAGAATGTTTCTACCTTAAGTCAGTTTTTTTAAACGCTCAGATTATTTGACCAACTCAAAGTAGAAGTAATCCTGCTATCCCAACGTGTCTGGATGTTCTGTTCTGAAAACAGAACAAATCCGGAGGCAGATTTGAAGGAGCAAAGTCTTGGTAGAAGGCCAAACCAACAGGCACCACCCAACCCTCTGGGGCACAGGAAAACCCCCTTGGAACCAGGAAACACCTTTGCAAGCCACTCTTTTTTTCTGTTATGTGAGGAGAAAGAGAAAGGAGTTGAGGATGACGAGAACTGCGAGTTATTTTAGAATTCTACCTTACCACAAGCTGCCAACTCCCTCCATCAGTCTGAGGGTTCCCTTCACACTGGCCTAAAGACTGAACAGCACTCCGGCATGGGAGCCACAGGCGAACAGCACCTCCCGCTTTCCTCTCCCCTCAGCCCCACGGAAAGGCCGCAGTGCCCCGCCGGTGCTCATTTCCCTGTCCCTTCTGCACGGCACGGCGGCGAGGGAAGCTGCGGGCGGCCGAGCTCAGTACTTACAGGCAGAAGACGTGCTCGCACTGCCCCAGGGACACGGGCTCCCGCAGGACGCCGGCGCTGTGGGCAGAGGAAAGACAAACGCGGCACTTTTAACACAGTAGGAGCCGTGAGGGAAAAACGGCGGGGGGAAGGGGGAAGGAGGACATCCATTACCAGCGGGAGCAGCTCAGCGCCTTCTCCAGCCGCCCCAGCGCGGCGCGGGTGTGGGACCAGGGCTGCCCGAGCGGAGCCATGGAGGGGGCTGCCGGGCAGAGGGGGCTGCCCGGGGCCGGCTGGTTGCCCGAGCGTCCGCGCAGCGCCTCCCTCATCGCCTCCCTCTTGAGCGCTTCCCTCAGCGCTTCCCGCCGCCGCTCCGAATCCCCCGCCCGCCCCCACTGCGCAGGCGCGGAGCCGCGCGCGCCCGCCGCCCTGAGCGTTTCCCGCGCTCCGGGAGCGGGCGGGGCTGCCGTGAGGGGAGGGCTGGGGAGGGAAGGGCTGGGGAGGGGCGGGCTGGGCGGAATGCGGGGCAGAGAGCGCAGAAACGCGGGGAAAGTGAGGGTGTGGTGGGGAAAGTGGGTGCTAATGTCTTCACAAACGAGGCGATGGGTGGAGGTTTTCAGTAATGATAGGAGAAATAGGCTGTTATGTCTTCAGAAGCGACTGTGTGAAAGAACCGCCCAGGTTCTGGAAGAATGGCTGTGAGGGTCTGCGGGTGAAATGGATCTCTACAAACATCAAACCGCGCAAGTTTGTTACACAACCCAGTTTAAACTTCTGAACTTTAGGGTAACAGGAGGAATGGGCCCGCACAAGTCTATTGCAGAACCCAGAGAGTCTGAACTTTAGGGGAAAATGCGATACGTATTCAAGAGGGAATATGTTGTAGGTGGTTTGGGAAAGCTGTGGCTTCCTTAGAGGAAAGGACGAGGCAAATGCGGTCGGGAGTTTGGGATAAAAGGAGGCAGTGTCTTCTAAAACCTTGAGAGAAACCCCACAGAGGTGTGGCCCAGTGCACTCTCCATTTATTCGAATCAGTACTCCCTGTCTCCTTGGCTGGCTTTTCACAGTGTGATTTTCCACACAGGTGGGAAAGACCTCTGAGGCTATTGAGTTCGACCTTTGACTGATCCCTACCGTGTCCACCAGAGCAGAGCACTGAGTGCCAAATCCAGTCATTCCTTGGACACCTCCAGGGATGGGAGCTGCACCACTCCTGGGCAGCCCCTGCCAATGTCTAACCATGTGAAGAAATTCTTCCTGTTGTCCAACCTGAACCTCCCCTGGCACAACTTGAGGCCATTTCCCCTTGTTCTGTCCCTTGTTCCCTGGAAGCAGAGCCTGACACATCTTTCCAGTGTTTGTGTATCTATAACAGACCTGTCTTACAGAGCATAAATATCTTCTTCCCAAGCATGGCAGGTGGGTGGACATGGCATCGTGGTGCTGAGGCCACCCACCCCTCACATCTGGCACCCAGCCGCCCTGACTTTAAACATTTCATTTTCTTCTCTCTCTTCTACCCATTCCTCAGCTTCCTCTGACAGGATACCTCACTAGTCACTATTATTTTGGGCTTCCAGAGTGGTTTTTCCCTCAGCCTGTGTGTCCTGCAGCACCCCAGGCGTCAGCCCAATCTCGCACTTTTTGCAGGCTGCTGTTTTTTAGGAGGTACCTGCACAGAGACGCAGTCCCCGCCATCCCTCTACAGCATAATTACTGGAGCACATAAAGCAGTTATAGCAGGAATTTATCACTTTCAGGTAGAAATACTCCTGGCCAAGTAAAAGATAGAGCAGGAATGCCAGGAGCAATTTATAACGGGCTTACTGACATTTCACGTGGAGAAGCTCCGCCAGTGAATAAGCATCAAGCCATAAATCTCAGAGAAAACATGATTAAAGTGAGCAAGTTATTCTTTGAGGGAACTTCATCATAAAAGGACATGGCGGTATGGAGCTGCAAAATTTGGTTGGCGATAGCCATAGAAAGCAGCCATCAGAGAGGTGTCCCAGCCTTGTCTTATCTAGACAGAAGGAGTTCTACTTAAATGGGCGTTAAATCAGGGCTGAAAGTATTTCTTAATATGTTATTAATGTCTTCCAAGAAGGAGGTTCTCCAGTTTTCAAGTGTCACACTCCTCTGCTTTCGTAGCTTGTTCTCTCCGTGGCTGCTGAACACCAGGGATGGTTTAAAATGTGAAATTTTTTTTTCTTTATTTATGGAAGGCTAAATATTTATCTTTGCTGCTAATATGAGCCAGAGGCGCAGGGAAATGAGCTCCACACAGGATGTGGAACTGTGAAGTCTCTCAGCTCTTTGGATCTGAGTACATTTGCTGCTGTCGTCTGCAGCAAGCTGACACATCACAGGGTGAAGCAGCGTCATGCTCTCTGCATTCATGATAACTCCCAATACGTATCCATGAGAGAGGAATCCATGGAGGGGCCGACAGGTCACACAGCAGCCCTTGCAGGTGACACTGTCCTCACGGAACCAGGGCCAGAGCAGGATGGATGCTGGCATCCTGATCCTCACACGCCTCGTTTCCCTGGCACAGAGAGCAGGGCTGTTCACTGCCATCGACAGCGCAGGAGCTGCACCAGCGCGCTGGGATCCAGCTGTGAAAAGTGTGGCTGTGTCTCTGTAATGGGCTGTTGTTTTCTGGTGCTCAGGGAACTCCTGCTGCGTTAATAACACGGCGCGGTGTCCCCTCTGCTAACAGCCCGTCACCCCCGGCGGCGCGGATCCGCCAGGGAAGCGGCGCTGGGGAAGGAACAGCAGCCACGAAGGCGAGCGTGGAAGTGCAACAAAAACCACTTTGTGTTACAAAGCACACCTTGTAAGGGACACGTGTAGGTGTTGGATGCTCCCAGGCAGCAGGAGGGCTCGGATGTGTGTCTGACAGGTTCTGACTGCAGTGAGCTGCCTCAGGGCACAGCATCCTCCTTGCATATCTTGGAGGAAGGAAAGGGGCAGGCACAGGTGCCCTGGGCCTGTGCTGCCCAAAGAGGAGCTTGTCCCCAAGCCCTGTAAGTCAGGGGACTGGCACGTCCCATGGTGCCTCTTCCCATCCTGTGTGCATGCAGCAACACACCTGGAGGCAGGAGGGGGATGACAGCGAGGGACACAGCTGGACAAGGCAACCTCACTCCTTTCCTTGGCCTGCAGGGAATGGAGCTGGGACAGAGACCTGCTCCCTCATGTCGCCAAAATCAGGATAAACTCACAAAATAAACTAAGCCAGTCATTTTCCCGTTAAAAATGAAGAGTTGCCAGGCGCAACCTTAACATCCTACTCCCTCTTACTTGGCTGTTGTGTGCTCATCCTGTGCTCCAAAAACCCAGCTCCAAGCATCTCCCAGTGCACCAGGGATCCTGAAAGGCAGCAAAGGGCCTCACTGCTGAGATGAAACTTTAACGCAATTTGAAGCATTCAGAGCAGGTTACAAATACCACTTGATCCATAGATCTCTTGAGTCAACCTGGCATTTATGTTTACAAAATATGAGATGCCGATATATACTGTATAGGACAGTAAACCAGATAAGTGCCTCCTCTTCCTTTCCACCAGCTGAAATATGTTTAGTGTCTCTCTCAATAAATCCACGGGTACTCACATAGTCTCCATTGTGTTGAGACATTATGTGGGAATTTACAAACATTTACAACTAAGTTAAACTGAGGCAAAGCACTGCCCAGGGCAGCCTGCATCTAACAAATATTTGCGTTCAAGAAAGATGTAAAAGTCACGAATGATTCATTCTCCTTAATTTTATAAAGGTTAAGGAGTTGGCGCTCTTGGAAATCTAAGAAATGTCTTCTTCAGCAGTGAATTACTGCAACCAATTGGACAGTCAGAAGCAAAAAAAAATGATGCGGGGAACAGAGGGAAGCAAGAAATATATCTCTAAATTTGGGTTATGCAGTATTTAAAGTACAAGTAAAGCCATTCCAGGCAGTATAAGGCTCACACACTTTAAAATAAATTTGTTGCATGACAGAAAGCCAGTAAAAGGGTTTCAGCAGTGGTGTGATATAGTGAGGCAGCAGCGTTCGGTGCGTGCATGAATCAGCGGCTCTGTATCCCACCGAGGCAACACTCATCCTCACCGTGCTGGACTGCAAATGTGATTCCAAACAATGCCGAGCTCTGGTGCCAAACCTGTGCTGAAGGATGGGGTTTGGCTCCCTGGCTGATGAGGAAGGTAAAAAATCCTCATCTACCTCGTGCTTCTTTTCAAAGCATTGCCCATCTGGTAAAGACTTTTTTATGGAAATACACCGCTACCTGATATTTTATTAACTCAGTGAAGTTCCCCAGCTGTTTTTCAACAAACAGACAATTATTACGTGATTCATCATGTAACAGGAAGGAGTGCGCAGAGGGAGGCAGTTCCGTTGAGTTTTGCAAATCAGTTATTTTCCCAGGGGTTAAAAGAGCCAAAGCTCTGTGAAGAGGGGATCCTTCTGCTCTCATCTACCTGAATACAGAGCACATCCTGAAACCACTGCACTAGGAAAGGGTGCTCAGCTCAATGGGCTGAGAACCCACAGCAAGCAACAGAATGGATCCTCTTCATCAGAGGACTGAAGAAAAAATTGGAGGAGCCTCATCTTTGATTTCCCTCTCTCCCCAACTGTCTGAATCAAAGGTTTTAACAGGCTTGTTTTCTCCTCAGGCCGCCCCTCTGGGGCCAATTTTGCTGCGCACCCAAAGCCCTGTGAGCTCACCGTGGTCACAGAGGCATTGTGGGCTGTGGTGCTGGCTTGACAGACACAGAGCTGCTGAGATCATTCGGTGCAGTAATTGATTAGGGCTGTTACACTACCAAGTTATAAGATTTCAAATACTGAAGGATTTGATCCCCAAAAGGAAATAATAGTAATAATAATAAAAAAGTCTATTACACTTTCAGACTAAGCAGCACAGTCAGCATTGCATTACACTGCATTAAATTATTCCTCGAGTCTCGATAGCAGGAACATCTGCTGGTGTTAGACATGGCATTTTTAATTAAAGGCAGCAGCAGAGAAGCCTGTGGTTCATTGGTTCTGCTTTCACCGTGCGAATTGCTAAATCCAAAGGGCACTTGTACAAAAGACTTGGTCAGAGCACAAGCTCTGGACCCAGCACTGCAGAAGCACAAGCGGAAAAGCAGCAGAGGTGATAGGTAATTTCCACCTGCATCTGCTGGGCCCATCACCTGACAGATCTCTGTCGATGCCCAGATGGGTCAAAACTGTGGGGCATTTTACAAAATTTAAATTGCCCTTCTGATTTGACTAGAAAAGGGATTTCCTGCAGAAAGGCAAGTAACAGAGAACAGCAAAGCACAAGAAAACCCTATGCCCAGCTGGGGACCACATTCACACCTTTGCTGCAGTGACTGCTGATGCTCCCCTGCTCCAGTGCTGGGGTGCACAGATGAATGACAAAGACCTGCCGTACCAAGTAGTGCCCCCCTGGAGTTTTAGCTTCCAAAGGAATAAAAGTTTGAACAGGGAATAATTTGCATCCCCCCATCAGCTGCCCTCCCAGAACTCTGGCTCTAAACAGGTCAAGGAAGACCAAAGATCCCCATCAGTCCTGTGATTTGAGGGATTTCAGTGTGGCTGGAAAATGCCCAAAGCCCCAGGCAGGGTGGATACATCCAAGAGATAGCCAACCAAAAAACAGCCTTCTTGCCCTCGTCCACCTACCACCACCCCAAGGCAGTCCCACTAACCTGGGTCAGGCTAGGAAGTCTGCTTTGATGGGACCCAGCCTTTCTTTGATAAAATCTGAATCTAAATCTGTTTTTTAAATGTCAGGTCCTGACTCAGCTGGGTATATGAGCAGAGGAAAGTTCTTGTCTGGGGCTATGGATGGTGGAAACATCAGCCCCACAGTCACATGTGGCTGCCTTCCTGTTGGCGCTGAGGGGACCAGGATTTCCCTCGGTGAGCCCCACAGATGGTGTTTGTTTGCTCAGCCACCATAAAAAAGGAAAATATTTGGTGCAATCTGCTAGCAGACAGAGACAGACATATGGTCAGTGCGAAGCGAGCCTGGATTCTCAGGAAAACACAGGCAAGGCTCTGCAGTGGCTTGTTAGATGTTGGATTGCCCTTGAGTTGAGTGAGATACAAGTCCAAGAAAACCTCTGAAGAATCTGGGTGCAGGTTTTGTACTGCTGTGGTTTGAACCCTCTAATTATCCCCCCTCTAATTAATCTTATTATACTATCCCTATTGTGCTAGAGTTATTATAATTAACCCAATTTTAATTTATGCAAACCTCAGCTCTGGCTCAACGCTTGGAGAAATTCTCCCTGGTTTGATGTTTGTTCATCTGGCACACAGAAAACACAGGTTAAAAATGATGGAGACCATTAAAGGCAATTACTTGCATTTTTGGACTTGGTGGAGTCAAAGTGCAGGTGCAACAATGCTTCTGTTCTTTTTACCTGTGACTGTTTTTAAATGTATCATTGCATCTTCAAGCCTAAGGGAAGTCTTTGGGCCACCCCAAAAGATAAAATTCTTTTTATTTCCCTTCCAGTTACATTTTAAAAATGAAAACTGTAATTGTTTCCCAGATATCAAGGCCTATGTCTTAATCAAGAATAACCTCCAGCTAAAGCAGCACTGGTGACCTCCATGAGGTCAGTCAGGGATCTCCACGCCCTCAGTGAGGGCTCAGCACCTCCAGTTCCACCATGATAAAGCAGATAAACAGGACTGTGGGTGCTTAAACTGACTTTGGGAAGAAATTTGCTGTGATTTCTTAGCAACAAACCTGCCTCACTTTAAAAAATTCAAGTTGTTTTGGGGGTGGAGTAGACCCCCAGCTACACCTAAATGCTCGAGGGCAGAGACAGATGCTGTGCCCAAGCACTGAGATGAGGATCCCTGGGCAGTGGAGCTGTCACCACCAAATTTAGAAATGATCTGTGGAGAGAGATGGAGGCAGTCTGGCATGAGCTCCACACCCAAAGCACCAGGTATGGTCATGTTGGTGTCCTGCCAGACTTGCTCTGGTGCTTGAGTGTCTCAGCCCCACCTTTTAGCTTGAAAAAAGTCAAATCAGGGGGAAAAATAATACAGCAGCAAGGAGTACAGCTGGCATTTCTGGAGAATATGAAATATGTAGGTAATACTCCCTTAATGTAAAATGAAATGTTCCTTCCCCGTTAAGCCTTCCTTCCAAAGGTAGAAGCAGAGGGCTCCAGCATCCCACAAAACCCATGCCTGCTGCTTTTTCAATGTGAAAGCCAGAGTTCAGCTGCAGATAAAAAAATAAGGAAACCCATGGAGTAACTGCAGAGACCCATGGATGCAATGCAGTGCCTGGGATGTGCCAGCACTGTGCCCTGCAGAGGGGCTGGAGGGAGGAGTGGGGGTGGCAAAACAGGTCCAAGACCTCCTGGTCTTGCTTTCCCCCTTGGTGCTGATTTACTGTGTCATCACAAGGCAGGTTTTTTTGGGCTGCAGCTTGGCATGAACTGTCGGCAATCCCTCACATGCAGAGGTCCCAGAGTGTTTTCCTGACTTGCTTCCTAACTGAAGGAAACTAAGGAACAAAAGCCACAGCACATCTGTATGTGTTTACAAGTAAAGGTATGTATTTTGTAAATAGGTGAGGATATTCTTTTTTCCGTACTAATCCATACTAGATCCACATTAACATGATAGCAGTTCCTGATGATTTATGTTGTTATAGTAAATAACAGCAACTGCACGGCACTTAGCTGATGATTAATGATCCTTATTTACAGTGTGTTCAGCTCGGGTCTGCAGTTTACACTTGCAAACATCAAAGGAGAGTTCAGCTTTCCGTCTCTCCTGTATTTTGAGGCCATGCTGCAAATCCTGTGGGAGCAGCCTTGGCGGCTGCATTTTAATCCACAAATAAGATTGCTATAAACTGCCAGAGGAAACAGCAGGCTGACCCGTGAGCCATGGGGGCTGTTTCCTTTGGCCTGGGAGCAGGTCTGGCTTCTCCAGCCTCTGCAGGGAAGAGAGCCAAACTGGGACAGTGGATGACACCATTGCACCCTCCCCTCAGAGTTACCAGGGTCTGTCACTCAAATGTACTGTGCTGCAAGCACAACCCCTATTTTTGTGCTCTGGTTTTCCTGTAATCCCTCCTCTTGATCCACCTCTGATGGAAGCGGGATGGTTTGTGAGCTCCTCTGCCCTCCCAGAGCAGATCCTGGCCAGACCCTCCCATTTTCATTAGATGGGTGCTGAGCATCTCTGAATCTCACAGCCTGGGCGGATGGGAAAACAGCTTCTCACATCCTGAGGTGATTCCAAGGATTTGTATAACCATGTAGGCTGGACTGCTCCCTTACACAGCCCCAGCCAGCTCACCACATACTTCCTGCTTGAGCCAGAGCTCAAAAATGCCAAAGGGGGTGGAAATATAACACAGCAGCTTTGATTTACGAGGATGAGGCTGATGAGTAATACAGTAACTTAGCAGTCCTGGGGGGGCACTTGCCTCTCCCATTTCACTTGACAGGAGAACTGGTGCTGTAATATTCACAGGGGCACTATATTAGCATCATATACAAGCCAATTTCAAGCCCTGAAATCACCCCATGTAGGATATTCACAGTGGAAAAATAACCCGTGTAACATCAAGACTCTTCAGGGGAGCTGTGAAGGTTTCTTGCTCTCACGGGTCACTGACACTCGCCCAGTAATCACATTTTCCTGTAGGCCGGCAGAGTTATGCTGTTCTGGCACACGAGATTTTTGGAATAGTTGTGATATGAACTCAGTCTGAAGCTGCATCCCTCTGCTCTGCTGCCTCCACTGTCAGGAAAGGCAGGGCAGCTGGCATGGAGCAAACCAAGCCTGTTCCTTCTCAAACGTCTCCATCCCTGCAGGTGTCTGGGGCCCAGCTCTAGCTCTGGGACCTTTAAAGGTTGCACATGCTTGTACACTGACTAGTTTTCAGCCCAAATCCTCCCAGCAAACGTCCCCATCGCTGCAATGTCATGGTATTCCTTAATCTTGCTCTATTTCACACATCCCAGCTCCAACCCTGAGGAGCAGGAGGCTCCCTCGAACCAACAGCCAGCATGGTTTATCACAAACATCCCAGCTTTGCCTTTGTTGCCATCCACCGATGTGTGGCAAAGATTATGGGGGGAAAAAGCCACTTGTTGAGTCTGTAATGAGGATGGCTAAATGCTGAAGTTGCAGAAAGCACGTGAAAGGAGAGGCCTCACTGCCCATGGCCCAGTATGTTCATGAGGGTATTATCACCACGTGAAGCACCTGCCCAGGAGGGAACGCTCCCTTTGTGGCTCTGCACTCCTCAGAGAGGCTTTAATAATTTCTGGGGAGGCTCTGAAGGCTCATAAAAAAATGAATGAAGGAGCCAGGCTGAGCAATCGCTCTCCTCCTCTTTATGGCAAGCCTGGAGCTGCCCTTGTCTGGCTGATCAGGTACTGCTCTGATTCCCCAGGTTCCTGGAGCAGAACAGATTCAGCAGCACTGCTTTGAGGTGATGGATGGCAATGATTATAATTGTTAATCTGATTAAGCCTATGGTCTCAGCTTTTGCTCATTTTACTGACTTTGAAGGTACTTAAAGAAACACCTGAGGAGAAGATAGATGAAACACCTGCTTCCCTGCACCTCTCAGAATTGTTCCTAGGGCGTGACGTGGTGCAAGGTGATGTGAGTTTGCATTAAAATGGGGTACCTGGGTTATCGACACATGCCAGCTCTCAGGCTTGGGGGTACAATGGACAAAAGAGACCCTCTTTCAGCTTTATTTTCTCTCTTAGAAAGGATTTTAAAGTAGAATCTGGGGGAGCAAGGCATGGTTGCACAGCCTGCTGCAATCAAGAGCAGCCTGACTATAGGCTTCAACAGGGACTTCAGCTAAGGCTCCAGACCAAGGACCATACTCCACACTCACAGCCCCTGCATCTGGCTGCTTTGGGGCTGGCGTTACGCTCAAGGTTAAAGGTGAAGAGGTATTTTGGGTTCCTTTACCTCACAGAACTCCACAGAGATGGCTGAGGGACAGTGTAAAGTGCTCTGGTGTTTCTAGCAATTCTTAGTGTTTGCATTGTTAATTTTTTAATGAGTTTTCCTATCAAAGTCAACTCCAATGCTTTAACTTCCACAGTTCCTGGAGGCAGGGTGCATTCTGGCACTGCAAGAGGGAAATGTCATGTACAAAAAAAGTGTGAAAAACTCTTACCTTTTAGAAGCACCTGGATCTTAACTGTTTTCCAGCGATTGTTGGAGAAAATTGCTCTTACAAAGCTGAAAATGGTTTCTGTGATTCTCCTCTGCCTTGCTGCCAGGCCAGCCTGGGCCACCCTAGGGGCACTTCCCCAGGGGAGGAGCAGGCCACTGTTGGTGATGCAAACCCACCTGTAACTCCTCTGGGAGTTGGATATGGATATGGGTCACCAGGCAGGCTTCAGCTCTGTGCTGATGGCCCTCTCAGCATGTGTCTGTTTGAAACTGCGCTGGTTGTAATTAAAGGTACACTACTAATTGGATGCGCAACCCTAAGGGAACTCCTTTAATTGCATTTCAATCTGGTTGGTATCATTTTAACTGAAATTCATTGCTGTCTTGTGCAGGAATAACCCAGCTGGGTCTGGTTATGGAGAGGCAGATCATCCTGCTTCCTCATCCCTGTCATACTCTGGATGTGCTTCAATTTGTTTGTCTCTGACTGGGAAACAGGCAGTGCACACTCAAGCAGAGGGCTGGGCGAAAACTCTTCAGCTGACAACCAGGACTTGGCAAGTAGAAGGCTGAGAGTTCACCTTGACCTGCTAATGGAGGTAGGAGCCTCGATTATTACCCTGTCTTCACTTGGATTTCATCTCATGTGCGTTACCATAAATTGTCGTGCCTGTCCTTTGTTTTTTCTTTGTGAGTGAAGTCATTGAAGACCTGAACTCTTTTAAGAGATGCTTCATTTCTACCCAGCTTGCTGGTCTAGTGAAAGACTCACTGTTTAAAACCAAAGCCCCTCCATTACTGTGGAGGCTGGGGAGATGCTGGGATTGTTGCTTTGAGCCTTAGAGCTCGTGGGAGCACTGCCATTTATTGTCTTGCCATTACCTGACTCCCAGCACGGGCCCCTCAGGATTGCTCTCCCTGGAGAAGGCCTTGTTTCCAGAAGGGTCTTCCAGCAGCAATGAGTGATGAAGTGGAGGCTGCACCATGCAGGACTGGGAGAGTGGACTGGTTTCAAGCATTGCTCCATGGGTTACAAGCACAAGGGTCTGAGTCCTTCATCCCAGGCTCAACAAGTGGGACTCTCCCATTCTGGCACATGCCAGCATCCAGGTGCTGGAGGATTGTACTGTGACGTGGGGCAGGCTCCAGTCCCCAAACTGATACTCTCTGGGGTGGTCCTGTGCATGCTACAGATATTTTGAGGAGTCTGGTCTGGCCCAAAATGGGCTGTACTCCCCATTCTGCTCCCCATTCTACTCCCTCATTTCCAGTGCTGTGTATGTGAGTAGCATGAGGAGCAGAGCCAACAGCAAGCACTGGCTGTGTCCCTTACTAATGTTGTTCTTATTATTTCAGTGCCATCTTCCTTCTTTCCATCCTCTCCCTGAACAACTAAATTAATTAGAGAGATTTTTTTTTATTTAAATACTGCCATGGAATAATAATTCTGGTGAATTCAATTTTTTTTGTCATTCCCCACTGCTGCTTTTCTGTGTTGTGCTCACTTTTAATATGCTGTTGATACTTTGTTAGAGCTATGCAAGATCACAGCTGTTGTCTGAAAAAAAAAAAAGACTAAAATCATGCTATGTGCTGTTGCCATCCAAAACCCATTTTTCTTTCTTCACCAGCTCACAAAATAAGCCTCCCTCTATTAAGTGAAGAGACAGATATTTTTCTTGGCTTGTAAAAAGCCAAAAGCTTCACTGAAGCTTCAGTGAAGCTGCAGCAATGGAAGGAAGCTGAAGCTGCCACAACAGGCTAGAGCTCCATCCTGAGCCTGTTATGAGGCTGGATCCTGCAGATTCTGGATTCCAGGAGTGACTCCCCACAGGCAGCAGGTCTGTGGGCCCCACCAACTCCTGAGCTTTACCAGCCACTGAATTTTGTTTACCTGGATGTGTTCATTTGAGCTATAAACATGTTTTCTGAACTGACCCAGTAACAAAACCACTCCTGCAGCTCTCATGAAAGGACCAAAAAATCCCATTAAAGACCTTGAATTTATATTTACAATATGTTTTACTTAACACTGGCTCCTCTGGACAGTTTTCCTCAGCCCCTGCCAGACCCTTCCTGATCCTGCAAAGCCAGCCCTCAGTGGCTACTTACACCAAGAGCAAAGCTGAGCAAGGATCAGGCTGGAAAACACTGTGCTCTCCTCAACAGTACAAAGTGATAAATGAAGGCGAGCCAGGATGGAGATTTGAATCATCATCTCCAAGTCCACAGCTCCAATTACAAACCTGACTTCAGCCTTGCAATGCACACAAGCAATTCTGAAATTCCTCCTTGACTCCCTGCCCCTGGCCCTGTTTAGTGACTGCACTGCCTCTCCCTTGCGTGTGTGATGTGTGGGAGCATTTTAAATGAAGCCCGGGTGAGGCTCCTTCCAATTAACGCCCCGGGGCTGAGTGACCGCGCTGGCAGGGCTTGCCCTGGCACTGCTGCCTCCACGAGGGCTGTTGGGGTGGCTGAGGTGAGACTGCATTAAAGGAGGGAGATGAAAAGCTTGTTTCCCCCTCGTCTCTGGCTCCTGGAGAGGGGACGTGCTGTGGTACACAGCTCTCAAGGAGCAGCAATCTCAGCTCCCTGCCTCAGAGGAAGGAGGCAGCTTGGTGGCTCTTTTTGAAAGCAGAGTCATGTAGAGCAAAAATTTCTGGGGGGATTCAGAAAAGGCTGGCAGCGGGGAGCACCCACTATAACACCCACAGGTGAGGATGGGGGAGTGACCCCACCCTTCCCCTGCCCTGTAGACCCTGCTCGAAACCTTTCAGATTCTCATCGGCCCTTTTTCAGTCAGGGCTTCATATTCCTGGCTACTCCTGGAACCAGAACAGACCCTTCTCAGGGAGACAGAGAGGTGATGAGAGGGATGGAGCTGGTGTTCAGAGGCAGGAGACTACTGCCTTCCAAGTTTGTTGCCTCGGAATTGAGCTTGGAGCGTGTCCCATGTCTGAAAGGGACAGGATGAATCTGAGGCTCTGCAGGGAACGGGGATGTTTGTAATGTGGCACGAAAGGTAATTCAGCCCCTGGTGATGTTATATACAACCTCCTTGCCAGATGCTTCAAGCCCCAAAACAGTTGTAACTACTTCTCCGTGGGCCTCAGTTGAATTCCCCCCAGTATATAAACTTTGGCTTGTTTGGACCAATACCCACAGACTTGATTGCAATAGCAGATGGTTTATTTTTACCTGCGAGTGAGAACAGGGAGTGTATATCACGGCCATGACACATTTCACATGGAGCAGATGTTTCTATTAATGCCAGAATTGGGTGGAAATTCAAAGGATGCTTTTAGCTTTTTTTTCCCCTCAAAACTCTATTTTACACAATTAAATTGCAACTTGCTGAAGTATTCCAATTAATCGCTTCCTTTTTTTTTTTTTTCCTGTTTGATTAGTAGGCTCTAAAGGGACAAAAGAATAGTTTTGTATCAGTCTCCCCCAATTACATGTAAAGTACATCTGGACAGAGTCTGAAGATCCATCTTTCACTGGCAGTTGCAAAGCCATCGACATAATAAAATAATACTCTGATTGGTATTACAAGGCTGCATTTAAATCATTGGCATTCATGCTCCGAGTCCTTTGCAGGGAGCACAAGCCCTCCATTAGAGAAAAGCTTAATTTTATACTGTGATCTGTGTAAGATGTGCAATGAAAATGAGAAAAAAGAGCTTTTGCAGAGCTGGAGACATAATAATAGGAGCTACAATGGATGTCTGGGCAGCTTTTTCAGTTACTTATAAACTGCAGGTGTCAAATGCATTCTGGAAAGGAGCTGAATCCCAGTTTTAATTACAGTCAGCAGGTTGAGGCATAATTCAAAGCTCAATAATACTTTCAATCCATAATAAAACTCCTCCTGCTATCAGTAAGGAGTTTACAGCAAGACCAAGGAGAGGACGTGACCTCCTTGCAGTAGCTAAACCTTGAACTTCAGTATCCCACTGGATATCAAGGGTGTTCGGGATTTTATAAAGTACCTATTCCTTGTATGATTATCTCAGTAAACCTTTGTGGCTAGCACAGGTCCTTCCCGTGGGAACATTTTGCTATATTTCATAAACAAAGATAAAGTTTGGATGTTTTGCAAACAACGTCTCCAGATTAGGTCAGTTTGGGCTTGGCCAATTGGGCCTAGGGGGAGGTCTTGGGCTGACCAATCTGGGTGACCTCTGTAAACTCTATATATATGGAAATCAAAACAATAAAGCTCTCTTCTCTCTTTCCTTGTCTGAGAATTTGGGTCATTCCTCAGCTAGCGGCTCAACAGCGACAAACCTTGGCATCAAATAGGAGCTGAACTAGTCAAACTAGAGAAAGATGTGTCATTGCAGCTTTCATCCAAGGTTCCTTAGACTCAAATTAGTTTGGGGGAAGGGAAAAAAAGAAAAGGAAAAAGAAACCACCTGGCAAATCCACGTAAGTTGTATGGCCCACCCCAGGTCTCACAACGCAAGGCTTTATCTGCAAGCTCTTTTACCAGCAACAGCAAGTTTATTGAGCTCAGAGTTTAAGTTCATTTTGTGCTTGAATGCACATCAATGCTCTGACCCAAACCTGAGTCTCTGGGGCCTTCTGCTGATATATATAATAAAGAATCATATTAAACTATTCTATCTGTTAATCATTCTGGGGGAAGAAAGCAGGATGTGCGTGGTGGCATGCTGAACTCAGCTGCTGGGGGCTGCTCTCAGAGGTGGGCAGAGCACTCCTTTAAAGCCAGCAGGCAGAGTCTTTGAAGCAGGAGCTAATGATGACTTATTCTGTGGGAAAACACAGCTCCAGAGTGATGGAGGCAGCCATGGCGTCAAGGAGGAAGGTCACTGGAGAGGACACAGAGAGGCAGAGCTGCTAGAGAGGGAGGGTTTATGAGCAAGAGAGCTGTTCCTTGCTGTGCTCAGGGAAATACAATCTAATGAAGGAAAGAGCTTCTTGTCAGAGCATTCAACCGACAGACCTGCCCTATACCACTCCTCAGCTATTTCTGAGCTCCAGCCAAGAGAAGAAAGGGAATTTGTGGGGGAATCATCTTCCAATGGGTACCAGGAGCCAGAAGCTGCCTGGGACTGGAGGGACTCACTTGAGGAGTTACACAGAGCT
Organism: Entomyzon cyanotis; assembly: GCA_024500445.1. Classification (NCBI taxonomy): domain Eukaryota; kingdom Metazoa; phylum Chordata; class Aves; order Passeriformes; family Meliphagidae; genus Entomyzon; species Entomyzon cyanotis. The sequence continues at coordinate 25,160,218 of JAKEPQ010001027.1, read as the reverse complement.
GGAATAAGCTACAGGAACAAACCAAAACCACTGGAAGCACTAACTTTTAAAATAGTTATATTTGTGCTGACATAACCAGATAAACTCTATGTCATGACCAAAGATGGTCCCCACCAATGGCCTTTGCGACTGTCAGTAACGCCTACATCCTCACAATCCCCCTGTTAGGAGGGGCGAGGCCATGAGCCCCATTTTCCCTGGGGGGAGCCTGTCAAAACTGAGCCACTTTCACTCAGTCACCCAGGAAATCTGTTGCTGAGCAGGGAGTGGAGCATGGGCTTTCCTCTGCAAACACCCTGCAGAGCCCACAGCTCCTCTGCACAATCACGGCCATGTCTGCTGTAAGCAAACAGCCATGAGCAGCAGGTGATGTCTTCTAAGTCCTCACAGCCATTACAGTGATCATAAAACAAGAACGGGGGGAAAAGAACCTGTGGAAAGACCAACCTGATTTGTAACCAAGTGCCAGTCTCAAACACCTACCATGTTCCTAGTGACAAAATTAAGTGCATATCAGAAAAGAAAGTACTTCAAGAAAGTGGGACTGCTTATCCCCATCACCCTAAAATCATTAAAAGCAGGGTTAGAGGGGCTGTCAGGTCTTTTCCCCAGATTCTATGATCCTGTGTGGGTGGATCCCTTCAATAGATGGAACTTAGGGTGCTAGCTTGGCTACTTGTGTCAGAGCTGTCCAGTGTCACGTCAGGACCTGCGTCAGCGCCATCAGGATCTGCTTGATCTTTAGCAAAGTTGATGAAAACCTAGAAGTTTAAAGGAAAACACTCAGTATGTGACAGCATAAATAATTTATGATATGAATGAATGTAAAAAAGGCATGGCTGTTCATTTGACTGTGAGCCTGGAAAGTGCATTCAGGGATGGATTCATGCTGAATTTGAGAACTGCAAATTGTTGGGCTTCTCTGGGCTAACGTAAATAAATGGATGTGCACTTCTGTACTGCGGAATCGACACCTGGGATCCGAAGGCAGACATTCCTGCAAGGAACCTCATTGTCCTGCAGCTCAGGTTCCCAAAACACCAGCGAGGCAATGCCCATGCAGTGGCTCATTTCGATCCCACTGTCATGCAGTCCCATTATTACTTCATAAACCCATCTGTCTCTGTGTAATTGACATCTGTGCACGCACAACTGCAGAGTGCAGAGAGAGGTGTATAAAATCACATGTAACAGCCTTCCTCTGAACAGCAGCTAATGAATACAGAAAGGATTCTTACCAGAACACTCCCTGCAATCACATTTGCATATTCACAATTCCAAGCTGTCCTCCCACAAAACTTGAGCTGGGGCTTCCTGCACTTTGCCTGCTTGTTTCTCTCGCAACCACTGCCCCTTACTGAAACAGCCCTGAGGAACTCCCCTCCCAGACTGCTGTGTCACAATCCACAGGACTACAGGGCTGCAGCTCTGCTCCTCTCTCTAGGACAAACTTAGTATTCCAGGTGCTGATGCTTGGTGATTTCTTCTGGACAGTCCTTGTAGCAATCCCTTCAGCTGATGTGCTCCCCATGAGATTTTGTTGCCATTGGGAATGTTCTTCCCAGGGAAAATGGAATGAACCCCAAAGCTAAGTTTGGAGTAATGCTAAATGAACTTCCAACCCAAGAAGTGAAATTAAGCATATTTTCAGTGCCAGTGGAAAGCCTAGCCCTGGACTCAGGGGTGATTCATAGTCCTGCCCTTCACCCACACCCACGAGGCTGCTGAAATCAGCAGTGACAGAGGGAAGAACAGATCCTTTATGCTCCAGGCAGCTTTCTGTGTGTGTTTCCCTAGCACCAGCAGAGGTACCTGGAGGCAGCAGTGCTGATAAAGTACCCCCAGGAGCAATATAGATGGAAATCCCTTTCAAACTGTAGTCTATTGTGTGCAGCAGTCCATTATGTGTAACCATCAGTCTGCTCCCCTGTTAGCAGTTTTAAATGGATGGCCTCGCATTTTAATTCCTTACCTCCTCCAATGTAGTCTGACTCACGGAGAAGTGCCTGATGTTGAAAGCTGCTTTGCTGCCTTCCAGGAGATCAAATATATTCGCTACCCCTCCTGCAGAGACTGGGACATGGTACTCCACCATGTTGAAATGCCGATCCTGTGGGAACAGCAGTGGTGGGGGGAAGCCAAGAGCCAACAGATCCAACAGCTGGACCATGGGAGAACAAAGGGGCAGAGGGTGTGGTGTCTTCTGAATGTTTATTGTCTGTGACCTGTGGACCCACTAGGAATTCTTGTGGGGTTTGTGGCTGGGGGAGGACAACTAAATTGCAAGGCTGGAAGCTCCAGGGTGGCCATAGCATTTTCCAGCTCCAAGAGTGCAGTTTTGATTCATGCACAGATTGGGTTACAGACAATGGATGGATTTGTGACTCAGTTACTCTGGTTTTACAATTAGTTACTGGAAGCACTGGAAGCATCTTGTTACCCACAGAACCTGAAGTGGGTCTCCATGCATTCCAGGTTTCAGTGGGAAGGGCATTCCCAGGGCAGAGGGTCACCTAACAGGTGCCTTACAGGGTCACTGCAGCTATTTGGCTGATGTTACTTCAGCCACCAAGGAATTGGAGTGCTCTAGCCCTTGGACAATGTAGCTGAAAGCAGTGACAAGTGTGACTGGGAGCTCAGATCTATGAGCACAGTATGTTACAAGATGTCCACCTTGCAAAGATCTTGGTCAGTTTGAAGCGATTTTGAAGGCCTCTCCTGAAAGCATTTGTCCTGCTTACCTTCAGGCATGTATTTGGGAAGTGTGACTTCATGAACTCTGTCAGTGTCTCAGTGCAAACTGTGCTGCTATTTAAGTGCATCTTCACAGTGAATCCTCTGCCAAATCTGGGGGAAAAAGAAAATCACAATTAACACAGTAGAGAAGAGAAAAACTGATGAAGAAAATCCTTTGAGAGTGCTGCACAGCCTCCTTGGGGAAATCTAATCCAGGCACGGTGCAGCTTGAATGGGGTCAGGGTTGTTAACCTGGAGTGAAACTTAATAAGAAGCCAAGCTATCGTTATACTAATAAAACCCAAGATCAATCCTAATATGCATTTCTCATTTGTAGCAGTGAACAGATTACTTTGGGGGACACATTTCTGGGAAGACAGGCTGTGAGGGAGTAGAAAGTGCATTAGTTAACAGAGAATTTCAGTGGTGTAGTAAGGGACATAAACAAGGAAAAGTCATTATTTTGATAACACAGGTCTCATGTTCTGAGCACTCAGAGCTGTAGGTCAGTAACTCCAGAGGCCATTCAGTAGAAGCGAAATTGGTTCATTTCACTGACCTGCTCTTGATGTGCTGCAAAGAGCCAATGCACTGGAAACTCCCATTCACCATGATGGCCAGCCTGGTACAGAGGGCTTCACACTCCTCCATACTGCAAAACCAACCAAGAAACTTAAGTAAGTCATTGAGAAAGTATAAAAAAATAGTTAAGTAAATGGAGAACATCAGTGATCTTCCCTGAAGCCTTGTGGGTCTCTGTGGACACCACGTTCATCCAACAACAAACCCCCAGAGCTGCCACAGCTTGGTGCCCTGAAACTGTGCAAGGACCAGTGGGGCATGTGAGGGATGAGCCTCTTCACACCTCTGCTGACCCCAAAACGGGAGGCAGAGCCAGCCCAGGCCTACCTGTGGGATGTGAGTATCACTGAGCATTTGTTCTGCACTTCCTCACTGATGATTTTCCAAAGGTGGCGTTTGGCGTTCGGGTCCATTCCAGAGCTTGGCTCATCCTATTGGGAAAGACAGGGCTGAATGGAAACTTGCACTCAAAAAGCAAACAAGCCTGGGCTCAGGCAGCAGTTAGTACAGAGGGAATTCCCCCACCTCCTATTTTCATTGAGATTTTTAATCTCACAAAAGCAGCTGGAGCACCGGCACGTGGTCAGAAGTAAAGGCAGCAGTGCTGTGCTCGATACAAGCTGGGACAAGGGATATTTATGTCCACTAGGTATCCAACTTAATATTGGGAATCCTGCTTACAGAGCTCTGCACACATGCAATACACAGCAAGTGGGAAAACTGCACAAAGAGGTATGTTTTAGCAATGGGGTAAACCCATGGAAGAACTGGAAATTCAATGTGAAGGACAAGACAGGAAGGCAAACCTAGAAAAGCAGTTATGTTCTAATCCTGAGGGAAGTCACCCCTTTGCTCCTACAGTTTTGGAGCCTTAGATGCTGCCTTTCTTGCAAGGCTGTACAGGTTAGTTGATAGAAATAAAAAACAAGATAGAGTTGGGAGCAAGGAGAGTTTAATTGGCAGATATAGGGTCTATTTTTGACCTCTGGCAGAGCTACCAGAGAAACGGAAAGATTTGCCACTCTCTTATGCCCTCAAAGAAAATTTGAGCATTTGCTGGAACCTAAACTTTCCTGTGAAGGTTTCTGTTGTCAGGCCAAGCACGGGCATATGGGGAATGTCCCATGAGCTGTGCCTGAGGAGGTTTTGTGACACTGTCCAAGCTCTCCTACCAGCCCAAAGGCTCCCCATCCTCCAGCAAGACCCCATTTCTCACCAGCAGCAGAATGGATGGATTCCCAATGAGAGCCAGAGCAGTTGACAACTTCCTGTTGGTGCCATAACTGCACATGGAGGTGACTCTGTCCTTGTAAGCCATCAGGTTTAGCCGGTGGAGGAGCTGGAGTACAACCTATGGAGCAAGAGTTCTACTTCCACAACATGTCCAGGCATGGATTGCCACATATGTATCTACTGAAAGACTAATTTAAAGGCTCCAAATTACAAAAATGCTGCAAGTCAAGCCCCTTGTTACTCACTCCCTTGATGTCCCTCTCTGGGATGCCGTGCAGCCGAGCATAGTAATACATGTGCTCTTCCACTGTCAGCAGGTCATCCAGGGCATCCTCTTGAGGACAGTAGCCAAAGAGTGACCAGTGGGCCTCACTGATGTCATTCAAAGACCTGTGTAAGGAAGGTGGCATGTCATTGCAGACACACTGGATTGGCAGCACACTCTGGAATCAAATAGGAGGGAGAAAACCCCTTTCTCCTACTTCCTGCCCCCTTCCCCAGCCCTTGAAAATGCTGTGGATCTGCAGAGCTGCAGCTTTCAGGCAGTTTCTCTCCCCAGCTCTGCAGAGACTGTGTGTCCAGAAAGTAGCTCTCCAGTTACTGCCAGCACTTCAGATGGCACAGCTGCCACCAAGCCTATGGCTGTTAAAGACAGCCCTAGAGGTCTCCAGGTCTAGCTCAAAAGTGGCATCACACTGCTCAGGGTCTGAGCCTGATCCCATTTGCACTGGACTGAAGTGGAAGAAACACCTCTGAGAACGGTAGAGATCCAGCATCAAAATGCAACCCTCTAGGACGCAACCACACCACCTTCAAAGGGTGAATTCCCCACTTTGTTTATTTTTGCTCCAGTTTGAATGTTTTGTTTTGTTTCAGACTTCTGCATTTCTTTTCCTTTGCCACCCAGCCTTAAAAACTGCTCTCAGGTTGATTTGCTTCCCCAGAAATCACATCCTCCATACCCAGAGTGATCCTGGACCCGCAGCCTTCCGCTGGATGCTCCAATATCCCCTGTCAGCATCTTAAAGATTGTTGTCTTTCCAGCTCCATTCACACCAAGCAAGCCAAAGCACTGGGAAGGGAAAATAAAAATATAAGAGTGCTGTGTTTGTGATGCAGAAATATTGCTCTGAGATGGGTGCTCGGTGCACCTTGTCCCTTCCTTCTCCAGACCCCTGAGCAAGATGAATTGCCAGAGGAACTCTGCACATCCCAATGCTATAATGGAGGTTGTTTATGGTGCAATATACTCCAGCTTATATTAGGACCATTTGTTTAATATGGTGAAGAATCAAGGATGTGTCTCCAATGGAGTCATTTGTTTTACTGCAAGGTTCATTTCTGCTTCTGCTGACAGGTGGGGAATGGTGCCCTAAATCCCACCAGCATCAGGGTGAATTTTGTCAGAAGTCAAAGACCTCAATGCCAGCCCTGGCTTAGAAAAAATCTTCTGCCATAAAGAGCAGCACCAGTCTCCACGTGAGGATGGTCTCCTGCCCAGCACCCTACATCCTTTCATCTCAGCAGGACCCAGGCAATTAAAATAAACTAGGTGCCAAGGCTTAATTCCAAGCTTCCCCACAAGTCAGGTGCACAGCCTGAGGCAGAATCTGGTCTCCAGTTTCCTCTGGATCTCAGAGGTGCTCTGTGAACTCCCATCTTTCCACTTCTCAGGGAGACAACTGTGCTGACATGACCAAAGCACGTTTTTTACTTTGGAGTTAGTTTCGGGTCCTGATTCATGAAAATGTGTATTCAGCTGAAGTGATTTGCCTTCCCCTGATGGGAAAACACAAACAGATAAGCCTGACTCACCATCTCCCATGCAGTTCAGGTGAATAATTTCAGCTGGACACATTCTGCTGTCTTCATTTACCACCTGGTGGTCCCCAGTGGCCCCCCAAGACTAAACTGTACAAACAGAGCGTGCAGACATTTTTGTCTGAACACAGCTCCATTGATTCCCATCCACCTTCCCTCTTTCCAGGGCCTTCAAACTGTCACTTGGTGTCCCAAATCTACCAGCAGCCTTTCGTCACTGCCATAACCCCAAAAATCAATAAATGAGGCAAAGGAAGGAAGATGCCAGAGCAGAACAAACAATTACAGAAGATAACAGTGACACTGGAAGGCGCCTGCAGCCTTCTCCCCTTGCTCACCTCCCCAGCAGGGATGCCAAGGCTGATGTTTTTCACTGCTGTGATGCGTTTGTGAGGGAGGTGGTAGATCTTGGTGAGGTTCTGGAGCTGCACCACATCGAAGTCAGCTTTGCCCGACTCCACTCGGCTCCTCTCTGCCTGAACATCTCCATCCTCGGCAGCCACGGGCGGCAGAAGGGAGGCTTTGCCATGGACTCTGTCAAACAAGAACCTGAGGGGAAGGCAGAGAGGACTTAACCTCCAGCAACAGCCAGCAGTGCTCTGTGTGCTTGGGACAGATCCCAAGGAGCCTTCCTGTGAGATCCCAGGGCATGCACAAAATAATCAGATATACAGGCAGTTTCTCTTCTCTCCTGGTATTTGCTCCACCCAGTGTTCTCTTCCTGCCTACTTTTTTCCCTTATTTTTCAGCAAATGTTCTGGACTGGAGCAGGTTCTGCCTTGTGCATACACTTCTAACGCAGGTGACAGGAATGTTCTCACTCCTCTCTGTGTGCAGCCAGGGCAGAGGAGACGGCAGGAGCCAAACAGAGGAGGTTGTCAGTGGAATGACTGCCCTCACCAACGGCTGAGCATCTGCCCACCAAACCCTGAGCCCAAGGCCACAGTCCCAGCCAGCACTGACTACCAGGGGACTCTGTAAACTGTTAGTGAATACTCTAATTACTGGGACTTCTGCCAGAGAAAACTCACTGCATGTTCACAAATTATCCTGGAAATTTATGGGCTTCATAATTGACAATGATGGTGCAAGAGCCTGGGATGAAACCACAGAGCTCTGGCTGGGTCTGTTTTCACTGCCAGCCTCCAGATGTTACTTACTCCAGCACGTTGTTCCAGACTCTCTGGATCATTCTGTCCTGAACTGTGAGACGAATGGCAAAGAACACGGTGCCCTGGATGAACATGGCCAACAGCTTGGATGTGGTCTTGTCCAGCTCAAAGGTTTTGTCAGGGTAGTCCACTCCATAGGCTTTTAGGAAGCCAAGCAGTGCCTGATCCTGTGACAGTTCGATCAAACCATAGCCAAAGCAAAATTGTGGGAACAGAAGGAACGCATGCCTTAAATTTTCAGCGAGATCATGCAAACCCTGGGAAAAAAACAAAGAGCAGCACAGTCAGTCACTGCTTTTATTCATGGAATAAATTCATAGGTTTTACTGTGGGACTGAAGTGTAACAATTACATTGGGATTTGCCTGTGTCTCAGAGCAGAGATAAATTGAGAGCAAAGAGCTCTGGAGACAGCTCGTTTCACAGGCACAAGGTCATAAAAGTCAACAGGCAGCTCTGAGGTTGTGATCACCCATAGTAAACAGCAGCCAGTTCCCAGGACGGTCCCTGCTGCTGCTCCAGCACCTGGAACCTGCCCATGAGCCAGAGCTGTCCTGCCACTGTGCTCCCCCAAACCTGTCCAGCACAGCCCACTCCCCTGGAGCACTGTCCTATCTGTTTCCCCTGGACAAACATCTCCATAGAACACAAAATCTGGCTTTACTAGACATACAAGGGCTTTTCTAGCTAATTCATGACAGAACAGGCCAGTGCACAGTCTTGCAGTAAAGAAGTCTGGTACATTTCTAGCAGAAGAAAGGATTAGTGCACACAGCAAAGGGAAGAAGCACTAGATTAACATGGAAAGAAACTGATTCCCTGCCACTGGGGCACAGAGGGATGAAAGGTGATCAGAATTGCATATCCCTAAAATCCAAGGGGTTGCTGAACAAACTGTCCAGACAGAGAAAACAATCCAACCCAGCTATTGCAATTGCCCTCCATAAAAAAAGAAAACAAAGAAATCTAAGTTTAAGGTGTGCTTTTTATCCCAGCCATTCCCAGGGAGATCTGAGTTTAAGAGAAGGCTTTACTGTAGGGAATCATCACTGTCTTTGAGTTGTTTTTCATCCTTGCAGGGAGAAATGAGTGCATTACAGACTTAGATGACAGCTGGTGCTGGGCTTACTGCAGCACATGTCACACTCAGGGCAGTGACATTCAGTTGTCACTCCCCACAGTTCGTGCTGTGAGAATTCAGCAATGGTTTGAAGTGCCCATCAACAACTTTGTACCAAACATCTCCACCCACTTCCTGCCCTTCATCTTCCATCACCAGGGTGGCTACAAAGAGGGCCCTCAGTTTTCTCCCTCTCTTGTCATGCTCTCCCCTCTGTCATCATCATTTCCTCCTTTGCTGGGAGTGCAGATTTAGACAAGCAAGATCCATACATGACTTATGTCCAGTCTATAGGGAACCCCAGGAAGTCCTGTGATTGTGTCCAGCTGCTACAGACCTGATCAAAGCCACCACCCCCCAAGAAGCCTCCTGCTGTGTCACCCCAGGGTCAGTATTAGTGAAGCTCCTACCTGGTCTGTGGCCTTTTCCTGGGAGAGCAGAAACACAACCGAGTGAGTGATGATGGTGTTGATACCAAAGAACAAGTTGACACAGACGTAAACAATGAAGGCCATCCCTGTTTCCTTGAAAAACCCAGCCAGCAGGTACATCCAGGAAAATGATGCATATCTAGAAATACCCAACACAGCAGAGAACATCCCAGTAACTCACAGGGTTACTTCGAAAACAAACCACTGAAGACATCAGACAACATAGAATCACTGGATGGGTTGGGTTGGAAGGGACCTTAAGCCCATCCTGTTCCACCCCTGCCTTGGGCAGGGACACCTTCCACTACCCCAGGCTGCTCCAAGCCCTGTCCAACCTGGCCTTGGACACTTCCAGGGATGGAACATAACATATAACACATAACATAAAACATACAACATATATAACAGATAACATAACAGTTCTGTTTTGGCATGTAACTACATTTCCACGTTACAGACCTTAAAGGAAGGAAAAATGCCTTTGTGTCTGTTAGAATTTGGAGAAAAGGTTTATGATACAGACTTTGAGCATGGAACCCCACCTCAAATCAAAGAGACTGGGCTTGGAGGATTCAAAGCCATCCATTGGCTAAGTTTTCCTCAATTGTGCTGCTGCTGTTTATTTTGCTCTCTGGTATTAAAATGCTTATATGTCTTGGACTTTGCAAGAGGTCAGCAAGCATTTGCTTACAGCTTGGGCTGTTGCTGGGACCTTGAATATTTCCATATCCTCACATAGGGCTTGCTTTGAATAAAGCAGGCATGACAGCAGAGCTTTACCTCCCTGCTCCTGGAAGGAGCAACTTAGTCAGTGTTTGTGAAGTGCATGTTGAAGAGAAAAGCCCACGTGTTCCCCCCCTGGATCTCAGACTGCAGCAGCCTGCACGATCCAGTTCCTCACCCTGTGCAGTGATACTTAAATAACTAAGCTCCACACTTACCCAAACAGTAACAGCAGAAGAAATACTGCCACTAAGTTACTGTTGTTGCAGAAAGCCGGAATCCGGAAGGCTGAAATAACTCCTACTGAGAGTCCAATAGGGACCATAAAAAGTACCTGCAAAATGATATTAAAAAGATGTTACTAGGACAACAGCTCTGAAACACCTTCCTACAACAATGGAGAAGCAAAAACACCAGGACTGAATCTGGCCCCAGAAACACAGCTTGGTTTTTCTAAGGGAAACCAAACACAGGTTTGGGGCTTCCAATCCTCTCCAGGCTTGCAGATGAATTCCCACAAAGCCTCTTTGAATAGGCAAAGCCTCAGCAATGACAACTGTGGGCAGAGCGTACCTTAAAAAAAGTTGTGAATAAAAAATACCCCTTTGGGTTTTCTGTTAGCCTTGCAGTCAGACCACTTCATTGTGCCCTGTAAATCTAGTCTTTATAGTGTTGAGTAAAGGCAGAGACCTACCAAACGTCTGCCTGGAGAGCTTCCTCTCTTCCCCAGCTTTGGGATTTAGCAGAATTTACTGGCAGGGATTCACTGAGTAATATCAAGTTGCCGAGAGCGCTGGATTAGTTTCAGCCCGCTGAATACTGACTGTGCAAGGACTCCGGGGATTTTTCCACAGGCTGATTTACAAATATGCAGTGCTGGAGGGAGGGCCTGGATCAGGAAGGCAGGCACAGGCCTGCCCCACCCTCCCTGCTGTGCTGCACTGCTGAGCCAGGCCGGGGCCAAGCTGCCTTGGAATCCCTTCCAGCCCCTCCTGCAGGGCAGGGGATCCGTGTGCTGCTGCCTTGGGATCCTTCCAGCCCCTCCTGCAGGACAGGGGATCTGTGTGCTGCTGCCTTGGGATCCTTCCAGCCTCTCCTGCAGGACAGGGGATCCCTGTGCTGCTGCCTGCCCACATCAGCCCCTCCAGGCAGACACTTCTGGCTCACATTCCCCATGGGATTTCAGCCCTTAGTCCTCCCTGCACCAAAGAGGGCTGGTCACTCAAAGGCTTTTGAAGATTTCCTGCTTTCAGGAAGTGATGGTTATCTGCACTGTGCATCAACCGAAGTTTGTGGGATAGGTGGAGTTGGTGCAGCCCAGCTGGCAATGCCCAGGCCCAGGAGCTGAGCTTGGCTGCAGTGCCCATTCCCTGTGTGAAGGTCTGACACCTTGCACCACAGGGAATGCAGAACACACAAATCTCTTCAGCCTACAGATGCTGCACACGTTTGTCCTCTTGGCCCAGCCCTGCTTTCCAACAGTGCTATTAACCATCCATACCAGGAGGAAACACCTTCAGGGGGAACAAGGACACAGCTATGCCAGGGAATGCAGCACAGTGCTGGGAGCTCAACAAGGTGCGTCTATACAGCACTGTGAAAAGGCACCTGCTCAGGTCCTGGAAGGCTCCATTTGTAGCTTTCCTTGGCTTAAAAACTTTATAACATGGAATCTTACAGAGAGCATTCAGCCCAGAAATGGGTTTTTCCCAACAGGGTTGTGTCAGCTGCGGGATGCCTGCTGCTGTCCAAACAGGGTTACCAGACTGGCTGCAGCCTCGAGCCCCAAAGCCTTGCCCCAGATTTGTGGAGCCTGGGTGAGAGCAGGTCCAGCCCTGCAAGCTGTCAGAGGAGCAGCTGGCTGCTGGAATGGCAATCAAGCTGCAGCCTGTTCCACGCTGCGCCCATATAAATGTGCTGGGTGTTTTGTGTGCACTCCAGAGAGCAGGAATGCCTTCGCTGAGCAGAATCCAGTGTTGCAGTTCACATTTAATGGTCCCCAATGCCTTGGAGAACAATTACTACACAGCACTCTTGGTAGCAATAATAAGAAGTCTAAGCAACCAACTTTAAATAAAGAACTTTTTTTTTCCTGCTGTGTAACGCTCCTCATGGTGTGTTTAGGAATGTGAATTATTTACCAGATCATAAACGAAGTTGGTCACCCAGTAGGTTGTCATCCCAATGCCTGAAATGTGCTGCAGCTGCTTGGCTTTGGTTTGGTGCTCCTTGACCATGTAGAGCACAAAGCTTGCAGTGGTGATGGAGTAGCCCACCAAAACAGACATCGACACAATAATGTCCAGCAAGCTGTTGAGCCTGGGAGAAAAGGGAAGAAAGATGCATTTGGTGAGTCAGAGTGGCAGATTTCCCTCACTGGGAGATCGATCAGAGTGCAGAAGCAACAAGGTCCTGATTCTGGGCCAGCACCTTTAATACTCCTGAAATGGTATGGGTTGAAAGGGACCTCAAAGCCCATCCCATTCCATCCCCTGCCATGGGGGGATGAAATATATTTCCTTCCCCTTCCACTATCCCAGGTTGCTCCAAGCCCCATCCTACCTGGCCTTGGACACTTGCAGGGGTGGCCTCACCACCCTCACAAGGAAGGATTTCTTCCTTTCTTTGCTCCCTTTGCTGATGTTATTAATGCCCAGCAAAAGGGATTCACAGCACTGAGCTGTAATGCTCAACCCCAGCATGGAGTGGAAGGGCCAAAAGGAAAATGATGCCATTATATTATTATTGTGCTGAAGCACACAAATGTGTGAGGCTGTAACTGTGACCTCCAGATCTACATGGGATCCTGCAAAGAAATCCTCACAGGAAACCCCAGCTCTGGTGGCAAGTAGGACACTATTCATGCATAGAGGGAACAAAGACAAGAGAGAACAGTTTCATCACTTAGAGAAAGATAGCCAGTAATTTAGGCTACTTTATGGTTTCCAAGAAGTTGGTTTGCTCATTTTAAAGCTAAAATATTCAGGCATCAGCCAAATGAATCCTTACATTACTTGTTCTTGACTCTGTCCTCCAGGATATGGGTGAGCTGATAAGAAAATACCTACGGGGAAAAAAAAAAGAAAAAAAAGAAATTGAAAATATGTCCAAATTAAAGCTTCCTTCACCAGCTCCTGATATTGACAATAATATAGAAAAGTGAGAGAGCAGAGAAGAAAAGCAGATCAAAAGTGTGTTTCTGCTCTGTCATCTCTGTGTGATCTTGGGCAGAATATTGAGCATCCTCATTTTTCCTATGACTTCACTTGGCTGCACAGCAGATCTGAAATTCAAACCCTAGGCCTTGTTCCTACATCTGTCTGGCTGACAGCACCATTCCCTTCCCACACCTCAAATTAGGCACATGCCTGTGGGCTCATGTATTCCAGCTTAGATTCCTCAGCACTGACACCTTCAAAACTGATGAATATGTTCTGTTTCAAAGCTGCTGTCTGATGGTTTCCCACCTCATTCCATTTGTTCTTTTATCACCAGGAACAAGTCTTTCCCTGCTGCCCTTCTCCACAACTGCTACCTGCCTATGATAGATGTCTTTCTCCACATGGGATCTGTGGAGGTGAGAGCAGAAACCCAAGTGAGCTACAGACACTTTTGCTCCTGGTGTGGCAGTGAGTTAATTCTGAACTATTCTGTCTTAAGAAGCTGGAACAAAACAAACCAAAAAGAGAGTATTTTGTTCAAAGTTACTAGCAAAAATCTAGTTACCTCATTGGTAAGCCCCCTGCAATGTTTTCCCCAAAAAATCCATTAAAAATGGGCTTTTATCAGGCAGAAACTGCAACAGAGAAATTCTCTGCTCATGTGCAGGTATCTTCAGATGTGTTTTAAGTATTTCTTTTACAAGGAGAACACCTAACCCACAATATACCAGTATTGTTCACCCCAGTGCTTTTGACATGTTTGGAGGCAATTTGTGCCCAGAAAACCAAAAGGAAGAACACAGGGGGGCCCTGGAGGGGCAATTCCAACCCCCAGTGCCAGTCTCTGCCTTGGCCCTACCAGCATGACAGCCCAGTCTCTAGGACTCCAGCACCTGAGAGAGGATTCCCATGTTTATGTGCCTAAAAATGAGGTTCTCAATTCATATTTTGGCACCTAAGTAAATGCCTCAGTTCTCAGGGAGCATCTGCAGCTGCTGTTAAATCCAGAGATTTTTTTACACCATGCCACCTCTGGAATTGAAACTCCTCACAGCCAGGTGCCAGACCTTAGAAATTAGGTGACGAAGAACTATTCTGGGTAATTTTCCTTAAGAATGGGCACTCTGACAGGGGCGCCAGAAGGGAGGAGCCTGTGTGTTTAGCTGACCAAATGCCATACTGAGCAAATGAATTTGAAAGGGAGGATTTCATAGGAAATTAATTTTGGAAAAAGAAACCCCACACCTGACCAAACCTCAGTCTTGTCATCAGCGAGAGAAATGGGATTAAAATCTTGGACTGCTGATAAAGCCACACAAACAGCCAGGAAATGTTTCCCTTCTCCAAAAGGGAGAGAGAGAAAGAAAGATACCGTCTGTCTAATCTGTTAATACTTCACTATAAAGCCATTTTCCTTTACTGGAGCTTAGGCTAGAAGTCAAAATTTCCATTTCAATGCTTTCTCCTTTTTTGTTAGCTGGGATTGAGAGAAGGGAAAGCACAATATACATAAGTCAAAAGCTATTATGACTTGCTTAGTGACAGGGTAAAAAGCTTTTTATGTATTTTTTTAAAATATACCCAGTCTAAGTCAAACCTCTAAAGCAGGACTGGCACCTCTCTCTGAGTGCTGAAGTGACAACACACTTTTATCTGGCCATTTCAATGGTTCTTAAACAGTCATTTATTTGTCACACAACAGCTCGATTGAGCTGCCAGGACTGTCTCCCATGGAATGTCCCTCCAGTTGTATTTCAGATTGGATTTATTCTACCCCTGAGGGAGACAGCCTCATCCATTCAGTTTATTTTTCCCCTTCTATGGCTTGGATGATTAGTGGGAAGCAGAGAATTATCTCTCTGGCCATTTACTACTAAGCATTTCTTTCCAAAAACATGTAAGCAGTGGGACAGATGGAACAAAAGCTGCTGCTGTTCTTTACCCCCTGAAAATTGCTATTTTGCTGGTATAAAACTTTCCCTGTGAAAACTTTCTGGCTGTTCACATGATCTTCCTGCATTTGCTCTTGCTACAGCATGTGTTGGGAATACAGAGACAGAGCAAGGAGCTTCACTGCTTAATAATGCAGCTGCTCTGGGATGTTCCTGCTGCTGGAAGCACCTGGCTGGGGTCTCCCCTCTCAGCAGCTCTGTGATGTGGGAGCTGAGGGCACACTGCAACCCTCAGAGGGGACAGCCAGGGCCTGGTTGAGGTGGGTGGCCAGGACAAGGCTCTGCTGTCACTCTGTGAGCTGAGCTGGCTGCAAGGGGAGTCTCAGTGCAGGGCTGGGAGGTGGGAGGAGACAGGCTGGGGCCACTCGTGATCAGCATCTGCTTGAATTCAGGGTGTCACACTCAGCTTCAGGCCACATGCCTGCTTCCATTACAGCTCCATTCAGACATGTCCTGTGAGCCAGGAGACGCTGCCACCTGTCCTTGTGTCACCAGGGACAGGAGCACTCTGAGGTGAGCAGGGTAGGCCTGGCCAGGACATGGCTGGAAGGACAACACTTGTCCAAGAAAGTCAATCAGGAGGCTGTTTCTGCACACAGCTGCTGCTCTTAGCAGAGCAGAGCCCAGAAATCTTTCTGTAAAATCCCTCAACGTAGATCTCTCTCTTGTCCCTGCACCCTGGCCCTCTCTGGAGACAGACACACACAGACAGGTTTGTGCCCACACTGCACTTTGACAGAGGCTAAACAGCAAAGGGAAAGACAGGGTGCCCTGGTTTACCAGCAGGAATTTGGGTTGCTGCAGTATTTTATCGAGGACAAGCTATGAGAAGCCCAAATGGGCCATCAACACTCTTTACTTTTGTGTATGACACATGTCAGAGTTAAAATACAGCTGAAAATTATCTTTCTCATTTAATCTCACTCTCCCCACTCATTCAAACCCAAACACACACACCCTGACCTGCTCTCAGCAGAAGGGTGACATATTAAAATTTCCTAATCTAACCCACCCCCAGAGATGACCTAGAGGAGCTTTTCTCTGCATAACTAATGGGCACCTATCAAGAGACAGCTCTTCCAGTGCCACATGAGAGGCAATAAATCAAACAGCAACCGCTGGCATTTCTTGGATGAAGTGCTTTACACAGGAGCTGGGGTCCTCCCTGTCCAGCTCCCCTGAGCCTCTGACTAAGACAAATGAACTCTGTGATTTATTCATGCTTTTCAATTCTCTTTTGAAAGGAATTGCAGGACAGTGAATAAAGAAATGGCCTCATTGAAGTCAAGGTAAGAGTTGTCATTGATTTCAGCAGAACCAGGATATCCCTCCAAAGGGGACAAGTTATCTGCTCATGTAAAGGGACACTTACCATATCTGGAAGTCTCATTTTTTGGCAAGTTGGCTCGAAGGATGAAGTTGTTCAAGCTGTTGAGATAGGCTGGGAGGCTGTGATAACCCTCGGGATTATACCACACCTGTACACAATTGAGAAATTGAAACAATTTGGGAGTTATTACTGACAATGTGTTGGTTTGTTCTGCTTCACTTGTGCAAACGACCTCAGATTTCAGCCCTGATGCTTTACAACATTTTAAGTGAGCAGAACCAGAGAAATGGGCATATCAGAATGCACCAGCCAGCCCTTGTTATGGTACATCCATCCCCTCACGAGATAAAGGTGCTACTAATTGATCTTTTCACCTCTGTATAATAAAATTATGACAGCAGAAAAATTGCCTCCTGCTAGCAAGAGAAGTGAGACCAATAAAGAAGAATGGGGAGAGAAAAGGAAATGAACTGCAAGTCATCTCTGTCGTGCCAAGCTGCAGATTTCAGGGGGTTTTGCTTTCTTTTCTGGAATATCCATGAACTCGACATGGCTTCTCCTGAGTCCCACACTTCCCATGCCAGGATGAGCAGGTAGGGGTTGGTTACCTTTGTCAGTGTCCTGTTGGGAGGCACTGGTCTGATGTCAAACTGCAGATCTGAAGTCAGAGGCAGCCCGAAGCTCCAGCCACCATACCTGAGTGAAACCCAGAGGGAAAAGCATTGCTACACATATCCCAAAGCTCTGATTCCTGTGGATGAGCCATGTCAATGTGCTACTGCCACCCCTGGCAATTCCAGACTGACTTCAAAGAACTGACCCAGTGTGGGGCCAAGCCACCACTGCTGTAGGAGCCTTTCTTTGGGGGGAAGAAAGAGAAACAGAAGCTTAGCAACACTGTCACAAAACTGTGCTGAAAGCCTCCGTTTGAGGAAGGTTCTGGAGCTGTGTGGACTCCTGAGCTGTGTGCTTGCCACTCTGGGGCGAGATGGCTGCTTCTGACCCAGGAGATGAGCAGCTCAGCTCATCAATGGCAGATGAAACCATTCCCTGCCAGCCTTAGTGGCAGCTTAGCTCTGCCCCAAGCCCTGCTGTGCAGCTGCCTGGCAGAGCCCAGACCCACCAACAGCTCCCCACGGCACAAGGAAAAGCTGAGACTCTGCTCTCACTGGAATGGATGTGCTCCTTCAAGTGAAGCACACACACAGACTCTTCAGAGAATCAAACCTGGAGGAAAATCTCTCCCCAGAGTTTATTTCATGACAGCTGTGTCAGATTTTCCTCTTTTTAAAGATTTCTGAGTCAGACAAAGGCTTGTCTGCAGATCCAGCCCCAACATACCAGGTGATTGACACATTATCCCCAGGCTATCTCTGCTATGATCAAGCAGAGCACTTGCACGAGCCTTTATCTTTTATCCATGATTGCAGGACACTTTAGCTCCTTTCACCAGATTCTAAACCCCTGCTTCACTGTCCCCTCTTCAGGCAGGGGGGATGTGACAGGTGTAGGATGTCCTGCATGGCTCCCAGTGCCTTTCAGAGGGAGTGGAGTTTGTGCCATACCGTTTCTGCAGGAAGTCCTTGGTGGTTGCCAGGATGTAAGTCTCCACACTGTGCCCTGTCAGGTTGTACAGTGTCCGTGTGGAGAAGGTTCTTCTGTGAGGGGGAGTGTAGTTTGTCTGTGGACATGTCTGAGGGGAGACAAACAAAGAAAAACTTTCGTGTTTGTGTTTTAACTAAAAGCTACCACATCAGAACAAGACTGGAGGCAGGCAATGAGAGCATTCTGGTCCTGAGCCTCATTGCTGTGGAGGCTGCTCCTTCCCAAGCCAGGCAGCCCAGACACAGCACACATCCCTCCCTGCACACTGTCCTCAACACACTCAGGGAGGTGCTTAAAAACAACCTCTGCTTAAATCCACCCTTCAGCTCTACTGGCATCAGTGGGACCTTGAAATGTGCTTCATGCTACGTAGGAAGATTTTGGCTGAATTAAGGCTGATCCTACTTAGCAGAGTGACTGCACAGACAACTGCAGAGGGCAAAACAACTCACGGAGCAGAAAACTCTGTGGTGGCCTCAAACTCTCATCTTCCATTTCACAGCAGCTACACTCTACATTTCTGCTTTACTGTCAGTCACTGGAAATGTTTTCCTGGGCTTCAGAGAAACCTTGAATTAGCCCTGAATATATAATTTAACATGCTGAGGGCCAAAGTCACATCACTGTTTCATGGGGTTGAAGTGTCCTCCCAGACAGCATGTTGGCTGCTTCCTTCAGCTCATCCATAACAAAAGCCCTGGACTCCCCCATTGTGCATCTGTTCATCTGAATACACAAAATAGCTTCCTCCATGCTGAGGAACACCTGCCTGTGCCTGCTAGAGGTGAGAATCAGCTTTGAACATTATCCCAACTTACTGGAGAAATTATGCCAATACTTTTAATGATGTGAAATTAAATGTATGTCCAGAAAACTGCACAAAATAGCTGCATTTTAAGGAATGGCTTGAAACGTTCAGCTAAGTACACCCTTTATCTTACAAATGGCATCACATTGTGCCATGAGTTTATTTCATATGGAAAAAAGCTGAGGACAGGTGAACAGCACTGGAGGGAGGAAAGCTCAGCTACAAACTGAACTGTGAAACTGTAGCAGCCTTGGGGCAGAATCTGCCTTTTCCCCATGTGCATGCAAAGACAATAAGCCCAGCAGTGCCCATATCTGGCTCTGTAGGTACCACTGTAATGCAAATAATTAATATTATTAACCATTAATATTTAGAACAAGGAGCAGATCTAGACTTTGCATAAAGTTAAATTCTGAAGAGCAAGCAGCAAAAATAGCTGTGCTTTTATATAGTGACAGTGCTTGTATAAGATGAAATCTTCCTCTTGAACACACGCTCACCTCTGTCAAAAGGGACAATCACACAACACTGAAAAACACCATTAAACCTTTCCCACCACGGGGAGCAAGGCAGGGATGTTAGGGTGTCAATCTTCTGAGGAGGCTATTTCCTTTCCTGTCCCCAAACTGGTGCAGACAGTGGTTATCCAGTGTGCAAAATCAACACAGCCAAAAAGAGACAGGAAGATATGGAATGCTGAGTACCTCTTAGCATTGTGCCAGCCCACAAAACCACTCCAACATATAAAGCCCCCAGTTATCCCCCAAGCCCCCTCGCTTTTGGGTTTACCCAAGTTACCTGGATGCCATCTGTGCAGTTGCAGGCAGAATACTTGGTTCTCTGGTTTCCACTGGTAATCCACTGGCCAAGCATGTCCTCTGTTAAACATTGCCTGAAAAGGAACACGTTTTCCTCTGAGGCTCTCTGTGCTCAGGTGTGCAAACGAAGCTAATTGCTGTCATGTTTAATGACAGCAAGGCTGGCAGTTGAGCAGCTCCAGCAGAACAGCAGATCTTCCTGTCAGCTCTGGGTGGTTCAGGGAATACCCAGCCTCCTTGTGCCTCCTGTGCTCCTGGGCACAGAGCCCTCCCTGCTGCTCCCTGCTCCTGGATTCGTTCAGCTGATCAGACAGAATTCAGGCAACACTTCATTCCCACAGCACAAGGAACTGGCACTCATAGGCCAAAAGCACCTTAAAGCAGCCCAGAAATAAGGGCTATTGTTGTGGCAATCCTTGGGCACTCCTGTGATGGACTGTATTGCCTGGGCAGTCATTTCAAACGCTCAGGGTAAATATTTGCCTGCACGAGCATTCAAGTCTGCCCAGGATTTTACCATCAATTCCCTGAGAATTTATCTGCAAAGCCCAAGACAAACCAACCCTCGTGGCACAGCTTTTAGATAGAGGTAACAAATGCTGTGCTGAGAACTTGCTGTGTGGGCTCACGTTATAATTGGAATTACTGGGGCGGCAAGGACAACTTCCCAGAGAGGAGAATTGCTTGTTTTCATCCTGGCACCCTGCCAGCCCCAAAGCTGCTTCCTTACCACTCCTAGAAATGCAGGAGTCCAATGCATGAGAATCCTGCAGCTGATCAAAGGTGGTTATTAAGGTATGGTGGCTAATAGTGTCATGCCAATTCTGTTGCAGGTTTGGAGTTTAGGTGGAAAAACCCCCAAGAACTACTTACGAATTGCTTTCGTTCATGCACGTGTTATCCGTCCCAGGGAAAGCCAGCATCGAAGCAACTAAAGAAGCTGTGGTTTCATTAAAATTCCTAAGAATTCACAGAGAAAAACAGAAAACAGGGAAAGGTTCAAAGAATTTCCACTACCATTGTACAGAGGAAAACTGTGAGTGAAACAGGATTTAAGATGTTAAATAATTATTTGTGGAAGCAGCACTGAAGCACATGCAACACATGAGGACAGTCACACAGGTTTGAAAGGAGTCCTCATCACCTCAGCTACTCCAGTGATTTGCTGCCTCTAGATCCAAGCAAGATTCTTTTGGACAATCAAGATTCTCTTTTGTGGGGAAAAAGAATCTACTGCAATTTTCAGACACTGCTTGCAGCCCTGTCTCAATCAGCTCTCTCATCTGTGACATCCACTTGGTTTTGACTATTCAAAAAGATGGTCCATGGACCTGCCCCAGCTCTCCAGTGATGATCCACCAGCAGAAGCAGGGAATATTAGGAACAGAGGACTCAGACATGCACCTCTGGCTCATTCCCCCATCTAGGAGGACTGAAGTGGAAAGGCATGAGGAGTTCTGTGAAGAATACCTATAGAGCAGATTGCTTTAGAGCTAAATTTTATATTTCTGACTTAGAGCTGAGAATCACTGGAGAAAGAAAGAGGTTCACAATGTGAAAACCAGATTTTACAAACTATAATAGCTTTGGTAACAGATTTTTAAGCACAATGAACTAATTCAGTGGTGACATCCTAATCATACTGGAAAAGCACATGCTCTTCCAACTGCCTGTGTGCCTTGGACCAGCAGGGCTTGGCCAGGAAAGCACATCCTGTGCTGACAGAGAGGAGTGCAGCGCTCACAACATGGATAGAATTTGATCCCAGAGCTGTAATACTGGAGGCAACTGACGTGGGCACCTCATTTCACACTGGGGGAGGAGCATATATGTATATATTAAAATCCCTATAGCTGTTATAGGGCTGGAGGACTCCAGTGGGAAACATCAAGAATATTCCTCACACATTTCTTAGTTAATTCCAGTCAAGAGACAGCGATTGAAGCTTTCTGGTCTGAGCCAAGCCGTCTCCTCCAGACATCCCTTAGGAACAGGGAACAAGGTTTCTATGTGTTACCTGCACAACATCACTACACATCCTACATGCAGCACTTCTGCAGTGGCTGTGCTCAGAAACAACCCTGACTGGCCTCGTTCTGAACCAAGGGCTGCCAGGGTCAGAGGTGCAGCACTCACCCAAAGAAGTCTGCCTGGTCAGCTGTGCCATACAGGGAGGGGGACAGCAGCAGCTCGGGGTACTCGGTCTCCTTGGTCCTCAGCGTGCCCAGGCCCATGGCAGCCATCACAAATAGCACGGGGAGGATGACCTGGGCGATGAAGCCGCGAACGTCCCGCCGGGTGTGGTGGAACCTCTTGATGAACAAGGCTGAGGTTCTCTTCAGCAGCAGTGGCAAACCCCGCAGGCTCTTGGACCTGATCAGGAGCTGGTCTGGGTACAGAGGAGAGCGTTTGGTCAGGGGTCAGCATTTGTGCAGTGCGGGGAAGTGAGGGTTAGAGTACTCTGGGAGGATAGTTTGCTTCCTGCACCCCTTTACAGATGGCAAATCAAAACTACTAAGGTGGAACAAACACGGGAGCAGGTGTGGGACAGGACTCCAGTCATAAGCTCATGTAACACCAGGGTTTTTGTTGAATTTCAAATGTGTACATGTAGTGACTGCAAGTGCGAGACCTTGCAGGAGGAGCACAGGCTCCCAGATGAAGTAAGTTATCTACATCCCACCTATCCATCTGAAAATTACAGAGGAAGCCTATTATTCTTTTAGATTTGCAAGCTGGAATTTTTCATAATTTAAAAAGCATGTCCCCAGACGTATAAATAACAAAATTAATCCTGAAATAAGAAAACAAGCACAAGCCACTGGACTCTTGCATGGACAGGTTTTGTGGTATACTAAATGCAGAGCCAAATCCTGTTTCACCTATTCTTCTTTATGAAGTATTAACCTAAATAATACACCATGAAGCAAATCCTTTTCAGTCTTCTCTTTAAGGGTGAAACAAAACACTTCTCCACATGAGTGACTTTACAGTAACATTTACAGTGCAGGTCAGCTTTGAGAAGTACAAAAATACCTCTGCATTGTCCCTTGGATGCCTCCCTAACTATAAATGATACATTTAAAAGTACAAAACAATGTTTCTAACCCAAGGAAGCACTGCAGCCAGGTATGTGCTCATTTTTGGGTTGAGCCACCTTTGGCAGGTCTCAAACCCTCAGAGCTTGTGGTACAGCTTGGTTCTCTTCTGAACATGAATTTGCCCCACTGTCTGATCCCTTGGGCTCCTTTACTGAACTGCAATGTCTGGGGCACAGCAAAAAGCAGCAAGGAGGACCCAGCTCAGAGCTATGCTGTTTTCCCAACAGCCTAAGGGGTTTCCACAAAGTTTCTTTCCAATTCTACTAGTTATGGAGAAAAAATCCTCTACATCTATTACAGCAATTACTTTCAATTCACAATTTACACTTTCACCCACACGCTGAATTTGATTAGATTAAAACCTGGATCAATTTAAAGGAAGGTGGATGCAAACAAAACCCCTCAGTAATTTATCCTGTGATTCAGACTATTCCAAACCAGGGGATCTAAAGGACTGATGAGTGCTGCATTTCCAGTGATTTATAAGGTTTGTGATTCCTGGCTGGGTGAAATGTGGTTTTCAACAAAGAAAGAAGACAGGGAGCTCAAATCAGTCCATCTGTCAGTGTTTGCATCTGCAGTAAATCTGGAATAAACCCTGGAGGTGACTGAGTACCGTCTCTGTCCGTGAAGGTGTCTGTGCTCAGAGACATTTCGTCACCACCAGTGGGACTGCTGACTCCAGGCAGCTGATGGGGCAGTGCAGCCTCTTCTTGCTGGTCCTTCACTAGCTCTTTTGTCAGATTGAGGAACACCTGTGGAGCAAGAAAATATGAAGGAAAATTTGTCCAAATAACTGCATTCACCAAAACAATTACCAGAATCCACTCTCCTGCTTTGTAGCTGTAGTTGGTGCAGCAATTATGTACAATAATCCTTTTTCCTATCCCTTTGTGCTCTGTGAGAGAAATTAACTTTTTTTTCAGTATAAAATTGCTGTCCAACTCTTTGTCACCTCCTGTCTTTCTTCTGCTGCAGCAGTGGAAACTCAAACCTATTTCCCTGGCATATACACGTTCTATCCTCTGACAATCCCAGTGCCTCCATGCTGGGAGTGCAGTTATGACACCTGAGCTGCACATGGGACATGATGAACAACTTATTCTTGCTGCCTGAGGAAAACACCTTAAAAGAAAGCAAGAAATTCTGAGCAGGAACATAACGATCTCCCTCCCTCCTTTCTGCAAGACAAGGGTCATCACTGCTCATCATTTACTTTTTATTTCTGATGCAATTAAATGTGTTTATTTGACCAGAGATTTCCCAAGGGCAGAAAGGTGCCTGTGTTACTCTCTCCTTAATCTAACTCTAGTGCCTCATTTTCTGGGTAAAACATCAAAAGGCTGTCAGCAGGGTGAGACAGTGTGCATTAGTACATGTATAGCTTTATAGATACATCTACACACTGATGTGTTCCTAAGTCTAACCCCTTCTTCCCTGCCTGAGACCCTCCCGTAATTCCAAAACATGCCCAGAGAGCAGAGCCACACAGTCCTGTGAAATTAATCTCCATGACATTTCAGTAAATCCAGCAGCTCCTGAGCTCCTACCTCTTCCACAGTTGTGTTGGAAATCCCGTAGCAGCCCAGGTGGAGGTCATTCAAGCTGCTGTCCAGGGCTCTGAGAAGGGCCTGGTATGCCCCTGACACTGTGGATTTGAAGGGGGGAGCACATACACGAGCTCTCCACCAATATCCTCCTTGAGGTAAGCCTCTGGGAGATAGGACTGGATCAAGGAAGTCACTGCTGTGGTGTCACATTCCTCTATCATGTTCTAAAAAAGGAGAACACTCTGTGGTCACTGAAAAGGCTGCAAGGTCAACCTTCCCCCAGCAGGATGCAGCCCAAATCCCCTCCCAGAGCACAACTGGTAAGTGATCTCAGCCCAGCTATCCAGCATTTCAGAGTAAATATCAAAAGCAGATGAAAATGGGTTTCTGGCCCTTAAAAAAGGGATGTGTGGCTCTGAGTCCATCTTGGTCCATCCGAGACCTCACCGACTTGGGCTGAATCAACCACTTTGCACTGCTAGAGGTTTGTAGTGCAACAGAGAAAAAGCCTGGCCACCAGAGAGCTGCACTTGGCTGCCAGCACAAACTCACTCTTTTTCCCATGAGAAACAGGGCTTGCTCACGGGTCTTTTTTCATTTTCTCTGTCTCCAGTGTCAGCACTCTGCAAGAGAAGCTGATCTCTCATGGCATCTGTGTGCTGCAGCTACCAACAGCACTGCAATAAATGCTTTCAAGAGCAGAGTTGCCCACTCCTTGCAAGCAGAACACTTTGCCTCAGGCCAGACACTATGGATGGGCCCTTTCCATCTGCTTTATTCCTCTGAACTCCAGAGTTCACACTCTGCACCCAACCTTGCCTTTAACCTTCAAGGAGGCCCTGCTCTTTTTCAACAAAGCAGAGCACTGACATTCCTGTTTCCAGAAGGCCATGGAGGTCACTCATCTCCTGCCAATACATCCCTCAACCAGCCTTGATGACTCCCCAGGAGACAGAGCTGCCAGGAGCTCCAGGACCAGCTCAGACACAAACCTTCTTTTTTGTGAGTGTCAGGTGGTAGCCATCCCCAAAGGTTTCCTTCAGGTAGAAAGGTGAGCCACAGCACTTGAGCCCTCCATGCTCTAGGAAGGCGATCCGGTCGCTCAGAACTTCTGCTTCATCCAGGTGATGTGTGGAGAGAATGATGGTTCTGCCTGGAAAACACAGTCACCACAGAATGAACACATGGTTATATGGCAAAACTGGATTTTAGAAGGATTTCAGTTATTTTCTTTCCTTTCTCAACAACTTCTTCCTCTGTATTTCTCCACACAGAGGTGATATCACCAATATAATTGATATCATCAATATAATTTCAGGGGTTCCAGAGCTTCCCCTTGCTCTGGATCAGTCCATGGCAAATAAGCCCATATTGTTAAACAAATACAGTGAGTATTTATAACAGTTTTATCACATTCTGGTCAGATCTGTCTTTATCTCAGCAGTGAGATAGGTGAAAGTGTTGCTGAATGAGGGGACACAGAGTATCAGGTGAACTTTTTGGTAATTATCAGTGAAATTTGATGAAAGGCAACATTAGAGAGATGAATTTTGCTGCATCACAAGCTGTGTACTAAGGTAGAGTTATTTTTCAAGCGACACTGTGAATTCACACGTGAATTTACAAGAAACCAACAAGGATGCAGCTTCCAGACTTGCAAAATCCCAGTCTCCACAATGTTTCCTCTGTGGCCTCCAAAACCCACAGTTCAAAGCCAGCCTATTTGCAAAAATTACATGAATCACCTTTGCCTCAGGGCAACATCTTCTCTCATCACAGTACCTTTCTTGTTCTTGGAGATGATTTCCCAAATACTCCTCCTGGAGCACGGATCCACCCCTGTGGTTGGTTCATCCAGAATCACCACCCTGGATCCCCCCAGGAGAGCAATAGCTATGGATAACTTCCTCTTCATTCCCCCGGACAGGGAGCCAGCCAGTTTGTGACGATGGCTGTACAGCCCAGTCTCCTTCAAAGTCCTGGAAAACAGAGGGAAAACAATCCCCAAAAGTTGGGGTTCAGGCATCTTTTCCAAGCAGGGAATCTGAAAATACCCGAAGAAACTGTAACTGCAAATGAAAAATTGCTCAAGTATGGACTGCTCTGCTGAGTGGTCACAGTGTAGAGTCACCCTGCAGCTCAGTCGTCGGGATTTTAATTTAAAACATTTTTGAGGATGTTTTCAAAGTTTCCATCTGACAAATCAAGGTTAAAGGCTCAACCCCATCAACTGAGACACCAAGATCCAAACTCCCTGGGATGCTCTGGCTGCTTCATTTCTCTGCAGAACCAATAAAGCCAACATCATCTTTCTGACTGGTTGATTAAATCTCTTTCCGGGGAAAACTGTAAAGCAGCAAGGACTAGACCCTGAGGCCTATAAATTCATCTCCAAATAATTGCCACAGCAGCTTGTATAGCCCCTGGAGAAGAGATACTGTTTTCTTACAGCCATAGGTATCAATATATTCCTCTAGTGAGAGCAAGGTGCCATTCGAACCCTAAGCTGGAGCTGCAACAAGTCCTCCAATCCACATATTTGAGCTTTGCAATGGCACTGGCACCACCACCCAATAATTTGGACAGCCCTCTCTCCCTTCTCCCACCCTGCTACTTTTATACCTCTTCACTTCTTGGTAGAGCTCATGTTTGCTGCAGTGAGGGACTTTGATGTAGCCGTAGAGCAGCAGGTGCTCCTTGGTGGTGAGGTAGTTGAAGAGCACATTGTGCTGCATGCACACCCCCATGTTCTTCCTGATCACCTCCTGGTCAGTCCTGATGTCTTTGCCATACACAAAGATCGTGCCTGATGACGTAGGGAACAACCCAGTCAAAATAGATCTGAAGGGAAAGCAAATAGAAAAGGGAAGTTAGAAAAAGGAGAAAGCCACAGGGATTTTTTTCATGTGGCCCCATAGCTGTCAGCACTTTCAAGCCTCCTCGTATCACCATCCCACTCCTTCCAGTCAGACACCACTGCCCACTGGGTGTCCTGCTGTCCAGCTGTGCTCTGGCAGAGCAGAGGCCAATTAACATCCATGGACATCCTTCTACCCCTCTGTGGGACTGCAATGGCAAGAACCAAGCTCACCCTGGCTGTTCCTCACCTCTCTTCTTCAGCCTCCCTCCCCCTAGGTCACACCACTGCATATCCCACACATCAATACTCAGGAATGCCCTCAACTTCCAAGTTAATCACTGGGAATTCATATAATGCAGTTCCTCTCTATTCCCTGAGGTTTGCCTGGGGCATCCAGACAGCCTCACATTGTAACCACAGCTGAGACTGAAAGCCACCTCTTCATCTGACTAACCACAGCAGAGCATGGAAACCTGATTTCACTGCCATTATTCATGAGGAATGGGAGAGGACTTCCAGATGAGACACCTCACAGTGGGCAGCACTTTCATCTGGTTCAAGCAAATAATCACCCACCAAGCAAGAGCTGAGTCAAACTCCCTTTGCTCAGAATAACTCTTTGCACATTACAGCTCATTTTTGGTGCTGTCCTGCAGGGACTAAAGGGAAAAGATGCATCCCAGACCGCCCTTCACCTTCCCAGAGTTTCTCTCCCTCCTGGGACTTTTAACCATCATTAAAAAGCAGTAACTTGTGACCTTACTCAGGATTTGAAGCCTGTGCTAAGTTTCAAGAAGGTTTTATACTTTTCTGCATATCACCTTTGATACACTTTGCAAACAGGACATGAGTTGAATTGATAATAAGCTGAGGTGAAGCACACATCTGTCTTACTGGTTTTGGCTCTTCTGAGGCTTCTATTTATCAGCTTAATGTTGCTTTCAGAGATATGCACATATATATCAACTGAGAAATCAAGTTCTACAGGTCTGTTTTAGTGCTGTTATCTAACAAGTCAAATAATAATTTATAAACAGCGAGGCTGAAAGGCCAATGCATTAATCCCCTGCCATTCCAGCCCAGCCAACACATGAGTCTATGCAGCTGAAGTGTATCTTTATTAAGTTTTCTTGCTAATACCACTTCAGTCTTGGTGTGTGCACGAGCTCCCCACAGCTTCCAGAACAACCTGACCCCAGGCCATGGAACAAAACACCTCAACAGCTGCTGTGCTGTGTGTCCCAGGTATCTCATCAGATTAAAAAGCATGCTCCTAAGCAGAAAATAACCTTTTGGAACCTAAAGAATTCTAACAGATGAAGAAACTCCTGAGGTCCTCCATGAGCAGGATAAAACTACATGAGGGATTTGGCCTAATGAAGCACCTTCCTCAGTCTGCCACAGCTGCACAGCCCCACTTGCTCTCTCATTCACCCCACCACACCCCCCCAGGACAAGAAAGAGCTGCTTTAAAGGATACACACATGGTTGTAGTTTTCCCAGCTCCATTGTGTCCCAGCAGGGAAGTGATATTGCCTTCATAGAAGTTGAGGCTGAGGTTGTCCACTGCAGCTTTGGATCCATAAACCTTTGTTATGCCATGGAGGGAGACTCCCAAGGTGAGGTCAGTGGGCTCTGGTTCCACGTGAGGGTGGGGGGCACCTTTGACACCAAAGAGAGGGGTCAGGGACAGCTCCTGCAGTGCAGCAGGTGTTGTGCTACTTTTCTCATCTCAGAGAAAACCAAAGTAGAGCAAAGGCAGGTGCCTTTCAGCCAGCAATATTGAGAACATGTCACCGGATTCATATCATTTTGAGCTCTCCAGGATTTCTCCTTTTTACTTCTGCAGCTTCTAATAACTCCTGACAACAGGCATTAATCACTTCTGAAAAGGTCTCATATTTAGGTGTTTCAGAGCACCTAACTTAATTTATACAAAGCAAGCACAGACAATTAGAGGACATACAGCAAAACTATGGAGTTATTTTCAGTTAGGTGGAACCAGCAAGCTTTTATGTGTGATTTCAACATTTTGCAGGCTAAACATTTAAAGAGATTAAACAAAGAAGCACATGTGCCCTATGCCAAGTGGAAACCTGTCTTTCCTTGCCCAAACAAAAGTGTATTTCTACACATAGACATAAGCATGGAGAGAAACTGCCCAACTACAACACACACAAATATGCATGTGAAAATCAGAACTGGATCTCCACAACAAATGGGAAGCCAAATTTCCATTCATGTGAGTACCAGCTTTCAATCTTTCCCGTGCTTCAAAATAAGGATTAACAGTGTTTTTTGTGTGTGGTGCCCCCTTACAAATCTGGCTTTGTTTACCCAAAATATAAGTTATTCTTGCTACCCCATCTAGTATCCACATACATATCTTATTGGGGAGGGTGACTTCTTTCCTCAACATCAGCTTGGAGAAGAACAGGCCTCTTTGTTTCTCATTCCAGAAGGGCAGGTAGCTGTTGTATTCAATCCAGTAAGATGGAAGCAGTGGGAAGTACCAGGGAGCAGCCATGCCATATCTACCTGCAGGAACAGGAGTCTCGTTCAGGTATCTGTTCCCCAGGAAGTATCATTGTTGGGGTGCACTCAAAATAGCAAACATTAACTCCACAGAGATTTCTTGATATGCTCATGTACTACCAGAACTTGGTAAAGACATTTTCTGGTTGGCACAATAGGAAGCACTCACTGATTTGTTATTCTGAGTAACTCCGTTGCTGGAGGGCAGGAGAACTTTACATTTTCCACTGGGTAGATTTCCGTATGCCAGTGGACTGCTTCATTAGGTGGGGAAGAAAAGCAAAAGACAAATGTACTGGCTCTTGCCCAAGGCAGGAATTACTTTTTGAAACCAAATGATGTAAGTAGCACAGCTCAAAATCACTCAGCTGACAAATGCAGGCTAACATGCTCTGCTCTCACTCTCACCCACCAGACTGCAATCACACCCTCCTGTGTCCTTGGCTTCAGCCTCTCCAGGAGATCCACCTACTCACATGATAAGCTGAGAAACTCTAATTCTCCCTTGCTCTGCTCTGTCTCAGTGCCATTAATAGGCTCAGACATCCACCAAGTTGTGCTCCCTTTGGTCTGGGACTGAGTGTGTGCCCTGTCTCACTGCCTGAGCCACTGAATCAGCCAGCTCTGTGTTCACTGTTCTCCAAAAGAGATGCTACAGCACCACCCTCGATGGATCCTTACCTGGGAAGACATTCCTTATGTACCAGCCCAGGGTGAAGTAAATGAAGGAGTCTATCAGAATGAGCCAGCACATCCAGCCAAAGGAAGTGTTGTCTCCAATCATTGGGGACTTGTACATGTTGTCCCACTGCAGACCTGTGGAGAAAAATTGAGAAATACAATCAGAATCCATCCCAGCCAGTGAAATGTCACCCCTAGGAGAGCTCAAGGCCTGGCTTGGTCTGCAGTGAACTCACCTATGCCCTGTGCCTCATAGCGAGCGATGTATTGACTTGCATAACTGAAGGCAGTTGGAGATAACAGACTCTGGGGAATAAAAAAAATTGAAAACAAGGAACATATGGATTAGTCTCAAGGAGGAGTAAAGTCAGTCTATCAGTCAGGTACCTCATTACTCCAACAGCCAGAAAAATGAGTGTTGGACTTCTTTTTTTCCCAAAAGTTGCAAGTAGCACTGGACCAGGTCTGTGATGGGAAGTGCTACCTGGTGACAGGCTGAAATGTCTACTTAGAGCTGAAATGTCTCCTTAGAGCTTCACTTTCTTTTGCTTCCACACCCAGGATGCAACTTCCTCATACAAGGCTTTATTTTAGGCTTTTGAAATACAGCAGTGATTGAGAATTACCTCATGGGGCCATGTGGTTAATTATTTTACCACTTGCATTAATAGATGTCATTTCCTGAATGTGGTGACTCAAAGAAAACAAGTCTGGCTTCTGGAAACTAACACCTACTTATTCTGCCCCTTGGTAAGAAACCAGGCCTTACATCTTCTTCTATGTGAAGAAATTTGAGACACATGGAGGCAAAGGATGATCTGAGGTGGAAATGAGCAGAGCCAGCTCTGCAACCCAAACCCCTTACTGACACAACCTGGTTTTTCCCAGTGGGTGAAAGTAGCCCATTTGCCTTTGCAATTCCAAAGGGCAAACTACTGTCATTCAGCTGTCAGGTGAGAACTCACTAAAATTCCACAAGTAGCCTTCAGTCATGGGACACAGCTAATTCCAGGTCTCATTCAAACAGGCCCTGGCCAACTTTGCTGCTGTGCCAGGCAGCATCCACTCATGGAACTCAGGAAGGCACCCACGTATTTGGGACAGGAGGGACAATAAGAGCTGGAGTGCACTGAAGGTGAGTCCCTGCCTCTACAAAATGCCTGGAACCATGGAAAAGCAGGACTCACCAGGAGGCTCTTGACAGAGAAGCTCAGGTGGTTCTCGATGACGAGCAGCACGATGAAGGGGAAGAAGGTGAGGATGTACACAAGGCTGCCCACCAGGGCTGCTATGTTGGTGTTGTTGAAGAAAACGCTGATGAAGTAGCTCATGGCTATGATGGACAGGCTGTAGTCCATCAGGTACAGGAACAGCAGTGCCGTGTCTGTTTTGGGAAGGATCTGACCCACTTTGAGAACAACAATGAGGAAGGTGACAGTAATCAGGAGGAAGATGGCACACTCGATGAACCAGGCGATGAAATGGCTGCTGGCATTGACACCCATCATCTTCATGTACTGCAGAGAGACAGGTGAGAAAAACAACCACAGGGGGCATGTGAGAGAAATGAAGAGATCTTTCTGCTGATACTGAATGATTTCTTTTCCCACCTTCTGGACAGGGCCTGCAGCCAGACTATGCTTGCTCTATCCAGGGAGAAACAATGCACTCCCATTTCGGGAATGCCCAAGGTTTGCAAAGCAGTCTGTTGGAAAGGAACAGCACAGACAGGAGCTGCAAGTATCAAGTGTCACAGCCCACAAACTCCTGGCCTTAGATTTGTAACTTTTCTAAAGCAACTTCTGGGCTTAGATTTGTAACTTTTCTAAAGCCTTTTGGTTATTTTATTTAATAATGTTAATTGATCCAGCGGCTTAAGCTTAAAAGCTCTCGAGTGTCTCTGAAACCAGACCTTTCTCACACAGCCCCAAGACAACAAATAATAGCTAAATTACCATGGTTACAAGAAAGAAATATTAATTTATATTAGCTGATGATTAATTTCCCTTACATGCACAGAACTGTAAATTTGTACTGATAAATGCAGAAGAAACTGCAGGTGCTGGTGTCTTCTTATGGATTATTACACAGCTAAAAAGATTAGTGATGCCCTGCTCCTTGGAGAAAGTGAAAATGGTTGCCTAAATTAGAGTAAGGGGCTGCCAGGGAACACTCACTGGGGTTCACTCATTTTCCACCTTATCAGAGGTCACAGTGTCCTTTCTTGGATGTGTTTTTGGTGAATCAGTATTTGTTTCCATGGTGTTGGATAAAAACCAAATCTGCTCAAAGCTTTTGTTGCTTGCTGAAGCTTAGTTTTACAAAAGTTCTTCACTGTTCATCTCTGTTGACAGTGATCACACTGAAAACCTGAGTTAATTTAATAAATTCCCAATGTCTCAATGTCATTTCTTTTCCAGCAGGCAACCTGAATGAAGAACTTCATTTCAGAGCAGCTGATGTAATATGTAGCACCTTCTGAAATATTAAGTATAATAACTTCAAGGATAGGAAATAAGTCACTTTTCATGTCTTTGTCCCCAGCAGGTATGACTCAAAGTCAATTTTTAGAGAGCTTTAAATCTTCAGAAACCCTGTAATTTTGTGAGGTGCCCATGTTTCCAGTGTTCAGAACTGCAAAGCAATATTCCCTCCACTAGAAGGGCAAACACCCTGCATTTCCATGGCTTTGAGCTTGGTTCCAATGTCAGAAACACATGCTGCAGGTCAAACAATAGGTATCTGGAATATTTTCCTTAATGTCTGCTTTGCTCCATTTAATATTGAACATCAGACACACTAGCCACTAATAAGGAAAATCTGTTTATAATTTTGCACGCCCCAGAAAGTTTCCCCTTACCTCATAAAGCCTCAGATCTTTCTCCTGAACAAGTGTTTTAACAAAATCAGCTATAAACAGCACCCAGGCAGCCATCAGTGCAAATGGAAGAGAGTAGGTCACGCTGGTTAAGAACCTGTAAAAGGCAAAAGCAAGCTTCAGCTGAATACAAAATGTTCTGGGGATTAAGGCTTTGTACAAGAATATATTTTTCAGAACAATACTTTGGCACAGGAAAAAGACATGCTTATATTTCAAAATGTGGAGTAAAATTAATAATTACCAAAAAGAGACTCCTTTGCCATTGAATTGGATTTTCTATTCATGAAACTACTGACTGCTCAGAACCTCTTCATTTTTTAAGTTGCAGAGGGATTTCCTTGCTCAGCAGCATCACTGGCAGGAGCAGGAAGCGCCATGGGCAGTGGCATCTCCTGGCTCTCTGGTGGGCTGCATCCCATTTGGAAACATCCCAGCAACTAGCCATAATTCCCACCTCTGTTCATAGACAGAATGGCCAAATTCTGTTATCAGGCCATATTTCCTGGTGTTGGAGTCTGGATATGTGTGCTTTCCTACAGATTGTCTGTCCTACCATCCCACAGGACAGGCACTGCACATCCAGGTCACATTTCTTGGCTCCTCACTTTAATTAAAACCTTCTTCAGTGCCACATGTGTGCAGCAAAAAAAAAAAAAAAGATAACAATGGCCAACAATAAATTTCTCCTTTTGCAATGGAAAGCAAGTTTTTATAGCAGGAGATTCCCTTTATTGCATCTGCAGGGCTTATGGTTTCCTCCCTAATTTCTCAACCTGTTAATCAGTGTTATTCCTGGAAAAAAATCTAATGTACAGTAACAGTGAGAAATTACCATTACAATTGTTTTTATTTTTTTTTTACCTGTAAAGCTGAAATTTTGCTATAAACCAGCACTTCTGGAAATGCTTCCATGTAAATGAAGCTTTATTTATAAAGACCAGGAAAAGGTATTGCAGACTCCTAAAAAATCAGCATATCCCAACACCGTTTGTGTACTGGTGTGTGTTTGTGTATATATAGATATAGATATATTTTCCCTCTTTTTCTCTACAGGATGGTAACTGTGCAATAACAATTGATTAGCAGACATTTTGTGATGACTTCTGCTGGATGCAAATGCAAAGCCTTGAGGTATTTTAATAATTGAGCAAACACGTCCCTCTGAACCTGGCGTGGGGAGGGAAACCCAAAGGCAAATGGTTTTCCCAGCAGCCCAAGAACAAGAGGAGCAGACAGCACTGGAGTAAGTGCTTGCAGCAGCCAGTTAATCACTGTACAAAACTCTCTCTCAGCAATAATCCAGGAATTCGCTGCAGAACTGGGTTTTGGATGCTTCCTGCCTGTGTTCGGGCAGGCACCTCACATGCTGCTGCTCCAAGGAGAGGTTACAGGTCCCCAGCTCTCTTAAGTGACAGCTGACACAGGAGATTAACAGGTTAGCTATGGCTTCTAAATGATATCTTATAGCTCCCAAATAATCTTTTGGGTCATGCAGTTGGCATGGAGGTTTTCAGTAGAAAAAGCTCCTAGGTCCAGTCTGTCCTTTTGCTCCAAGGGAGACCCTCAAGTCAGGGCACAGTGACCCTCACACCTACCAATACTTCTTGCTGAACATCCTCCAGTGCTCCCTGATGGACAGTGAAATCCCTTCCCTGAGTATTTTCCACTCAGTTTGGCTACCATAAAGCTCATAAACCTAGGGACTCTTTGTTCCCAATAAATCCATTTTCTAAGTTCTGTGGCGCTGTCTGCACATAAACACCTGCAGAGCACACCAAAACTCGTATTTAACCCAAGTCCTGCAAACTCTCAATCCCACCATGTGTAGTAAAACAGGGACAGGGAGTTTTACATGCTGTAATATGTGGCTAGCACAGGTTCTTCCCGTGGGAACATTTTGCTATATTTCATAAACAAGATAAAGTTTGGATGTTTTGCAAACAACGTCTCCAGATTAGGTCAGTTCAGGCTTGGCCAATTGGGCCTAGGGGGAGGTCTCGGGCTGACCAATCTGGGGCACCTCTGTAAACTCTATATATATGGAATTCAAAACAATAAAGCCTTCTTCTCCTCTCTTTCCTTGTCTGAGAACTTGGGTCATTCCTCAGCTAGCCGCTCAACAGCGACAGTAATACCTACAGTTACCATCACTATCCAGGTATAAACAGCACCAAACCCAAAAGATTAGGCAAACTGAACAGACCATCATAGAGTCAAAAATTCCTACTTTTGTTTAAGCCCTTGGGAAAAACCCCAACCAAACAGAATTAAATTATTTTTATGCTATGTGAGCATGGTGTTAAGGAAACCAGCAAGGCTGCTGAACTCCACCAGTCAGACAAGATGAGCTGACACAAAGCACGAAGGCAAAAGCCACCCAAACTCACATATCCTTGTTGTAGCAGGGGTAAGGCATGGCCTGGACTTGAACAGCTATTTCCTCTGGTTTCTTGCCAGTCTGCAGTTCAATAATGGCCCTTTCAATGCTGTCCTGGATGTAGATGAAGGCCCTGCTGTAAATCTGGCTCTGGGAGGTGGAATTGTGAGGTCCCACGGTCCAGATGCGCTCCCGGATCCTGTTGGTGGTTTGAGTTATCCTGCTGCTCATTCGGATGGTGTAGTTGAGCACAGGAGGAAGGGAAAGACCCCCAGGAACTGAGTGTCCAGGGCTGGAAGGCAGCCTGAAAATGATACCTGGGGAAAGAAAGGGAAAAGGCTTTCCTTTGGAGCATACAGATACACAGGAACCACTCATTTTTATAAGCCTTCTTCACAGAAGTTTTTCTCTCCTGATTATTCCATATGTAAAACATATGATAGAATGGAGGACAAACAGGGAAGAAAACTGCTGTTATGGGCATGGACAAGTATTATAAGGGTCTGAAGTTCCAAGAGAAGCAAAAGTTTCCATCTACCTCTCAATTATGAAGTATAAAACCAAACAGGTCACAGGTCTTATGAGTAAATACTTATTGAGGAGATACTGACCCTTCTTTAAATATTAAGGTATATTAATCATAATGATACAAATATAAATTCCTATTCTCTCCTGATCCCACAATCCAATCCCACAAATGTGAAAAGTGTGACTGAGAAGACCCAGTATAACATTATGATGCTTGGCTGGAATATCTCAAGCACTTTATGACTTTCTAATAAATTGAACTGTCTCATATTTGGACTTGATGACCTTAAAGGTCGTTTCCAACCTGAATAATTCTGTGGAACCATTTTTGATTAAAGCACCTTTTCCTGTGTGAGCCTGAAAGAAAGCAGCTGTATGAAGATCACCTTAAAATGCTGGGATTTTGTTCAAACTGAGAATTAACCAAAATAAATCCCCAGTGGAGGAAAAGAACCTCCACAGACAGTGGAGGTGTAAGACAGTGGAGGTGTCAGGGAAGAGGAGGTACAAAAAGGAGGTCTCAGTGTGCAGGTCCCACACACACTTGCTCCAAATCAACTTCTGTGTGGGGGGAGTTGTGACCACAAGAGTTGGTGGTGAAAAGCTAAATATTTTATGCTGCATTCCCACACTCTATCAGGCTGAATTTAGTTTACAGGGGGATTCCAGAGTGTCACATACTTGCAAAGAGCTCATTCTTCAGGAAGAGCTCCTTAGCCACTGCTTCCATCTCATCCAAGTCCTGCACTGGCTGAATGCGGTTAAAGGAGACACAGGAGGACACATTCACAGCCAGGGTGGCCAAAGTGTTCAGCTGATCCACAATGTCAGCATTGTTCTGCAATTCCAGCCGGATATCATCTAGGAAAAAACCCACAAACAAACCCATCAGTATCACTACACCCAGCAAAAAACCCACTCCATCATTCCACTCCTTTGCACTAACGATGACACCAGAAAGGAAGGAAAAAAAGAAAGTAAACCCCATCATACCAAACATGAAGTGTGAAATACATTTCTGCACTCAGCAGCGCAATGAAGGCATGTTGTTGACCCAGTTTTTATGTTAATCATTTGTAATATGCTCGTGAGTTTGCCTTTGGGAGGATGCCAGCCATGGGATGTGACAGCCATCCCAAATCAGAAGTTCCCACTAACCTGCTGAGGTTTTAGCCTCTCACAGGGTGCTCACCATTCCTTCCACAGCCTCTGCTTTAGGATGTAATCAACTCGCCTGTTGAGCTGCTGTGTCTCAGGGGAGGACGTGCTTTATCCAAGCACATCAAGGCAGAGCTGTGTGTGCTGTGCTGATGTGTGGACTGAACCTGATACTGCAGTTAATAAAGATGCTGCTGGGTGCTGGCAGCTTTCAAAGGTGGCTGCATAATGCAAGGCAACTAATATGGAACAGCTGCTGCAAGCACCATGGCTTTATGGGGAGCTAAGGCAGGGGTTGCTGCTCATGAATAACACAGGGGTCATCACCAACTGCATGTAAAGGACTGCAACAGACCATAATGACTCTTGGCTGCTGCTGGGTTTTGCTGGTCCAGATTGATGTTGATTTATGGCCACTCATTGCAAAAGCAGGCAGGGACAGCAAGGCCAGGCAGGAAGGGACCGAGATCCCCACGCTGTGCACTCACAGGGGATGTACTCAGCACCTCTGCTAACTGGTGATTCTGACAGTGCACAGCAGAACTCTCCCCTTCAGGGGCTTTGCAAGCCCACCAGAGAACAGCAGACTGCAGCACAGCATCTCCTGCACTGATGCCTGTGGCCCCATCAGCCTGGGTACATTTATCTGATCCCTGGCTTTTCTGCTCTGGAGAACTTTTCATTTGAACCTTGCTGCGATGCAAGGGAGCTCTCTCTCCTCACCACATCCCAGCAGAGTCCCAGGTAGCTCATTTGAAGTCATAATTACGGCTAAACAGTGTCCTCCAGTGGCCACACACCGCGGCAGAGGCTCCCATCTCACCACCCCTTAACGCCTAGGAGAAACAGCTCTTCACACCAGCTCTTTGCTCCCTAAGTCTTTTCCCTGCAAGATTTCTGGATCACAGATGGGATTGCCTTGCCCTGGAGCCTCCAACACGGGCCAGAGAAGAGCAGGACCAGGGGATGGCTGCAGCTGGGTGGCTCTGGAGCTCCCTGAAGTACAAGTGAGGAAGAGGGCAGCACATCTGGACACACTTACCCAGTTCATTTATCTGACTCAGGAGCTCAGCTGCATCCAGATCCACCATCAGCTTGATAAAAACCTGCACAAAGGGATTCTGCAGGGCATTCTATCCACAAGCAGAGAAAGAAAAAGCATCAGTTTGACCAGAAGCCTCTTGAGCTCACTCACTATGTATTTCTAAAACACAACAGAGCAACTGCCTTCACTAAGCACTTGTACAATCCCCTTCTTCTTCACTTCCTCCCTTCACTCTGTGTCAGGATGGGGAAATGCCAGCAATGAAAATGTCATAGAGAGCTCTCTGAGACCAAGTTAGTGCTTCTTTGAGTCAAGAAAGGATGCCTACTGAGTCCCCACCAGGCACTTAGTCCCATGAAAAAAGTCATGGATAATCTCAGTTACTCTAGAAGTAAATCTCCCTTGTGTCTGTTTCAAGTCCTGTGAACACAGCCAGTGCACAATGGGTAAGCAACCAAAACTTGGAGATCAGCACAGGTTTTTTTTGGCTGAGTATCTTATTATTCTACCAATGAGATCAATCAGCAGAGAATATTTAATTTCACTTTTACATATTCCACTCTGGATTTTCTCTTGGTGCCATGGAAATTAGAACGAATTCCAGCCCCCAAAATTAACAGCTAATGCTTTTGGGTTCCAGGGATCTCATTTTTGTCAGAAAAGGAGACAATTTTTACTACAGAGAATGGGAAACAAGTGTGTGTAACATTACAGTCTACTGCTTTCTGTATCCAAGCAAGGCGAGGCTCCTTAGGAGGGGGAAAAAGAAATTTTATTTACATTCACTGAAGTACAAAACATCTTCCAGCTCTTATGTGTGTACCCACAACTACATGCTTATTATAGATACTGTTTCATTTTCTGAGAAAGTCATTTCTTGCCTGGTCTTGGCTGGCTGGATCACTCCATCAAGCAGAAAGTTAATTTACAAACTGAAGAGTGTTCCCTGCTCATCTCAGCCCTCCAGCAGGCCCCAGCATGGCCAGGGTCAGGGAGCATATTAAAAACAGATCATTTGAGAAAGAGAATTTGCAGGGAAAGGTGAGTCAGGAGCACTTCTGTTAAGGGAACAGGGAGGCACAGAAACTGTGAAGTCCAGGCCAGCCTGAGAAGGGTCTCCCCAGCTGACCTAAGATGTCCTTGGAACCCCAGTTTACTTCAGTGAACAAATCCATCCTCCCAGCTCCCTCCTGGCAAGAGGGAGAGGGGAGGCAGGAAGTCATACCTTGATCATTGGAACTGTCTGGTTTAAGTTAGTCAGTGAATTCATGATGACAGGAGACTTGTCCAGCCACTCCTGGGACTTCAGGGCTAAATCAGCCATCTGCTCCAGGGTTGCATTAGACTACAAAAGAAGCCCACAACATATATTCATTTATTCATTACCTTACAGATTTTTACCAATAAATAAATCAATAAAACAGTTGAGACCAAATTTGTTTTCCTTAGGGTTTTTACTAGCCTACTTTCACTGCTTGGTAAAATGCCCCTTAAGACACTGAATTTGATGTAAGTACTTAAAAATATTGTATTTAGAGCACGTCTTACATATCAGCCTTCCTTCTAGCACTGGTCTGCTCGTGAACAAGCACTGGTTACAGCATTTGTCCTGGGAGACATATCTCTCTGACTGGCTGAAAATACGGGGGTGAAACTTCATAAACTGAAGGCCTTAAACAATATCTTACAAATATTAGACCAACAGCAGCTTCTGGAGGGAAGATTCATTCAAAGACAAAAGATGACTCATATGGCTAGCAAGGCATGTGGGAATTGATAATTTGATTAATACTCCAAGCAGTGAGAAAGCAGCCCTGTGCTTCCCAGAGAAACAAGCCTGTGCTAGATAAATTACAACCCTTTGGAGTGGGTGTATCCTGACATCCAGGAACAGAGCCGTACCTTTCCCATGATTGCTCGAGTTTCTGGGGTGTCTGGTGTGAAAAGGATCTTCCCAAGCACCATTGGTTTCAAAAAAGACCAAATCAAAGCTCCGGTCGGGGTCTTGACCAGGTCCAGGTAAAAGGATAAGCAAAACGGTGCTGCAAGGGGAGAAAAGCAAACAAATTGCACAGAGAACAAATAGACAGACACAGGAAAGCTACCAGTGTGGTTTTTCTCCCATCTGCCCAGTTTGTTGCTATGTCCAGTGAACGACTTCAGGGCCCTCTTCACTGACTGATCTAATGCATCTTGACAAAAGCAATCCACCCCCAAGATCTCCTGTTGCTGAACTCAAGACAACAAGAGTCTCGCTGCTGGAGGCAACATTATCTGCTTGAAGGTTAAATGGAGTTTTGTGAACTCAGAGGAGCTAATAATGTCAGTACAGTCAGGAAAACCACACATCAAGAAAAAGCAGTGACCTGTCGAGCCCTAGGACCAGATCATCAACAAATGGGAGACAGTGCAGTGTCAAGCACTGCTCTGCTGCACGGGCAGTTTCCCTTTGAACATTTATGGAAATAAAGCACCAATAATTAGGGCAGTGAAGATCTTCAGCTACCATAAATAATGAGCACTTACAGCCCTCAGAGACATATGGGGAATAGCTCAGCACTAGATCTGTCTGGAAATAGCAGAGTTCAGCTCTGAAATGGTGGGGCCCTAGGGAAAAGCCAGACTTACTGGAATCCTGAGGAATCCCGTATTTCCTCATCAGTTTTTGGACATAGACATCCTCTGCAGAAGAACTGTTGCTTACAGGGTCTCCAAAGTCTGGAAGCAAAGACTCAAAAAACAGGGGTGTGATCTCCTGGTTGCAGAGGACTTTTGACATGGATTTAAATGTGCCATGTGTTATCCTGAAGTTGTCTGGTTTAAGCAACGCCTGCAGAAAAGACAAGACACAAATAAATCCTGCATGGTGAAAGCATCCCACTCTCAGAGAAATAACAGAATGAGAAGGCAAGGACTGGAGATTTTTATACTGCTTTCTTATGAGAAGTTTGCCTCTACAAAAATAGGAACTTTCCATGGAAATCATGCATTTTTCAGCTAACCTCTGCTATGACAGAGGTGGCACATTTATTTCCAGATATGAGAGCCAATGTGGGAAGTGCCTCCAATGTGTGCAGAGGAATTCCCTATAATGTGTGCCTGGTGACACACACCTGGGTTACAACACAGGATTTGTCACATGGATGTGCACATCCCCTGTCCCCATCTAGTCCATGGCTGCACGTGGCTCTGCAATGTGCAGGTAGAATGATGAGCAGGAACCATTCCTGTCATCTGTGTTCTCCTGGACTATGGATCAGAGAGGGATTGGACACCGTGCTGGATGAAGGCAGTGCACCCTGGAGTTACTGCAGCTGTCAGAGCAGTAATGGCTTTGTACTGAATGTTTCAGGCAGTCTCGAGGCTTTGGGTGTGATCTAATGCACACTAAAGCTAAGGCAATTTTTTGCTGCTGACTTTGGTGGTGTTGCCTTTAATGGGCACTTCTCCAGCTGTTTTCACCAGATGATCCTTCCAGTATTTTGCTGCAAGTCTTCCCTTCTTCAAGACATTCTTGCTCCAAGTGTCTCTGCCACAGCATGTGTTCACCCCTCATGAGCACATGATAGTCCCACAGCTCCAAATCAAAGCTCTCCCAGGAAGGCAACACAGAATCACAGAATGTTTGGCTTGGAAGGGACCTTAAAGCTCATCTCATTCCAACCTCCTGCCATGGACAGGGACACCTTCCAGAAGTCCCATCCAACCTGGCCTTCAACACCTCCAGAGACAAGCTTGATTAAGAGATTCTTCTCAGAACACTGTTGCTTTAAAACAGAATCTATGGTTTAATGCACCTGTGGTTTCTAGGGTAAGAAATTACGGTGAAAACCATTCCAATGGTATTTTGCATCAAAAGCACATGCAGACTACACATACCTTAGTCAGTGGCATTTTCCTGGACTGGCGGAGCCTTTTCAGGGAATGAATAGCTTGTAGCAATGAATCAATGCCAGGTTCAACCTGGTGTCTGAAATATTTCATTTTTGTCAGAAGGCCTAACATCTTGTCCATGGGTTTCTGAAGTTCCTTGGGGAAAAACATCTGCAAGAGGCAGGAAGGAAATCAATCATGATGAGCAGGAATCTGCATGCACAGGCATGAACATGCCCATATTGTGTTAACTCAAACATGAGCACTGTGGGATTTTCAAAACTGTTAGGAGGCTTTACAGAGTGGGTGTCCCATGGGAAATGAATGGGATTTATATTCCTAAATCCCCAAGTGCTTTTGTAAACCACTCCCCTGAACATTACATAATCTGAACAGTACATGTTTCCAAACACCTACAGTTGGGAAAGGTGTGTCAGATATTGGCTGGGATCTGATCAAGTCTCTCATTTCACACAGCACAGGTGTCAAACACTATGAGTGACTTTTGACCTGAGCCCAAATTCATTGGTATTCCGTTTAGCAACTTTTTTTTTTGCCCAGCATCATTCCTGTATTTTTAAATACATGCTCAGTATTCACTTCTCCATGAAGTTTCTCTTAGATGCTGTTTCTGTACTTGATAGGGGAAATTTGAATCATTTAGTAACTTCATAGTTCCAAACAGATAGGGAAAAGATATTTTACAGGACTTTTTTCAGGGCTTTCCTTTTCAAGGCATTAAAAAATTTAGCTCAGTGCCTTATTTTTGGGTCAGCTGGGAGTGTTCAAGAGGTTGTGACAGCACATAAAGGATACTAGCAGATAGGGAGGCATTTAGAGCAGGTCCAGTGCCTTTAAATGAGGTCTGCTGCTTTACACCAGCTGGGATTCTCATTTATATCCACGCTGTCACAGCATGGACATGCAATAAAAATTGCTGCATGAGCAAAGCCTGATCTTTGGCTTGTGTAAATCAGTGTAGCTTCTGGCCACTGCAATGATATTTTATGACCTTTCAGCCACTGCGTGCAGCAAAGAATGTAGAAACCACTCTAAAAATCCAGCACTAACCTTGTATAAGAAATTGTAAATGTCCAAGTGTCTCAACAGGGTGACCCCAAGGAGGTAGGTCCTGCGAGTCCTCTCTGCCAGGGGGAGGCTGCAGAACTCCTGAGCCACCCTTTGCAGCTGGGGGTCAGCAGGATGGGAGCTGCAGGACTCCAGCTGCAGCATCTGAGAGATGAGCTGGGTTTGCACAAAGGGAAAACAGATTGGTTAGGGGTGCACTGCACACTCCACCACGCATGGACTAATCTTGCCTTGCTGTTGTTCTTTGCACAGTGCCATATTTCAACCCCCCAAGAAGCAGAGAATGCCTGCCCATTGCTCCCTCTCCCAGGGACAAATCGTAAGGACTGTGTTTTATACCCAGATTGCATAGTAGTAAAAGCTTTTGTGGCTTCAATTTCTCATTGACTGATGCACGTGAAACTTGGAAAAGAGCAAGCTCTTTGGGGCCCAGTCCAGACAAGGTGGCTGGGAAGGGTAAAAGCACCTGGAGCTCTGCTTGCACAGGAGGCCGAGGAAGGGAAGCTCATATCCCATTCTGGGATGGTGGTTTTGGACCCTGAGTGCTCTCACGAGTTGTGGTTACAAATGTACTTTTCCACCTGGACTAGGAAACCTCCTCAGAGACCAGGACCTGACTAAAAACCCTGCTCAGCCCCCATTAGTGTGTCCCTGAGAGCTGTCCCTGCTCTGGATCAGAGCCAGCCCTCTCCAGGCAGTGCCTGGCTGCTGACCAGCTCCTGGTGACAAAGGGACCACATGGCTCCAATGGGAGATGGAGCTGGGCTGATGTCAGTG
This sequence comes from Entomyzon cyanotis, assembly GCA_024500445.1. Taxonomy (NCBI): domain Eukaryota; kingdom Metazoa; phylum Chordata; class Aves; order Passeriformes; family Meliphagidae; genus Entomyzon; species Entomyzon cyanotis. The sequence continues at coordinate 25,116,272 of JAKEPQ010001027.1, read as the reverse complement.
ATGCTCCTACTGCATTCCTGGTGGCTATTCCAACCCAAAACCTGCTCTGCTGTCTATCCCTGTGGGGTCATCCGTGCTGTCACACACCCAGGGATCTGCTTAGCTGCATTCACTAACAAATTCTAGTTTTATTGGTCTGAGCAGTAGAAAGCAACAAGATCTCCCAACAGGATAACAGCAAGTTTACCTGACTGCTGTTTTCTGGGAAAGATGATTCCAGAAGAGCATCAATGCTGGCTGTGGACATTCCTGTTGTGTTTTTGAGGTCCTCTTTGAGTCGGTCCACATTTTTAAACACATCCCTTAACTTTTCTGTAACAAACAACCAAGGAACAATTGATGTAACAGCATTCTCCAGACACACAGCAAATTTCAAGCACACAGAGAAGACTTTATATGAAGTATGGAAGTGTGGTACCTCCCTATGACTAAAAAAAAATCCACCAAAAACTTGGAAAATACAGTCATTATTCCCTGGGTTTTACAGTCTGGTTTGTGGCCTGAAATCATCATGTCTTGGGACATAAAATTTGCTCAGATAGACTCAGTGCTTTCTTTGTAAAAAAAAAAAAGGATGGTCTTGAACAGGCTCTAGAAGTACCCCAGATAAAGGATCTCAAGAACATGGTGTATGGTTATTTCATTAAAAGCCCTTTTTCCTGGCAGCTAAGCAATTTTCAGGATTTCCAGCAGAAAGTGTGGTATCAGTGGTGATGTTTACCAACAGAAGAGTACCTTGCTTGCTCGAGTCTGTTAAACTCTCAGTGCTGTTCAACATGGAATTCAAAGTAGCCATATACTGAGGAATTTCTTGAAAGAAAGCAATTTCTGGTACATTTTCTTGAAGCCTGAATTGGAAAAGCAAAACAACAAACAAAGCTGAGAAAACAAAGAGAAAGCAAGAAGTCATTTATTTCACAATTAGAATACAAAAACAGTCTAGCTCAGAGGGAGAGCCTCACCACTTCAGCTGTGCCTGGATGTCTGTGGCATCCCCAATCAGTACATTCTGGAGCTCCTGGGAGATCCTCCTGTGATTCAGTAGGTTGGCCACAAGTTGGCTGCTCAGCTCAGCAGCACGGAGGAGCTGCTCCTGAGACTGGCCTTGCTCACACAGCTCCCCAAAGGGAACCTCAGGCAGCTGGCAGAGGTGCTGCACTGACTTCAAGCTCTCGTAGTCACAGAGAAGGGCTGTCAGATCCCGCAGACCAGAGATCTGCAAAGGAGATTTGGAAAAAAGGAAGACAAATTCACAAACATCAGTGAGATGACAGAATTCTAAAAGGCAAGCTTTAAAGAGTCTAGCTGTCCCTTTCTGTTTCTCCTTAGGACTAAGATTTAAATATATATATATATTTAGCTCATTCAAAAGGTCTCAGATAGATCAGCTTGTAACAATCATTATGTGAGCTTCTGGCAGACCTGGCTGGATCAAATAAACCTTGCAAACCTTAACATATCATTTCCCCTGCCCAACACACATAGACAGCAATACTCCATTGGACTTGCCTGTTTACTAATTAATCTTCCCAAAGACCAAATAAATCTACTTTGCACAACAGGTTTGGCCTTTCAGATACCACCTGGTCATCTGCTACAGCACAGGAAAGAGACTTGGCCAGAAGTCAGAGCTTCCTCATCTGCCAGCCCGTGTAAAATTATAGCACTTTGCTATTATGGGCTTCCCTCTTGTCTGACATCATTATTTACATTATCAGGCTCTTATGGGAAGAATTATTTTCAGGTTTATGCCTTTAAGTACCTGTCACACTGAGGCTCATCATATTATTGTTACAGATATATTACACAGCAACAATGCTGCATACTGCTGTATTTTTTTGAAAGGACTTTTAAATGCTATTTCTCATATGGAGCAATAGACCTAAGTGCATGTGTGCTGTTAGTGCAGTCATGAATGCATGGGGTAAGCAACCTTTTATTCAAATGAGGCATGGCCAAACCCAGAGCTGGTGAGGGAACTCCATGAATCAATACTGGTGCTTAATCTCAGAAGCCATTCTGGTGCTGTGAGACACCTGGGGCTAGAGCAGCATGTGGGGACTTGACTGCAGCCACGCTGGTGTTGGTACAGCTCCTTAGGCACAGCGGCAACCAGGTTAGTCATGCTTTTAACTGCCAATTAGGCGTGCACAATTCCACGGATTTTCAGCAGGGCAGAGGTATCTAATCCCTGTCTGTGCCTTCAAGAACTCCTCCCTACCTCCTCCTCAAGGGAGGCTGAGGCATCCCAGAATGATCTCAGCTCTGCAAGGTGCTTCAGTAAGTGTCAATACACTGAAGTTTAAAACTACTGGTGCACTGAGGAATATGCTGCCACTGGCCATCTCTGCAGTGCTCATCCTTTTGGGATGGCTGGTGGAAAACAGAGCCATCCTATCCAGCACACAGGAGCACTGGAACACCTCTACCTTCTCTGAAAAATGGGTGTACACTTGGTAGGGACAGATACAAGAAGAAGTTCCTCAACCCAGTTTACAGATGACCTTCAAATATAGGCAGCAGGCAGAACACAGAGTTTCAGTCCTAGTTTTTATCAGCTGTTCTTTTAAGAAAACTTTTTTCCATATGCTGTTTTTCAAAACCACCATTGCACATTCATGTATCACTGCGGGATGTCCTTCAAGTCAGCATTTTAAGCAGACTCACTTTTAGCTTCAGGAGCTCTGGTATGGATGAATGTTTCTCAGAGGTATTATTTTGCATAAAAGAGTTCTTTTTCAGATGAGTTTGCTTCAAAAGCAGTGTGATGTTTTCTGTGCAGGGGAAAAAAACAATAGTTACTCCAGACAGAAATGCCAGAAACTTCACAGACGGGAATATCAGCACTTTTATTCTGAGGCAAACTGAGCATTGTTATTTTACACCAAACTCCCATGGCTGAGAAGCCCTGAAATCAGAGCAAGGCCTAGGTTGTAATTGGGATTATAATGGATCCAGTTGAAGTCGGTGCTCTGTTCTAGTGAAATCCACCCCATCCTGGCAACAGGACCCTCACAGCATTTTCTGTGCACAGGTAACACCTCTCAGGTGTTACAATAAGCACAAACGATGAATATCTCTGTGAAATGCCATGTTAACTCTCAGAAATAACTGCTGTCATCTTCCAGCTACATAAAGCTGTGAAGGGAAATAGGTTTCTATTTGTAAGATTGCTTTGTCTGAGTGTCAGCTCCTTGTCATCACACAGAGAAGAGGAGATGTGCCTTTTGCAGAGACTGGGATGGAAGCTTATAATCGCAATGTGACATAACTCAAACAAAACCGAGTCTGCCTTCCCCAGGTCCCACAGCTCCAGTTAATCACCAGCAGATAAAACTATGGAGCACCTTTCTTTCCCACCATCAGACAAAACACAGACAGGATGCAGTCCCCTCAGCATTAATGAAATCATGATCACCTGTCAATTCTCCGCCTTCAGCTTCCGTGGCATTTATTAAACACATCAGGAAAGGGTTATAGCTGTTATTTGCTGTCACCTGCAAGATGGTGTTTTCAAATTCTAAAAACAGAAATCTGAAAAATAAGATAGGAATTTAAATCAGCTTCTCTTTCAGAAACAAGGTGTATTAGTGAGCAACCTGTCAGCTGTGGATGCTGTTCCTTGGCAGAGTAAATAAGAATTCCAGATGAAAGCCATCTCTCCTAAGTGGGTACCCTCCCAGTTTTATTCCATCAATTCTTTTTGCTGTTATCTCCCAAAGCTGTCATTCACTCTCAAAATAAGAAAACACGCTTGAAAGGTTCACTGTGGATGCATTATGTAGATGGAAAGACACACCTAGGGGAGACTGAGGATCAAAAATTAGAGAGCCATCCAACAAAGGAAGGGTTTCCAAAGAACCTACCATTGGTGGCAAGACTCCTTCAGGACTCTGTTCCACTGTGAATTGTGGAATTGTGTCAACACACAAATCTTTTGAAAGTCTAACTTTCAGCAGTTTGTTCAGCTCAAGAACAAGTTTCCTTTTCTTCAATTTAACCCACATTACCCCTCGGGTCCTCAATTACGGTGATTGCAGGCTTAGGTTGTTCCACTGGAAGAAAATTCCATACTTTTCATGCTGGAATGAGAATGTAATCCATGCAACTACAATACCCAAAACCCAAACTCACCGTGTGATCAGGCTGGATGGGGACAGAGTGTGGTCACTGTGAGTCCAAGGCAGGGTCTTGTTGTAAAGGGTTTCTGCCACGACAATGAAGTGATGAGCAACGATATCAATCACACTGTCCAAACTGGTTTTGTTGGAGAGAAAAACTGAGCTGGAACTTAGATTGAATTCACTTAGCAGGCCAGAGATGTTCAGCCCCTTGAGAATGGAGAGGGTGGCTTCTGTGATTTCTAGAGCTGACAGATCACCGGCAGAGTCGTTTGCCACTGCTTCCAACAGCCTTGCAAGGGAAGCTCCTTCGGTTGGATTCCTTTTGGTGCTGAGGAAGCTGTCAAACACATCCCAGACACTTGTGTAGTAACTCCCTCTGGTGAGGTTGAGGGCACCATGGAGCCTCTGCAGCAGGCTGTGGAGCTCATCCTGTGCCACACTGGAGAGCGTGGTCAGCTTATTCCAGCCTGTTGCACTGCCAGAGAAATTCAGGGAGCTCAGTGCTGCTTCATTCAGCAGGACAGGAAGGAGCATGTTCAAAAGCTGAGAAGGGAGCACATCACCCACATCCTGAGCTGGGATGGGGCAGGAGGCATCACTCTTCACCAGGCCCTCTGTGGCTGCACTCAGAGCTCTCTCCTTCTCCTGGAGCCAGGAGTTTCCCAGCTCAGAGACAAGGTTTAACTTGGAAAGGAAACTCAGGGAGAAATGCAGAGATTGGGTGATGCACGACAGCTCCTGGAAAAAGAGCTCACTGCTGTTCTTGTAGACAGCAGCAAACTCTGGGGACAGTTTCAGGTTGGTTATGGCCAGCTGGAACACCCTGGCAAAGCTGTCATTGCTCCCTGTCCCACCCTCCATGCCCATGGAATCCAAGAGGGGCTTGCAGGGGCTCCTGGCTGAGGACTCCCTTAGAGTGGCATTTTCAAACAGCACCTCAAGGGCTACATGGAGCAGATCTTCCAAGGAGCAATTCTGCAGTGTCCTATAACTGCTGTTGCTGTTCTCAATGAAGGGACTCATGGCTAATTGCAAGAAATCCCAAATTTTTGCCTGTAGTGAAGTATTGTGCTGTGAGGCAGACTGGCTGAACTCCTGTTGCAACAAATGTGAGAAATTATAGACAATGTCCATTTTTTCCTCAAATGTTTTGTTTAAGTTGGTGTCATGCAGAACTTTCATTCCTGCTCTCCACACTTCCATCAGCCTCTGGGTGTAGTTACTGTAAGAATCAAGTAACAGGCTGATAGTTTCAAGCTCACTGATGTTATACCTTTTCTGCAAATCTTTTAAAATAAAGATACTCTTTTGCACTGGCTGCAAGTACTTGGAGATGTTGGTTCCTCTGGCATCTTCTTCACCATACAGCTCAAAGATGGACGATGCCAAGTTTAGCAGCTGCTTCAGTTCCTTGCTGTAAGGAAGACTGGAGTCATTTTCCATGGAATTTAACAGATTTTGCAGCATGTCCAGAAGTGACTGGGCAGTAAGACTGTCTGTACTACTCCAGTTCAAGGACTGGAGCCCTTCAGCAATATACCAGAAAGCATCAAGTTCATTTTCCTGACTTCCAGGAAGGACACTCTGGAGTTGCTGCATTAGCTCAAACAAAGAAGAGATCAGCAGATAATGATCACTGGTATTCACCTTTGCCATGGCACCAAGAAGCTGCTCAAGGGACAAGAGGTGTTCTGCAAAAATTTCAGAAGTTCCAGGGGTCAACAAGAAGTCAGAAAATAATGATGACACTTTTTCATTTGTGCTGAGATAATTTTCAATGTCTTCAAGCGAGATTGCGTCGAGTGCAATCATTTTGATAACCTCCCATGCATTCTCTGTATTAAAATGAGTCCTGTTTAAAATTATCTCATTCCAAATCACTGCAGCCATAGTCAGAACATCTTGATTTTCTTTTCCATAGGGATTAGAGTAGAGCAATCCTTCATCACCCCCTTCAAACAGAGGAAATACTTCTTGAAATATTCTTTTCAAGTCCAGTGTGCTGTCTGTGGCAGCTTTTGAACTGAAAAAGACTTTTAATGAACTATACAAATCACTCAGATCTGAGGATTTCATTCCTTCAGTAGAATTATGAAAGATCTGATGCACCAATGCTTTTCCAGGAGCTACCCCAAAGTCCACAAGGATTAGAGCTTTATTCATCATTTGCAGGAGTTCCACATATTCCCCCACCTCTGTGAGGCTCCATTTGGAGGTCAGCAGGCTGCCAGTGGCGTGCCACAGCCGGGAGAAGTGTTCCCACTCGGGCTGGCTGGAAGCTGCTCTGCCCACCTGCAGCAGCTCGTACAGACTGCTGTTCCTCATGGAAGCAGGTGGTGACAGATGGGAAAACACAGGCAGCCCCTCCCAGGCTGCTGAGCTGTCTGAGAAATTCAGGGAGCTCAGTGCTGCTTCATTCAGCAGGACAGGAAGGAGCACGTTCAAAAGCTGAGAAGGGAGCACATCACCCACATCCTGAGCTGGGATGGGGCAGGAGGCATCACTCTTCACCAGGCCCTCTGTGGCTGCACTCAGAGCTCTCTCCTTCTCCTGGAGCCAGGAGTTTCCCAGCTCAGAGACAAGGTTTAACTTGGAAAGGAAACTCAGGGAGAAATGCAGAGATTGGGTGATGCACGACAGCTCCTGGAAAAGAGCTCACTGCTGTTCTTGTAGACAGCAGCAAACTCTGGGGACAGTTTCAGGTTGGTTATGGCCAGCTGGAACACCCTGGCAAAGCTGTCATTGCTCCCTGTCCCACCCTCCATGCCCATGGAATCCAAGAGGGGCTTGCAGGGGCTCCTGGCTGAGGACTCCCTTAGAGTGGCATTTTCAAACAGCACCTCAAGGGCTACATGGAGCAGATCTTCCAAGGAGCAATTCTGCAGTGTCCTATAACTGCTGTTGCTGTTCTCAATGAAGGGACTCAAGGCTAATTGCAAGAAATCCCAAATTTTTGCCTGTAGTGAAGTATTGTGCTGTGAGGCAGACTGGCTGAACTCCTGCAGTAGAAGATGTGTTAAATTATAGATGGGGTTAATTATGTCTTCACTGGAACCTTCACCAGCACTTGCATAATGAAGGATTTTCATTCCTGTTCTCAGAAGTTCAGACAAGCTCTCAAAGGTTTTATTGTCAAAATTAAAGAAAAGATCTATAGATTTTAATTTACTGACATTATAATTCAGCTGCAAGTCTTTTAGTATGTACAACGTCTTTTGGATGGCTTGAGTGACTGGTGAGATATTGGCTACTCCAGAGCTCTCCCCAAACTCTTTAAACACAGCCGTAATAAATTCTGACAGCTGATCCAGTTCTTCACTGAAGACACCACTGGAATCATTATTCAGCTTTTGCAAATGGCTGTTTAACACCTCCAAAAACTGCCCATAGGCAATGATGGCTGTGTTGTTCCACTTCATGGATCTCAGTTTCTCCCCAGTGCGCCAGTAGACGTTCAACTCATCCCACCAGGCCTCACCCATGGACTTCTCTACAGCCCTCATCAGCTCAAACACAGGCAGCAGGAGGTACTGATAACCTATATTTGTGCCTGTCATTCTGAAAAACATCTCCTGGAGAGCTAGGAGCTGCTCTGGGAAGTTTCTGTAGGACTCAGGCTCAAGCACATCATCAGAAAAGCCAGATGGGATTTCTTGCATTCCATTTAAAAGGTCTTTGAGTTCTTCCAAAAGCGATGGCATGTTTGTGGAGAGCAGCATTTTGAGAGCATCCTTAGTTTGCAATGTACTAAAATTAGAATTATTTAGCAGGGCTGGATTCCAAAGCATTGTAGCTAATTTTAAAGCTCTCTGAATTTCTTTCCACTGGGTCATTGTATTGAAAATGGAAGTCCCATTAAAGTCACTCTGTAATTGCAGTGATGTGAAGTTATAGATTTCATCAATTATTTCCTTATTATATGGTTCCTTTAATTTATAATCATGATGTGGATTCATTCCCAGTTCAAGAAATGCATACAATTTCTGTAATGTTTCATTCTTCAAATTTCTGAATAGATTTAAGCTTTTTAATTCACTTCTATTCATTTTTTCCTCAAAGCCTTTTAAACGATGTAGATGCTTTTGTAGGGCTTCTAAATCATCTGAATTAATGGACCTCTTGGAGTGCTTTCCACCAATCTCTGGTGACTTTATTTTTCTGGAGGGGAACAAAAAAGTGTTTTAGTGAATATGAAATCAATGCAAGTGGAAATGTAAGGTGATTTAGAGCAAAGATCATAGATTTGAATTACACTGTTAGTAATATCCCTTTAGCTAATGTCTTACCTTAGGACTTCCTCCAATTCAGATACTAAAGTCTGATTGTCTTTCCAGTGAACAAAGGAATTACAGATAGATTTGGTAACCCAACTTTTTTCTTTATCTACGACAAAGATGTAAAGAGTGTATTAGTAAAAATCACGTAATTTTGGAACCTGAGAAGTGCTATAATGGCAAATCTATCCAGGATAACATGCATGTAAGCAGTTAGGCTCCTATCACAAGCCACAGTACCCTGGTTACAAATCTGAGTGTTCTTTTGGGGTGTAACTCTTCCTGGCCTTCTGAAGGAAGTGAGGATGCTGCCTGGCATCTTAGAAATTATTTTCCATGCTGAAATCATTCAGGAACAATTCAATGTCCCTGTGATCTGGATGCTAATAGAAGTCTCCTCCTGCTTTAGGAGCACTTTGCTGTCAGTAATACAGGGTAAGGTGGCCAAGTGTTTATTATGGTTTCTTTCCCTTCATTTAGAGCTGCTTTTTACTGCTCACACACAAGCTCTGTCTGCAGCATCATTTATGTCTCCCACAGCCATTTACACTCATCTTGATATCCCCATATGTCCAGTCCCCTCACCAGCCACGTCTCCATGTTTTCTCTACTTGGGAAACCCTAATCTTTCTTCTTATCCACCTCAACTTCCATGAAACAAGCAGAGAAGGGACAGCATTCCCCATCTGTCCCTTGTAGCATTTAGTTGCTGTTCCTTTCCCTTGCCTGTTCACAGATCCCCAGTTAGAGGGGGAAATCCAGGACTGCCTCTGCTGCAAGGGACTGGGATTTGAAGGAATGGCTAATTTAAGTTTATTTTGCAGCCCAGTCTCTGCCCCTGCCTTGATAGACAGAGCTGACTTTGACAGAGTCCACAACCAGAGGCAGATTTTGACATCACCCTCCAAAAAGCAAATAGAGGTAAAACATTACTGCTCCCCATTTCCACTGAGGCTGCAAACTCATGTTAATTCATTGTCTACTGACAAACCCAAGTTTTTTTTTACTTTTCCATTTGAAATGAGGCATTTGATTCGCATTTGTAAAAAGCTGAAAGAAGAATCCATTATGCTGAGCCCTGAACAGTGTGCAATCTGTATGGTTACTTATTAGCCTGCAGTTTGCTTCTCCTCAGCACCACAGGTTTTCAGCAGAGATATGACTCAATGGGGGAGTCTTACCTTGCTCCAAGCAGTTCAGGGAATGTAGAGAATCTGTAACCTTATTCTGAGCAGTTTTGACTCTATCATCACTCACAATAGATGCAGAGACATTCTGAGCTGCCAGCACAACACTAAAGGGGGGCGAAAAAAAGAAAACTAAGTTGTGGTTACAGGTTTATGAGAAGAAATGAAACAAATGTTCTTATAGGAAACAGCTGGAGTACAGCCTATCATTCTTAAAATGTCTGACAGACAAGACATCACCCCTATTTTTAATTATTTGTTTGATCATGCACAAAATAAAAACACCAGGGGCTTTGATGGGAAAGCCATGGTGGTATATTAGCAAAAACACGCGTGTGGCACTCATTAGGTGCACTTAATTCAGGGAGTTATGTAAAATCTACAGGCCACTTAAATCCTGCCAGCAGGTCTCAAAAAACACCCAGGTGACACACCAGCCATGTAATTCACTGCTGCAGGGGAATTTCCTCCTAAAAACCCCAAGAAGCGAGGAGACAAAGCTCCAGGGAGAGCTGTGACCCCGAGGGGAAAAACATCTGTGGAAGGAAGAAGCAATCACAAATAACTGTTGCCATTTCCAATTCTCTTTCTTTTCTCTTTTATGCTGTAATAGCTGGGCTGACAGGGAAGCAAGGACTGTTTTTCAGTCTTAGGAAGGAACAAGCTGATAATCAGGCATATTGTATCACAGAGGAAGTAATTTAAAGGACTGCCTGCTCAGGTGTGCAGGTTACCAAAAACTTCACTGTGATTATTAGTCCCTTTTGCTTCTCCTGTACAAAGAGCAGCTCTTCTCTGTAGGTGTGGGGTCACTGAAATGCACCATTTCTCTCTCACCTGCCTGAAGTTCTGCAGGTGATACACAAAGAAGCTGGCTGGGGTGATCTCAGTGGCATGAATAAATACATACTGATCTGGGGGAACAGGCTGCTACTGAGAACAGAGCACCAGGGTCTCTCCTCTCCTAATTTAACATAACCTCTCCATGCAGGTTTTGTGGGCTTGGTGCTCATCATTTTCATTCTGCAGATGTGCTTGTAAGAGTCTTAGAAGGGAAGAAGCTCACTTACAAATGACACATTTAGCTGAGCAATGGCAGAGCCAAGGAGGAGGCAGACACAGGCTGGCCAAAAAGGGATGCATATCACGCAGATCAGAAGGCAGCAAACATGGAAACAAGTGTTGTTGCTGCCCTTTTATTTCAGTCTTGCAGGGCTTCTGCAGGAGCTTTTTCTCCACTTCGGCTGTGGAGAAAAAGCTCAGCTTGTGTGCTTAGCTGAAAAACTATCTTAAAGCAACAAACAGGAACGTTTGTGAAATCAGTCTGCAAAACAGGTTTTTGTGAGTAATAAAATTTGCTCCTAAACTTTCTACAGGATTCATGACTTGGCAGTTACTGTTTCACAGTGGTGGTGTTTATCATTTGGTTAATACAGATGCCACAATGAGCAAAAGTTCTTTTCTTCTACACCTTCCTATTTATACCACAAGAAAAATTCCCTGTACAGCACTTCTTTAGGAGTTCAGTACTGCCTGAGTAAGAGACGTGGCCAGGCTCGCTAAGATGTGCTTTTGTAAGCATCATTAAAAGTACTATTTGTGCAATCTCTTTGCAATAACTCTTTACTCATGCATTTACAGTGCCAGATGCCAGGCATAAAAGCACTGCACAGTTCTGGTGATGAAATTCTACGTGCCTCTTTGTCGTGCCTATGATAACTTTGCCCAGCTCTGCAGCTGCAGAGCAAGGCAGAGCAGCACAGTAAATATTAATTCTCCCTGGGCATTCAAACAGGGCTGCTTCTCAGGCTGGGCTCTGAGAGCCAGTAAATGCAAACAAATGCAATAATCCTGTGGCTGAAACAGCAGCAGGAACAAAACATTTCTGATAAAACTACAGTTCTTGCCACACTGCTACTGACTCCTTTAAGGATAAGGACATTACAACTTACACATGGGTCTCACAAAGCAGCATGGAAAATTACCTTGATATTAAATGTACAGGTTTTTAAGTGCCTTGGCAACACACCAGTGATGAAAAGTGAGTCCCTCTAAGCCTGGGTGCAATCAAAGTGGCAGAGCTTCTACAACCTCTTTTGATATCTTTACTCAACTGCTCGTGTGCAAGGTAAAAACAAAAAGCAGTCTGAAGACACTCAATTTCTTGGTGTCCTCCATGCACTGTAACAACTGGACTACCCAGAATATTTTATAGCAGGATCAGTCACACATGTGGAAGATGACTTGGAACTGAGTCCCTTAATCTTGAGTAACTCAAGTCTTCTGGAGATCAGGGAGAGTTTAGCCCAACTACAGACCAGGAAAGAGATTAAAAGCTAAGTCCATTTTAGAAGTTTGTATTGTTCTATTGGCAAACTGCATAAAATATTTCAGTACAGCTCAATAATGCAGTTAAGCCAGCTCTGTTTTTCATATAACTGTTAAGCAAGTACACAACTGGCACTTTCTTCTTCAAGTCAGATGTTAAAGACCATGAGTTATAAAAACAGATACCCTCTCTTCTCTGCTTTCTTGGGACCAGTCTTGAAAGATTAAGCCAGCAATAGGTTAGGTAATCAATTTTAATAACCAAAATTATGGCTCCCCTACAAGTGCTTGAGGTGCTCCAAAGCAACCTGACCTTGGCTCTGAGATTTTCTGGAAAGAAGCAGCCAGCTGCTTTCTTTATCCAGCCAGGAGGGCTTTTCTTCCACCAAAGGCAGTGCCTGACTCAACAGCTTTTCTATCTGCACAAGGGCATGACAGTGCCTCTAAGCAGGCTGGAAGAAAACTCAAGAGTTTGTATCAAGTTCCCATAAAAAGAATGACATGAGAATCACTGAAAAGCAACACGCTGCTCACAGTCCACAGACACCTTTAGAGATGCATTAGTGTGGAGCTGCATCAGTCCCCAAACAAATGACAGTTTTATGCTAACACGCTTCCTTCAAGAGGAGAGGTGATGTCCTTAGAGGCCAAAACACAAAGCCACCAATTTCAGTGCTTCTCCTGGCATTTTCTCTGTTTTACCTGCTCGGATTCTGAAGGAAATCAATTATGTCTCGCAGCTGCATGTTGTCCTGAAACACATGTGGGGCCAGCAAAAGGAGATGCCACAGGGAGGTGTCATTCTGCACTTGGGAGACGAGCATCAGAAACGAGACCATTTCATTGACAAAGGTCTCCTGGTACTGTGGGTTGTGCTGCACCTTAACAAATAAAAATGTAAGAAATTATTTAAGAACTAGAAGAAATTATTTAATAACCGGAAGCCTTGCTGCTGGGGGGTCCTTTTATGTTTTTCAGCTGGCACTGCACTTGCATGCAAGTCTGCTTACAGTACATTCAAAGGATTCTCATGACAGGTGATAACTGAGAGTGTGACTGTGCTTTACCTTCACACCCCAGGCTGTACAATAAATTCTCTGTTCAGACAAGCCCTACTATTCACTATGTCCTAAAGAGTCCAAAGACTAGGAATACAAGAAAATTAATATCAATCCTCACCTTGGCAGAGAGAAAAAAAAAAAAGAAGGCTTTACCTTTAAAGATTAATTTGCTTTAATTATATTGCTTTCCCAGAGACAAGTACTGCTTCAATCATGAATTGTTGGATCAGATGCAGGAGTCACTGGATGAAGTTATACAGCTGAGGTAATACACAATTAAATTTATTACCTTCCCAAGGTTTAAACACTTTTATTTACACCACATCCTCACGCCGTTCTATTGACCTGTCACTGCAGCAGGGCAAACAAAGTGGTGAAGCAAGGCCCAGGCGTGGTGAGAAGCCTCAGTGGCCATGAGCTGATGGCTGGATGATCCTTAGCTTCCTGTGCTGTGTGCTCAGCCTGGAGGTCTTTGGACTAAACCCACACAAGAATTAACTCAGCCTCACTGTGCACTCCATGCACTTGGGTACAGAGATGAGCAACTCCTGCCCAGGAGGAACCTTGTAGCTCCCAAACTGCCCAACGTGTGTGAACCGCTCCAGCTCCCAGCTGCAGTCCCAGGGAAGCTCCCAGGCACTCACCTGGGCCAGCTGCCTCCTGAACTCCTGGGCAAAGGACTGCAGAAGCGAGGAGTCAGTGGAGCAGAAGGTGTGGTGGATGTTGGCTGCCATGGTCCCTCCCATGTCACTGGGATGTGCCAGGTACCGCGACAAGACCTCGCACAGCAGGACCCTGAGATTGCCTGCAGTGGAGGACTGGGTCTGGTTCTGAAAGAACAACAAATCTTCAGGGGAGCTGTAAAGCAGCATTGGATTTGGGATGTTTTAAATGCAGTGATGAGGCTTTCTTTAAGGGATAGCGGTGACAGGTGAAAAGCATTGTGGTTACAAGCACTTACACAGAGACAGAATTCTACCAGCACTAAAATCCCTCAAACTCCTCACACATTATAAAGAGAAATGTGTGTATAAGTGTTTGTAGGCCCTGACACCAAAACACGAACCCAGTGTCCTTTACACTGTACCAGACTTCTGTCACAAAGGAACTGATCCTATAAATAGTCAATACCTTCATAACAAACACAACACTGCCTCTGATGCCACTGCAGAACTATTGTGGACAACAAATACTTGAATGGCAAAGCCTGTGACATTGTATCTTTAATTTCATAGGAAAGAAAATATACTGTAAACACCTTAACTCACACAAGTTCTGAACAAAATATCCCAGGGTATTATGTGTGACTATACTTTGTATTTCATGGTATTATGTCCCAAGGTTTGCCTGGTTTCTGCCTAGAGGATAATAAACTCACCACAAAGCTTAAAAATCCACCCACAATCACTGTGTTTCCGAAAAAAAAGCTCATTCACATAATAGGGGAGATCAGAAAGCAATAAAAGCTGTGTGTTGGTACTTTTGAGCTTCTAATTCTTTAAATATGAGGATACATAAATGTTCACACTCAGCTATTATGCAAATACAGACTTACCTTCCCAAAACTGAGGATCTTGTTGAACATACTGATGCTGGAAGTCAAGTTGGATGGTGATGAAATATTCTGAAGGTTTTTTTCTCCATGAGATACAAAATCCCCAGATGCTGCAATAACAGTTTGAAACACTGTATTTTACGTATGTCTTTTAAAACCTCTTTGTTACATAAAACCTTGACACAGAACAGCTGCCTACAGCTTTGGTGCACCATCATTATTAATCTGTTTCCAAAGGTACAGCCAATGGCATCTCGTAAGTACTTTTGGGTTTTTTTCTGATATAATTAAATTCTGGATGACACTGTAACTTGTTACATGGGGCCATGACCTACCATTTTTTAATTTTTTTTTTTAATAAAATGTAGAACTGAGTTCCTCCCTGACCATCAACACGAGTCAATAGTTCCCATAAGTGTTCATTGATTTACTTTCCCCCTTCCCATGCCTCTGAGCTAGGTCCCTTTTGCATTCTGCCTTTTTCTGTCTGTGCACCATGGAGGGTGCTGGCAGGAATGCTAATTGGAACAGTGAATGGCTGGAGCAGAGCAGGCAAATGCCAATCTGTAATCATTCATTTCATTGTGAGCTCTCTGCAGAAAGGACTATCTATCATGAGGGCTTGCAGATTGTACTAGCCATTACCATCAATAAATAATAATTGTAATGATTTTATGGAAACTTTCAGTCTGAAAGTGTCTTCAGGAAAGAGAATCACATCAGAGGAGAACATCACCAACAATAAATATCCTCTCTGGCACAGAAGACAACTTATTTGCTGGGTAACTGTGGATAAAAACATTTGAAAAAAAATCATAAGCTGTTTATGGAGAATTTGTGGGTAGTAAAAGGGCAACATTCCATAAATAGCCAGGTCTCTAATTAATGTCCAATCAATCTGTGATCTTGCATTGCTCCTGTGAAGTGCAATGATTTAATCCTGGTTTCTTGGCTAAGTTCCAAAGTCTTTTCTACAGGCAGTTACTTGTACTTGTTCCCAAGAACTTACACTAATGTCATGGCCATGGTCACATGCCTCCATGAAACACATAAATCATTTCAGCAGGGCTCTAAGAATTGCTGCTCTGTCCAGAAAGCTTCAAAAGATCAGCCTTCAAAGAGCAGAACTGCCCAGAGAAGTGAATAACCTACCCAGTGAAGCACTCCTGCTTTCAGGAACCTCTGCACTCCATGGTGATGGCTGCTTGTCCTTGGTTACACTGGATGAGCTCCTGTGCTTGCTGGGGGAAAGAGGGGAAAAAAAAGGAGACACCTGTAACAACCCCCAGAATTTCTTATAATTAACTTACACTTTACTGCCTTAAATCAGAACGTGTCTGTGGCTGGATTTCATGGCAGGTGTGTTGAAATCTGGGTTATGCAAAAGCCTGGTGCCTTCTGCAGCCCTGGCATGTATCTTGGGGAAGCAAAAGGACAGAACTCCATGGCTATAAAGTGCATGGCCTTACCATGAAATCCTTCCAGACAACAGGACCTTACTTCATCCTTCCCAAACATTTCACTAGAGGAGGAAAGGGTGGAAGAAGTCGCTGTTGACCTTGGCTTTTGGATTTAGTTCCCTTTCATTAAGGGAAATCTCAAGCAACCACACCTTGCACACCATGGTCAATGCCTCTAAGGAACAGAATCAAAGGTGAGAACCTTGCCCATTTTCTCTGCTGACTACTGGTTAGACACAGTTTTAGGGCAAGTTATAAAACAGTTTAATAAGAGCTTTAGTGAGTTGCACAATGGGAGAGGGGAAAAACAGTCTGGATTAGCTGAATATTGCAAAACAACATATCCAGGTAGTGAAGTACCACAGCTCACTTTGTGACAAACTCACCCATGGGGACCCTGCTCTGAGGCAGAGCTGCACCTATTCATCTGGAGCTTTCCCCTTCACAATAAATCTTTTCCTGAGGTTTTAGACTCTGCTGTATCCTGCTAGTTTTGCTGTAATAGTTGGTATTTTTCCTTGTGGGATACACTAAGGCTGACAGTGACCATGCAAGGGTAGGTATGGCCACAGAGCTGTAATGATACTTCACACAGACAACTTCGAGCATCCAGTGGTCAAGATGCTTGTTAATGACTCATGTTCTTGATCAAGAATTTGGCCAAACCCTTTGATTTTCATTTGGCAGGAAAAACCACTTATTTCCTAAACAGCTTTTCAGAAACCAAAAACAGAAAGCAAGGAGGCTTTGTAGCTATCGAAACCCATGGAAGATCTCCAGCTTTGGCATGAGAAGCTCCCATTTCTTCATTTCAATACCCCAAATGAACCATTGTTTAACATGCCCACAGAAAAACAATGACACTGAGGAAAGGAGCTGTGAATCCAGGCATCCAATCTCCATGTGGCTGTGCCTTTCCTCTTCTCTTCTGCTGCATGACCTTGAATTTGATTAGGATTCTCCTTGTGCAACTTCAGTCACCCACATCCTTAGTCACCCTTCCCACCCATGGAGAGATTCTGACCACTGACTTGGCCTGGGAAATGACACTCCCTCTGCACTAAGGAGGACTCTGAAGCAGCCACAAACCCCAGGATGCCCCATCCTGGCTGATGTGCTCTCTGGTGGGGTCCTTAGTTCTTTTTAGTTCTTCAGACTCTCAAGCTCTAGCCAAGAAGGATTTTGAGGCTCTGACACAACCACTATGGAGCAGCCTCTCACCTGAAAGCAAAGATGAGCAACCAGGGCCATTGTGAAATGCTCAGATTTTCAGCTGTTCATGAACCAGCCAGGCCTCAGCATGACATGCTCCCCAGGGCTGTGTCAGAACTGGGCAGCCAAGATGTGGAAACCACCCTGGCTGGCATGTCTCAAAGCAAATGCTACTTGGCTTCAACTGAAACATCAAGAAATTGAAATTCTCCTGCTGAACATTTCCATTTCAGGAAACTGATGTCCCAGCAAAACGTGCCCAGCCAGCTCCACACTGCAAATCTACGTGGTTTTGTGGGCAAAGATTGTTTCTCCATTTTCACCTGTTTCCCAACACGTTTGATGGCCTGCAGAGAGGACACTCATTCTGGCTGGCACCTGGAGGACTATCAAAGAGCAGTTGCTCCAGGACTAACATCCAAACTTCCAGCCAAAGCATCCTCAACTGATCCCCCTCAGTGGCAGATCAGCATTCTAGGCTGCTCTGTCAGCAAGTCTTATCACTGATCTGACCCACAGTCATGCAAAAAAAAGTTCCCTTGCTTTGGTCTGAGTGAGCTGAAGTGTTTTTCTCAGGGAGCAAAATTGTCTTCAGCAGAAGATTCAAGCCTGAATCAGTGGACACATTCCTAAGAGCTGTCCCTAATGTGATTATTTCTGAAGTGTCCACATTGCAGCTGATATTCTCATTTCTAGGTGTCAGCTATCTGTTATAACAGGTAGTTGAGGTGTATCTGTTGTGGACAAACTTGTGCAAACACGCAGACATGCATGAATACTCCCTCCCCCCCAAATCAGGCTTTGTTTTACAGCTCCTAAGCCCCAGGAATATTCAGATTCCCTTACAGTCTGAGGGATGAGATGTCATTAAGTCTTGGCAGCAGATCTTCAGGTGTGTATGGTGTGCCCTTACACCTGGCATCAGAATCACACAGCACTGTTTGCAGGAAGGGGAAGAAGCCTGCGCTGGGAAGGTTTCGGGGTGCAAGATAACCTGGAGGAAGAAGAAGGAAAATGCCATTATAATGATGATGAGGATATGCACTTTTTGGCCATATGTTTCTATCAGGATGTGCTATTTTCCCTTTCTAAATCACAGGACAGATTCTCAGTTTCACTGAGGCTCTTTTACTCTACCCTGGCAGTATCATCTGCCAAATCCCAACAGAAGCACCTCCTCAACACTGACAAAGCCATCACAGGCTATTTAATCACAGAATCATAGAATGGTTTGGCTTGGATTCTTCCTTAAAGGTCGTGCAGTTCCAACATGCCTGCCATGGGCAGGGACACCTCCCACTAGACCCAGTTGCTCAGGGTCCCAGGGAATAGGAAAAAGAGCCAAGCTATTTGTTCATAAGACACTTGCCAGTCCTGAAGCAACTGCAGATTTCCCCCCTCCACTCAAAAATCCAAGAAACAGGCAAAAAATGACAAAAATCCCCTTAGATTAAGATATCCTAATTCTGCCTTTAAAACATAAAATCAAATAAAAGCTGGCACAAGGACATTGTAACCTGAAGCACCCATGAGAACATGTTCTCCATGGCTTGTTGGATTGGTTTCTATGCAACATCACAGTCTTCATTTCCAAGCCAGGCTGTTGGAACAGGGCTTAGTCTCAGCTTTTACCACAGGAAGGGGCAATGGATCCAGCACCAACAAACATCCTCTGCCTTTCATGCAGACCTGCCCCGGGAAGGCAGAGGAGCAATCCATCACCACCACCCCCCGTGTGTCCTCCCAGCTCAGAGCAGCTCCAGCACCATCTGCCTGGTGACCTGGGGTGCTGGCAGCCAGTGCTGAGGGATGACATCTGTGTCCCTGTCTCCTGTTTCTCCAGACACAGAGTGGACCTGAGCAATGAGGCACTGGAGTATTTTATGTGCCACTTGCCCCGTGCTGCTCGCTGCCAGCCCGCAGAGTTCACGGCTGCTCTTCCTCCCAGACACAAACGCTCCCATCAATCTCCAAACTCTTTTGCTGGATCACAGCAACGTATTATTTAAAATAATCATTTGGAAAATTACCTGGCAAAGGACATTGCTATTATTTCTGCTATGGAAAGGAGCCAGATTTAGCAAAGGCCTGCAGGCAGGCTTGTGGTAATTGATTACCTTGCTCTTCAGTTTTCAAAGATGACCTGTGACTCTCACCCAGGCACAGCTTTATCTCTCACCCCTCCAACAAGGACACAGTACTACATTTGTACAACATTTATTCATTATAGCAGTGGTCAGAGCCCAGATGCTCCCAGAGGGCTTGGCAGTGGTAGGTGGAGTCCCAGGGCTGTGGATGTCCTGGATGGAGACTGGATTTTCCTGAGCTTTCCTCAGCACAGTTGGTCACTGCATTTTTGGGTTAAAATGCAAGAACTCATGGTTTAGCATGGCAGTTCCCACTGCTTTGGGCAAAACAGCAACTGGCACAGAGGACTCTGAGACCTGCAGAGGTAAAGGCACCCCCTTTGATGGTGGTGTGATTCTCTTGTACACCTCAGCAGAGAGTTAGGTGTACAAGAGACAACTCAAGGACATGGATACCATGCCAGAGGAGAAGGCTCCATGATGTGGGAAGCTCCCCCAGCACTCCCTGCATCCCTCCAGCCACCTTAGGAGTCACACCCCTCCCTCTCTTCCTCAGGAGTTACACAGCTGGCTGAACCAGCTCCCAAAAACCACAGAGTACCAAGAGCAGTAAAAGAGCTCTCTTATGCCAACAGGCAGAATTTCTGGTGTTGGGGCCACAGGGCTGAGTATCCACCACTCTGAAGGTGTTGCAGGGTAATTTACCTGGTGCCCATGAGGGAAATTTTACAGCAGGGCACTTTAATCTGGAAGCATCCTTGTGTGGATATCCCTGCTGTGTCTGTGGTGTTTGCCCTTTGGGATCACCAATTACAACCCTGCACAGCGTTCTGCACACACGGACATTTTCCTCTCATCTTCCTTCTGATCTCCCACACCCTCATTCCCATACAGGGCACTGACTTGCACTTCAATCCAAAAATACACACCACAGACCTCACTGGAACTGTGTCCCTAAAAAATGAAGCTTCAAAGTCCTGGGAAGCCAGGAGGTCTGGGATGGAAGGCATAGCCACAATGATGTGTATGGTGGGAGGGAAACAACTCCACCCTCCACTGCCCTCCACATCTACCAACAGCCACCAGGGCCAGGAGCTGAGCTCATGTCTCTTAGCAGACCTGGAGCAGCTAAAGATGTGTAACTCCTCAGGGACAGGCTGAATGGGGAACACAAGGATGGACTGGGGGAACACTGGTCTTCTCCAGAAGATGCAGATCTTTACAGAGGTGATTAAGCCAGAGATCCTGATGATCCAGAGATCCAGACGAGAGGAAGATTCTTCCTTGAGGTACAAGTAGCAACAATGAATTTTAGAGCTGGACTCAAAGGTGGCACATGTTAAACCAAGTGGGCAATAAAACACTCAGCTGCTCTATCTAAGCTCTAAGCAGGGTGTCCAGCACAAGAACACAGTGATGACATGGACTCTTTCTTTTCTTTTGAAACAGCAGCCTCAAATATAAAGAGCCAGGAATTCGGGAGCTGAAGTTTGGAAGTGCTGCCACTCGTGGTGGTGGCACAATGCCTGTGAAGATGTCGTTGGCCCATGAGGTTGAGGCACTCAGGGAGGCTCTGCCAACCTGTAGCAGATGCTGAGCAGTTTGCTGGCACTGGATGCAGCCATGGTGCTGATCCACCCCTGAGTCACTGCAGTGACTGAGTGAACCAGTGTTACCCCACGGTGCTCCTGGCACAGGAGCAGTGGCAATGCCAGGGAGGACTCCTCTGGAAGAGCCCTGAGCTCTGACACCAGTTAGGGCATTAAGGAAGTTTTTCAAGAACGACCATGACAGAGAAGAATCCAAAATGTCTGGGCCAGATTCCCATGTGGTGTAAGTTAGACCTACGCTGGTTCTCAGCCCTGCCTCCTGCAAAGGAAGGAATTTTGTGATGCCAAGGTGAGTCACAAGATTAATGCTCTCCCTGCTCCATTCTCCCACCCTCCACTGCCTTGCTCATGGTGAGGAGATGTGACCCCACAGAGCCACACAGGCTGTCCTGCCCACACAGAAAAATTCCCTGCTGGCCCTTAACCACTGCATGGATGGCCAGGGAGGAAGCTGCTCCTGACTCCCTTCAGTGCTTCAGGAGACTCCAGAACTCCATGTCCCTGCCTTGGCTGAGGTTTATCCAGCATGCCAGTGACATCAGTGCACAATGTAAGCACCAGCTAGGAAATGTGACAGAAGGGAAGTTGTACCTGCTCTGCAAATTTTAAAGGACAGTCTTTCCAGGGTGATAGTTTCCCACTCTGAATCATAACAGCACCACCAGGGACTTCTGCAGTATTTCTGCTGCTGGGAATCCCTTAGTCTTCCACAAGCAGCTCCTTCTCCTACTGAAATCTATGGCAATGCCATATCCAAGACCCAAATTAATGATCCCACATCCCACAGCAGAGCAGATCCACAAGAGGTGACAATTTTTTTTTCAATCTCCCCATTGCCTTTAGCTTTAAACCTCTTAATTTGCTAAAACTACAATTTCCCTTGGAGGGTCCCACTGCACTGCCTACGAGTCAAGGGGAAGAGATCACTGCACCTTCTGCTGCCACATGTCTGAGCTGAGAGGTCCCCCTTTCACATTTCTGGTCAAACTGACACATCTGCATCCAAAATTCAAGCCCAGATTTCTATCCTGTTTGTAAAGACTTACTTCTGGGTCTGCAACAGCAGAATCCCAAGAGGCTTTTACTGTGCCTTCTCACAGTGAGCTTTGATTTTCTATCCCCAAGGAAAGAAGGGCTCCAAAACTGAAGGGAAGACAGGCATCCCAAGGGGCAGGTGAGGCCAAGGGCTCAGTGCTGCATAGGCTGGTTCTCCCTGTTCAGTAGCATCTAAGCCACATCTCCAAGAGCTGGGAAGAAGGCATGCAGAGCGGTAGTAATAAACGTAAGATACCAGTTAATGCATGCATACCACTGGAAATTCCAGCATTTCCCCATCTGCTCTCATTCAGAATAAAACAAAGAAAATTAATTTCTTCTATTTTTTGAATGCTGTAAAT
Source organism: Entomyzon cyanotis (assembly GCA_024500445.1). Taxonomy (NCBI): domain Eukaryota; kingdom Metazoa; phylum Chordata; class Aves; order Passeriformes; family Meliphagidae; genus Entomyzon; species Entomyzon cyanotis. Next base: position 25,093,977 of record JAKEPQ010001027.1, on the reverse strand, counting down.
TCCAGCACACTTCCCTTCAACACAAGCAAAATGTGTTGTTTTCTTCAGGTAAAGGTGATTGGTATTATAACGATGAAAAATGTCAGGGTGGTTCTAAATGTCATAAAAGAGGAATGAAAATGACTATTTCACTACGGTCTATAAGATTAATTGAAATGGACGCAAATGTTTAAACCTAAATGGACCATGTTTCATGTTGCCACATTGATTTTGCTGCCTCTATTGCACTAAGGTTTCTGGCATTTGCATTATAGCTGAGTGCAGCCATTTGCTGATCCAACCAGGAATTCAGCAGATCAGAGGCACAGCACCATGAATACAGCAGCCCCCAGCTGAGTTTTTCTGCTTTCTACCCACCCCTACTTCAGTGTCTCCACCACCACTCCTTGGGCAATGAAAAAATTCTCTTGCCTTCAGAATTCACACACTCTGACACTTCATATGCTTTAAGTCCTTCCAAATTCCTCCCATAGTTCATAAAAAATCCATACAAACCTCAACTCCCCCAATGGTGAATTAGAGGCATTAATGAGCAAATGGCTTCTTTAGCAAGTATTGTGTTTAATTGAAAATGCATTCAATTATTGCCAAATCCTACAAGGAGACATCACAACTGGGACTTTTCAGCTAGGGAAAATATGGCCAAAAAGTGGTTTGATAAAGAAATAAATGAAGTCAGGAATCAATTATTAAAAGGGTGAGAAAATTATCATCCCTCACAGCACAGGGACAGCAAAACACAGTGAGATCGGGAGGTAACTGGCAAACAGGACTGAAAACACCTTTTTGTAACAAATACCAAAATGCTGTGGAACTTACAGCTATGGTGTAAAGTCGACATTGTTTTCAAAAGAATTAGACAAATTCAGAAAAATACATTTGTCAGCAGCTACTAAATATGATCACTTGGATTCAATCCCTTCAGCTGCTGGCTGTAGAAACCTTGAACCTTTCATGATTTTTGTAGTGGAGGGAATACTCTGTGCTCTGTGTCACTACACACACTCTTGAAATCATCCCTGAGCAGTGGGGGTCTAACCCAGAGCAGCAAAAGACCCCAACCTGTTTATCAGCTGTGATCCATATTTATCTCAAGTCACAAAAAATTCTAGGGAGAATACTTCCTGCTCTAGTGATCTCCTCCCAGCTTTCTAGGCCAAATGTTTAGCTGTGTTTGTGTACACACAGCCTTCTGGATTCCCTTCTAGTCTTCCTCATTGTCACACAGCAGCACTTTAAACTTTATTCCTTTGCTTTTTCCAACAGTCAAAAAGACAAAAGTGCCTGTGTCATGATATGACAAAGATCCTGTTTCCCTTCAACCACGTGCACCAGCCCATTTCCAGCTTTGTTCACATTTATTTATCAGTAACAATTTAAGATACCGACTTTTTTTTTGTAGGAAGTTTTATGCTAATGGTAGAACTTTGAATCTCCTTCCAAAAACTAAACCAAATCATCAAATGTATGGGATGAGATTTTTAAGCAGGGTACTTGTTACACGTGAATACCCAGCTGGCCTATGCCTTGCCTATTAAAAGAGAATATTTAATTGCCATGGCACTTCTATTGCTGTGACATTTCAGTGAAATTCTTTTTCTAATATCCAATCTGACTCTACCCTGGCACAACTTAAGGCTGTTTCCTCTCATCTTTTCACTTGAGACAAGGCAGAAGAGACTGATCTCCACCTCACTACAGCCCCCTTTCCCATCTCCTGTTTTTTTGAAACGAAAGCTCAGCAGGACCCCAGATAACTCCACTCAACCCCCCCAGACACCCAGTGTGGCTGAGTGAGATTCAAAACCTTGCATTTTTTTATCTTAACAGCAACAGGATCCTTGTTTTCTCATGATGTCCTCAGCTGCCTGCCCAGGACAGTGCAATCAAAGCAGCAGACACCTCACAGCCAGACTCCTCCCTCCCTCCGTGGCCTCCACAGAGGAAACATTTCATTTCATTGCCTAATTTTTCCCCTAAGCACTTCAGGCTCTGCAATAAGACCAGCCCAGAGAAGACAGCATCTACTTCCATGCTTATTAAGACTGGGCAAGCTGGTTTTGCTCGCCCACAGACCTTCCACTTCCACCCCCTGATTTAATAAATGAGAAATCAGCAGCTGGATCTGATCGCATCGGGTTCATGGACTGATCAGGGAGTAAAGAGCAGAGAGCATAAGGATCACAAAGGAGCAAAGAGCAGCAGGTGTTAAGGGAGGAGAAAGAACCCCCAAACCGAAGAGAAGAACAAAGGAGGGGAGGTGGAACCTGGAACCCTTCAAAGTCAGGTCAAGGTGGGGAAGTGACAGAGCTGCTGTCTGCACCACGGGGCAGAGCTGAGCAGGTTGGCAGTGCTGTGAAGGGATGCTCCACTGCCTGAAGCACAAACACACCAGGAGAAAGCAGGAAGTGTACACAAGCCCTTTTCCTACAGGGCTTTTTTCAAGCAGTATTTAATGCAGACAAGGCTAACCTGGTCTTGTAACACAGCCAGCTCACTCTTGTCTGTGTGAGCAGCAGGGGACTACACAAACAGGACCTAAGAAGAGAGTCAGAACACTTCCCAGCAAGAAGCTGGAACCTAAAAGCTTAAATCCATATCTAGACTCTTGAAAAAACACCTGCACAAAAACTGTGTTTACCCAACCAACATCTTTCAATGCTGAGCGACTCCAGCGCCCAGGTTTATATCCTTTAAACAAAAGTGACCTCCTTTCCAGAAACACAGGCATCAACTGCTTATTCCAGTCTAAGCCAAACTGCTCAGCACCTTTGGAAAAATACTTCTGCCTATTTAGATCTCATCACCTGGATTGAGATGTTTCAGGAAGTCAATTAGAATTAAGTGACTGCCCCAAGGCCCTGCTTCAATGGGGAAGGGAAAAACAAAGTGGTAAGTCAGGATTTCCCATCTCTAACTCTGAACATCCTTCAGTCACACGCCAGAAGGAAGAAGAGCCTGTGGAAAGAAAAGGAAGTGTGGAGATTTATGACAAGGGAGGCATTATAAACCATCACAGTGCTCTCTGTACGCCATGAGTCTCTAAGCTAAGGGGAAGAGAAGGAACTGTATGGCTGGGCACTGCTTCTGCAGGCAAGGAGATCAATGTATGTGTCTATTCCAGCAAATGTAGGGTTAATTAATATACTCCATACCTCCTTTAACTCTACTTTAATGAAACAGATGGTTATATGGCTGCCTGCTCCCTGGCACAACAGAATGCAACAAAACAAAGTTCACACCAAAGATAGAAGACCTGATGAGGCATTTTGCTAATCACTGCAGATGAGCACAGACAAAAATCTGATGTGTAGAAAAGGGGGAGAAACTGACAGAGAAGAAGAGGAGGAAAATGAAGCAATGTAAAGGAAAACAAGGAGTAGGGCTGCTCCACCACAGGCAAGTGGTGAAGGAGGGCCTGAAGTCTGATGTGTGCTTGTCTGTGTGCAGAATAGGCTGAACCCTGGGGGTGGATTACGACTTGCATAAATACCCATGACTTATCCAAATGAATGGAGTGGCCTCTGCAGCTGAGCCATCAGCCCAACTCCCTGTAATTAGCATGGAAACCTATTAATTTTTCCACATTACTGGGAAAAGAGATGAGTACAGGTCCCTCCAACTATGAGGCAAATTCCTATAAAGTACAGCACATTTTCAGAGTTTTTCTCGTCTCAAGGTGAGCTGCCTTCTAAGGCATCAGAGATCTCTGCTCAGGGGCTCACACTGATTTTTCCAGCCAATTCTGGATCTGTTCAAATCCTAGCTACCCATCACAGTAAATCTCAATGGGATGTAGCTCAGAGAGAGCCCCTATCCTTCTGCTGGGCGTTCCTTCTCCCAGCAGCACTGGAGCCAAGAGTAAGAGCAGAGTGTGAGTTTCTGCCCCTAAACCTACACAGCTGTGCTGCTACTGGCCAGCAGACTACTGACCAATTATGATGGTATTTCCCCAGAATACTGGCTGCAAAGAGCAGCCTCGTGGAGGACTCTGCTGCTGAGTCTCTGACCAATATCTGTGAGTGAATGCAATACACCCACGCAGGTATCTGCACAGTGCTGGGGAAATCTGGGTGGAAATTCTGGGCGAAGGTGAAGGGCAAAATGTGCTTCACTGGGAAGAGATCTGGCAACGAATTGCTGGCAGAATTTGGTGGATTTAAGAACAGACCCAAGAGCACAGCTCCTTTCCACGAAGAAGGAAATGTCTGTGAACGAGGCACAGGTTTCTCAGCCCAGCTGTCCCTGGGAGCGCTGGGGGAGCAGATGTGGGTCTGACAGGACAGTGAGGTTTGCCCCACATCCTCCCCACAGCCCAGCAGAGCAGTTTCTGAGTGAGTGGAGCACTAACCACACCCAGGAAAGCTCCTGCCGGGAATACTGATGAGGTCGAACTGACAGGAGAGGAGAAGAGAGGAGGGCAGCAGGGAAGGAAGAAAGCGGGCGGGGAGGGTGTGACAGGGTGTGACAGGGCTCGTTAAAGCAAGAAGCGTAATTGGGCTCCTTGCAGACTGAGTGGGCTGAGCCCTGAGGGACAGATTGTATCTCACACACAATTCCCATACCTTGCTCAAACCTGCACGATGGAAAGGGATTTCTGTCCCTGCTCTAGAAAAAGGTGACACAGGCACAAAAGTCTGGGTGATACCATCAAACCCGGTTCACCGGCTTTCACCTGCAGGCTTCCAATCCAGAGTTTCCTATGCCATACATAAACCACAAAACACATGCCAGTGCCTCCTAGCAAAGACAAAGGCTGAAATAAAAAGGCCAAAAGTCACAGCTGCGCTGCGAGTAGTAAGTTGGATGGGGATTTTGTTTGTAAGACTCTGGGATCATCACAGAAACTGGGTATGCAGACAGTGAAATCTCTTTTTCATTTCTCCTGACAACAATCTCTGCTGACCTGGAAACACATCATCAAACAGAATCCCTGAATAAAGCAGAGAGATGGGATTTTTTACCTCTTAGATACAAGATGCCTTAGTTGTGGAGAAAATTATTTATCAGAATTCAGCTCCTTGTTTTCCTCAGTTCTGAGCTCTCCTATGAGCATCCCCTGACTGGTGACATTTATTTGGCATGTCATTTCCCTCTGAAGCTCAGCCTGGCACAAGCTCCCTTTGCATTAAGTGCTACACAATATAATTCAGCACAAGCAACTTGCTCCTGCAGGAAACCCTTGCCACTTGCTCACTGCTGAGTGATATTTGCCAGGTAATTTCTCTACATAATCCTTCATCTATTGAACGTGTATTAGCTGTCCTTCAGAAGAAATTACTGTCTCGAATTGGAGCTGTTTTAATTGAAAAAAAAATAATAGATTTCATGATATTTCTATGGCCCTGAATACATGAGATAAGCTTACAGACTGAGATTTTTCTGTGGGGTTATCTCCAGGGCTCCACACCTCAGCATGTGAGTAGCTTATTACCCTGTGCCATTGATTCTGTGCTTCCTGACTTTTGTCTACCTGCAATAATCTCCTGACAGCAGAACTGGGAACAGCTTCTTGTCACTACTTAATGATTCTGTCTCAAGGCAGGCACTGGAACTCAGCATTAGGTGAATTTTATGAATAAAATGAATAAAATCCCCTCCTGTAATAGTTTTTCTAGATGTGTCCACCCCCGCCTGCTTTTCTATCAAAAAGGAAAGTTCCCAAGTGATTTATCTTTTGCTTTTCAAGCAAGAAGTTGATACATTTTTTCCAGTAGTCAAAAAAAAAAAAAAAAAAAAAAAAAAAAAGTAATTGTCAAGCAACTGTTCTTATTTAACGAGAACAGCAGCAGAAACTGGCTGTTTGATGCTCTGGTTAACATCCTTCTCTGTCCCCTCGGGATTCTTAGATGGTCTCTGAACATCTGGATCACAAGAATACACCAAAACCATTATTTTCCAGCAAAATACTTCTCTTGCATTAGAGAAGTATTTCTTCTCCTATCATCCTATCATCCACTTCTGAGAGAGGCAGACGCCTACTCATACACTTACTGAGACTTGTAGTAAAATAAAATTAATCTACAGAAGGAAAGGGAACTCATCCAGAGATACTGCCCAATCTTCCTGCAAAGCACAACTGATGGAGCTCCTTGCAGTTCCTAAGATTATTCCTGCTAATCCATTAAGGCAGAGAGGTGATCATCCACAGCAAAAATGCTCCAAATAAATATAGATTCAAACTAATAACTGTGTCAAATAAAAGAATAAATATTTTCCCCATTCAAATGGCCCTCTTGACATCCAAGAGATGATTGGATTGATTTATCTGATTTATTGGGGACAGGAAGTACAGTTGATGGGGCGGCGTGGGAGGTCTGCCATTTCCACACTTGGCAGAATCTGGGATTTTCACAAAGTACAACGTGCCCTGTCTTGTCTGCTCCAACTGGTTCAAGGGAATTTGGGAGAACTTGGAATATATAACATGCCTAAGAGGTCTTTTGCTGACAGCAGGTGGATGTGAGGTTAACAAATGATCCTAACACATCAAGAACGTCCTTTTCCATTACAGAATTCCTATGATACTTTCAGGAAGTACTTGCTCTGGCTCTCCAGCCCTGCCTACAAAAGGAAGCACACAAAGCTTCACTGGGATTAGGCTGTAAGCTCTCTGCAACGAGGGCTATCCTAATTGCATGTCTGGTATTTGTCACAGTGTGGTCCTTTCTCACACATCACAGAGGAATGAAGAGTTTCTAATCAGAAAATCACACCTGTCACTAACCAGGGCAGACTCCAAAGGCAGATCCCTCCCAACCACATCTCACCCATGGGATAGCTATAAACACTGGGAGCCAACTGCTTGTCTCCTCTGCTGCCAGACACTGTCTCCTCTCCTGCTGCCTCAGTCTCCATGCCCCAAATACAAAACCCCAACACTGCCCATGCCAGGGCTTTGCTCCTGCCAGGTCCAGGACAGCCCAGGGTGGCTCATCCATGGTGGTGTCCCTGCTGTCAAAGGGTGGTGCAAATCTTTAAGGTCCCTTCCAAGCCAAACCATTCTATGACTCTATGATTTGATCCAACTCAAAACTAACACTGTGAAAGGGAAAAAGGATTCCAGCTGGATAAACTCCTTGCCTGCTTTACTCTATAACTTGAACAAATGTGCCCACAGCTGGGTCATGCTTCTGATGGTGGTAAGGCCTCACTAACCAGCAGAAGTGCTTTAGAGCAGATCCAAGTGCATCCCTGCTCTGAGATGGACACCTTCTCCTGACCCAAGGAGAATCAGCTTGTGCAAACTCTTCACCCATTTGACCCCCAACAACTCCAAAGAGCTGTTTTTATTAGAAGAGGCTCACATGCACCATCAGGTCACAGGAGCCAAGCAAGTTACCACTCCTCAACTGAGCCTTAGCAGCAAGATACTTTAATGTGCACATTTTGCCTGTGGCACACTCAAGGTAAAACCTTTCACGTTGACCAATCTCCTGTTTGTTACCTCACCTCCACAATCACACTTGCAGCCTTTGCCCTCACTCATTTCACTGCGTAAGCTCTCCCCCAGCTTCCCTCCTCTCCCTCAATTTGTCCTGGAAATCTGTATTGTTGTCTACACAGCAGTATCAGAATAAATCTCGACGAGACAGTTCTTTAAAGTTGTTTTCTAATTATAAAGCTAATTTGGGAAAAAAAAAAAAAAACATAAGCAGAAACAACCTCAGAGGAAGACACACATTTTATTTACAGCTTGATGCATCCCAGGAAATCTCCACTGGAAACTACATGGAGCCAAATTTGTAAAAGTAACAAAACACATCAAATGAACACATCAGTCACTGAAATGAGAACTAAACCCCACAGACATAAAAACAAACCAGTTACTTACAGTTTTGCTGTGGTTCTGGAGGGAATTTGAGACGGATAATGGCCAAGATTATGAAAACAACCACGGGCCAGGAAATTAAAACAAACGACCATACCTATAAAAGAGCAATGAAAATATATCGGTTATGTTTGTCGCATTGATGTGTCCCAGAGCCTGTCTGGAATGTACAAGCACTGCCCTAAATGAGTTATAAGGTGCATTGTAAATCACACCTGTCTTGGTATGCATACAATTAAAATCCAAGCATTATCTATTCAGAAAGAAAAACTACTGAAGATTTGAAGAGTAAATAACAAGGCTGGAAGCAGCACAAGGTTTCAGTTTGGCTGCTAATTATGGGGGACAGTGTTTACCCAGCTTTGGGACACTACTATGTCACAGTAAAGGCATGCTGAGAAGCACCAACCAAAAGATAAAACAGCTGCAGTGTGAAAGGTTGGTTTCACTTTCAGTGAAGTTATGGGCAAGCAGAACTTCAATTGAATAATACTCCAAAATAAGTGTTTGACAAGCCTACAGCACTTTTCACCCAAAAGTTCAGCTGTTCTTCACAGCCTCCTGGTAGCGTGATCCTCATGGTAGAGTTGGAAGGAAGGATTTCCACAGTGGTCATTTACAAATTGTGGGGCTCAAGCATGGTGAAAGAAGGGGTTTATGGAGTTGTGCAACCAGCCTACAGAAGGCACACATTAACACTCATCATCAAGATAAGATCCTTTTTAAGAGCTTCTGACCCCAGCAGCCCAAATCCCTGGCACCTTTCCATCTCCAGACTGTAGCAGTCCCTACAGATGAACTGAGATGAATCACAGAATGGTTTTGGTTGGAAGGCACCTTAAAGCTGATCCAGTGCCACCCCCTGCCATGGGCAGGGACACCTTCCACTATCCCAGGTTGCTCCAAACCCTGTCCAACCTGGCCTTGGACACTGCCAGGGATCCAGGGGCAGCCACAGCTTCTCTGGGCACCCTGTGCCAGGGCCTCCCCACCCTCACAGGGACATATTTTTCCCTAAATCTAATCTAAGATGAAAAAGAAATTATGTAGAATTGGCCTAGTGTGTTGAAAAACACATGGACATTTGTAGAACTCTTGTCTCTGACATGAGGGTTGCCCCTTTCAAGGGACAAGAATTAGGAAAATACAGCCTGCTAATTATTTAGTATAGTAAACCAACCTAGGTAGGATGCCCAAATTCTGAAAACACAAGCCTTGGAGTTTTGTGAGCTAGGAAATTGCAATTATTCAAATAATCTCCTGCTTTTGCACTAGCTGGCTAGCTGGCTCCCATGCTTACTAGATTAAGAGTTTTCCATCCATCAGTAGTTAAGCTCAAACTACTCTGTGCTACAAAATTGCTGTTCTATCTTCATGCCAATTTTTCTAAATGCAAAGATGTCTTTCTTCAAAATAATCCCGTTTTTCATCGTTGTGTTGCTGTTTTTTTCAGATCAGCACATATTACCCAAATCTGTTTTTCCAAAGTAATTCCAAGCCCATAACTGTGTTTTCATTTCCTGTAACACTTAGTGGAACGTAAAGCCAAACAGACAGACAAACTAATCCTGGAGAGCAATTCAGCTTAAAGATGGTTGTTCCACAGCAGCTCCATCCCTACCATCCCCGATGAGGTGACACAGGCTTGAAAGTAGGAGCAAATTCACGGCCCAAAATAGGCAAGTGACAGACATCAAACCACAAGGCACCTCCCCACACACCCCTTCAGAGGGTGCTCCTGTAAGTTCAGCATTCAGCACCATTTCAGCTTTGACAGACTGTACCCTTCCTGCTTTTTATGTATACACTGCCAACTTGTAACAAGATCCATCACCGACATTGACATATTTTAGTAATTTTTTATATCAGATGCTTTCCCTGTAATCAGTCCCCAAACACGCAGTTTAACTGTGATTAATTCTCATGCAAACTATGTTATTAATGTGTCCTCCTTGTTTAGCACCACACAGGCTAAAGCAAAATTATGGGGTAACAGCACAGAAACTGATATTAGTCAGAAGCTGCCTAAAGGAAGGGCCAGACATCTGTCACATTCCTGGGACAATAAATGAATACTGATGGTTTCTACTCAGGAAAATCATTGTCCCTCCCCATTTTGAACTACAATGGTGCTAATAATCCCCACTTTCCAAACATCTCTTCCCTCACTATCTCTGTCCTTTGACTTGATTTGATTTAATAGTAGCTGGGCACATCAGTTGCAACATCACAGCATTCCCACTGTCCCAGGCATTTCTAGAGAACAAAAACAAGACAACCACCCTGCCCAAACTGCTTGCAGGTGGAACGTGTTGACTTGAATGGAACCACAACCAACCTCAATCGGCTCTTGGGACATTAGGAACTGGGATGTAGGTTGCATAATCCCTTAGTTGCTGGATTATTTCACTGCTAAAACTTGATTTAATCTCTCAGAGCTTACTTAGGATCTCTGGGTGAGCTCACGTTTTCTCTCCCTCTCCTGCCTCTGTTTCAATAATGAAGTGCAACATGCACGAGGCACCAACATCTCCAGTTCCCTTTGGCACTCAGGTCAAAATTTGCTCCCAAAAAGATCTGAGTTTACCTCCTCACACCCTCTCCAGTCTGAGCAAGCTCCCTAATTTGGAGCAAGAGAGGGAAATTAAGGAGGGTTGCAAGGCATGCCTGCCATAAAATAGTCAGGAGTGGCCAGATTTTTATTTTAATTGACATTTCAGTTCTACAGAGTTGATATTTCAACTCCACAGGAAACCAGCATTACAGCAAGTCAGACTGTGGTCAGAAGCACAGGCAGGGCTCAGTTGGTATTTACTCTGGGTGCACAAGAGCTAAAAGAGACACAAGCCTTCTGCTTTTAACGAGGCTGTCACAACCTCTCTTGAGAAATTAGAGATAATTTATTGGCATTCTTCTGCATCTCAGGAAAAGGGTATTTTGCAGCAGTGAGGAACACTCTGAGGTGCACAGCATATCCACAGGAGTCAGAGGAACTCAGCACTTCTCTGAATCAGGCTCTAAAATCAACAGGTAGGGCATGGTAAGCTGGAACGGCATGGTAAGCTGGAACAGCATGGTAAGCTGGAACAGACCTCACAGAACCATACAAGGCCTTTCACTTCACCCTCCCATCACACTCTCCATGCACATTTCTCTTTGGTCAGCGTTTCCTGTGCCTGCCAAGGCTTCCATTCCATCCACCAAGGTAAGTTTAAACCCCACCACGTTTGGGTTACTGGAGCACAGGTTATGCTACAGGTCCCTGAACTGCCCATGCTTCTGCTGAAAACACCACACAGAGCTGCACCAAAACTGCACTGGGACAAAACTACTCTGCCTGGCCATGCAATGCCTCCCAAATTAATATTTGCCTCCCTGATGCTGCTGCAGCTCTGATCACTCTCTGGACATTGCTGGCAATGGTTTATCTTTTGGACAGGAAGACCACTGGGGTGTTTGATTTGCAGCACGCTGGACTGCACTGGAAATCTGTCCTACCTGCATCTCTCAGAGCTACTTTTTTCTTTTCTCTGTGTAAGGGCAGCAGAGAAAAGAAAATCACCCATCACCCCCAAATCCCAGAGGCTCCTCAGAGGCTGTACACCAACCACAGGGTCTGCTCAGACAGGAGCAGGTACAGAGCTGCAGCCCTAACTCAGGTGTGCCCACGAGTCTGTGCATGGTTTTGTTTGCACAGACACTGTCCTGAGGGAACAGGAGTGGCATCCATGGTGCTCAGTCTGGGCTCCTGAGCCCTCATGCATGAGCTCCAGCACAAGACCCACCTCCACTTCCATGCTATTCCCTTTCTTCCTTCTGCCTCTAGCACCACCCTGCCATTCCAACAGCGTGACCTCCCTCTCTGCAGTGGCCCCATTGCTCCTCAGCTCCCAGCTTTTCCAGGCTCCCCCTCCTGCACTCCTCTGTTCCCAACTCACCGGCTGCCTCTTGACACTCAGCCAGTTCTTCCAGAGCAGGATCCTGAGGTGCTGAGAGAGTGCAGCCATCCTTGGCTCACCCAGCAGAAAGTGGGGGCTGCGTGTTCCTCCTCCCCGTGCTTAGGAGGCAAAAGTGGAGGCTCTAACCCAAAAGGGCATCCAGTGTCTGATATCCAGGCCTCTGCTTCTTCCCCACAGCATAGCTCTGAAGCAGCTACTCCATCCACTTGTGGCTGCTGTACTCCCAGGAACTGTGGCTCTTGTCCTCACAGCAATAGCTCCTAGCAAATTCAACAGGTTCTTCCTCTCTGGGCGGGCGGGCAGAGGCAGCAGCCTGCCTCCACTTGTGCTAATTACAATATCCAGCCTCTGCTGGATGCTCCCTGTCCAAGCCCTAACCGATAAAATGGATAGCATTCCAAAAAGATGCTTCTGCTTAAACAAAAGGTGATGCATGCCTCCTCCTCCCCATGATGAAACTCCCTGTCTGCCCACACACTGCTTCTGCTGGAGAGGTGTCATCAGCAGCAGAGTTAGGCCACTTGCCAGGCCAGTCTGACTTCCCCAAGTTCACAGGGAATGGCTGGGAAGAAAGCATCCACAGCCACAGCATGCATCTTCCTGCCATTGCTGATTTTGTATTAGGGTGGTTTTTAAAAAATATTTCTGAATGTCTCAATTAGACCTATCCATTCAAGTAAATAAAATGAAGTGAAAAATATATATTAATCAAAATTGCAGGGACTGATCTAATTGCTCAGCTTTCTGCATCTCCCCTTTCCTCCAGAAAATCAGTCCTGGGGTTCTCACTGACTGATTTCCACATAACACACCAAATCCCCTGGGAATAGATCAGATTTCACAATATTTCAGAGCACTAGGGTGGCTTGAACAATTATTATTCAGCTAATCATTGAATTTTCCACGCTACTGATAAGATATCAAAAAAGAACAGCCAGAGATGAGAAGAAAGAGAAAAGGCAGGTACAGAGGAAAGCAATGACAGCACAGGGAACTGCTTGTTGCACAAAAGGACCAGCACAAATCTGAAATGTGGGCTTGTCTGATGGGCTCTGGGCAGCTGGAAGAGCTCTGGTCCCCGTTGGGTGTCTGGTAACACCGAGATCATCCTTGAAGCACTTGGCAAGCCATGGAAGACATCACTGCTCAGCATATCCCACAAAAGAGATTCAAAAATATTCCTGTACATGGCATTTCCTTCAGCCACAAACTAACTTCATACCTTAAAAATGAAAACCATCTTGAAGGAGTCCTTGCCAAGCTCCACCCAGGGACACAAGTGGAGGAGGCAGCACAGGAGTTTTGATCCAAGGGTTGCTGAAAGCACCAAGAGGAAAAGAGAGAAAGGAAGAGAGAGATGTGGTACTTGATGAAGAGAAACAGCTTCTCTGGATTGGTGAGGAAAGGTGGGATTGCAAAGGTGGGAATGGCAACAGATCCAGAGCAGTCCCTGCCCCACATACCTTCAGTCTAAATAGACTGGACATTCCAACAGTGGGAGTGAAGTTGGAGCTAAAATTAACCTAAAAGGCTTCCCTGGTATAGTTTTGATAGCAATGGGAAAAAACCTAAATGTCTTACATCCTAGCTCTATATTCCCTTTTTTTCTTCTCTAACAAATATCCTTAGGAGGGAGAGGGATCTCCTTTGGGTCTGTGAGCTGAGAACAAGCACTGCTCCTCAGGACACTGTTCTAGCTCAGCTCCACATGAGAGGCGCAGCCAGATTCACTGCATTTGGTCCAAATACAATTTGCAAACTTCATTCACTTCCTCTCTGGGGCTGAAAAAAGAAATCCAAATATAGATAATTCTGCTCTGAGAGGGTAAGAGAGAAGAAACTTATAATTTCTCCATTCACTGTCTTGCCAAGGTCTTCTAAGGCAAGTGTCTGATTGCTTCTTTTTGGTATTCAGTCAAACAACAGTTTCAAAAGAGCACTATGATTTGGGTAATAGTTTTCCCAAGCAAATGCACATCCTTACTTCCTTTGTGAATTGAATCAACAAACATTCCCCTTGGGAAGTACCCAAAGGATAATTTGTTCGAGATCACCACTGTAAAATCAGAATAACTCAACATCAGTTGGCTCTCAGAGCACCTGAATTCAAGTCCCCAAACACTGCAGCATGCCTGTTCCAGAACACAAAATGAGGACTTTATTAAACCATTATACTCTTCTCCTTTTTAATTCCTTTACTTAATAACTCCTGCAGATAGCACAGGAGGCTATGGACAAAGTGACCAGAGCAGGAACATGTCTCACTGTGCAAAGAGCCAGAGGGGGAAAGGAGGGAAAGGCCAAATTCTTCCCTTTCCTAATCCATCCTCAGCTGGTTTATTCCTCTGGTTGAAGAACTAGGGCTCTTCCGGGCTGAAGGGCAAACCCACCGAGGGCTGCTTCAGATCACTGAGAAGAAAAGCAGCATCTGTTTCTGTGGCCATGAAGTGAGCAAACTCTCAGGGGAGCTCTGAACTGTGATTTTATCCAATGCAAATGATTAGAGCTGTGATTCACCACCTGCAGCAGTGGTTATGGCTCACATCACCCTGCTGGGGCAGGAAGACTCTCCCCACACAGCCAGAACTCACAAAAAGACCTCTCCTTGGGATGCTCCTTCAAGCAGAGGAGTTCTTACTTCAGTAGCAATGAATGCACTTGCACTTCCCAATTGTGTCCAGTTATACCTCCATGAGAAATGAAAACTGAGAGAAGTGATGCAAGACAGAATAAAGTCCATGAGTGAAGGATCTGCAAGAGTGCTGGGAACATTCTTGCAGGAGGACATGTCCTTACTGGTCTTGACGTGTCAGGGCTGGCAGCTGTGAGTGCCACAGGCAGCAGCAAGGCAGGCATCCACCAACAGAGAAAACTGCTGTGGAGGAGCTGCTGCACAGTCAGCCCAGGGGGTGCTGGGGGCTCTCTCCAGCCCTGACACACTGAGGGGATGAGAAGACATGGCCACACTTATTGTTCATGCTTCAAAAAACGTGTGGATGTGGCATTTGGGGACATGGTTCTGTGGCAAATGTGGCAGTGCTGGGTAGATGGTTGGACTCGATCATCTTTGAGGTCTTTTGCAACTTTACCAATTCCAGGATTTTAACATCCCATGCCCTTGCAGCAGCAAGGAAAGTAAAAGTTAAAAGTCTACAGCCAACTTAAAGCCCTGCCTCCCTCACAGGTAGAGCAGCAGTTGCCCGAGGACTTGACAGCTTTAGGTAACACAGTGCACAGTGCTAGATGATGCTGCAATGGTGTAAGACAAACTCAAACATGACTTGAGAAATGGTGAAAAAAGGCTTTTGTTAAGCAGCCCATTGCATTCCCTGGGAGAGGCTGTGAGCATTGTCTGGGAATTGCTCCTAATTCCTTCCAAGGACATGGCAGGAGCCTGGAAATGCAAATTCCTACACATTTCCTGGGTGCCTAATTTCAGACACCTGAACAAGGCATGATTTTTAAAGAGATGCTCACTCAGTTTTTTGGTTTTTTTGGTTTTTTTTTTAATCAGAGCACTCAGAAAAACTAAAATGGGCAGCACTATTTTTAGTCACTATGAAACTGTAGGTGATACAGCATCACCACAGTACCACTTTGCCACCAAACACATTTCCATTATTTATTGGTGATTTTTTTCTGTCTATTAAAATGCATTTGCAAAGCAGCCCCTTCTGGAAGCGGTTTTCCCTCAAGTGGTCTGTCACTGTCATCAATACAAGCATTACATCACACAGGGCCTACCCCAAAGAGTTCAAGGAGAGCTGTGCTACAGATTTTTGGCTCAAAGTTCTTGGATATTAGCTTCTTATTCCTGCAAAGCAGCCTTATTTCCAGGAACAAGCCCCCAATCCAAGTAGAGTTTTGGGGTACTCTGACATCAGAGCAGTTAAGCACAAAAATGAATTTAATTTTAGTGCAAGTCTCATCTTCCTGCAAATGAATTAGAGGCATGACAAGCTGAAACATTTGGCACAGGATTTGCAGAAAAGCTCATCACTGGGGTTTTTCCTCTTCTGTCAACAATGCTCTGCTGGAGCAGATTTAGGGAAGGGCAGGGAAATGCAACTTTTGGGTTTAAAGCCATGGTGCCTCTGTTCAGAAGTGCCCTGTTCCCAGCCAGTCCTTCTCCCTACTCCTTTGCTCCCAAGGTCACCTTCAGCCACATCTGGTCCTAGCAAACCTACAGGTGTGTGAATCATTTCCCACCACGCCCAGCACGGAGGGCTGCATTTGTGAGGCTCCCACTCACACAGCTACCTTGCCACAGCACTGCTTGCAGGCTTCACACTGCCCTTTTCCAGTGGTTACAAACCCCTGTGATCCCATCAACATGCAGCACTGGATCAAGAGTAAAAGTTAGTCAGAGAAGACTTGTGTGCACAAAAATGGGCAGAGAAAGGCAGCTGCTGCTGATAGATCCTGGCAGGCACCAATAACCCCAGCTTAGTCTCTCCCTGGTGCAGCAGGTCACCAGTAGAGCCAGGCCCCACTCTATTCCACCTTCCTGCTCACCAAATGAGCCCAGCAATGTACAGCTCTTCAGAGTCTGCACTGAAGCCACTGCCTCGGGGTCCCTTGTGCTCACACAGCTATGGGTGCTGCCTGCTCCATTAAAACCCTTTCTCAGAAGCCTTATTCTTGGGGCCAGGGCCCAACTCCCAGTCCACACAAACCCACTGAATCCCAAGGCTGGAGCAGGTGGGTGATGGTATGGGAATTTCATTAGGATGTCCTTTAACCCTTCCTTCAGATCATTAACAATGTTAAACCCAGATCTGATGCCAACAAGAGATGGCTACCAGCATCCAAACCCTGACATTTCTCATTTATCATTCTTTGTGCATTCAGCTGGTTTGCAATCTGCCAGCAATGCTCCTGTCCCATCCATGTGAGCCTGGACAGCTGACAGATGGACTAATTAGGGATCACACTATTCATGGCAAGACTGATAACAAGGTCAAAGCAAGGTCACTGTGAAAAATGGATTTGACTTTGTGAAGAACAATTGGTATTTCCAAGGCTGGGCAGAACTTGTGCTTTCCAAACCAAAGTGTCAGCAAAGCTGCCCAAAAAAACTCCAACAAAACAGCTTCCAAATTAAGAGGCCTAAGAACAGACTGCAAGGATAAGGAGACAGCAGAGGCAGGATGTGCTTGGGACAACAGCTGTATCATGGGTGGGCTGCTCTGTATGCAATGGAAACATATTTCCTGAAAGATTAAAATTGTATCAAAGTTAAAATTAACTGTATTTGCACATCAAAGGAAGTTGAATCCTCAGTCATGTGGGTTTAGTAAAGGGGTTTTTCTATGTTCCATAATGTAGTGGTTTGACTCAATGCACCTAATCATGCAGAAAACCAGGAAAAAATACAACTCTGTATTATCTTATGGGATCATAAAACACCTACTTATAGGTTTGGTCAGATTTAGTAACTGAGTTGTGAGCAATGTTTGTTCCCCCCACAGCTGGGGTCCATTCACACATGATTCTTCCCACATGGACTTTCTAAAACAAGCACAGGACTCCCAGTCCAGGCACTTACATTCTTTCTCTTCTACCTGGTTGCACATGTCAGTGGAGTATCCACAGGGCTGATCGTTTCTGTGGGATTTACCCCCCAACAGGTTTGGAAGCTTTGGGGAGAAGACAAGCAACCCCACAAGCTCAATTTCTAGAAACAAACAGCAATCTGACAGCGTAGTCTAAGGACATGGAGCCACTACACTCCTGCTTAATAGGTTTCTAGAGTGACTATCCATCACCAAGTCACCTGGGTGTTATTACAAAATCAGCTAATTAAAACCACACCCTGAGATCTAAACGAGCATAGGGAGTGCTGATGAGTAATGACAAGTTACACAAGGCCTGTCAGCCTCCTGGAGCTGGGAACTTGCTTGCTGTAGAGAAAAATATGTGTTGTAATAATCCCTCATGAGCACCACAGTGATGGAGGAGCACAGACAGGAGCAGAGGAGGGCTTGCTTACCTAGAGAATATTTCTGAAAGCTCCTTCATTCATAGCAAAGGAAAGGCTAAAGGTCTCTTTTCCCTCTTCAGGTCATTGATAAAAGGCTGCTGTCCCAAAAGAGGGTTTGATTCTCTGACTCACAGTGGAGATTGGCAATCTTCACTGGATGGGCAAGGGAGGATGGCTCTGCAATCAGCTTGGGAGAGAGTGCTCACCCCTCCTTTCCCTAATGACTGTAGCACCAGGCACCCTTCCCGGGAGGAATCAGCCTGGTCCTTCAGGAAGTGCAGTGCACAGGAGAAGGGCTTATTATGTGGCATGCCCTGAGTTGATGGCCTGCATTTCCAACCCCATGTGTGCCTGAGCACGAGGCACAGGGGCTGATCCTTGGAGAACCAGGGGGCAGGTGTGGGACACGTGCTGGGAGATGCAGCTCCTTGGGAGGTGCTGGAGGATGTGCTGCCACCCACCTGGGCCTCACCTGCAGACCTGAGTTTGCAGCTCCCCTCTCCCTGCCACCTGCACACCCTCACTGGTGCTTCCAGGATGTGCCCTCACCTTGGGAAGCATCCTGTGAGATGCACAGCCCTGGATCACCAAACAGACAGACCACACTGCAGATTTACACCTCAGAGCACTGACTTATCCATCAGCCTGCTGCAGTTTCATTTTTTCAAACAGAAATGATGGCAGGATGAAGTCTAGAGTTGATACTGGGACTTTGCTATCACATGGAAATTATCTTGAGCATGGAACAGAGAAAGAGGAGAAATTAAACTCCAGTCCTGCTGGATGGATTTGCACAGCAAGTCCAGCAGCTTCTGGATAGCCACAGATGGTCAATCACACCCAAACCAAGCTATACTTGGTGGGCATAGAGTGATGCACCATGCAGGACCTCCTCAGCAGGTCAGACAGGTCCTGTTTGTGCTGGTCCCACTGCATGTGCACTGTAAAGCTGAAAGACAAGCTGTCTACAGCCATAAATCCAGGACCTCTGGGTGTCTGGCAGGCCTGGCAGACCTCCCTGACTATTAGCAAGGTTGTTTGGTGGCTGTATTCTGGACTCTTTGGTCTGAAGTCCAAGACATCCCAAATATCTTGCTGGGTTTTGCAGCTTCCGGCCAGAATTCTCCTCACTGCCAGTCTGGATGTCTGAAAATCTCCAACAAGTGACCTTGTTTGTTATGTGTTGGTTTCTTTTCCTTTCCCCCCAAAAAAATTCTGACTGGAAAAGCTTTACATTATAAAATAGCCCCCAAAACCCTGGGTGAGTGTCCTTTTGGATGCCCTTACTACCACAATCAGAAATGTAAGCAGCAGGACCAGCGATAAGAGAGGAGCACAGGACAGACACTGTGGCTGTCTGTGAAGATTAACACCTTTGGGCAGGAAGTTAGAGTCTGTCTACAAAGGGCCCTGAAGAGATTTATTATTTATGGATAGTATCATTATTTAGAATCCAAAGGCCTGTCCATTTTTCTCCAGCTTGTTTCAACAAAGATCAAAGGAGAATTCACCAGTGTCTTCCTCTGCATTGCCAGAAGGTACTAGTAACAACAGTAATTGGGGCTCTTTACAGTCAAAATGCTTATAAAAAACCTTTTCTAATTATTTAATAATGAGACATTTGATGATGGAAGCCACACTCATTGCCTCCAAGAAAGCAGAAGTAGCATCAGATGTCTGCTTGAGGAAAAGATGCCATGGAAGAGGGTGCCCTCTGTAGACACTAATCCATCCTGGGAAGGAGCTAACTGATGCCTGGCTTTCCAAAACTTATTCCAAGACAGACTGTGATAGATATACATGAACCTTCAGCAGTGCAGGCTGTTTGAGTTGTATGAAGAGACCTGGAGTGCACAAATAACGTAACACGTAACAGCAGAAATCAGCAAACAACAGATAATTGTCTCCCATTGGAAACATTCTTCCTCTCAACCCAAGAACAGCAAATTGGGGACTCCATGATACCTACACACAGCCTGATTTGACTACTCCAGCTATTGCAGAATCAACATTTTATCTCCTGCATTTACATGAAGCAAATTAGGCACAGATTGATTTGGAAAAAGGGTGGGCTAGCAATGGGACAAAATACTGCATGCAATTCTTTGCTGCAGGACTATTTTCAGATTGCTTTGGGCACAAAGGCTGCCTAGGAGCTCATCACTTGGAGGCAGCCAGGAGCCTTGGGGCCCCATTAATGGAAAACACTGGGTCCCTACACCACAGGTATTTATGGAATCTCCCCCAGTCCCATATGTTAATGCCATTTGGATGCAACTGGATATTTTGTGACTGTGAAGTTATCTTAAATTCTATGTGAAAGTTGATGGAAACTGTAATTTAAAATATCCTTATCAAGCATTGGTTAAACAGTGGCTTTGGGAAGGGAGAGAGATTCTGGGAAAAAAGCCTCTCATGCACATGAGAGAAGGTGGAATAACTCGCATATACACACACATGGCCACACACTGTGGTCTGTGTGAGAGCACAGGTTGTTTCAGCATCACCTTGCCTTGAATCTTGAGGAGTGCCTATATTTGTTTTAATTTTTAAAGGCCTGCAGAGCTGTGGCTGCAATGCTTGGAGTTCAATATGAGCTGGGCTGGAATAGTGTGTCATTTAACCATGGACACATTTCCACATTTCCTCAGTTTTCCTTGGAGCAGGGCAAACTCAAATCTGCCTCCAAAATCCCTGGGAGAAACCATCTTAAAATCTATAGCCCTTACATAACCCAAAGTAAATAACCCACTTCTACAATCATTTATACACATGCTTAACTCCACAGACAACTGAAAAGTGGAACAGCTCCCCACAAATGGGAAGAAAAGCCTGTGGTGATATCCCTGCAGGACAGGGGCAGCAGCCTGTGGGAGCCAGAGGCCTCTCTGGGATGGCAGGAAGGCTCTCAGCATGCTGTGGGTGCAATGCAAAGCACTGCCAAAGTCAAACCTTAATAAAAACATTGGTTAGAGCTATTTCTTTATTCACATCTCAGGAAAGCTGGGGAGTTGTGTTGGTTTTGCATGGCCTCGTTTTTGGTAGCAGTGGGGCCACAGAGGAGGCTTCTGTGAGAAGCTGCTGGAAGCTTCCACCATGTCTGGCAGAGTCAATTCCTGATGGATCTGAAGATGATGGACATGCTGCTGGCCAAGGCTGGGCCAATTAGAGATGTTGGTTATGCCTCTGTGATAACAGATTGAAGAAGAAAATCAAAACAAAGAGGGATATTGTTTTTTTCCTAGCCAGAGAAGAGAAGGAGGTGAGAACATGTGAGGGAAACAACATGGAGACACCAAGGTCAGTGGAGAAGCAGGGGGAGGAGGTGCTCCTGGTGCCAGAGCCAAGATTCCTCTGCAGGCTGTGGTGACACCCATGATGAAGGAGATTGTCCCCTGTAGCCCATGGGGATCCACAGGGGATGCAGAGATCCACTGGCAGCCCATGGAGAGAGGGGGCCCCAGGGAGCAGCCTGTCCTTGGAGGACTGTGCCCTGTGGAACAGTGACCCACACCACAGCAGTTTTGGGAGGACTGCTGCTGGTGAGATTGGAACCACACTGGAGAAGTTCACGGAGAACTGTCTCCTATGGGAGGGACCCCACAGCACAGCAGGTGAAGGACTTCTCTCCTTGAGCAGTGGAAGAAGATCTCAGTTATGAACTGACCAAAACCCCCATTCCCTGTCTCCCTGCGCTGTCAGTGGGAAAGAGGGGGGGTTGGGAGAAAAGATGTTTTTAAGGGTTTATTTTACTTCTCATTATCTTCCTCCGACTCTGTTAAGTAATAAATTTACTTTGAACCTCTAAGTTGAGCCTGTTTGGCCCTTGGAGTGTTATCTCCCCATCATTATCTCAACTCATGACCCCTTTGTTAATTTTTTTTCCTCTCCTCTGCCCAGCTGCGAGAGTGAGCAGCTGTCAGGAGTGCCTGGTGTTTGGCCAGTGTCAAGCCACGACAGGAGTCAAACATCTTTTTTTACAGGAGGAAATGTGAAAACCCCACATTGCCTTTTACTGGACTGGATGCAGGGAACTTCCAGACAGGACTCTGTATTATGTATTGGATCTGAGCCCTTTTTTTCTCATTTTCTGGACTCACAGAATCATAGAATGGCCTGGGTTGGAAGGGATCTTACAGATCATCTCATTCTAAGCCCCTGCGGAGGGCAGGGACCCCTTCCCCTAGACCAGGTTGCTCAGAGGATGCACAATAAGCTTCTCTTGCAGTTATTTTTTTCCACAGGCAAAAATCAACAGCTCTAAACCCAGTTCCAAATGCAGCTTGGTTCAAGTTTCAAAAAGCCCTCATGTTCTCTGTGTGTGTGTACATTTTAATTTACTGTGGCTGCAGCACTGCATTTGTAGGACTACATTTAATTTTTTCTTTTTTAATCTCCAAGGGAGTTACCTCTGACAGTGAGTGTGTCACAAGACATCACTTGCAGGGATTGCACAAATAAGCCTCCAGCCTCTTGCCTTAACAAGCTACGCGACCCAGTGATGTTCAGCATGACATTCCTTGTGTTTTATTGCTGGCTGCAAAGATTTGTTTTGAGTCTCTTTCAGTGCCAAAGGTCTTTATTGCTAAACAGCTCTGGCTGTTGAGAAATACATGAATTTAATGTACTCATACTGGAATGCCTGCTTCGAAGGTCGTGGAAATTCAACTTAAAATTGCAATCAGCTGTTTTTCCCCCTCTTTTTCATTCTGTGTCTGAGTTGTCTCTCTGCTTTTTGTAAACCACTTCCTGAGCTGTTTCCCATGCTGTAGCAGCTCTTAATGAAGCAGGCTGTCACCTCAGTGCTGCTCAGGCACATGAAAGGGATGATCTGCAGGAGGAAGGGGCAGTGGCAAGTCTCATAAAAGCAGCATCCTGCCTGTGCTGCTTTGACAAGATGTGAAATAGTTCCATTCATCCTGACCATTTTATTAATAATCAAAATCCAACCACAGAAGAAAGCAGTGCTGGTAACACTTCCCTTGGCTGTTTGGCAAGATGCATGTGGGGAGGACATGGAAGAATCTTACGAGGAAGAGCACCAAAGCCCATCCTGGACTATTTAATATCTGGAAGAGGTCAAGGAAGGTTTCTGGAGGCTGGGATTCAGAGAGAAAATAGAAATCAGGCTTTTGAACATTCTGCATCAAAGCTCTCTTGGATGTGCCACTGTTGCCTCTGAACCTTTTGCAAGGAAACAAAAAGCTTCCATGCCAGCTACCAGCAGTTACACGAGTGGAGCTCTCTTATTATACTGGGAGAAAAGTTCTAAGTATGTAAACGTGTCTGTGAATTTTTAAACAAGTCTGGCACCTTTCACGTTGTTTTTCAGCAAGCACTCTCCACTTCCAGCAGGAGCACTGACAGTTTACTGGGAGCAAATTCTGCGGTGTATTCTGAAAATGCATTTGCAGTTTTATGCTATCAGGTGTTTAATTTTTCTCCCTGATGTTCCTGGTGCTGGGATCTGGGATATAAGTGAGAGTACTTCTTCACTTGAAGAAAAAGATTAATTTTCAGCTCTCACAACTGAAAAGAAAAGCTGAAAGCAACACACTCTAAAAAGACAGGGACATCCGGAAAGCCATCACAATTTTTGAGTGGTTTGGGGTAGTGAAACTTCAATTGTGGTTGTCCCTCTGCCTGTTGCACATGAGAAATCTGAATCTAAAAGTTATGCTCCCATGGTCAGCAAAGAGAAGCACATGAAGTAGTTAAGCTATGTAGTTAATGCTCCAAATTTGATCACCAAATATTGCATAAGCTGCTCTCAAACAAGTTACAGATTCAGTATTATCTGAAGAAATAATAACAACCAGCATTTTGCAGCCTCTGAGAAACCTGCTATTTTCTGATGGGCTGCTCATGGTGACCCCAAATAGACAAAATTAACCTAATAAGGTGTTCATTATGTATCATTTACCAGCTTGTGCAAGTGTCAGCCCAGAACACAGGACCACACCTGACCTTTTAATAGACACGTTTTTCTAACCACCACTTTCTAGCAGGTTGTGCTGCAAAGCAGCTTAGCTTTTATCCTGCTGACTGATAGAAATATCCCTCCTCCCCTCCAGCGCTGAGCATCCCACTCCATTAATGCTCCACAACTCTTATCACACCTCTTCACTCCTGCTTCTGTGATGAAGGGCAGGAGGTGCGTCGTGTCTTCTGGGCCCTCTCAGAACATCTCTATTGCAGGCACAGCCCATTAGAAAAGGCAAAGAAAAAGGCACCAAGCACAGAAGCAGCGGGGTGATGAAAGGAGGTGGTGTCTCTGGCAGGCCAGGGGTGTTGGGATGGCCCATCCACGTCAAAGCCCTGGGATCACCGTGAAACACTGCCCAGGTCAGGGCCCTGACTCACACACTGACGCAAACAGCCGCAGCTGTTAAAATGTCACTGCCTGTCCTGCCCCTGCAGCCAGGTGACTGCCCCAGCAGGGGACAGCAGCAGCCTCTGTGCCAGCACTGCAGCACACCCCTGGCATCCACCACACATACAGCAGCCAGCCTGCAAATCAGGAGCTGGGAACACCAGGATGTGCTCCCTGCTGCCAGGAGAGTCACCCTGGCTGGATGCTTTGTCGGCAGCTGGGACTCCTCAGTCCAGTCTGGAGCAGTGAGCTCAAGATGCCTCAACACCATTAAAGCTGGTATCAACCAGCACCAAGATGATCAGAAGGATGGAGCATTTCTGCTGTGGGGAAAGGCTGGCAGAATTGGGATTGCTCAGCCTGGAGAAGAGAAGGCTTTGGGGTAACCTAATTGCAGCCTTCCAGTACCTGAAGGAGCTGACAAGGAAGATGGAAAGAGACTATTTAAAAGGGCCTGAAGTGACAGGACAAGAAGGAATGGCTTCCCACTGACAGAGAGTAGGGTTAGATCAGATGTTAGCAAGAAATTCTTCCCTGTGAGGGTGGGGAGGCCCTGGCACAGGTTGCCCAGAGAAGCTGTGGCTGCCCCTGGATCCCTGGAAGTGTCCAAGGCCAGGTTGGACAGGGCTTGGAGCAACCTGGGATAATGGGAGGTGTCCCTGCCCATGGCAGGGGATGGAACTGGATGATCATTAGGGTCCTTTCCAGCTCAAACCATTCCATGATTCTGTCTCAAACCCAGGGTAAAACCACAGCCATTCATCTGAAGTGATGCTATGAGGTGTTCCCACTACCTGTTTTGAACTCCATGGTCTCCTGCATCACCTTTCCAGGGCTCTCCCTGGCCCTGTATGTCTGTCTTTACCTTGGCTGCTCTGTGAGGTGACAGCCAACCAACTCCTAAGTGTGCAAACCAACAGAGGCACAGAATCAGAACCAGCTCTATCCGTGGCACATTAAAGACCAGCCCTCATAGGCTGGGGAATTTTTAATATGGAAGGTCCTTTCCTTCAGGGTACAGTTTCCTCTCACTTGAATCAATGATCATTTGTTACATTAATTCAGAGACAGAAATCAGCTACACTGCATTCATGCTCTTTAATTGTCCAGCCGGAAAAATCAATGCTTTTATTGAATTAGCCAGTTGCCACAGCAAGTTTTCTTTGATTTCTATGGTTCCCATGAATCAATAGGAGTCTGTCATTGCCTCTAAGTGGAGCAAAGTCAGGCCCCAAGTCACGTGCTTGGATGACAACATAAATCTTCCTGCAGAATTCTGTGCATTAAGTGGATATGGGACTGCTCGGCAATTTGCCAAAAAGGTTCCTCCAATGACTTCCTCCCTTGCCTCACTGACTGCTCCCAGCTCATAACTCCACCCCTGTTTATCAGTTCTCATCTCTCACACTTCGTGTTTTGTGTTTTCCTGCTTCCTTATCAGGTTTTTCTGTGCTGTAGGCAGGGCCTCCTGCTGCTCTGTATTGTCTTAGGTGCAGGTGTCTGTGCCAAAAACATCTTTCCCTGCACCTGAAAAACCCAAATGCCTCCCCAGGACTCCCTTCCCTGTGCTGTTGACAGTAAGTCATCTTTAATCAAACTGCTGGTCCAAATATTTCATTTGGATTTTTGTTTGGGGTTTTTTTTTGGTTTGGGTTTTTTTTTCAGAAAGGTAATTTCATTGTTCTTTTCCAGCCTTCCCATAAAAATGGCCATTTTTTATCGGCACAGCTGGCTGGGAAGCGTGACTCATACATAAATTACCCTTTTACTGCCTTCCTTCCCTTTGTCAGCCCCTCTGCTGTCAGCTACATGGGACAGCACCATTATTCTTCAGAGTTTAGCAAACACTCTACACATAATGGGCGATACTGTAAATAAATGAAAATCAGACCTGAAATCAAATGCAAGCTGACTGACAGGACTTTTGTGAAGCCCTCTGAGCTTTGCAGGGGTTTAATCAGCTGTGCTGCACATTACACAGCACTCACAATGGCTCTGCCTTACTTCCACCGTGTTAGACAGGATCCCAAGGGGATGGCCATGGAAATCAGGTCTTTAGCTCCCTTACTAGTGCCACACTCGGGTTGATTAAGAAGGATCTGTGCCTTCCAGGCTGAGAAGCACCGTGGAACTTGTGACCGGCATGGAATGATGGATAGCCCAGCACTTATTGCCTAATCAGAATTTCTTCCAGGGAAATCAGGGGAAGTGATAGAAATTAATGCTAAGGAATGGCAGGCTGCAGGAGATGTCAGAACTGATGGGGGAAACTTCTTGAGATAAGTTGGCCCTTTTTTAGTGAGGGCAGAAGCTCATAAAAATCCGGTGCAAACAAATTTTGGTAGTGCTGTAGAAAAGAGAACACAGGCAAAGGCAAGGATTGTAAAGATGACTAAGTGCTAATCTGAGCATGAGTGAAAATCAGGGGGAAACAGGAAAGCAAGTTCAGAGGGCTGCAGTATTTCAGCTACCAAGTGTGAATACAGGAAATGAGTAGCAAAAAAACTGATGCATGGCATGACACAGCTCAAACTGGGGCATCAAACCAGCATGAATAGTGTTACATGGCATTATTTGCAGGAAAAACAGCAATGCCTTCACAGTACCAACAGTGAGAGCCCTGTGAATATACCTGTGCTGGAAGTGGATATTGTTTGTGTGGTATTGCCTACCCCAAGCACTCACAGCTTTCAAGTTAGGCTTAGGAAACTGTAAAAGTGGCTTGAAAATTAATAGGTTTATAAAAACACTCCATATATTCCAAAGGTTTCTCTCCTAGATTTCAACCTTCATGGTTTATTTCTGTAGCATCTACTCCAAGTGTCACACTGGAGGTCTGCAACAGAGCCAGAGGTGAGACTTCAAACGCTGGGCTTCCCACAGCCTTGTCATTTATCCCTTCTTGGGAATACAAGGAACCCCATGAAATTCAGCATTCAGAGCCTCCCAAGATGCTTAGAATAGGATCTCTTTAGCCTAAAATGTGTGTGAATAAAAAAGCTTTCCAGATGGGATGATGCTGATAACCCAGTAAAATTATGAACAGTGGGTCAGCAAAGGGCAATTTTGGCAGGGAAACATCAGACCTGAACATAAATACAGGATGTGAAGAATTAACCATCCTTTCCCCAAACCATAACATTAGACCCAAGTCTCTAGCATTAATTGAGGAGTAAAAACCTTTTCACATGATTCAATCATGTTCTTAATTCCTACTCCTAGTGTGCTCCTTGCCATGGCTTATGGCATCAGTGGAATTTGATGCTGCCTAACACTGGGATTTCCATCCCTTGCAGTGGTTAATCTATAAAAGAAGAACTTCACATGTTCTATTTGAGGGATTTTTATCTGACCCACTGGATTAAGCTGCCTCCTGCCTGGAGAAATCATTCTTCTCCCCATGTGTTTGTTATGATGCTGATGTGTGCTCGTGAGATGAGTTAAAAGGAGTCTGTTCTCAGGTCTGACAAGGTGTGTATTTATGTGAAAAACAGTGTAAATAAAACCAATCAAACATAAAGTCTGACTTTCCAGCTCTCCAGAAAGAGCTAAATGTTGCATATTGTCAGCAGAATTTTATGTTTTGGGAATTCTGTCCCCAGAATGTTTGCTTCTTCTCATCTAGTCAATAAAACACAGCAAAATAAACTGAAGTGTGACCCTGTCCTTGTGTGTCACCAAGTCTTAATAGAGAATGAGATGAGGTCATAATTATGTGATTGATGATACTATCATGAATTAAAAAGCAGGGCTGGAGAAGACATTAATTAGGTAAATTGAAGAAAGTAAAATGAAAGTCTGCAGCTCTGTTTTGCAGGAAGTCCCATTAAATTCCCTCTGGCCCTGCTGCCTTGAATCCCAGGCTCAGTTTTTACCCCCAAACTCATATGGGGCTGAAATTGTCACCCCCATACATCTTCTAATTTAGCCCAGGAAAACACTTCAACACAATTAAAGCTTCAGTGGCTCCAGAGCAAGAGCCACTGAGCACATATAGGCACAGAGACACAGTTTCCATACCTGAAATGCATGGAGACAGGTGGAGGAAAAGGTGGAGGAAAAGGTGAAGGTAAAGTGCACCAAGGAGAGCCAACACTGATCCTGCTGTCACCCCAAAAGGGTCAGGAATCATCAGGACATCAGGAATCATCATAACCTTGCATTTCCCAAATCCAGAGCTGTACTAAGTTAGGTCAAAATATTTACCTGGGGAACTTGGTTAATGGAATAGAAGGTACATTATTAAATCCTGCTTTCCTTAAAAGCATTATCTGGAAAATGACAGTGTGTATTCTAGAACCTGGAAATGTTCATTTTAGGGCCTCCTGAACAATTTCAAATACTTGTGCTTTTAATGAAAAGCTGAAGAATTTGGCTTTGACTGAAGTGACAAATGAAAAGGCTCAATTTAAAAATGTTTTCTGGGGAAAAAAAAGCCTTCTTTTTCTAGCCATAAAGCATCAGGAAGATGATTCTGAAAAGCCCGGATTTGTCCTGTTGCCACTCGAGACTGAGCAAGGAAGGTCAGAACAGAAAGCAGGAACCACAACTGATTATGAATGCAGGGCATACAGGATAACAGCATTTTCAGAAAGCACAAGAAACTCCTGGAGAATCCAAAGCCACTGGGGTATGAACACAGAGAAGAGACAACATTTATTTTCAATTTTTTGTCTCCACAATTCTTCATTGAAATGTTATCCATGTTTCTAAGGCCAAAATACAGTGACCTAGTGCTGTTAATTGGGAGGGGAAAAAGAGAAAGGAATAAGTGATTTATGAAAAAAAGTCTCACTCTTTTCTTCTGTTATTAAAATTAGACTCTGTAAAATCAGCAAAATCTGAAAACGGATGATTTGCTGCAACTAAACCCATCTGCCAGCTAGAGACTGCTCCAAGGCTGGCTGGCTGTGGCCCTGCCTGCTGTGTGATGCTGGCTATGTCTCTTCACTCAACTCAGTCTCTTTTCCCATCCTCCTATTTAGCCATGATTTCTATTCAGCTCACAGGGTCTTGCGGCAAGCCCTGTTTTTATCCTGTATCCCAGCTCTCCGGGGTCTGGCTCTCCGTTAGCTCGAATGTAACACATAAATAACCACCTACGGCTGTCTTTCCAGGAGAGCCTCCTCGCGCCACTTTTGGCAAGCTGCTGTTTTTTCAGGCATGCTGGAAAATGGCAGCTCTGGCTGCACTTGCTGTCAGTCTCCTGTGAGCCTGACTGTTCCCTGGGTCCCCCAGAGAGCTGGAACTGAACACAGGCTCGCAGCAGCTCCTCCCTTGCAAGCCAGCTCCTGGCTGTTAGAAAGATGAATCTCATGGAGTGATGGGGTTTGTGCCTAAACCCTTCAGAGCCAACACGGGCTTGTCTTCCACTCAGGGAAATCACTGTTCTCTCCCTGCCTGGAGTTTCTCTCTTCTCTAGATGAGTGTGTTGAGGGCTTTGTGAACCAGAGATGACTGGGGCTGGATTGCTGTGTAAAATCAGTGCTCTGTCTTAATCTGTTGCAGGATCTCTCATCAAGCTTCACCAATTTCCAGATGGTTCTCAACTACCAGAGCCATGACTCTGTTTGCATTGAGAACTGAGAAAAGCTCCTCAATTAGGATTTTTACTTTGCTTTTCACCTTTGCTTTGATTTTTGCTGTAGGTCTACAAGAGATGATGCCTGGTGGACAGGAAAACGATGTCACCTATTGCTCCAGGCTCTCATTGGGACACAGGAGAACACCCCACCCATTTCATCATCTCCCAGATCCTGCCAGAGCAAATTCCAGCGATCTGGGGAACCACAATGAATTAACATGCAAATTGAAACCTAAGCCAAGATTCATGTCACTGTCATCTTTATGTATTAGAACATAGATCATGAAAGGAATTGTGCTCCAGCTGGCTAATTAAGTAAACACGAAGCAAAGGAGGGTAGCAGACAGGGGTTTAAGAGCCTGGGTTGAAGCAGGAAATTCTCCTGTGAAGATGGGCAAGTTAGGGGTAGTTTTAAAATGCACAAATGACAACAGGAAACCAACAATGAGACTTCGTGGTGGATTCCTGTCCAAGATTTCCATTTCCTCTGCCTTACAGAGCAGCAAACAAAGGGACTGTGAGATGAGACAGGGCTTGAGGACAAAACTTCTCCCTGCCCTCTGTGTACAGACTGGGGTCTTCCAACAGGTTTTTGCCAGCACTTGACTCAGCCCAAACCTCAGTGCTCTCAGGCAGCTACAGCTGGCTTGGCTGCACACTCCTTCAGGGAAACTGTACCCAAAAGATGGGGAACTTAGCCAGAACTCCTGCTTAAAAACAAAAGTGCCGTTCCTAGCATAAGCATCTTTGAAGGTTCCACCCTGATTCCAGCAGAAAACAAGCCCCATTTTAACTGTCCTAGCGCGCTCTAGTGGGAGCCAGCTCCCTGCACATCCGGCAGCATCCTGGCAGGATTCGGCCAGGATCCCGGCAGGGCTGCTCTCCCGGCGGCATCGCAGCAGGACAGCTCTCCCTGTCACCCAGGGACACAAATGCTGGTGCCAAAAAGAGCTGGGGGCAAAGGCAGACACCGAGAAAACCAGCTCCTCTGGGAAAGAATCAGCGATTTTGATTTCCCAGAGAAGCTGTGGCTGCCCCATCCCTCGAAGTGTCCAAAGCCAGGTCGGACGTGGCTTGGAGCAACCTGGGAGAGTGGAAGGTGTCCCTGCCCATGGCAGGAGGTGCAATGAAATGAGCTTTGAGGTCCCTTCCAACCCAAACCATTCTGTGATTCCATGGTGCTATGAAAAGGTAAAACAGCCTGTTATTTGTGGATAAAGTGATTTCTTCACACCTACACAAAAACACCCAAACAAAATATTTCCTCTTCTTTTCTTTTCTCTGGGAATCCTTCCTTTCACACAAATAGTTGAAGAAGGCAAGGAACCTCAAAGTGCATGGGATTTTTTTGTTTCACTACAAACCCCATATTGGCACCCTTATTGGCACAGGTCTGGCAAACACACCTGCTCAGCCACAGCCTACATGTGGGGTTCAGACCACAGAGCAGATACTGAGTCTCCAACAGGATAAACTATTTCTTACTTTTTTAGTATTATTTTTCCTTCTATGCTTGGATAGGAACCAGCCTCTGGGAGAAAAGGAATGTGAACATTCAGAAAATAAATCGTCGTTCGGTTTATGCACCTTTGGGTCTCATTCATAACCCAGAGCATTAGGAGAATAACTCAGGCTGAAATCTGCAATATTTATTCTATTACATGGAAACTGGTTCTTTTTCAGGAAAAGCATCAGACATTGATATCAAAGGTTTGGGAAAACTGACCACTGGTGCTGATGAGTGAAGAGGGGACTTAACCTTCACACCCCAGGTCAAACTGAATGCGCAGAGCTCTTTGTGTGTCTGAATTCTAGCTAAAGACTCACTGTCACCTCAGCAGCTCCGTGGGACCCTGAGCAGGGATTTACAAGGACAGCCGACAGCCGGCACGTCACAGATGTGATTTAACTGGGACCTCCGAGGAACACAGTAAAACAAAAGCTGCTCCAAGCTGATAAGGGCTGAAAAAGAAACTCAAAATGCATCAGGGCTCTTGAGCCTCTCTGTTATTGTGGAATACTCCCTGCCAGCCTGTTCATCAGCTCCGTGCTGAAGCTACCGCAGAGTTAACTCAGAGTAGCACGGGCAGTGTGATGCAGTTCTTGAGCAAGGATCAACAGAGCAATACTTAGCAGCTCCTTTTCTCCTGGAATACACTAAAAAGATTTTACCCTGCAGTTCTCATGAACCCTGACAGCAAAAGGCAGACAAACCAAAAGCCTGGATATAGCAGTAACCCTTGAGCAATAGCTTGCATCTGATTCCACTGCCACCTCTACTGCTGTGCAGCATTTGAGACAGAGCACTTGAAGCCTGCATGAGAACTGCATAAGCTATCCCATAATACTGAGTGAGGAGAATAGATAAGTGCTTGCAGGACTGTGGTCTCTGGGAGATTGGAGAAACTGAGGCCCAGTGCCTGGCAAACAGCATCCTCATGGATGATCTCAGATACCAGAACAATGGAGGAAGCAGTGCCCCTTGTGAATGTAGTATCTTCCTTATCTGTACTTCTTTACTTCCCATCTAAACAACTGCCAGGGAGAAAAACAGGAGTCTGGGTAGGACAGAGATGTACTTGTCTTACATCATGCTAAATACCACAACCCTTGCTTGAGGGCAACACAGAGCATAGCAGCAGCAGCGGCAAGGGGTGTTGAGAAAAGGTGTGGGAAGGTAGATAAATGAAAGGAAGATAACTTGGTCTGATGGGGAATTTCAAAGCTGAGGGTTGTGTTCATACAGGCAGAGATGCCCACAAGAACATGTTTTTCCAAAGCAGGCCCATGGTGATGAGAGACCTTTTCTGGGTAGGACAGATCCAGATCAGACCACTGGCTTAACGCTCACTGCCCATGACACTTCATCTCTGAAGCCCCAAACCAGACCAGCCATAGACTTCCACTCTGGATGGAATCCTACATTTTGGCTGCATCTTCCTTGTCCACTGGCAGGCCCAGCCCACCCTCTGCTAGCCCACAGGCAGCTGCAGGATTAGCTGGAAAGTCCTACCTTGTTTGCTTCCTACCCTAACAAATTAATCAGAAGCCAAATTGACCTGTTTTTCTGCACTCTTCTTGGTCTGCTACAAGAAAAAAAAGCCCAACAATAGAAAACAGACTCAAGACAGAGTCTCAAAGCCAAGCTAAAAATCATTGCTTGCTCCCTACAGTCTCAAGAGAAGGGAATCTAGGGTATTGTCCTAACAACAGCAAACCCAGCAACACCATCCCTTTTGTGTGCCTCTATTCAGCTTCATCCTCTTTTTACTTCTCCTTATTAACACAGCAGAGCACAGTGCTAATTAAGCCTGATTTTTCTTTCTTGGATGTAGGCCCTAGTATGATTTAGAAATAGCCTTAATGTGGTATTTGTAATTCTAGCATTTACCTCTTCCCATGATTTCCAATATGATGTTACTGCATTCTTGGCTCAGGACGAGCTTCTGTAATGCTTTAAAACACCAGGAAAAAGCTCCAGTGAGACCTCCATCCTATTGAATAAATGATGGGACATGAGCAGAACACAGGATATTTGAATATCCTTTAAACATCACCAAAACCATTCAAGCTCTACAAAAACAAAAGCTCTACAAAGCAAAACTAAATCTCTGAGGAGGCAGATTGTCTGATTTCCCTGCAAAGCCACCCCTAAACCAGGACATAGCAATCACATCCAAATCCAGACACCCCTCTGGCACACAGCCAGAATGTCCCTTCTCTGATGTAGAATCCCAAAATGGTTTGGGTTGGAAAGGACCCTAAAGATCATCCAGTTCCAACCCTGCCATGGGCAGGAACACTTTCCACTATCCCAGGTTGATCCAAGTCCCATCCAACCTAACCTTGGACACTTCCAGGGATCCAGGGGCAGCCACAGCTTTTCTGAGTACCCTGTGCCAGGGCCTCCCCACCCTCACAGGGAAGAATTTCTTGCTAACATCTGATCTAACCCTACTCTCTGTCAGTGGGAAGCCATTCCCCCTAGTCCTGTCTCTCCAGGGCCCTTGTAAATAGTCTCTCTCCATCTTTTTTGTTGGCTCTTTCAGGCACTGGAAGGCTTACAATCACATCACCCCAAAGTCCTCTCCAGGTTGAACACTCTCAATTCTCTCACCCTTTCCTCATAGCAGAGGTGCCCCATCCTTCTAATCATGTTGGTGGCCACCTCTGGACTGGCTCCAAGAGCTCCATGTCCATCCCGTGCTGGGACAGGAGTTAAGCCCAAACCACCCCCTGCCACTCCTGTGCAAACAGAATCCTCACCTCAGGCACCAAGGGACAACGAACTGCTGGACAGGCAAGAGAGCCAATGCCATTGTTGACACTGATAACATCCCTCCCACTGTTTGTCCGAAGGCAGCAGCGTCCCTGTCCTTGTGCACAGGCTGACACGGCCACCAGGCACTGTGCTGGAATACACAGTCGCTCCCTGGAATATACAGTTGCTCTCCAGCGTTGAATAAAAATGCAGCACTCTGTCAAATTGTTCATTTGCTCATACATTAATCATCACCAAAGCCCACCTCAGCTGTACTCTTTGCACAACTTTTATTCTCTCCAAGGTGTGTATTTTCATAATGATAGTGCTCAGGTACCACTTAACAGTATATTTTCATTTGGCCCCAGCCACCCTCCTGAG
Organism: Entomyzon cyanotis; assembly: GCA_024500445.1. Taxonomy (NCBI): domain Eukaryota; kingdom Metazoa; phylum Chordata; class Aves; order Passeriformes; family Meliphagidae; genus Entomyzon; species Entomyzon cyanotis. Next base: position 25,059,605 of record JAKEPQ010001027.1, on the reverse strand, counting down.
CAGTAATTTATTACTGCTTGTCACTAGCTGTTGCTGAGAGTAATACATACACTGGGTTTATTCGGTCTGTTTGGTATTTCTGGCTTGACTCTTCCTCACACAGACAATACTGCCCAAGCCCAGAGACTCACAAATCACAGCAGCCAAGTGTCTGGGCCTTCCAGCTGCACTTGCGTTGTACTTTCCACCTTTTTGCCTGCAAGAGCTAAAAACTTCCACTTATTCCTTCTTTTCCAATGCAAGTGAAGAGCCTAACGCAGTGTAAGTGCTCTGGGAGCTGCAGGTGTACAATGAACACCCGTGTGGCTGAAGAAAACGGGGCAGAAGTACACAAGGATGCCTCAGAGGCCTGGCCATGCTGACATTATTGCTGATTCAGTATCACCAGGTGGGACCAAGGCTTGTGCTGCAGATTACCCGCAGAGCTCTCTCCCTGCAGAGCACTGCTGTCCCGGTGCTGCAGCCAAACCCTGCTGGGGCACAATGGGGATTTTAACCAGTTAAAGCCAACACGTTCAGGCACTGTTAGCTGTGAGTCACAGGCTAGAATGAAAACGAGCAAAGCTCTTTTGCAAGGAGTGTCAGGAAACTTGGAGGCCTGTAAAGGAAAAAACTCCCCCTGATTGCTCTCCTTACAGAGGGAAATTACAAATAAATAAAGGAAGAAAAGCATCATTTTACCTCAGACTTGGTAAATGAGTGTTTTGCCTCTGCCCGTGGGGAAGCTCTGCAAGAGGATTTTCCACAGATGGAACTCCTGGAAAAAATTAATGGTCCTTGCTGCACCACCTTCCCCTGCGATGAGGAACAGCCTCAGCCACACCTCGTTTTTCACCTGTGCACTGAGCTGGGGGTCTCACTGGGGACAGTTCCGTGTATGTGGTGCATCCATGTCTGTGCACATGCATGTAGCTGTGTGTGGTGCACCAGTGCACATGTGTATGTGTGTAGGGTGCGTGTTTCTGTACGTTCGGTGCACCCATGCTGTGCACTGAGCACAAGTGCGGCGGGCACACCTCAGCACACCCGTGTCGCACACACGATCACACACGGGCCATCCCCGCCCTGCAGGCCACCGCAGCGTCACCCCGAGGCCACGCTGTCCCCTCAGCCACACGTGCCACCCCCCGGGGCACCGCCGCCCGCCGCATTCCCCGCCCCGCCGGGCCGCCCCCTCCGCCTCCCGCCCCGTGCGCCCAAATCCCGCCGGGCCGCCGCCGCTCGTCCTTCCCGCGCTCCCTCCGCGCGTCCCGCACCACCGACGGCGCCATGGCCGCGCGGCAGCAGCTCGGTAAGGCGGGGGGCGATGGCGGCGGGAGGGTGCCGTGAGGGGTGCGGGTGCCCTGCCGGCCCGCCATGGCCGCCGGTCGCTCAGCGGCGCGGCCCCGGAAGGCGCCTAGCGCTGCTCCCGCGCGGTGTGCCGGGCCGGCGGGCGCTGGTTCTACCCCAGGCCGCCTGGCCCTTGTTCCCGGGGCAGCGCTCCGGGAGCTGTGGGAGCTGAAGCCATGAGGCCGCGCGCTGCTCGCCTCATTCCTGAGCCGCGGCCTGGCCCGAGGGGCGGCTTGCCCTGAGGAGGAGCGCCAAGCTCTAGTGCTGCCCTTCCCCTCGCCACAGACACTCGGAAACTACGGAACTTGTAAAAGCTTCGCTCGCTTAGTCCTGTCGTTTTCTCTGTTCCACTGTTAAAACCCCAACACTCTTCCCGCCTGCCAGCTTTACTCAGCGTCTCTGACAAGACCAACCTGGTGGAATTTGCGAAGAGCCTGAATGCGCTTGGCCTGGGTTTGATTGCCTCCGGAGGAACAGCCAAGTCCCTGAGGGATGCTGGCTTGCCTGTCAGGTACACACACTGCCCTGGACATCACCGCCAAAAATGCTCCTCTGGGCCCTGAGGTTGCTTAAATTGTTTTCTCTGTGAACAAAAATGAGTGGAAACCGGTCTGAAAGCAAGTCTTCCCTTCCAAAAACCCCCAAAAACCCTGCCCCAAAGCAAACTTCAGAACGTTCTTGTCCAGGGCTCTGTTGGCTGAGGAGCTTTACTGTGCAGAGAGGTGTTGGAGCCTTTTGTTGGGATGCCTTTTCTGTCTCCAGCCAGCTTGGTTTCCATGGGACAATCTGGCACTTTGATGTTCATAATCTGCCCCTAGTGCTGCTCCTCACAGCCAGGTGAAAGCTGATCTTTGCCTGGGCCTGGAACAGCAGTGATCTGTTAGGAGAGTGTTGAAGCTTACTGGAATTCATTGGTCACAAATAATTTTCACAGCACAATCACTTAGTGCAGACAGAGCCTTTAAGTTTTGTCCATCCACTGTTGGAAGAGTTGTTTACAGTCACTGGCTGTTTTAGCCCATGATTCTGGGTGAATTACTTGTGGTTTCTTCCACGATGTGATTAAAAACACAGCTCTGGACAAGTAAAAATGCATTTCAGTGGGGTGATGAAAAAAAAGTCACTTATTTGGCAGAACAGGTGACTGTGACTCTGTTTTGCTCCCCCTGAATGCAGTGGTTGGCCCCTGGGGCACATCAGCACGAGTCTACATCACCCCCAGAGCTCACTGTTACCCAGCACTTGGCTGTGTCTCTCCAGCTTCTTTCCTTGGCTGTGCTGTCAGTGAAGCCTGAAGCAAGGATGCTCGCTTTTCCCATTCCCTCATTATTGATATTTACCACCCTAAACAGTCCCAAGGAGTGGTGAAACTGAGCTGGGAGGAAGAGCACCTTCACATGGCCTTCCATTCTCTCTGTAAACTATCTTGACTTGAGATTTGCTTATCTTGGTTATTCAGTGTATTCAAGAAATAACTGTTCTGCATCTTTGAGTGTGATCCATGAACCTTATTTCCATTAATGGGAAAAGCAGTTGTTGCCCCTTTGGCATAGGGAGGTTTTGTAGTGAAATTCATACACTTTTCTTGGTTTGGGTCATTCAAGCTTTAGATAAAGTCAGTATGGCACATCTGTTACTGTGCTGTTCTCTTCTTGGGCAGAGATGTTTCGGACCTGACAGGCTTCCCTGAGATGCTGGGTGGACGTGTGAAAACCCTTCATCCTGCAGTCCATGCTGGTATGTTTCTGCTAATTTTTCAGTCTAAAGGAGGGCAGGTAGGGTGGGAAGGAGGGGTTGACAGATGTCATTTTTAAGAGTTGTGTGGAAGGACCGATTAATGCGAGCAGATTCACCCCAGGAGCAGAAGGAGAGGTGAAAAGCCACAGGGTGGAGAGGTGCAGGGTGGCTGAATTACTTCCTTGTTGCTACGCTGGCCTCTCTGCAGTTAGCAGAGCTCTCTCCCCGGGGCTATAAGTAACAGAGCTTCTCTGTAAATGTCTCTGCAGAGTCAGCTGCAGACATGCTCGGGCAGGGAGCTCCACGGAGTTTAACCTGTGAATGGGTCTGGTGTGTGGCATGAGGAACACAACAGCGTGGTCCTTAGGGGTGATTTCTGCATCCTCTGATGTTCTCTGGCAGGGAACATCTCTGATAACTGGTCTGTCTGCACGTTAATCCATGTGCTCTTTCATCTCCTGTTGCTGTGCTTGAAGTACCTCAAGTGGAACCTGCTGCCCATCATATGTGAGGGCTCTGATATTGCTGACCCCAGGATTGTGCTGTTGATAGTGCCAGCCTGTCACCTTCGTGTTTCTCCAAGTTCCTAGACCCCACCAGCCCCCTACACTGCTCCTTCTCTCCTGCTTCCCTTGTCTCACAGGGCAGGTGCCCTTTTGCTCTCCCATTAAGTGCTTAATGACAGTTTCAGTGTTTTAAGGGTAGCAACTGTGTGCTTGTAAAGTACATTGTTGAGATTGCTGCTCAGTACTTGGGGTGCTTTAGGATTTAGTATTGAGGGAAGAACAGTTAGTGTGGAAAGATTCTGTAAAGCAGAATAATGGAGGAAGGGCTGAGGGTGTTGTCTAAATTGGAAAGTTCATGATAGAAAGTCTCTGAGGAAAAGCACAGTCTGAAGGGATATGTTGAATTAAAAACCTGTTGGTGATTTAGTTCTTTTTTAATGAAGATGCACTGTTTTTTGTAATTAGGCATCTTGGCTCGCAGTATTCCAGAGGATAACGCTGATATGAAGAAGCAGGATTTCAGCCTTGTAAGGTAAATGCTGGGGGATGTGATGGAATCCATCAGTAATCAAAAACCTACACTGGAGCCCAGTCAGCACCAGGGAATGGGAGCAGTAGAGATTGTAACATCTACACACCAGCAGATCTGCTGTCTCCTTCCTTTGCCCTGGCAGGAGGTATTACGTATTTAAAAATACAGTTTTCTACACGAGCATCTTCATCACTGGTAGTGAGAGAAAACTAAAACAAAGTTACATTGTGGTTTCTACAGGCAACTCAGAGGTCTTAATTTCTTCTGGTTCCCTGGGAATTTTGACACGTTACACACAGTCAGTGTAGGGCCACATTACACGTGTTACAGAGTTGAGTTCAGTACTTTTGAAGCATCTTCCCTCAGGTTCTACATGTCTCATCAGATGGCAACTCCTGATTTTGAAATGCTTGCTTAGTAAATATACCCTTTGATATTTGCATAATGTTTACTGAGTTTCAACACATAAATAAAGAATAGACATGGAAACTGGGTCAGGAACGCGCCGTTTGTTGAGACAGAAAACACACAGATAAGAGACAGAAAACTTAAACTTTGACAGCTGTCTTGGGAGCAAGTGAGCTGCATCCAGAAGCTGAAGTAACACAGTTTGTGCACTAATGTACCAGAGATTTATTTTTGTTTCAGTTTTTGCTAGAATGTGTTTACTTGGTTCAGTCACATGGGGCAGTTTGGGGCTGTGTGTAACTAACTGGTGTTAACATCCAACTACTGCTTGTGAGTACCAGTTACACATCAGGGATAGCTCCTGGTTTAGGACCAAATGGCTGAGCTGGACATAGCAAATTGTAGGTATAGCCAGGGTGGGAGGTATAGTACGACTGTGGGCCAGAATGCATCTGGAGTTTTTTAGAATTACTTTAAAAACTGATGGATGGATTTCCAGGCTGAATTTGAAAACCTGAAATTTAAAACCACAGGAATCCTCTTAGATGGCTCAGCAGTGGTGGCTCTTCAGAGCACACTGCATATTAAAGCAGGCTCTGCTGAATTGCAGGGGGAATAACATGCCCTTACATCAGTGACTTATGGTGCACTTGCATCCAGACTGATAGCTTGGATTCAGGTTCTCTTGCAAAAAGCAGAAGTAGCTGATCCTCAGCAGGACTGTCTTTGCATAGTTGCATAAAATTTGCATATCCAAGTCAATGTAGGAAAGCCTGATACTGATTGTCTTGGTTTGCACAGATAACAGCATTAGCAGTGTTAAAGTCCACAGATTCCTGATGGTTTGCAACAGGTCAGGAGCATGAATGGAATGGGGGAAGGGGGCATTAGAAACAGAAGAGACAATAAAAGACATTGTAGGGAATCTAGAGACACAGTGGGTTCTGAAAGCTGTACTGGAAGCTTATCATCCCTTCTGCTGGAGTTCAGATGGAGTGGGAACAAAGGAATATTATAAGTTGAACACAAGGGTACTCATCACAGCAGTTCACTGCCATACTGAGCACACCTAGGAGTCCAGTACCTTCATGTACTCAGATCAAGACAGTAAATTAATTCTCTTGGATTAAAAACACTGTTTGTGAAGGTCAAAACAAATCCCTCCTTTCAGTGCAGTTCCTGTGGCACTGGTAGGATGGGACAGGCAGGTTATTACATCGTGCTCACTGGAATACAGACCTGCTTCTAGATCAGATGGAAAAACTAATTCCAGTAAGGTCCAGTCTTAGCTTGAGAGGAAAAAGCCGATTTTCTCCTCTGTTTTCATGTGCTACAGAGGCTTTATAGCATTTGGGCTGCACACTCAGGTTTCATATGTTGGTATTTTAAAAGTCCAGAAGGTGACATGTAGGCCATTTTCTGCTCGTGGAAAAGCTGTGGAAAATTAGATTGAAAAAAAAAGTTCGATTACTTTGTTTGCAGTGGACCTTCCCTGGGTCCTTGCTCTGTAATGAGAATTGGTGGATGCTCATTTTCAGTATTGCTGAGAGCCCACTGTGAGGTCCTTTGAAATGGCTCAAGTTGTGCAGCAAAATCACTAAGCATTTGTATCCAGGCACATGTATTTAAAGAAGCTTTTCCTTTAAACTTGCCTTTGGGCTGAGCTCCACTCTTGGCCACAGGACTTTATGTTGGTTCCTGATCTGACAAACAAGACCATAAAATCACTGGTGAATCTTGTGCTTGCCAAGCCCAGTTTGGCACTTTTATTTCTTGCTGAATAACCCAGTTTTCCCCCTCAATTCTCAGAGTTGTAGTGTGCAACCTGTACCCCTTTGTGAAGACTGTATCTTCTCCCGGTGTGACTGTACCGGACGCAGTGGAAAAGATTGATATCGGTAAGTTAAAGGGAGAGCAAATCTGCTTTCCAGACACACTCAATGCTTCTGAACTCTGAGTGGTCTCAGTTCTTCTGTTTTTGTTTGGTGGCCTTGCACACCTAGAAGGGAAGTCTGCTCAGGAACTGCAAGGAGCAGACTGAAGGCATAGCTCGGTAAGCATCGCTGCTCCTAAGGAATTAAAATGGCCATAACAGGCTTGCAAGGCATGCTGCATGGGGGGCAAGTCATGCACTGCCCGAAAGAAGGAGTCTGAGAGCTGTGCTAGGAAAGGCCAGGTGGACCATGCTTCCTGCTGAAACATGGAGAGCAGATTAAACCCCTTTTGCAGCCTCTGACAGTGTAATAGAAATTAAAAAAAACATGAGCTTTGGAGAGCAAAAGCTGAACCACTGAAAGTGCTCTGAGGGTGGCTGAGAACTTCATGGCAGGAAGCCATTTCAAGGAAAAGGGTTGGTCTGAATCTGTGGGAGAGTACTCAGGACCTGAGTTGGGAAGCATGGACACCTGCATTAGCATGTTTTCTCTTGCTGCTAGTTATTAACCCCCAAAGGCTTGCTGTGCCTTCACTGCAGCATCTCTGCTTGGCAGCCTGTGAGCAGTACAGGCACAGTTTTGTGCCATGCGGTTGGATTGGGATTGGATTTTCTTGCAGTAGTTTAGTCCAAATGATGCCCAGCAGAGCTCTCTATTAAATGTTTTATGGAGTAATACTTGCTCTGCATGAAGCAGTGCCAGCCTCTACTTTTCCTTTGCAACAGCCTAGTATCTTGTATGATTTAAAGAGTTGCAATAGCTGTGCAGTCAGACTGAAGGGGAAAGTGTGGCATTTTATCTCACACAGAGGACCTGGGCAAGATTCATTATTATTTGCAGAGACGTTTGGGAACCTCTGTTGTTTGGCAGTGTGAAAGCAAATCTTTCTGCAGACCCCTGCCAAGCCCAGTGTTGCAGAGGATGGTGTTTAAGGCATGTGTAGGGACAGCAATCTTCTTTGGGATGTGGCTGTGCTGCTTGGAAATATTCTTGCCCCAGTTGCTCATCACAACCCACAGCCTGTTTCCTCACCCCTGGTCTGCCAAGGCCAGTCAGTGTGCACCTTCACTAGTAGATTGAGTCACACCCACCAACCTTGTGCATTTTGAAGAGCACTCTCACCCAGCTGTGTGCTGGAGGCAGGAGACACATTCATCTGGCACAAAGGATTGATGGTGCACGTCCCTTCTGGGCCTCAGCCATGCCCCCTGATTGTGCTGTGTCCAGGAGGGAAGTGCTGCATAGCTGTGCCTGTCTCTTGCAGGGGGAGTGGCCTTGCTGCGGGCAGCTGCCAAGAACCACGCTCGTGTGACAGTCGTGTGTGACCCTGCAGACTATGCTGCAGTAGCTAAAGAGATGGCAGCATCAGGGGACAAGGACACTGCCATGGAAACCCGGCGGCTGCTGGCACTGAAGGTTGGTCACATTTCCTTGCCATGAAGGGCTGGGCCAGGCTCACCTGCCTTTGGTTCTTTACCTCTTTGAACACCACATCTGCTGTAAGTTGATGGTTCTAAGTTGTCAGGTGTTCCCTGTTGTGTCCCCAGGCCTTCACTCACACTGCCCAGTACGATGCAGCCATCTCTGACTACTTCAGGAAGGAGTACAGCAAGGGAGTGTCCCAGCTGCCCCTGAGGTATGGCATGAATCCTCACCAGAGTCCTGCGCAGCTCTACACCACGAGACCCAAACTGCCCCTGACAGGTGAGGCCCTTGCCGTGCTGGCTGAAAGGGAACGCTGGGATAGCTGGGAACAGAGGTGCTTGAAACATGTCTTTGAGAGACCTTAGTCCAAGGGACGGCCAGCAGTGCCTTCCCAACTGCTTTATTAGTGAGTGGCACTGACTTTGCAGCTAAAAGGTTGAGCTGTATGAGATGGGAAAGCAGCTCTGCTGAGCCCTAGAAGACCAGTGGCAGCTCTGTGTTCTTTCTCTGTTGCTGTAGGATTGTGTGTCCAAGGTACTTTGAACAGATTTATGTAGTGTACTTTGTGCTTGACATTGGATCCATATTTTGCAAAGGAAAACCTCGTCATCCTTTTAAGATGCTTTTCTACTTGCCATTTTCCTTGTTTAGTATCTTCCTCTTTTTTTGTGTCACTATTTACTCTGCCTAGAAACCAAGCTGCTCTTCTGTAGGTTTGAATTGGTTTTGGTTTTTTCTTCTTTACTTGATGGTTTTGAGCAGGGGTTTATTACCTTGGTTTTGCAGAATGCTGCTTCTGCTGGTGGTAGCAGCAGGAAGGGATACTAGTCCCACTTGCAAGTCTGGGACAGCTCTGGTGTGTCTATCTGCCATTTTACAGGGTGTGCTGCTCACGACAGTGTTGTAGTGAGGGAAACCCCTGTTTTGGAGGTAGAGTCTGTCTACTCTTGTTCTTGAGACTGCTTTCAATGGTTGCAGGCATTGTCCTGTTGAATAAACAGTGAAGCTTTGTGTTGTAGCATTTTCCCCATTTCATCTCTCGGATCTCTTAGGAAGCTTTTCCATTCCTGCACTGAAGGTTGATTTGCTTGCAAGTCTGCTTCCCAGTATGGCAGCAGAACAATGCTATGTTCACTCCTCCTGGGTGTGGATTATTGTTAAAATTATCTTTTTTCCTCCAGTCTCCCAAAATGCTCACAGTGCTGCCACATCAGAGTACGAGCAGTTCTTCTCTCAGGGCCAGAGCAAAACATTTTGAGAGCAGACTCTTAAATGGCCTTTACTCTTGGTGTGGATTTCTGGGCACTCCACCAGTTACTGAGGAGCCAGGGTCACTGAACAAGAACAGTTTGTAGTGATTTCAGTGCTCACCGGGAGAAACCCTTTGTGCTGGCTCTGCAGGCTCTGGGGAGAGGGGTTTGCCTGCTTTAACGTGTCCTTGTGTTGTGTTCGTGCTGTGTTTGCAGTGGTCAATGGCTCTCCCGGCTTCATCAACCTCTGCGATGCCCTCAATGCCTGGCAGCTGGTGAAGGAGCTCAAGCAGGCGCTGGGCATTCCGGCCGCGGCCTCCTTCAAGCACGTCAGTCCCGCAGGTAGGGTGGGGCTGCAGCCTCCCCGGGCTGGGTGGGCAGGTCCTGGGGCAGGCAGCACAGCCTGAGTGCCCTGGCTCGTGTTTCCCACTAGGTGCTGCTGTTGGAGTTCCGCTCAGCGACGAGGAGGCCCAAGTGTGCATGGTGCACGACTTGCACAAGACCCTGACGCCCTTGGCCTCAGCCTACGCCCGGAGCAGAGGTAAGGGCTCTGAATAACCACAGCAAACCAGCGTGGCCAAAGAGCTGAGCTCGGGGTCAGCACCAGAGCAGCATCCTCAGCTCTTCTCTTTGTACACACTCCTTCCCTGAGGGGTTTCCTCCATGAGGATCTGCCTGACTGCCTATTGAAAATTACTTTCCAAGAGAGCAGCCGTTGTATACTGTTCCAAAGAGCTAAAACTAGGATTCTGTTCCTTGATGTATATGGAAGATCTGTAAGATGATATTTTTTAAATTGAAATGTGCACTTACAAACATACACATGTATATATGGGGTTTTGACTAAAGGATGTGGATAAACAGCAGTGCAGGTAGCACACTCAGCATTGGGGTGCTCAGGAATATTTAACCTGACTAGAAATGTTCCTGTCTGGTATTCAATGGCTGTTTTTTAATGCTTTTGTACTGCACAGCTCACAAAAAAACCTTAAAAAAGTAAACAAAACCAGCTTTCTCTGCTTAGCTGAGATACTTTGCTACATCTTTCGTTTTCCATGGCATTCCTAGAAAATCTGCACAGGTCATAGAAAACAAGGCAAACTTGCTAAGGAGCATATTGGTTTGGGTTCATTCTCCACAGACCACCTTTGAGTGTTGCTCTCACAAAACCATTGCATGATTGCTAAAGAAATAAACCCTTAGAATGGCAGGGACAGAAGAATTGACCTTGCTGAGTAGTGGAGCATTTGTGATTGAATTGAAAAATTGAAACCTTAGCTATGCCATTAAATATAGAAAATACTTAAAAAAAAAAGAAGAAAAAAGCTGCTACATTTCTGGGTCTGCTTTCTTGCAGGAAAAGCCAGGTGGGAGCATAGCCATCTAAAAGCTTTCCTCTTTTTCCAACTGTCTCCCATCTAAAATCTTTCTGTGTGATCCTTGCCTCTCCTTGTCCTCTTGCCACCAAGGGTACAGCTGAGCTGCTTGCAGTGCTGGAGGTAGTCATTACAGAGTTAGAGCTTTGACAGAGGCAGTGAAGAAGGAAGAATATCTGAACTGTGGGAATATTTAAAGGTCCATGTGTTTGAGGTAGGATTTTTCATCCTTGTTGCTTTTATGGCCTCTCTTTTTTGGTTATTTTTGCTGTGGGATTAAATTCTTAGCTCTCATAGCGATTGACTGGACTGTAGGAGTGAAGAGTTTTCTTTGTCTGATGCTGTAGTTCCATAAATGAGTAAAATCAGGGTTTTTCAGGTGCTGATCGGATGTCCTCTTTTGGTGACTTCATTGCCCTGTCTGACATCTGCGACGTGCCTACTGCCAAGATCATCTCCAGAGAGGTTAGTGACTCAGCAGCAAATCATTCCAGGGTAACAAGGAGAAGCACACCAGATGCAGCCACTGGTTTGTAACAGCCTTTTTGTTGGAATTTGACCCACTTTATTTGGAAGACTTTATCTGGTCCATTTTTGTAATCCATTTTTGTAATCCTCTGATCTGGAATGCAGAATTTACACCAGTCTTTTGGTGGTGTTTTTTTCTCCTACCAGTTAATACCTGGCTGTGTGCTTGAGCCTGTGAAACAGCAGTGCTGGCAATGCTGCCTTCCAAGGAATGATTGCCAGCCTCTGGGAAGGAACCCTGGTTAGGCTGTCAGAAGTGTCTGGTTGAGCAGCTATAATAGGAGAAATAAAGGACTGGAATGCTGATGTCCAGCCCCTTGCCCAGGGCAGGAATTTGGACATAGGTTGCTACCTTGTAGGCTCAGCCACTTCCCAGGCTGTGCTTTTTTCATAGAATCTCACTCCTGGAGATGGCAGGTGGAACTTTCAGGCTTAACCCCCTGTTTATTTTTCTCCTGTGGAAACTGAAATCTGTGTGTTGCAGGTGTCTGATGGTGTGGTGGCTCCTGGTTATGAGGAAGAAGCTCTCAAAATCCTTTCCAAAAAGAAGAATGGTGCCTACTGTGTGCTCCAGGTTTGTACCCTGCTCCAGTCAGGGATCAAGGTGGAAGCACAGACACTTTGGACCTGAGATGATGCACCTTTACAGGTGTCAGGTTGCCTTCCTAGTTCGTGCAGTGATTGTTGGGACTTTAAAACCACGCAGTTTTGGTGAACATGACTAATGAATCACAGATTTCTGTCAGGTCCTATTTCTGCTTCCTCTGAGAGACAAATGAGCAGGGAACTTCACTATAGCATCACAAAAAGAAAATCCAAGGCTTAGCTGAAGTTGCAGTTGTAGTGTAGCTGCCAGGGGAGCTGGAGAAAATGGTGCAGGAGCTTCAGGCAAGAAGGAATGAAATTGCAGACAGCCTTGGCAGCTGATTACCTCCTGGAATTCAATTAACTTTGCAAGGAAGAGGTCGTATTGGTGAAGCCTGTATCTCCAGGGCCTGTCTGCAGAGGAATGCTAAGGAAAGTTGGTCTGAAAAATTTCAGTGGTTTAGGAAAACCACATAAAGCGTGTGCACACTCCTATTTGGAGCTGGTCACCTTAGTCTGGATTGTTTCCTGTCTCAGTAACCTCAGCTGGGGCTACCAGAATTCCAGATAAGACCATGCATGGGTGGACCTGAGTGCAGAGTCACAGTTCCAGTTAACCTGATCCTAGGCTGATGTAAATTAATTGTACTTCCAGCTTGGATGGAGATGAGCCCCAAGAGTGCAGCTCTGGAAATAAAAATCACATTCACTGTTCCCTTGAATGCCACAGAGGGTTGGGAGTTGTAGTTTGAGGTGTGTAAGAAGCAGCTCCAAATATTTCCACCTTCCTTTTGAAAGCTGGAAGTGTTATTATTTTTCCCCTTTGTGTGAAAACTGGAAGACTGTAGATTTTGGTCTGAAAGTGTTTTTCTGGCCTGGCTTTGGCTTTCAGATGGATCCCCAGTATGAGCCTGATGACCTGGAGGTTCGGACTCTCTATGGCCTGAACCTGATGCAGAAGAGGAACAACGCGGTCATCGACCGGTCACTGTTTAAGAACATTGTCACCAAGAATAAAAACGTGAGTGTGGGGAGATAAATGAGCTTACAGACACGTGGAATGAATGAACTGCTGTGCCTTCATCATGGAAGGCATCACTGGGCAATTTTAAGAGCTCCTAAAGTGTTTTAATGAGATTTAACTGGCTCTTACCAAACAATGCAGCGAGCTTTTTGGACCTGATATACTTGGGTAAATCAAGATAGCTTTCCTTTGTTTTGATTCCTTGGATAAATAAGAGGAGCTGGACCTTTGCCATTACTCAGATTGCTGCAGTATTTGTGAATACTCTGTAAACAAGAAGCTACCATGTGCAGTTTTTTATGGTGATACAACCATGTGCTAAGGATCCATCACATTTCCTGACTCATTGTTTACATCACCCTTTTGTGGGCACTGTGTTGTGTAAACTCTGGCCTGGCTGCTATTGCTCAGCAGTTAACAGCCCACATCACCAGCAAGTTTTCAGTGATTTCTTTGCCTCTGATCTCGTTCTCATTAAAAAAACAGATGTTAATGAGCACATGATTAGTCATGGGCTCAGAAGCAAGTTCAGACATTGAGGTAATAAAAATTGTTTTCATAAATTAGGAATGGAACTTAATAATGCAGACTTTAGGAGCTATTCTAATCATTGTGGTCCTGCTTTTTGCCTGTGAGCACATCTGATGACAGTAAGTCAGAATGGCTCCTTTGTTTAGGAATTTTCAGGCTTAAGAGCAGTGATAGAACCTGGTGAGATTGAATCTTACCCTTGAGAGTTGGGAGATCAGCTGCCAAACCAATCATTTATAGGTTTTAATCTCAACAACATTTGGTGGTAATTGAACAAAACAGGATATTTTTAGCTACCTTGCTTTCCCTGTATCTGATTCAGTAACTGTGGTGGCTGGGGGCTGTAGCATGGCTGCTCCTGGATGTCAGGAGGGTGTTGACTGTGATGTTCTGTTGCAGCTGCCTGAGGCTGCTGTCCGAGACCTGATTGTGGCCAGCATTGCTGTCAAATACACCCAGTCCAACTCTGTCTGCTACGCCAAGGATGGGCAGGTAACTGCAGCAGGGCTTTCCCCACCCAACTGCTGCCTGGAAAACCCTCCAGCACACAGGGAACTGCTGAACAGCTCCAGGGGAGCTGCCCTGCACAGTGCTCTGCAGAACAGCTGTTTCTCGAGAGGCTGCTTCAAAACTTTGCTGTCATGTTTTCATGGCAATGGCAGGGCTGGCTCTTTTAGTGGTGGAGTTGGAAAAGTTCTCATGTGCTTCTACATTATGGCCTTAAGTCATTTCTTTCTAACTACTCTGTTCTTTTACATCATTTTTCTCAGGGAGTGTTGTAGTCAGTGTAGAGCCTTAGGAAATTACAGTAGATTTCACAGCTGGATTCTGGATGTCCAAACACTTCTTTGTTTTAACTTTTTACATAGCAAAGAGGTGATATGCTTTGTTTTTTCCACCCCTCCAGGTGCATCAAGAATTTTTGTTCTCCCTGATTCTGTTTTTTTAAAAAGCTGATGGTGGATGTGGGGCTTTATAGGGGAATTGTCAAATGTGTAATTGAGATTATGAATCATACAGCCACAGAATGGTTTGGGTTGGAGAAGACCTTAAAACTCGTCTTATTTCACCCCCTGCCATGGGCAGGGACACCTCCCACTATCCCAGGTTGCTCCAAGCCCTGTCCAGCCTGGCCTTGGACACTTCCAGGGATCCAGGGGCAGCCACAGCTTCTTTGGGCACCCTGTGCCAGGGCTTCACCACCCTCACAGGGAAGAATTCCTTCTCATTATATAACCTAAATCTCCCCTCTTTCTGTTTGAATCTGCAATTAAAAAAAAATCCTTTCTTTCCAAGTTATCACTAGGTGTTCAGCCTTATCAGTTACCTAAAAGTTGTTGTAAATGTATTAAAAGTTGTATTTTTGCCCAGATCATTCTTGTAATGCTGCTGTTTAGCTGTTTCTCTGTGCTCCATGGAAACTTTCCCACAGGCCTGGATTATTTAAAAAAAATAGAGGAGAAAAAGACAAAGAATGTTCTTGAGCTTTAGTTCATCAGAAGTCAGCAAAATGTATCAAAGAGTGAGTCCTACGGGTAGAGACTGAGCTGCAGTGTTCTCCTTGCATTGGCACTGATGTGTGTTTGTCAGGTTGTTGGTACAGCCTGAAAACACTGCAGTGCTGTCTCAGGGCTTCCTGGGGTTGTGTGCTTTGTGGTTCCGCAGAATATATCTCTGGAGATCCAGCGTTTGTCTTTATTCCAGTTTATGGTGATTTTTTTTTTTTCTTTTAAATGATTCTTTGCACTCAGGGTGTTAGACGTCACAGCCCTAGAACAGAGGTGTCACTCTCTTTGCTCCTATTCCTTCATCACAGCAGCAATTTCCAATTTCCCTGGTGCTTTTACAAGTCTGGGCTGAACGTGGTGCTGCAGATGTTTCCAGAGTGTGTGTGGTAATGGATGTAGCACACGGAAGGGAGAGGGCAGGACGGAGCAGGGAGAAGCAGCCTGGGCAGGCAGGGATTCAGCTGGCTGGGCTGCAGGGGTGGCTTGCAGATTTTAACCAGATACATTATGGGTAGCAGCTTCCACATTGGTACACTTCAAATGCTCTTCCAGGGTCTGACCTGCTTTGGGTTACATGAGCCAAGCCTGGGAAGTCCCAGCTTGCCTTCAGTCCCATTGCTTTAAGTTTTCCAGGGGTGATTTCAGCCTCCCAGCATCCCTAGGAAAGGGGGATGCCTAGGAAAGCTCTGGTGTGTGAGACACCCAGGATGTTTGACAGCTTGGCTTCATGGGGCTCATGAGTGGATCAGCCACTCCAGCAAGGTAGTTGTGTTAGTACATTCTGGGAAAGTGTGGAGTGGGAAGCATTTCTGGACCTGAGTGTCACTTAATTTGCAGGAAGCCAGCTGCCACTAATTGCAATAAACACTTCCACTTGTTCTGGCTGACTTTCAGCTTGTAAGATGTTGATTTACACTTGCTTTAATGATACCATCATGTTTTAAATTAGCAATTTAAAATTATTCTTTCTTTATTCTCTGTACAGTAGCATAAAACAAACCTGTTAATTTACCTTACACTTTCCCAGTGACTTCATTGTTTTGTTTCTCTTCCCAATGGTCAAGTCCTTTATTAGGTTTTTATATTTCCAAGTGTCTTTAGGGTATTTGTTTTCATTCATTATCCAGGGTAAATCTGAGTAAACCCAGACCAATCTGGATCATTTTGCAAGAATCCTTTGGGCATTATCCATCTCATCCACTCTGTGCTGTTGCACAGCATTCCAGCTATGCAGCGTGTTTGACTCTCCTATGAACCAAAGTGTTTTAGTCAAGTCGTTCTTAATTTTCACCTGATCTTTTTTCTATTAAGTAATATTTTTTTTTCTACTCACCCTGTGTTGCTGTCTCCTTTCACTGCTCACGCTTAATAGGCTCTGCTTAAGCACTTTTGGATTCCCAGGAGATTAAACTCTGAAAGAAACATAATTAACTTTTTTGTAGAAAAGGGGGGGAATGGCTCCTTTGGGGAGGATTTTGAGGTTTTGGCTGTGTTTTTGTATGGGGGAAGGGAGAGATGAGGTGTAGGAAAAAGGATTTTCATAAAGTGAAAAAGGCAGGGTTCAGGTCTAGCGGTTGCATTAAGCAGAAGCTTGACCCACCTATTTCTCTTCTTTAGACCAGAAATTCCAGGCTGGATTGAGGAAATCTTCCCCAGCAGTGTTCCATCAAAACCTGTGGTTCTAAAACAGGCAAAACAGTGGCTCGAACCAGCATTGCAGATAAATCTCTGTAGATTTGGGGATGCTTGTGAAGAGTTTACAGGCTACATCACTTTGATCAACTGAAGTACAAAGTCCCTGCCACTTTGGAGTCGTTGAATACAAGCCAAAATTCAGTTATTCATCTCTTGACAAAATTTAGGTCAAAAAATACATGATATATTTGAGTGGTTCACAGAGGAAAGGAAAAGGCTCTTTTAGAAAGGTTGTTGGGTGCTGACAGGTAGGAGAGCACCCTGTTCCATCACAGGACTGCCAGGCCACAGCTCACATGTGGACATGGTGAAGATGAGGCACCATTCTGGCTGGGAAAGGGCAGAATGAAGAAGAAACTCATATTTTAGAAACTCAGGAATGTTTCATGGTATTTTGGCCCCTGCTAGCAGTAGTCAGTCTGATACTCTCCAACATCTGCATCCCCAGCTAAAAATCCCTGCTTTAGTCTAGCCTTGCTAGTCCCACTGTGAAGGGCTGGGTGGCAGTTCCTGGTGTGCTGTGTGACACAGCCAGCCCTCCTTTGTGCAGGGAGGGAGGATAAACCTGTGTGGAAGAGACAGCACACCAGTGTGCAGCTGGGATCGAGCTCCTTTGGGATCCAGGGTTCCCTGCAGGTTTAACTGGAAGGGTTGAGAGCAGAGGCTGGACCTCAGCAGGGTTTATCAGGGACAAGGTGCCACTAAACCATAACAAACTGCATCTGTTCCATATGTGTGCTACCACCAGTATCCCTGCGGGTTTATTGTGCACTGATGACTTCAGTTATGGCTGAGCAGATTCTATCTGATAGCAGCCCAAACCTTTCATTTGCTCCTTGGGGGAACAGGATCCTGCAGAATGTTTTATGGTTCTGGTAAGAGGTGAAGTCACCGTGTCTTGATGAATGGGAAGACAAATGACTCATTGGTTTGAGGGCAGCCTCCAGCTTATGGCTTTACCATCTGTCTCAGGCTGAGCTGGGAACTCTGAGGTATTGGCCAGCACCTCCAGCCTCAGCACTGCATCCCTGGAGAGCAGTGGGGAACAGCTTAGCTGTGGCTGAGCGGGAAATGATGGGAGAGACGTGTTTCCTGTCAGTTCTCCAGACTGAAATGGCAGGAGCTCTGTAGGAAGCAGGACCCACAGGATGACCAAAGTTACCAGCCCAAGCTGACATCCCTGATGGCTGCGTCTGGCTACAGAAGCTGAGCAAGTGCTGTATTTTCATAGCAGCTTCCTTGAGATAAAACCACGCCGTGGATTTTGCTTGTCTGTTAGAGACCAAGCACAAGTGCTGTTAAATAAGGTTAGCAGCAGCTATTTTAAAAAGCCTGGATTCTGGCAGATGGCAGCACAGGAGATGTGTGTTAGCTCCAGGGCCTTGACAATTCATGGGGTGTTTTGGTGCCACTGAGCAGCATTCCTGAGTGAGCAGTGGGTTTACTTTCTTATTGGCCTTGCCAGACAAACTGCCCCTCATCCCCTGCACCTCTCAGATGATGTGGTTAAGCTCTGTGTGCCTGACTCACTGGAGAGATGATGGTGTTTGGGTGACCTGGGCTCACACATTAATGCTCTGACTGACATGCCCTGTTCCAGAAGGGCCAGGAAGCCAGCTAGCTCTTGGCAGTCCCAATTGTATCTGTGACCTACAGGATTTTGTTTTGCCTTAAAAGCCATAATTGTATCACTCTCCTGAGGTTAAGGGTTTGAGTCTGATGGCTGGGGCTGTATTATTTAGACGGGTGAAAGAACATAAGTGTTTTGAGAGTGACTGTCAGCTCAGCAGAGCTGTGGAAGTTAGCAGTGCAGAGAGCTGGCCCTGTAACCAATTTACAGGATCAGGGATGCAGGCATTTCCCAAGTTCTCCCCACTAATTACTTACACTTTCCAGCTGGGTGAAGAGCAGCTAAATTGCAGGAGACCTTTCCGTGGCTTGTCTGGAATGCAGCTGTGGTTGTGATCTCAGACTGCTTTGTGTCCTGGGCTGCAGGTGATCGGGATCGGCGCTGGGCAGCAGTCCAGGATCCACTGCACGCGCCTGGCTGGGGACAAGGCCAACAGCTGGTGGCTGCGGCACCACCCTCGAGTGCTGGGCATGAAGTTCAAGGCTGGTGTGAAGAGGGCTGAGATCTCCAACGCCATCGATCAGTATGTCACCGACACCATCGGAGAGGTGAGGGCTGCTCACAGCTTCCCCTGCAGGCACAGCTTCTGCCAGAGCCTTTGTGGAGGAATTACCCCTGGTGTGGGTGTTGTAATGGGTGACCCCAGAGAGCTGGGGGATCCTGGACCCAGGGTGGTAATCCCCCGAGGTCATTTACTGGCCCTGTGGCTAAAGTGTCCTGATTTGCCCCTCCAGTGCTGGAGCCTGGCCTGTGCCTCAGTGAGCAGCTTGACTTCAGCTCCTGGTTCTTCCCAGCAGTGAGGAGGTGTTCAGCCTACAGCTGATGTTCTAGTTCTCCCTGCCCTGTCAGTGGCACCTTCTCACCCAGTGCTGTTTGTTTGTGTGGCATTTCTCAATCCCTGTGACCTCCCTGTTACAGGCCACAGTGATACAACAAAATAGTATGTCCTTTTTAAGTAGCAAAAGCCAAGAGCTGGATGAGGCAGCTTGTGAATCACCTCATGAGCAGTTGCTTGTAAGGGAGTAAGAGCTGGAGCAGTTGCCATTTCAGAAAGTGAATCATAAACGAAGCTGCCGTTGGTCAGGGGTGAAGTCATCTACCAGATGCCTGCTGGCATTTATGGAGCAGCACGCTGCAGGCAGAGCATCTTGGAGTGAAAAGGGGTGGGGGGGAGAAGGAATCCTTCAAGCCCTGTGGCCAGGAGAGGGAAGGCGTTAAAAGGATGCAAAAAGAGCTGATGGTGGTGGTGTGTTTTAAACCCCCTGGTATGAAGTTCCCAGCAGCAGAGTCATGGAGCAGAAAGCCCAGTCAGAGGAATGCCATCACTCATCCCCCTGGCAGGAATTGCTGGGAGCTGTGTGCTCTGGGGCTGAGCTGGCTTCTTGTCCCTGCAGGATGAGGACCTGGTGAAGTGGCAGGCCCTGTTTGAAGAGGTGCCCCAGCAGCTCACAGCAGCAGAGAAGAAGCAGTGGATTGCCAAGATGTCTGCTGTGTCCCTCAGCTCTGATGCCTTCTTCCCTTTCAGGGATAACGTCGACAGAGCCAAGCGGGTAAGGTCATGGCAGGGCCAGGAGGTTGGGGTGGAATGTCTGTGCAGCCTGAGCTTTTCATGTTCATTTTGTGTGCACTGCTGAGCAAAGTCCCTGCCCTGCACTGCTGGCTAGGATAGCAGATCCTGGGACGGATGTTCCTGGTGGTTTCTGGTCTCACGAGGACAGTAATTATCCAGCCACTACTCAGTTTGTTGATTTGGGATCAAAAGGAGATTAAAGTTTATTAAACCATTTAATAATATCAATACAAGGCCTGTCACTTCCAGAGGAACCATTTGAGGGTTATTTCTGAGCAGCAGAGAGAGCTTCCTACTCCCTTAAGGAGCAGCTTTGGGGATGGAAGCCTTGGTTTGTTGGGTGGGATATGGATAAAGACTGGGACTGCTCCATCCAGGGGCGATTTTGGTTTTCCAGCCTCTAATCCTTGCACTCCTCCCTGTCTGTGCAGAGTGGAGTGCAGTTCATCGCTGCCCCCTCGGGCTCCACTGCCGACGACGTCGTGATCGAGGCGTGCAACGAGCTGGGGATCACCCTGATCCACACCAACCTGCGCCTCTTCCACCACTGAGCCCTCTGGGCACAGCCTCACCAGCAGCCAGGCCTGCCGTGTCACTGCCATGCATGGGGGGCTGCTGCAGCCTGTGCTTAGCAAGAGTTGGTCACTCTGGGAAAGCCTTACCCCCTGGTAAGGGAGAAGGAAGCGGTGGAAGTTGGCTTCCAGTGTAGAAAACCAGTGTCTTTTGCAAATAAACTTACAATTGTTAGCTCTGTGCAGTCGGTGTGGTCCCTGTCACCCAGATACTGTGTCCTCAGGAAAAAGGTTTGTTTTTGAGGAAGGTTTTGTGGTGCAGACTCTGCTAATTCATTAGATGGCTTGTGGAATGGTGTGAAAGCCTGGCTTCTGCTCAGCTTCTCATGTGGCTGACAAAGATCTGTGTTGTACTGAACTGAGGTGGGTTGGAGGAGTTTTTTCTGAGTCAGCAGGGAGTTCTCCCCAGCTGCTTCTAGCACATTACACTTCTCCCTGAGGAGGAGAGGGGAGCAGGTCATTGGCACGAGTTACTCTGGGGTTTGTGCTGTGAATCCTGCCCTACACTCTGTGCTTTGGGAGTGCCACGTTGCTTTCTCCAAGGTGAAAGATGCATTGCTAGGCCTGTTCCCATACTGGGAGCAGAGCAAAGTTCACAGGCTGGAAGGGGGAAGTGTCTGGAGCCACTTTCCTCCTCTGCTGCCCGCAGTTTGCATTAAGCAGATTTGAACTCTTGATTGGGAAAAAGCAAAGTGAAAATCTGGAGTGCAGTGAGAGGAGAGAAGGAAGAACCCAGACATGTTTTTGCTGGCAATCACTGTGCCCTTTCCAAAGGGATTTTCTCTTTTTGTTTCTGTTTTGTAAAATGTGCTCAGTTTTGCCCAGGAGCAGCCCAGAGTTTTTCAGTAAACACTTCTGTGGGCTTAGCTGTCAGCTGGTGCAGAGCAGGGAGTGTGCACTTGTGCCCTTGTCCCCAGCAGGGCTGCACAGGTGGGGGAAATTTGGGGTGATCCTGGCTCTGCTGCTGCCCTGCTGTGACTGTGGCCATGTATTTTGTTTTACCTGATTGTTTGATCCAGATGGGTTCAAATGGAGCAAAGCAAAGACACTTCCTAGGGGATGCAAGTTACTTAATATAATCCACACCCTGGTTTTCCTTTAACATTGTCATTCCATCTGCCCTTGCTCCAGCCTGAAAGGGAGTGAACTCCTCTCTTCTCTGATCTCTACAGTGGATTATTTTCTATTTTCTGATCTCTACAGTGGATTATTTCCAAGTGACTGGATTAGGCAGGACAGCATTCTACTTTTTTGGTACAGATTAAGACAGCAATCCAAAATAAAAATTGTCCATTTCTTCCTGGCCCATTTGCTGGGCTAACCCAAACCCTGGCCTCTGACAATTTTCTGTGCTGTTGCTTCCCATGAATTGTCATTGCTTGGAATTTTACTTTGAAGTTGGGCTTTGGGACTCTTTCTTCCACAGAGAAGAGTCCTAAATGTTCCTCACATGTCTTCTCTGTCCTGCTGCTGTGGCTGTAGCTGGCACAGACCCTGCTGTCAGGTAATCTGTCCCATTCTTCACCTGCATCTTCTACAGCATTGGCTAAAACAGAGGCAGGCAGCAAGAATCTGGCAGCTCCTGTTCTGTGTATTGCCCCAATCCTTTGTTTGCAGTTTCTTTGCAGTCTGTTTTACTGAGGGAAGGTAACAGGTACTGACCTTCCAGGTGAGATCTGTGCATGAGATAGGAAATGTCTCACTAAGGTGATACCTCTCTAGGGCCTGTCTGCTGTCCTACTTGTGCTGCATGATTGTAAACAGCATCTCAACACCTCAGGGATGGTTTTGCCTCCTGCTGTGCCTGTGGTAAGGTTAAAGGACAGGCAGGAGTTGTCAGAGTGGGGGAAGTGAATTGTCCAATGTCCCAAACAAGAGTTCTTGACCACCCTGCCTCACTTGACTGGATTAAGGATGATAAAAATCTGTAGTCTGGTTCCAGCAGTGAGGTGACTTCACAGGAATGTCCCTGGGAAGGGCTTGTCCCCTGGGCTGCAGTGACAATTTCAACTGGCCTGAAGCCTTCCCCTTGAAGCTGTGGGATTGTTTGTCTGTAAGAAAAGGCTGAGGTGGTCCCTCCTGAAGCCTGCTGATCTGCTGGCTGAAGGAAGGACCTCTCCCTTGGACGTCTGCAGGGATTACAAGTGGACTGTGAGCTCTGCTTGGTGTCTGTTTCCCACAGGAAAGGGAATGTCCCTTCAGCTGATGTGCTCTGAGGAGCAGCTGTTGCCAGGCTGGGATTTGCACCATCACTGAGTGGCACCTTGCCTGTGCTGGCAGAACAGCTCCCAAAGCATGGAAGTGAATGGAGAGCAGGGAGGAATCATTCTGGGCCTTGGCAGGCAGTAGCAGAGGTTTTTTTATTTTTTTCCTCCAGCCACCAAGGACTTCTCCCTGGAGTAGAGAGCCTGACTCAGGTTGTTCCTGGGCTCTACCCAAAGCTGAGCAGACAAACCCAGTGGAGATGTGCCTCCTCTTGTGGAAAAGAACTGCCAAGGGCTTAAATTCTGCAGGGCTTGACACTGCTGTGAGCACCTTGTGCTTTAAGGAACAGACAAACTTGTACAGGGGGCTTGGAAACATGTGCTGTTTAAGTGATTTTATCATGAAATGCTCCCAGTGGGGAGAGGGAGGTGTTTGCTGCTGGCCCAAGTGATGTGACAGTGGAGGGAGGAGGTGAGGGGGACTGTGACTCTTTTTCAGTGTGTCCATGAAGTGAATTCCTTAGTGACAAAGTGACTATGGGAGGATCATTGCAGAGTTATCTGGTCCAAAATATGTAGCCTGCACTTGGGAAAACCAATCTAGTTTAATGGGAAATTATTCTTTGGTGTCTCTGTCTAGACCAGCTTTGGTTCTCAGGTTTTTAAGGGACGTGTTTGGCTTTTGAGTGCTGGTGTGGTAGAACTGACCGCTGCTGCAATGACCCCACTCTGTGCAGAGGTTTTGGGTGCCCTGTAGATAGCAATCCCTGACAGCAACTGCCACATGTCACCAAGCCAAACTGTGTTTTCAGGTGATGCTTTATTGGATGCTGAGAATCCCAGGGACTGGAGCAGTACAGTGCATGTGCAGCCGAGGGGAGGGGGCTGAGCAATCCTGACAGGACCTGTCCTGTTCTGCGTTTGCAAAGGCTGTACAGGTCTGGGCAGCGCAAGCAAAGGGACTCACTGCTGGCTTGGTTCACTCTAATCACGACTGGCTTTGTTTGCCAAAGAGTTGTGAGGAGCATTTTGTTTACCTCCCTCCTCACCATGAGGTAGAAGCACAGGAGACAAAGGGCCTGTGCCTGTAACACCCAGGCTTAGACCCCGCTGCTGCCCCTCCCCTGCTGGGTTTTGAATCTCTGACCACATTCAACTTCACAGGTTTGGATGGTCTCGCTAATTCTGGCAGCTCAACCACTGAAAGCTTATTTGATTCTAGGTGTGGAACCAGCTCTAGCTCAGTTCATGTGCAAACCAGGGGCTGTTTGCCTCTCCCTCCCTTTCCCGGTTGCCCCCAAGCAAGCCTGTGCCTCCTGCCCGTGCCATACCTACCCACTGTCTGCGCTCTACAGGGACAGGGGTGCAGCGGGAAGCCTTTAATTAACAAACTGCTCTACCAATATTCTCTCGAGGTTTACTTCATGCTTCTTTGGGATGTTTGTTCCATCTCGTGTCAGGGCAATCTTACTCCAGCTCTGAATCATCCCGCTCAGAACAATCCCGCTCAGAATAATCCGGTTGAGAATAATCATCTTCATCCTAAATTCCACAGCAGCAAAGAGAATCACTTAAACTATGTGTCTGGTTTGTAAATCTTTTTATTAAAAGAGTTGGTTTTTCTTCTTTTCCACAGTAGTAAAGCTTTGGCACTTACAGTATAAAAATAATCACTGATCATAATTACACCAAATTCTTCTTTGTCAACTGCATACTAAGTGTCTTCCATACATTTTATTCCCATATAAAAACACTTGAAGGTCAGGGGAACAAAACTGATAAATAACAGTATGAGATATAAAGATACAGCTAGAAAAATACTAGGATCATCAAGGAAGAATTAGGACTGTGCATATTTTAAATATCACAGTGATTGGATTTGCTGTTCCTATCTTATTGCTGGCTGCACGCTTATGTGAAAGCAGAAGTGTTTGGTGGACTTTCCTATCCCTAAACCTCAGTAATGTTGTACTCAAATATTCTTGCATAGCACGGGAACCGTGAATTGCTACACCCTCCCTCCCCCTTAATATTTTGATCCCCCACCGAATTTGTAATTTACCACCTCTCCCCCTCCTCCCCTTTTTTTCTTTCCCCCCTTTAAATTTGAAAATATTGACTGGAATTCAAACTTTGAGCAAAACCAAGACAATCGCTATCAATCATGAGAAAAGTCTGAAACACTCCAAGAGTGGCGCTTGGAGAAGCTGTGAGTTGAGCTTAAGCTGGGAAAATGGCTCCAGAGCAGGGGGCCATTCTCACTAGATGCAGTTTTGCTAGCATCACTCCAGTTTGGATGGTAATCGTGGCACATAGGGGTTTATACTTTGGTTTGTCTGTTGCCATGGCCGCAAGAAGTCTTGCTCGATGTTACTTTCCCCGTGGATGTTGTGTGTCTGCCTGTACATCTAGGGGCATGAAACACTCAATGGGGCAGTTGACGTTCTGTCAGGAGGGAAGGAAATCAGTTAGAGCTCTGTCCTGGGTGTGGTTTGTGCTGGGAGCTGTTGGCAGCCCGTGGGGCTGTTTCCCAGCACAAAGCACACAGCTGGAAATCACTCCATGCACTTTGGCCTCGGAGCATGCAAGGAGAGGCTCTGCCGGGACTGAGGCACTGCCAGTGTGTGTGGAGGGGCAGCTCAAGCAGGTGTGTGTGCTCTGGGGGAGTCATGCACAACTGGGGAGCATGAAACCACGGTCACAGTGGGACAGGGCAAAGAAGGAAAGCTGTACTTACAGTGTTGGTGGCCTGGTGGTACCTCTGTGTGAACTGCGTGTAGGTGTGGCCAGCAGAGCCTTCGGGAGCCACCTCCACGCTGGGCCTGCGGCAGTTGTCACAGCGCCAGCCCTGAGGGACACAACAGACCTGTCAGTGCCACGGCCACGGACCTGCCAGAGCTCACCGCATCCCAGGCTGGTTTGGTCGGAAGGCACCTTAAAGCTCATCTCGTTTCAGTCCCTGCCCTGGGCAGGGACACCTTCCACTATCCCAGGCTGCTCCAAGCCCTGTCCAGCCTGGCCTTGGACTCTTGCAGGGATCCAGGGGCAGCCACAGCTTCTCTGGGCACCCTGTGCCAGGGCCTGCCCACCCTCACAGGGAAGAATTTCTTCCTAGTATCCAATCTAAATCTACCTTCGTCAGCTTAAAGCCATTAATTCATACACATTCATACATGTGGCCACAGAGCCACCACCAGCAAGGAGGCTGCTCCTGTGTTACACCACGCAGGCACTGATGCAAGTACTTAAGCTCTACCAATTATTCTTATAGATGCCCATTTTAGCCCTTTCCATGACCTGAAACCCAGCAGTCTTGTAAGTCACCCCAGCACAGCCTCTCCTGTCCATTCCCTGTGTCCAACACAGCACATCCCTCCTGCTTACCTGCTGTCCTCCATAACAAGTGCAGGAGCAGATGGCCCCAAAGTACTCCTTCTGCCACTGCTCCCCAACGTGGTACATCTTCCCATCGTCATAGCAGGTGGTCTCATCTGTGGAGGAACAGGCAGAGCTCAGGTGCAGAGCCTGTGCTTGGCTTTAAGCATCCTCAAAGCAGCTTGGTGATCAGAGGAGCCAGTGTGCTCCCCTTGTCTGACCAAAGGCTCCCTGACTGGCAGGGGAACATCAGTCATGGTCACAGCTCTCCAGACACTTTAAACTACAACAGGAGGGTATTTTCCTGACAAGAGCAATGCAGTTTAAGTCACAGTGTGAAGGCCAGAGGAGCTGGAGGTGACAGGCCCTGCAGTAAAGTCCAGCTGGGGTAATCCACAACTCTGAGCACAGTGACATGTCCCTGATGTGCAGCTCCAGGGCCAGAGGCAGACAGGAGCTCAGTGTGCTATGACCTGAGCTAACAAACTGTTTTCTTCTTTTCAAGCTAGGAATATGAGATTTATGCCTTCAGCTCTTGTGAGAACAGACCGAAGCTGTCACCAGTTCAGCATGAATCAGACACACGGATACTCTGCTTGTCCCCCTGGCAGGACAGAGCTGAGAGACTGGGATTTCCTGAATGGGAGCTCAGACTAACAGCAGAGAGACTTACGAGGTTCACACTTGAATTCTCCTTTCCCGTTGCCAAGGCAGGTGCAGCTCATCATCTGGCCATTCTCCCCTTGCCTGTCCCACTTCTCCCCAATCTTGTAGTTAACTCCATTGTCATGGCACCACTCTGGAGAAGGTAGAGGAACAAGAATCAGGAGTTTGCACATGCAGCAGGAAGAAAACAGCTTGGCTTTGTCTCAGGAAAGGCAGGAGAAAGAATCTTTTCAGCTCATATAAGTCCCAAGGAGGAAATGGGTTCAGCTCTTGCAGTTTTTAACTGCTGAAGGCTGTTCCAGCTCTGGGAAATGGGTAGATGCTCCTAGGAAAAAGTAGGATGTGGCAAAGAGTGGGGAGAAGAGGTTTGGTTTGTAGGAGAAGAGGAGAAATGAAAAGGAATTTAATAGCTGTGAGGCAGGAAAGGAGAGAAAAATATTTTAAGTGCTCATTTTTTGAGCAAATACCCAGTATAAATTGTATCACAGAGGCTTGCAAGACACTATGGGTAAGCCATGTGTATCAAATAATGAAATACAAATATTAATCCTGTAATATAAGTGTCTTTGCATAGACTCCTCTGAGTCTATGCAAATTGCAGAAATACTCTCTTTGCTGAGCTTATTCCACAATTTTAAAGCCTAATTTCAATTAGCTGGGTATGTGTTGTGTTAAACTGCTCAATCACAGACTTTTGTTCCATTCCCTTATGTCAAGTTGGATATTCTTCCATGTAAACCACAGTCCTGCAAAGAATAAAACTTAATGCCCTGGGCAGAAGTGTTAGACAATTAGAAACTGGTTTTGCAAGCTGCTTTGCAAAGGCTGCCTGCAATGCAAGCCAGATTTATTGTAATACCAGCACTGGCTGTAATACCCACTGAAATCCACACTTTAACATATTACCTAGACACGTCTGGCAAAGTAAAAAAGTCACTTAACACAATATTGATTGTGGCTGATGTAGCTGAATGGCAATTCTAGGTTAGCTGCACAGCTCAGAGGTAACCAAAGTTTTCCATCACTTCCCACGATGCAAAACAGTGCTTTGGTTTAACGACTTCAGATCCTGCCTTCCTTTGCATCATGTTTGGATCAGGTTGGCTCTGTCAAACATGGCACTGGTGCTGGGGGACAGTGGGGATGGGGATGGTTAACAGCAAGCTACTCACTAGAAGAGTCACATCTGAAATGGCCACTGCCAAAGCCTAAACACTGGCACCAGAGCTTAAAGCCAGTTTCAGATAAGCGCTCCCATTCCTCGCCAATGGAATAGAAGGAGCCAGTGTAAGTATCAAAGCAGGTGTCGTCAGCTGGCTGGTTTAGTCCTTCAGACACTGGAACAAAAAGAGAAGAAACAGGCATCACACATGGCAATGGGAACTGCTGAAAGACACACTGATTTTCAGTGAATACACACTTTTTTTCTTCTTGCAATATCCTGGCAGTAATGGAGCTACCCCATGGGCATATACTTGATGGTTCTGTCAGCAGCCCAGGCTCCTTGTGATTTATTTTCCATTTGCATGTGTCAGAGCAGTTGAACAATAAAAAAACTGACACAAAGGCTATTTTCATTTTGATTTGCCAAGTTTCAAGCAAGTGTGAGTTTTTGCATTTGCTGCTGGTGAGCAACAACCTGACTCTGCCTGTTTTTAAGGAAAAATGTGCTGTAAGATGCTGAGGTACAACAGGGGGTTGGTAGCTGCATGTGCACATTTTTGGGGTGCTGCATGCTCCGTCTCATGGCAGGGGGATGAGAGAAGGAGAGCAGACCCTGCTGTTGGGCAGAGTGATTTGTCACCTCAGGTGTGTGCCTTGGCTGGCAGGTGGGTGCTTTAGAACCACCAGTCCAGTGTGTGATGATCAGGGTCAAGAGCTTATGGTCTTAGTCCAGTCCATGACAGACAGAAGACATCAGTGATTCTGACTCTCTCTATGCACAGCAAATACCAGATCTCTTGGTCTCTCTTGGGCCCTTGAGGTGTGTCTGGAGCCTCAAAGCATGTTGGGGTTACACAACAGATCAGGACAGCTCTCATCCCACCATCAGCATGTGTCAGTTATCCAAAACCAGAGGACCTCACAAATCACTTGTCCCAGTGTCCTGCTACAAGCTGTCCTTATCAGGAGAAGTTTCTTTCCTGAACCATTGTCAAGCTTGGGCACCAGGCAGGTTACCTTGAGTTAGGGGAGTGAGGCAGGGCCTGCACAGGTTCCGCCAGACTCCCTAAGGCTGTTCCTTACCAGTATTGCCAACTGTGACCACCTCCTCCAGCACCTTCTGTCTGCGGTGATCCTTCAGGGCTTCCACTATGATGTTGTAGGTGGCCCCTCTTGTAAGACCCTTGAGTGTGGCACTGGAGGAAGTGCCAGGAACCCTGAACTGCAACAAGAGACAGTGCCAGGTCACCAGAGAGGGAGGAGGGAATACCCTTTAGGTGTTACCTCTCTCACTGGAAAGACAGGGTGTTTAGGATGAGCCCTATGCTCTGTACCCTGATGGAGCCAGACCACTCCCCTTGGACATTCTGAGAACTCAAACAGTACCAAAGTTAAACTTGGCTACTCTGGACTATAGATCAGGAGGGGTTAGTTCTGCCATTTCAGGGAAACAGAAACCAAGAGACATAGGAGGAGTCTTTGGGTTGGAGAAGCAGCACCTCAGTCTTTGAAACTCCCACTCAGCTTGCTGACTGTCCCCTCCCCTGGTGAAATGTCACTGCTGACAGCATTTCAAAGCTTTCAGGTTTAGCAGTTTTATCCTGTAGGCTTTTCCATAAAGCAGAGGAGGGAGGTTTTACCGTTCCCAGTCTCAGCCATGTATTAAACAGACTCTTTAGGCTAATTCTTGTCACTCTCTTAGCACAGCAAAGGGACTGCTGCCCCAAGTGAGGCTACACCGTCCCTCTGCTGAGACAGCCCCCGTTACCTGCAGAGTGTCCTCGTCCTGGCTGACGGGCTGGCAGGAGATGATGTACTCAGAGCTCTCCAGCAGTGGCCTCCAGGAGATGGTGGTCTGAGAAAGAGCCTCCTGCCCGGCGGTGTCGTTGCGCCGGGGCCCGCCGGAGTGAGGGAACAAGGGCTCCACGATGACGGGCACCTGGTAGCCCGGGATCTCGATGGCTTCGTCCACACTGGGCAGCTGCCGCCGCGAGCCCGGCCTGAGGGGAGTGGCTGTGGTGGGGCCAGGCCGCCTGTGCTCCTCAAAGAAGACTTGCTGCCCCTGGTGTCCTACAGCCTGAGGGAGCCCAGAGGTGCCTGGAAGTTGGATACCGTTGCCATTGTCATACCTATTGTTGGTGAGGTAAGGGGTCCCCTGGTCGATGGAAGGCACGTCCAGGATGTCGGGCTGGTTGGGGTGTGGTCGGCTAATCAGCGTGGGGAGCTCGTCTGCCCAAAGAAAGGTTAGAGCCCATCAAGCAAAGCACGGCAAATGAACAATGGCAAATTAAACGGCTGTATTACACCACTGTAAGCATCAAATATTAGCAATTATCCCAGGATGCAACACACTTTTTATGACCTCACTGTGATTGTCAAGGTAATTTCCATCTCTCTGTGTATTTGTATCTTTCACCCATGGGCATAAGAAGTGTGTTGGTATGAAATTTTCATACAGCTGAGCAACTTTTGGTTTGAACACTGCAACCAAAAGAAGCCACCACCACTGCTCGAAGTGATAAGAAGTGATTATAAGAGAAAGTTGCAGGTAATCAGTTTAAGAGGAATCACTGGTGAGCAGGAAGAAACTTGCTCCGTGATCATATTTGGATGTTCAGCTGTTATTTTGCTTGCTATAGGTATCTCAGTGTTGTACTGTGAAGGTTGCAAAGTAAGAGAAATGCAGCATGCAACAAATTGAATGGATTCTGTATTTGATGCCATTATGTGTTAGATAGTAATGATAATCCTCATCTAATTATCAGTTTGGCACCCAAGCAAGAATCCAGCACCAAGCACACTGTTCTGTTCTTAGTGTTCAAACATAGGTAAGGCATGATTAATATAAATTCAGAAGTGTACCTCCTGCATCCTAGAAAGGAAAATCTCCTTACAAAGCCTATTTGACTCAAAGAAAAGGTGTGGCTGAGTGGTGTGAACAGGACATTTTAAAAAACATTATTTCAGTCCTCCACAATTGTCCTCCAGTGTCTCCCACATTGTATTCCCCAAGTGGAAGACAACATCTCCTGTTGGCACAGAACAATACAGAGCTTGGTTTTACCTGTCCTCTTTCTGCCAATCAGTGGTTCACTCTTTTGGTTGTTCTTCACAGCAATGATGTAGATGATGTATTCAGTGCCAGGTTCCAAACCTAGGGAGGGAGGAAGGACATAAAACAATTTTAGACTTATGAGTTGCTTTTGTTTTAAGATTATGTATGAGATCTAAGGCAGAATGAGAGATGTATTGGGTATGTGCATTTCAGATCAAGGTTTTCAGGACAGTGCAGAGAAGTCAGCCTCCTGTTCCTTAGAGCAAGTTTGCAATGTCAGCTGGGATCATGGACCCAACCAGAAGGAATCTTCAGTATGTGTGACTGGTGGGGTGCCAGAGTCACAGGCTTTTTTCCTTGCAAGGACAACAACTGTGGTGACAATGGAAACAGACATCTGGACTGTTCAAATGTGGTGGTTGTTCTGAGCAGTGAAGTGGAATGTGTTTGCAGGACAGAAGTGTTTATAGCACCACTCTCTGGTACTGGAAACCACAATAAAGTAACACAACTTTCTCTATTAGCTAATCATCAACACATTTTATAATTAAGCCTTCCCCCTCCCTCTCTTCAAATTCAGGTGAAGAGCTCCCAGACACAGAGACATTACCAGTAATGGTAGCCTCGGTGGTGCCGGGCCGGGGGCGAGGCAGGACCTCCTTGACTGGTGAGCCAGGTTTCTCATATCTGATGATGTAGCCAGTGATCTTGGCTCGGGGAGGCTGCCAGGTGAGCAGCAGGGAGTTGCTTGTTGTTGTAAGGAAGCGCAGGTTGGAAGGAGCATCGATAGCTGGGTGGAAACAAAAGGACACAAGTCAAATGCAGAAAGGACTAGCATCTTTTTACCTGAGCTACACCTGCTTGATACCCTTCCCAAACTCAGGAGTAAAACCTATCACTGTAAGTCACGGCAAATATTGAATGTGGTTGGATATAGACAACTCCATATGTGTTTACTGTGTGTTATCAGGAGCAGAAAAGTCAGACACGATCCTTACCAGTGGAGGCATCCAGCACCACTGGGGAGCTGCGTGCATTCTCATTCAGAGTGTACAGGTAGATCTTGTAGTCAGTGCCAGGCTGCAAGCCTGAAATGGAGTTGAAACACAAATGTTAGCGAATGAGAGGAAGCCACCTAAGATGGCCATCAGAATGTCTTTCAACAACCTCTCCTTGGAGCCTAGTCTTGATAATGCAGGTATTTGTTCCCAACTCTTGTTCTCACAGTATTTCTCATTAAGGAAATTCAAAACAAGAACCCAGTGCACATTCTGATATGGCCCTGCAGCTGCAGAAGCCCTCACTTACCAGTGATAGTGTAACTCCTGAGCTCGGGGTTGATGGTCCTTTGAACAGGATTCTGGCCACCTGCTGGGATGGCTTCCACTAGGAAGCCAGTGATGGTCTCAGTCTTGGTTCTCCAGGTAATGGTGATGGTTGTCTCAGTGACATCGGTCACCCGGGGCCTGCGAGGGGGACTCACATCTGTATCAGAAGGAAAAGGGGTCCTGTCAGTACAGTGGGGATTGGGAATCTCACCAGCCCAGCACTGGTGACGGTTGGGATAGAGCTTTGTGCAGAGCCCCACTCTGGGCACAGAGAAGGCTCCCAGCCTCTGCACCAAGTGGTCATTTGGAGAGGGCCATCACTTACTTTCAAGGGTGGTGACCACCCCCTGGGCTGGTCTGCTGGTCAGGGAGTCCTTCAGGGCATACACACTCACTTCATACTTGGTTGCTACCTAGAATGGACAGAGTTACACCATGTTATGAGAAGGACCCAGCACAGGGGAAAACACTCCTGCCCTCAGTCAGTGTTTGGTGAAGCCATGTTTCTCAGTCACCACTTACTGAAATATGAAACCTTCAAATAAATCAGGGAAGGATTGATAGGATAATTCTAATTATTTCCAGCTGTAATAAAAGAATAGACACGGGCCCTGACAAGCAGTGCACATGTGCACACTCAGGAGCAGAATAAATCCTGGAAGAAGCTTATCTGTCATCCCTCATTTTAGAATCTGTGTTTCAAAGCTGATTCTTCAGAAAAACTCTAATTTCCCTCCTATTTTTCCCAGGGTTAATGGATGCCATTTGCTATGATAAGGAATAAAACAATGTGAATAAAAGAGAATTGTGAAAGTAACAGCATGGGGGTTTTTGTCCTTGGCTGCATCAGATCATGGGTCCACTTAGATTAGAATGTTTTTTAAGGCTCATTTTTGAAAATGATTCATAAAACTCCTTAAAAACAGATCAGTAGCTTTTTAAGATAGCAGGAACCATAAAAGCAGTGATTTTCAGCCTTCTCCAGTTCAGGAACTCCTGAGATGTTTCCAGTGGAGAAGATGGCTATATAGCAAATTTCAGCCTACTCACAAAAGACTTGCATTTTTAACATGTATTTTGCAGATGTCTTAAAAATAGGCAATAGACTGGCAGAGCTCCCATATCACAGCTTGAAACCTCCACGTTAGATCACTTTATCTGACCTCCTTTGTGAAAGATGAGTAAAAGCATTTTGCTAGGTTACTTTTGATTGTGAACCTGATAATTTGCATTTGGTTAGCCATCCAGTCTCTCTGTGCTAGATGAGGAAGGGGATAGAATGCAGATTCAGCAGGCCAATTACTTGCCTTTAAAAAAAAACAAAACTACAGTACTGAGTAGCTACAGTCTGACTTGCCACCATCTTCAGACCCTTAGGAGGTGTAACAATCTACTCCAACTGAAGCTCCCAACCCAGGAATCTGAAATTGCTTCCAAAATCTCTTTCCCACAACACAAAGAAAAAAGTTACCATCAGGCCAGACACGACTGCAGATGTGCTGTCTGGAGAAAGGTTGATTTCTTTCATGGGACCAGTCTTTTCTTTGGGGTTCACTCTGACTCTGTAGCCAGTGAGGCGAACGTTTGGTGCGTTCCAGTTGATGGTGAGACTGGTGGGAGTTACCTGAGTAAACTTCAGGTTTGTTGGAGGTGGAATTGCTGCAAAAATCCAGATTGGCACATGGTTATTTTTAAAAAAAGACAGCCTTGGATAAGACAATGCTCTCTCCTGAACATGAGACAGTTTTAGGCCAGGAAAGTGGAGTGCCTTCTGCAAACACAGGCATAAAGCACCACGGGAGGGGACATGGTATTCAGGAGGAGATTCTCAAATCTACAGGAACACTTTCCAGCAGAAATAAGGAGATATCGATGCTTTAACCCTGAAGTTAAGTGAGCAATGACATTTGCTATGATATAAGGTAAACGCTTCGGAAGGTGCTTAAATCTAGAGTAGGCCTGTGTGTTTTAATTATTGTACCAGTCTCTGCTTTTCATCACACAGCTCATGGTTTAATCCTGCTCCACTTGCCTCTGTCTGTTCGTTTCTAAAATACAGTGGATGATTTACAAAACTAAGTAGGAAGGAGGCTCAGGAATTGCAGAGAAGATAAAAAAATACTGCAAATGGAGAGGGGAAGCATTTTACAGTCACACAGCGAGCAAGGCAATGGAAAAGCAGAGCTGTGGTGGCCATAAGGCTCATCACACAAGAGCCTGTTCACGAGCTAACACATCCAATATCCTTACAAACAAATGTCTGCATAAAAAGGGGAGTGTCCATTGAAATATTTTCTTGCCTGTTGGTAAGCCTGGGGCTGTAAACAGAGCAAAGATACACCTTACCATAAGTGCCTATTATGGCACATTGCTGTGAAAGTTTTCCAATTTTATAGAGTGGAAATACAGGATAACTCTTCCTTCTTGCTTTGCTCAGAGCTCAATCTAAAGCCCATGAGAGTCAATGGAAAGTCTTGAATGACTTCAAATCCACTTCTGAACAGCCCACAAAAGGTAAACCACAGAGAGGGGGTTTTAAAAAGTACTGTATTTGCATTTCTGGCAGGTAGTCAGCCAGCTGTTTCATCATTACATCACTTTGCTGCAGTTTAGCACAGCAAATCTGTGCACTAGGACCCTCTGAATTTATTCCACCCCTGGAATTAAAGTGCCAACTTTTCAGCCACAAATGAATGGGAGACCTTTATTACACAGGTGCTACCTGTCTTTGTAATAAAGTCACATCTGGTAATGCTGGAAGCTTGCAATGGATCCTATATTGCTGCAAGCAATGTAAAGCTAATTCCTTGCAATAATTTTCCTTTTTCATCAAGGAATTTTCAGTGCATGGAATGGTAGCTGGATCAGCCTGGCACAGAAGGGACTCTCCCGTTCCTGTGGAGGTGATGAGAGCGCAGGGTGTGGCCATGCAGTGGGCTGTGCTCCCTAGGGCAGTGCCAGCGAGGGATCTGCAGGCTCTGTGGGACCTGAGGGTTCAGCACTCTCCTAGCCCTTCCTGCTGATCTTTGGCTCCATCCAACAGCAAGGCTGGATGAAAGCTGCCCTCACCCCTGTTGTTGACCACTACCTGTGTTTTCAGGTGTCCCATACCTTAAAGGCAAGACAAAAATGCTGTGAGAGCACTGTGGCTCCCCATGGATCAGGCTCCGTGACCAGGGACAGGACACTACTGGACACCCCTCCATCCTTTCCCTACGATCTGCTCCTTCAGTCCTGCTCTCTTCCTTGCCTTCCCTGATGTGTATGCAGGCCGACTCTGCTGGCAAGCAGCTCTCTGGCCCCAGCAAAGCCATCCCTCAGGAGCAATCCCATCCCCTGGGCTGCCCCTGGGGCTGTCCCGGCACGGAGCACCAGTTGCACATGGAAGCACACTTTACCCCACGGGGCAGAAGGCGCTGTTGCCATGGCCTGCTGGGGGTGGTGGGAGCTGTACCTGTGGACTGGGTCCCAGTGAGGGGCAGGCTCTCCATGTCATCGTAAATGGCAACGATATTGATAGTGTACTCAGAACCTGGCCTGAGGCCATGCAGCTCAGCAGTGTCTTCTTCGCCACCTGGGGCCGGCAATAGCTCATGGATTCCATCCTCAGGGCTTGAGTAGGTCACCCTGTACCTGGTGACTTGCCCCTGAGGGCTTTCCCAAGCAATTTTGATGGAATCAACATCCACCTCAGTGAATGTTAGTCCTTTAGGGCGGTCAATGTCTGTTAGGCAAATTAACGGTAAGAGGTTAAGTGATAAAAAGCAGGTTGTGGGGTGAGGAAAATATAAAGCATTTCGATTACATGCAAAGCAGTTTTCAGTTTGGCGTGGCAAGGGGGCACTGGATTCTCCTGTGTGCTGCACCTTGCACACATGCTCACATCCCTAAGGCTGAGTTTGCAGGTGCCAGGCAGCAGGAAACCAATCTTGGCCTTGCTGAAACCAAAATGACCTGCATTGCCACCTTCAAAGCAGCCAGGACACCAATTTTTATCTATTTTTGAGTCCACTTAGCACCAAATCCCTTTTTACATAACTGAAGAAGCATTAAACTACCTTAAATGTGGACACAAGAAAAAAAAGAAATGGGAATTTTAAGACCCATTTCTCCCATTTAAATGGTTGCTAGTGATAAAGGCAGCCAGAGAGCCCACCTGACTTTAAGTTTGGGTTCATGCTGCACTTGTTCACTCCTGTGAGCTGCTGTGCAAAGTGCCAGTCCAAGAAGAATCCATCCCACTATTTTCTTTCATAAATTAATATCCAATTAACCACTTATCAAGAAAGCAAAATTACTCAGCATATTATATTGTAAACCCAGTTAGAAACAAACTTTTCAGCTTTGTATTGAGTGCACAGGGAATGTCCACAGGTGGAAGTGGGTGATATGCACAGCTCCCAATTAAACCAATTTGTGGGATTTTCCTGGAAAGATAGGAGCTCAGTGCTGGACAGCAGGGAAAGTGAGCCTTGCTCCTCAGAAGTCTGGAGTGGCTATCACAGAAATACACCCATCTGTTACACAAAATGGAAGAATCTGGCATGTCATTTTTATACTGGATCAAAATCATGCTTTTCTACATGGTTTCAGCTTTTTCATTTGCCATGTTGTATTAGTCCTCAATTTTCTACATTATCTAGTTGGCAAAGGTGATTTTTGTAGAGGAATTTGTTAGTTTGAATGTGGACTCTTCACTCATCTCTGCAAAGCTCTGGAGAAGCTCCATGTGTCTTTAGGACAATTCTGTAGTGTTTGGGACTGAGTTGTGGTTTTGAATAGGAGCTTGAGCAGGGGAACAACAGGGACACAAATCCCTACCCCAGAGGTGTCCCTCAAAAGGCACTTTATCTCAAAGATATCCCTGAGTTATGAGGCCCCTCTTATGTCCCCTCTGTGGCCAGAGCAGGACTGCTGTTTTGTACAGACAGACAGAACAATTCCAGGACTGAGCTGCCTTTTCTTTTGCAGTGCTTCATCCCAGGTTCTTGGTATAACTCACATACTTTCCTTTACTCCCTCACACAGGGCAAGTGCTCCCAAGCCCAGTCCAGTCCCTTAACAGCCATCACCTTTGCCACCTAGCTCCACACAAAGGAGATCTTGGCACATTTTGTCCACTGATTGGCTGACAGCCAACGAAACCCCAAAAGACTTTATGGCTTTAGTGAAAGAAAATCAGAAGCACAGCATTTTGAGGGGGTGGGAAATTGCATTTTGGCAGTGTTTGAGGCACAGGGACTGCATTTTTGCCAGCATCTGCAGTTGAGGTGCATGGTACTTCTCACAGGGCAGGCCACCTCACACTCTCCTGGAGACCAGGCCCCTGGCTTTTGCTATCCCTGGGAACATGATGGTAGGTTCAGACATCAAAAGATAGTATTTGTTTTTACCCATGAAGTGAAATACATACTGGTGACAGCTGTCTGAACCAAGGGCAGGCTCTCTCCGTTCTGATTCTGAGCATAGACGCTGACCACGTACTCCACTGTGGGCTGCAGACCTTCAATAGTGACTTGAGTTTGATCTGGCAGGAAAGAACACCATCAGTCAGAAAGAACAGTGCAAAGCTGCAGGGAGCTGGCCTCAAGGTAGCCTTGGATGAATGGCCTGTCTAAGCCATGTCATAAGTAAGTGTCATTAAAACAAGGTGGGACTGACAAATTAAATTTGCTTTTAAATTGCACCATGCTTCTCTGGCAGTGCACAACTGCAATTTGTTCCTGCTCCTAGGCCCCCACAGCTGAAAGGGCAGGTTAGCGCAGTGGGTAAAACAAAGCACAGGGAGACCAGCTTTCATCATTTTCCAGGATAAGACTGATCATTGACCCAGCTGGTCAAGCATCCCCAAGTGCTCTGCTGATCCTCACAAAATGCAGTGTTCCTGAGAGCTGACAGGGCAGGTTTCACAGGTACTGCACTACAAACCTACAGTGTATGTGACTCAGCCCATGCCATGAACAAGGGTCACGTTATGTGACCTGCAGAAGGATTTCTGAGCAGGTTTTGCTGGATGCTAGAAAATCCAATGGTATTTGTTTGAAATGCAGGTGCTTTTCAGACACACCAAGGCTGCCAGGAATAAACTTTAGTAGTACAGTGGTGTCAATGAAATATGAAACTTTTGGGGCAAAAATCTGTCCTAGCTTCTCCTGCATGAGACACAACTGAAAGTCAGCAGGATTGCAAAAAAAGGTACAAGCAGCAGCAAGATTTTAGTGGTCACATCTTCCATTCTTTACAGATCCAGTGAAGGATGACATGACTCTTACCTGCAGGGACATTTTTAGTTTTTGAGGGCCCATGTCCCTTCTTGGGGACAGCAGTCACCCGATAGCCTGTGACTGGGGATGTTGAGGGGAGCCATCTGATGCTGATACTGTTGTCCTGGACATCGGTGACTTGCATCTGGGATGGCGTGTCTATTTCTGGGCAACAAAAACAATTTTTCTGAGTATGTTGGTACAGGAAACCCTCCCTCCAGTGTTGTGTCCTGCCTGAATTTTATTCTGCACTGCTTGGTAGAGAAAACACATGTTGCTATTTATTTGTCCCTCATGCTAGCCTAGAGCAAAAAAGCCTTAACCATGATGTGTGCATGACTGACCTCATATTAATGTTAGCTGAGGATTTTTGTTGTTTTAAAGGCCACTAAATGCCTTTATCTGCAACTACAGCCAGAGTAGGATTAGGCTATATCCAAATCAGGAATGACACAACAGTCTTGGAGTTAAAAAGTTTCGTCTCCTCAGGATCACACAGTCTGACAGTGAGGCACTAGAGTTAAGCCTGCAGTGACCCCACATTATGAGAGCCCAACGGGATTTCCACTCTGCAATGAGCAGTCAAGCACTGCTTGCACCCCCAAATGGGCTTCACAAGGTTTCCCTCCCCCAAGTCCACAATCCCCTCCTGTGCCCTCTCATTATCATGCTGGGCCACCAAGATATGCAGCTGCATGGAAACTGATGGCCTTACAGCCCATGACTTCTAAAAGAAACCAGGGATGAGTGATACACATTTATGGGGAAAAGCCAACACAGAACTGCGGGGCTTTTTGTCTTGTTTGGTTTAACCAGGTCTCACCTGTTCTGTAGGTGACAGTGACTGGCTTGCTGCTGGCTGGGCTGTCTCCACGGCCAGTCACAGCATACACAGTGATGGTGTATTCAACACCAGGTTTGATGCCAGTGATGGTGGCAGTAGACATGGTGCCAGGTACTGTGAACTCCTGCACAGGGCTGCTTCCACCTAGGAAGAGTAGGTTGAGAAAAATGTAATGGATCTGTAAAGCATACATTTAAAATCACAGAAACAGGACAGTCCTATATGCATCAAGCTGGAGAGAGGATCCTTTTGATTTCAGTTTTTTGATTTCAGTTTTGATTTGATTTCAGTTGGGTCAAAGCCATTTTGACCATTCCAAGGAAGAGAATGACACACAGAACCACATCTCGAATTACTGGAACACTCCAGATGCTCTTTCTTTTGGGTAGGTAAAATATGATTTGCTCTTCTTTTAAAAAGGCACCTATGTGTCTGCTACAGTCCAAGGTGCCTTTGCTATTTGCTGTGGCTTTCTGATGGCCTCAGAATAGAGTTTCTGCTCTGTGACTGGCAGCCTGCCCTCACCTGTTTCAACGTAAGTGATCCGGTAGTATCTCACTGTCACTGCAGGAGCATCCCAGGAAATCTTGAGGCTGGTTGGGCTGGTAGGGGTGACTTCCAGGTCCCTTGGAACATCAGACACTAGAAAATGGGAGAATTGGGAAGAGAGTTTAAACACAGTTGTACATCAGCTACATACTCCACTTATCCCATGCTCATCTGCTTTGGCTCAGTGCACACTCCTCTCCAAAGGGATGTACCTGGTTAAAAACCAGATGGCATTGGACTGGATTCAATGACAATAGTTCTGCTAGGCCTAGAAACATCTGAAAGTAGCATGGGAAAAGATCCCACCTTTTCCTAAATCAGACTACTACTTTGCCAGAGGACCCTCCAAACCTCAAGGGTAACTTTGAAGCAGAATCCTTTCAAGGCTCACCCGTTGTCTGCTGGCCGACCAAGGGCAGGCTCTCCTCCCTGCCGTTGACGGCGATGATGCTGACCACATACTCGGTGCCTGGCAGCAGGTTGGTGAGGGTGATGGAGTTCCTGGAGGGGGGCACACGGTCCTCCTTGGGCCTGGCCCCGCCCTGCTCCGGCTGGTAGCGGATCCGGTAGCCCGTGATGGTGGCACGGGGAGCGATCCAGTGCACCGTGAAGGAGTTCGCGGTTATATCCGAGAAGTCGAGGCCGGTGGGGGAATCCAGACCTGGGTGTTTCAAGAGACAAGAGACTGAGCTCAACCAAACTGCTTGGCATCCTCACACACAAAAGGGCAAACAAGTCCCACTAAGGAGTTCCTAAAAGATGCCACATGTGCATCCAAGTACCTGTTTTCTGGATTCCATACAAGGGTGCACTCTCATGCTGCTCAGAAACACTGTAGACTTTCACCAGATATTCAGTACCAGGGAGCAGGTCTGTGGAGTTGAAGAACAGGATTTAGACGTTTCTTTGCTAATAGCAAGAAGTTAATCAACCTACACAATTTCAACCATGTTTCTTAAGAGAGAGAATTTGCTTGATGGAAGATCTGAGCCTTCAGGACAATCAAAAGTTTAAATCAGTTATTTCTGTGGCACTGTGGTTGCTTATATCCTGTGTCATTGCTTCATTAGTTTGTGGAGCCTGACTAGAAGCAATTAGCTTTTTACAGAATCCCTTTAGTTACCTAGTAGAGTTATACACCAGGCCAAAGCTTTAGCTGATATAAACTGAAACAGGGCCAAGATTTCCAACACAGCTATTCTAACTCAGACAAGCTCCAGATTTAGTTTTTTATTCTGAAAGCAGGTATTGTCTCTCAGTCAACCAACCTGATTCTAGAGTAGAGGGAAAAAAAATCCAGCTATAAATACAACACAGCTCTTGCCCTAAAAATTAGTGTCAGCTTTTTTGAAAATGCCCATATTTTGTTCCCATGCCCTGTAAGGTTCTAAACAGTATGTGTTTTCTGGTCTGAGCACACATAGTCAAAGGAGCAATGACTGTTTGCACATTCTGATCCTCTCCCTGAACCTCTGCACTGCAAGTCCTTGACGCTTTTGGCAAACCAGGTGAACAACATGTATTTACTGTTAATACCTAACCAGGCTGCAAATCAATGCAATTGCCTCATAGCCTGATTCATCACTGTCCTTGGATTGATAGGAAAAAAGCTTGCTTGTGGTTTGGCTTTAACTTGGGTAAAGCTAGAGGCCAAACCCCATTTAGTGTGAGTTTGTATGAGGCTACTTGCAGCATTGGCTTAGATCAGTTGAGAATCTGGCCAGCCCTTAAGCAATTTTTTTTTGGTCTCATCTTGTGTCATGTGGACCTTCTCACCCTCTACAACTACTTGAAAGAAGGTTGTAGCAAGGTGGAGGTCAGCCTCTCCCATGTGACAAGTGACAGGACAAGGAAGGACCTCAAGTTGCACCAGGGGAGGTCACAGTTGAATATCAGGAAAAAATTCTTCACTGAAAGGTTGGTCAGGTGCAGAGTCACCATCCCTAGAAGTGTTCAGGGGGTGTGTGGATTGGCACCTGGGGATATGGCTTGGTGGTGAGCATGGTGGTGCTGGGTTGACAGTCCAACTCGATGACCTTGGAGGTCTTTCCAGCCTTAGCAATTCTATGATTTCATGATGAGGGGCCTCTTATGTTTGACCTCTGTAGGTAACCCACTTACTTGTTAAGATGACCATGTTGTCTGAGGGTGAGACTGTCACCTCTGCAACATCCTCCTCCTTCTTGGCGGGTGAGTAGCGCACCAGGAAGCCGCTGAGCACGATGGAGGTCGGGGCAGTCCAAGTCACCCTCATGGTGTCAGGCCCCACATTAGTGAAGCGCAGATCAGTGGGAGGAGGCACAGCTACATGGCAAAGAACAAATCACCTCAGTTTTCAGATTCATCATCAAGACGTCTATTCAGGGAATCAATCACCAGAGTAAGTATCTCATGCACAACAGACTACTGCACCAGACTCATGCAAACAGACTTCTAAACTACATTTGGTTCTACTATGGTTAAGAGAAAAATGTGTCTGTACTACTGTCAGGCTGCTTTAACCTCTTGGTAATTCCTGATATGTTAAATGCACCCCACGGGGCTAATTTAAAAACAAGGTAGCAAGTTTCAGTAATGTGCTTCTAGCAGCTGGATTTTGTATTACAGATGTGGTGCCAAGAGAGGTTTAAAGTTGCCATACAGCAGCTTACAGATGGAAAAGTAATCTCATCTAGAATCCATACATGCACACACAGGAGAGGAGAGGGTATATCACTAATTTCCTATGATTCTACTTCTACTTGTGTCGAAGGATTTACAGCCTCAGGACTTTCAAACACAACAGGATTTCATGCAAGAACCAGTTTCCAGCTCGCCTTCAGCTCATGCACTATGGAGACCCTCGAAGGTGTGGCATGGCTGTCACTGGCATGTACTCAGGGAGTGGTGCCCATGTGCATCCTTTGGGGCATTGTGGAAAGAGTGGAGCCACCACAGAAACAGGCTGCTGGAAGCTCAAACAGCTGTCAAGGCTGGAGGGTGTCGCTGATCTGCTCCGCCCTTTAGCACTCCTATTTTGGGGAATTACAGTTTTAAAGTCTGGTGAATACACAGCTCATGTTTCAGGCTCTTGACTCCAACTGGATCCTGGGAATCTGAATAGCAGAAGGTGAATGGGCCCGGCAAGTCTGCAGTCATTCATGGTATTAAAATGCCTCCAGCTGGAAAACGAGCAGCGCACATCCATCCCCAGCTGCCACCTGGGGAAGGGAGCGAGCTGGGTCTGTCTGGCTTCCCCACAGCGAGCAGCTCAATTCCTCTTTGGACAAAGCCCCGTCACCCTGACAGCCAGTGACAGCCAGTGACAGCACCCACGTCACGAAACACAGAAGTTTTCAACATTCACCCGTTTGCTGTGTCAGAGTGGTAGGGGCGCTCTCTCCGCCATTAATGAGTGTGATTACACTGATGTCGTAATCAATGCCCGGCTCCAAGCCTGTCACTGTGTAGTATCCTACTGAGGAGTCCACAAAATCTTCAAAAATAGGGACACTTTCTCCTGCCGCAACTACTGTGATGCGGTACCCAATAATGGTGGAGGCATTTAACGGGGTCCACCTCAGGCCGATGCTCGAGTCAGTTATGTCAACAAAGCTTAGGTCAGTGAGCTGGGGCACCTCTAATGAGTTAAAGAGCAAACGGGAGAGGCAAAGACACACGGAGGCAAAAGAAAGACAAGGGAGAGAAAAGCAGTGTTCATCACTATTAACATCGACAGAACTTTGGAAGCAATTGCGGTGATATGCAGAATTTATCTTGGCGTTTGGGGGAAAAAGGAGGAGTTTGGTGGGGTGTTTTTTGTTGTGCTTTTGCTGTTTTCAATTTGGTTTTTTTTATATTTACCCTTCAGTGCAGTCTCCAGCTGCTTCCCTGGGCAGAAGCTGAAACCCCGATCCCCTCAGATCCTCTTTAGACATACAATTTTCAAAGAGCCCTACAAGAGGCACTTAACTTGCAATGCATTTACTTTGAGCAATGATAAGCCACAAAGACTCATCATTTTCTGACAAAAATAGAAGCAGAAAAAACACAGCCCTTTTTTCTTTTTACAGGTAAACTACAAGAGAAAAAGTCTATTAAACTATAAATAAAATAACTCTGAAATAATAGTTGATTGACCCTCTAGAATTCTTGCTTCATTCAAATGGTGAATCTAACTTTTATCACTGGGATCATAAATACATCAACTCACTTAAAGGGGCTAAATCAGACTAGACCCTCAGCTGGTGAGAACCTTCACAGAGTTACAGGGAAGATCATCCACTGTCTGAACTATTTACACTGGACTTGGAAAAAAAAACTCAAATCCCTGCAGTAGCTTGATGATCTGGCCCAGAATTCCTCAAGTTCTACTTTCCAACTAACTGCTGCAATACATGTGCTAAAAAAAGATGAGATGGAACAGTGAGCAATAAAGCACCTCCTTGGAAACAGGATAAATGGTTAAAAATGACCTTTAGATGATATTAATTCTATCAGAGTGACAACATTTCCAGATTCAGAAGTTATGCCCAGTACATGATGTGGCCAAGAGCTAAAATTGGCTAATACATATTTGGCTAAAATTGTTCAAAATCTCAAGTTTTAGCCCCTGAATAAGGATGCTCTTTAATGACCTTTTACATGCTGCCTAGAATTCTGTAGGGAAAATAAGCACAGCTGGGACTGTTTTCCCTATTGATATTATTCCATTAGCAAAAGTGCTCATTTCCTGCACATTAAGACCAGCAGAAATGGGCAGGGAATGGGTAATTTTAGATGCATCTTTAATTGACAATGGCCAAACCTTCAGTTGCTCAAGTCAATAAACTGGTATTGATTTAAGCCACAAGATTTGGCTGTGTAATTTTATCAGGATGATCCTGAAATCAGTGGGAACTAATGGATGCTCTTCCTCACTCAGGATCAGACACCAGTAAGTAAGTCAAAGATGCAGGACGCTGTGTCCATCCTGTTCATTACAAGTTAGTTTAAAAAGGAATTATGAAATAGAAATACTGCTTTAATAATAGTGGTTATGCTCTATTTTAATGTCTTTCTAGGAGAACACTTATTTTACAGAACAAGTACCAAAAAAAGCCAGTTTTCTGTAAAATAATTGTTTATCCACTTGGAATGCATGTACCATATCACCTTTAAAGAGTTGTAAAAGCCAGACACATACATTCTTAGCTT
Organism: Entomyzon cyanotis; assembly: GCA_024500445.1. NCBI lineage: Eukaryota > Metazoa > Chordata > Aves > Passeriformes > Meliphagidae > Entomyzon > Entomyzon cyanotis. The sequence goes on along the minus strand of JAKEPQ010001027.1, from coordinate 25,014,842 downwards.
TCCCCCATCAGAAGATGGTGAAGGGCTAAAGCTATTACTGTATAACTTTGCAGCACCACAATATTATTAGTTCACCCCCGGGAGAACACAGCACTTCAGTGAAGCACAGAAATTTTAAAGCAGTGTTACAAGAGCAAGCAAACACAGTAGCTGGCATCATCTCAGGGCTGAGCAGAAACAAAAACAAACAAAGCCCTCACAAAGGAAAACTAAATGCAACCATTTAGGGAAACACATATTAATGTTGTTACTGTGGCTATTGTAGTTTCTGCAGTCCCCACAGCACGTCATGTGAGGTGGCACACACCACTCTGTGTCTCAAGTGCTAAAGCTATGGACCTTTCCATCTTGGCTTCCCTCTCCATTGTGCTCAAGTGATCTTCTGCCACTACTGCTGCCAGAATTTCTCCTGTGCTCACTTCCCACTCATACCTCTGTTCACCTACTTCCTGTTCCCACCAGCTGTGTTCCAGATGCTGGGGCACTTCAGGGCTAGGTTCAATCCCTGCTGCTGCCCAGCTCAGCGTACTGATACAACAGATCCACATATTTACCACCACCCTGTGACACACAGAGTAGGTTGCCCGTGCAGAGAATTCCACGGGAGTAAGAGCTGCTCTGTCAGATGCTGGAACGTGGCTATTCTGCTTCTGGAGACTAAATGTGAAGTCTGAGCCCTCCACCACCAGACCAATAGAAGTTTTGCAATGTAGAACTTGCAGGTTCAGCCATTCAACCTCGAGCCATTCATCCTTTCGTTACCTGGGGTGATGGTTTCTGAGATGGGTACACTCTCCTGGTCGTCCTTGACAGAGTAGACACTGACATTGTACTCCACGCCAGGGTTGAGGTTCTCAAAGGTGCAGGTGGTCTGGTCTGCACCCACCACCTCCTCCAGGGTAGAGCCCTGCTGCCCATCAGTAGGAGCAGTGGTCACACGGTAGCCACTGATGCCTGAAATACAGAGAGGTCAGTGTCAGGAATCTCCTGCTGGATCCATTCCCATCAGGCCTCAGTGCAACAACTGAAGCAAGCATGTGACATTTTACAAGTGATTTGCCACCTTGAGCCCAGAAGGGAAGAGCTTCCCAGGAGGTAGCCATGCCACCCTCACAGCATTTCAGTTCCCTTTGAGACCTCACCAAACTGAAAATCTCGGGACTTGTCAGGAAAAGATTCAGCTACCAACAGACAGGTGTTTCTGAAAACTTTCAATCCATCTTTCATGGGAGTCAATCGTGCAGCTCCCATCAGCTATTGTGGAAGAAGGGTTCATCCTGAACACTTTCAGAACTTCCATGCTCACTTTCAGTAGCACAAACCTGTTTGTCACTTCCAAAAAATCTTTGTGATCCATTTTGCTTTCCTTCCCTTCAACTACCTTTAAATCACTGGAGATATTTGAAGAAACCCTTCCGATATTTAACACAGCTGCAATATTCCAACACATTCATGCTCCAAAATAGTATTATACATGGAATAGAAATCATTAAGAGTCCTAAGGCAAGTTGTAGTTAACTCTGAATTATATCCTTAAATATATCTAGAAGCATGTACATTTTTCCTTAAATTAATCAACAGCAAATTTCCCACCAAACTGCAAGGCACCACAGAACAAGCATTAACACTTTGCAAGAGGAGGTTTGAGCAAAGTGTGAGTTCACATGGTTACCTGGAGAAGTGCTTCTCTCCCAAGACACAATCAGGATGCCAGTATCAGGATTGGACTGCAGGCGCAGGCTGGTTGGTGGAGCCAGAGCTGCAAGTGTTCAGACAAATGGGTCACTGATGGCCCTGAGAATCATGCTGGCTGCCTCAGCACCCCTCTCCCCACAATATCCTCAACCTTTAGAATTAAATAAAAGTATGACCCTGTGGTGACCCTACATGGCATGAGACAGAGCTACTGTCACCTATTCATCAAACAAAAACCAAAGCATGAGAGGAAGGAATGACCAGAACTGCCTCCCAGAAGGCAGCCACTGGTGTGGGGAGTGGCAGAAGGAATGAAGGTGGAAAAGCAAGTGTCGTACGTGTGGTGACTCTCCTGACGATGGGGGTCTCTCTCTCCTGGCCGTCCATCAGCACTGTGAGGCTGTAGGTGTACTCCACCCCAGGGGTCAGCCCGGAGATCACGATGCTGCCCGAGTCCGAGATCACCTCGCGCGGAGCCTCTCCGCCCTGGCTCGGGCGCACTCCCAGCTGCAGGGGAGCAACGTTTGCTTGTCAGCAACAAGATCTCAGCACCCTGACTGATCATCCAACAGCAGCACTATGGGCCCTTTTGCTAAACTCCTGCTGTTAATCCTGTAACTTGTGGTTTACATTTCCCACTTGACCTGAAGCCCCATGACTGCATTGACCTCTGTCACCTAGACCCACTCCCTTTGCACCTCTTCCAGTTGTGCTGCCATCTTCACTGCAGTCCACAGGAAATGGCTTTAATCTGCCTTCCCTCCCTCCCTCCAATCTACAAGACGGAAAACCAACATGGGACTTAGCTCCTCCTACCTTGAAACCAATCCTTGGGGCAGGTGTCCAGGTGATGACAATAGAGGTCTCAGTCACTTCTGTGTTAAAAGGAGGAACAGAGCCAGCAGGCTGATCTGTGAAGTGAATTGACAGAGTTGAAGTCTACCTGCTGTGCTGGCTCCTATCAGTTTGAAAACCTGACCTACAGCAGTACAAATAGCCAGAGGTATGAAATGAGTGCTGAACTAGATCACTTCTGAAAAGCCAGTGATTTGGGAAGGATCTGACAGATGATTTTTTTCTGCTGCTGGGCTTGACAGACACAGTATGCAAGCAGCCTAATCGCAGCCAGACCTTTTGCTGTTGAGGAAAACAAAAATTCTCAACTGGATGCATGATCCTCTATGCATCCAGCCCCAGAATTTGGGGAATACTGATTTTTGGCATGATATCTAAAGTGTTCCTCAAAACTCTGCTTTTTCTTTTTATTCACACACCATATGTCTTCCAGTCAGCAGAACACTACACCCTTGTCTGTCATCCAGCTGTCCCAGCAAGGACCATCTCATCCCTCACCAACATCTTGTGAAGTCAGCAGAAAGGAGCTCAAAGTCAGTTTGAGGCATCTGTGGTCTCACTGATATCTATCAGAAACATCACACAGAGGCCAAAGCCTTTGTGTATCCCAGAATCAGCCTAAATAACACCGCTGAGTTTAATCTGAAATGACCTTGTTAACAATGTTGTTAATGAAGAGGCTTGGGTAATCATATCTATAGTTTAAAACTGGACTGGTTTCATTCAGACAAGCCAGCATTTGAAGACAGTATTAATCTAAGATACCAAATCACATTTTAATTGAGTGGTATTTTTAGATAAGTCTGTCAGCAAAAAGCACCTTGCCAATGTCAACAATGTTACTCTGATTAAAAGTTTGAGCCCTTATTTTAGTTTCACATTGTTCTAAAAGAAACCACATTCTCTTTTGAAAAGCAGATGTGGTTCTGGGCTTGGGTGGCTTTGAATTTTGCTTGTTTCTATGATGGCATCATCATTTTTTAAACATTGAATCTATTTGTTCTTTCTGGAAGTATATGTGGGTTCTTACAGAACTCCTTCCTTCCAAAATTTGCTTAATATTTCTTCCAAGCCAGCATCACAAATACAGATGACTGAAATGTAGAAAAAATAGTAAAAGGACAGAATGCAATATTTGTGTCAGTTTGGGGAGCTGCAGTTGAGCTGCCTTAGATGGTATGGCTGGGCTTGAGAAATGACTGCTTTCAGCTTTATATAAATGACAGACTAATTACTCCTTGCCCATTTTAAGGAAGTTGTATGCTTTCCTTGATTTGTCATGCCAAAACCAAGCAATTAGGAAGATCAAGTAAAATCAAATTTCTCTGACATCCAGTTAAGCAAAAACTTAGGTACCAGCAGGAAGTTTTCCCTCTTGTTTTTAATCATCAGGAAAGCTGAAACATATTTTACTAAGAGCTTTTTGATACAAGTAAGTCTTTTTCCTGCCAACTAGTTCAGAAAGAACAACAAGGAGTATTTCCCAAGCTGTTCTGCTGGAATGCTACTTCAAAAGGCTGCTCCTGTAAATCAATTCACAATAGGCACTTTCAGCACAAGTTCTGAAGAAGGGCCAGGACATAAAGGAAGAGGAATATGTGATGTGTGTGTCTCACTCACAAGTGGTGAAGACTCCAGTCTCTCTGTTGCTCTGCAAGTCGCCTTTCACTGCCACGAGGTACACAGTGTACTCAGTGCCAGGCTGCAGGTTCCTGAGGAGGTACTTGGCGGCAGAGGGTCCCACATTGTAGGTGCGGGGCTGTCCTCCCCTGGTGGGCCCTGCTGTCAGCTTGTAACCCGAGATGATGGCACGGGGCCGTGTCCACAGCACCAGCACCGACTGATCTGTGGTGTTGATGAACCTCAGGTTGGTGGGGGCATCCAGCTCTGCAGAGGAAAAGCACAACATCCATCAGCTTCCCAGCTCAATCTCTGCTTCACATCCACTTCCAAACCACTGGGCCTGAATTTCTGATGTACTGTGCAAGTGCAACAGTAGGGAAGAGAGAAGGTGGGACCATGGGAGAGCTGGAAAGAGTTATTTCACTTCTACGTCCATGCCTCAGTGTCATCCATTAATACACTGAGACAGGCAGACCTGAGCAATCTGGGCTGCACTGATTTGGGTCACTGCCATGTGTGCATCCCATGGGGAAGGCAGCCTAAAGGCTGAGGCAAGACAGATGAACCCAACACACTCAGGAATTTCAATAGTTTCTCATGAGCGCTGAGCATTTTTTAAAAACCAGCTCAGTTTAGACTTGTCAGCGTAAGCACGGAAACCTAATTTTAGCCCTTTTCCATGAAAAAGATTTATTCTTTTAAATCCTTGCCCAGTCCTCTCAAAATCCCTTCCCAAAATAAACCACCCCTACTTTGTCATTTGAATGTCAAAATAAGTAATAGTCAGCGACTTTCTGCAGAAAACAAGTTCCTAGATCTCCTCAAAAATACTCACACCATGGAACCAACCACACAATTCCAAGCATGCTCATCTCTCCCCTGGGACTCAGGGATCAGCTCTTACCAGGCCTCCTCCCCTTTTCATCAGTGCCCCTGGGAAGCTGCTGAAGCTGATAACCCAGATAACTATATAAACAAGAGGCTGAGGCAGCACAGCTCCTTAAGCACCACCCTGGAGCCTGGTGACTGGGGGAGATGTCACTGCCTTAGGCTGAGGCAAGATGCAAGCAGGGCAGCACTGGCTCCAGCAAGGAGTTCATAGTGTTCACCTGGCAAGTCTCCCCACCTTTTCTAGGTTCTAATCATATGTTGAAACTAAGAGCAGTGAGAAGAGGTTTCATCAATGCTCTTTTTTGTTGGCAAATGCTTTTTTCCTCCTTCTGAAGAAGTATCTTGGTGATAAAAATTAATGTTTTCACCACTCTCCCAGTGATTCAGAGGGAAGCTGTTTTTGTCCTGTTTTCTCCCCTGTTGTTTTCTCCATTTTTGAGGAGGGAGGAAAAAGGAAGTGAGGTGTCCCTTCTTCCACCACAGGAATAAACAGGTGAGATAACTCTAAAAGAGAAAGGATGAGTGTGACCCTGCTTAACCCCATCTCCAACCCACAGGCTGAAAGTCAACTTTATCCCTTTTTGGTACTTAGATCTGTGTTAAATCTCATCTGAAAAAGATTGTATCTTCCTAAAACGTGTAGCCTAAAGTCAGTTCCTTTCTGCCCAATTTAATTTGCCAGCTCTATTAGGCTTTTATCACTTCCTCTCCCCATCCTAGAGGAAAATGGAGAAGATTAAACCCCCCCCCACACACACACACGCAGTTTATTTGTAGACTGCTTTTCAACGGAAGGCCAAAAAGAGAATCACATTTACACCGTGGGAAGAGACTTGTGCTGCAGGGTTTTCCTTGGGAACCCTGAATGATTTCTGTTTCCCAGGACTTTCGATTACAGGATGCAATTTATGTGAATAGTTTCTGCCATGTGGTTTAGGCAAAGCAGTTACGCGGATGATCACAGCCTATGGAAAATGATTCCAGACATTTGTGACTGGCACTCTGCTGTCTGAATTAAATGTCTATACTCCCATGTACACCTCTGTGTGGACTTTCAGAGGAACCCTACACCTAGCCCAGGCTCCTCAAAACAACCACAAAAAATTACAGATCTGACTGAGAACTGAGCCTTTCTTGTTCTAAATGCTTCCAAGGGAGTTCAGATTCCTAAGTCGCATCCTTGCTTTTGAAAGCCTCACTTCAAAGAGGAGGGAGGGTGCTCACACCATCTGTGCTGTGCTCCAATTAGACACCTATGTCAAAGGACAGACATAAGGATCCCATTCTCCCTGCACAGTCAAGGGACAGGCACTATTCATGGCTCATAACTTCATGGATGTAATTAAGGATATTTCTCAAACAGCATGGCTATATTCACAAATTATCCCATTTCCTTTCCTTCCCTCTCATATTACTAAGAGCCAGGCCAGGTTCTCAAAAGTTGCTCTTATTTACTGAAAAGTATCAGAAGAGCCACAGATGCACACAGCTGAATTTTGTCTCTTTGAATAAAGTGACCCAGCAAAGAACCCCACAAACACCAGCCACCCTTCTATTACCCAATAAACAAGATCTGATCAAACAAACCATGTCCCAGGCTCTGTCTGATCCACTTCTCCTGGATCAAAAATGGAGATAACCACCAAAACCCAGATTAAACTCCTATTCTTCCATTAAACTCCTACTCTTACACCCACATCTTGCCCAGCCACTGCTCCTCTCTCTTCTCTGCACTTCTGCAAAGCAATAAACAATGCCTGACAAAGTGCACTTTTCCTCACACTGGTGAGGTGCTGCACTGCTGCTAGATCATCAGCAACTGGGTTCTGAGGGATCCTGTATGATCTTTCCTTGCATGTGCAGGCAACCACTGCTTGTGCTGCCAGTGGAGCCAGACAGGTAGGGAGCTGTCAGAAGGGAGATGGGGATTTTCACAGGAATCTCAGCAAGGCTTCTAAGTCATGCTGAAATCTGCCCAAAGGTATCAGCAAAAAAAAAAAAAAAAAATTATAAAAATCACAGGCTGTGATCTGTGCTGTAAAAGAACTGCAGGGTCCATCAATTCTCAGTCAGTAATAAAAAAGTTGAATTCCAGCCATACGAAATTGTTTTAAAGCACCATGAGAGTTAAACTCCCATTGGAAAGCCCTGGAGGGGGATAAATCTGCTGAAGAGATCATTGTTAGACTGAATGAATTCCCAGCCCTGTCATCCTACTGATGGGATACCTCCTGGGCTGTAACTGTTGCACTTCAAATGCTCTGTTTATACATTTCTCCAAGCGACAGAGAAATACACGCTTCAAAAGGCTGAAATGCACGGAGGAAAGACTCTTACTGGTGGTTTGCTCTCCAGTCAAAGGCTTGCTCTCCCTGCCCTGGTTTACAGCAAAGATCTTGAAGAGATAGGTTGTTCCTGGGATCAGGTCAATGACTTCAGCAAAGGAGCTCCTGGTGATGGGCAGTCTCTGGCCGTGCTGGCCAGGGCGGTTGACAGGGATCACCTCCACGCGATAGCCGGACACTTGGCTCTGCGGTGGGGTCCACATGATAGTGATCTTGATGTCAGAAACCTCCACAAACTGCAGATCTCGGGGGGAAGGCACTTCGTCTGAAAGCAGAGGGGTACAACAGTTGTCAGAGGGAGCCCTCAGCAGGAGGAGAAGATATAGGTTTCCATGGAAGGAAAAAGAAGTGAATTTTGCATGAACAACAGCTAGCCCAAGAATACTTAACAAATAAAAAAAGTCAGGGTAACTTTACTATAAACATGCCTACACACATTGCCAGACAATATTCAAGCAGACTACAATTCCAAACATCACTATCTACTTTAAAGTATTTTATGCCTTCAGAAAGTATCTTGCTGTGACAGAAAGAACTAAAAAGACCAGATGTAATATGCTACAGAACTTCAAGTATATGAGAAGCAGAGCCTGAGGGAAAAAAAAAGTACTCCAGGGGTTGGAAGCAGTAACCTCCTTTTAAAATTAAAAGAGAGGGTTTTGAAAACCTACAGCATGTTCTGAATGTCTGTGATTAACTTGAAATCCACCTTTTATAATTAAACAAGTACAGGGGCTGATCTGGCCTTACTGTAGTCAAAGGCAAAATCCAGTTCCCTCAGTGCTGGCCCACAGTACTGCACTCTTGAATTCCTGTGTTTAAAGTAAGTTTCTTGAGACTAGGACTGATACTGCCCTAAGGTTAACCAGGGCACATTTTTGGAAGATGCGGATGCCAAACCATAAAATCATTGAGCTGAGTTCATTCCTGGTAAATTCCCATTTGCAAACATGTGCTTGCAACTTGCAGGACCATCAGATTCCACTGCTTACCACATGAGACCCCAATTCTTTCACTATCCCTTCCTTTGGTTTGGTTATTCAGTCCAACTGGATACTTAAAGAACCCTTAAACCAGTAGTTTTTTAAGTAGTGGGTGCCTCATGTTTAGATCGCATGATGTTGTTTTGGCACATCGGTCAATGCTGAGCAACCTCCCATACCCTTGATTGCAAAGCAAAATAATGGGTAGGACTGGAAGGGAGAGGGAAAAGTCAGGTGAACAATTTGAATGTGTGTTGTGGTGTCTGAGTACACAACCTTGAACATCTGTGAGCCAAGTACTGGGGCAAGGTAATATACCAGGCACTTCAGAAGAATTCTTAGCAGAATCCCCCTAAGATAATTTGGGAAATTGATCTCTCTCCTGCAGACAATGCAAGATCTGCCTGCAGTCCAATCCCTAGGAATTACAGCCCTCTTAATGCACAGTGGTGTCTTGACTGTGTCAATAAGCATGATTTTACCACAGAACTTCAATACCAGTGCAATTTACAATTCAAACCCACAAAACCATAACTGAGTTCATTTAAGCATTCATTTAGCCAGCAACAGAAAACTCAGTGGCTGGAATCCAGAGCCTGAGCATTACCTGTGCGTGGGACCCCAGTGGTTTCCTGCTGGATAAAGACAGGAGTGCTCTCCTGGTTTTCTTCCACTGCATAGATGCTGATGTTGTACTGAACCCCTGGCATCAGGTCACTGAGTGTCACAGAGGTGGCAGTGTCAGGCAGGTTGAGCTCTGTGCTGCTGCCTTCCACAGAGGGTACATAGACAATCCTGTAGCCTGAAGCAAGAGAAATATGTAATCCTCAGCACAATCAGTAAGCACAAAGAATGCTAGAAATGAGGGCTGGACTGATCTCCCTACTGAGCTTTGATAAAAATAGTCCTGAACTTCAGCAGGACCTGCAGCCTGCCTGTGCTCTCGTCCCACCTACAGACCACACACTCACACCACCTTCCAAAGCACAATCTGACCTGGGTTAGAATATTTCTGAGGTCTGACATGTGCATTTAGGCATGTACAGTTCTCATGCTAACTATGGGATGGTCTGGATGACAGATACAAATACAAGGCCTTGGGGCTTTGTTTTATTTAACACAAATCCGGACAGAACTGTTTTACATCCAGCCTTCTACAAATTGCTTGGTTCAGTCACTGAAGACAAGCAAATGCTAATGCCCATGTGCTTTCCAGCTGCTGGAGTCTCTGGCTGGGCAGAATTTTGCACTAACTTTGTCCCTGAGTTACATTTCATTCTCTTTTTCACCTGCATTTCAGATTCTACCAATAGTGCAGAATGGGTGCTCTCCAATGGGACAAACCTGTGATTGGAGCCTGTGGTCTGCTCCAGCTGATGACAATGGATGTGTCATCCACACTTTCCACTGTGTGATCAGGAGGTGCATCGGGAGCTGTTTAAGGGAATAAACAGAGGAGGAGAGTAAGTGTGAGGATAAGAGGTAACAAAATTATTGAGCAAACAGTAACGACAGCTTTCAAAGGGCAGCAACAGCCACCCTCACATACCTGTAGTCTGTGAAGTGGACAGGATCAGATTCTGCTCTCCTTCTTCAGAGATCTGGTAGACATTAACAATATACTTGCGACCAGGAAGCAAGTCAGGGATGTTGACAGAAGTGGCTGTGCTTGGAAGATCTGAGGAGGGCAGGGGAGAGAAAAATTTATTTTAACAATTCCATCTTCTTGCTTTCTCTCCAAATTAAAAAATAGAGATGCCTGTTCTCATCCAGGCTGAAGCACAATCTTCCTGCAATAAAACAACAGTTTTTCTGCACTGTCTTTGGTTCACTGCAGAAAAGCTGTATGGAGAGTTGGGACGAAACACCACCAAGGGCAGCAAGGCTTGATGTGGGATATGGCAGGGCAACTTGAGCAGCAGCCCCCTGCACACTGTAGCCATCTCAGCTGAATAATCATTTCATACTCTGACTATTGCATTTTCAGTACAGCAATATATGGAAAAACTTTCACATGAATATGTTATGTGGAAACACTGACTCATGAGTGAAGAAGAATGACATTATGAGGGCTGGTGAACTTCTCTCCCTGCTCCCTTCTCCCAGATGTCCACCTACGTGCCAGATGTAGAAAATTCCCCAAGAAGCAGCTCCTTGCTGGCCAGACTGAAGGCAAGTATCTTATGGGAAACTGGGAATTGCCTTTCAATCTGCCTGTAAACCTCTGTCTGTAGACAGATGAGCTCAGGAGCTGCTTCACAGCACAGCTCAGCTATCTGGGCAGACAAGTGTGGTGACAGTGCTGGCAGTCCCCATGTGAGCCGCTTTTGCTCAGTGTCCAAGCCTGTGAGTTCAGGGGAGCAACAGTCCAGGGAGAATTACTAGGTCAGGGGATTACTAGTCTTTTTGTCATGCTCTTCTATCACACTCATGTCCCAGTAACTATTATAACCTCAAATATTTGAGGTGAGATATTGTTATTACCAGTGTTAAGACAGGAAATGAGGAAAAAGAAGTTAAGATGAAATTAGATGTGGTGATAAAGGGTCTACAGCAGATGTTGGAAAAGCAGTTTCCATTCCTGTGTCTGAGTCCAGTGCCTTTAACCAGCTTCCCAGCTCAGCTAAGTTGTCATATTATCAAAGATGAGGAAGATCTGATCCAAACAAAACAACTGACAGAACAGACTGGAACATGAGGTATCCATGAGATAACAAGCAGCCAAAAGAGGGCATTTAGGAAAGATTTCTTTCTGTCCATTCTGATGGAATGACAAAGGTATGGCAAAGGAAATTAGCCCGGAGGCAGGTTTAAAAAACAGATCTAGTTCTCATCTGCACTGCTGCTCACTTCAGGGTGCTGTGGAAGCCAGTAACTTTATATGATTTTAAAAGAAAAAAAAAACTGGACAAATTAATGGAGATGAAAAGAATAAAATATATCTACCCACAGTTATTACAAATCCACCCCTCCAGGCTCAGGGAGCTTTCCTCTGCAGAATTCTGGGACAGTGTTCTGAGGAGGTATTGCTATATACTTGCCTTGTTGTCTTACAGCCATTAATGGAGAAAAGACAATGAACTAAGTGAGCTTTTAATCTGAGTTGGTCCTGCCACTCTCATATCCTAACTGACTCCTGAAAGACAGGGAGATGCTCACTGTTTACACCAGCTCTACTGACTGCCACAAAACAGTGAGGCACTGACTGTGAGCAAGGCTTTGGTCTGGCACATCCCACTTTTCTCACCAAGGTACTGTGGTTCATCACCCTCCTCGCTGAGCTCATACTCAACACGGAATCCAGAAACTGTGTCAGAAGCAGAAACCCAGGAGACAACAAAGCTGTTGGATGTGATTTCAGTGACAGATTCTGAAGTAGCAACCACGGGAGGAAGCAGAGTTGTCTCTCCTGAAACAGTGTTGCCTACAAGAGAAGAAAGAGAGGTTGCCTTAAGCACCACCACTTCTGTGTTAAGTGGGATGCACAAAGCAAGGACTTGGGTGAAGGAGATTAGGTTTTCCTGGATGTCCAACTGCTCAACTCACTTGTCACTGCTGTGGTGCTGGTTGTGGTGAAATCAAAGCGGGTGACTTCTTTGTGGCCATACTGCTGGACACTGATGAGCTGTCCTTCATAGATCACACCAGGCTTCAGGCCTGAGATGGTGTAGGAGTTCCGGTGGCCAGGGATGGTGGCTTCCTTCCACTGCCTTCCAGAGTTTTTCTGCAAGAAAAAGGACACTCAAATAGTGAAAAACTCCCTAGCCTGCAAGCAGGGGAATCTAGTGACCTAACCTGCTGTGTGGTTACTAATCAGTGTAATATTCAAACAGGTATGACTTGAATGGCTTTAATGCACAGACAGAATCAAGTCAAAGGAGATGAGAAAGGTATGCCAAGAAACAGGGCTAATGGCATTGAGTGATCAGGTTTTACTGGGGTAAACTGAAAACAACCTAGCTTTGAACTTTGCCCTTTAAAAGAAACACTATTTGTTATAAACTCAACTCATTCCTTCAACAAAAGCACAGTAAGGCACGAAGTAGTGGCTGGGAAACATACACTTGAAGGCTGTTCATAATAACACTCTAAGCCATCATCTGAAAACAATATACAGAAAAGTTCTTCCCTTCTACCCTGGGTTTGAACTCTATGGGAAGCTTTAAAATAATGCTCCATCCTCTGAGGTTTGTACTCCAGTGCTTTAAAGTCCATTTCATTCAGGCCTTCATCCAAGATATACTGAAATCAGTAAAAAAGACTTGAGTGCCTTGAATGGCTTTGGATCAGGGCCTTTATTGTTCTCCCAATAACAGGCAGCATTGAGGTACTAATGCTCTTAATCATTAAGTGGTCTTTTGAGCAGCTGTACTCAGGGGAGCTGGAACACAGCTCATCTGTGTTGGTTAAACCAAATCATTCCTCATAGAGGAATCAGCCAACAAGCAGTGGTTAACTAGCTTTGGTTTAGACTTTAGAGAAGATGGGAGTGACTGTTTATTTAATCCTACACTTAGCTGTTTATGTCTTCATACCTTACTCATTTTTACCTCCTCATTAATAGAATAAAATGTATCCCAATTGTCTCTGGATATGTGCGTTACTAAAACTGTGTTTCTTTGAATGAAGAAACTTCCACAAGGATTTACATTCCTTAAGGTGAGGAAGGATATAAACTTGTCTGCTTGCCGTGCTAGTGCTTTGTTTAATAAAATGCTTTATGAACACAGCAACCAGTGAAGTTTGGGCAGGAAAACATTAAGTGTTTATCTAGCACTGGCTCTCTTTGATGCTCAAGAGTAGCTGTTGACCTCGACAGGACAAAGACATTGAATAAGCAACTCAAGTTTGCTGAAATTGTGTCAGCCACTTCTTTCAGACACCAGAGAAAGCCAAATAAAGTACTTTTGATGAATGAATGATGATGACAAATGTGGCACTCACCGGTCTCCAGCGTAAGATGTACTGGGTGATGTGAGATCGCTCAGGAGCATTCCACTGGATGGGGTGGGAGTTTGGCTGATTTGCACTCTCTGTGATGATCACCTGAACAGGCCCAGTTGACCCTGAAAAAAAAAAGGAATTGCCAGTTTTAACATACTGGGGATGTTGTGGAGTCATCAAAAAGCAAGGAAGCTGCATGGCTCACACCATATTTCTATACATGGGAAATCAGTTGTATTGTCTTTCTATCCTTAATGCTTCATTGCTGCCTAGAAAACTAATGAATCGGAATATATTCTGTGGGGAGTTAATGTGCACTGTTCAGGCTCATTTCCTGTGAGTTATCAATGAAATGGAAAATGGAAGAGGGTCTGGTATGGAAAAGGTTTGCAAAGCAAAGTTGTATCATTCAAAGAGATGGAGGGAAGTTCTCAGCAACAATTTTCATCAATATCTTCTGCAATGGCAGCAGGGAAGCTGATAAAAACCATCTGCCAAATCCAGGTCTAATCATGAAGCATGGTGAGGGAAAATTCCTGATCTGACATTGAATACACCCTGAAGAGAGACACTAATCTCTCACTATTTTACTACATTTCTTCATCAGTTCATTTGAAACACTGAATTTTCATGACTCTGTGGAGCACTCCACAGATAGTGAGACATGTCTTCTGCACACAAACCCCACCAGAAGGGTTGGTGGAAGTCCAAAAGACAAAACAGGCCCATGAACTCATGAAAATACATGTTCTGCAGTGCTCTAATGCTTAAGACTACTGATTGCATTCAGCTAGATCAGACTCAGGCTTATTTTCTCTACAAAACTCTCCAATAGAGGAGGACAGGTTTTATGATCCCATGGTTCTCCTTTCAGTCCCTCCCAGTCCCGCTGGGAGGTTTCACTGAACACTCAGCAGCACTGTCCTCACATTAGTTCTCAGAAAATCCCAGCAAAGAGATCCCTGGAATCTGCAGGAAAGTGTTTTAGCCATTAAATAGCTGTACCCTCACCCCATTCCCGACATTTCTAATAATAATTTATTTGGACAACCATGTAACATATATACCTATTCCCCATTTAACAGGATTTCTAGGCAAACAAGCCTGTGCCCACAGGCAGAAAATTTCAAAGCTCACCTAACCCCAAACCTACATTCAGAAATATTAGATTTGGTTTATTTACACATTTTCAGTCACTCTTGTGTCTAAAGCAGCCCAAAGCTCTGGTCTCCAGGCTAAAGGCATGCATATTTCACATAGCTCAGGGAGATGGCTCTTTAAGCAGCCTGACAGGAGTCAATGAAGCTCAGCAAGCCCTAATACTTCATCTTATTCAGATTAAGCCAGTGGCAGTTGCAAACTTTAACACAAAAATAGAGAGGTTCCCCTTATATTCTGTTCGGGGAACTGAAGCTGAACAACCAACAAACAGGCATTGCCCATCCCTATAAAGAGTTCCTGGAACTGCCTGGACAAACAAGAGTTCAAATATTTAATTTCTTTGGGGCACTGATCAGGAAAAACATTTTGTTCCATGATGGATTTTGCTTCTGTAATGAGTGGAAAAGGAAGGGCTACACATGTGTGAGTTTCAGGCAATATAAGTTGAAGATTACACGTGTGGTATCACTAAATACCAAGAGGCAATGTAAACCCAAGATGTTGTGTGCACCGACAGTCACTCTCTGAACTAACCCTGGCCTCAGGAACAGCTGCAAACAGCTTGGGCTCCCCTTTATAAACCCCTGCCACCTGCTTGTGTCTGCCCAGGGACAGGGGCAATCAGTTCTGTTTTAAAAGGAAACTAAAAGGCATTAGGTACAGAAAGCTGAACAGGTTAGGGGTGAAAAGCCCACTTTCCTCAAGTCTTACTGAGCAGATGAGCTCATTTTCTGCTGGGTTTCTTACCTGGGTAGGTCTGCAGAGGCTGGCAGTGCCATTCTCCAATCCCACGGCCGTAGCAATAGCACTGGTATCTGACCCCATGGACATACTTCTCCCAGGAGTCTCCAATTTGGTAGAAGGTTCTGGTTTCTGAGTCCTGGCACTGGTCTGAAGGCAAAAGAGAGACACTTCACCACTGTAACCAAAACTACAGTGAAACATCTACATAGAAGAGTAAGTCCCAAAAGACTTTTGCAAAAAGAAATGCAACAACAATGTTTATTTACAAATATATTTACATAAAGAGAAAGTGGAAACAGAAATTGCAGCTCAAATCAAGATTCTTGATATAGCACTGCATGTATTAAGTTAGATATCAGGGGGCTAATTCAGCTGTGTTGCATTTCACTGGGGTGTTCCTTCTAGAAAGGATTTCATCCACTCTGGAGCCCTGTTCTGCCCTGGCCAACTAAGCTCATTTCTCATCCAAAGCTAAACCATGCTGCTTTCATGGAGATCAAAGGCAAAAATTCCTCCTGCCTTCAGCAGAATTCAATTATGTTTTAAAAGTCCCACGAATTTTCAGCAGAATCTTTCCAGATTTACCATTGTATAAACCAAAGGGGGACAGATCAGATCCTGTAATCAGCTTAACTAGTGTAAATACAACACAGTACAGCACTTCAGTACACTTCCTACTCTGACAACTGCTTGTATGCCTGGCTCAATGGAAATTTTCAGTGAGAACTAGCATTATGTTTGCTTGGATAAACAAGCGCTATGTTTAGCAAGAGCCAACAAAATTAAAACTTTAATTGCACCTATACAGATAGCAGAAACCACCCCCCCACCCCTTCTTTCCAACTAGTAATTTTCAGGAGATTTACAATCCAAGTTCCTTGAGTAAACATGTACAGATATTACTGTAAATAAAGCAGAACTTCATCAGTAGTAATTTCTAATAGATTTTCTTGGCAATAGTTTGAAGCTCCCTTGGATGTAGTAATTGCAAACCAAACAGCCAAGTCTTATCTTCCAATCAAGGTTTGCTAGGGAAGGTGGGGAGGCAGAAGAGATGAAATCTCCTCATTCCTGCAGGGAACCATGATGGTTTTAGCTAACCTCCAGAGCACTATTAACATGTGTTCCCATCCTGGGCTTTCTCTCTTTGCCAGAACAAAGGGCAGCCAAAAAAATCAATTCGGTCCAAGGTAAGTTAATATACACTGGTGCTCCTTCCTCAGTTCAGGGAGAAAATTCAGGAAGATTTTATGATAGAGAAAGGAAAGAAAACTGATCATAGCATCAATGTCCAGCATGTTCTATCAGTGTCTAGGCTGAGAGCCCTGCTGACAGCTCAGGTACCAGAAATCAGCCAAATCACCACAGCCTGGGGCTAACTGCCCTGATGCCACAACCTGCTACATTTTAGAACATATGCTTGCTACAATCATCATTCTTCTGTGGTAGGTGTGATTTAAGGACACAACTTTGTGTCTGAACCCAAATTCACACACCAGTTTCTCCATACCACAACCAGTTGGTACAGAGCCACAAAGGGTGTTTGGCAAGTGAGGACAGCTGGTGACTTACCAACAGGGTCACACTTCCATCTGCCCCGACCCTGGCCAAAGCAGGTGCAGTTCAGCATGTGCCCCTCATCATGACGCTTGTGGAAGGTCTGGTTCACATCATAGGTGATGCCATCCACAATGCACTGGTCTGGGGAAGAGAGCAGAGAGTTTGTGAGCAAGAGGTCTAAGCACTAAGACAGAACCCTTCTGCTAGAGACATCATTCCCTCTGCTTGGTTAGCACACAGACTGACCATGACACTCCATTCAAGCAGAAAGGGGTCCTCCTGGAAGCTGTGACCATTACAATGCTGCATACACACCCCTGCTCCTGAGTTCATCTATCAGCAGTGTGCAAATAAGCAACACTTGCAGAAAAGAGGTCTGTCAGACACAATCCAGCTACAGAACTGCCTTGCTGTTCCTTTGGACAGATTCCGTGTGTGAACAAAAATCTAAACCACCACGCTGACTCTCCAACCATCTCCTCTGAGGAACATCTCAACTGAAACTCCTCAGTGAGTACTGCCTCAAATCACTGGAACTACACAAGGAAAAAAGGGCTGCTCCAAATTCATAGGGATAAATGAGGAAGTACAACCACCCTCATGATGTTATTCTGTTGGGTATCTCTGCTACTCTCCGTAGCAATCTGAAGGCAGAGGCAGATCTATTATGCACACAAGATGCTCCTGGTGCCTACCAGTTTCCTCTTCCCTCCAAACACTGTAACCAGACCCCATGCTCAAGTACAATGGTATCACTCTATTAGGTTCAGTGTCAATATGGGATAGGGCCCAGAATTCCTAAAGCCAGTCTAATCACAGCAAGCAGTAGAAAGACAAAACAAATATGGAAACCACCCCAGAAGCACTTTGTTTTGTTAAGTAGGACCCAGGAGACCCAAGTTCAGTTCTGAGTCAAGCCTGGACCATGTGTCCTTTGGGAAGTCAGTCCAGGCTTTCATTCCCCATCATATTTTCCCACACCATGGGCATGGCATCAGGATAAACCAAGGAGCGCTCAGACTCCTGCAGGCGCCAAGGTCTGGCTGCTGTGTTTAAACAGCTCTACTCAGATAACCTTTGCCTTTTGAAAAAGCAAAGTATCTCTACCCTCCTCATCAAGAGAGACCATTTCAGCTCCAGAATGGAACTGCAAAGAACTAGCTGTGTAAGTGGAAACAGGAGTTGCACAGACCAGAACTTTCAGCAGTGCCTTTCTCACTGTTCTGAAGGAACACACATTTAAAAAAAAAAACAAAAAACCCTTCCAAAGCCCTTGAGTGAGCCTTTCCCTATAAATTATATCCCATTTCAGCAGTGGCGTTAAAGAGTCCTTTCTTGGCCTCCTGACAGCAACCCCCCTGCCTTTTCCAGACATGAAGCCAATGCTGTGAGCTAGCTGTAGGATGATCAAATGTCTGTGCTTTTAAGTCTTCTTTTTTTGGTATTGCTTAAGTACTTCTCCACTTGGACCACTCACACAAGTGAGTAAATAAATAAGAGTAATCTCCATGCTTTCCTGCCAGCTTTTCATATAGATTAGCCAGCAAAAGGCTAATCCAGCTGAGAGGAATTGAAAATTTCACTGCAGAACAATAAAATAGAACAGCTCTGCTTTCAAACTTCAGACTAGTCTGGAGTTTTGTCTGTTCTTGAGGCAGGGAGGTGCCTATACTGAGCTCACTGTAAAATCATAGTGGTGCCAATTCTTAAGTGTAGACAAAAGGAGGGAAGGGATACCACGATCAAGATAATCAAGGTTTGCTTCTGCTTGAGAGGCTGCAAAGGCTGGAATATCCCTTTTCAGCACATAAACAAGACAAGAACTTCACAGCTCTTCTAATTCCCCCCTTCTTACTCTGAAGAGTAAACTGCAGTTCTTGAGCCTGAGCCCACAATGACACAAAAGAGCACCAAATTCTCCCACCCCCAGCTAGACTAAAGTGGTGATATCAACATGAAAATCAGTACCTCTGAGCTGTGAATAGGCAATGCAGGTCCATTCTCCACGGCCATTTCCTACACAAGTACATCTCATCATGTGGCCCATGTCGTGCTGCTTATCCCACTGATCCCCAACACGGTACATGACACCATCATTGGTTGTGCAGATTTCTTCATGGGCTGGGTGAGAAGAAAGCAAGAGGATATTTATGAGGCCAGAATTTACAAGATCTTGAGGACTGAGGGGCATTTAAATGTCCCTTCATACCACATGGTGGCTTCTGCATCTTAACAAGGAAATTTTAGGCACCGACTCAAATTTTAGGCTCTCCAACAGATCTACACCAGTTTGCACCAGCTGAGGAGTACGCTACCATTGGCTTGTAGCAAAGATGAAATGGCATTGCCTAAATCTCTGCTAGAGGTGGTCAATGGGGAGAAAAAGAACTAAACTGAATTTCAAATGCCTTAGAGAGCTTAGGGCTGCAATGCAGCTCACTGGAAGTCATCAATAACTGACCAGAGAGGTCTTCACTTTCCAGCTCAAAGAACCACATACAGGTGCTCCATAACCCCTTTACGGCTCTCAGCCTTACCAGCCATGGGGCAGAATCCAAACTTCTGGTCAGCATCATAGTTCTCAGTGGTTCCACACCATTTCATGTTGTCCCTGCGTCCCTCGGAAGTACAGTCGGTGTAGTTGCGGTTGTTGTACAGGAAGGGGAAGTGGCACAGAGCACCATTGGAATTGCCACCACGTGTCTGGACCAAAACTGTACAAAAATGAAAAGAGAACAGATGCAAATTCAGCCTACACTCTGTTTTAACATGCATGGAAGAGCTTGGAAAACAAACCACTAACACTTCTTTTTCCCATGTGTGCCCTGTATATTATCCACAGGCCTCTTTTCTTGGCTTTAATTAATTCAAATCTGGAAAAATAAGCTTTGCACAAGGTCAGTTCAGTTCAAGCATTGCTTTGGAAGGAGCTGCAGAGCCATCCATGGGAATTCCTGGGGAACAGGGAAAACCAAAGCTTACTGTTTGGGGAGTAGCTTTGTTGATCACTCCTCCCAAAGCCTAGGGAATAAAATAAACTCACAGCTCTCAGCATACCTGTATTATCTCCCCAGAGCTATTTCCCAGTGGTGCCTTTCAGCTCTAAGGGAAGCCTTCACCCTCAGGAAAGGGTTACAGTTCAGTCATGTACAACAGGACAAGCCAAAACCTCTCTGCAGCCTGGAAGCCTCATGTTTTGCAAGCAGCAGTGGAAAGAGGGCTGTAATCTACCTGAACTAATCACCTCTTGAGCAACTCTGCTTTACAAATATTGGAGAACAAGAAGACATTTACTGAGATTTTTCTAAATTCACATTTCTCTTTTCCACAGTGTATCACAAGACGCCTCTCTAAAACATGAATGTGTGCATGGAAAGGGACAGTGTTTGGGGTTTCTTTCGTTTGGATGGTTGGTTTGTTTGTTTTTTTTAAAAAGAAAGTATTATATGCCCTGCAGAGAAAGGCTTACCTTTCATCAGGAAAAAAACAACCAAAGTAGAACAGAATATTTTTTTAAAGTGTCTATGCAGTGTAAGAAGTATTTTCATGTGGGAACGCAAAATATTCTTTCCAAGGTCAGATCCCACAAAAGCTGTCTGGACACTGCTCCATGGATGTCTGACAGGCATTCCAGGCAGGGCAACCATACAGGTAGATCTGTGCTGTGAAGGGAACACTGAATCCACACACAAGAGGGAATGCTGCTGCATTAGTCATGCCCCAGCTCTTGATCAGTGACCACAAATCACACAAAGATCGCTGCTATATATGGCAGCATGGCTAGATAGTCAGGATGGAGGGAGTGACAGGACTGCACAAACTGTACTCCATGGATTTCCTCCTCTTTGCAGCCTAATATGGGCATTGCTCGAAGCAATTCATCCAAGCAAAGCCAAAGATAAGCATCCTTTGGGCCAAAGCTCCACCCTGACCTGGTACTCCCATTGCAAGGTCAGCTCAGAGGAGAGAGAACAGGACTCAAAGGGTACATCTGCAGCACCCTCTGAAGATGCCAGGAGCACACAAGGGCTCTGTCATCAGGCAGCCCTCCATTCACAGCACTGCCTTGCTGCCTTGATTCTCTCCAGACTGCTAGAATTGGTCAGGCAGCCTGTTCCTGTGTCCTTTGCTCCTTCCTCCATCTCCACACCAGGGTCCCATGCATGTGGAGATCCTGAGAAGAACTCACCATTCTGCTCAGTACAGAAGGAGTATCTCCTGTCCTGCTCAAAGTTGGAAGTGGTGCTGCACCAGAAGTGCCCATCTGTGCGGCCCTCGGTGGTGCAGGAATAGAAAGTCCTTCCATCATAGGTGAAAGGCAGGACACAGGGTTCTCCATCAGAATTGCCACCATACGTTTGGGTCACAGCTTCAAAAAGAAAATCACAGCATTAGACTGTGGTTTAAAGCAATCCCCAAATCTCAGGGCTCTAAAACAGCAACAGTCCCTCCAGGCTAAGTTGCTGGCTGCTGGGAACCCACACTGACTGCCATGGACCTGGGCCAACACACACCAACAGACAGCTCCGTAGCTGTGGCATTCTTTTACATTCTTTTCCAGACATATATTATTGCAGCTCCATTTGAATAAAGTTACTAATGCGGCTCCCCAGGGGCTCTCTTTCTGCTCAGGACGTTATATATAGCTCACTGGGAAACGTTTGTGCCCTACATAACCAGGATTCAAATAACCAAACTCTTTCTTCCCCCCTTGCACCCTCCTCCAGCATGTCTTCTTCAGAAGGCATTTCTGATACTCACACGAAGGGTTCTACATAGAAGTTAAGCCACGGGACAGTGCTAAAGACACCACAGGAGTGAACAGGCACCACACACCAACTCCTACCTATCTCCTGGCAGCTGACTCCGTTGCCCAGGCAGGTGCAGAGCATTTGCTGGCTGCCCTGTGTCTTGAGCCACTGCATGCCCACGGAGTAGATGACGCCGTTGTCAGTGATGCACTGGCCGTAGGGCTGCGGCTGGGGCTGCTGCGGCTGGGGTTGGTACAGCGCTGTCTGCACATTGGTGATGCTGGGAGAGCCAGACCCTGCGGCACAGCACGGGACACAAGGGACATGTGGCACGCAAAGCTGGGCAACAGAATGCTGCCATTAAATGCTGAGATAATAAAACCTTAGGCACTCCATCAGACGGAAGGCACAGCTCTCTTAAGCTTCCCGAGACGCGGCTTAATTATTCCACTTAGCAAATTTCAAAATTAAAAGAACGACTCCCCCTTCTGCTAATGACAGCTTCTGGTTTCCAACCACGTAGTGTGGCTTTAGAAAGGATTTAGAAACTGCTTTTCACATGAGTTGTTTAGAAAACATTCTTTTTTTTAAAAAAACATTTAGTTGGAGGAAATGCAGAATAGAAAAATAAGTGAAAAGACAATAAAAAAATATCAAGGAAGTAGGGAGATAAGGCAAAAAAAAGGAATAATTTTGAATTTCTCATTGAAAAACAAGAAGAATAAACTTAAAATGGATTCATTTACTCTGGATTTTTAAAATTTTGAATCAAAGTTTTTGGCACATTATCATTTGGAATAATACTGAAAGACAAAGAGGCTTGTTGCTGTCTACATCATATAAATTTTTGCTAATGACTCCCACAGGAACCTCCACAAATTCAGCTCTGCTGAAATAGGGGAAATAATAATGGAAACAAAACACTGGCACCTTGAACTATTATGCATTTTGAAGTTTAGACCTTCTGAGAGTTTGAAGTTAACTCGATGGAACCAAACAGTTAAAGGTCATTTACCAAGAAAAATTTAGTGCAGGCACTGCAGGAAAACAGAAGTTCTACATTGCACTCACTGATAAGAAACCTAGATCCTTAAAATGACAAAAAAAGAATTTAGGAGCTGAAGATTTAAACCTTGGGCACAAAAAATATGCTATCTGTAAACCAGGCAATATTTCACACTAAAATTACAAGCTATCTCATGTACAAGTATAAAACAGCATTGTATACATTCCTTGGCATTTTGAGGTTTTTAAAGCTCAGCCATTAGTAGGTGTATTTATCATGTCAAAGAAACCAGATGGTCTCAGTGGGGTTTAAATTAAGGACATTTCAAGAAAGCTACCCTGAGGCAAATACATAAAGTTCAAACATTAATTTGGAGTGCCATGCTCCCAAGACAAAGATAGTTCCTGTGGATGCAGGGCTCTAGATATGATTTACTGCCCCATGACTGTGCGGGCAATCCCATCTGTATGTGCCAGCCCTATTTGTGCATGGAAACAAGGTATCAATTAATCTTATCTCCACACGCACAAACAATGAGCCTCTCCTGAACTCTGACCCTCTTTGCTGCTGATCTTTCCCAGACAAGACTCTGAAATACCTGAATTAGGATGGAACAATTCAACTCCAAGTCCCAGCCAGCCAAAACATGCCATTTCTTTTCCCCTTCCCTATGTTCCATGCCATGATGTCCCACTTACCAGTGCTGGTGGTGTGCAGGGATGTGTGTCTCTCACACTTCCACTCCCCTCTGCCATTCCCGGTGCAGACGCACTGGAGCAAGTTCCCACGGTTATCCTTCTTGCTCCAGTTGTCTCCAATTCTGTAGGAAGTCTTGGTGTCGTGGTCATTGCAGCGATCTGGGTAAGGAACATGACTCTTAGCTGTGCCTGCACTGGGTGGATTCACTGGGTGGCTTCACTGGGCAGTTGCTAGTACTCAACAACCAACACTATCAAACAAGCTGATGGTTTAAAGCCTTAATTAAGGGCTCAATTCATTCACTGGAGTCCCTATTGCAACTCCCATGTGCACTAAAGCCTGCACCAAACTGCCCAGGCTGAGAGCATCCCAAAATCCTGGTGCTTTAGCCTCAGCAAAAATTTCCATTCATTTCCACAACTGCACTTTCACCTTGTGGCCATTGCCAAAATGAGCTACTTTTTAAAGCTATTCAAACCCATTCTGTCTAGCATATACCTTCAAAGCTTCACTTGTTTTAATGCCCCTTCTTTTAAGAAAAGAACAGGAGTCTTTGTAGCCTGGGTCATTTCATACTATACACAGGGCACAGTTCAAGTTCAGGGTTCTCTTTCATCTGGAAGTGACTAAAACCTGGTTGAGGGCAACATGTTAAATCCCATTTCTTCCAAAAGAAGCCTGAAGGAAGCTGCAATGAAGTTAACATAAGCTGTTCAAACCATACCATGAGTACCAGACTTTCTAAATCTCTTTAATAACCCACAGCCTCTGATGAGTTGAGTAAGTGGGTTCAAAGGACAGCACAACAAACTACTTTTGTCTGGATGCCAGATCCACATGGATTAACTAGTTCTTCTTCCATTACAACATTTTACCTTCTTATTCGAGGGAAACTTGATACTGTGGCTCAAATATAATCATGGATCAATGAACACAGATTTATGAAGAACTGTGGAAGGACATATGCATTAAGCCAGATTGCCACTGAGAGAGCACATGGGATAGAATGTGAATGTAGAAAACATGTTACTGATTCACAGTGCTAAGATGGCCAAAAATCGAGCATTTGCCAGAAGAATGGTAAATTGGTGATGTATTCATCATGTAATTTTGCAAATGTGAAAAAAACGTGTCTTATGGACACTGCTCTTAATGAAAAGCTGAAATGTCACTGAAGCAACCGGCTGTGATTCTGGAAAGTGCTGGCCATAAAAGATATATAAAAGCAGCACACACTTGAAGTGTAATGCCATCCTGTGGGCTAGAGGTATTATTTTATATACACAAATTTGAATTTCTCTATTCAATTGTAATTGGAAAACAAAATGAAAAATGAACAGGTCATTATATTGCAATTTCCCCCATGATACAACAGGGCAGACCTGAGTTATGGAAAGAAAGCTACTGCCAAATACATTTTATTAGTAATAATAAGTCCTCCAAAATTCACAAACAACACATTCTGTTTTATTCATTCCTATTTGACAGCTAATGATTTTTCCCCATGTGTCTTTAACAGACTTAATATTGTCAAGGCTGGGTTGATTTTTATAGCTTATTTCTTGACCAAGTCTTTCCAGATCTTCCATTTTAATCCCAATCCTCCTCAGTGTTTTAGTTCTTTACAGGTCTGCTGTTTGTATCAGCAAAAATCCATTACTTGTGGCCCCTAAAGCAACTGAATATGAGGCAATTGAAAGGCTACAGAAGAGCTTCTCAAGCTTGTAAAACCAAGGTGTAAGGTACAAAGTTAAATTTTCTTGAGGCAACTGGTGTAAACCCGAGATAGGAGCAAGCTCTGTGGTGGAGTTAACAGGACTGGAACAGAAGGTCAATAAACAAGCGAGATTTTGGATCTTAAAAGCCCTGTTTGCTGTGCAAATACAAATAAAATGGAGTATTTACGGTAATGTCCCTCAATGATGCAAAAACTTTTTTTAGAAAATCACCTGTTCTGCTGGAGCGGGAAATGGGGTGGGAAAACTGATAAGTGAGATGGTAGAGCAGACAAAACAAACCCTGGTTTAGCTAACACAAATTAAACAGTAGTGGAGACAAAAAAATAAGAAAATATTTTAATCTAGCAGATCCTGCTGTTGGAAAGGATATTAACTTTAAAAGCACCTGATTGTCCCTCAGGAGCCTCCTTGAAAGCACAGAAATGGACATCCTAGGCTAAACTGTCCACCACTTCCTGGGCCAAGCCATTCCCCCAGATTCCTGGGATATGCCCAGCTGTGGCTCACCTGACACACAGATTCCATAAACCTTTCTCTCTCCAGGAGATTAAATCCCCAGATATCTGGGCAGCCTTGTTCCCAGCACTGATCACCAGTTGGGGGATGTTCCCAGACTTGGCACCACACACAGCCCTCTCCCCTCACAAGGGTCTGCTTCCCGCCATTTCTCAAGGGACAGCCAGCCCTCTCAAAATCTACTCTTACTTGCACAGGGCAGACAAAGAAACAACTTTCATTTCCCATGGAGGATGGAAATAAATAAGAAAATTAAAGAAAAAACAAGGAAGATAAATAAAACAGAGCAGGCAGCAGCTGCCAGGCAGGCACTTACTCCGGGAGGTGCAGGTGATGCGGCCGCTGCCCTCACCCAGGCAGGTGCAGTCCACCATCATCCAGCCCTGGTAGGGCTTCTCCCAGGTCTCTCCCACCACGTAGGATGTCCCAGCCGTGTTGTCGTAGCATCGCTCGGCTGTGAGGGGAAAGTGGATCAGAGCCCACCCAGGGCATTCCCCATGGGGATTCCTCAGGGAAGACAAACGACAAAGGCCCCACACGCCCTGACTGTGCTGAGGGGGAAGGAAGGAGAGGCCACTTACCCACAGGCTTGCAGGTCCACTCGCCCTTGCCGTTGCCCAGGCACACACACTCCAGCATGTACCCGCCTGTCTCGTGGGGCCGGCGCCATGTATCGCCGATCTTGTAGGACTGGCCGCCCTCATGGCAGCGATCTGCGGTGGGAGAGAGGGGAGCTGAGGTGAGGGACACACCAGGGATGGCATGGCAGTGACAAGGTAAGGGCCACCTGGCTGGGGCAAAGGGGGTCAGCTGGGGCAAAGGGGCAGCGAGGAGGGGGACAGTGAGGAGAATGAGGGGGGCATCAGCCTGTAAAACGGCGCTCAACATTTTCCACTGGTACCTGCCATTTTCCATCAGCACCTGCCATTTTCCACACCTCCCAGGTCCTGTCCTCTCCCTCACCTAACCCTGCCATGTTCCAAACCACAGCCAAAGCCTGGCTGGTGAGAAGGAAGTGCCAGGGCCTGATGAGGTGCCCTTTCTCCCTCACAGCCAGTCTCAGGCTGAGGGCTGCTGAGGGAGGGTTTGCCTCCATCTTGTCTGAGGTGACGCTGCTTGGGCTTCTCTGCCATTCGTGAGGGACATGGTGGCCAGGACAGCATGTGGAGGATAAGGAGATGCTTGGTGTGACAGTCCAGTGGGAAATTAGATCTCTTGGGTTTGGAAAGCCTGCCCTGAAAAAGATATATTCCAGCCCAGCAGGGCCCCACAGCCCTGAAGCAGCCCAGGCTGAGGGAGGAGCATGGTGCAGGGCAGTTTGCACACACAGGATTTGCTTCTTTGGAAGAATCCAGGACAAAAAAAGAAAAATACACCCACATCCCATCATTTATTAGGAGCCAGTAAAATGTTTTGTGGGCTCATTTGTGAAAGCAGGCAATCTAGGAGCTCTGAAGATTGATTCAAAGCCAGTTGCAGTCAGTGAGACTCTCCAGTGAGCTCTAAACCAGGCTGATGATGAGGAAACAAGGCTGCTCTTACGCTTGCAATTTCCTTACTGACTCTTTTTCTTACAACACTTATCATCCCTGCCCAATAAAATGCCATTAAATTCAGAAGGGCTCCAGATTTACTTGTTAGATTTAATGCATTATTTTTTTCCCATACTACAATGATGGCTGGTTTCTGAGTCCTCTGTGGCAACACTACCAGGATCTGCATGTGTGTCTTAAACAAGAAACTGGATACTTTTAAGAGCAAGACTTTTCTCAAAAGGTACCTCAGAGACTTTGAAATCTCAGTCTAAAAATCCTGACACACAGCAATCTTCCTCTGTGCTCACAGAAAGTCTAATTATGAACTGAAGGGGAATTGTGAACAATTCAGTGACTCAATAAGGAAAGGATTTACAGGCAGACGTGAAAGGGGAACTGGAGAGAAAGGACCAAGGGAAGACAGGGAAGAGCAAGAGGAAAGTATGGATCAGGCTAGTGAAAATGGAGTTGCAGAAACACATTAAGCTGCTGTCTGGATATCAAATCCCAGTTCACTCAGAGAAGTGTTGGATGACATTTTTGGAGGATGGAGGATTGGCTCTCAGGTGGCATTTTTTTATTATCATTTATTCTGATTAGTCCCATTAATGCTGATGGTGTTATTTTGACTCACCAGCTGCAGAGCAGACTTTTTTCCAGTCAAAAATCTACTTTCATAATTGAGCCTGTGAAGATGTAACACACTCTTGTATGTAATAAGTTACTAACCTGTACAGCTGGACACTAGCAGCAATTTTTGGCCTATGTTTTCTCACATAGCACTTGACCTCTTGAATAAAAGAGGACTTTGGTGGTGCAAATGTATGTACATGGAGCAAGGACTTTCAAAGCTTTAGCAGGCTTTGGATTAAACCCCACGCAACGCCAGCTAATAGGCACTGGGAATATTGTGTAAATGCTCTGGAAAATATGACATTAAGGAACAATAGCTCCAGGAATAGGCTCTTAGTTACATACTGGCAATGGTGCAGCTGATTCTCCCACGTCCAGCTCCAATGCAAGTACAGTCCCAGATCATGGAGTCCTTGGGGCGCTCGTAAGTCTCCCCTACTCGGTAAGTGGATCCAGTGTATTTGTCAAAGCAAGTCTCTTCAGCTATGAGGGGGAAAAAAATTGAAAAAAAAAAAAAACCAACTTCATGTAACCACACCAGTAACATCTACAGTCAACAGAAACACATTCCTTGCCTCCTCACACAAATAGTCCTTTTTTCCTGGAGAAAAATGCCTATCAATCTCCTCTTTCTTCAGGGGATGAAACAGAAGTGAGGAAGTTGGGTGAAATTTGCCCCGTCAAGATCCCCATGATGCTGAATAACCTCAACCTCTTCTTCCCTCCCTCAGGGAGCCAAAAGTTGCACATGGCAGGCGTGCCTGAAAGCATCAATCCCAGCTGTTCGAAGCCAACCGTGCAGAAGACCGGAGAGAGCAAACAACCCCTGGAAGCTCTGTGCTTTGTCATGCTAATCCTCCTTGCACTGACTTAGCAAAAATTGAGTAGATTAATCCCAAATTCTGCAGCAGTCCCACCAAACTCAACAGCAAAGTTCACTACTTGTGTACTGCTCACACTCATGCCTGTGCGATTACAGAACATCAGTGCTGCTACCAGACTCAAGATCTGCAGGAGAACAACTTTCTTCACTCCTGGGCAGATAAAAGTTCATTGTGTCGTAAGAATAACTTGCTATTGGACTTTGAAACTGTAAAACTTGGGAATCTCTGCAGGAGAAGGAACCCTCTTTTATGGAGTAAGCGGACTGAGTACTTCTTAAAATACTGCAGCCGTGAGGCAAGCAGCACACAAGCCTTGCAAAACAGATGGCTGGGATGCTCACATCTGTCTTACATGAACACTGCCAGCCAGGAACCAGTTTTTCTTCTCTTCTATCTCCAGAGCAACATAAAGAAATTATGGCAAACCAGTGGCTTCAGACCAACAAATACAGATAGATTGTATCTGATAATCTGAACTACACTGAATCCCGGAGAGATGCATCCTGCAGCAGACCTTACATTTAAACCCCTTTCTGTTCCCTAAACTTTTTCTGCACAGACTAAACAATCTCATTTTACACTCAATTATAGAAAGCTCACAGCACGGCCGGGGGGCTGTGGAAAGTTGTAAGTTGAAATATTTTTAAACAAGCTGACGACACTGCACAGCTATGAAAAGTTGGGGTGAAGCAATCAAACAGAGCAGAGCCAGAGCTGCAAAGTGACTCCAGATTTGAACTTCCCCGTGCGAGTCCAGGAGTCAGTTCAGTTCATTATAAAGAAGAGGTTGGCTCCAAAATTAATGTTTAGATCCAATCCTCCAGAGAGATGAGTGATGTTTGGCTCAGGGTTCTGGTGGCAGGCCCATCGCTAATGAAAAGCATTTCTTAAAATCCCAAGCCAGATCTTCAGTGTAATTGAGTGTAGATCCCATTACTGACCCTAAGTACCAAACTTCAGCGGAAAACCTGGGCTGCCAGCCCTAACTCGTACAAGGCTTGGCTTACTCGGCACCAAAAGCCGTGCTGGGGTCTCGATGCAGACAAAAGGGGCCACCAACTTACGTTCGGGCTTGCTCTCGCAGTTGAAACCTCGGCTGCCACCGTAGCAGGTACAGACCAGCGTGTTTCCCAGGTAAGTGCGTTCCCACTGCTGGTTTATCTGATAGTACCGTCCATTGTCATAGCAGGTCTCTGGGGGGAGAGGAGGACGAACGGGGATACAAAGGGGGAAGAGAAAGCAAAGTTCGGCGTTCCCGAGGGCAGCAGCCGGGAGGGAAGGGGCGCGGGGCGCACACGTGTGCGCGTCCCGCCGAGCCGAGGGGCGGCTGAGAGCGAGCGCGGGGGACACACAAAGCCCCCGGGGCCACCGGCGCTGCCGTCCCCAGCCCCGCGCCGTGCCCTGCCCTGCTCCGGGCGGTACTCACGCTTTCCCTGCGCGGCGCTGCCCTGCGGGAGCGAGGTGGTTTGGGTCTGCGCCTGCCTCCGGCTCTTGCCGCCGGCTCCGCGGCGTTGTCCCCCCGCCGCCGCGGCCCCCAGGCAGAGGGCGAGCAGCGCCAGCCGCCACACGGTGCGGCCCGGCATCCTGGCACGGCTGGGCTCGGTACTGCTCGGCACGGACAGCCCGACGGACGGGACGGCGCTGCCGCCCGGGCGCTATATAGGGCGGGCTGGGCGGGGGGAGGTGGCCGCCGCCGCCCCAGCGCCCATTGGCCTCGGCGCCGCCGGGGGCCGGGCGGGGGCTGCCACCGCCCCGCCGAGCCCCGCCGTGGGGGGAGTGCCATTTTGTTGAACATCTGGCTCAACAAAATGGCTTTTTTGGAGGGGAGAGGCAAACTTTTCTTTTTCCCTTGGAGCAGCGCTGCCTGTAAGCGGATACTGCTCCGTTCGGGAGGAATAATGTTCTCCACAGGGGAGAAGGTGAGGTGTAACATACGGGTGGGAAACAGAAACCCTGAGTGATGTTTTATCTACTGCCGGGAACTCAAGGTTAAAAGCTTTCACACCTCAGTTGGAAAAGTCGGTGTCATTGCATTCCATTGAAAATAAATTTAACACCCTCTTTCTCTGATGTGATTTCTTGCTGTCCAAAATCAACTCTGAGAACAAAAGAAAAGTGAAAAAAAGAAATGCTAGGTGTTGAACCTTTAAGTAGAAAGGTTCTTCAGCGTGATGCCCTGCTGTACACAAATTTTATCAAGCTCTTTCATGTGTCTTCTTCCCATGGGCATCTCTACTCTCTGGGGGGTTTTCTGTTCCCTAGTGTGAAGGAACAGTGCAAAGCAGAGAGTGTGCACAGAAAGTGTGGCTCTCAGGCTGCCAGTGAACAAAGCACAGCGCATGCCCCATTCTGGTACAGTGCCTGGACCAGCACCCAAGTTTAGATCATACAGGAAGGTTGTGTTGCTAACCATTTTCATGCCTCTCACACGTACTCTGTCTTGGCAAAGGGATTGTTAATCTAAAAAGTCTGCTGTGGTTCCTGAAGTATAAAAGCAACTCTTCAGACAAACTTGAGTGTGAAGTAGTCTACATTGTTTCCAGACATCTTAAGGTGAACATCCACAGTTCTCCATAAGAGGTCTTTGGCATGTTGAGCACCAAGCTCTGGTTCCACTTACTGTAAACCCACTGAGTTATCTTGACCAACATGCAAGCAGTAATACCACCTGGGATGAAGACTATGTCAGTAGGCAGAGTACAGATCCAACGTGTGCTCTGTTCCAGGAAAACACGTAGCTGTGATGTCAGGTATCTGTTTTCAAGGAAATTTCTTTTCCCCTGTATGAGGAGTGCCCACAGATACATTTGCACAAGCTACTCTGCTGAAAACTTACTGGAAATTGAAACCGGACCTGGCAATTGAGGTGAGCTGTGGTGAGCTAATTCCCACCTTTCCTAATTTTTATTTTTAGATCCACCGCACTGCCTTTTTTTTCTATTTATCTATTTTGTTGAGTCACCGGACACAGACTATCCCTCATAATATTCACAGAACTAAGGTGGCCACAGAGAGAGAGAGTATTAGCTTTTGAAGTGGGAGTCAGCATCATAAACCAGCAAATATCCAGTTTCTTGAAATGAAAACCTGCTTTCAGAAACTGCTCCTGCTTTTCTGAGACCTAAGATATAATGTATCATCCTCAAATTCCATCTCACATTCCAGCTTATGTCTGGAATTCTCTGATAAAAGCCAGGTGAAAAGCACATTGTCAGAAAATGTTGCTATATGAGCGTTGGATGTATTTTACCGAGCCTGGTCCAAAGGAAGAATTACTGAGTGGAAATCAGTGGAAAAGAGGAGTTTCCCTCCTAGGAAACACAAATGTGCAATGAGGAGGCAATTTGAGGTCATCTTTCCAGTTACTGAGTATAGATCCAATGAATGTGTGAATGGATCCTGCTGCTCATACAAGCTTCTAATTAAGCTCAATTGACATAGAAAAGGAAAGGGTTATGAGAAGTCTTCAAGGACAGAAGGGTTATGATATATAACATTTGCTGGGGGAAACCTTCTTGAATGTAAGAACTATGTACCTAAGGAACAGGATGGGGTGGAAAAAAGCAAACATGAGGAAGAAATATTTGCTTTTAGCAGTTACTTGCAAGTGGCATATAAGAGGTTCATATATCAGGTATAGTTCCCATGAAGGCTAAATTATTGACATTTACCTCATTTCTGTCTATTTTAAGTTCAGTTCACATCATTTTGCACTGCACTTAGATCTTCAAGGGCAGTATAAGTATTTACACAAACTGAAAATTGTATTGTCTGAAATTTGAATGAGAAAAGACAGTGTCAGCAAGCGTGTGACTGTGTCTAATGCTTTTCACAGAATTAGTTACACAAATACAGGGACAAATGTAAGATCCTTGTTTAAGAAGACATTACTGGAAGCACACAAAACAAAATTATAATTTCCAGTGATGCTCAAATTAGTTTCTTGCATAGCCATCATTTATAAGCAGCCAGAAACAGTCTTACAAGTAGTATTTCAAGATGATTTGGAACAGCCTGGCTCCTTTTTTCAAGGAATCTCTGACAGGAATTAAGACACAAGCATGTAGTAATTATTATACTGCATGCTGTTAAACTTGGCGAGAAGTCTCTTATTTATTTTGGGAAATGGATTTAGCTCCTTTGTCTGTCCTGCTGTCAGTTTGTCCCTCAAGCTAACAGGAAATGAAAGGAAGATTCACCTGAAGTCTTCCTTCAGATGACATCAGTTTGAATTTATAAACCACCCCTTCATGGTTTCTGCATCCAAATAAGGATTAGGAATGTCCCAAACCTCTGCTTTAGCCATTGGTATTCTGATTCATGTTCTTGGTCTATTCAAATTTTTTTTCCTACTGAAATCCTACCTTTTTGACTCTTGTCTAGGAAAAGCTCATGCCCTTATAAGGTTCTCCTGACTTTTGTTTCTCCATTGCATTGCTCTGCAGATAAACCTCTCCACTTGATTTCCTTTACTGCACATGCTTATGGGGAACTGTGTGTGACTGGGAGCATGGTCTGTCCCTGTAGCAATTCCAATAGTAAAGAGAGGATGAACCAGTACAAAAGGACCAATCCAAGTCACTTGTTATTCTATAAGCAACCTTAGAAAAAAAGGCCACCTGGGCCTCATCATCTCCTTCTAAAACTGTTGCTTATAAGGAACAAGAATCATGAAGAGAAAAGGTCAGGATTCCTCTCCTTGACATAGGGAGACCATTAAACACTTCCTGCAGTTCCCAAATATTTTGCAAGAACCCCTGTTGCGAACTGAAAATTTCTGAATCATCACAATTTCAAGTCTGTGGTTTTTGTTAGGTCACAGCAAAATTCACTTCAAGGCTGCTGAGGCTCTACTGCACAGTGCTTCATTCACTGCTGAGTGTCTCATCCAGGAATCCGGAACATCACTCTTGAAATGAAATCCACTCCTTCTGCCCGTTAACTGCAGCTTCAGGGAGACGTAACTTTATGCCGGCTCTCAGTGCAGGAATGAATTTCATCGGGTATAAATGCTCCGTGACAGGACATTAATTGGATCCTTGGCACTCTCAATGGAAATTCCTTCTCTTCTCCCTCCTCCCTAGTCCTTCTCAACGAATTGTTCAGTGTCATCAACACAGAAAAACGCATTTCCTTTCTCTAGCTGTCCGTGGATTAGGATATTTAGTTTTGGTCTACCCAAACTGTTGTAGTTTGCCAGTGCTGAGAAGTTTGCAGCCACAGCTCTTGTTTTGCATTAGTCTGCAGTCCTGTCAGCCCCAGGCATTTAACCCTTGTGAGCCACTCCCTGCAAAATTAAGAGAACAGCTTTGAGGGGCAAGGGAGAAGAGATTTCCTTTCTTTCCCAGGTAGAGGAGTTCTCCTGTGGCTTTCAGACTGTTTGTTTCCCTGAATTTTAAAGCAGTGTTTACATCACATACAAGTGATTTAAGAATAGAAACTGAGATCCTGACATGCTTCCTGATCCCAAAACATCAACAAAAATGAGAACTCTCATTAGACCCATGACAATGGGAATTGGCAGGCAAGTGGCATGGGACAGTCCCTTGTTCCCAGGTGAAGCTTCTGGATGGGCAGGACCAGCTTCCAAGAGCTGAAAAGAAAACCTCTTCTTCATCACATTTTGAGGTGTTTGGCGGAGACTTTCACAGATGCCTGAGTCCTGTTCATGTTGCCCTAAACCCTTTGGAAACCCCATCCTGATGCCCCAACAGGGAGTTCTGCAGCCCTTCTGGGAACTCTCAGGACAGCTCAGGAAGTCTGAGTCGGCATTTCAGGATGTGTCCTGAGCATCGTTGGTTGGGACTGTGGGACCTGGCTTGGTCACGAAGCACAGTGGGGCCAACTCTTGAAAGATGTTATTTTAGGCAGAGTTGGAACTGTTTTCTCTTGAGGGCTGTTCCATCTCCCAAGCTGATGTCTGCCCTGCTCACATTCTGGTGGCTGTTTTTATTTAGTCATTATGGGTTTCTAACAATAATTTGACTTTTGACTAATAGATGGTTTTTCCTTCTAATGAAAGGACAACAGTTAGCAATGTCCATGTTGTTAGGATCACTTGCATCTCCCTCAAAGCCCAGGAACAGGGCTGAAACCTTCCTTTTTCCACAGCACTTTTAAAAGTACTAAAACAAAGTGAAATAACAGTGATGTCACCACCAGCAGCATGAGGTGAACTTGGCCACAAACCCCGGTGTTTGAATGCAATTCCTTTTATTCTCTCCCAGTGAATATGGCAAACCACACTGAGTCTTGTTTGGTTTTAGGCAGACCTGGTTAAAATCCAGAAATAATGCTGGGTTGAGCTTGGCTTGCTGTGAGGAAGTTGAATACACTGAGCAAGCAAACAGCCACATAGTATGGTGATTATAGGGAAGTGCATAAGGGGTTGAAATTGAGAGTCACAAAGGGCTGAACTGTGCCAGGAGCATCCAGAAGGGAAATATTTTGACTTTAAGCTGCAGTTTGTCCCCTGCTTCTTTCTTACCCCTTCCACCCAGCATTACATGGAGCCAAGGAGAGTTCTTTGCTGCCAGTTTTAAGGGGGTTTTCTTTTTTCTTGTTTCCTTCTTCTTCTTTTACTGTAAGTAATCTGATTTTTTGGCTGCACTCTCAGAGATGAGAGAAGCTCTCACTTTCACTTGTTTTTCAGCCCTGCCCAGAAGTTCTCATTGGCCTCCTGCTCTGTACTTTCCAGATTCTGGGGTAGAACTTCAGTCTTCTCCCTGTCTTCTTTCTCACTTTCTTCTTGCTCTTCCACCCTCTGCCTTCTGGTACTCCAGGCCAGCAAGATGTTCCTTGGTTTCTGATGTATTTATTTTAACTTGGCTGTTTCTATGGCCCAGTAATAGTGTCACTTCTCCTGTGGGACTTTCACAACTCTTTCTCTTCTGTGGATGGGAATCCAGCCCAGAGAGAGGCCCAGAATAAGGCAGAAGGGCTGTTTCTCACTTATTCAAACCCTTTGTGGAGGCTGAGCTTCTAGCAAGAAATTGTAATAAAGCAGGCTGGAGTTTCATTTTGTGTCAATCTGTCAACTCATAGTTAATCTGAAGTCAAGGCTACTTGCATGTATGATTCTCTCCTGGGAGCTTTACCAAGGGAGAGCTTTGGTACTATATAGGAATCACTGTTGAAAAGACTTTTTCCTCCCATCACTTTCATTGGAAATCTCTAATGAGAGTCCAGCTGATAAATGGAGTTCCCTTAATCCTAAATCTGATTGCTTAACTGTTTCTGGGGTGGCTACTTGTTACCTTCTAGTTTTGCTTGAATTCATTTTGGTTCAAAGCTGGGCCTCATGGCAAAGGACTTTCTACACTGACCCAGAAAATTTCTGCTCTGTCATTAATCCTTTGAATTATTTCTTTCTTTTCAACTGCTGATTATTTTTCTGGCTCTCAAAACTGATGATAGTCTGCATACGTTTTTTGATTCTGGTCCTTGTTCTGGTTTTGGGATTTCTTTGTATCTTGGACTGGCTCAGAGCTCGTATTTTCAGTCTATAGCGAGCTACTATCCATGAAATCATACAGATTTGGAGCTTTCCAACAGCCATCACTCACTTCATTTACCTTTCTGACAGTATTTATAGAGTTTGCAGTGTCCTCACTCTTGAGATGATGGATTACTGTAGTAACAATAAATATCCATGGTTTCACGGGCCATTTTACATAATTCTTTCTGCCATCTATCCTGATACAGCCACACCAAAGGAGTTTGTATGTGGAAATGGAAGTTTTATCACTGATAGGATTGAGCCATGATGTGTGTGGGATTGGCTTAGCTGGAGATGCTGCAAGAGGTTTTCCACTGGGACATCACAAGTGAAAACAAGTCAGTTTGCCCGGAACAAGGAGCCATGCCCATATTCCAGGAATCTGTTTCACTACTTCCAAACACTTACATACTGATTTAAAGCTTCAAAGTCTTTTGCAGGAAAGCTGGTGATTCAGACACATCTCTGCTCTTTCAGAATTCTCCTGTCAAGACCAGCCAGCACCTTTGACTGCTGGGCAGAGGGATGGCTTCATAGTTTGGCCTACACTTTCTTGGCTACACTTCTCCTGTAATGGCATGGGAGCAGTGGCCAGGCAGGCACTTAGGCATGCAGTGGATGGAAAACTAAATCTCTTACCTTACAATAAGGTGATTTCAGTCCAGCCCATTGAACTGAACAAGAAAACTCACATTTTTCTTAAGAGGAGCAGATTTTCAGCCTGTTTGCAGGCTGAAAATTATCCTAGATGATCTAGGATAACGACTAGCATTTCCACAGACACAGAAACAGAGAAAAAAAAAGCTGTTTCCAAGGGGGAAAAAAAGCCTGAGTAGTTTGACACAGTCTAAAGAGGAAAGTGTCTCATTATGTTGTCCAGGACAGCTTCTGGCAACACCAAAAAAGCTGAACATCATTATTAAGTGAAGTAGGAAGTTTTTCAAGGATGCATCATATCTTGTGGTCATATGCTAAAAACAAATATCCCAAAGCTCTTGATGATGCATCTGGTGTTTGTACTGATTGAATATGTCCCAAGCCAGCTATATTTATTGGAGGCACATTTTTGCTTAGCCAGGTCATGCAGAAATTGAAGTAAACATTACCTAAATACAT
The DNA here is from genome assembly GCA_024500445.1 of Entomyzon cyanotis. Lineage (NCBI taxonomy): Eukaryota > Metazoa > Chordata > Aves > Passeriformes > Meliphagidae > Entomyzon > Entomyzon cyanotis. Next base: position 24,977,664 of record JAKEPQ010001027.1, on the reverse strand, counting down.
ATCATCACATTGGGGTATTAATCTGGCAGGATTAGTATGAACCCACTTGCTGTCCATTCCACATCTGAAAGATTTATAGGGGAAGGTAGAAGCTTCAGAGTCTGGAGATATACATTGCTTCTGCATCTGATTATACTCTCCAGATTTATACACAATGTGGAAAGAAATCGTAGCTCACTTTCCAGGAACAACATTCACATTTTCCATAGAGTGCATTATCACAAAGTGAAGGTTACATGCTCATAAAATGAAGGGAAAGTTTTTGACAGAAAGTCTCTTCAATTAATTTACAGTCAGAAACGTCATGTGTAGTATTGAAAATGAATGTTACACAAAGCATTTATCTCCTGACAGGCTCTTCCTTCTCCCTTTTTTCAAATTTTGTTTCAGTGGTGCCTGGGGACATAGAAATGGAAGGCTGCAAAGGGCCTGTATAAGTCTAATTTCTTTAGAGAAAATTTTCCTGATACATAAATCCTAAAAACTACTCTTTCTTCTCTATCAAGTAAAACAGCCAGAGATATTTCTTACACAGGAAACAAAGTAAGGAAGAGAGAGACATACCTTTGATAGGAATTTTTTATAGAAGATGGAGCATCTGTGCATGGGAAAGAAATGTTTAAGACAACCGAATCCTAAGGATCACAGCAAAACTGGTAGTGTTTTCCCAGTGTTGTTGTAAGATGACTCTGTGGTAGAGCTTTGGGCTCTGGAATACTGGTGTTTAAGCCTCTTGTTTAAGCCTGGGGCTCAGGTCTACCTAAGGACATCTACTGCCCTGTGTTTGTGAGCTAAGATTGATAGGACAGGTCCCAGAGACTTGTGGGCCTGAGACTCATTGAAAGACAGTAAGTTTTGGTGTCCTCGTGCCTGAGTCCATACAGCCATGTCATTTAAGCCCCTGGCTCCTCTAGGAGCAGTGTCTGGTAGAAACCTTGCCAAGGGGAAGCAGATCAGCTGGGGGAAGCACTGTTAGGCCAGAGGCAGCTCAGGGCACTGAATTCCTTGCTGCTGTCAGCTCACAGCTTGGAGATCTGCGAGATCTGTAGCTGAAAGGCTCACATTCTGACCCTGCAAAGACTAATTAAGGTGTGTAGCTTTACCTGTTGCAGTTATTCCACTATTTGATTTACCTCAACTGTCACCTGAATAAAAGCAGGCATGTGCTTTGTCTCTCCAGAGCTCGCTCTCTGCACCTCTGTGAGCAGCATTGAGATACCTTGGCATCCTCAGCCTTGCCACTGGGAAAGTGTGTGTGAATAAACTGCATGACAGGGTCATAAATTACAGGGAGAGTGGAGCAAATCTTGGCAGCAGATCACAGCTGCTGGAGAGATGAGAGCTGTGGCAGACGCATGAGGAGAGAAGCAAAGGAAGACTAATATTCAAGAGGAAGGCAGAAATTTTACTACTAGACTTTGTTCCATTGAAATGAGACCATTTCTGACCTTGGTTTCTTCAGGAGTAGGCTCAGTCACCTAATTTCTGTTTAATGTTTTTCTTTTTGTCTCAACTCGTGGAGAAGGATTGATGCTTTAGGACCATTAAAAATTCCGCCTTCTTTGTAGAAAAGTCAAAATCAAACCCATAAAGTGGCACTAATTTTGAAGCAGGCCAGAACAATCTCACAAAAGCATACATACTGTGCATGCCTATCTCTAAATCCATGGGCTGCAGCTACATCCCTAAATTTGTGTGTCAGCCTTCACAGGATGTGGGCCTAAATATTCTCTCTGTGTCCAGTGTCCGTCACAAACTCTAAGCATCATTACTGTGTAAAATTAATTTTTTTTTCTTTGAAGTTTCATACCCTTATAGCATTCTTATACATGTGTTTGAGAACTGTGGTGTGACTTTAAGATATGCTTGGAAAACCTTCAAACAATTACAAATATGCACACCAAAAAATCTGTGCTTGGATGAGGTAATCCACAAGAGGGTTTCCAGTTGGCCTTTTGAAAACCAACTATTTTATATATAAATGTCAACGTTAATTAAAAATCAACACAGAACAGGAAATAAAAGCCCATAATGCTGTATTGGTTATGATCTGAATACGCTGATTAGGTCTTTCTAAGAGGTTATTCCTGCTCTTGGAAGCAGTCAAGCTTCTTAAAAGAAACAAACAGATATGCACCCACTGGAGGATGCAGCCCACCAGATGATTTCATACTGAAACGAACACATGGAGAAGAATTTTCAAAGACATTGTTGGTCCTTGCACAGTGCCTGATTATTAATGAAAATGGAGCATCCTAATCCTTTTGGTATCCAGAAAAATCCCTCTCATGATTCAAGCATATTGGCCAAAGCCCCCTCCCTGGAGAGCTGTGTGGGTTCATACCATGAATCAGTGAGACCTCATGAGTTAATATTTGTGTGCTTATACTCTTGTGTGCTTACTCTTTTATGAGTGGTGCTAAATGGCTTTTTAGATTGGATTCTCAGATACACAAAATGTGTCTTCTAACACTGCTGGTTATAGCCAAGCTGCAGGAGGGAAGAGGAAATGGCCTGAGCTTAATCCATCCTCAGGACAATCTTAAAATGATTAATTTGCGGTTGTCCTCGAGTGCCACACAGCAGGTTTCAGTGCTACTGAGTTGTTCCAGAAATCTGTTTATTTATTCATGCTACATTCATTACTGCCTTTTTTTTTAGGGATGGAAGAATATGCCAGAGCATCCCAGGCATACCTACGCCTTGCTGGTTGGGCACACACTCGGAAAAATTTGCAGATCATAGCACTTTAAATCAGGGGTCATACAGAGATAAAATTAATTTTAAAACCATGCTTGATAGTGTGTCCAGTACTATGCACACCATTTATTTTTATGAGTGCACAGGGACACTGCAGACATGCCTCAGTTAAGGGTGGCTGATTACATCTTTAAGTCCATTTAGGTGAAATTCTCTCCTAAATGGTAGAATATAAATAAACTGAACTACCCTCACCTCCAGGGAAGGTAACACTTTCTGGATATCAGTCACAGATTCATTCTGCCTTATTGAAAGAAGAAATTTCCTTTAAAAAACTGCTTTTTGATAATGATTTTAAGTCCAAGCATAACTTCAGGATGTTGCGACCTGTGACTTTTAAATTTAGATTCATATTCAAATTTATATTTGTGTGTCTACGAAGTATAAATTCAGTCTAAATGAACAAATTACATAATGTTTATTAAGTGGGAACTAGAAGACATGGCCTTGTTAAACTGGTGCCAGAAGAGCCAAGAGCAGGGAGTGCATCACAAACATCATCTGTGAGTGATGACTTACCAAAAATAAAGGGTTTTTTTGTAGGGAAAAGGCTCAGCAAATATCCATAACCCTGGAAATGACCAGAAATCAGTCTTCAGTCTTTCCTGCTGCAAAGGAATCTGAATGAGGCTGCAAGCAACTGCTGAATCCTGCAAAGAAAGGAAACTTTTCACCTGTCACCATTTGCAAGTTGCCAGTGGCAATGAAAGTATAAATACAGTAACTCATTGCAGTAGCACTAGCTTTGCAGTGAGCTGCACCATCACCCTAAACCCCTGTGTTAGATTATAAGGGTATGCTGTGCATGATGAATGCTTCTGGTTTAAAATATTCCAGGGAGAGCATTTTTTTTCTCCCCACTCTCCCCAACTTCTACCAACTGTGTTTGCATCCAATAAAATCCAGATGTTTCTTGAAATAAAATTGTTGCTACATTGGATGACAAAACTTCTTTTAAAATTAAAGTTGTGACATTTTTAGCAAATGTTCCTTTTTGCTACAGTGGGCTCAGAGCAAGAGGCAGTAGAAACACAAGAAGAAGGTGTTAATTTTATCTGCTAACAGTGGTGGTTTTGCTCAGTGGTGCTCTGGTGGACAGGTTCTAATATGGCTGGGATCTAATATCCAAGATCTTGGAAAAACTCTCCTGAGAACAAGTTGGATTTCTCTTGTTCTAGTGAATACTCACCTCTCTGCAGTTACATAATATCTGAAAAATTTTGTGTCTAGCCGACACGAGGAATTAAACCAGCAGTATGCATGTGGAAATTTGGAGGCACACTTTCTAAGAAAAGAATTTAGGATGCTCTGTCAAGGAAGGCTATGAGGCATCACTGTGATGTTTGCAACACATTTATGGCACAGGGCCAAGCCAGACAAAAAGTGAATTTATAGTGGGTCTATTATGTCTACAGTAATAACCATCTTTTATGCTGGTGTGACAGCCTGTTTTCATTTTGTTTAAAAGATCAAAGGCTTTTATGGGCAAACCTTGACTTGCACATCTCTGTCTTTATCATCACTCCTACCACTACGGTGAAATACCTTGACTCCTTGTGTATTTTGTATTTTCAGCCATTCCTTTCCCATTCTTCCAGGAATCCTCCCTTGACCACACCTCTGTTATTGTGCAGATTGTCCCTTACTCAGCTTGCAGCATTAGGAAATTGGTTTCCTTTCTTAAAAGAACTGAAGTACTGGGATTGCATGAACTGTTCGCCCTGTGTTCCACAGGGATTCCCTTGTGGCCAGATCCCTCTGAAAGCCTGCTGCCCTTTCTGAAGCAAATGCATCTGAGAGAATCATGGATCACTTTGCCCTAGATTCAGGTGCTACACAGAATAACATGATGCTAACTGTGCACTTTTCAAGTTCTGAAGTTCTTTTCAAATTCAATTTTAAATTCTCTTCAAGTCAGAAAAGTTTGGCAGCACTCCCCTTTGAAAAACTGAAAGTTAACAGGGAGAAAATCAGTTTTCAAGTTCATCTTTGTAGGGAAAAAAGCCCTGATGTTGAACAAATCAAGTGTATCATTTATGTAATGAAAAAAGAGAAATGTTTCAATTTCAATGTCATGGCAAATTTTAACAATAAATGAAAAAAAAATAAACCAGTTTGATAGCCATTAAAATTTCTCAGTATCCTGATACTCACTTGGAAAACAATACTGAGGGAACTCACAGAGGAAAGATGTCAAAGCAAGGATTGTTTCCTGCAAAGTATATTGAAGGGTCATAAATCCAGCTATTTTGGATGTCTTAAGTGGAAATGACATAATGTACAATGAATGAAAGAAAATATGGAGATCTCTGGTCTGTAGATCCTGATGTCAACCACTTAGTCTGCTTAGATCTAGGCTATTTTCGTGTGTGTTGCAGAGCTCCATTGGTTCTTAGAAGTTCAAGGCTTCAGCTTTTAATCTTGACTGCAGAGAGGAATTGGATGGAGACCTGGTTACTGCAGGTGCCTGTACTTGTTTGAAAGAAATGTTACAGCAGCCAAACAATTACATGCTCCAGTCCAGGGTTTGAACATGCCAGAGGTGTAAAGTGGTCCAGAAGATGTTGGCTTGACCTTGACTTGAGCCCCTCCTGTGAAGGAGATTGTTTCTATAATCAGGGCTGCACTTTCCTACCGTAGAAAGTTTTTCCTAAACCACCCAAGCTAAAAAACTGTGCCAAATTATTCTCCTTGTGGATGTTCCCTCCCTTCCTTCCTTCCTTCCTTCCTTCCTTCCTTCCTTCCTTCCTCCCTTCCTCCCTTCCTTCCTTCCCTCCTTCCTCCCTTCCTCCCTTCCTTCCTTCCCTCCTTCCTTCCTTCCCTCCTTCCTTCCCTCCTTCCCTCCCTCCCTTCCCTCCACTTTCTCTTTCTTTCCCTTCTTCTTTACCTCTTTCTCTCTTCCTTTCTTCTTTCTCTCTCTTTCTCTTTCTCTTTCTCTTTCTCTTTCTCTTTCTCTTTCTCTTCTTTCTCTCTTCCTTTCTTCTTTCTCTTTCTCTCTTTCTCTTTCTCTTTCTCTTCTCTCTCGCTCTCCTTTCTTCCTTTCCCTTTCTTTCCTTCTTTCCTTCCTTCTTTCCCCAGATAAAACTCACTTTCATGTCTGATCATCTTTTATACCTTTCCTACTGCTTCCTTCTAGACTCTTTACAATTTGTCCCGACACAACTTGTTGAAAGGCTTCAGAATAACAGGTGTGGCATCACAGCTGATCAGGCAGAGGATGAGAATCATCTTCTGTCTTGTCTACACTATTCTACTGCTTTTCTCCCTTCCTGCAGCCGAAAACAAGAATTCTAATTTTTGGCAACAGCATCTCATTGATTTTTACACTCTGAAGTTTTCCTTATCCCTTAATTCTTTGCCTGAGTTCTGCTGCTGAACCACATAAGCTTCCTTTATTGCTGAGCATTCTCCACTCGTCTCTATCAGATGTCAAGTTATTGATTCAGAGGTGATGTCAAGGTCATTTTGGATTCTGATGGTCTCCTTGAGAATTCTTGGAAATTTTGGTGACTTTTGGCCAGACACAAATGTCCTAGTTATGTTCTATTTACTCTTTACAGCTGTACCTAGAAACCATGTTTTAATGGGAAATATTTGAATTTTTAACTTAACATCAGTCCCTGAAAAAAGAGCATTCATGACTGAAGAAATTCTAAACATTATCAGATTTAATGCAATCCTTAGCCCATCTTATCTGTTCTTTCTCTTGAATTTTGAAAGAGATCAAAGAAGTGATTTATTCAGAGTCTTCATAAGTGAGCGCTAGCAGTTATGTTCAATGTGCTAATAATGTGCAGCAGCAAAGCAGAAATGGAAACTGGATTATGTGCAAATGTTTCCTTTTTTTCCATGCATTCTGATTACTTGCTGTGGATGCAGCATCCCAAGAAATATGTGAAGTTTACATACAGAGCAACAGACAGAACAAGTTTCAACAAGAATTCCTTTCTTTCTGGCTGAACTGTGTAAACCCAGCAACTCCGCTCCCAACACAAGCTGCACTTTACGTGCCTCCTGTACATGTGTTTGTGGATATGTGGGGCTTTTCAAAACAAACTGGGCTGAATCATATTGGAAGATCTTCACAGGCTGTGTCGTTGGCAGAGCCTGGAAGAGCAGACTCACACAAACCCCTTGTCTGCAGGCAGGTAGGGGTAGCAATTGTTTTCTCACTTGTGTGAATCAGGAGGGGACTTACCCTTCACTTAATGTTCCCATCCGGTGGTGCTTCTCCTGTTGGGCATGCTCAGCCTCTTCTCATGCACCCAAACTGCCTCCAGGGGTGCATCCTCCATCCTCTGACCCACCCCAGCATCCTTCCAGCATGAGATCCTGCTCACTCCTGTTCCTTTCTCTGGAGCCACACCCATCCCACGCTTCCACCCAATTTTGTATCCCCACCTTTAATTATGGTAGATGGGCCAGAGTTTATACTGCCCTCTGAGAGACAGCAAAAGTACGCCTCACTCCTACAGTCAGCTGAAGGATTTGTGAAAGCTTAAGATGACTGACAGCATTCTGAGCTGCACTGAGGTGTCAGTGGAGGGATTACAGCATGTAAAACGATGCACAATTAAACACCCCGAGTATTTATTGGATCTAAGCACATAGCAGATGATTGTCCTCTACATTTTTGGGGGTTATTTTGACTAAACCATTATGTACTGGCCTAAACCCAATCTCTGGAGGAGCAGATTAGCAGGACTATTATGCCATCTTGCCTAATACCTCTCAAGATTTATTCTCGCTGGAAGCTATAAAAAAATAGGTTGTAATCTCCTGCAGGTTACAGACACATTGGCAGACACACTTCCCTCATATCAGGATCACCATTTCCTTCAGGGCTGATGGATGATAATGTAGGAACAGAGATAAACTTGGCCCTTGGTGTATCATCAGTCTGATTTCAAAAGCAGCGACTTTTTGCATAGAGACTAAATGCATAAGCTTGCAATTTGAGGAGACCTTTATCCAGGGAATCCATGTTCTGGCTGTCCTGAGCACATGAACCTCTCAAGAGAGGCTCTACAGCCAGACTGCTGCTGCCCTAATTAATTCTCTTGCGCACTGGCATTTACAAGCAATAATTTGACTCTCTCTGTTTTATTAAAACACATATTGTAAAGTGCTCAGCTAAGGAGGAAATTAAAATTTCCTTTCACACCCAAGACTTTCCCGGCAATGCAAATACCTTGACATTACAGCAGCCAGCATGTTGTGTAGACAAAGCAGGGCAAACCAGTCATAGACAGATTTTTCACAGAGAGGTGATCAAGGGTGTTTGTGGAAGCATGAACTCCTGTGCTGCAGAGCTGGGGCAAGAAGCAGAAATAAGAATAACCTGAGCAGATCTTTAGCTGGTGCAGTTGGGAGTAATTTAATTGATTCCAGAGGAGCCACTCTCCCTGAAACAGAGTGGGTGGGAATCCTCAGAAAGGCTTACACCGAGGACCTCACTATTCATAAGCTGTCTCTTACAGAGCCTTGTTCTTACCATAGGCAGCTCTGAAAGAGGCTTGAGATGAAGAGGTCAGCAGAGAGGTCAAGGGTACAGCTATTCCAGCTGTTCCACAGTTGGGATGGGAGATGTGCTCCACAGCTCCACCCGGTAAGATCCTGAACTGCTTTTATTTATTCACGAGGATGATTATTCACTAGAATAATTACTTAGTGGAAACACTTCTTCAAGGGAAATAATTAGTCAGGAGAAAGTAGGATCAGAAGGAATGAAGCAGCATATCCACGCACCATCCCTGCATAGCAGCAGTTACAGGAACAAGAGAGGAACAGCAACTTCTTCTGGTTGAAACCACAACTGAAATTAGAAGCAGGCGAAATCCCATTTGAAACTAAGCCAGGGCTGTGGGCTTTCACTCCTACGCCTGTGGCAAATGGGATGGGATTTTTAGTGATGAGATACAGTCAATGATGTAGAGTGGTGCCTCCTGGGAGAAGCAGGAAGTTCCCCTTAAACTGACTTTTCCTACCTCCTAAGTGGACTTTATCCTATGCCTTTATCATGAGGTGTCATCAAAAGTGCTGGGCAATGCCTTCTATGTCTCTTAGGAATCTGAATTATTTCCTTTTGCTTAACTTAATGGCTATTTCTTCTAATTCTTTCATGACCTGAGGAGTTAAGTGCATTCCTGGGTGAGATTCTTTGGGACTCAAATGCCATAATGCAATATTTTGCTGTTGGAAGGTACTGGGTCCTCAAAGTCAGAACTTCAGAAATGTAACCAAAATGTCCACAAAATTCCCAGACAATCAGATCTAGCATTTTGATAATATCAAATACCCCAAAAAACACAGAAAATCTGATTTTTAAAGTTTATGTTAGTTCAAATATAAAAAAAAAAAATTCTTTTAAAACCTGGTATGAAAGTCAGATTGATTCTGTTTTGATCAGAATCTTGAAATGAAATATTCCTGTTTAATTTGGAATGGAAATAAATGCTGAAATTGCAGGGCTTTTGAAATGCCTTGGATGTGAGTCTGCTCTGATTGGAAAGCCAGATTGCTGGTTTATTACCTCAAACACAGGTCTGTACTGAACCTCAGTGACACGTAAGAAATTCCAAGGAGTTAGGGCTAACTTTTGCACAGGTATGTCCCTGAATCTGTTAAATGCTGCTTCTGTGTTACAGTCTCAGGCCACCAAATAAAAGCAACTTTCTTTTTCAGGGTCTTTCAAGTGGTGATCATGAGATCTGTGGCATTTTTTGCCCTGCTCTATTAAATAGTTGTAGCATGTAGGATGGGGTTTGAAACCCTATACCTGCATGGGATTTACCAGCTCCTGATGCATCTCCTGCATGGTTGGACTTCTGTCCTGCTCGCTTGCACAACCTGCTGTACTCCCTGCTTAGGGAAGCAGCTGGCAGTTCAGGATTGGGCTGATTGGAAAAATAAGGATGGAATGTGCTCTCAGCTGGGGTGGTGGGAATGGCGGTTTGGAACGGAGGGAGAGCAGCTTTGCCTTCTTAATCATCCTGTGTTTGCTTAATTATCCCCAAGTATGTTTTTCATTCCCCTGCCCCCTCTGAGAATGTGAGCTGGGCTTGTTGGGAGCGTAAGGAAGTACGAAAGGTGAATTTCCCCGTAATTTAACCGATTTCCTAGTTGCACACGCTCCCTTCAGAGCACAGCTGCTTTCACTGCTGCTTTTTGTTTGCTTTTCTTCCAGCAGCTTTGCCTTTCTTCGGCCTGTTTTTCCATCTTCTGCTCCTCCTCCTCCTCTTCTGAGTCATATGTTGACACAGCTCAGTGTTGGTCCCAGTTGCTAGAGCAGGGCATTGTTGCTGCATATAGGTACAGAGAGGGCTTATTTTCATGTTTGCCATGTGGCTACCCAAATTCCTTTCACGTCTATTTCTTCCAAGTCAGCTATTCAGTGTCAAGAGGTTCAGCTGGTGCCAGTTCTCTTTCACAAGGTCCATCCTTGTGGGCACCAGTTGGAGTTGAAGAAGACCAAAAGGTTTTTTCCAAAATGTCCTCTCTTTCCTCCATAGCCTTGTTTTCAGTGCTGCAGGAATGCCAAGTGTTTCCAGGAATCTGCCACTATGGAAAGCCCTGCCCTGATGTCTGGTTGTAAATGGTGATGAAAGACAGCTGAGAACTGTGACTGTGTTGTGGCATGACCAAGCTCATGTCACCGTGACACTGATTCCCATCTCAGGATAGCCCAGCTGGCAATCCTGTCTGTGGACCTACTGATTTTGGAAAACCTTGGTCCCTGTGACCACCGGAGTGCAGCTTTCTTGGGCCACTCCTGTGCCCTGGAATTCCTCCTCTCAATTCCTTTCTGCTGCCTTCCTTATTTTCCTTATTGATACGAAAATGCCACTGGTGAGAGACCAGACTGATGTATTTACAAACCAGCATATCAGACTTTGAAGTAAAAGTAGTTTTAAATTAAAAACACTTCTTAAGTGGCAGAGATCTATTCTTTCTGCAGGAAAATAACAGACTAGGGAGTTGTTTCACTGAACATTTAACTGGTGTCAGGGGAATAAGTGTGCTGTTCCCATTCCCTCTGTTACAATTCTTCAGGGCCTAGATTTTCTTTTCCTCTGCTTCTTGCCTTCCATGCTGAAGCAGTAAATACTTCAAGGCAAGGACTGTCTTGTAGTTTGTTTTACAAAACATTATGCTTTAGAGTTCTTGATCATCATTTTAGGCCTTGTGGTGCTAGTGTAAGGTATAAAAAATAGTTGCTGTCTCAGATATTATGTTTAATGGAGCTTTTTTCTCCTTTAATGATGTGCTTTGTTTTGAGAGGGATTTCTGGCCTTTCTATTCTACTGTTATTCTTTTCTCTGTGCTCTTCCTTCTCTGGGTGATGGCTTGTTCCTCTTCACTCTGCTCAGAAGATACCATAAAATGAACGTGGGTTGTGGTCACTGAAATAAAGACACATGAATCTGTATTTATTTTTTAACAGAAACTGTGAGCCATATCTTCAGCTCCAAACAGGCTGATTTTGCATTAATGGGCTTTGTGATCTCTTTTATTTGTTTTCTCCTGACATCTGTCCGACCATTTTTATTTACAACAGTACAAGAGTGGAAAAGTGCATGTTTCAAAAATGGAAAGGAAAAAGTGTGACACCCTCTGAAAGCATTTGCTCAGCTGTTTTGGAAGTTCTTTGTGGGTGTTGGAGTGTTTTAATCATTCAGTAAAAACAATGCCATGTAATTTAGCAGTTCAGAGGCCATTTACACAGCCTACTCAGTGTTCTGGGGCTGGAATACATTCAGCTGGTCTTGACCACCAAAGGTCTACTTAATGCCTCAAAAACTGGCTTTATGAAGTTGGGTGGTTCCGTTAATGTGATTTTTAAGTGGAGTCCTTCCTGAGAAGCAACCTGCACTCAGAAATATTGTCATACAACCGTTTTCTCCCGTGGGTCTTTCTAAGAGCATGTTGTAAAATGCTTTACCATCAGTTCTTACATAGCCTGATTTTTAAAAAAGAGTTTGTTGCAGAGGAAGTGATTCAGCAACAGGAGAAAGCGTCCTGAAGAGATGGACCCACGCAAATGAAATGACAATCCTCTACTGGGGTGACTTAGGCAGAGCAGAATTACAAATGAAAGCAATACAATGAGTCTCTGGTGGACCAAGATAACATGAGATCAGAGTGGCAGGACGAGATGAGTACCTTGGAGATCTTTAAAATCCAGGGAGTGACCCTTAATTGGATCAGATGCTGAATGAATGGTTAGAAGTATAAAAACAGTCAATATGTCTGAAAATGGGGGAGATTTACTCCATTTCCTGCAGCAAGAGGTTGTTCTGTTCATGGATTTAGGACCCTTAGAAATTTCTGAGGACAAGGATTTGGGAATTTGCCTTTTACAAAGCAAAAATGATTCCAAAAGGCAGGGTCAAAATGAGGACAAAAGTTAAACACTTTCCATAGTGGAAGGGAATAAAAACCCAGGCAATAACATCTTGCTTTCCAACCACAGGACATTAAGCAGAGTGCTTAATTAGGAGCTAGTGATTATTAGCAGTAGGGGTTTATTAGAAAAAGAGTAAAGTGATCATAGAAAAGAGTGGGTTTCCCATTCTTTGTGGAGAAACATCAGTCAGACACAAAGGGCAGAACTGGTAGTAGAGAGAAAAAAAAGGAGAAATATTTGTAGGGAATTTTGTTGAGACAAATGGGTGGTGAGTCCAACGCTCTGAAGAAAATCTTGTTCCATAACATGACACAGCAGCTAGAATTAGATAGCTGCTTGTGAAACACTGCTTCCTCAGAAATCTCATCACAAAAGTCTCTTGAGCAACAGGAAACCAGGATATAAATCATTGCAATATTTATTTTTTAATTCAATAATGCATGGGGTGATCTGCTTTTATAGCATGCCTGTATTTAATGTATTAAAGAAGTGATCATCCTCTCAGCAGGTGTTTTCCATGCCTCCCACTTCCCAGGATAAAACATTAAATTATCTGTCTATGCACCCATACAATAATGCTAAAACATAACACATTTCCCATTTGATCCTCCTTGTGATAAATTCTGCTCTCAGCTTCAGCCTTGTTTTGAGTCTTTCTACTTGCAAGCAGAGTCATTTAAAGAGGGAGTTACATTTCTAGAAAAGATAAGATTGGATTACAAATGTGAGATCTTTTTAGCTGTGTTGCCTACACTTTGTTTCCTCAGATGATCATCCTCCTCTCCCCTCGACTTCTGAACCCACTGACAAATGCCAACCAGTTGCACAAGAAGAGCAGAAATGTCAAGGATAATTTTGTCACTGTAAGGGTCAGCAATAAATGGTTGAGTAGGAGAGAGAGAGATCTTGTGACTGAAAGGAAAGATTGAAGTGTGAGCTCAGGTGTGAGTAGCTCTGAATGTGCCCAGGAGAGATGTTATGAAAGCTCCACTAATGGGGAAATGATTGAGAATGCCCATATCCGATGTGGCTCGGTAGCAAATCAGCTTTCACTGCATGTTGAACTAATAAAATTAATTGGGGTGCTTCTGACTTGTGGCCTTGGAATCTGTAAGGTTCTCTGTTCTGCTTTCCTCCACAGTCTAGCAGGGGTTTTCACCATGAAAGTCGACATTGTTCTAGCACCCTGTGCCTTTAGAAGCTGAGCTGCTAAGAAAAATGCCAAATAAATTGAGATTAATGGTAAAATTAAAGGTGTTGAAAGCACAGAAGAGGTCTTCGGAGAATCCTGGATTATAACGCTATGGAGATCCAGAGGTGATGTACCACAGGAACTCTATGAAACTATGAACTCTCAGGAAACAAATTCATGGTCATTATTCTGGGTAGGATTGATAGGAAAAAATAATGCTTCATATACAGAATTCCATCCATTTTCCTATACCTTCCCATCAATGGATTTACTCTGCTGCCTCCCTGGATTAACTCTGAGATGTCTTTGTGCTTCCTGCAGTAGCTGAAATGGCTTTATTGTTAAACCTTGCCTAGAAAAGGCCTAGAAGAATCTGATCAAAGCTATTTCTCCTCTGAAGAGTAGGCAGGTTGCACCAGATGACTTCCAGAAATCCCCTCTGATCCATATCGAGCTGTGAGCCTGATGCTCCTACACGTGAGATATTGCTGGCTCAGAAAATCCTGTTCTTCCTCCCTACCGGGTGATGTCTTTAAAGATGACATTAGATTCAAGCTTTATTATGTATCTTAACATAAGAAACAAGAATTTAACAACAGGACCAGTGTTTTACCATGTTATGCAGAACTTGGGGTGTTTAGGAAAATAACCAGACGTTGAAAGGCCCATTAAAATAGCAATAAATGGCAACATTTTTGGTAGCATTACTGGCAAGGAATGTCTGTGAGAAATGTGACAGTGTGGTTCCAGAGTGTCTCTTTGTCTGAGCAGAGCCTCTGATGTTTTGATTCTAACTGAGAGTAAATGCCTATTTCCCAGATAATTTTCAACTCTCCTCCATGGGGTGGTGGGGAATGTTACTAAAATAATAAACCTTCCAACCAACCCATCTGAGGGGGACACACAAGCTCTTGGTGACTGTGAGGAAAAATGCTGGCTGAGAAAACTTTTGTATGCAACTTCATTAGACAGAGCAGAAGCTTCTGCAAATCAGCATAATTTCCCTGATGCAGAAGTGGTGCTGCATTAGAGGTTGGACTTCATGATCTTCAAGGTCTTTTCCAACCTAAATGGTCTCTGACTGTGAAGTAGTTATTTTGCCTTGCACCAGATTAGTCAGTGGCCTCAGTCTTCCCTCTGGTGATGTTTTCCTACATTCTTCTGGAAGCAATAATTCCTGCAGGTCTGCGGATACATTTTCCTCTCAAAGCCCTTTTGTCTGTGCAGCCATGGGATGGGCCCCTTGTGCAGCCTTCCTTTGGCCCTTCTGAGACCACATTCTGCTAGAGCATTATTTTTGTCTGCAGATTAATAAGAAAAATCCCTCTCTATATCTTCCATGATCTATTGACCCTAGAATATTTACAGCTACTTAGACTCTACCTGTAAAAATTCATTATAAAGCTGCTGATGGAGGTGAGGGTGGTCCTTGGAAATCCCAAGCTCAGAGGGTTTCCAGCCATACCCTGCCCTGCCTGGGAGCTGTCTTCCTGTAAAATGTGCCTGCCTTGGACCAGGAGGCAGCCACCCCCACATCTGGACACATCTGTGTAGCAGATGATGTGGGATGCTCCTGGACCAGTAACCTGGAATTTCATCTGAGGTTCCCTTCCAGCCACGGAATCAACCTTGGCTCCACTGAAACAGGCAGAGTTTTGCTATTCATCCCCCTGGGAGCAGGATATGCTCCTTAAAGGGTGAGGGTTAGAAGTGTCCAGGAGAACGAATAAAGCTCTTTGTCACACATTTTCCTTGTTGGAGTTCTCCCTCTCTTTCAGCTTTTCTTAGTGGAGGGATGGTAAAAAATCTGGCTGTACAGCTGTTTTCTTTTGGAAATGAGAGTTGTCGGTTGACAAATTACAGTTTAATTTGGCCACGCCCTTCCTGTAAATGAGTGATAATTAAAATAAAATTGGTTGTAATATTAATAAGAGGAACACTGATGGTTCTAAAGGGTGTGACTAGAAATAAATACATTATTAGGATGAAAAATAAATTGGGCGAGGAGTGTGATTTGAAACTGAGAGCCCCTTCCTGTTGCCTCTAATATATTCGGGGTACAGGAAAACTGATTGTAAATTTCTGGTCAAAGCAGAATTTTGATGAAAAATGTTGATCTTTCTCAAGCCCTCAGGGCATCACTAAGATGGACAAAACCCCTGTGCATGGCAGGGGATTTAGACAGCAGAGCCCAAGGGAGAGCAGTGCAAGAAAGACTGAATCCTTGCCTCTGAAATACAAAATTTTAGCGTGTACTGAACAAAATTTGAACCAAATTAAGCTTTGAATTCACTGGGTCTTTTCAGTTGTTTGGAAAGGAACAGAGAAATCAAATAACCTCAACTCCTGTCAGCCTGGATCCCGATGTTTGTGCCCAGCTGCAGCAGAAAGCTGATGCTCGTTAGCTCATTAGCGAGCTCATTAACAAGCTCCTTACTGGGGTGGCAACTGGACGGGAAGAGGGGAGGGTTCCAGGTGGATTCCGTGGTAAGGACCTCGTGGTTGCTGTTCACATCCTTTAAATGGAGGAGAAGGGCTGATGGTGGTACTATATAAGGGAAGGAAGGTCTGCTCAAGTTGTTGTCTTTGTAGGTGTAAAATTATTTGTGGGTCCTGGCTCGGGAAAGGTATTCCTGGGATAGGCTATGTTGTCCCGTTTCCTTGGATTCTTACTGTTTGCCCTAACTTTACATGAAGCTTCCTCCCAGCTCAAAAGTGTAAAAATTTGTTTTCTTGGGCTATTTTTTTTCCCCTGAAGAATTAATCCCCTGTTGCAGAATCTGCTGTCTGTGTGTGAAAGGGGTTTTTAGATGCTGACTATCTTGCTTCATTCTAACTGTGCACCACTATCCTTAAAACCTGAAAAGCAGTGCAGAGCATGGAGATGACTCTTCCCCTCTCCCTTATGCCCAAGAGGATGTTTAAAGTGAGGAATAGTCAGCCTCGTGCTGCCTGTGCATTCTGCTGGTACAGACTAGGGGTGACTGCAATAAACCCTTGGACTCCGTTTGCCCTGCTTCCTCTGATTACCTCTGAACTGTGAGACTGGCTAAAAACTTCCTGTGAAAGCAATTTAAGGTGATTTTTTGTGTGTGTGCTCTCTTTCAGTGCCTTCCTGTGCAAACACTTATATTTGATATCAGCAAGTGCTCGACTACAGCTCTGTGACTGAGCAAAGAGAGCAGCCTCAAAATTTTCAGCAGGTAATGCTTTTCACCAAGTTTTGAGGTAGCTGTTGTGCATGTTTGCAGTTTTTTCAGTGTAGTTCAGTGAGTTTTACATGTTAGACAACTATTCTAGCTGCTGATGTGCAAAAGAGCAAAAAAAAAAGTTGTATAAATACAAATATTCAGAGGTATCTCACCATCTTTCTATGTGGAAAAGTTGAGGCCATTCACTGTACAGAAGCCTGTGTGGGAAATGAGCAAATGGATGGTCAGTGATTGACCATGGAGATACTGATTCACCAGAAACATTGCCCATGATGTTCTTGAGAAACAGCATTACAAATATTGGGCTTTTTCTTGCTTTTTCCCGGCCAAGGTAATGGAATAATTTTTTTCTGCACACTTCAGATAGTGCTTGAAAACTTCCTATTATCCAACAGAAGAAAAATAAAGCTTATTTCTTTGTCATTAAAAAAAACAAATCAGTTTTTGGCCTCTATGACAAGGAAACAAATTTCTTTGAAAAACAAGTGTGGAGTGTAAATAGGAGCTTACCATATTTTGTGAATTATCCTAATTCTAGTGGTTTGGCCTTTTTTTTTATTATTTATTTTTAATTTTACACCCACCTCTTTGTTCTCATCTTCAAACGGTGAAAGTCTTATTTTCTTGTTTGAGGAAGTGTTAATATTGCTGCAGAAACCACTGAAAGTGCTTTTGTAAGGAGGTCTAGACAGAGTGATATTTCCCTTTTTGAGCAAAGCACAGAAATCCAGGCTGAGACAAAGACTGACTTGTTTATGGAGGGTGGCACAGAGAGCAGCTGGAGCAGCTAAGGGTTAGAGGAATCCTATTTCTTCTGTCTTCCACTCACAGACCCACCTATCTTACATGCTTTTGGTCCCTGGGGAACAGGCAGAGTGCAGTCCAAATGTAAACCACTATCTCTTCTCATTCCTGTTCACTGCCTGTTTTGGCAACTACATACAGTGAAATTAAATAGATGATAAGCAGTACTTGTAACCAATTTCTTAAGGGTAAACTGGATACTTCCTGTCTGGATTATCTGTGAGCATGGAGCTGGGGTGCAAAGTCTTGTCCAAGTTAATGGCTCTTTGCTGTCGTATTTGCCTGTGGTTGTGGTCATACAAGGTGGTGGGAAATTTATGCCAGAATTAATGGATTTTGGGCAAATGCCAAATTAAATCACCAACTCTAATACCTCCTATCACAAAGTTGTTAGGATCCCTCCTGGATATTTATGGCCTCACCCTGCCTTGCTCCTGACTTCTACAGCTCTGGCAAGGCTGGCTGTTAAGGGCTCAACAGGAGTGAAGTGTGAACCATTGTCATGTTGAGTTTCATCCATTTATACTGAAATGCCATATTGGTACTTTTATTCCAGCCCAGGCAATTCTAAATGCTTGGGCTGCACTCAACTGCATCCATCAGTGTCTTTGGGCTTCACCCTGCAGCTCTCTCCTGTAGGGAAATGGCTCCTTTGACCTGCAGCCAGGAGATGGGGTGGATTATCAGCTTCAACATTGCTTTTGAAAGGAGTGTTCAGCTCAAAGCTTGGGGAGGTTATGAGCTTGATAGAACTAAGTATTATTCCTTTCTTTAACTAGCTGAGAGCCCAGTCTCTGTTCACAGTCAGTTTGGAGTATTGGGAGTGCAGGCAGCAGCTGGATGGAATAACAGAATTGGAGCTTGTTCTATTTTCTGCAGTGATGGCAAACTAAAATCTCCCTGCCAGGAGGGAATTGGGAGGTTGGGCCATGGTCATCCACCACGTTATCCCTGCTCCTGCCTCTGGCTTTACACCCGTGAAGTAGATTCCTCATTTTCCACACAGTGGCTGAAATGCATTGTCCCTACACCACACCAACAGCAGAGGCAGAAAAGGCTGCAGTCTGTGGCCCAATATTCCTCATTTTCTTTCCACTATTTGAATCATCCCAATCTTAATATTGATCCCTAAATCTGTTTGTTTCTTCTTTCTTGGCCAGCCCTTTGGTTTTTTGCTTTGACACTTTTTTCTGGCTTATTTGCTGATTATACTAGTAGAATATCAAGGCTACTTTTGAACAAACATATATTCCACTTATTGGAAAGTTATCAGTGCAATTAATTCCTTTGCATATACGAGATCTATCCCTAAGAAGCATTTAATGATCAATACAAGGCTAGAAGAGTGGTATCTGCCATCACTTGGTTGAACATAAGTATTTTAAGGTTCTAGTCCTAAGTTACAAAAAGGCTACCACTTATTAAATGTTACATCTCTCTCTCAAAAGCCTGGATAGAAATATGATTTATAGATACACATTACTCTACTTACCTGTCTGAAACCTGCAGGGCAGTAAATTGGTGTGTTCAGTGTGGATGTTGCCTGGATAATTACCACCCTGTGGCATAGCTAGGCAAAACTGAGATTGGAAGCTTTATAAGTTATATATTTACAGCTTTGAGTTGTTTTTTCCTCTTGGATTATTGATCAAAAATCATCGAGGTGGGGAAACCATGCAAAAATGGAGCTGAAGAAATAACAGGGGAAGCTGGAGTCAGTGAAAGGAATAGAAAGCTTGTGTGCTGAACGTTGTTTGACAGCAAACAATGGTCTCTCAGCAGTGGGGTGGTGCTGATCTTTGGGAGTCCTGTCTGCATCCTCTTGCTTCCTTTTCGCAGAGCCCACTGCCCCCTGAGCCTTGAGCTTACAGCTCAGGAAGAAGCTCTGGACAGCACATGTGGTAGGAAGCTTTCTGACAGAAACTTTCCACGTCGAACAAATTAATTTTAACAAATCCAAAACTTTTATGGTAAATGCTGGCATTGGTGTAGCTCTGTTACATAAGCAAACAAAGATGAAAGGTTTCCTTTCACAATAATGCTTTCACTGGAAATATGTTGAGTTTGCAGTATTATTAAGCTTCAAAACACCACTGTTTGAACAAATCTTCTCAATTTTATTGAGATAGAATGATTTCTTTTGACTCCAGCAGACATTTTCCTGAGATGGTAATTTAATTGTTGAAACAGGAAACTTCACTAATATGGGAAGAAAACTAACTTGGAGGTTTCCAGTAAAAGTGAAATCTCCAATTGGGAGTTTTAACTGTGCTCAACATATGGAAGGAAACTTTGAATAGCAGGGTAGGGGAAGTGCCAAACACCGTTTTAAGCATCTACTTCCAAGAATGTGACTACTTCCATGAATTAATTCCTGTGATCAATAACTGTGTGCCAATTCCAAGTATCAATGCTATGGACAGGAATTAGTCTTGCAATTGAGCTCCTGTGTGTCTGAAGCTGGGGGGGACATATTTAAGTGTTGAAGAAAGACTGTGAAGAAAACATCTATAGAAGAAATCAATTTAAGATCCTGCTGCAATGGGGCTATGGAGGGAGGAGGTCCTTTGGGGACTTTTTTAGCCAAGTCTGCCTCTGTGGGTGCTGTGAGGGAAGCCACAAAGGTGAGCAGAAAGGGAAGATACTTGAAGAGAGAAACCTCCAGGCTGAAAAGCTGTTGCTGCCAAGGATTGCTGAGCACAGCTCCCTGTGGCCCTCTCCCCATCTGCCACTTGTGTCCATAGCCTGCTGTTCCAGGAGCTGTGCTGTCAAACCTGAGGCCTGTTGGGAATGCCACAGCTGAAGCTGTGACTGCTTCCTTCTCTAGCTGTAGGATGAACTGGCTGTTGCCTCATCCCAGAGCAGCTGACAGTGACTCTACACCAGGACATCATGAGTGGGGACAGCAAAGAAACATTTCAGCTGTGTTGACTAAAAGTCAGACTGCTGATTCATCACTGGAGCATGGAAGGAGAGGTGGGAGCCTGGCATTGCAAACCAACCTCCTGCTGCCCTCTAAATATTGTGAGTCAGCACTAAGGAGTTGATTCCCTTACTTAAAATATTCTGTAGTATGTATCTGTCTCCTTGGCCTGCTATCTGCACTGGTCTCTGCTTGTCTTCACTGAAAGACTTCTTCCTCTTTGGACAAGTTAAAATGAGAGCTCAGTGATGCACATGCTGAGAGGAGTGTCTGTTACCTGGGAAGTTTATCACTTAAAGCAGGACATGAGTGTTGCTTTCTTGATGATGTTGGGCTGTGCAGACATAATGGCAAAAAAACACTAATGCATCTTACTGATGTTAGTCACAACGTGGGAGGAATCCTGTACCTCTGGGTCATATGGATAAACCATGAGCTGTATCCTTCCTTCCCTTCTTTGGCTTCTCCAAAAGAGCTTAAAGTAGATAAGAAATATTCCAAGGCAGACAGAGAAAAGATAATTTGTCCTAGGTCACAAGGTTAGGTGATGGACCAGGAACAGATTTGAGAAATCTTGTTTTATAACTCGGTGTCCTTCCTATCAGCCATAGAACTTTGGTTTTGGGCTGAGAAAAAAAAGGTCTGGGTGCATTCCTAGTGATGCTTGCATAGAAGCAGCATTTTCTGCCTCATTTTGCCCTGGCTCTGGGTGCTGTGAGGAGGGTGGAGTAGGTGCTGATGCCAGTTCTGCAATAAAGTGTTTCCCCACATCCAGACTAATGGCACTTGGCTGGCTCTGGGTGTTTAGGTCACCAAAACAAACCAGTCCTGATGGGACCACTCTTGCAAGATTAGATGTAAATGTCTGAGGGTACTGAATGTCAGTAAATAGCAAAGTTTGGTAGTGTTTGGATCAGGCCATAAATGGTTGTATCAGCCACAACCTCCTCTATGCCATGATCATAAAAACATGTGAAATCCTTGTCTGCCAGCTCTTGGTAAAAGAGCAAAACTGTCCTGCAAATTCTCTGCAAATAAAATGGTTTAAGCACTTCCACCCTATAATTTAATGCCGTTTTTAAACTGCTCAAAGTTGATGACTTTGTAACAGACAACTGCAGTAGATAAATATTATTTTTAAGTGGTGTAATGGTGGTTTGTTATGGTAATGTTCAGACAGCTCATACTGGTCAACTCGCTAAACCAGTGGAAAGTCACTTCCTAATTTTTCAAGTCTTTGAAGCCTTCAGGATTGTATTTTCAAGCATGTGTGGAGCTGCTTACTGACAGCATACAATAACTGAAAAACAATTGAACAAATATAAATTGCACTAATTATTGAGGATGGACCTTTTCAGAAAATTTGGAGTTTGATCCTGCTTTTAGGAGAACTAATGCTCATCCAGTTTTTCACAACCCCTACCAACCAGTGCTGTAATGTTCTGGAAACAAATATTTCTTGAGTGAAGGTGCTTTTAGCTCTTGTTCTCTCTTGGAAATGCTTTGAATAGGAACTTTCTCACACTCTACAAGCCAAAAGTAATCTTGCTTTTTCCAAATGTGCAAATGGAGAAAACATTCTGATTCAGTGCTTTTTTGATCTCCAAATATTTTGGCTCATGTTCTGCTCTGGACATGGCTAATATTTGAGGTGAAGAAGTTATCTGAGGACTGCTACAGGAGTGTGGCTCCTTGTCCTTGCAGTAATTATACTAAAGTGTCTTCTCCTGACCATTTCTGGGGGAAAAAATCTTTGCTATTTTACTTGTAAGTGGTAGCCACAATCCTAGGCAGAAATGTGCAAAAGGCCTGAAACAGCACTAGGAAGTTTTCAATGGGACGAAGGCAAAAAGCTTTAGTGACATTCCAGGAGGATCTCAGGGAAGAGAAATATGGCACATCATGCATAAATTTATTTTAATACAAAATACAGGGTAATCCAAAGGGGCTGGATTATTTAGTTGTTCTAAAACAGATGTATTTTGCACCAGACTTCAGAACAGCTGATCATGTATGATATTGGTGTGAGTTTGTCACGAACCCCTCAGGATTAAAATCAGTTGAAATCTGATGCTGACTTTTGAAGCTTTGCTTCCAGTTTGGAGTTTTTAATGGCTTTTAAGTTGTTGTTTGTAACTAGCTTGAGTCTGAATTTTCCTGTGTACCTTACACCAAGATATGTCACTCAGGAAATCCAACATAAACCCAGAGTACTGGCTTTATTTTTGTTGTGAGGATACTGCTTGGAATAAGGTTCCTCACTGCATGGTACTGGGGATTTGTCCAATAGTCATTAGACTGGGACTTCTGAGGTTGGATCCGAAATTCAGGCTTGAAAACAGACAAAAATGTCTGATCAGAAACGGGGGGAGAGACTTCCTATTAGGGTGGAGTGTTTACTTGGCTCTGTGATGTGTTTTTATAGTGCTCTTTGTTTCTTCAAAGCTCTCTATGCAATGATTTCAGAAACCAAAAGGTTGTCAGCCTTGTTAAAGACAAGTCCTGGGAGTGTTTTTCAAGCCAGCTCTGATTCATGCTGCCAGTTCTCTCTCAGATATCTACTATACATGTAAACAGTTGCATTTTTTCCTGAGTTCCATATTTCATGCTAAAAACCTGCTCCTGCACATAGTTGGGGCTTATGTTTTGTAGTGAAAAGGTTTAGTCAGCAGCAGTAGGGTTATGTTGGTGCTCTGTCAGTCTGTCCAAACATAATACTTTCTGCTCAGGACTTTCTTAAACTGCTTCTGGCTTTGCTATGTGAGGACCTTGGCCTATAGTTAATTTAAGGATGAATTTGGTTATCTTCCTGTTGAAGGTGTATCCATACAGTTCTGCTGCAGGCAAAGCTTGGCATGGTAGGAGCTCCTGCACCCATGAAGCAGCCATGTATCATTTTTCCGTTGTACCAAGTGATGATGCCTTGATAGGGCATCCAGAGTTTCCATCACATTCCCTTTATTCTCTCAGTCACAAGTTAACCCCAAAGAGATTGTAGCTGAAGCCTGCAGACTTCCTCATGCAGCAACCTCTTTGCCTCTCTGTATTGAATTCTTCCTTGAAGAGATTGTTTCCAGGATGCATTGGAAGGATCTGCTTTCCAGAGGGATGAAAACCAGCTGCTCTGAGTGTGTACCACAGGCAGCAGGACACCAACAGGGTTTGACTTGTTATTTTATATCAACAAAAGATGCAGTCAGCATGTTGATCAAAAACCATCCAGGAAATGTAAACTCCAGCATTCTGGATCAGCTGATCCTGTCTGCTGCTGTCCCCTTGATCTTCACAGGCACCACTGCCTGCTCTGGGCTTGCCCAAACACAGAATGAGGGTGCTTTAGGGCAGAGGAGCTGGTGCCACTTGGTTCCAGGCTCCCCTGGAAGTGGCAGGATGCAGTGAGTGTGGTTATTCCCCAAACCTGGAGGCACACCAGCCATTCAGAGCCTGCCACTTCCAATAAGCATATACAGCTCAAGTCTACTTACAGTTTAATTGTGGGCTGGAGTCAAAATGAAAATCCAGAATGAAAGCAGCCAATTCCACTCTGAAACTGAGCAAGAGATACTAAGCTAAAAGGAAACACATTTCTATGGTAATGTCTCTCTTCCAAGACTGATAGTGTAGTTCAGTCAGCAGAACTGCTTAGACAAAGCTGCCATAGACTGTGGGAGGAAGTTGTTGTTTCTCAAATCCTACAAAACGATGCATTTTTGATGAGATGGTATCCTATTTGCATCTCTGTGTGCCCCAAGATGGTTTGTGTGGCAGCTCTGGTGGGAATGCAATGTGACAAGCCAAAACTGTGCCTTCAGAGGATGTGTGGTGGGTTTGTGGGGAGTGCTGGGGAAAACTTATGGGATATCAGATGCAGCTTGCTGAGTGGATCAAAAGCTGCAGGGCTCTTAGCCTGAGCTTAGCACTGAGCTCCCAGAGCTTCTGGGATCAGGCCAGAGTGAGCAGTACTTGGTATCACAGTCAGTGTGTCACATGCACAAATAGTTAACCATGAAACTACCAAGAAGACTGGGACAGCACAGGTGCACCTGCTGATCTCTTCTGGCTCTGCAAACAGCTTCTGCAGCTATGTCCTAAATGCTGGAGGGCAGTTTAATGTAAGGACAATTCATTTGCAACCTTCAATGTTGATCAATTTAGGTTTTTAAGAGTAACCCAAGTCCTGGTGATGCTGCAAGGCTCCCAGAGCCTGCTGAAGTTTGTACAGCAAAAGGGGGAGGGATGACGCCATCCTTGCTGTCAGCTAAATCACTGAGCATATGACTGGTCCTGCTAAAGCCACATTGACCCTTCAAGGGATGGCAGCAAACTCCACCTGCTTCCCCCATCTTGTTTCAAGATCATAATCTTCTTTGCCTTTCTGTTCTCCTAACTGCAGGAGGGCTTCACTCTTACCTGTGGGCAATATGCAGGCTGAGATTAGCATGATGATGGAGGAAAGAAAAGCTGCGAGAGGCTTAAGCAGTGCCCAGCTCTCTTTTTGACCCTTGATTTCCCCCACCTGATAAGAGCTTCTTCAGAAAGCTCACAAACAGCTGGTTATACAGTAATGGAGATTAAGGAAAAGGAATTTGCTGGAGACCTCCATGCTCTGGGAATTCTCTTGTTAAAATCCTGCTTTGCACTTTGCTATTGTAGTTTACTTGAATTATTCCAACCCCAAGCAAGTGTGCTGCCAACTCATGGGTCATTAATTTCCAAGCCATGCTGGAAGGTGCAAAGGTGTGAATGTTTTCCTTGGTGGTTTACTGACAACCAATATTTGTTTGGAATATGTTTGTAAAAAGCAGAGCTCAGGACTGGCTTGTTGCTGCTCATCACACTGATCTGTGGGGAGGTGTTAGGGAGACTTTAGGGCTGTGTGAGACCTGCCTAACAGGCCATGGCAGTCATTCCCAGCCTGAGATTTACAGGATGATAACAGGTTCAGAGGGTTTTATTTCTGTCAGCTGTATGCTAATACTTTAGTAAAACTTACCTCCTCCAGTTACTCAGAAATTCTGCAGCCTCCAGGCTGGAAAACGTTTGAGCATGTTCCTCTCTAAGCTTTGCTATGCGATATTTCATCTCATGCAGGTGATGCTAATGGCACTCAGATTAGTGGCACTCTCCTCTGGGGTTTGCTAAATTAAGATAAACCACCTCTGAGATGCAGAGGCAAAGTTTTGACTTGTGAACATATTGCTGAATAGCTTGTGTTGTGCTTTTTGCCTGGGGAAATGATGTAAAGTCTAGTCCTGGTGAAGTTTTAACTTAGGCTGTTGTGTTCTGCCTTCCTTGAAAGTGATGATTTTATTTTTTGGTGCCTTCTGTGGTGTAGAGCTGCTGAACAGCTTTGTCTTGCTGTAGAGGTCTCTTCATTTCAGTGGAATATAAGAAATCTTTCATGCACACTCACTTCTGCAAATACATAAACTGGTGACTAATTTTAAATAAATGAATAATCTCACTGAGTTGGAAATAGTCTGAATAAAAGTCCTCAGGGGTTTCCTAGGGTTTGAATGGGTTCCACATGTAAAGCTCTTTGGGAAGAATGTCTTTGTGTAAAGTACAATTCTAAATGTTTGTTTGTAGTTACACAAAACTGCGTTCCTTCAAAGTTAGAGGAATACCTTCAATTTGTAGCTTAAACAGTGTAAGTGATTTGTTATAGGTCATTTCAGATAGCCTATTTTCTATGTCAATTTTTATGCTCTTACTGTTATGGTTTCTTATAGTTAAAAGGCTGTTTTTCCCCTTGTTGCTAAGAGAAAAACACTCAAACAGAAAAGCAAACTAAATACAGTCAGTTTAACTATTCATGAGAAAAGGGTTTATTTGGTCTTACATTTAATGTATCTTTCTCCTAATTTTTGCATTTGCAATACACGCATTTCACAAAGCAGTAATAAGATTTTTTTGAACAGGAGCATAATTAAGAGCATGCACTTTAGGACAATGATAAATTTGGTTTGTGGAGTTTAATATGTGCCTCAGAAAATGGTATTGCTGTGGAGCTGTGCAGCTTTAAATCAACTCTGTATGTTCAAAACCATATCCCAGGTTTTATTATTTGATCTTGGATGTTATTTTAACTATGACAGTGTGATGTTTACACATATTCCCAATGCTGGTCTGATCAATGTCATTATAAATAAACATAAGTTAAAGGGGGTTTTTTTATTGTGCATTTCAGACTTAAAATAAGACACCCGCCCTACTGGCTTTGGTTACTCTGCAAGCTGTAGTTTTTCAGCTAGACAGCAGTGAAGGCTTGAAGGGAATGTTGTGTTATCCATGGTTTTATCTGGGGTTTGTGTGCTTCAGTGTTAGATCTTGGTAGTCAACAGTGGGGGCTTTTCATGTGGAAATACCTGCTGCTTTGAAATGCCTATACTTTTAAAAAACAAGAGCCTTAAAAACATGAAACCCTGAAAACTTGGTCTGAGAGGATGCCCTCAAGAATATGCAATAAAATCATTGTAAAAATCATGTATAATAGCAGTAAATTCTTCCCTCAAATACGCTGTGATGGACACTACAGATTTATGTCAATATGCATTCCAAATCAGGAGTTTGGATTCACCTGGGTTTTGTTCAGATCAGGTAGGAAGCAGTTTTGTAACCAAAATGAAGTATTTGAAGAACTTTTTTCAGCTTCTTGCTTTTGAAAATCCAGCTGAAAATAATCCATGTTCTGCCAGAAAAGAACACTTTGGAAAAGTAGAAATCAAAGTAACTGTTGCGGCACTGTGACACAGCAACTATAACCATGCAGGTCTCAGCCATTCTTGTTACTTCTGTGTGTGTCAAATAATCCATAATTTTCTGTTTTTAACCAATGATTTAAATAGAAAAGGGGGTATCTATTTGCATGATATAGAAGATAATCTGATTTCTTGGATGAGCTGATTTACACTTTGCACAGAATTATTTTCTAGCTCCTGGGTGATCATCAGTGTGGCGACTCTTTTTCTGTTCAGAGGGATAATCTGTATTATTGGAACAAAGCCTCCCCAATGCAAAACTTTACCAAAAACATACATATTTTGATGAAAAGCTTATCCCAAACCACCTCTGTTAAGGTTCTGCTTTAGAAGTTTATAACAAGATCTATATCAGAATTGACAATCCTGTAGATGATCCTAGTGTGTTCGGCACAGCAAAGCAGAGCAGAGACCTGAATAAAGACTTCAAATATTCCTGAATGCCTTATCCACTAACCTAAAGCAAACAAAAATGCTTATTATTGTCTTTTTGGTAAAACATTCCTGCAGTCCTGGCTGCTGCTCTCTGCCAAAACTTCTCATCCGGGCTTAGTCATCACTTATGACCGTAACACTAACAAACATTTATCTAAACACTTATGTAAAGGCTTGTACTATTGCTTTGGTATGAAGGAAAGTACATAAATTCTGGTTGTCTTTGTTACAAAAAAGTGTGATCCTCATAAAAAGCTAGAGACACTTTAAGATAAATTTTGTGTTCTTTCTATTTTCCTGTGCAGCTGTGAGAAAGTTGCTGATGGAAGGCAAACCCCACACCACTTCCAGCCTCTCCTAAATGTGTCTCTTCAAATACAGCCAGCTCCTGCCACCCTGCTGCCTCCAGGGTTGCACCTTGACCTGGGCATCTCTCCTGAGATTTTCCCTTTTGTTGTGTCTTACAAGCCTTCGAGTGACCTTGTCTGAGACTTTTTGCTGTTCCTTATCTTTATTTCATATATCAGGTTGTTCCTTCCATAACTTGTCATTAAATGTGATTCCAGCTGTTACAGGCATTTCTGCAGCTCCAAAAACTTGCAGAATAGTCTTTGTATTCTATAAGAAGCCCAAAGACACACTGGGTCCAGTCTTCCTTCTCTTATGTAAGGAGCAAAATAGAAAAATATCAAGAATGATGTTGTCTTGCTTTTTAGACCGTGTTCCTGAGGGGTTTGATTTCTATCCAGCTATGGTCAAATAATCCTTTGTTCTTGCAGATGAGCAGTGAATTTCCAGTAGGGATGATCTTAGGACACTGGTAAATCCACATGTGGTTTCATCTATTCCACGCCTTTCTCCATGCTTTCTGCCAGCCAGTGTTTCTCTTGAACACTTGGATTTTCTGTAGAAAGCCATCCTTGTCCCATTCCTGAGCTTCTTTTTTTTTTTCCCAATCTCCAAATGCTTCTCTTTAATATTATACCTTGTCTCTTTTATCAGGTGCTTACATCATAAAAGAAAGTTCCATTCTAAAACTCTGTATAATTATCAAATAATCAAGTTGCTGATATCTGATCACTCTTTAAATGTGAGTTTTGAATATTACTCAACATATGTGGAGCAACTTAGCTGTAAACTGTAACCTCCTGCTCAGATGATACTTGGGAGTTCCCAACTAAGGAGAGTTTTTTCTAAATGTTCCACGCTGAGGAGAAGCTGCAGTTGAAGCTGAAGATTAGATTTTTAGATTTCCAGGCTAATCAGGCATGAAGATGCTTCATACCTGGGGACAGTTGAAATGTTTCATGCTGAGGGCCCATCTGCCTTTAGTATTTTTTGAATGCTTTTAAAAACCCTTGGCTTCTACTAAATATGAAGAAAGTCCATTCCATCCTGTGGTCACTGGTATGGGTATGTCCAAACTAGCATCCACCTAACTACTCATGGCTAAATAATCAAACTTCAAGAGGGATGGTCTGATGGCTCTATATTCCAGGGGCATCTGCTGGGTAATCTCCCTGTGCTCCTGCACTCTCAGCTGAGCTGGCTCCCCAAGTCTTGTTCTGCATTACACTTCTCATACTAACATTTGTGGTGTTTATATATATTTAACCAATATATTACAGGCAAGACTGTGTTTTCTGTAGCACTCATGGTAGACAAATTATGCCATATTTGAAGCCTGTAGTCTTTATTTACAGCAGCTCTGTACCAATAAATCCCTGTGTGATGCTTAACTCTGAATTAAGGAGGAAATTAGCATTCCTTTTCAGCAGATGCTGCCAGAGTGGCTGCTGAGCTGTACTTCATGCAGAGAAAGCTGTGGCAGTGGGTGGGTGGGCTGAACAGCTCTGTTCTAGTCTGCTGCCTGGGGCATGGAAAAGGAGCAGTGCTGGGTTGTACCCCTCCCACAGCATCCTGGCACAGTGTTTGACAGCAAATTGTACCAGTTGGTGATAAAACAGGGTGAGGATGGCAGAGACTTCTGCACCATCCTGGCAGCTCTGCCTTGGGCATCTCTAAATGCACTGACAGTCATGGCTTTCTTTCTTTCTTTCTTTCTTTCTTTGGAGCAAGCTGTTCCTAAATGTTTGGATTTGCAGGGATACCATCCAGCTGTTGCATACCCCCTTGTCTTGCAGAGCAGCATGTCTCTCCTCATAATGTCCTTTTTCAACAAGATATCAACAGTCTAAGTGCAAGAAAAAAGGAAATGTTCCAGATTCCCCCATTTCTGAGAACTGTTGTGATATGCACTTGCATAACATGGGTACATCCAAAGTCTATAGGGTATTATCTGAATCTGGGAGGGTGAAGGCTCACATGTTATATGGGATGATCTCATCTGGCTGTCAGGAACATGTTTCTTTCTACCCATCTGCTTGCAAAGCCCTTGGGTAAGAATTATCAAAAAATCCCTAAAAAAACCCAACTGCAGAGTGCCCAGGATGTGAACTGGCTTCATATGTGACAAAGCAATCAATAGGAAAAAATAAATAAAATACTTTAAAGACAGTGCTAGAGCCTCTGAAACCATATCAGTTTTTTGGAAGAAGTTTCCAGACTGGCATCAGCCCTCGGTAGTTTTGATTTCAGCTGTGATGACATGTGGCTGAGAGGTCAGAGTTCAGCTTGACTGTTCTTAGAAATGTCAAATGTCATAGACTGCAGTACCAGCCTAAAGATGAGCTGGGGATTTTAGCTCCCCTTATCTCTCAGTTTTTGAGCTGGATTCTACTTTTTGGGGAAAAGCAGGTGAACAGCTAAAACCTCCAGACTTTGATTGTTGGGTAAGACGGGTTTGGAAAAAAACTTTGCTTGGGAGATCTTGGTGTCTCCAGCTCAAATGGCAGAATTAAGGACTTCAGCAGGGTGAAACTCCATGACATATCTCTCCAAAGCAGGTGTACTTCGTGTAACAACAAAACAAACCAACTAAATTCTAAAAAAGCCCAGTTATCCAAGAGAACAATAAGAGAATAAATTTATTTAGTGCTCAGTTCTGCCTGTGTTTTCCATAGAATGCTGCTCCTCAGGGGTAAAAGATGCTGTAGCAGGTGAAAGTGTTTTTTTCATGTGGCAGAGGATGCAGAGAGTATTTTGAATCTGAAAAAAATACACCATAGTATCATCAAAAGAGCTTAACACCAAATCGAGGAGTTTAATCTCACTGTGCTTAGTCTATGTCCAAATATGAGTGCTCCCAATTTTAAATGGAAAAGGAAGCTATTGCATTGGATATACTATGGAGGGGGGTATTGTGGGGTCAGAGGCTTCCTTGAGAAATCCAGACAGATGCAGAGCAGAACCTGCTTTGGGGAGTAAGGGCTTAGCTGAATTCATGCCCTTCTTTTGGCTGCTATTTCTGGAATTCCACTGCTTGCTAGAAGAGGCAAGTTGTTTTCTACAACAGGGATGAGAACAAACATACTTAGCAGTAAAAATCTTAACCTGTAGGAATAATTGGGTTATTTTAATAGCTCTTTCCTCCATCTCGGGTAGAAATAAAACTTTTTTTGCCTCATAATTCCAGTAGAATAGCTTGTCCTACTGATCCTTCAAAAATTTCTTGATAGAAAAACACAAGTTTGAGAATAATTTTCAAGAGAGTGTGTGAACTGCTTCTGTAGCTCATATTTGACAAATTAATCAAATCTCTAATTTTAATTACCCCCAAGGTTTATAATGAAGCCTCACAAAACACTTGAGCAATGCAAGGACTGACAAGTGGGTATTTTTCCATGTCCAGCTGCTTTGCTGCCTCACAAGAGCTGTTGGATAAAGTGAGGGACAGTGCATGTGTCTCAGTAGGAGCTGATTGAGTTGTCACAAATGCTCATTAAATCACAAGGTGGAGAATAATACACAATGAGTAGCGGATGTTTGAAACTCTTCAAGCTCCATCATCACTTAGCTTGAGAACCACTGTGAGACTCTCGTGATTAATTTCTATGGCAGCAATTCTGTGCCAAAAGGGGGAGGAAAGGGAAATCTGTCCCATCAAATACAGAGGGGGAAGGCAGTGTTGCTCTGGTTCTTGCTTGGGAGCACAGAAAAGCAGATACCCCCCTCTATTGCAATACTTAGGTACCACCACAGCTGAAGAAATCTGTAATTTTTTTTTTTTTTTGAGAAACCACTTAGGGGTATCTTGAAGGGGGATTTTTAGAGCTGTAATACTCTAACTGGAACTGAATTTAGGCACTTAAAAGACAAAGTAAAACCAAAACTCCATCAGTACCAAGAACTTTGGTATTGCAAAAGCTTTGAAGGGCACTGAAGGATTCAGATCTAACTTAGATTGAAATGAGCTCAAATCTTTTGGCTGGATATTCTCAGCCTACATCTCTTCCCTGTGATGACATTCTGTTTCCAGTTGCATCTGTGGCTGAAGCTCTTTCCTTTGAAAGATATCTCTCATTTGAAGAATGAGGTGTCAAAATCCATGTGTCTTCCAGCAAAACCTTGAGGCTGCAGGCCTGCAGATGGCTGCAGCCAGAAGCCATTGTGCAGCTTGGAATCTGAGATACCTCGGGACACCTAAAGCCTCACATGCACTCAGATCTGTTGGATGTCTCACAAAGTGCAGGGATGATGCTGTTTGGGAGCAATGCACAGTTTGAGCACATGTGGTGGATTGCTGCACAGGAGAGAATATTCCGGATGTTGGTGAGACAGCAAACATAAAAATTAACAACTTCAATAAAACTTTTGGCCATTTCAAAACAGCTAAAGTATCCTAATTCTTGTTGCTACTGGCATGTCTTAGCAGTGTACCAGAGGCAGGGAACTGGTTTCCTTTTTAATGTGAAGAATGTTGTCAGAGTGCTGGATATTTTGTGCACACCATTTTGGGAACAGACAAGCCCTGTGTGGACAGAGAAGGCAGAGGGTGCTGGAATATTTTCTGTTCTCATCCCTACGTTTTCATGAGGGAAGGGGTAGGTTGGCTTCTCCTAGATGCTGTGAGCATTTACTCCAGTGGTTTTGGAAGGTATATGAACAGCTCACAGGTCTTGGGGAAATTTTACCTGGTTGAGTATTTCCTCCTTGAGGTAAAGCATTACTTAATTTCAGAAGTGTAGATCAGCCACAAAGCTGTGGTACCATTCATCTGAGGCACAAGCCAACTCTTACAAATGCTCATGGTGGTGCCAGGGATGTCCTTCCCTTCCCAGGAATGACACCACCTTCTCTGGAAGGAGGGGAGCTGCTGTAGCAGGGAAGATAAATTGAAGCCATCCTTTTTAACGGTATCAGCAATGATTAGCAGGACTGATGTAGTCGTTAGTTGCACTTTGACTGAAAGATTGTGGTGTTCTAATTGGCAGTAGTAATTTTAAAGCATTTTGCTTCTTGCAGTTATGCCAATTTGAGTGTGTTAAGCAATTTTAATTGCTTTTAAAATCCTTTTTTATAGACCTGATGTGTGCTAGGTTGACTGAAGCAATGATCAATTTGCTCTCCTAAAAAGGAATATTAGCTTTGAGGAAAACAATTTATTGTTTTCCCCTTAACAGTACCTCCCTCTCATTTGTTTGTTTCTCTTTCCTATTTCCTCTGAAGTTCAGAGGTTTTGTAGTGTCAACTGATGGTCATTTGGGGAACTCTTGATATATTGAGAGGTAGGAGTTGAATGTTTCTATCTCTGATTAAATAAATTTCTCTAATTTCTTCTTAATGAGAATATGTCTTGTTTGTTTCTTTGTTCCCATCTGGGAGAGATTTTTGAGCAGTGACGCTCTAAGAATGTATGGTTGAATTATCTACTGCTGCTCTGATTTCAGTGGAGTTGGGCCAGCAGAGACTTTGGCCCAGTGTTTGTCTACATTTCCCAGAAATGCTTTTCTGAGCAGATTTGCATTGCTTCCCAGAGAAAGGCTAACCCCTCTTGGTGTGTTAATTCAGGGGAGTTTGTAAATGCAAGAGGCACATGGCAAAGTGTAATATGGCAGTGAAGGCTTTGTGTTTTATAGTGCATGAAACAGTCAATAGCAAACTTGTACCTTTAGAAAATCTGGATAGAAGGATCTGTTAGTCTTGTTTGCCCCCTGAATGGCTCTTCTGCCCCTGCAACTTGTGAGTGCATAAACCAACTTCTTACCTATCTTCGGGACCAAAGCAAGTAGTTGGCTTCCCACTTAGATTTAGTTTAGATTTAAAACTGGCTTGTGAGTTCATTGTGTAGTGGCTCACTACATCTCAGCTGTTAAGATCTTGTACATATATTATAAAGATCCCATCATGGAATGAGTATGGTGAAACCTGATGCCCACTGCCCTGTGGGGTATTTTCTTACTGGTATAAGTGATCTCAGGACACTTCTTGGAAAAGTAATAATCCATTATGGACATTTTGGAGAGATTTGTCTAAATCTGCCTAAAAAGGTCAGCTGGGAGGGGCTTGCATGATGCATTGCTGCTGTTGGACATGTGCAGAGCAGAGGAGTCATGCTTGTGGCTTTAACTGCCAGTGCTGGGAAATCTGTTGGATATAAACATTTGTGATCCTTCATAGTAAAGTTGTATAACTCACCAAACTCTGAGCACTCTGCCAAGTGAGATCAGCCAAACTGGGATGCCAGGCCCATCTTACTGCATTTTCCTTGGGCCAGTGTTCTTTATTAGTCCCCAGTGGGACTACTGTGGCTTGTTACATGATGAAGTGCTTATCACTGAGTAAGGTGACCTCTTTGGACTGAGTCACATTGAGAAAGCAAGTCTCCTTGGAGTGACAGAGGGAATTGCAAGAGATTAAAGCTGCAAAGTGAATGGGTCACAAGCAGCATGTTGAGCTCGAGAACACAGAAATTTCTATAGGTGTCTGACTTCCTTGGAGCCCCTATTTTATACAGGGGCCTACAGTGCAGGAGTCTGGTCTCCAGTCCTAATGCACAGCTCAAAATTAGGCTGTTGGAATCAACCAAAAACATATGGAGGATTCTTTGCATTACAGCAGCTTTCAGACCTTGCTGCTGGTGTCAGGCTGGCTGACTTGCATACCTTTCTGAGAACAGAGTGAGTTGCTGTCTGGTTCAAATGTCCATTTTTGCACAACTGGCAGCGAGTTTCTGCTTGCTCATTGGATGTGCAACAGTTGTGGCATCTCTCCCTGCTTTGAACAGAGGCACAGCATGGCCTTGTATGCCTGTGCAAAAGTCCCCAGCCTTACTGACTGTATGCCATCATATGAGTCGCTTCAGAGTTAATACTATTCCAAACTGTCTGAGCAACTGTGAGAAAGGTCCTGGTAGGAACAGTTTTCAGAGTGTTAGTCCAACTGGATCCATCCTTTCATGCCATTTCCCAGGGTCTGCTGGTGCAGGCAGACTTCAGAGCAGCTGACTGCAGAGCTAGAGGGGTATTTCCTAAGTGCTCCTAAAAGAGAGGGCATCTAAAATTCCTGCCTGGAGATAGGAATAGTAACTAGGGAAGAACCTTCTGTTGATGAGATGAAAGGTTATGGCCTAATCCTGCTTAGAACAACTTTATTCTGCCTTTCAGAAACTTTTCTGGGTTATGTTGTCAAGAGGTGCTTCTGCTGGGGCCTAGACCATGTAACTGAATACCAGGCACAGATGTGTCTGCAGCTTTTCTTCCAAAAGAGGAGCTGAATATTGACCCAGCAGCTCAGAAGTTCTGGAGGGTGTGGGGCTGAACCAGCACTTCCCAATGTCTCTTTGGGAAGGTTCAGCAAGAACTGGTGAAAGGAGAGTCACAGTGACTGGGACAATGTTGTGCTCCAGTGGCTCTGGGCACTAAAGGGCTATTGTCAAGCAGACTGGATGGAAAAATCCCTTCTCGTCCAGCAGGGTCTGAGCAGACAAGGCATGAGTTATTCCTGCTGCACCTGTCCTCATTCAAGGACAGGCCTAAGTCTGGCCTGCCAGGCCTGTTTGTCCCAGAACACCATAATCATTTACCATAAAACACCAGCCAGCAAAGCTTCCCTGAAACACTCTCTGAATAAATATTTTTTTCTACTTCGTCTATTTCTGTAAAAAGGGTCTTTGATGAAAATACCATTGGTATGTTTGAAAAAACCATCCCCTGAGTAGTTATTTACTGAGTCCTTAAATACACAGGCTGAGTAGTTGACTGCTGCCACTGTAGATGAGGCAGAAATGTCCCATCTCAGCCCAGAGGCTCCAGACATTTCCTCCCTGAGCTGCAGTGATGTGGCTGTGTCTGTTTGGGTCCAAGGGGAGAACCTCTGCTGCCACTCCCTGCCTGACTGATGCTGTAGGGCGCAGCCAGAGTCTCAGCCTTGAAAGACAAGGGACACTGAAACCTGCAGAAGATGTCAAAGCGCCTTGGGAGTTTCCAACATGTTATTTTTCTGGTGGTGCATAGGGCTGGAGTCAGTCATGTCTTTCAATATCATCTAACAATGACTATTAAAGTTGAAGGAGTTTCAGTGTGTCTCATGTTTCTGCCTGGAGAGTGCCAGCAGTGTGGTGCTGCTTCTCTTCCTCCATGCAGCTGAACATTCTAAAACCTCAGACAGTGAACACAAGGGTCACCATCTCCAACAAGCAGCACAATTGTCCCCTCACTGAGATCCTGTTCTGAGTGAACAGCAGTGTGGGAACTACAGCTTGGGTGGAAATCTGTAATGAATGACTTAGCAAAACTGTCTTAGAATACACCTTTTACTAAATATGACCTATTTTGCTGCAAGCCAAATACAAATATATATATATATATATATATATATATATATATATATATAATATATTAAAAAGGTGTGAAGTTGAGAGGCTGCTGAAAGGTTAAGGTATAAGCAGTTGTTAAATCCTTGACCTGTTTCACATCTCACTGAGCTTTTCACAGACTAAGGAGCTCTAAAATGTCTATGAATCCTGATGACCAGCAAGTCAGATGGATAACCTATTTCACTGGAGAGTGAAATAGGAGACAGTAAATGGAAAGAGCCTTGGTTTCCTCTTGTTTTTTCAAATATTATTTTCACTCACAGTGTGTATCTGCTATAATGTACAATGGATGCTCTTAGGTATGGCTTGTGACCAGGTCTCATTAACCAGGAATTGCTCACTTTTTGTCATCGTATGTTTGTCCTGATTTAGGAAAGGATGCAACACCACACTTGTTCTAAGTATTTTAGCTACAGTTATGCCCAATATTCCCTGAAGTTTAAGCTAGGTCAGATGGGGAATTCAAAAATAGTCATGTTTGGAAGAAAAGCAAAAATGCTGACCTAAATGCTGAGTGAGCTAAACAAAGTGTTCTGTTCTTTATGCATCTAAAACAGACATTAGTTTTATATATATATATACACACACACTATATACTTATATAGTATATTGGTGATATATATTTAATAATATTTAAACATTATTATATATGGCTTACATAAATACTTTATAATTAATATATGAAAATATATAATATAGTAATATAGTGATATAATAATATTATACATTAGTCTTTAATGTAGACATACATTAAATGTAATGCAAATCACTTAATCCTCCAAGGCACTAAGATAATTTTAAAAATTTGAACATACTTTCACTAAGAGTTCTTAAAAAAGTTTTGAATCAATGTCAGTCTGCATCTTGGTGTGCCTAAGCTAGCTCCTAACTTGGTCCTGTGCCCCAGAGCCTTTAAGGTGTTTCAACGTCTGCCACTGACTTTTCAATGCCTAATTCAATCTAAACAAAGAAACTTAAGCACCAAAATCAAATGATGCTTTCTCAAATATAACCTTTTAGCAAGCTGGTGTAGCAGAAATCATAGTGGTCCAAGTCTGAATCTTCAGATGTTTATTCCATTCCTTTTTTTCTCTTTTTTCTATAATGAAAAAAAAATAGTGATCTATCTAGAAACAGATCAGTTTAGTAGTTGATTTGATTGCCTGTCTAATCATTAATTTGTGGCTACTTTGTCTATTAATCATTAGCATTTTTTTGTTATTCAGTAAGGCTTGGTGCTTTTTAATATAATCTTAGAAAGGAATTTACTGGTGTGTTTTGGCTGCTTTCTGCACTAACCAAGAGGTGCTATGTTAACACTTCTGCACAGGTCACCAGAATGTACTACAGAGCCTTGTTTTGCATATTTAAACCTAATATGGATGAAAATATTGGCTGTGACTGTGCTGTTAGAAAGGTGATGGGAATATTTGGTGACCGCTTATCACTTCTATGGTGTATTTTTGTGGGGCATTGAAATTCCTAGCTAAAGTCCAAATTTATCAATATTTTACTATCATGCATGTGTTGCAACCAAGTCCCTTTTGAGGCTTAATGATGTATGAAGCCTTTCTGCATGATTCTGGGTATGATTGCTGAAAAGGTCCCTTTTGTGCCACCAGTGCCATGCAAAGAGCTGTCAGTCTTAGCTGGCATTCAATTCTTCACATTTAAACTTGGGAGGGAGTGTTTGAACCAAACGTTTTTGTATAAATAGTATCTGTTTTATATTAATATCTGAAATACAGGCTTCCTCAAAGGCCTCAAAATCCACTTAAATACGTGTCTGAAATGAAAGCCTTTCCATGTCCCAGACTCATCTAACTCCAGAGCTAGATTCGTGTGGGTAGGAAATGCCACACAAACACATTTTTTGAAATGAGATGTTTGAAGGCTGGAAATTGTGCCTCTCTTCTAGGCATCTTTCATTTCCTATAGTTCTCATACTAGTGACTTAATAGTATTAATTGTACTTATATTCAGTGCTAAGGGGAGGATGGATTTATGTTCTTATCTCCCTGGCTCGTCTTCAGGCCAGGAGTAGCAGACAGTTGCTTTGCTCTCCAATGCTGTATTTGGACACTTTGTCTTTTTTAAAATTTCATGTTCATGAAACTTTTTACTTATTCATTACTCATTCATTTACTTGTTGTTATGACTGTCTGTTCTGTTGTTGTTTTCATGGGAAAAGAAGATGCTTGCTATGTTCAACAGCCTAGAGAGCCACATGTCCCAAAGTGGGCCCTCTAAGCCCTTTTAAGTTACCTTGAAAATTTCTCTTTTGTATTAATATAGCTCTTGTCCTAAAGTAACAAATGGCAGAGGATCCTTCACAACCAACTTTCTCCTTGCACTGGCACAGGGTGCCCAGAGAAGCTGGGGCTGCCCCACCCCTGGAAGTGTCCAAGGCCAGGTTGGACAGAGATTGGAGCAACCTGGGATAGTGGAAGGTGTTCCTGCCCATGGCAGGGGGTGGAACTGGATGATCTTAAAGGTGTTTTCCAACCCAAACCATTGTGGGATTCTGTGATGAAATTTGGTGTATAAATGTACATTTTGAGCTGTCATTTATCACTGTAGACAAAACTAAATTGGGCTAGATATGATATTTAAAGCAAAGACGATAATAATACTTGCTATGGTTACAGGCTTCCCACAGTACAAGGGAAACACAACAAATCCAAGCCAACTATTTTTCCAGATTTTGTGCCAGAGTTCAGTTTGCATAGGTGGTAGAATTGGAAACTCTCCAGAGAAAGCTTTTTATCTGGCCATTCATTTCTACCAGCTATTCTCATCTTGAATCCTACTCAGGCTGAGTCTAAACCTGCCATGGCTGCAGAAGTAAACCACTGTGCTATCCAAAAAACTCACAAGTTTCAAACCTACTGCAGATTGAGGCAAGCAAATCTCAGATAAAGGCTGAGCTGAGCTTTTCCGTTTCCTCTGCTTATCAGGGCCAAAAGCCTTCTTCTAACAAGCTGAACTCATCCAAAGGAACTAAAAGGAGAATATGGATTATTGGCTGCTTGCTTTCTACACAAACATGTCATTTTCCACTGTTGACATGGGCAAATAAAATATCATGTGTTGTGCTGAAGCCCACCTACAGGTGGGGTGGAAAATGGGAATTTGCTTGTAATTGTTCTTGGTTCTCCTCTGGCAGGTTGGAAGTGAGAGGGGAAGGAGCTGTAAACAGTTCCCTCTGCCAGCAGGGAAACTGTCTGTGCCCTGGCTGAGTGACTGACACCTCTGAGTGAGAGCACTGAGCACTGAACAGCAAACCTTGGGATGAGATCTCAGACAAAGGCTCTGTTGTAGTGAAACTTTGGGAATTTGGGCTGTTGGCCAATATCTGCAGATACTGAATACTCATGTTCCACAAATAACACAAGAAAAATGCTGAACTTCTTCCATAATATAGGTACTTTTCTAGAACATACACATATGGAAAAAAATATCCCAATGGTCTTTTTGAGCAGTTCTACCAAGTGGCCACTCACTCCAAGCCAGTCCCTTTCTGGGAACCAAAGCTCTTGGAAGCTGAGTCCTGTGATCTGCGGAGTTTTTGCAGTCTTGGAAACATGACCACCTCCTTTCAGAGCAATGACTCTGGATGTGTCTCCAGGGAGCCAACAAGAATGGCCACAAATGGGGTCACCTCCCAAGTTCAGGGTAATAGATGGGTGAATCTGTAAGCAGCTGATGATAAACAGTGCCCCACAGACTGAAACCTCTCTAGCACTGTGTGTCTTCAGAGCAGTAGTTAGTCCTAAGCTCTCCTAAAATTCCTAAAGTCACCACATATCTAAAGGCTTGAACAGCCTCTGAAAACTTTTGACTCTTCTGTTCTATTGGAAGGCAAAAGAAAGATCAAAATCTCATTATTAAACAAACTCAGGATATTCTCATAAACATTTTGAAGGCTGAGGTTCCCCTCTCCTCCGGAGAATATTATTAGTTTTTACTGAGTTTTTAAAAATCAGGTGACACCAAAAATAAGTGCAACTAATGATACTGGGTGGAGTGGCTGACCTCAGATGTGCAATCCCATGTGCAGAATATGCTCCCACGGGATTTCCACTGACTGCCCTTGGCTGAGATGACTCCTATATCAGGATAACTCACCAGACTGGATTTTAACTATATATGAAAAGGTTTTCTCTGTTCTCTAGGCCAGGAGAAACAGGAGTTGTGCAAAGCTGGAAGGCATTGCCAGTTGGAAGTAAAGGGACCCCTCTCATTAGAGGCCTCATGAGGCTGGGGTTAGCAAATTAAACTGAAGCATAATAGGAATATCAGCAGAAGGTGGAACTTGCCAGTTCAAAATGAAATGCTGACTAAAACAAATATCCTTACAAACCTATGCAGCTGGATTGATTGGCAAGCTTGATTACTCATCCTTTCCTGTCTAGACAGAGCTAGTTTTTAGATTTCATATAAAAAGTTAATACTTATCATGTTTGATGGCTGCCTTGGTGCTGGCATGAGGCTCCATAAATTACTGTCAATTTGATTGGAAATAGAGTTTGGGAAAGCATTAGTAAAATGGCCTTAACTTTTGCTGTGTCTTACTGGAAGAAAACGGCTTTTCTCTGGGGGCATAGAAAAGAGAGAACCTTCCTCTGCCTCATTTTTGTAGTTCAATTCAAGCAAATGCACTTGGCCTATCCTGGGCTGCCATATTTGACAAAATCTTGGTCCATTTGTCTATAAATAAGAAATATTGCACCATACGAGGTCTTGATGTAAACCTGAACAAAAGCAGAGTAGTCAAAGGTATCAGATGTATGGAGGAGGGAAGTAGATTAATTTGTACCTAGAAGACTTTCATATCTTGGGGATAGCATGGCTTGTTTAGAACTATAAAGGCAGAAGGTGACCTGTGTAAGCTGGGTACATTGTATATCATTGTAGAACCATGATGAAACTTCCACATACTCAGTGCATGCCTAGACAAGGCAAATTCCATCTGCTGCTCTGGTTGAAAGTGATTTCTCCTTACTGATGTGGAAAAATGGGAATGAGGAACCCCAGAGCTGGCTGTGTGCTGGGCAGTCTCTAAAGGGAGCTGTTTTTCAGCCCAGTCCGTTGCACATGGAGCATCAGAGCTGATTTGAGACAGTCCAATGTATTTTGATAGACTCCAACAGATCCAAAGGAAATCGACATGAGAAATAGCTTTGACCTTGTCAAAAGGCTGAATTTTGCTAGAGAAAGGGGGTTCACTCAAGCCTTAAACAGGTATTTGAGCTGTCCTTTCATCTTTTATGAAGTGTGTTACGCTAAGTGCTCCTTGGCTGCTGTTTTGGGAAGCTGGCAGAAGCAGTGCTGAGGAGCTCATTTAACTAGAGCTGGCCTCATTAGCATTCCAGATGCTGAAAATGTGCACAGCTGGATCACTGCCAAAAAGCAGGCCTCTTCATCTGTGGCTTTCAGCTGGCCTAAAATAAAGTTCAAAGTGACTTTATTAAGAATCTCCCTATACGTGTACCTATATAAACATATGTATTTATACATACATAAACACGTGTTAAGGCCATGCTGATATTTGCCTGCTGCCTGCCTAAAGGATGAAGTCCTGCCCTGTGCTTTGCTGGTGGAGGTGGTGTCAGATTGTAGGAACCATATGCACATCCAAGTGTTGAGGTGACAGGTCAGGTTTGCCTCCCAGCAGTGTTAGGATGCTCTCTTGGTTCCTGAGCTCAGAGAGCTGTCATTTCAGACTGCCATATCCCCCTGACCAGTCTGGTTATATCCCCTCTGTGACCAGCCTGAGGTGTCATCCTCCATGTGCAACTCTTAACTCCTAGTGAGTAGGAATGTTTTGAAACCCCACTCTTTCAGTAAAAGCTGCAATAGGTGATTGCATGAAAATAGCCACTCAGCTGAGGTAAGCAGCAGATCAAATGGTTTTAAGAACCCCCAAAACAGAAAAAAGAATAAACCAAACTTGTGGCAAGGTATAGGTCCCCTGCACATCTTTCCCTTAGAGACTTCATGTGCTGTTTGATACTCAAAAAGAGAATAAAGTATACAGACAAGGACAAAAATAGATCAAGGGTGCAGAATGGCTTTTTTGCAAGGTGTTACTGGAAGTGTTATTTGTTTTAGCATGAAGAGAGGAACAAAAAAGAACTGTCTTTATCTGCGTGACCTGCAGGGACAGGAGGTCAGAGGGGAAGGTGTAGTCACTCATGGCTTAAAAATCAAAGGCTATATTTCTAGTTAGAATCTTAAAAAAAATTTCCAAAGAACAGTCACCTATTTTTAAATAGTGCTGTATATCTGTGTTATCAGCAGAAAGAATTGCCTTTCTCTGGCTATTTGGTGAAGGTCCTTCTTCACCAGATTCTGCCAGTTCCTGGGTTTCCAGATGTGTGAGTTTCTACCTGAGATTTTTAAAATGTCTCATCCATCTACCTGAGCATTCACTCGGTGACACAAAGCAAATCAGGGATGGCGAGGGAGAAGCTTCATAAATCACAAACGTGAACAGGATTGATCTTAGGGGAAAGGGAAGAGTGAGAAAAAGCTCAGCAAATTTAATGCAGACCAAGACTGTGGGATATCAGTGTCAATGAATATCACCCAGGAGGAGGAGGAGTGGTGGCTGCAGAAGGTCAGCAGAGAGCTGGCAAGTCATAGCTGTGCCCAGAGAGGAATGAGGCTCCTTCTAAATGGTGATTCCAGTTTTCTGGAGTAATGCTGCACCATTGCAGGCTTTTCAAGGATGTGTGAGATTGGAAATATCCGTCTGCCATTTGTTTACCTATATGTGGTGGCTCAGTGAGTGTGTTTGCAAATATCCCAGTTCCCAATAAGGTGACGATGTTGGATGCAACCACTATTTTCCAGTCACAGCCTAGTTCAAAGTTGGTCTTGTGGGTTTATGGCTGTCTAGTTCCCTCTCAATACTGGTACATGGGTTCATTTTTAATTAAATACCCATCATTTAAGGAACTAAAAGCAGTCCAAAAAAAGTTTTGTTGACCAAAGACTGAAAATATGAAATGTTCTTTGGGGGCTTTTGGGTGTGGATTATGAGGCACATTTTAATAATATTTAGTATGTCATCTTTAAGCAATGTTTTTAAACCTCAAAACTCCAGGGAAGTTCTGTAGGCTTTAGCAAACAGATGTTAGCAGTCAGGAAAGAATTACGATTCTTGCCCAAAAATATTCCCTCCTGCCTATCAGGATATCCTGATGTGCAACACTACTGAGATATGCCTCTTATGGATGCAGGGATGCAGTGTTTCTGCAGGTCTGTGAATGTACAGCTGAAAAAGAGGTCTTGAGTCCCTTCTTATCAGTCATCAAGGCAGCAGCTCATTTGGGAAATCCTAATTAACAGAGGGTGTGTGTACATCAGTGCACACTTTGTCCCCATCTAGTAGCTGCCTGAAATTATTTGACTCGGCTGCTGTTTGTAAGGTAACAGTCTTTAAGTTAAATATGTGCACCAGGATCCTGAGTTCTGTAATCTGTTTCAGGGCTAAAAAGGAATTATGAACTATGAATCCAGATTCCTGCTGTTATGAAAACTGGTGGAAGGGTTGGCCCCAGAGGTCTTGA
This sequence comes from Entomyzon cyanotis, assembly GCA_024500445.1. Taxonomy (NCBI): domain Eukaryota; kingdom Metazoa; phylum Chordata; class Aves; order Passeriformes; family Meliphagidae; genus Entomyzon; species Entomyzon cyanotis. The sequence continues at coordinate 24,933,878 of JAKEPQ010001027.1, read as the reverse complement.
TGAGGAGAAAAGAGAGGATCTGGTTGATGGGAATGGTTTAGCTTAACCTCCAAGGATTTGCATCCACTTCCTATCACTTTCTGTTTGAAGCTTAATGGTGAAGGTACACAGAGGCTCCTGAGACAGCAGGAAACCATGGTTCACTGATCCAGAAAGACTGGGATTTTCTGCTGTTTTACCAACAGCATGATAATGTCCTCATGAAACTGCCAAGCAACACAAGTGTAGTTGTGTGAACACTTGAAAAGGAGTTGATGTGCTGATGCTCAGTGAGAAACCAAAGGACTGTCCCTACCTTCCCTCTGCAGAGGCACCACACTAACACAGCTTCATTGTCATGGGTTGGTGCCACTCTGTGCTGCAAACTTCCCATGGGAGAGCCTAAAGGATTGGAACCACTCACTCTCCAGAGCTTGCATGCTCCAAGGTTTGATGGAGGCACCTGAAATCTTGTCCCCTTTCTTTATAACACTGCTCAGTGGGGTTAACATAAGAACCTGTAGTCAACTTGCCTTTGAATGCAGACGTGGCTTGACTTAATCCTTGCAGATGGCTTCCCAGTTTTGTTGTACTTCCACCCCTTCCTGGGCTGTCAGGAAGGGGAAAAGGAGGGATGAAGGCTCTGTAAAGGGAGTTATAACGCTTGCTGACTGGGGCATCCAGTCCTGCTAGTTTAGATGTTACTCTCTGGTGTTCTGCCGGCAGTACAAGTGAATGTCTTTCCTTATCTTTATTTCCACTGTGCATTTGTGTTCCTGATGGTCAATGTGAATTCCAGCCTAACAGTGCTTTTTGAGTGCTCATTCTCTGTTCCTTAGGTCTAGAGGCAACGCCAGGCAGCCGAAATCAAAGGTTTTAGGTTTCCTTTTTGTTCTTTTGTCAGTGGGAAGCCAAGAATGCTCCTTGATATCTTCTGTTCCTCATTAAAAATATCAACTGATTTTTTAATTTTTCTGCGAATTCAGTGTCCAGTCTTAGGGGTGAACTGATGAACCATTTTCTTCTCATATATAACCAATGGCTCCAATTATATAGCTCCCCTTTTATCCCTCTGCTTGCTAACACTTGCATAGTTTTTCTTTCAGTGAAGGTGGGAGTCCTGATTTCAGTGTATTTGAAGTTTCTGATTTTTGATCTTATGGTGGAGTTTATTAATAATTTAAAATGGAGAAAAGTCACTCTTTGAAATAGCTCCACTTAATATAAATACTAAATTTAGGAACACATTCTGCCAATATTTCCTTTGATATACATACCCACTCTTCACGTGAAGTTTGCCAAGCTTTTATGTGACAGTAGGGTGAAATTGGCTGCCTGTGAAAAGTAAATAGATCTGACTAATACACACTCATTTTTTCCTGTGCAGCATTTATATGATCCCTCCATTCATCTTCGAAAAATCTTCCTGTGTCTGTACTATATTGTCTCATTTTGTAAATGATTCATCCTTTGTGGTGGTGGAGAAAGGACATAGGGGATTCCCTAAGAAAATGTTGCATTAGCCATAGCTTTAGTTTATTTTTCTCCTGTGGAAATACATAATATTGTGCATGGATCAGGTTTTTGGAGACCAGCCCAAACTCATTTGGGTACTTGAATGAAGTTGCCTTTGATTTGGGATCTGTGGTGGGGAACCATTACTTTAAGAGGTGTTAATTAAACTTAAGAGGATTATAGTATCTTAATTATGTTCATGTAATCACCACTAGTTTGGAAGGAAGCTGTTGGGAAGGCAGTGATGAACCTCAGCTGAAGCACTACAGATGGCTTAGGCCAAATAACTCTGTGACTAATGTGAAGGAAAAGAGATGTTCCAAGAGCAACCTTAATGGTAGTATTTTTGTCTAACTCAGTCCACAAAATGTTTGGAAAGGCTCCTTTTGACACTAGACCAGGCTTAGGACATGCTCCCAGGGCCCAAGAAAATTCATGAACATGCTGTTTTGACTGAACATGAGCTGAGCCCTGTTCTGGTGCTGGCAGCTTTTCTGCATTAAGGTGAAATCCCTTACAAATGGCTCAGTCAACCCACAATAAAAATCAGAGCTGCAACCTCTCAGTTCAGCAAAGTACAGCTTAATTGTGGTTATAACCTTCTGCTGTCTGAGCCACTTAGAAATTAATGACATGCTGAAGAAAAGGAGAATTTGCAGAGTATTTATTGATTGCCATCACTTCTTTAGTGGCTGGATGTAAAGATACATTGTACGATTGCAAGTCCAAGAAAGGCGCTCCCTGGAATGTTTTTGAAAGCTTCCAGAAACAGACTCTGACGAGCTTGGACTGAAAAGTGCAAAATTCCAAGCACAGGAGCTCACAGGTTTTGTTAGAGGCAGAGAAAGCTAATGTTTATAGCTGCTCTAGGCCTGATCCAGCTCTTGCTGGTGTCAAGGGAAAGGTCTTTGCTGGAGTTCTTCATCAGCAAAGTTCTCAGCCCTGAGGAAAAAACAGATTTATGGAGAAAGCTGTAAATGGACACTTGACACCTTTACCCTGTTTAGCAGAAGGAGCTGCAGAAGATTAATCTGCAGCGGTTTTGCTGCTGAAGACATTTGAACCACGAGAAGAAGCAATAGTGCTGGTAATGAGTGCTCAGCTGCTGTCATTGCATTTCCAGGGTTTTCAAAGGGTAAACAGAGACTGCTCCAGTGGTGGATTTGGGAAATAGTGTCTAGCTTGGTTTGTTAGGAAAAGCATCAAGCATTTCTTCTTTTTTCAGAAGACTTTTTTCAGTATGACAGCAGCACCGCTGGGGCACTGGAGACAGGCCAGATATACATATTTGGTTGGGCAAGAAAAACAACCATCTGTCTAGAGAAGGATGTAAACATTAAGTGTTAACTGTCTCTCTCAGCCTCTTCTGTGACAGAAAGGCAGCCTTGTCCGTTGAGTTTTTCTGCTACAAGCTACTGTAATGCAGACTGTGTTGAAAAGGAGCAATTTAGGACAGAATTTTTCTTTTACTGTATTTTTCCAAAGGATGACTTTTTCACATAGGTCCCTTCTGACTCAAGAAGAGAAATCATCTGGAAGGAAATAAATCTCGGCTGATGGCTACTCAGAAAAGCAGCCAGTGAGCATGGGTGATCTAATATTAATAAATGCCATGGATGATGCACTGGGTAACTTCTCAGTTGTTTTTGTTATGCTATTAAGAAGTTCACATTTAGGCTTCCAAGAACCACAGGCACATTTTTGGGGTTATGTGCATTGCAGTGAAACTTTGCCTGGAGGAGTGAAGAAGACTCCAGTAGCATATTGTGATTATGGCACATTGTTTGTAAGGCTGGAAAACCATGGAATGCAAAGGAGCTTTGTACCCCTTTGGCAGTGCAGGACTTAGGCTCAGGGGGCTGCTGGCCAGGGGTCTGCTGGCTTTGGAAATCAGGAAAGTCCTGCCCAAAGAAGGACTGACTTGCTGTGTAAAATGTGCTGCTGCACCATTGTGTCACACCAGGAATGGACCTCCATGCATTAAGTGAGGAGCTGACCCATTGCATTCATGTTGTCTTCATGGCTCTTTATCCTCGGTTCCAGATGGAATCAGGCTGGGCGCCAGCAATCTTCAAACACTCAGGTCCTCTTTCTGCTGTGACTGATGCCCCACCTTGTGCCTTCTCCCAACCCTTCACCTCAGGCCCTTTTCTCACATTTGTTAAAGCTCTTGAATACAAGACCATTTCTGTTCAATCCTCTACTGCAGCCAGGAGTTGGAAGGCAAATCTGAACTTTAAATTTCCAGACAGTGTTGCATGAAGGTTTTTATTATGGATTTTTATTATATTACTTTTTTCATTCTGTTGTATAGGCAAGGTAGGTAAATATCAAGTAACCATAACTGATGTCAGCTTATGAATCTGATTTAACAATTAATAGAGGAAAAGTGCTTCCCAATATAATATTGCAGCTTTGATTTAAATAAAAGGGAAATAATTAAACTATCTCATTCTCACTGTTGGACTTGAGTCTGGATGGGATTTTGGGGGTTATTCTGTGCTATAAAACAGAGAATGAATATGGAAAAATACAGGAGAAGTTTGACTTCCGATCATCAACCTAAAATCTGAGGAGATGGCAGAGAGAGAAATGGGGAAGGTATCCCAGCGCTGGGATATTTTTAGGGAAATGCATGCTGGGAATATCAACACCCCCAGATCTGGATCCAAGGCTGCTAAAGGCAATTCCAAGGCTCCCACCGGCTCTGTGTCTTCATGCTGGACCAGGCTGTTTCCTCCACCCTCCACGCTGAGCCTGGGGCTGCAGTTTGTCCGGGTGACTCATCCATTCTCCTGGAATAGGAGCCTAATGCATCTGGAACAGCAAGAGCCTGGCCCAGTGCCTGCTCTGATTTGGTGAAATATTCTTGGCAACTACCAAGCAGTTTTAAACCAGGCCTTCATTAAATGCAGTTTTATGTGCCAAAGTATGCCAGCTTCACTTCGTATGCAAACTACTTGAAGGAGAGTTTTGTGCAGATTTATATTCAGAATAACAGCAGGAGCTGTGCTGCCACAGCCAGTCCAGGATAGCAATCCCAAGAGATGAGAGATGGCATTTGTCATCTTTCATCCACCCCACCTATGTAAACCCAGATCAGGCCACAAAATCCCAGTCATACGGACTCCTGCTGATGTCTGTGGGGCTCTTCTGGCATGGGGAGCTCCTCCAAAATGAGCTGCCTGCCCTGAGGCCTCACATGGCAGTGGCTGCTCTGTTCCATGTGTGTCCCAGCTGGTGTCTCGTGTGGGGTCTCACAGCAAGTGATGGCAATGCTCTTGGTGGCTTCCTCAGCCTCTGGGGAGCGGATAAGTGCCAGATTTAAAAAGATAATAAGTCAAAAATCACTTTCTGAATTATTTTAAGTTGATACTTAAAATAAGTATCAACTTAAGGTAGCAAAGATATAAGTAGCAAATTATGGTTTCCAAATGTGTTTGGAAATACTGTGTGATTGGGATCAGCACTCACCTTGGCATAATACTGTTGGACTTGCTGAATTTGGAATTCTAGGGTCTAATATTCTGCTGTTTAGCATTTGCATGGCCTTTCCTTTTCCACAAACTTCAGAAGTCTGCTTTGCAAACCATTCCTGCGAAGGAGAGGAGGAACCAAATGCAAATCCAGTCAAGAACCAGCTTTGCAGCTGGGACCTGCTGTGAGGAGTCAGTGTGGGATGGGGTCTTTTAGCAGAACAAGAGCAACCCCAGACGAGGGAGAGCCACAGATATGATCTTCTGCAGCCCTCATCCCATTTTGCTCTGCGTGTTCTGGGACAAAAGGAAAGGTGCCAAGGAGGCATGAGCCCTACAACCACTTTGTCATTCCTCCTGCCTGTCTTGGCCATGCTGTGACAATCCTCTGTGCCTTCTGGAGGGGGCTGGGTATTGGCAGTGTTGATTTGCAAGCCACTCAAAGCTATTTCATTTCTACAGTGTGCAGAGGGAAGCGTCACTGACTAAAAATTCACATTGAAAATGATATTTTATCTCTTTCCTTCTGGAAATGCAATGTTTCATTTGACCCCAGGTGGGAGCTGGATGATTTCTATTTCTTGGTGCACTCAAAATTTTTAAATCATCTTGGATGGACCTGAAACAGAATAGCATGTTTTCAAGTTCAGCCAGGGAACCAAATGTAATTATTTGCACAGCTGTAATCACACTTCAAAAGAGCCATGACTCTTCCTGGGGTCCCAGGTGCATTCCAGCCCTCATGAGCTCTGCATCCATGGAAATGCAGGACTGACCTGCTGTTCAGTTGATGGCCGTAGCATCCTGACAGGTTGTATTTTACAGCAGGAAGTGCCAGGTATGGCTACACTAAGGATGTGTGGAGCTGAAAGCCAAGGTGAGGCTGCACTTACCTGCACAGACCCCACAGCCTCTGCCTCCAAATTCCTGTTTATAAATAGGAGCAGCTTTTATACTGTTAGCAGCAGTCCAAAAAATTGAGTGAAAATCAATGGGCTTTTTAAAAACAAAATTTTCCACAGAAAGGTACCTCTGTGAAAGTATTTTTTTTCATGACAACTTTTTTTTTTTCAAGTTATGAAACTTCCAACAAAATTGTTTTTCAAAACATTTTTCGTTTCTGGTAGTCAGAATGTACTCTTGATATTTGCATTAAAAACTTGAGGAACATGCTTTAAAACCTTGGGAACGTTTGAAAAAACAATGTCTGCTTCAAGTGCTTTCAGAAAAAAAATATTTAAAATTTCTGTTTATTTTTATACTAGCAGAGTAAGTTTATATAATTTAACCAGCTTGTCTCCTTGGCTTCCTCATGCCTCCAGTCTGAGCCAGAGTCCCAAGGGATGTGGGCAGTACAGCCTCAGGAGAGCTCATGTGGCAAGGTGGAAGTTTCTTCTGCTCTGACTGGACTTGATCACCCTTACTTAAAAATAGAATTCTCAAGGGCAGGCTGTGTTTTAATGCTCATGCTTAGAAATTTGCTTGATATGCGTGCAAAAAACATGCTTCTTTTCTTTTTTTTATTTGTTTTTGGGTTTTTCTTCTCTGCAGTTCTGTCACAGCCAGTTCTGCCCGAAATGCTGTGATAGCACCTGTTTGATCCAGTTTGAGTCTAAGGACTGGTCTGTACTCTTTGCAGATGGAAATCAGACAGGAGGGGGCTGGGAAAAATAAGGAAAGGGGACTGAGGCTAAAGGTCCAGATAACTTGGCAAAAGGCCATGTGATTTGATGTCACTGGAGAGCTTGGCCTGTCCAGTTTGGGTTTTAATGAGGATGGGGGAGTTGCTGAAAGGATTGCAGAGAGCATAGCACAGCAAGGCAGCTCTGCAGGGCCTGGGAGCATGGGAGAGAATCTTTACAAAGTTAAACCCATTGCATTTGCTTTTTTCTTTACCACTGAGTTCTATATCTGATTTTAATGGGTATTTATTCCCAGCTTGCTTTATAGAGTGGCTATTAAAAAAACAGCCTCTTAAAAATTATTAAAAATGATGTTTCCTTTGGCAGGGAACATTTTCACAAACAGGGTATGTAATTACTTGTTGAACTAGCAAGGGACCTGCTATTTCCCTTGGTCACTGACAGCATTGCCTCCTTTTAATGACTGGGTGCAAAGATTTTATTGTTGAAGTTATTGGGAGACTCTAGCTTGGAGACTGACTTCTGGGGCACTGACTCCTTCAGCAAGGCTGTTTGAACAGCGCTGTGGTCTGGGCAGATGTCCAGCTGGATGTATTGATACTTTGCTGGAAGGAAGGTTTTGTTGCTAAGTTGTATCTTGACTGGTGAATCCTGCTCAGCAGCGGTTTGAAATCTGCCCAGCCTGAGCTTTTAGCATTCATTGGGATCACCTGTCCCACTTAAATCTGGGGCAAGAGGGAAAGGTGCATTACAGCCCAATTGCAAATTCCACTTCAGTTCCCAAAGAGGTGAATCCCCAACAAAGGGCTGAGGCACCAGTTTTTGAGAACTGTGTACATAGGTTTTCCTTCAAGGAAACAAGTTATCATTTGGGAGCAAATGTTTAAAACCTGCATTTCCCCCCAAATTATCTTCTTTGCTCAAATCCATTTGTTCTGATGTGCCCATGTTTGTGATGCTGCACTCTTAAACATGACAGCAAACACCAAATCTCACACGGGCTTGTGACAGCATGTGACCTCAAGGAAGACCAAGGAGGACATGTGCCACATAATCCCTGTAAGGCCATCTGGCACTGGTTGGACAGACAGAAGGCTAGGACATCTGTGCTGTGGAACACTGCTCACTTCAGCCTCCTGCTGCCACCCACATTCCCATCCGTGTGTCCATCCACCTGCCCTGACGTGTGCTCTGTATGTCTAGACAGGAGTCTGTGCATCTCCCTGACAGCTCAATCACACTCATTCTCCTGGAGTGTCTGGCTACCCTGGAAATGCTTGCTTTGGGACACAAACATTTGTGGCTTACCTAGAGCTGCCTCGTAGCCTTAAACCACAAATACTTTGTGTGCTGGCATTAGCCTTGCGTTTACAAGTGTGGTGGCTAAGACAGCCATGGAGATCTAACCCAGACACCTCTGTGCTCCCCAGGCTGCAGGGACGAGAGATCCCCTTTTCCAACTCGTCTGCCCAGATGGTGTTTCTACACTGGCTGCTCCTGTACCACATGCAATTCCCAGTTCTGAGGACTGTTAATTAAATGGTAGGCTCAGTGCCCTCAAGCACTGGGTTCTGAGACAAGGAGGTAAGAGCCCTGTGTTTATAGCCCTTAGCAACATGTGTTCTGTTTTGAGCAACTCATCAACAGCATGATACTGGCAAATTACTGGGATTTTAGGGAAAAGTGCATCTAGAAGGCTGACATTGTAGCATTGTCAGAGGGAAGGTTTAAATTTTAATTACAAATAACTGAGCAACACTAAAGAATGTCTGTCTGTTAGTGACTCCTTAGTTCAAAGTGACAAGATTGTCACAGAAGAGATTGAAGGCACCTGAATCCAGAAAGGATTTCCACATCCTCAGCAGCTGCTTCCCAATCCCAGGGGCAGATCCTTTGCCCACCAGCAACAGCAGCCTAAAGCATCCCCTGTGTCTCCTCCCTTCACCTGCTTGTTCTGACCCAGTGTCTGGCATGCATTTGGTAAACCAGCAGGGAAATTGGATCAGTGAACTGCTGCTCCAGGCTCTAAAATAACCCTAGAAGTGAAGCCTAACCTGATCTGTTCACTAGTGCTGTGTCCTGGCAAGCCCTGGGATCAAGTGGGCTGTCAGAGCAGAGGGAGTGATTGATGGGAGACAGGCAAAGGTGGGAGCTGTTTAAGCTGGTGTAGCTGCTGAGACCAGCCTGGGCTGACTTTGCCAACCACCCAAAATCCTGCTTGCAATAAGGCATGCCTGTGGTCTGGGCAGCCAGACATTGCAGCACTTGCTTCATCCTTTGTCCATAAATTAGCTCTGGTTTGCCTCATGCACAGGGCTAGTGAATCTTCCCAGACCTCACAGGGGCACACTGCAGGCCAGGCACAGCTCACAGGGCAGCATTGGCTTTGCCCCTACCCAAGAATTCATGGTTATAGCACACTCAAAGGATGGGCTGTGCTGGCCAGGTCTTCTCAAGGTGAGTCAAACCCAGCACATCATCCCCATCCTTCCCCTGATGTTTTGTGTTTACAAGCTAGTAGCTCAAATGGTGATGGAGTTACAGAGCAGCCCATCTAACTTGGGTGCTTGAGCTTTAGTAGGCAAAACTGCAACTCTGCACTCTTGGTTAGTGAGTCATAATTATATTTTTTAATACTTACTATTAATTATAGGAAATATCAGCCTTCAGCTATGCTCAGTGCTGTTGACCTGTGTGTGATTGATCCTCCTGCTCCAGAAAGATCTTTTTGACCCTAAAGCATTTTTACAACTTCTTGGAATTTGCTGTTGAAAACCACTTTATGAGGATCATGCCTGGCTTGCAGCAAACAGTGGTGGCCTTGCTTATGGCTTGGGAGGAAAAATGAGCAAGGAATCCAGGGGCTTTGGCATGAAAGGCATGTAAAGGATTCTAATGACTTCATACATTCAGCATCAGTCCTTAGCTCCAGTGGCAAATAGGAAGAGCTGATGAGCAGAAAGACTAAAAGCTTGATTTTTACTCCCACTGAGACCTCTGCAGCCAGTCCCAGCAGGGCCAGCTCTGAACTGTGGTTTTGTTTTAACCAAGATATCTGGTATTGTTATATGCACTGTTCAAAACACCCCACCTATCAGACTGGCCTTTTTCCACATGGGTTTTATCTCAAATAAAACATGACAACACTGATTTGCTTTGCAGTTCTGTAAACAGGCAAGTGGATTGTATAGAGTAGCTTTGTTTGGGGCCTGCATGCTCTGAGACTCTTTGAAGATGTTTTGAGTAAACACTACTTGCTGGTAGCTCATTATCTAGTCAAACAAAGAGATTTTGTGGTTTGAGGCTGTAGAAAAAAAAAAAGAATCAGCTGATGTAAGTACCACTCAATGGATGAAGGAAGAAGCAATGATTTTTGTATTCGTGATGGTCAGAAAACAAAGTTGGGATTGCAGAGGATCTGTAAAATCTTCAGCACAGACATAAGTACAGCCATCACATGGAGCAGTAGTCCTTTCCTGAAAAGGTAAATTCTGCTCAAGGGTTTCCCTGGAAAAGGACCAGTCTATGAGTTTCTTGATAAATATCCAATAGTGGCACCACTGTCTTAGACCTACTTATGCATCCAGAATACCTTAAAATGAGAGCTGGGATAAAGCTTAAAGAAACCTAATAAATGGACAAAGAAGCACACAGAGCCAAATTCCTGCTTGGCAAAGTTCCTCCAGCATTAGAGCATTTGGCAGACAATATTTAATAAAGCACTTGCATCCACACTTAAAACTTTTCACCATTAGTGTTCCCTGTCTCTTCTCCTCTCTATTGTTTTTCTTCAGATGCTGTTAGAATTACAGAGAGATGACCATTACTGCACTCAAGGCACTTGTGTTAGGAAAATGAGATGCTGGGTAGTGTGTGTGTCTACTCTTGTTTTGGATGGTCCTTTGCTGTGCAGATATAATTCCCTGTCTTAATTTCAAAGGCCAGCAAAGGATGGAGTTAAGGCAGGTAATCCTTTCTCCTTTTTACATGGGGATTAAAAAAATCATCACTTGCTTTTTCTTCTTTGCCAGAAACACAGAGATTGTGGCTAAACATAGTTTTTTGAGGTAATGTTTTTCACAGGCTAAAAAGGATGTTGTTTTCTTTGGAACTGACCAGTTGGAGAGTGGGGTGCTTGGGATTCATGCTGCACATAGGAGATAATGTGCATTAATTTTTTGCCCCATCTTCTGTTGCAGTGTAGCCCAGAGCTCTTGCCTGTGCTGCTGCATGGCCAGGTGTTCCCAAGGGAGCAGCACTGGATACCCCTTCCTTCTTCATTCAGGACATGTGTTTTGTGGGGAAATCCCTTCAGCCAAGAGCAGAACACTAATAACTCCGCTTTACATGCTCAGAAATTTAACTGCTATCTGTGCAGTGCTTTGAATGCACATGAAATGTTGTTTCTAGCTCTGCTGAGAGCCTGAGCAGCTGGAATATGGCAGGGAAATGGTTAGCCAGTGTTTAGGAAGCCTCCCTGGGAATGAGGAGCCTCCCCAGCCCCACTCAAATGATGGCAGCAGGCCACTTACCCTGTGCTCAAAAGTGAAACACTTTACAGATGTCTGTAAAGAAAATTGATCTGGGCTGCTTTATCCCATGGAGCTAAACAGGGTTAGGAAGCTGTGCTTTCCTATTAGAAATTGTTTTGCCAGGGTATAGTTTGTGTTCCAAACAATGGGGTTTGATAAAAGGCCACATTGACCATAAAGTACCTGAGGCAGGTATTTTCCCAGAGAAATGCTTTCCAATTTCATGGGGCTGGAAAACTTGTAGATTTTCTGTAGTTTGGTGCATGTTCCTCTCCTCTTGGCTTGTTTTGAGCTCTGCAATATTCAGGAGCTATATCCTGGTGTAGACCTGTACTGTGCCCAGCACACAAGACTTTTAGTAAAGCATTAATCAGAAGTAAAAAAGAGAAAGTGCAAGAAATAACAAAGCAGAACTCATAAATATTTGGGTTTCAAGCATTATGGTTGCTCAGAGCTGAGGTATTTAATTTATCCCTTTGAGAGAAATGGATGCTGTAGTACTCTTTCCAAGTATGAAGTATTTGCAAGTATTTCTCTTTTCCATCCCTCCCTGTTATTCATTTGCACTCTATTCCCCTTGTCCCCTCATCTCTGGGTGATAAGGAGCTATTCATTTTTTGTTTTTCAGATGGCACCTAAAGAGTTGGACAGGGTCAGATCAAGGGCTCTGTCTGAACCACCCTTGGCTGTGTTGTTTATCAAAACAGCTCCTGTCCTTGTGCCCACATTTCTCCAAGGGGCTCAGCAGGCTGCAGAGCAGGTGCTTGATTTCTCTCCATGCCCATCAAACTGCCCTGGTTCATCAAACTTTCCTGCTCTCTCCTGGCCGAGCACTCGGGTGCCCTCGAGCGCTGCTCTGTGATGGGTGTGGATCTATTGGAAACCGAGCAAGCCAAACTTTGGGAGATGTTTTCCAGGGCCTGGGAGCTGTGCCCTACCTGCTCCACCCTGAAAGCTTCTCGTGGCAGGCTCAGTACTGCAGGGCAAAGCTGCCAGAGGAAGATGGGGTAAAACAAGGAAGATGGGGTCTGACAGTAGAACACAGGCCTGAGGTTGTGCAGCCACTTTCTGTTTAAAACCTACAAGAGGGGTCTGAGAAGAGCAAGGGAAGGTAGTGATGGGAGCTGTTTTTCTGATTCCTTTTAATAAAAACTAAGAGCAGTTCAACTGAAGAAATTTTGTTTGTGTTTCTCCTGAAAATCTGGGAGGGAAGAACTGGTGGAGATTTTGTCAACAGAGGAACCATTTAACTAAAGCTGATGAGTCAAGAGAGAAGTAGGTTTTAACCCAAGCCATTTGCGGTAAGGGCAGCCCCCCATTGCTTTAGGAAAGCTGTGATACGAACAATTCCACCTGGGAGGTCTCCAGCACCAGGAAAGGGGAATGACCTGGTAACTGGGGCTTTTGCTGGTTTATTACCAGAGCAGCTGGGGGAGAGAGAAGGTGTTTGCAGTCATAGGTTGACTTGCTCAAGGCAGAGAGCCCTCATACAGATGGCCCTGTGCTGCTGCAATCCCTCCAGCACTGCCTGCTGGCACATGCAAGGTCACTTGGATAGACACTATTCCTTGCTGCCACTAAACCTTGCCATGGAGAGGTGCTTTTACGAGAGGAAAAGCTGAAACGGCAGGTTTGCTGGATGAGACAGGAATAAGAAATGCAACCAGCAAAAGCTTTTGGTACCCTCCAGCCCAAAATGTCTGTTCCTCATCCTGTGTTCTTCCTTTGAGGACTGTTTCCATGTTCCTTTGCTCATGGGCAAACCTCGTTGCTGTCCCAGCTGCAGGACTGCTGGAGAGAGCTGTTCTTCCTTTCCCCACCATTCCTCTTTGTCCTTGGTTCCCCCTTCCCCAGGAGGGGACAGGAAACACAGGGCATCTGTCTGCCAGCAATTTTGCTTCACTGCCAGAATCCTCCACTTCTTCATTAAAGACAGGAAGTGTTTTCCAGGCTGGAGGTGACTCTAGGTCTGCTTGTCTCAAGCTTTCTAGTGACTCATCTGTCTGCAGCTGATACGATGTCGTCTGATGGATTTTTTAAAAGCACAGACAGCGTTATGTGTTGAGATATTGAGAGGCTGATTTCTGTTTTGACTGTTGTCATGTTGGCTTGCAAAGCATAAGGTATGTGTCACTTTTGGGGGTTAACCACTCTCATTCAGGGATTTTATTAATAGCTGCTGCACTCATGAATGAAGAAAAAAAATAGAAAGGCAACTTGTTGAAATTGGAAGGAGTAGGAGGGAACTTCTCATTTTTTCCGGTCTGCTGTGGATTTCAAAGGCTTTCCCCAGAAAGAGAGAGGCAAGGAGGCTGAGTTTCCTTCTTCCTGAATGGAGCCTCTGCTGATCACAGCAGATCTGACTCTGCCTGTGTTATGCTGCAGAATATATTGAGACTTATGAATGAAACCCGTTACACATTAACATGCTAAATATACACCCACATCGTCTGGAGCTGTGTGGTAGTAGCTTCAAAGCTTAGAATTTAGAACAGAAAAAATGGGGCTGTAGATTGTGTTTAAGTTCATAGAAGAGATAAAGGTAAGACACACATTTAAGCACAGAATAAATAAATTTTAAAGAATTGTCTAAGACAATTTGAAAGTATTTCTCTGGCCACTGACTATTAACTCAAGCCCCGAAAACAAATTATAACAAACATGCCATTTCTTTCAGAGGCATGTGTTTCTTTTCAATTTACCTGCGTTTACATGCCCTGGCCTTTCTGTGATTATTCCTCAGCTTTTTGAATAAAATGAACCGGTTAAGTCATTTGAGTGGCATTTACAAAAAGCCCTAGAGGTTCAGGAGCTGTGCAGCTTCCAGATGAATATTTTATCAAGCCTTTCAAGGGTGGCCACATCTCATGTCCTTCATTGCTGATTCAGGGCATTTTCCACCAAGGACGGCATCTCTTCAGAAGTTCTGAACTTGGAAGGGAGAGGATTTGAGCAGAAATATCTTTTATCACCTGAGTAACCCCCGAGTTACAGCCAGAGGGGACATGTGTTGAAGGCGAAGAGGCTGTGAGGTGGAATAAAGCTTCAGCTCTGCTGCACCTGGTTCTGATCCAACCCAGTGAGAGATTCCCTCCAATCCACTGGGTTGCAAATGACACCTGGAATCGTTGGTCCCTAAGTGCTTCACCAAGATATTGATAACTCTGTGTGTCAGAGCGCCAGAGATGAATTAATTGAGGTGCTCAGATTGTGCATTAACAGAGCTGCAGGAACAGGCAGAGGGGACTGCCTCAGCCATTCGCTTAATAACAGATACTGGAAGGTAAACAAAGCATGGGAAAACAGGGAAACAGCTGAAATGCTAGAGGAACCCCCCAGAGATCCTCGCAGTTTAATGAGTGTTGCATTCCTCCCTCAAAACAGAAGCCCCTGAGACTGAAGTAACAGGAGAAAGCAGAGTCCTGCTCTGGGAGTCTTAGGCAAAGAGGTGGAGGGGCCAGGTTATCCCTTTGGAATTTTTATTGACTCCAGCTGCTTTTCTCCAGGCTGATTCACCTCTGTCTCTAAGGAAACACGGGGAAGAAATGACGTTTCAAGCAATCTGGAGGGACTCACAATGTGCCTTCAGGGCACTGGGTGTATAAACAGAAGAATGTGAGATCAATTACCTGTGCTGTTTAGGTTGGCTTTTCCCTCCCCTTCCTTTGCTGACCTGTAACAGAACTTGTATTGAGGTGATTCATGCCCCCAAATTCTCTTGGTTTCTATGGAATACTTTGCAAACAGCGTGGACATATGACATAACCAAATCACGTGTGAGGCCACTGAGAAGGTTATCAAGGAGTTGGTCATGGTCTACCATGAAGGTTTCTTAATTGTGTTTTCATTCACATAGTTAATTTACAGTAATTAAGAGGATAAACATTTGCAAGTTACAGAGAGTGTATTCTGTGGAGTGATTCATGGTACCATTGAAGAATGATAGAATGGTTTGAGTTGGAAGTGATCTTTAAAGGTCATCTAGTCCACCCCCCCTGTAATGAAATGATCAGGGAAGCATGAAGAATATATAGCATAGAAAAGAGATTCTTTCTCTGTGCAACTTTTAAAATGTATTTCAGTCAGGTACTGTTAACAGAGACAATGAAAGCATCTGGTTTCTTCACAAATACTGTCACCGACAATATATATTTTAACCACACAAAGACCAGAAATTCTGACAAATCAATGTCATCCTGTTCATTTTAACAGTGATTTTGGTTTAAACAAGCTACAGCCTTAGCTGGATTTTTCTTGACCCAACTAATGGGTCAAAAATTCTCCAGTTTCACCCAACTCTATTTACACACCTTCCCCTATCAGTAGGTTATGCGACAGAAGGCTCCAGATGCCCAAAGCACTTACAAACAACTTCAGGAGTTATTGTTAAAACGCACATCCAAAGTCACATAAAGAAATGATCAGCACCCAGAATCAAGGTCTTGACTCAATGTGTTCACCAGATTTGTTGGTCCCAAGTACATCTTTAGTCTATACAGTCTCCATAGTCTTTTAGTCAAATACATAATTTTCCAAGTCAAAGGAAAACCTGCTTAGGAATTATGGCAAAGCAAAGTGCAGTTTCTTCTCCCGGGGCTGTGTCTCCCCATGAGAAAACAGAGGTGGTGTTATGGGGTGTTAGGTAATTCCTGAACAAGGATAGACTTGGGCAAAGTGAATGTCAAAGGAAGGATTGTAAAAGACTCCCTGCAGCCCTGTAATTGCACTCACTGCTGGGGTTCATCTGTGTGGGATCTGTGTGTGGAAAGAGGAGCTGTTTGTCTGTACATTGAGCTCCTGTTAATGGTTACCTGAAAGCAAACTTACACCTGCTCAATGGGACATTGTCCTGTTGTCCACTTGCAGTGGAGGGCAGGTGACATTTTATGCCTGGGTGGTGGAGGCCTGGAACTAGGAGTTGCCTCAGCTGCTAGATGGAAGAATGCACATGCAAACCTCTTTGGAATTTCTCACTCCTGCTCTGTTGATTGGATCCTTTTGGAGGCCCTAAGACTAAGGGAATTTCCATTCCATGAAACTGATTTTCCACCCTGTTGGTTTGTGTAGATGCATTTGCTTTAATTCAAAAGCAATGCTACTGCTCCTTGCACCATGGAGTTGTGAGCATAACTTGCTCTAAAGAGAGGCTGAGTTGGCTGGTGCAAGGTGAACCATGAGATTATGGGAGCTGAAGTCACAGAACATCAGCTTTTGTCGTCAAACAGTTCAATCCGGACTTTACAACAGGTCTCATCCTCGATCTTATACCCAAGGTAAAGTCCCAGGGTCAAGACCAGCTCCCCAGCCTCTGGTGATTTGATGGTCTCTGTTCAGCAGCTGGAGCAACAACCTTCAGTCTGATCATTATAAGGACCAATAAAAACCTTTGGGCTGAGCACAGTCTGAGCCCCAGGTTAGTGGGAGAGAGCAGGTGGCCACAAAGGACATGGAAAAGGATGCTGTTGCTGCTCACCTGTGCCCTTATCATGAGCTCCTGCTTTGCAAGCCACAGCTCAAGCCATGGGCCACAATCTAAATGTCTTTGGCCAACACTACAGGGGAGCTCAATTTAATCTCTGCCTGTCCCAGCGCTTGTGTCAGAGCAGAGCTGCAGAATCCTGTGCTGCACCATGCTGGTTTTGCATGAGTTATAATTTCTTACACTGGAAAAATTATCTATAAAAGCAGAAGAAAAACCTCCTCCAGCAAATAGTCCCAGTTAAACAAACATGTAAATTTATGGTAAGCCCTGTGAACTACTGAGAAATGTCTACTAAGGCCCATAAATGTGCTGGCTTTTAGTCTCAGGCTTCATTACCCTGTGCAGAGAAAATACATCAGAGCTGGATATAACAGCTGCTCATGTGCTACAAAGGTTCATCCTTTTGGGAAATGATATATATTTAATAATTCTGAACAGTCTGGCCTGTGTTGATAGCTAGCTTTCATTTATTTAGTAGGATCCTATAATTCCTTCAGATCAAATCTGAGACCAAGCAAAGTGTGAGTGCTTCTGTAGATGTGAGTTTGTAAAGAAAATTGCAGTGCCGCTAATTTTTGATTAATCCAGACTCCTGCTTGAGCACAGGCTCTTTATAGCAGGGTAGGAAGTAAAGCTGGTTCACCATAAATCCCAAAAGAAATCTAAAAACTTTTTTTTTCCCTACAAAACTGTGTATTTTAAAGTCTGGTTTAATTTTCTTCGACTTTCACCCCCTCTTTGGTTTGTATCTTTGAGAAATATCAGCTTTTCTGGTTTTACTGCACTTTCTCACAACTTCTCCTCTGGAGATTTAAGAATCTGAGATATTTATAAGCTCAAATACTGATTTTATTGGTCTTCCAAAGGCTCCATGTATGGCTCAACCTTGCAGTCTGCTCATGTTCTTCTCCATGGTTTAAACAAGCCTGTTAAAGAAACGAAACCTCTAAGGACAAAATCCCCCAAAAGGTCATTTATCAGACATTTGGCAGACTAAGTAGCAGCTCTGATAATGCTTCTGATGGGCTGAATGAAAGATCTATAGTCCTTTCCTATAGTAAATGCAGGCAAATCTGGATCTATTCCTCCTAGCAACCAATAATTTGACATAAATTACACAGTAACTGCTTAGCAGTGTTGGGAGAGCAGTGGTGGGTTTTTTCTTTGCCCTCAAGATGAACTTCATTTGCAGCAGGGCTGCCAAATCCATTTCATTGTAAAGAAATTTGCTTTCTAAACTAGATACCCCCAGGGATGGAGATTGTGTGGAAATGAAGCCAAATCCAATTGCTTGGCTATCTGTATTGGTTGGATGTAACGTTAGCAAACAGTATCACTCTTTGCATCTCCTATTTACCAAGCCCTTTATTTACTGGCTCCAGGCTGCATTCCTGGAAGCCTGTCAAGCTGTTAAACACGTGGAGCCTGTTGGAGAGCTGGGGGGAGACTCCCACCTTAACACGTCCTGTAGCCCCTTGAGAATTTCTCTTGGCAGGCTGGTGCAGGGGGAATTCCATCAGCACTTCTGGGTGGCACTTGAGCCCTCATGTGCCACTTGTGATGTGGTTCTAAGGCTTTGCTGGCTGATGCTGTGACTTGGAGTTGTTTTACTCTTCTTTAGGTGGCTCTCTGGTGGATAGGGACACAGTCTGTCCCTAAGGAAAGCTCAGAGAATGTGTCAAAGTTGTAGTTGCTGGACATGGTTGTGGACTAAACCTTCCTTTTTGCTCAGCCCAATGAAAAACACTGTTTCACTTGCAGGGTGGGAGGATGGGCTTGCTGCTGGCTTTGAACCCATGGGATCCAAATTCCAAGGAGTCTGTAGGTGCTAGAGATGAACCCTTTGCTCTACAAGTGCTGCTTGTCCTTACACTTTGGCTTTAGATTGCAGCAGAAGGGTACAGGATGGTCATTTCTGCTTTTGAAAATCCTCCTTTTCCAGCCTCTCCACTATCACTATCAACTTGCAACCTAACCACACTAGAAAGTGTAAGTATAGAGCTCAAAATCCCCCAAAAACACAGTCCAAATGGGGGAAAATATGTTCTCTCAGCCAATCAGAGCATGGACTGAAGAATGAGTCACGTCTGATGTATTTAAAAATGTATGACCTATTCCTGTAATGTAAAACATGGCCACAGCTCGCTGTTCTAATACAGTGGAAATTCCATATTTATTCTCATGAAGCCTATCTGTTATGTTATCCAATTGAGTTACTTAGAAACAGCAATTGCTCCAGTGTTTTAACAGGGGACTGTAACCAAACTTTCCTTTGTGAATTCACTGTAGGCTTGTCTTGACAATCCACGAAGATGATGTAACCAGAAAACAGCCCATTAATCTCATCTGAAGCTTTAAATTCCAAGGTGCAATAAATCAAGTTAAAATGAGTTTCCACTGAATAAAAGTAAAGGGGTTTTATGAAAAACTTTCATTTTCAGTGAGGGCTTCTTTTATTGCATGTCATTATATAATTCTTCAGGCAGCATCTAAAGGGGAGGGCATTGATGAGTCCTTTTACTTCTGCATCCTTATAAGATAGTTTGTTTAACAGATGCAGAAGGTGCTGAAACACTAAAAACCCAAGGAAGGGGTGAATTCAGCATCATGCACTTGTGGGCAATACATGCAGACTTTATTCCTTCATGGCCTATGGACAAGGCTGATTTGGTGACTCTGCAGAAGTTTTTGGCTGTGTCTCCCCGTTTGTACATGTATCCATGCTCCCCCAAACCTCTTCCCTGTTCTCCTAGTCATCCTGACATGGATGGCTGTGCACAGACAGTGTCAGTGGGGAGAAGAGGGGAGGTCTGAAAAGCTGGGGCTGTGCACAAAAACAGTGCTCTGACTCCTAGCAAAGTTTCCTTACAACTTCTCCCTACCTGCCAACTCCTGCCTGCTGTAGGATACAGAGGCTCTAGGATTACTAATGCCTGCACCAGAGCTTTCAGTCAAAGTCCCATCAGAACTGCAAAAGAAACAGGAGGCCCTGCAAGGGGAAACAGAGAAGGAGGGGGAAAGTGCATTTATGTTGTTGTGTTGTCCGGGATTTTTTTTAATGCAACATCTGTAAGCACGAATGGTGTGAAAGCAGGGCTTGGCTACCTAACCCAGTGCTTCCCAAAGATGACTGGAGCAGGTCTCTTGGCTTCAGTTGGCCCTCGATTCTTTAGGCATTTTTAAGAAATTCCCCCAACTGTATTCAAAAGCCAGAGCTACATCTTGGTGTTTCAGTTCCTTTTTCTCCTGACGTCCATTCTCAGAATGACCTGGGGCAGGATGGGGAAGAGAAGAATTCAGTAAAGCCAAGCAGGGTCATTTTGTCTGGAGCTGTTGGGAAATAACAGTTCTAATGCTGGAGTGCCCTTGGATGGGTGGCAAAGGGCTGGAGCAGCAGCCTTTTCCCCGGGTCAGCTGGAGCTGGAGCAGAATGTTCCCAGTGAAAGAGGAAGGAAGCTCTCCTGCATAAGTGGCTTGTCTGGGATGTACAAAGCTACTTGGTGACCTTTTAATGCCGGAATTAGTGCAGACACTGGGGTTTTCTCACCTCACAGAGTTGAAAGGGGCATAAATCAATATAGTTTGAGAGATGCCCAGATGCCATCACCACCCAGGGAAGTGTTTTTGGAACTGCTGCCCAGCCCAAGAGTCCTTTCATGGGACGTGGCTCTGCCGTGCCTGGCACAGGGATGGTATTGGCCCCAGGGAAATAGGAAACACACAGGGATTAGGGGCAACTGCCTCTGTTATTTGGATGTGTTTCTCTTACACAGCACTGTGAGGATCTGTGGCTACAGCTGTGACTGAGGATTCTCCTTACCTGTGTTACTGATTTCCAGCAGTGATTTTGTGTTTCTATGACTAACTTTACACCTGCTTGGCTTCTACACAAGGAGTAAAGGGAGTTGAGAGCTCCTTTGCTAATGGAGGCCAATACCCCCAGCAGCCACCAGATTGCTCCCTATCCCACCAGCCCTTCAAAAAGGTTTAGCTCTGGTGGCAGAGCCAGGTGAGCCACAAAAGAGTCAGTAGAGCTGCCCAGGCTCCTTCCTCAAGCACAGAGCTGCTCTTCCCATCTCCATGTGGCTAAGCTTGTGCTGAGTGTCCACCCCAGTGCTCACCAAGAACTGCCAAGCTGGGTTCTACTCTTTTCCCACTCTCCAGGATTTCTGTGGAGAGCTGTGTGGAGCCTGGTAAAATAACAGGAAATGCCTCTGACCATTCTCAGGAGTTTATGACCAAGGAAAACCAAACAAGTACCTGAGGATAATAAATATCTTGGGTCACTTTCCACTGGGTGGAGCAAATAGAGGGCATTGATGGAGCTAAAGGAAGGTGTTTTTCTTTCTGTCCTTTCTTTCCTTTCTGCTACCTGAGCAGGCATGGAGTATAAGGAAAAGACCATAAACCAGCCTAGCTGATACTTGTGTACAGAAGTCTGCCCTTTCACAAAATCCAGGTGAAATCAGTAGAATTTCTTACCAATTTAAACAGGAATCTGAGTCTGAATGACCTGTGGGTTTTACAGAGTGAGAACAGGGAAAAGGAATTGTGTTATCACATTCTTTCTGCACTCAGGAGATCAAACACGTTTGAAGGAGACATTGGAGTCTCCTGTTTGGGAGATACTCAAAACCTGTTTGGACACAATCTTGAGTAACATGCTCTAGGAGACTGCTTGAGCAGGGAGTTTGGACTAGATGACCTCCCTTCCAACACTACCCATTCTGGCAAAATCACAGGTCATGTTCCTCCCTAAATTCAAGTACTTGTTCTTGAAAAATATGTCCCAGGTCAGTCACAAACTATTGAGCCTGGTCGTGGTGGCTTAGGTAGAAAAGAAAGTTATTTCCCACCCACAGAGAAGTTATAAAAGAGGTTCACTGTCTTGGTGATGGAAGAGGTGAAGATGTACAAGCAAATGGGTGCTTTCTGGCCTTAGGAAAATATTTGAATCCACCAATTTCCCCTGGCCTGAGAAAAGCTCTTGCTGAACTGAGGAAGAGCTGAAGCACACAAAAGTTGGCAGGAGCAAATTCTGCAGTAAGTAGATTTAGTAAGAAATATAATGAAAGGGAAATGTTTGCTGATCAAATATGACCTAGGTGTAGAGAGCTCACAGTTCAGCTGTCTACCTTACCAGGTGATCTCTTTAGTTGAAACCATATCAGTGCTTCTCCTCCCTCCCAGAAAGCATTCTGAGTCAGCCTGAGAAACTATAGGTGTGGTAGTGTGGGTTCTTTTAAGCTAGCTAAAGGCATGTGCAAAGGCATGCCTTCCTGAACAAGGTATTTAGTGACAGGATCTACTAAATTCAGCACAGGAATTCTCTTGGGAAGTCTAGATTTCCACAACAAGAAATTCTCCTCCTTTTTCTCGCTCTAGGACAACTGCTTTTTGTCATTCCTTTGGCCTCTGCTGGCACTTGTTTGCTTTTTCCTTTACTGAGATAATGTTTTCCAACAGTAATCACCAAGGATAGGCCAACAGATTCAAAATCATTGTTTGCCTTTCTTTTGAGTCCTTCTCAAGACTGGGAACTTTTCTATTAAGGTGCTTTCATATTTAATTTCCCCTTCCCCCTCGTAAATGCTTCCCTGCTTTATTCCTTTTTACACACAACTGAGAATTCCACACTGCCCATTTCCCGCTGCCTCTCCATCCCCTCTCTTGCAGCAGGGAGAGGAGAAACAGGGAATCAAGGCACACATAAGTGTTCTTACAGTATCAGCACAGCCACAGGCTCAATGGGTCAGCCTTGAGTCATGAACACCAGCACCAGAGTCTGGCTAAAGATGCCTCACTCACCAGCCACCGAGTGGGAGGGATTTGCACAGCCTTGAGTAAATATCCAGACTCCTAGAAACCCACCAAATCTGAGCTCAAAGCCATGTCTTGGAATAAAGATTGGATCCTGTCTTCTAAATGTTAAGGTCGGGGGAAGCATCAGTTTCAGAAGAAGAAGGTCAATAAAAGAGCTTAGTTTGTTTCTTTGAACATAATGATGAAGTTCAAGGCATGTATAGACAGATGTGTGGGCTTTTTGGTACCCACTTCAGGCTTCTGCAGGGATTTTATGCTTCTTCAGGACCTTCTCTGAATGCTGTTAGGCTTCTGGGACCCTTGGGCCATTGCATCCTTGCATTTAATGGAAAAGAGCTACAGGGTATGCAATTAATGAATGCTGATTCTCTCACATTCTGAATTTATAGAAGTTTGCACATTTTTCCTTATTTATAAGCACCTCACCATCTCCCAGGTTCTCTGACAACAGCCCACAAAAAGCCCACAACCTCAAAAGACATATCAGCTCCATCTTCCCAGGACAGGTAAAAGCAATGTTTACCGATGTATATTTATTTTCAGGATGAAATATAAGAGTAAGATCTCATATTTCTCTTTTGCTTGGTCATTGAGAGTCAATTGGCTCATGGGCAAGAAGGCCAATGGTTGAAGCAGCACAGTGTGGCCACAGGCTGAGGGCAGTGCTGGTCCCCTGTGCTGGGCACTGCTGAGGCACCTCAAATCCTGTGTCCAGTTTTGGGCCCCACATGACAAGAAAGACATTGAGGGGCTGGAGCATGGCCAGAGAAAGAAACGGAGCTGAGGAAGGGTCTGGAGCAGCAGGAGCAGCTGAGGGAGCTGGGAAAGGGCTCAGCCTGGAGAAAAGGAGGCTCAGGGGGGACCTTGTGGCTCTGCACAGCTCCTGACAGGAGGGGACAGCTGCGGGGACACTGGGCTCTGCTCTCAGGGAACAGGGACAGGATGAGAGGAAATGGCCTCAAGCTGTGCCAGGGGAGCTTCAGGTTGGATATTAGGAAAAATGTCTTAGTTGGAAAATTGTTTCTGTATCTCAGGGAACAGTGGAAGAGCCATCATCCATTATCATGAACTGTGGATGCCATTTCATGCCACCCACAAGGGAAGAGCTGCAAAGCCCAGCTCTGAGCTGGCAGTAATCCTAGAGAAAGCAGATTTGTGTCTGAGCTCCCTGTGAGGGTCCAGGTGGAGGGGATCTCGCTTTTGCTCTTGTGCAGTGTTGGATGCAGAGCCCCTGCTACACCAGGACCTGCTGGTGAGCGTTGCTTGGATAGCCACAGCCTCTGGAGGAGGAGAACAGCAGGAATGGTGGTTTTGTTCCTTTCCCTCTGCATTTCCCCTGCTTTCCTTCTTTTTCCTCTCATTAACCTTGGAGAAGCTCATGGGAAGGTGAGCCAGTGGGACAGATCTCCCATGTGAGCCTTTCAGTGAGTGTGCCCACCCTAGCATGGCTGCACAGGCTGCAAAGGCCCAGCTTCTGGGATGAGAGGTTGCTGGTGGGATGCCAGGTCTGGGGCAGATCATAACCCAGGTGAACTGACTGGGCCACTGTCTGCCTCACTCCAATGAGAAAAATCCACGGATGTCTAGCATAGTGGAAAATTACAGAGGGTAAACAAAAATGTCAGAAGGGACAGAAATGTCTTCTGATGTAGGGCCAGGAAACCTCAAGGTTTGGAGAAGCTGTGCTGGTGATTCAGGGGGTGGTATTCTTCCCTTTGAGTCAGTGCTGAACCCACGCCTGCCTATGACCACATCTGAAACGCGGCTCCTCCGACAGCACCGTGCCCACGAGCACTGTGCTGGAGGGCTGGCTTGTTGCTGGATTTTTCTTGGAAAACTCCCATCCAGGAAGAGTTCAGCCTTGACCAAGGTAGCCGATGAAAGCTGGCAGAGTCACAGCAAAGGCTTTGTAGCTTTGCTTGAGCAAGCAGAGGAATTCGGAGGTATTAGATCAGATCCTCTGCTAGTAACAGTGTGACTCTGGCTGGTTTACAACTGCAAACATCAGTGGCACAGCTCTGGTGACTGAATGGGAGAGAGGAGCAGAGCTGTTAGCCCCAATAGCTGCAAAAAAGGTCCCTGGTACCTCTAGAACCAACAAATGAGTGAAACCTTTTGTGCCGTGAGGCTTTAATATTTCCTTACAAATGAAGAACCTCTTAAAAAGGCAGCTGATGTAGGAATGTGTGAGAGTGATAATACCTAAGGAAACACAGTTATTGTTAACATTCCATCACTTGATACTGGAATGGTAAAATGGCAAACATCTGAGGAGTTGTTTTCCATAAAAGTGAATACACCAAAAATACTGGGGCTTTCTGCTGATTAATGCTTTATAAAGCAGTGTGTTGATGGACATGTAGTCCAATGGATGTCTGTGGTGTGGAAGATACATTTTGGTTAAGTGTTTTCCTGGATTAGTGTGAGACTGTAGAGCCCATAAGAAATTCTGGAGCTGTAATAGCACTTAAACCTGTCTTATTCCATGTTAGCCAGAGCTCCTAAAATAAAGGGGCTTATGCAATTGTTGGCTCGCATTGCTGCAGCTTAAATAAAACCCTTGAACTTGGTAGCATTACTTTGGGTGGCACTTGACTTCAGTCAGATACTCACATACGTGTGGCTTTGCATAGAAATGAGAGAAAGGAAGGAGAGAGAGAGGCAGAAGGGGAATTAACACTGCCTCTAGATTATAATTTACTTCCTCCTGCATGGCTAAAACCTTCTGGTCACACCTTAGTGGAGTCTAAGGTATTAGTTTGCACTGGGCCACTCTGTAAACCCTTCCCAGAGCTGATGATCCTTGGCTGAGGAGCAGGGACCCCTTCTGCAGTGTCCCAGTCTGAATTCAGAGGGGATACTCCCTGTTGAAGTACAGAGAAGCAGCTTCACAGATTCATCCAGCCACTGAATTTCCAAAGCCACAGTGACAGATGTGGTGACGATCAGAGTGGGTTCAGCTATACAAATGTGGGAGCATGCTGAAATGGAGAATACTTTGCTCTTTCTCTGCTGACAGCTTTTGACAGAAACCATCTCTCTTATTCCCAGATCCACCCGTGAATATTATGAGCTCAGAAATAAGGCTTGCAGCCAAACCATTCTTGGTATTGGTTTTGCTAAAGCAAACAAAAAACAAGTGATGAGGTCTGTCCATCTGTTTTAACCCATTTCTAATTATAGCTGTTTTCTCAATACAATCAATTCCTTCTGTTGCTCTGATGGGATCACTTAGGTGGTCATCAGAAGCCAATGGCTCTAGCTGAGCCAAAATCCAAGGAACCTGTATTTCTCTCTGTGTTATGAAGCAGTGATGGTTTCCAGCTGGACAGTAGCAGTGGGATCAGGGGCTGAAACTCCTTCCTTAGTCTCCGTCATTTTGTCAGTACCTTTGCTAAGCTGGTCAGAATCAGAGAATCACAGGGTGGTTTGGGTTAGAAGGCACCTTAAAGCTCATCCAGTTCCACCCCCTGCCATGGGCAGGAGCACCTTCCACTATCCCAGGTTGCTCCAAGCCCCAGCCAACCTGGCCTTGGACACTGCAGGGATGGAGCAGCCACAGCTTCTCTGGGCACCCTGTGCCAGGGCCTTACCACCCTCACAGGGAGCAATTTCTTCCCAGTATCCCCTCTAACCCTGCTCTCTGGCAGTGGGAAGCCATTCCCTGTTGTCCTGTCACTCGGGGCCCTTTTAAATAGTCTCTCTCCATCTTTCTTGTTGGTTTCTTCAGATACTTTAGGGATGGGACTGAATAATGCAGGAGAGAGAGAAGGAGCCTTGCTGGAGGAGTAGGCAGAGGGATGAGGGAACTCCCAAACACAAGGAGAGCAGCTCACCTCACAGGTACAGCGCCTGGGTGTCATTGTGCTGCACCAGTGCTCTGCTGTACTCAGTGATGGGGATTTTATGGACACATGGAAAGTATTGTCTGCAAGCTGCTGTCCACAGCTTCCCCGTGAGTCAGTGCAGAGGCAGCCAGATAATCCAAGTGTTTTGGGAAGCTGGGCTACTTATTCTGGTAACACTGAAATTGTAGTGGGGGGAAATTCAGTGGAAGAGAGAGAGTGAAAGTTTTAACTTGTTGATGGTGATTTTTGGTAATAATTACCTATAGTTATGATATAGTTTCATTAAATATGTACAAAACACCAGAAGGAAGAAAAAGAAATTCAAGTGTTTGCATGGATTGCATGAACACTTCTTGACTAAATGGTTCAGATTTCCTAGCACTGACTGAAAGCAAAAATCAAACTTGGTCAAGTATTTCTTTGAGTTTGTCCTTTAATAACAAAGATATTGTGAGAATAATCTCTGACCAGGTCTATTTTCGTGCTCTCTGTAGCAGACAGCAGCTCTTTCTGTTGCTTACCCTTAAATTAAAAATAAAGCTTCTGGGCAGGATCCTGCTTTTGTGGACATAGACAACCTGATCCCTGTAACTTGCTTGAGCAGAACAGCAAATTCCACCATAAATAATTTGCAGAAATGTGTGTAGTTTGTTTGGGTTCCATGAAGTATTTTTGTGTTTGGGTTGTACTTTTTTTCCTGAAAACATGCTTTTTTTTTTTTTCCCTTAGTAATTATGTTATAAGCATTTAACAGGGTAAGCAGTGCCAATGAAAACCCTTCCAAAATATCAATTTTCATGGTCGTCCTGCCGGCAGGACTTAAACTCAATGACTCATGTGAATTGGTGTTCCTGTCTCCCAGCAGGAGCTCATAAATCCTAACAGAGTAGCTGCCACTGGATGGCTCTAGGAAAGACAGAGGAAATGAGCTCCCTTGGGACTCCTGGTGGATGGAGGACACTCAAGGCACAAGGCTGCAGGAAGCTGGGCAGAGCTGAGGGACACTGGTGGTCCTCCAGCTGTTGGGCACATCTGCAGCTGGAGGCACTGCAGTGCTCTCTGCTCACTTTCCCCCATGCCAGTGCCACCCAACACCAAAGTACCCTCGTGTTTGCCTTGGCAGAAATGAGCTTAGGAGTCTCTTTCTGAAGGACATGCCACCACAAGACCTCAGGACACCAAAATGCCTGCGGTCTCTCACCCCCTTCCAGAAACACATTTTAGTTTGTGAAGGTTTGGGTGTTTCCTGCTCACTGCCTTGTTTTGCTAGGTCTGCCTAAAGGTTGTGGTGAGTGTGGAATGGATGTGCTGCAGATTTTAACGGGGCTAAACACCTCTGCTGGGCTTCTCTGGGATTTGTGGGGAGTGAGCTCAGTGCCCCAGCTGCTCCTCAGTCCACTGGAGATAAGTGACGTCCACATCCCATTCTCAAAGCACTGTCGAGGGAGTGATTTATTGAGTGCAGCTTCTGTCATGAATGATGACATTTGCACAGAGTATCAGCAAAAAGCTCAAACAGGGGGTTGGGGTCCCAATTTGTGAAGTGTAGGAATTCTTTATGTGAGGAGATGGCTTATGCTGTCAGTGTGTTACAAGGAGTAGCAGATGAACCCTGCCAGACACAGAAGGCCAATTAACAGTGGGAGCATGACTAACGTGTCTGCCATCAGCAAGTTGCCATCGTTTATTCCTGTCAGAGCTGAGGCAGCTGCTCAGAGCAGGGAGTTGTGTCATCCCTCACATCCTCATCCCTTTGGGGAGATGGGAAGGATCCCCTGGGAGACAAAGGGTCCTCACAACGTCCAAGTGCTCAGGTCACTTTTAGTTGTAGGATGGCCACAAAAGCTTCTGAAAGTTATTTTAATAAAATATCTTTGGGTCCTGTTGTGATCAACCTCGCTGTTCAGGGTTATCTTCTTTTCTATCAACAGCATGCGGGGCCTCTGCCTGCCATTTATCCACTGTGTGTCAATTTAACTCCCATTTCAAAAAGAACAAACTCTTCCTCCCTTCCTTCCCCAAATATGTCCCCAAAGAGAAGCTGAGTGACTCTTCCTTTAATATGAGACATCTGGTCTCTGGGATCTACAGCAAAATCAAAGAAAGCATGAAAAAATTCGGGTAGAAAAACATCCCAGCTTTTATTATCACATCCCACAGAAATGCCTCCCACAGAGCTGCATGAGAAAAGTGAGACTAGGGCTGATAAACAGCCCACAGACCAGCAATTCATCCCCTCCATTTCCCTTTTGCCTTACAATATTCCTTGCACCTCCCCAAACCATCATTGCTTAGCTAAGGTGGAATATTGGTTTTCATCCCCTGCTAAGGATCCTTCAGGGATAACTCAGATAATTTTGTGCCATGTCTAGTTGATCAGAAGTGCTCTGGCCTATCAGCTCCTTGGCCAAAGAATCAGACCTTTTAAAAAGTCACTGTTGCCTATTTAACCAAAAGATTGTGAACTATGGAAAAATACCCATGGAAAACTTTTACCTTTAAGACAAGCACTGAAGAAATCTAGAAGTGATTCTGGTTTGCAACACAAGCCACTTTGGTTTTTTTTGTCTGGAAACAATGCTGTGCTAATTCATGGGAACTCTAACACATTTGCCTTCTAGCACCAAGCTGTACCACATTCCCCAGATGCCTTCCCATCATGTCTTTTCTTGGGGTAGGATGCAGAAGTTTCCCTGAGTGCAGTGATTTCAGTTCTAGCTGAAATAGCCAAGTTGACAGATTTCTGCCCCAAGGTTGGAATGGTCGCTGAGCCTGCTGCTGAAACCACAGGTAAGCAATGAGGCACGTCATGGGATGATTTCACTTTCTGCTCCCTTCCTGTGGTATTCATTCCCTAGCTCAGATCTGCAGCAATGGGCTCATCATTAGAGGAATAATGGAGAGAATGTGACTCTCAGACACTTTTTGAATCCCTGCATCATGAGTTGGCTTGGCATTCATCCTGGCTCTTAGCATAAATTACAGCAGCCTGAGGCTGGGTTTAAATTTGTACCAAAGATGGCCAGGGCCTGACTCCAGGACTTAAACCAGACTCCTACACTCAAACCAGGTGTGAGGCCACAAGTGTTACAGAAACTTTTCCTATTCTAACAGAGAAACAAGTCCAGCCTGCCTGGGTGAGAATTATTGTCCCTCAAACCAAGCCTGGCTTCAACTGGGTGTCAAAGTACAGAGTACTGAGTTTGTCTTGGAAAGGTTGTTGTAACATCTCGGTGTTTAAAGGGGCGTGAATTGGTCCCCTGACCTTAGCTGGGAAAGGTGGATAATTGAAAATTCTCATCTGTGCTGCTTCAGGAAACTCAGAGGGTTAAATATAATGTGAAGTTAAACATAGCAGAGTCAGATCTAAATAGAGGTCTCAACTTCAGCTCCTGCCCCAGACAAATTAAAATGAGGATGAGAACAGATCTGTGTGGCTTTGATTGGTCACCAACAGGAAAGGAGTAACACAGGAATGCCTTCTTTAGTAATTTCAGGAGGCAGAGGATGGATACTCAGCATGAGATGAGGAAAAAAAAGGAAAACTTCTGGTGCAGGGATCCTCTGCTAGACTCTGGACCATGATAAGCCTCTGAGGGGCAGAAAGCAGTTATTACTGGAATCAGGAGGCACAGAAGGGTTGGTTTTGTACCATATTATTATAACATCTTACGTACCCTGCAAAAAGCACTGGTTATGATCCAAACCTCCAGCTCTTTCCAACAGTTACCAGAGCTCAGAGGCAGCTGTTGGAGAAAGGAAGGATAACCCCACTGAGCTTTTGGGTGGAGTCGTGGACTTTTGACACCCTTATTAATACTTTCCCTGTGCACTGTGGTTCCAGATATTCTTTGAAGGCTGCTGGCTGTCTGCTAGCCTGTGTAGAGTGGGTGACCTTCAAGACATCATCCTTCACTTGCACATGTTAAAAAGTGAGCCATGTTGAGCACAGGGAAGGGCTTCTTCCTCAGCAAAGTTTGGGATCCGCTCAGCAGTAACACAGGCAAAGAGCAGGCACCAAGGAGGATGTGCTTGCCCTTGTTAAGGATGCAGGACTGGGAAGGATGGTGAGGAATGTTGTAGAAACTTCAGGGGTGTCTGCTGAGGGTTCACCCATTCCTGAGCTAGGAAATCCCTCCAAATTCCAGAACTTCTCAGAGAGTCAGGATATCTGACAATATTTCAGTGTTGGTGGATCAGAAGTAACTTGGGGCCATTCTCACCATGACTGTTTGGTGGCTCCTCATCAACTATAATGCTTTCTTGACATGGAATGCCAGAAACAAGAGAACCTTGCTTATTTATAACCAAAACCTGGAACTGAAAGACTTGCCAGCCTGGAGGGATGCCACGCTCCATCCTGTATCCAGGAGAGGGCAGAGGTAAGCATGGAAGCTTCCAAAGCTGTTTTGGCAGTGGCTGTCACCAGCTCTAAGCTGGTGCCTCTTCTCTGGTGGTTGGTGCAAGCCCATGGCTTCCATGAGATGGGACTGAGGCTCTCACAGCCTCCTGTGCAGGCTGGCCCTATGGATAACTCCTTTGTACTCATTCAGAATTGAAAGAGGACTGTGATTCACTGTGGATCGGTGTCCTGAGGGACTTTCCACTGATTTCAGCACCCGAAGCAAGAGGCAGGGCACACCCTGCTCGAGGAGGTCCTGCAGGGCAGAGACAGGGCAGTGTGGCTACTTGCTTCCTACTCCACCCCATTTCACTGGAATCATAATCTCTGACCCTTCCAGAAACCTCTTGAGCAGCTGATTGTATGTGGTGAGAGTTCCTCTCTTGAGTCTACTGCACGACCCCATAGAATAGTAAAGACTGGAGGAAACAATGGGTGTATTCCCTTGTGGTGTTTTTGGAAAGTTTTTGTTATTTATCCCACTCTTTCAGTACAGATATGAGTCTGGACCAGAGCCAAACTTCCTTTTCTCCCTCTCTTTAACCACCCCCTCCCCATGAATTGCCATAGTCAGGAACCTCTCAGACATCAGTGACTCATCTTATGGGTCCTACTCTGATTACAAATGTTATTTGCAGTTGTTCCTGGATTGCTGTAATGGAAAGATTTTGACATAACCAATGCAGTGCTCTTCATACAAGAGCATGTAATATTTCCAAATAGTAGTTGGTGTCTTTCCATTTAAATGGGAAATACAGAAAGAAGGGGGACCAGGATTGTGGCAACAAGGAGATGCCCAAAGCAAAACGTTTCTGGTAAGTATGACTCACAAGAGTCAAAATACTGCTCCTTAACTGCTGGCCAGCTGAGCAAGAAGAGGGAGAGAAGATAAACAGGACAGGACAACACAACAGCATCTCTGCAAAGTTTCCAGTCCTCCTGCCCAGTCTCTGAACACTAGTTTCCAAATGTCTTTCCCTCTTTTACAGCTTATTGGCAAGGACAGCAGGTGCTTCAATAGGATCCTTTCACATTATATTTTCCAAGAAGGTATATTTTATTGGATTCTGTGGGATTAAAGTAAAATCCAAATAAAACTGAGAATAGCAACAGCTTAACTTGACTACGACTCTGGTGATGATATCCTGATTGCCTGTAAGTCTTTAGCAGCCTCTGTCCTTTGTTTTCTCTCCCACACTACACACATATATGCACCTGAAACTTTTAATAATCAGGGGTTGCAAGTCCAGTTTAGGCCAACAGTTCCCAGAGCTGGTTTCTTGTTTACCAGAGTGTGTTGTTGCTCACGGCATCAGCGAAATGTGTAGAAAACCATTTATGAACCAGTTCTCAAGATACTCTGCTTCAGAAAAATGTTTCAGCCAGCAGTAGTTAAAGGTCAGCTTCAACCTGAATTATGTATTATAACTTTTCCAAGTGCCTCTGCTTGATTTAGATAACTCTGGATATAGTTGTCATCCATAATTTCCTTATGTCCCTGCTAAGCTGTCAGGCTCATGTTCCTCGTGGCAGAGACTGGCCATGCCCTGCAGGGGGAAAATGGGCAGTTTCCCCTCAGAAATGGAGATTAACTGCTAGAAATGAGTATCTTTTGTGCTTGAGGGAAGCTGGGAGCAGTTCACTAATCCTGTGGGGGATGTTCCCAGTGTAAAGATGCCTGCATAGGAAGATGAGGTTCATCCTACCTGTAGCTGTATCAGGATGCTTTGTAGAAAGCAGAGCAGTGCTAAAATGGAGCAAAATACTGTCTCTGCTCCTCCCAACAACAGAGAACAGGATTTCTTCTGAAAAAAATGCAGCCAAGTACTTTTCTACCATCAGAAAAAAAATATTTTCTGTTTGGTCTCCAATACTGGCAATATCAGAAACCCTCTTTTCTTTTCTTTCTTTTTTTTTTTTTTTTTAAGCCCAGCAAGACTGGAGTAGCTCATGACATCTTAGAAATGCATGCACCAAAAATGTCAAGTTTTTTGAACTGTTCCTTGACACAGGGTGAGTTTCCACTGCACTTTTAGCCTGAGTTTAAACCCTGACTTCAGCCTCCCCACACAGTGAAGCCTCGTGGGGGTGGTTGGAGCAAAAGCGAATTCAGCAGGGGGTATGAATAAGAAAAGGATGCTGTGTTTCACTCGAGTTCAAATCAGCCCCTCATGAGCACTGCTTGTTCTCCACTTCCTTCCATGGTTCTCCATAATTGTGTTACACATTGGGATGTTCACCTATACACCAGTGCAAAAGGGGTAGAAATATTTTAATTTTCCTCTGTATTGTAGAAGATCAAAATGCAAGGATATGGGATATAAGACAGAAAGATGTGTTACTCAAAGTTCAAGTCAAATGGCAAATCATACTGATAGATGTCATCATACTCATGACGTTAACTGATGTCTAAAACCCAATGTTGAAATTCAGAATAAAACTAGATAGAAGTTAGAAAAAAATTGTGTTGTGGACTACCTTGATGCTTTTTTTATTAGAAAACTTGGAATGTGGTTTTTAAGAAGAAGGAGTTATCTGTAGGGATCTGCTTAGCAGAGATCAGATTGTAAGTGAATTTGGAACATTCATAGTCTGATATTAATCCCTGCATTGTGGTTGCAAGGAAAAGCAATGTAGTGCTTCTGATGGGCCCTGCAGACGCATAACCCGAGAGCAGAACTGTAGGCTGTGCTGGTTTTAATGGCTTCTCATCCTGTGTGTAGCACAGGGGCAATAATTAATTCATTGCTTAGCATAGCATGACCTTTTCTAAAATCTAAGCTAGTAGGGGCCAAAGTTTTCCCTAGGAAATATCCATGGTGCTCATCCTGGACATAAGTCAGAGTAGGAATGTGTAAATGTAGGATCATCTGGGTCTGTGTGACTTTCTTAGCTGGCCTTGGGCAGATTCCTCCATTTCTTTGTGCTTCAGCTCATCATTTAAATTGTATTTTGTCCCTTTTTATTTTATTCTCCTCAAAGCAAGATGGTTTTGCCTCTTTGTAGTCCCCCCAGCCTTCTAACATCTAGTCATGTGGTACACTGCTAATAAAATTTGTAAATAAACAGTAATTTTTCCTGGAAATATTTATAATGCTCAGTACATTCATGGAATCATGGAAGGATACATAAAAATAAACATTTTCTTTGTAGCTAGTGGAACTTTAGCTGAGATATTGCTCTATTGACATTGATATCTCAACCATAATTTCCTTTTGAAGGAATATTTTCAAGCATCCCATGGAGTGCAGTGAGTTTCAAACATTTCAATATCTTTGAGGAACTACAAAGATTAAAATACACAGTTGTTGCTCTTTGCCTTGTGGCGGTATGGAAAGATTTAAAATCACGGCAAAAGAAAAATATTCTAAATTAATCCTAAACACCACAGCCTTGAAAATGTTGAAACCATCCTTTGCTGCAGCCTGTAATGCTGTGCTTTGATCCACCAGAAAGTGCTTGTTTGCAGCCTCAGCAATTTATATTTTATATTTCTCTTTCACAAGAGCAAAACATAGCCTTGTCTCAGTCCTGCCTCAGTCAGTTATCTCATTTCTTGCTCTGAACTTGCATTGCTCAAGCTCCAGCCCTGTTTGCTTCAACAATGAAAGTTGCACAGATGAAGCAATACCAGGAGCAATGCAAATAAATGCCAAAAAAAATGTTTTAAAAAGAAAAAAAAGAAAAAAAAAAAGAAAAAAAAAAGCAAGGTGAGGGGAAAGAGATTTGGGGAAAGTTTCAGAGTAACTCTGTGACTTTGAAAGTCAGAAAGCAGAAATTACAACATTCTCCATAGAGACAAGAAACTTATAAAGATAATTCTTCCTGCAGTTGAAGAAGATTAGAGGAGACTACAGCAGTGTCTGTAGGAGATAGCTGGTATCATCAGGAGATTTACAGGAATTAATTGCACTGAAGGAAGTTATTGGTAATGGAAGGGATAATCGGTCATTTTGGGGAGACTTTCCCACCATCAGTCTCGCATGTGCTTGGTGTGCATTTCTCTGCTGGCAATTCAGGAATTACCAAACTGGACCCAGCCTAGATGAAGCCTCTGCTGCAGGACTGATCTTTAAAAGGGGCTGGCTTTACACTCCAAGGTGATATGGGCCCAGCACTGCCAGGCTGAGCTCAGGACGGAACGCATGTGCTGGACAAAAATGGACTCAAGGGCAGATGGGCTTGAATGGCAAATCTGCTGTAGCTCAGAACTTCCATGGTGAGCTGACGTCCTGTGACAGATTATCCAAGTGGTTAGAAGTAGGAGCAAGCACATTATAGTCTCTCTGAGGTTTTTTCCTGAAGCTGGAAATTCAGCCTGACGTATGTTTGAGCTTGTGGTCTTTGAGATGACAAGAAGGAATATGTAGCACCTGCAGGCATAGAGAAATGTCATGATCAGTGATTGAGCTTGGGGAGAAAGCTGAAAGCAGCTGGAACAGTGGTCAGAAAGGTGAGCTCAGTACAGCTGCCATTTAGGGTGCCTTGAGTGTCCATACTGGGCATCCTATGGAAAATCAGAAGTGTTTGTCCATTGCAAAGGATGTGAAATGGACAATGAAATACCTGAAATCCAGGCAGAGAAAGCACCAGGAAACACAGTTGCAAATGCAGCCCTGACCATAAGAGGTGATTGTGTAGACCTACACAGCCCTGCTCCCTGGGAGCTGTAACTGTCCATCCTACAGACTGCTCACACCAAAACCTTTCCATGTATCTCTCTGGCCTCGAAATTAGGATGTGCTAAATGGTGTCAAAAGATGATAATGGGGCTTGCTTTTCATTTCACCCCTATCACATGCCATAGATCAGTAACCAGGGGTTACTGATCTGCTCCCAAGCTGTGGAGCAGGCCACTAATCTGCCTCTTCCCAAGCTGTGCCTCTGACATCACTTTTTCCAGGTTGAAAAGCCAGTGCTCTTACTCTTAGCTTTTCCCTGTTGTGCAGTCTCCTTCTTGACATAGAAAGGAGTAACAAGGGCTAGTATTGGGTTTTCTTTCCATGCAGAGCAGAGGGAGGCAGCTTACATCTCACTGCACAGTTAGCAGCAAAACTGAGGTTTGGGGACATTTTCCCCTTTCAGGGGCTGCTTGTTTGGTGGACGGTGCAGCGTGTCTGATAACGTGAAAGAGTGTGTAACCCCAGCTCTAGCTTTGTCCAGAAAGATACATTCAGTGAACTGTGGTACCCTGACTTCGTCCCAGCTCTTGCTGTTGGTACAAAACACCAATTTGCTGCCCTAAAAAAAGCCTCTCTTGCAAAATGGAGACACCGAGTGTTTCGGTTGCATCTGAATGATGAAGTGTTACAACTCTTTCCCAAAGCAAGCCTTCAAAGGCTTAGCTGATCAGATAAACATTCCACACACATTTCTGCTGGAGCTGCAAAATCTTTTGTCTCCAGTGTGCCTCAACCCCAGAGAAGAAATAAGGACAGCAGATGAAGCTGAGGAGATGTCTGCTGCATTTCCTGATTGTGGCAGACAAAATGCACATCAGGATTCCCCCCTTTCTTCTCTTGGAATTAGTGCTGATCTGACACAATGATCTCTCTTTCCTTCCCCCTAATCTGCTATGGGCTCTTGAAATAAAGCTTGAAATCAGAGTAGTCCTACCTTTCAACCCTCCAGCAGATCAACACTCCAGCCCAGTTTGGTGTGGTTCAAACTTAGCAAGGGTGCCCTCAATCCCCTTGACTGGGCTGTCAATAAGGGTGTTGAACAGAACTGCCCCAATACTGAGCCCTGCTGAGCAGTCACCAGCTGGGTGTAACTTTCTGGGCTTGGCCATGCAGCCAGTTTTCTACTCAGACAACAGTGCACCCATCCAAGCCATGAGCTTTCCCAAAGGGAAAGAGCCACTGCAAACATGAGCATTGTTTATAAGCGAGTTGGGTCTCCAGGGCCTCTCCTTATCCCTGCCACGTCTGCGGAGCTGCCTGGGAAACATCAGCAAATTGTGTGTGCAGCAGATCTCCTTGTAAACACACCAAGCCGACTTCACAGCTCCCAAACTCTGGCGCAGGAAAAACAGGCGACCTCCTGCAATTCAGGAATCCCTCCAGTTCCTTGTTCTCTTCATGGGTTTGTCAGCATTGCAGCACAGTGACTCTGAGTCTGGGAAGTGCCTGCTAAAATTCCCTCTAATCTAAAGAGATTAGACTCTGGCAGGAAGCTGTGTGTGCTGGCCATTGTGTTGATCTCTGTGCTGAGGTTTAAGCCAACCTGAAAGTCCAGGCTGCTGTTTTCCAAGCTAAAAGCTAAGGTGTAATAGCTTTTATTTGGCATAAATGGTATTGCTGGAGGGGGAAAAGCAGGATTTATATATGGTGTGCACCCAAGGTTCAGCATTTGGGCAGAAGCAACTCTTTTGGAAGACCTTGTTGCACTCAGGAGCTTAAAGACAGAACTGGAGAAGGAAGAGCTGGTAGCAGAGAGCTGATCCCCTGCAGATTGACACAACATGGAACCCGTGAGCAATTGAGATATTTGCATTCGGTGCACCAGCAAGGAGAAAGGAATATACCAAGTAATGAGCCAAGGAGACAGGTATTTCACTTTCTCAAGCAGCAGCAGGCCTGTGCAGGAGTCCTTCTGGTTTCTGTTTTCTCTTTCCTTACACAGCCAGTCCACACAAGTTTTCACCATGGATGAACCTAGAGCTGGCCAAAGCATTTGCAAATTCTCATCCTGCAAACTGCCAGAATTTTTGCAGGTCTGCGTGTTTTCAACTCCCAACTCTGCTTGCAAAAGGTATCCATCCTACGCCAGCCTGTGATTTTCCTTGTGTAGTAGATACTGATTGCTCTGGCAAGTCAAGCTGCTCACTTGAGTCAGCTGTGGGATAAGATGTTGTAAGCATCTTGAAACACAGGCTTTTCCCTTGGGATTTCAGTAATGCCCCAGGATTGACACTCATAAACAAAACCATATCTGGGATCGACGTTGGTCTCTAGATTATGGTCCTGTGTCTGCAAATATTTGCACCCATGTTTATCCCTGAGCACAGGGCTGGGCCCATCAGTCTCAAGCTGCTTAATTTGAGAAGCCAGAGGGAGAGGAGTGGTCAAAGGGATGCAGTTCCCTCAGCCTCACTGCCTGCCATCACGGCGGGAGGTTGAGCTTCCAGTCTGCATCCAACGTGTCAGCAAAAGGTGATACATTGTGGGCTGGCCAAGCTTTGTCCCAGAGCATCTGAGGAGCTGCACTGCACAGAACCTTTCTGTATCTAATGCTGTGTGTCCCAAAGTGTGCCTTTTCCTGGAGATGTTGCCTGGATCCCACTGTGTTGGCTGCTTCCCTCAAGGAAGGGAACCTCTCAAGGGTATGGCAGCTTATGAGATGGATACAGAACTGATTTTCAGCAGCTTTGTAAGCTACCACTCATCAGCTGAGGTGCAGATACTGGGAGGGTGAGAAAAAGAGGATGGTGCAAACCTCTCCAAATAACAGGAATGTTATTCCTCCTCTCTTTGGCTATTCTGCATTTTCAGCTGGCAGTACAGTGCAAAGGAGTCTGATAGGTTCAGGAGTACTACTTGTAAATACAACTGCTCGCCTCTGAATCTCAGACAAGGATGCTGGTTGTAAATGTGTAATTGCAATTTCTGAAACAGGAAACAGATGTATTCTGTATCACAACCCTCTGTGGTTTGGAGTGGGGAGGTGGGAAGGGTGTGATAACCAAGGTCAGAGATATGCTGCAAAATAAAGGGTTTTTAACTCGGA
Organism: Entomyzon cyanotis; assembly: GCA_024500445.1. Classification (NCBI taxonomy): domain Eukaryota; kingdom Metazoa; phylum Chordata; class Aves; order Passeriformes; family Meliphagidae; genus Entomyzon; species Entomyzon cyanotis. Next base: position 24,895,450 of record JAKEPQ010001027.1, on the reverse strand, counting down.
GATTAATAAGTAACACTTGTCACTGCCCTGCTTTCCTCTGTGGGCCTTAGTGTGCTTTGCAGGCAGCAGCTGATAGGCTATTTATCAATTGATCTCTCTGCCTCCAATTTGTGATAGGGATGTGAAAACTGTGATATGGTAAATCCAGCTCTCGGTTTCCCAGTACTCGATAAAACATGATGGCAGCGTGATGCAAAACAACGTGATCCTGTGTAAAGTAATTTTTCTATCTCAAAAATGTTCTAAAAATGCAGCTGGGTGAGCTTCATGTTGGCATATGTTGTGATAGGAATTGTCTGGGTTCTGACATGCATAAAAGCATGAAGTCAGGCTACATTCTGCCTCATACACTCTAGGTAATTTAACAGAAAAATGATTGTGTTAAATCACCACAAATGCAACAACAAAGATCTGGTTCCAGTTACCATGAAACTGAGGCCTGCAGGACCTGGACCTGGAAAACAGAGGTGATGATGTGCAGTCCCTGCTTCCTGCAATTGGCCTCATAAAAGTAGTTTGCAGCCACCCAAGGACAGCTGCTGAACTGCTCTCGCTTCGAAATTGCTCCTGGGTGGCCTTGGGTTCAGCTTTGTCTGTGTTTTAAGGGTTAGCTGATCTAATTGCACTGCCTAGCCTCCCCGCTGGGGACAAAATTTATCCTGGCAAAGGATCTCCAGCTGGAATTCACACTCAGGTGCACTCTGAGTACAGCAGAGCCGCCAGGCTTAGCAGGTATGTGGAGTTGCCCTGCCTTTGCTGCCCACCCCTGTGCTGGAAGCCTCCAAATTGCAAAGTGACACAGGTGATGGAATGAAGGCCTTTTGCCTCAAAAGGGGACCTGATTAAAGCTGTACCTGCCTGGCTGTTTGCCTCATCCCTCTGGCAGAGGTTGCCCCTCCAGAAGACAGAATGTGCTTGTGTTCATTTCTGGGGTGGTGAGGCTGTTGTTCCTGCTGCCTACCATGAGAGCTGCTGGGCAAAGGAAACAAGAAAGCAGACAGGACAGGTGTGTTTGGATGAAGGCAGCTGGATGGCAGTGTCCTTGGAGTTCAGAGTGCAGCAGGAGCTCTGAGAGCTGGCCGTTCTCCTGGGATAATTCCTCCACAGCATCAGGGTCTGCCAGCTCCCAGCAATCCAGGAGCTGAGCTCATCTTCAGAGACAAACACCATTGCTGAGCTGTGCCTTGGAGCTGCAAGAGGCAGGAACACCTAAATCCACCCCCTTTTTGAAAACTGTGGTATAACTCCAGTAACAGCAGGCTCAGAACTTAGGGAAGCCAGGTGCCATCCCAGGCCTTCTCTCCATGCACACAACTCTCTGCTGCTCACAGCATGGCCACTATTTATGCTGTCAACTCTGTTCCCACTTACATCCAAGCACCATGGGAAAGCAGGGACACAAATGGATCTGAACTTTATTTCAGGCTTAATTTCTGACAGACTGGCACCTTTCTTTCCTAGCAGTTCACTGGACTTTGTTTAAATCCCCTGACTTGTTTCTGCTGTTAGACTCAAATTTTTGAGTCTGCTCTGAAAAGCCAAGCCATGATCCCAAAGCCATGAGTGAGATAATGGGAAAAGTAAACAGAACTCTGTGGGGAAGAGATTTTACCTGGGCTTTGAACATAAGAACTTGACCCGACTTTGACTTCCCCATGGGCCAGCTCGGACAGCGTGTGGGGAAACTGAGGTCAGGCAGAGCTGAGTGGGCAGAGGTGGGAACCACCCGCTGCCACCGGGGCACAGACAGGGAAATTGGCACATCGAGTTGTTTTCTTCCGTGGTGCCAGGCGACAGAAAGGGGGGAATAGGTTGTTGCAATGTAGGAAAGCAGAAACAGATGCTCTCTGTGCCCTGCCATGGCCAGCCGGGGCTGCAATCGGCCACGGCTGGGGAAGGGTGGGAGCTGGGAGATGCCCAAGCATCAGAGCAGGGCAGCTGAGGTCACCAGGGTGGATTTCAGGGCTGGCTTGTGTTGAAACGCCATGTGATATTGCTGGGAGAATATGAAATACAGCCATACTTGGAGCATTTGTTGGGCTGTTGCTAGGCAAACATTTCAAAAACAATCATATTTTGCAAACTAAATATTTCTTGGTTTTTTTTCCTTTTTTCCTTTTTTTTTTTTTTTTTCCCCTGAGGCCCTTAATATATTCTCCATTATTCTTATCATCATATCAATTCTTTGCTCTTGCTGTGACTGAGCATTTATTAATTTCTCAACTTCTCAAATCATCCTTGAGTTAATTTTCCAATTATTCATCCAGTTATTTGATGCACTACAACTCAATACATGGCCACACTGGTTCCTGAGGGACAGGAATTGTTTTTTCTGCATGAAAACAGGCTCCAGGAAATCACCTTTCACAGTTGTATTGCTGGTATGAATTTTGCTCTGTGTGGGGATTGGAAACCCTTATTTCTTAACCATTATTAAAGAAAGTGAGCCTGTTCCTCACAGTAAAAGAATAAATAAAGCATAAGTGCTTTAAATTAAGCCCACCGGATCAAAGCTATTTACTTTATAAGATTACTCTAAGTGAATTTGAGTGACTTGTCAAATATCAGGATTTCAGCCATGGAATGGTAGAAATAACCCTGGATTCAGCCTTTCCCATGTGTCTTCCCTTAGGCTGTGACATCCCACTGCCCACACGGATTTGCTGTTTGCCAGTCATGCTCTCATGGGTGATCTCCCTGGTGTCCTCTCAGGCCAGGTGGGATTGTAGGGTCAAGGCAATGAGAAATACTTCCATCCTAATTTTAGGCATCTACCTGGCACCTTTCTCTCCCTGAATGACTTCGCTGGGATTACAGCCATTCAACAGTCCCTGGAGCTGTAAACTCTACATGCTGACGCTCAGATGGTGACACACTGCTGCATCCAGAGGCCTCGAGGCACATCACCAGCCCTCCCTGTCCAGCTTGTCCATCCCAGGAAAGATCAGAGACACCTAAGCCTGGTTTCCCAGAGCTAGAGGTTAGATCGTCCCTGGCACAAACACCAGGGCAGAGATCACAGAATTACAGAATAGTTTGGGTAGGAAAGGACCTTTAAAGGTCATTCAGTCCCACCAGCTGCAATGAGCAGGGACATTTTCCACCAGATCAGGTTGCTCAGAGCTCTGTCCAGCCTAACCTTGGACACTTCCAGGGATGGGGCAGCCATAGCTTCTCTGGGCACCCTGTGCCAGGGCCTCCCCAACCTTGTTGTTAAAAACGTCTTCCTTATGTCCAATCTGAACTGACCCTCCTTCAGTTTAAAACCATCCCCCTTTGTCCTAGTGCAAGGGGCCCTGCTAAAAAGTCCACCTCCATTTCTCTTACAGGCCCCCTTTAAGACTTGAAAGGCCACAGTGAGGGCTTCCTTTTCTTTTCCAGGCCGAATATTCCCGATTCTCTCAGCCTTTCCTCATAGCAGAGGTGCTCCATCCCTCTGATCATTTCTGTTACCTCCTCTGGACTCTGCTGGGGACCCCAGAAGTCCTCATGTGCTCCTGGTGGATCTCCTGCCTTACTCAGACCAGGTGCAAGGAAAAGGATGCATATCCTTTCCTGAGCTTCCCAAAATAACACTGGTCACCACTGCTGGTTGGTTAGCCACAAAAATTAGCAACCATTTTCTTGGCATTGATTCCTGCTGTGGGTTTGATTTGATCAGGATCAACAGAAGATTTCAGCCCAGAGTTGTATCTGTCATTCAGTATTCCCACTCCATGTCTGGTTCCTTGTCTTGTCTCCCACCATCCCGAGACGAAAATCAGCTCATCCCCAAAGAGTACATGGGATACACTTGATCCCACATGACTTTGCTCCACAAATTGCTTCCTCTGTCCAAGCGCTTGCTCCCAGTTTTCCCACAGCACTTCAGGTGCATTTTATGTCCTCAAGGGCTGCAGAGAAATCCACACTGTCTGACGCACACAAATACAAAAAAAAAAAGAAAATAAAAAGGTGGTCTTGAATGAATTAGTCTTTGTATCTCAGCTGGAAAATTATAATTTGAACCATTCCACTGGAGCAGTGAAATAATATATGCAAAGTGCCTGAGAGGAGCCCAGCTTGGAGGCTTCTAGTGGAAAAAGAAAGTTCAGATAGACAAAAAAAAACCTGGCATGAAGGAGAATGTCATGAGATCAGCCCATAGAATATGCTGAGGAAGACAGAAAATGACTGAACAAATCTAAGTAATTTGGGTAGCAGTTTGCATTTATTAAGTTCTGGCTCATCAGATGTACCAAATTAGGCAAGTGCCATGTTTATCATACGCGGCTCCTAACGAGCATCCTCCGACTTAAGGAGCTCCATTTAAACAAACAGAGGCAGCCGGGGGTGGCTGGGAGGTAATGAGGTGGTGAGAGGAATGTGCGCTGAATTCAGCCCCTCTCTGGCTGACGATCAAGCCATTAGTCCCACAAGAAATTCCCAAACATCATGCAGGAAAGATAGGATACACCACGTTGTCCAAGCAGCGTCAACCACGTGCTGCCTGCAGAGAGCCCAGCCCCCAGCCCAGCTCCCACTTCCATGGAGAAATCCGGGATTCCTGGGTTTGCAGGATTTGCCGCTGATGTGAACCAGGCCTTTCTTTGCCTCCTGCCATGCAGACTCGCTTCCTGCATTAGACTTTGGTTCTTCAAGTGCTTTGTCTGGTCTAATCAGGCTGCTCGACTCGAGGGGAGTGCTCTGATATTTAGCATGGAAATCCCAAGTGGCATTTTTATCAATTCCTTCTCATTGCATGCTCCGACTGCAGCCGACAGCCGTGAGCAGCAAACTCATTTGAAATCATCCCAGGAAAGGAAAATATAAACAAGCCAGGAGCAGCTCTCATATGCAGAGAGAGGCAGTTTTCCCATCAATTCAGCTTTCCCCCATATCTCCAAAATAGTAAGTTCACAGATGTCCTCTTAAAAAGTGGGAAATAGGTAAACAGGCATTTATCCTGGCTAGAGACTTGTTTTGGATGTCAGTGTTTGATACATGTCTTCAGTACCTTGGTGAGTGTGTCTCTGCACTGTGAGACACAGAAAGATTAGTTGAGTTCTCCCACATTTGGGGCTTGTGCTTGGTTTATGAAATTCTGAGCTTTTGAACATATTTTTAAATAATATTTTTCTGAATAAATATCTACTTCCTAGTGAGGGCTTGTAAGTGTTTTTAAAGTAAAAGGTAATTTGTCTTCTCTTAAGAGTTTTCTAAATTTATTTTGATGTGCCCTAAAGTAATATGCACCTATCCCCTAATCATTCTTATTGTTCTTGCTTTAGTTTTCTTCTTTATTTCCATTTAAGTTTGGATTCATCAGTAATATCCCTGTAATCTCATTAGTGATCCCTTAGCCAGAGATGCTCCTTCTCTGGTGTACACAGCAACTACGTCCAATTTATTATGCCTGTCTTGCCTTACTGTTTTATAAATCCATGTCTCAGAGGTTAACCTTCACCCCAATCCCTGCTCTCAAATTGTATTTCTTCCACTGAATATCTGCATTTTGGATCACTCTCCCTCCCTGGCATTCCCTGTCCTGAACTGAGTCTTGTTTCACTGTTTCCTCCTCATATTTCTCAGGGCTCAGTGCTATACGGATGTTGGCTGTGTGTCTCAAAATCATTTCAGATGTGAATATATTCACTCCTTTTGATTCTCAAGGAATTAATGATGTTGTTAAATAAAACCAGACACCGACTTTAATCTTTTTACTGCTCCCCTCAGCATCTCAGCTTTTCAGTATGGAACAGTTACCATTTCTTCTTGTCCCATGGATCTTCCATCAGTGTGCTCTCTGGATGAAGGGTTTCTCATCTTCTCCACTCTAAATGTCTCTTGAGACATCGTGCTAAAAGTTTGGTTCCTTGCACTACAACATCACCCTCCACTCGTCCAGAACTATTTGTCCATGTCCAAGCCAGGGTTGTGGTTTATTTGGCGTGATGATGAATTCTCTTCCTGTGTACGTGTGAATATGCAAAACAAGCTAAAAATGGCCATGCAGGCTTAGCACTCCTGCTGTTTCTTGCTCCTAGGACTGTTTGTCTCCTGAACTATAATCTGCCCTCAAGGATACAGCTAATGTGGGTTCCTCCTTCCCACATAATCTGCTCTCTGTTTATGAAGACAGCAGGAGACGTGGGCTGCCCTGTTGGGTTGTGTCGCTCGTCCATGGAGAACAGGGCAGGTTGATCTTGGCAGTGTTTTCCAGGACTTTGCTCAGACCACCTTGCAATGACTCAGGCCCAGGCTGTTCCCTCAGACAGCTGATGTCCCATCTAGCAGATTGCACAGCCAGGATTCATTTCTGGACCCTGCCTCCTTCTCTGCTCATTTCATCCCCTTCATCCAGGTGCCACATCCCATTTCTCTAACTTTCAACTTGACTGGTGCCTCCAGCACCTCTGGGACCAGCTGTTGGCAGCTATAAGCTTCACAACTCCTCAGAAAATACCTGTATTTTAAAAGTGCTGTGTACCCATCTTCCCTCTGGATGAATGAAAGCTGCTGAATGCCTGGCACAGAGGAATCATGGTATGGCCTAGGTACTTAAACATGGACTTTGAGCCCTGCCCTCTGGTTTTGAAAGTTTAGGCTGGGATATAGGACTGCAAAAGGATTCACTAAAGGAGTTGTCAGTATGTACCCATAGAATCAGAGAATCCCAGAATGGGCTGGATTGGAAGGGACCTTAAAGTTTATCCCATTCTACCCCCTGCCATGGGCAGGGACACCTTCCACTATCCCAGGTTGCTCCAAGCCCCATCCAGCCTGGCCTTGGACACTTCCAGGGATGGAGCAGATACATCTTCTCTGTGCCAGGGCTTCACCACCCTCACAGGGAACAATTTCTTGCTAATCTGTCATTTAAACCTCCTCTCAGTCACTTTGGTTATCTGTTTGTCATTTATATATTGCACCAAGTTCAGCCCAAAGGGGCATCTTCCCTTTATGTTCACGTCCTCTGGCAAGTCAGAACACACAGTTATTGCCACTGCACATTCATTTCTCCCACAGGCAGCAAAGTGGGAACAACTTTGGAGTAGACATTTATTTTGCAGTTGATAGAGCCCAAGCACTTTGACATGTGGAGCAGAATTGGAGCAGCAGTTTGGAAGTGGCATCTCTGCCCTTGACTCAGTAATTGTAGCAGTGATGGCACCATCTGGGTTGTTTTGCTGCCCCAAATGATGTTTCTACAAAAGGGCTGTGGTGTTTGTGGGCTGTGGCCATGGAAATATATCCTATCATTCAGTGATTTCTTTTTAATGCAAATGGATATCAGCTAATTCTCACAATGTTTCAAAATGCAGCATAGTTCTGTTTGATTGGAAGTTCTTCAGGGTCAAAAGCCTATTCCCATGAAAGTGAATGGGAATTTTTCTTTTGGCTTTCATGGAATCCAGATCTGGCAAGCCATGAGTGCAGATCTGTCACGTTTCCTTCTCTTTCTTCATTAAGTTACAGTGATTTTTTTTCCCTGGGAATCAGATTAGTGAATTCTCATTTGACTGAATACCTCTCTGAGGTGCCTCAGTGAGACTGGAACATTTCCTGTGGCTGTCGTATCCGCTTCAATATCCTTCAAAGTGAATGTCACAGCCCTTAACCATTGAAACAGGCTTTTCTTTCACAGCAGCAGAGCAGCAAACCAGCCTGGATAAGATGAGAGGGACACCATAAATATTACATAGGGTCTGAGGCATTTGCTGTAAATTCTGCAGGAACTATTCCAGCTTCCCACTGGGAGAGATTTCTTGGGAATAGAAAACTCTCTGGAGTTTGTAATAACTTCTGAAGCGATATTGAGATTTTTAACATTCCATATTACACAACAGGAAGCAGAATCTTAATGGAAACACTACGCACAGTTGCCTTTAATAGGAAACAGAGTCTGTGCCGTGGTGGAGGAATATGTAAAATAATATTTCCCTTCCTTTTAATTTTTTTTAATTACCGCTGATTTTAGCTATTTTTTAATTTACGGAACCCTTTATATGGCTGGATTCAAGAAAAAGCTGTGCAAGGTGAGGCGTGGCAGCCACAAGGAAAACCCGTGTGCTCTCCAGGATCCTCACTCCAGTGCTCTCAGCTCGGGAGAACAGGCTGTCACACGAGTGCCATCAGCTTTGGGTTTGCAGGGATTGTTTACAGATTGTTTATAGCTTTTGCTCCCCTTTGTGAGTGGGGGATGCAACAGCCTGACTGGGAATTGTAAGCACACATACAGGGAATGGGAGGTAGGATCTTAATTCACTGTAGCCTGGCTTGGCCTTGTGCTGCTGCAGAGGGGTTGTGTGGCATAAATGTTTGTCCTGACTTTCAGCTGGGAGAAATTCCTTCCAACTGATGTTGCTTTTTCGTACAAACCACAGGGTATGTGATAGTGAGTCGAACTCAACCCTTTCACTTTAAGGTGATTTGTGGCTGTTTCTTGGGTCTGAGCAAAGAATGGGGCTTGAACTTCTTGCCCACAAGCAAGTGGCTGGTGAGTAACACTTGTGAGTAAGCCTCATCAGATGTCTGTGCAAAGGAACCTTTCCCCCACCCAGTCTGAAACATGTACAAATGATCCAAAGATCCTGTGAAAGCAGGCAGGCAGGAGGGCTCCAGCAAGCCTTGGCACCAGAGCTCACCTCTGACTGCAGGGAAGCTCTGACCGGAATCCAGACTCCTTGCCTCACCCTTGTTTCATTTCCAAATTTAAATGTGGGATAATGTTTATAGTACATAGAGGTCACCTCCACGTCTGGGAAGGAATTTCATCTCCATACACTTCTGTGCTTTCAAGAGAGTTGAATGTTAATAGCAAGTCTTTTATTTACAAGCGGTTGGAAAGGGAGGTGTGTTTTAATAAATGAGTAATCAATGGGTAGCACCCAGCAGCTTGCTGTTGGTAGTGTATAATTTTCCTGTCTGTAACGTGCTCAAGGAGCTCTACTGAGCATTTATGAACTCTGTGCATCACTCAGGAATCAGGCTGTGCTGTGAAGTGTACTTGACTGCTGCAGACACTGCCGAGAGAGCAAAGATAAGAGCCCATGAATTAAAGGAAATCTCATGCCTGGGAGTTGTACCAGGTCCTGGCTGGTTTAGGATCACACTGTTGGACCACAGTGAGAAAAAGGGTCCTGGGGTGTTTCAGCCTTTCCCAGAAACGACAGGGGGGACAGAAACTTCATCCTGGAAGTTTGCTTGCATGGTCATCCCCACAGCCTGGTACTGTTTGCTTGTGTTTGTAGAAATTTCCAGGCAGAGCTGTTGTGAATAATAACTAAGCTGACACTGAAATCTGGTTGTGAGCTACTGAAGGAAGATTTTTCCCTCTGTGCCAGAGGGTTGTGTGTTGACTTCAGATACAGACAAATCCTTACCAGATCCCTCTGGAACAAGCTTGGGGGGGCAGAGCTGTAGCAGAGGGAAGGCTGTTTCCAACTGAAAACTTGATTATAAAAACGATGCTATAGTGGGAAGCAGCTCTGCTGCTGGAGATGGGACATGCAGCTTCCTCCGTGCTGTTTTCCCTTTAAACTGAAGCTGCTCCCTTGCCCAGAGTTGTAGGAATCCTGTGTTCACCTGCTCCCCCTGCCCCTGAGCTGTGGAGAGTTCCACAGCTGGGCAAAGGCTTCCACAGCTGAGAGGGGACACAGGCAGCAGGGATGGGAAGGGCTGGGAAACTCTCCTGTCATCTGCTTTTTGCTGCTCTGCCCTGGGGTGTGGGAGGGAGAGCCGATGACAGGTCAGGCCTTTCACCTGGCTCCTGCTCACTCCTTCCTGCAGGCCATGTGGAACCTCAGCTCTTGCATTTGTGTGCCCTTGGGAGAGGCAGATTTCCTTTGCAGATCTCTCCTGGCCACAGCACATCAGTAAGTCGTTCCACAGCTGCCCAGCTCAGTTCCCCCACGCAGGGAATTCTGCAGGATCAGTTAGCTGGTGCCTATCTCTCACCCCTCCCAAAGGGATGCTGAGCCTGAGGTCTATGCATTACCTGTAAAAGAGATCAAAGAAAAGTCCTGGTTACAAAATTAGATTCCTGGTTAGTGGTTTCTGGCCTTTCCCATTTCTGGGACTGCCATTCATTTCTGTTTGTGATTTTGAGCAAGTCGGGACAATTTTGGCAGGTTTGGTGTCAGGAGTTTCTAATCTGGAGTTGTCTGCAAAAAAAGGAGGATCTGGGTGTAATTTTGTCTTTCCATGACTGAAAGCTTCTGTAAGTCCCAGAAAGGCTTTTCCAATGTTAAATAACATTTTGTGGCTTCTATCCTGAAGCATATTTAAAAGGCTTGGTTTTCTTAAGGTGGATAATAAGGTGAAAATTGACTCCTATTATAATTTCTCAAGTCTAGCCCTCCTCCCTCCCAGTTAACAGCAGAACAGTCCCCACTGCTCCTGAGCATTAAATTGAACTGCTTAGACTTGTTAAAAACTCCAAGTTTAGCTTCCTGCTTAAACTGTAATTTTAGATCCTCAGTGGGTGCAAATAGACACAAATACACAAAGCAGCTCTGCTGAGTGACATTCCCTGGAAATAAGGCTCAAACATTTCATTCCTTCTCTTCCCCTCTGGTGCTTTTCTCGAGCACAGACACACCCACTTGTACAGACTGGGACTCTGGGAAGGGTTTTGGGACTTAACCTCCTGCAAAACCTATAGTTTTCCTTCTACTGTGGAAGTTGATCTCTAGGTTTATTTGTTAATCGAAATATGAAATAAAATGGCCATAGTGAGAACTTTGTGCAGACATGACAATTTTTACATGACAATTTGAAAGAATACAAGTCTACAAATTAATGTGGTGACCCAGCAGAAACACTGGGAGTTTGTCATTCCTTCTCCATGACTTCTATGTATATATACAGTGTTTGGAGGAGGAGGCTTTTTCTCAGTAGGTTGGGTTTTTTCTGGGTTTTTTGTTTGGTTTTGGGCTTTTTTAAGAGAAGAATAATTATAACCAGCAAATGCTTTTGGAGTTAAAGCAGAAATCATCTCCGATAAGCCTGTCTGGAATGACTCAGCTCAGTGTTGAGGATGTGTAGTGCAAAGCCATGGATATACATGGGTTTTTCAGCCATTTCCCAAGGGATAACTGCTTCCCACATGGCCCTGGGGGTCCTTGCTCACAGCTGGCATCCCTCTACCCTGGACAAGGGCCATGCTGAGCCCCTGGGGGAGTGGGAGACACTGGAGTCAGTTCATCCATGTACACACTCACATGTCAGTGCACATGGACATACCCACTTCAGCTGAGCAGATCTGGTTTTCTCACGGAGCAAGGGAAGGGTGTAGGATGTGGGATCAGCTATCTCAGGATCAGCAGGGCATGTTGGCTCCATGTTCATGGGGCATCCTGAGAGCTGATTCCCTGCTTAGCTCCTGCAGAAGGGTTGGGCATTGCTTATGATACATTCTCATAGAATCCCAGAGTGGTCTGGGGTGGAAGGGACATTAAAACTCCTATCTGTCATGGGCAGGGACACCTTCCACCATCCCAGGTTGCTCCAACCTGGCCTGGACACTTCCAGGGATGGGGCAGCTACAGCTTCTCTGGGCAACCTGTGTCAGGGCCTCACCCTTCTCACAGAGAAGAATTCCTTCCCATTATCCCATCTAACCCTGCCCTCCGGCAATTTGAAGCCATTCCCCCTTGTCCTGTCACTCCAGGCCCTTGTAAATTGTATCTCTCCATGTTTCTTGTCAGCTCTTTCACGTACGAGAAGGCCACAATTAAGACACCCTGAACAGTTCTCTTTTCCAGGCTGAACAATCCAATTCTCCCAGCCTTTCCTCACAGCAGAGCTGCTCCATCCTCTGATTATCTCCAGGGCCTCCTCTGGACTGGCTCCAACAGGCTCCATGTCCTTCCTGTGCTGGGGACCCCAGGCCTTTGCCTTGTCCCCCTTTTTCAGCAACTCTTGTGCAGCACCCACTCACTGCAGCCGATACGTTCACAAAGCAGCTGGTCAGAAATGTTTGGTCAAGGCTTTGCTTCTCTCCTCCCCCATGAAAACTGGCTTTCAGACAAACTTCTTCCCTTGGAGAAATTTTCTTTTGCATGGACATTCCTGGAGGAGGAGGGGATACCCAAAAAGCTGAATTGTCTGTGGAGGATACAAACATCTGATGGTGCTTAAACGGATGGAAATGACCCCAAACACATCCATTTTCACTGGATGTGAGTGCCTGAGTGTGTTTTCTCACGGCAATACTGTATGATTAACCTTAAGTGGTTTCCATGACTGGTAAGTCCTTTCCTAAGGGGCTGCTCTGCACTGGCTGCTCAGGGCATGAATTCCCAGTGTTGTCATCCCTGCCCCTTCCTGACCCTTAAATCCCTCTTGGAGCAGAGTCCAAGGGGATTGTCCACATCAGGCTGGATGTATAGGAAGCAAGCAAGAAAGGAGGGGGGATATTTTCACATTCCTTTGAAACATACATTTGGAAAATTTCCCTAGGAAAGAAAAGTGCTTACGCAGCTTTAGTTACTGTACATATGCTTTGGATTGTGTGAAACCCTATCTGCTTTTCCTCAGCAGAGTCCTGATCCCCACAGGAGAGAGGCAGATCCAGCGCTGGTGACTTGCTGCAGAACTCCTTCCAGATTCCACGGGCAAGGAATGCCCCCACCAGCTGCATCTGTCAGCCCAAGTAGGTGGGAGGAAGAGGAGGAGATGCTCCTTCTCGGGCTCAGGCCCAAAGAACTTCTCAAAGCAAAATATCTGAGATACAAAGACTTTGCCAAGAAAGATGGATGTGGATTCAAAATGCCTCAGATATTTTATCAGGAGATTCTGAAGGGTTTCCCTACTCCACATCTTGATGCTGCTCATGCAGCTGGATAATCACTGTCTGGGGCAGAGCATGCTTGAGATGAAAACCCAGGACAAAGTCCCCTAATATCTCACATGTACCAGAGGGCAGTGAAGGACTGATGAAACAGAGCTTGGTCTGATTAGTCTCAAGTCCCCAGCTCAGCTTTGTCCTATGTGCTGAAGATCTCACCTCCTGTCCAGAAATTACTGGGGCTGAATATTCACACAGCTTCCCTTGCCTTTCCTGGGAATGAGGGGATTCCCTGCTCCTCTGTGCATGTGTGTGTCTCCAAAAAATCCAGGGAAAGAAAGGGTTGCAGCCACATGTGGGGGGAGACACACTGGAGAAACCAGCAAAAACAACACCTCTTTGTTGCTTCTGACAGGATCCAAGGATGAAGGCACCTGGGAGAGGACAAAAAACCCCTTGCTGCTGTAATGGAAATGTGGTGCTGGAGAGAGCAGGAGGCAGCTTCCAGGAGATGACTGGGCTGACACTGGTTTCCACTACTGCTGCCCATGGAAATGTGTGTCCCCACAGGGGCTCAGCATGTATGTGAGGAGGTGGAGGAGGAGACAGCTCCCTGAGAGGGGTAGAGGCAGGGGGAGCACTGGGAATGTGAATACCACAAAAACAAATCTGTTCATAATTACAGCCCGGCAGTATCACTGGCAGTCGCTGCTTTTGGGGCTGAACCCCCACCCTAAACAGACATCTCAGCTCCCCTAGACTCATCTTGGATGAAAACTGGGCAGGATCTGGTAGAACAGCAACTCAGGGGCAGCTTCCAGTCTCCTGAATCAGCATTTTGAAAGCCAGACATGCTGAGTTACCCCCCTCTCCCCCCAGGCCTGTGTGTATATAGACAGCTATAAAACACACACCCAGCTCTGTGTTAGTACACACGCTCCTGCCTCTGGGAAATGTCAGCCAGGATATTATTCAAAGATTGCTCAGCCTGCTTCAAATGCTGGTAGGCTTCAGAAATTAAACCCCACTCCAGGAATGGGCAAGAGCTGACACAAGGCAGCAACAACCAAAAGTTTCCCAGCTGTTGTGTCTGGCCTTTTGAAAACAGGAATTTCTTGGTACAGAGCCTGAAACCTTACTCTTTCCATTCGGCATTGCTGGAGGGAGGGCACTGAAAGTTGTATGAGAAAGGATTTGTTGTCAGCAAGGTGCTTGTAACAACAACATTTATTGTTTGTAAGGACCTGAGTATAGACAGGCATTAGGAGGGTGGGGGTAACCATGGCTTGGTCTGTTTTTCTTCCCAAGCCTGTCTGCACAGAGATCCACTTGCAAGAAAGACATTATGCTCCAGAGCCCAATAGCCCTACAACGGCAGGGGAGACATCTCAGAGCTCTTGGTGGGTTAATCGAGTTGGCTGCAGTCAGGGCTGAAGAAACACAATCCAGAACAGGATGATCTCAGGAGAGCCCCACAGGACAACCAGGTAATGATGTTCTGCTTGGCCTGGTTTACCTGAGTTTTCTCTGGAGACATCAGTTCTCAAAGGCTGATGGAATAAACCCTGCAGAGGAATGCAGGAATTGTCTGTGATTCCCTTAGCTGCTGTCAGAGTATGTGTAAATTGTTCTTAGAAATTCAGAACAAGAATGGGAAGCAGGTTCACCAAGATCTGGATCAGGAGTGGAAACTGTTCTATTTTAAGTGCCTGATGAGGAATTCCCATGAAAGTATCACTGGCCAAGGCCACAGGAACTGTCTGGAGCAGGGGGTTGCAACTAGATGACCTTTAAGGTCTTTTCCAACCCAAACCATTCTCTGATTCTATGAAGAAGCTTTAAACCACTTCACTGAGCCCCACTCTGCCTTCCACAGGTCTTTGATACATGATTTGATGAACTGAAGCTTCAAATGAAACACTCCAAAGCCCAAGATGCTCTTGCAGGGGCTGATTCTATGATATATTTCACTTTCAGAACCTAGAAGACCACAGCTTTTAAACCAGCATGTTTCCTCAAGCTTGTATCATTGCTGCAGCTATTCCTGGGGCAGTCATAGCCCTCTGGCCTGGAAATTTTCCTCTCATGGTCTGTGACATTGTCTCTAGCTCAAAGGTTGTTGGCAATGTGTCTTCAGTGGCATGGAAGATGTTAAACATCTGAGAAAAGCAAATCTGTGGGAGCTCTGAGCTTCCCTCCTGCCTGCCTCCCCCCAGACCATCCACATCTTCCCTCCATCTGACAGCACAAACTACTTCAGTGCAGACTTCTATTGTTCTCAGAGTGCTTTGATGGTAGAAACCAAACTTTGTGCTTGCAGTGCTCATCGGGTACTCTGCAAACTCGGATTTATAGCTGTATCCTACATTTATTATGCCACTGAAGTCAGATCCTTTCAGTCAGAGCTCTGTACATAAGGCTGGATATTGGGATCTGGGCATTGTGATGAAATTTTGAATAATCAGAATCTCAAACAGCTGGAAATCGCAGTGTCATTTGTTCTACCAACTGTTACTTTTAAAGGTTTCTTTCAGTATATACATGTGCAAAGAAAGATCTGGTGCAAGACACTTAGTGAACATTTCAATATAAGTGTGAAAAGAGGCCTAGATGGAAATTTGGAAAGGACAAGTCATGATGTCTCATGGCTTTAACAATGATCAGTTTGATTTTTTAGTAACAAATGCTACAAACACAAAATACTGAAAGAGAGAGTTGAGAAGTGCCTGGTGCTTATTTTGGCTCTGAGAAATGTGGGTATTTTGAGGAGCAGAGTACCTCCAGCTCCTGTTGATTCCAGCAGAAGGACGCTGCTTCCAGGATGCTTCCATAACGATGGAAATGGTTAAATGCGAACCATTCATCACATAAGTCAGCACCAAGTAAATGATCTCATATTTGTTTATGTCCCCAGCCAAATTTGTACTCATTTCCTCTGTGAAAAGCAATAAATTGCCTCAGCTAGAAGCTTCAGCATCCAGTTTTAAGCAACACGATACCCACAATCCCCACGGTGTTGCTTGTAGTCTAAAGAGGTCATGACTTGTGCAGCAGAGGGGACAGGGAGCGCCGCCGTGGTGGCCTCTGCACTCCCCTTTTCAGCTCCACCTTTTCCCAGTGGCCAGTGGAGGCCCAGGACCACCAGGCTCTGCCTCCTCACATGTCTCAGGAGCCCATGTTTGTCTGTGCCAAGTTTCTCAAGCTGTCAAACCCTGTGAGTGTCTCCCTTCAGCTTTGCTCTTATGGAGGCCTGGGGTCATCGTTACATCAGTGAGGTTAACTTGTAAGTGAAATATAAACATCTAATCCAGAAATAGCAGTAAAATTTAAGCATTTGGCTCAAGCTATTAGCAAATCCATGGAACTAATACAGTGCCTTTAATCAAGGCTTACAATCAACTCTATGTTCCCATAACTTTGTTTCTGCCCATTAGTAATGCATACCTATAGCATGTGTACAGTGCCCAATACTGATTTCTTCTTTAGCCATCCAAGGATTTGTCATGGAGCTGGGAAGGAAGATTCACTCTATATCCAATTCTAAGAGCAGTTGCTTTGTATTTTCAAGTTAATCAGAACTTCCAGTGACTGCTAGGGCTGTGTAACAGGAGACACGGTAAAATCATAATTATATTTATATTCCCTGATGTTTCATTGAAATTAACTCTTTTTCTTTTCCAGTCTAAGTAACATTACTACATTACTTTTCTGATGCAGTCCTGTGGTTTCTAAGCTGAGGTCCACAAAACCCTGCAGGCTGACTGTCCCAGAGGTGGTCCATGGGTTACCCCAGGCTGCAGATTCGAAGTGCCCCTCATGAGCTCATGTGGCAGAGGGACAGACAAGCTTTCTGTCCCTCTGCCACAGGGCTTGGCATGTTAGATGTGTACCCTGGCACGTGACGAGTCCTGTTGCTGCTTAATAGTTCCACACACACCAAAAGTAAAGCAGATTTGGCAACAGCTTACCCAGTGCATTCTTGTCCTCAAAGGGATATGGCTTTGTCAGTGTTTTGCAAAGAATTAACCCTATGGCTCTGGAGAAGGAAGTATTTAATTGGTTCAGAAAGAGCTAAAACCTGTTCCCATAGCAATCAAAAGATGTTTGGCCATTGTTTTATGAAGCTGGAAGAGACTCAGAGCATTGTGTGATGGCTGCTTTGGGTTATGGGACTTATGATTATGGTTTCTCCTGCTGGTTTTGGAGTTGCAGCTTGCTCCAGGTGCATAACATTCAAAATGTTGTGGCTTTGGAGTGTGAAATATAAACAGACTGGGCAAATGGAGGGGGATGGGATGGGATGGGATGGGACAGGGACTCCAGATGCAATTCCAGCCCATGGGGTGGAAGGGATGTGTCATACCTCTCATTTCCCTCATTTTAGAGCTAATCCAAAATTCTGAAAATATCTTTTCTCTATACAATGACTTGTACTTTCTACAGAAAGACTTTATGGTGGTACCAGTGATGGTTTTGTTGGTGCCACCCCAACTGAAAGCCCTGAGACAAACATTCTTCCCTGTAGAGCTGTAAGTATGGCAGGAGAGCAATTCTGTGGTAACAACATCCATTTCTTACGAGAAAGGAGTTGTCACAGAATGCTTGCAAGAGCAGAGCCTGTCTATGTGTGCACTCATTGGTACAAATCTCTTTTGTACACCTTTTAGACACGTGTCCGTTCATGTGTTTCACCAGAAATACTCAGGTACACTTTCCAAAACTGTGAAAGCCCTAAGGATGTTGTAACAAACCATCCTGGCTGCAACTGGCTGGTTTGGGGAGCTGACATTATGAAATTTTTATGACTATTCCCATTCCCTATACAAATCAGAGTTGTCTGTATGTAAAGTGAATATGGGAGAATAATTCATGAAACTAAGGACAGAAATTTGCCCCATCCCTGGAAGTGTTCAAGGCTAATTTGGACAGGGCTCGGAGCAACCTGGTCCAGTGGGAGGTGTCCTTGTGTATGGCAGGGCTTGGAATGAGATGAGCTTTAAGGTCCCTTCCTACACAAACCATTCTGAGTTTCTATGAGGAATGAAAACCTGGAATTCTCCCTAACTCAGCAGCTCTATCAAAACCTGCTTTCCCTGGAGCCCTGTGGTGGAGGAGAGGTGTGAGATTCAGTGTGCAAACAGCAGGAGAAGGTATCTTATCTCCAGATGTGTGGGGAGCTTGCTGAAAGGGCTGAACCTAGGTCTCCCAAGCTCCAGGATCTGACTTAAATCACCAGACAACTCCTGCTCTCTTCCTCTACTGCCGCTGATCCGGAAAAAGCCGTGGCCATAATCTGGTGCTAAATCTCTTCAGATCAAATAGCTGTGCTCTTAACAAAATAATCCTATAGAATGACTTGGCTCTCAACTGAGGCGAGAGGAAGATCTGGGCAGTGTATTTCAGTCAGGGCACAGCACCAGGAAATTAAGCTTTATTATGTGTGCTCTGGCAGAGGAGTGCACACGGAAGTGATGTTTATGGCATGTGCACCACCGTTCTGTCTCTCAATTCTTATTCCTTTGCCCATCACAGGATGGCTGGAGAGTTTTATTAGGGAGAATGAGGGTAATTTCTTACTGTTGAACAAAAAAAAAGCTGGCTGTGAAGTTTTCCTCCTTTCTGTTTTTAAGCTGCCAGATGAGCTCCCTGCTCTCCCCTGCCCATCTCTGTTCACCTCTGGAGTGAGAGGGGCCTGAGCCAGAGGTATCAAGGGGAGATTCATCAGCAAAAGATGAACCCCTGGCACCTCTGGCACCCACTTTCCTCTGCTGCTGCCAGGCATGAGGCCAGAGCCACACCATGCCTCCCATTTGGAGCTCAGATCTGTGCACCACCACTGCTGTCCACACCACAGAGAAAGGGACAGCAGAGCCCCTTGGAGACCAGCTTATGTTCCACATGTTAATAACATTATGGATTACCCATCTGGCTTTTAAAAAATTACATTATTGTGTTTTCCCCCAGCTTTAGGAACCCGGTAGTGATAACGTCTGAAGCCATGGCTTCAGTTCCTTTCTAATTTAAAGATTAGATACCAGACGATAAGTCAAGGTATTTGGTGTCTGGCCTTTAGCTGTACTGTAAATCTTTTTCCATTTCCCCTGGCCAAATCTGGAAAATAAAGTTGGAGTCGTGACCCAAAGCAAAATCCCCAACTGCTGTCAAGTTGCTGGAATATTTCTTTGCCTCGGGGAAACTGTTACATCGGTGATTTCCCAAATTTTATTTCATGGTATCATAACACTGATAATCAGAGGATCTGTCTCTAAGGATGCGTTCCCCAGAAATATTTGTGATTTTCAGCTGTTAGCAGTAATGCTTAGAGAACCCTCAGTTACATTGCATCAGTGTTTGTGATGTAAATTGCTGAGCATGGCCAAAAGGAGGTGCAGAAAGGGCAGACTGGTATTTTACAGATAAAAACTATTTCTGAGAGGCTTTTCAGGAGAAAATTAGGAGAAGCTATGAATGTGTGAAGTTCCCAGCTGGAAACATCCGTATTTCAGACTTAGTGCAAGGATCCAATAAAGCAAAATGCACCTCTCCTTAACTCTAGAGCTTCAAATGACACATTTTTAATTGGAGCCCCAGGAAAAAGGAGTTGTGGTTCATTCCCACTCATTAAACACTTCTCAGCCTCTGTGTGAGCTTGAACTAGCAGTTCATTCAGCATATTAATGCTAAGCATTGTTGAAGCCACCAGGTTTCATTCCAATGGATTTCTGTATTTATTTTAAAGGATCTCTCTGTTCCTAAATGCACAGTTGTTTAAAATTTCCGGAAAAGGTTTGTCTAGGTTTGTTCAGAACTGGACCCTTGCTCACTCACAAGGTTCATGAACCTTCACAACTCTCTACGTGAACTTAGCCTGACTTTCCCATGTAAAACCAAATCCCAGTCTGGGTCAGTCTCATTTGGTTTCGTGTTTCACTACAGACATTTTTGTACAGCTCAAGTTTTAAACACTCAAGCGTGGGACAGATGCAGAGCTCCCATAAATACAGGAACAACCATGACTGTAGTTGTGCATCCCATTTGTTGTGTCTGATGCTGAAATGTATTTTCCTGTCGCAAAATCCTGGAGTAACTGTGATGTGAGTTAGCAGCAAAGCAGAAGGAGAAGGGGAGTGTTTATTGCTCATATGTTAAAATAATTCCACCAAAGTTTGATTCACTCCAAACCTCTGTTCGGTCTAAGGCATTGCAAGTTTGCAGAAGTACCAGAATGTTCAGGGGGGCAGCTCAGTTTGTTCTGAAATGACCACAAAAGGGCAAAGACATTGTCTAGAAATATACACTACAATGCAGAGTATAGAAAGCCTGCCAAAAAGTCTGAACTAGACAATTCTCTCATGCTGTTTCCTCGTAAGAGCCCAAAGAGGTGGTGGTTTCTGTCCAGCAGCAGGAGCCAACCCACAGAGGAGGATGCTCAAAGGGGAAACAGATCGAAGCAGGGCTCTGCAGGCTGTGCTGCTGCAGGTCCTGTCCCTTGAAGTGAAAAGCAGAGGAAGGGAGGACAAATGGGGTCTGTGACAAATGATGTGATGGCAGCGTCAGTCACAGGGGAATTTCAGCCTGGCCCTGTGGTACAGCAGGGCTGGGAGTGCTGCTCTGGCAAAGGCTGCACTTGCTTTAGCTTATACACCAAATTATGATCAGCTCTTTGGGCTGAGGCTGATTTTTCTAGGAGTTAACCTGGCAGCAGTTCTTTCAGCTTGTGTCTAATTCAAGAGTTGTTTAACCTCTCACCCCTGCAACCTCAGTCCCAGCTTATCCCACCACGGCACAATTTTCTCAGAGTGACCAGGGTTGTAACTCTGAAATCCAGGCTCTACAGCAAAGACAAGGGTTTATGCACAGCTCCCAAATCCTTGGAAAAGACCTCTGGCCTGTGCCCATCCTGTCCTTGGGCTGAAAGCTCTTTGGTGGCTGGGAGAGCTGGGGGTGTTCACCTGGAGGAGAGAAGGCTCCAGGAAGATACCTTAGAGCCCCTTCCAGTGCCTAAAGAGGCTCCAGGAGAACTGGAGAGGGACTTGGGACAAAGTCCTGGAGTGACAGGACAAGGGGGAATGGCTTTCAACTGCCAGAGGGCAGGGTTAGATGGGATATTGGGAAGGAGTTCTTCCCTGTGAGGGTGGGGAGACCCTGGCACAGGTTGCCCAGAGAAGCTGTGGCTGCCCCTGGATCCCTGGAAGTGTCCAAGGCCAGGTTGGACAGGGCTTGGAGCAACCTGGGATAATGGAAGGTGTTCCTGCCCATGGCAGGGGATGGAATTGGATGAGCTTTAATGTCCCTTCCAACCCAAACCATTCCATGATTCTTTGATATTTCGGGGGCAGTTTCCAGCTAGATTGAATATGAACACCATGTGAGACAAGGGCAGTGATTTGCAATTGAAGCAGCAGGATTGTCCTACCAAATTGATTATTACCTGTCAGAAAAGCTGGAATAAATGTGTCTTCTTCTTCCAATTTTCTTGTGAAGCAAAATTCAATAGCTTAACTCCCCATCCTTGGGATGTGACTGCAGCCACCTTGCCTGATGTGTAATTAACCCATGAAACCCTGATCAGACCAAGCCAAGAGAACCAACAGCAATAACTTACTAGAATGAATTGCTGCTCTCCCAGAAGCTTTGCTGTGGCTTAGATAGGAAACTACAGCTCCACTTGCTGTGGTGCCAAGTCTCTTGCTTAAATCAGTCTCTGTGCTGGAAGTTTGGAGTGTGGTAAATATGTCACCAGTTCCTAAAACACCTCCCGGGACCCATAGACCAGGAGCTCTGATTTCTCTGTCAGATAGGCTGGCAGAAATGTCAGAATTAGTAGGCACTTGGCTGAAACTGATAGACTGGGGAGGAGCTAGTCTGGCATTTGTAGGGAGAAATCACACTTCACAAATCTATAACAACTATTTGAAGTGTCAGACGACCCTTAGCTCAGGCTGACAGAGCCAGAAGGCTTTTTAACAAGCCCCCCTCCCCAGGAGGGAAAGGCTTCTCATCAATTACAAACTTAAAATAATAGCAAAAAAAGGACAGGAGGAAACACTTAGATTTTACAGAGAAGTGTTTTGCAAACACTCAGGAGGATTATTTAGAGCTAAAGCTGATTGCAAAGAGGTGTAGAAGGATGTCCTGGTACTGGGGGTGTATTTGGGGAAATGGCAGATGAGATTGGATTTTGTCAGATGCAAGGTAAAGCACACAGGAGAAAGTGAGCCCAGCCACAAGCACACCCAGTTATCACTGCTCCAGAGAGTTTACTATGGATCAGCCTGTACAAACATCAGCTTAGTGTTCACCAGAGACCAAAAGGCAGGACTTATCACAGACAAATAGTGAACAGCACAGAAAACACTCTTTGTGATTATAGAAATCCCTGGGGTTGGGATTCTGTGTGCAGCCCTATTCATCTTCCTCATGAAGGGTACAGTGGAAAGCTACAGAGGACGAAAATGAGTAAGGGAATGACTGCCCTGAAGGGATATGAGAGAGGGCTTTCAGTCAGTGGAGAATATAACACCAGTACTCCTTGTCAGAGACTGCAGATGGAAGAGGATTCAGGTTTGGGAAGAGTCATTCATCCATGCTGCTGGCAGTGCCTGACCTGCTGGTGGCTGCAAGGAGCAGGGCAGGGAGGCAGGGAGGGAGGGATCCTGGCAGGCTCCCTCTTCCTGCCCTCACTCCTTACCTGTGGCTCTGGTGAACCTTGGATTTGACCTCAGAAGGACCTAGTCCTGCCATACCTCCTGCCCTGTGCTATATCTTTAGCTGCCATTGAAGTCCATTCAAGTCTCTTTTCTAGCTGAACACCTAACTGGCCTGGCCTGCTGCAGCAGCACCTCCTAAAGATGATCCTTCCTTTTTCCAGCACAAATTGACCTTGGTCCTTCTTAGTCAAAGCCATTTGTGTGTTAGTGAAGTCACTTTAAGCCAAAGGGACATTTTGCTTGGAAATGCCTTTGGGAATCAGCAAGCAACCTCTGCTAAAACGCAGGTGGTGAGAAGCTAAGGCACTGCTGCCTTTTTATGCACAGCCGCAGCGTGGAAGAGACTTCCCAGGAGCAGGTATAGAACTTGGACTGGTTTATAAATCAATCCACATCGTGGCTGGAATCACCTATTCTGGTAAATGAGTTTTGGGTTCGTTTAAATCTTAAATTCATTAAATCAGTCAGTACTTTTTGTTTACAAAACAAAATCTGGGTAAGATTATCTACCCTTGTTCTCAGGGCAATTGTTTAAACTCCCAGCAGAGATCCTGGTGGGGAACTTTTCCTGAGAAATCCTAAAATCTGGTAATGGATGAACCTATGCCATGAACTGAGGACAGTTGTTTGTAGAGCAGTGAGTGAAACATCTCTCGTGATCAGTTTGACTGTGAAAGTCCAACAAGGCAAGCAGTAGATCTTGAAAGGAGATCTGACCACATAGAAGAGAGGTTTTGGGCTGTAGTGGTGTGAAATCTAATGAAACACAGTACCAGGGGAGAGGGCTGTCTCCCTGCTAGGATTACAGCTATTTTTGTGGTGTGTCACCCACATCAATATTCACAGCAGCTCAGCTGTGTCCTTACATACTTCCAAAATCTGCCACATAGACCCTGTTCACAGAGATTTTTTAGTCCTTTTAAAAGGGCAGTTTACGTTTTCCAAAGAAAAATTTGTACAAAATTTCCCCATGAATGTCCAAAGCCCTGAAATCCGAAGTTAAATGGCCAGGAGGCCTCATTTCCAGCAAGCAGATGCTTCAAGGCTGCAGAGGAAAGACTCCCAAACAATGAGCTAAGCTGGAGCACTGAAGCTGCACAGAGAAAGGTATCCAGTGATTGTTGGAGAACAACTTGTCTTGGTCACTGCCCAGGATGATTGCACGTTAAAGTTATTGCTCTTCCCAGATATCCAGCACGCACGGTGAGTCCATGGCCAAAATCAATTAGGGGCCATCACATCACCCCACAGAAGGCACACACACTGTCAGCCTTTCACTGAGCAGCAGAACTGCTGATTAGCTCATTGAGGGTTTAATAGGGAGAGCAACGGGTGAAGAGTTCATGACAGATTATTTATGCATCGGATTTCCTCCCGTTCACTCTGTGTGCAAATTGACCGTGACTTTCCCCAATACATTCAAAACTCGCAACTACTTGGTGACTAATTTTGGTGGCACAGCTCATTTGAGAAGGCTCCATTTGTGAAGCTGGTTTTTCAATGACTCTGAACTCTCTGCACCCAAAGATTTCAAGGGGTTCTGTATCACGATGAAGATGTTTTGTGGAAGCAGAATGGTGAAATACCAGAAGGACCCAAGTGGCAAGAGCAGAACCCCTCCACTGCTTTCTTTTGAGCCCAGTGCTTTCACCCCTGAACTGCACACCCACAGCCCAATAACGCCCCCAAAGTGCCTTCCCAATGACCTCTACAGGTTTTGGGTCAAGGCTGGACCTCCTCACTCCTCTCTGTAATACCACAACCTGCTTTCATACAAATGGCTGCTGAGGTCACACATTCAGGCCCCCAGGTCTGAAAGCACTGGGGTCAAAACCTGTTTCAATCAGGAGAAATAGAGCAGAAAATTCTTTGGCCCTAGTCAGAGATGAGGGAGAGGAGAGGATGAGCTGGGCAGGAGCCCACATGTGCTTGAACAGAAAGCTCTGATGTTTCACAGGCATGGAGAGGAACCCTCTGAGAGATGCAAGGCACAGCCCGGGCTGGGTGAGCTGCTCCAGCTCCTGCTTCAGAATAAAAGCTTGCCTGAGAAATCCATGTGTTCATGCAGAGGGCACAGGAAAACAAGCCCTTTATCCTAAAGCCTGCCTGGGTTATCACTCATGATAATGTCACCAAATCCTCCACAATCAGGGTAAATAAAACCCTCTAACACCACCTTTTTGGTGTTAGTGGGTCAGGCATTACTTTATTCTTGGCCAAGGTTTGTGTATGTGGCTAACAAAATTCTGGCCTCCACACAAACACTGATACAAAACTTTTCCACTTATTTGTACATTTTTGGCAAGCAAAAAAATTAATGTTCATTGGTTCAAAATTACATCATTCATCAATTAGTATTCTGTCCTCTACTGGTTATTGATTTTTCACTATTCATGCTAATTAGTCCATAGTTTTAGTGTCTTTTTCCTCCAGCAGGGACTTTCTAGCATACATATAGAGAGTCTTGCTTAGTCTTTTCTTTATCTTCTGGTTTCTGCAAAATGTCCTCATGGTCCATAATTCTGGGCTCCTTGTATTCAATTTCAACAATACACCTCTCTTCTCCCAGGCTTTGTTCACTGAAGCATATCAGAGTTAGTTTATCAAAACTTAACATTTCACTAGGTTTCCCAAGCTCCAAAAGTAGCTTATGACAATTTTGCTAAATGTTGAGAGCAATTTAAGACTAACACACTACTTATGATTTAGATTGGTTATGATTAATTAAAACAATTCATTTTAAAGTAAATTAAAACCATTAAATAAAACTATTTAAAAGTTCCATCATTTCCAACAATAATGCTCTTCTTGGTGCATGCAACACTGAGAATGACACTGGGGACACAGCAGCTCCAAGGCTCCTGGCAGGGGTAGTGTGGCATCTTCCCTTGGTGCTCCAGGGAAATAATGGACTAAACACAACCATCTTTGCACTTCCTAGAGTGTCAGAGTTTGGGGTCATTTTGGTGAAAGTCTGGTTGCATCTCAAAAGCTCCAGTTAGTGATATGAAGGAGCAGCAAACTGCCTGCAGCATGAAGAGAGTTCATCAAATCCCTGACTGCCCAAAAAGTGTCATCTCCATGGATGTGTCTGTGATTGCCCTAGCCCAGTCCTGAAGGCAAGGAGGGGCTGGGGGCAGTTCTGGGGAGCCAAACGACCAAACACAATCCACCTGAGACACTTCCTGAGGTGGTCTGGAGGAGCAGGAATGTGGCTGAGGACAGCTGCCCTGGCTGCTAATTGGGAAGCTGATTCAGCTGGGTTAGGAGCATCATTCCCCAACACCTCTGCTCCACCACGCCCTTAGGCAGCTCTTCTCAAAGGGTGAGAGCTCCACTTTCAGCCTTGGATCCTGCTTTTCCTAGAAGCAGAGAGAGGAAATAACTGTCCCCCATGGGCACAGCCATGAGCAACAGCATGGGTTTTACGGGGATGTTCTAGGAGCTGCAATTTACAGCAGGTATTTGTTATTTTACAGTGTTGGTTTTCCTTCTGTTGATATGCAGATGTTGTACATTTCCTGCTGCCCTTCTTGCAGGGGTCTGCTAGCCAGAGCCTTTAATCTGACACTGAGTTGTTGGTAATCAAGTGGCTGAAGTCCTACTTGGACATTTGGGTGGCACAATGAGGCTGCCCAGGATGAAGGACTGGAAATTGTAAATTTTACTGTGAGAAGAAAAAAACCCACCATTTTGGTAGGTTGTGTGAGAGCTCAGAGGTGTTTGGTGGCACCAAGATGTGACCCCAAGAGGGTTTGAGAGGTGAGAATGAGGTGTGCTCACTGCTTTTGGGGCTCTGAGTGTGCTTCTTGGGATGGTGCAGCTTTCCCAGCTCCTTTGCAGCCATGAAGTGTGTGCAAGTGCCAAGGAAGTGGAGTAAACACAAGTAGAATGGGTTGGCTGCTGTGGGAGACGGGAATGTTTTCCAAAAGGGAAAGTTTTCAGCAGGATTTAAGAGCAAATAAAAGAAGTCCTTGAAGACTCTCAAATCATACAGAGCTGCAAGGTCAGGGAGACAGAAAAGCAAGTTCTTGTATATAGTGGTGACAAATCAGATATAAGGAGGTGGAAGAAGTTGCTCATACTGGCAAGCCCTTCAAGGGCAAGGATTGCCCAAGCTCTGCTTAAAAAATAAAAAATTGTGGGGTTTTTCTGCAGATTTTTTTTAAAGCATCCCAGCTGTTTTGCAGGGAGTTTCTCTGTCAGGAAGTAATGAGATCTTGCTGCCTGATTGATAAAACACACACAGTAAAGAGGTTTCATCTGTTGTGGTCTTCAGGGCATCACCGTGCTCTGCAATATATATACTAAAAAAAAATTACTCTGCTGACTCATGCTCTGCTCTCTGGAAACTGCAGCCCTCTTGGCAATCTCCTTCTTCTCCACCCCTGGCATTATTTCCCTTGACAGCTATTTCCCAGTTTTTAATTTTTTTTTTTTTTAATCAAACTACATCCAAAAGAGTATAGCTTGTGGAAGGCAGTGTTTTGTCTCCTCTAATCCTATTGGGAACAGATGGAAGGCTACAGAAAATCGTGCCTGGAAAAAAACCTCCAATATCTCTAGCTGCCCATGTTCTGTTGTATTGCACACACATCTAACCATGTGCAAGGCAGACCTGAATGTTATTTTCCCTAATTACCCTTGTAAAGGGACTTGAAAAGAGTTAGGGTGAGAATTGTGAATGTTTCAAAGCTACTTTTATTTCAAAGCTTTCTGGAAAACAATGCAACTTAAAACATTCAATTGCTGTTTTTCCTAAACAATACTATTTTGGAGTGGATTTTTTTCCTATTGAACTGATGTTTTCACTTGGGCTGTGTTTGTAAGATGAAGGATAATCTGTTCTAAGAGTTGCTAAATCAAGGCCCCTGATATTTTTTCCCCTTGAAAGACTTCTTTCCCCTTTCTTCTGTGTTCCCAGTGCAAGCTAATGTGGAAAGTGCTCTGAGCATCTTTGGAACGTGGTTTGCTCAGAGGAGAAAAGACTTTCAGAACCAATTTGTGTTTCCAGTGTCCTCACATCGATCATCTCTTTTCAGCCCAGTCTTCCATGTCTGTTCTAGTCATTGACTGCTGTTTCCAAAACAACAAACCCCTTGGTGGTCAGGAATTCCTGGTCTGACTTGGTGGCCTCAGGCATCTCTGCTGGGAAGAAGCAGGGTGGATAAGTGGTGAGAGGGGACATAGGACTCCTAATCCCCCAAACATGAATAATGTTAGAGGGGTTTTTTTGAAAACATCTAAAAAACATGAGAAAAAACACAATACTTAACTTACCGTTTTAAGAAGCACAGGCAGCAGGATGAGGCAGGGAATTCTGCCCCTCTGCCCCACTCAGGTGAGATCCCACCAACAGAGCTGTCTCCAGCTCCAGGGTACCCAATATAAGAAGGATGTGGAGCTGTTGGAGTGACTGACTCCAGTGGAGAGCATGAAGGTGCTCTGAGGGATGGACCCACTCTGCTCTGGAGCCAGGCTGGGAGAGCTGGAGAAAAGAAGGCTCCAGAGATACCTTAGAGCCCCTTCCAGTGCCAAAAGGGGCTCCAGGAGAGCTGGTGAAGGGCTTTGGACAAGGGCCTGGAGTGACAGGACAAGGGGGAATGGCTTTCAACTGCCAGAGGGCAGGGTTAGATGGGGTAGTGGGAAGGAATTGTTCCCTGTGAGGGCATTGAGGCCCTGGCACAGGGTGCCCAGAGAAGCTGTGGCTGCTCCTGGATCCCTGGAAGTGTCCAAGGCCAGGCTGGACAGGGCTTGGAGCAGCCTGGGATAATGGAAGGTGTCTCTGCCCATGGTAGGGGATGGAATTGGATGAGCTTTAATGTCCCCTTTCAACACAAACTATTCTGTGACTCTGTGGTTTTACTGTGATCACTTTGCCCTTATTGAGATTTTCCTAACACATCACCTTGGGAGTTGGAGGAGGAGGATGATATAATCCTGTTTTTCCAAGGACTTGCAGGTCAAGTGTGAATCAGTTTTGGCCTCTCTCCTACTGTTACCAAGTCTTTTCTGTATCTGTTGTGTACCTGGCCATACTTTTAAGTTTCCTCTTCTCTTTGCTAGCTCAGAGTCATAGAACTACTTGAGATGCTGAGGGGCTTTTTGGTTTTGACAGAAAAGCTCTGTCCTCAGTGATGCAGAGAAAGTCATGAAAAATACAAATGCAAATTAGTCATAGTCAGTTGTGTGATTAGGCTGAATAATCAATGTCTTTAAAGCCTTGTGTTGCCAATAAAATCCCTCATGTAATTTTCTTCTAATAATGGCTGGAGACTGTTAAGTCTGTTCAACTCCAGATTCTGCTTGCCCACTTGGCTCCTGTGCATTTGTTCTGCTGGAAGTTTGGTGAGTCCATGAATTTACCTGGAAGGAGGAAAGTGATGCTCTCCACAGCATTTTGGGGAGTCAAGTACTAGCACCCCTGGTGCAAATGTTCACATGTGCTCTTTGGAGCTATAATTTAATTCCCTGGAATTGTCTCTTAGTTAGGACCTGGAAATCATTGGATATTGAGGTAGGGGTTGTATTTCTTGTAAGGATGCTCAGCATAGACTAATTTGTCTCTTAGTGCAACTGAAGTAATGAGTGTGAGATGAGTTTAGAGGGGTTTGGGGAAGGTTCGTCAGGAGTTTTGAGTATTTTTTGTCATTTTCTGTGGCAGTTGAGATTTGTGATGTTATGTAGATCTATTTAGCTGTTGTCCCCATCTGGTTGTGATTAGCTTGGTGACAAAATTCACATCCTGACAGAAGGGAGGAGGATTGGCAACAAGATTGAAGCTCCATCTCCTGCCTTGTCTCAGAAAGGCTTCTTGTGAGAAATTGGGAATAAAAACAAAGTGGGCTTTTTTGTAAACTGCAGTTTACAACCTGAGCATCTGTAAATGAATCAGCCTCGTTCTTCCAGCCCATCCAGGTTTGGATAGCTGGGAATGCTGGCCTCATGCCTCCCTTCTGGAGCACCAACAAGCAGCCCCCTTCGGCATTCCCTTGCCTGGGAAATGACACACTCATTTAGTTCAAGGCGTTGCTTCTTCTCTAGCCAAGGAGCAGCCATGAACTTGGGCTCCCTCTGCACCAAACATGTGGCTCCTTACAAGGTGATTGGTGGGACACTGAAATGCTCTGAGAGAGAGCTGAGACACTTCTAAACCTTTTCACAATACATCTCCCTCCATTTCTCCAAAACTTGGGTGCACCAAGTCTGTGTGTGGGACTGTGTGATGCCATCGCAGCCTCCTGGGAAAGGCACTATTTTTCCATGACCTGGAGCACTTTTCATCTCTGTGCTTGCTGGGCTGTGAGTGTTCCAGGGCAGGCACCATATTGTTTTGTTCTGTTTATTACAATACTTGGCAAAGAGCAAAGAGAAGGCAGTCTTGGCTCTTTACCAGGTCTCCAAAGTGCTAAAATATTACCAACCTTGTAATAAATCTCAAATTTTTATTATTGTCTCACACTCCGCAGCTTATTTTGGCTCTGCAAATCTGCGAATTTGGACAAAAAAAAAGTTAAAATTTGTCAAAGTGGAGCAAATGAGAGCACCCAGCTTCAGTCTCTTTAGCAAGACACAACTGTGAATCACTGCTCCTTGGGGAAAAGAACACAGGATTTCCTGGAACCAAATTCAGGACTTGACAGAGCTGTTTGATCTTCAATTGATGTTTTGTTTTTGTTTTCTAAGCAGCAATAACATCATTTTAAGCTATAAAAAGACCATTTTCCCTTGTCCTTGAAGTGAGTCATTAATTAGTTAATAACATGAATTAATTACTGCCTATGCATAATTAAAGGAGCCATATTTGTTTTATCTACTATGTTCTTTCTAGTGGTGCATTTTTATTAACAGCCTCTCAATATCCAGTTTTCCTTGTGCCCCTCGGGATCAAAAATTCTCCTTAAAGCCTGGTACAACACCTGTGCCTGGGATGTAATGAAATGCAACCCTCAAGCTCACCCAGGATGAGATATGCAAAATAATTACTCTTGGATGACAAAGAGAAGCCCTGAGGGCTGCGTTCACAAAAGGATGCCTTGTTTCTCTGGAAGGTTGGATCCC
This sequence comes from Entomyzon cyanotis, assembly GCA_024500445.1. Classification (NCBI taxonomy): domain Eukaryota; kingdom Metazoa; phylum Chordata; class Aves; order Passeriformes; family Meliphagidae; genus Entomyzon; species Entomyzon cyanotis. The sequence continues at coordinate 24,864,907 of JAKEPQ010001027.1, read as the reverse complement.
TGCCTGCCCTGCTCACCAGGAGCCACGCTGTTATCCTGGGCTGGGAATTGCAGTGCCAAGTGCGTGGCCTGAAACTTCTGACAGTTGCTTGGTCAGATTTGGTGGCTAAATAAACCGTTTGTCTAATTAATTACTGGGATCTCGCTGATGGGGCTGCAGACAGTTCATGGTGAAAAGTTTTTGCGCACATTTCAAGCTGCTAGAAGAGAACACTTCAAATGTTCTCAAAGGAAAAAGAGCTTATTCTTTGATGAGGATTCTCCTGGTAGACAAGCAGGGGAAGAAACAAAAGCCAAGACTGCCTGGGAGTGCCTGTCCTCCTTCTGGGAAGACAGTTTAATGTTTATCTTGGGATCTTTGTGCTTGGCTCTTGCTTCTTCCCTCAGTTGGCAGTGTCTTCTCTACACATGTCCCAGTGAGGTGCCATGGTTTGTCCTTGGGATTAAGTTTGGTTTACCTGGGAGTAGCAATGAGTGAGATGTTCTGCACAGACAAGTTAACTTGCAGGAATGTATCCTTCTGCCACATCCCTTCACCAAACTTGGGACAGAGAAGACCAGTGCTGAAACAGAGTGAATATAAAAACCTAGTTCATGTGTCACAGCATCTCTTAGTACCTCATCCGTTATTCCTTTATCACAACACATTAGAAATGCTTCATCCCGCACCGAACTGAACAGAAACCTGGGAAATCCAAAAGGAATCCAAATGGTTTCCTTTACTGAAGGGGTAAAACTGCCTTGGTGATTCCAGATTGTTCTGAGTATTTTGGGGACTGACCCTTGGCTGGTCTGGGTGAATGGTGGACATTCGTCCTGTGTGCAGTCTAGCCAGGTAGCTGGGCAGCCTAGGAAAGTTCAGACATTTATTTTAAAAATGTGACTTTTTCCAATTTTCATCAGTTCTTTCACAATGTCCTTGCCCCCTCTCTGTGGGCCTGTGTGTAGCTGGGATCTCAGGAATGCCTGACTGCAGGTCATGTTCTGTAGCAAGAGGATTTCTGGTATTCAAGGGTGATGTCTTGGGGTTTGTTTGTGGTTTTATTTGTTTCAGCCCTTGTTAACTTGTTCCTATAACAATTTACCTTAAGTCCAGGCTGAATAATAGATATTAACATTTTTGTTTCCTTTCTCTGGATTAACCTATCTCCTTTCTTTCTCCTGTTGTTTCTGAAAGTAGAACTATTTGGAGTTCTTTCCTGGCCTTAGCCTCTATTTTTAGACCTATGGAAAAATGTTGTTTTGTGTGTTTGGAAGGTGTGTTTTATTTTGGCTTTTTCCTTTCCCTGTGACCAAGTGTGATCTGGTTGCTGTGCTATGAGTGATGGGCTAAACCAGAGCTCCCTTCTCCCTTGCTGCCAGTCTCCAAAGGATTTGTTAGACCCAAGTGTCTGACAAATCCATCCACTGCAAACAGGAAAAACTCCTTCCTTCCCATTTCTTATGTGTCTCCCCTGGCCCTTTGTAATCACAGATCTTTGGATGTTTTGTTAAATGTAAATGTCAAATACACCCCACCCCGGCAGCCAGCCGAGACAAACATCTGGACAGAGCTTGCACAGATGTCCAATGGGCCTTTTTTCCTGAAGGTTTTTTTGTAGTAGGTTTGGTTTGGTTTTTTTTTCATATACGCTCTAAGAATTGTCAAGCTGGAAGAAGTGAAACGTGGCTGGCTGTCACCCGTGTGATTTGTGTGGGCTTTGGTGGGACTGCAGGGAGCTCAAGGAGCGAGGTCCTCCCTCCCACTGACAGATCCAGCCCTTGCTCCAGGGTGTTCTGGTGATCCAACCCTCCAGAGGGGCTCTGGTGGGACTGGGGGAGGGGGCTGTCCCTGGGACAGTGCCATGGGGTTGGGGGAGGGGGCTGTCCCTGGGACAGTGCCATGGGGTTGGGGACAGGGCTGCCCAGGGACAGTGCCTGGCAGGGATGTGCTGGGGAGTGCCGAGAGGTTGCTGGGACCAGAGGAAGTCTGGGATAGTGAGGAGGCAGCAGGGCAGCAACCCAAGCAGTTTTGAGACTCTGCCAGCTGCTAGCAATGGAAATCTTGCTGATAGGTGGCTATCAGCCCATCCTGCCCGGGTCAGCTTCCCGCAGAAGTGAGTCCTCCTTCCTGCTCCTGGCCCCCAGCACACTTTGCTCCCAAGAGAGCAGATTGCAGCTTGGCCCTCAAGGTGAGAAGATTACTCCAGCATCAGCTGGTGTCACAAGCTCATTCCCAAATACATTTCCACAACCTTGAGATGCATTTAGCAGGTAAGGGAGAGCTGGCAACTAGCATGATTTGCAAAACAAAACGACTCCTCCGCTCTGTTTAGCTCCTTCCAGTTTGTTTGACTTGGAGCTCAAGCCATATCAGCATCTCTTCGCCTTCACCCTGCCTTTAAACCCACTCTGTGAAATGCTAATGCTGGCTTTGCTGCCCGAGTGTGGGATCATGAAAGCCAGAAAGGTCAAGGCAATTGAAAGTGTTCTGGAGAGCTTCCACGGCCCCAGAGGTCCAGAGGCCACTGACTCACCTCTGTGTGTGGGATGGAAGAGCATTTGAGGCAATTGAAGAGCTGTCTGTTTGGGTTGGTTTTCCTGCTGCTGTCTCACAGGTCTCTTGCAAGATGTACTGAGCCACTCAAGCAGAGGTTGTGACCTCTCTGTCCTCTCTCAGAGGTGTGTGTGCTGCCAGGAGTCATTGTGGACTTGACCTCTGACTGTAAGCCTTGAATGCACAAGTCCTGGGAGCTGCACAGCAGATACCAATACCTGTTCTCAGCAGCAGCTTCTTCCTCCTCCCCCTCACACCCTTTTTGCTCTGGAGAAATCACCTGAGGCCATGAGGCAGCAGTGAATAGTAAGACCACCAGCCCAGCAGCACACTGTGTGCTCCCTGCTGTGCCCCAGACCTTGGTGACAGTCCTTTGGTCCCAGCAGTGCCTTGGATCAGGTGAAACACTGCTCACTGCTGTGCTTGCTGCTGTGTAGCTCTCTCTAGTGAGAGCAGATCCTTATTCCCCAACCAGGAGGGTGTGAAAATCACACCCTCCCCATCCCTTGTGTCTAATGAAAGCTTCCCAGTAGCTTGTGTGGGATGTGAGGAGTTTAACGGGGTGACCAGATGGTGGTCTCTGCCTGGTGGGCAGCCAGGTGACAATGTCCCTGGTGGCAGCACTGACCCAGCCACCCGTGACCCCTTCAGCTACGTGTGGTGTGTGTGTGCTGGGGGATTGTTCCAACCTCTCCCGTTTATCCCTGCGGAAAATATGTGCTTTGCTTCCTGAAAGCAACGTTTTGCCGCTCTCTGGGGAAAGCTGAGCGTGAAGGGCTGCTGACAAGTGTGAGTGGTGATATTACTGCCTTCCTCCTCCTGTGCAGGGACGTGGCTGCGGGCAGGGCTGAGCCTGGACACAGGCAATGAGGATGGGCCTTCTCACGTTCTCTGAACTGGCCCACTGAGTGGCTAGGGAGGAGACGTGGCTGCTCTCCCCTTATCCAACCCAGTTGTCAAACATTATTACCTCAGGCCAACTTCCAGAGCAATGCATAATTCCCTTGGGCCTCCACAGAGCACCTTGGCCTTGGCTGAGCACAGCTGAAAGCACGTGAGTGTCTGCTGGACTGAGGGTGCATCTGCTCCAATAATGTCTTAGAGAGCCTTCCAAGAGATTTTTGGACGTTGTGTTTCCTCATGTGCTACTGCAAGCTCAGATGAAGAGAGAGCTTATGAAATCCTTCTTAAAATCTTGTTTTAATGTGAGCCTGGCCTCATGTGGTACTTGTAGGCTTTACCTGTGGTTTAGGAATAGCAGAAACTGGGGGCATTGGCCTGGATATTTCTTCCTTATCACAGATTTCCAGGGTAAACCTGCTCAATTCTGCTTCCCCTATAAAATATGAGGAAGGATAGATGCTTTCTATTCCTTCAGAGACTGTAAGGGTCCATGGCAGAAGATGCTACTGGCAGTGAGAGGCTGTGACAACCAGTGGTATGGGGTAACAAGTCCCTAATCAAAGCAGCTCGTCCTACCCTGGCCCAAGTGGAGCCAGAAATTACACTGACCTGGGAAGCAGGGCATGACTGACTGCCACTGGACTTGGTAGGAGGTATATCTGACAGAATTACACAAGGAATGGGCTTGACAGCTCCTACAAATGGCTTGACAGCCATTTTAAGGCCTCTGCTTAAAATGAGGAGGCGAAATGGAAAAACTGGGTGAGGGAGGTTAGATTGAAAAAATCACTTATTTCTGTCACTGGTTCAATGTGGATCTGACACAGGGTGGTTCTTACATTCTCTAAAGCCAAGTGGCTCCTATTCTGCACCTTTGATGCATAGTTCTGATGAGAGAATCACCAAGAGCTCCAATGCCAATCAAATAGTATCCATTTAATCATGACTGGTTGGGCTTCAGTGGGTTTGGACATGCAAATAAAACTTCCCTGAGAATCACAAGACCTGAGGCTGAAAGTGCTCCGTCACAGAACAGTGTTCCTATTGTGAGTGCAACCACAAAACAACAAGAAACTCATCTCCTGATGATGAGCTGTGTGGGTGTTCTTGTTTTTAAACACACATTTCCATATGCAAGAGATGTGGGCAGTTCCCACTTCATTTATCTTTGCTATTGAGCTCATGTGCAAACAATCCAGATTCCAGATATGTTATTTCATGGTGATAATGTGAATGGGATCCCAAACTACAGAGCTCCTCAAAGCAGGGTTAAGTGACCCTAAAATTCTGAGGGGCACGTTCTGAACTGATGCAAACTGAAGTTAATGGGATTGTTCCTGACTCTGGCTATATGTTGATTTAACCAAGGCAATCACAGTCAGAATTTTCAGCGCCCTTTGCAAAACTAAGGGATTTTGTAGGAGGGAAACAATGTAAGGTCTCCTTTTCCACCATGCTTTTCAAACAATTGGGTAAGACATCTGAAAAGTGAAGACTTTTATCACAAAGTATTGTTCTTGGCTGATTCTTATATTCTCCTTCCAGCACGTAGCTCTTGCTTGGTGTTTTTTCTCCTGTATCTGTGCTATGCAGATGACGTTATTGTGATTAAATGAGAGAATACAAGGAAAAACTGAGTCAGCTGAGTAGGAAATCATGTGTCTGCCCCTCAATGCCAGGCAGGTCTTAGTGAGATTTTGGATCGAGTTATTCCATGGTCCTTCAGGCTGAAGCTTCCAACAATACCCACTTTTGCTGTTATTCCAATGATGAGTACCTCTAGGGACTACAAAGTGATGTAGTGGGGAAAATTGGAAGAAAATCTGCCCCAGAACATCTTTGGTGCTCCCAATGTGGGCACAGGACTCATCAGCCTGTCCCAAACACAAAGAGCATCTCCCCAATTGTGTATTCTCTCCCCTGGCAGCTTTCTCTGAAGCAAGAGGAACCCGGATTAAATCTCTGCTTTAAAGGAGTCTTTTCCAAAGCTTGGTAGAAAGGCAGAAGGGTTCATGGGGGAGGAAAAGAAGATCCTGGGTATGCTGAACCTGAAGGAGGAACCCAAAGCTTCAGGGTGCCAAATTTAATGCCACAAAAGGCTGCTTTTCACAGAGGAGTTTCCCCAGCTGTCAATGAATATGGAGGCTGCTTCTCTTGCCCTCTAAAGTACTTCTACCAACTTTTCCAGCCCACCTGATTTTATACATCAGCCATATGCATGTCCAGCCCTGCCTCTGACAAGTCCCATGCTTGTGGCACTCCTGGGAGGGATTAATCCTTATTGTCTCCCTTCTGTTCACAGTAGTGGTGCCCAAGAAAGGACAATTTCAGATAGGCTGAAAGGGACAAGAGCTTGTCACAATTCGTATGTCCAACTGCCCTTCTTGGCAGTTCAACTGAAGAGTGAAAAGGTTTACAAGGGCAGCAAGGAAACCTGTGGAGTAGTTCCCTGGCATTTTAAAGCCAGACATAACACAGTGAAAGGTCTGGCTCTCAAGTCCTTTGGAGGGATAAAGATCTCCACCAGCAGTGGATCAGCTCTCCGTGCATTCAGGCAACAGCCACAAGTTCATGGGCAGAAGAGATCTTCCCTGTGTAGCAAAGGCTTAAAAAAACCAAAATGCAAGAGTGAGAAACTTAAGGCTTTTCCCCTACTTTCAGAGCTAAAACTAAGCCAAGTGATGCATTTTTTCCACTGTATTTTTTTAATGGATCTCTTTCTCATAGCTCCATTTCCTGAAGTGATTCCATTTCTCAGGGTCATCCTGAGGCTGCAGATCCTCGTGGTATCACTCTTCCAGCAGCCTCCCTGGCCCAGTGGGCCTGCATCTGAAATTTGGGAGGGAAGCTAAGAAGCAGTGATAGCTTGTCCATGTGCCAAGCTGTGCTTTTCTTATTATTGCCAGTATCTGCAGCTATCCCCTCCTGTGCTTCGGGGCTCACAGACAGCACATCGCTTCTGATTCTCAATTGAAAATGGAAATTTGACCTCCTGGTTCAAGGCTCAGGAGTTAATGCTGAGACACAGTGACTGTATTTGCCATCTCAGGGTCTGTGGAGCACCTGGCAGGATGGCATTGACTCCTTGGCTGGGTAACTTTAGCCACTGAGTGGTTTCTCTAGCTCATTTAGGAGGCTGGAGTTGCCTTTTGCAAGTGCCAAGCTCTGCTCAGAGCACTAGAAATTGGTGTGACAGCCTTAAAGAGCCATGGGCTAAATTAGTCCCTCACTGCAGAGAGGGGCTGAATGATTTCTTTGTACTCGGATGACTGGTTAACTCTAAACACTTTTATTCTTTACTGACCCTCTTCTCCCCATTATTCTCCCTTGTTCTCCACATGAGTCCAAAACAAAGACTCAGACCAGGAACTGCAGCAGGGGTGAAAGCTGAGAGCCTGGGTCTGGCTGTCATGGAAGAAATCAATTGGCCTTTGTACTCTGGAGATAAATAGCACAGGGGGATAAGGCTTTGTGGCTGAAGATTGCGGGTTCACAAATGTTATCTGCTTTGAGAAAAGCAAATATTTGATCAATCACACTGGATGGAAACTTGGGGGGGGGGGTATGTACACAATCTTGAATTTGGGCTGTCATTGTTAGATGTGGTCAGGGCTGTCTCTCTGGCTTGAACTGGTGCGTGAAGGGTCGAGTCAGCAGGATGTGAACTGCCTCTCATAGAGGAGGGCAAGAAATTCAGCATTAAAAAAGGCCAACAACCCCAAAATTCCCCAAAGGAAAAGCTTTTCGCTTCCACTTCCTCAGAGATATTCTGGAGGTAGATAATCAGTTGTAGGTCTATCAGGGAGAGGAGGCAGGAAGAAAGGGAAGGCCATGGAGTAAATCCTGCTTGCTGCAACTGGTGGTCAATCCTAAGGACTGCTTGCAGTGGGAGAAACATTTTGAAAGATGCACAGAATTGCAAAGCAAGAGAATTTTCTTATGCTTTGTTCCTTGTATTTGCTGCTGGAAAACAAGACAAGGCTGGTCCTTGCAGTTTATTTCCCAAGGCTATTTGTGTAATGGTTACTTTATTAGATGGGAAACAGCAAAATTTAGAGGAAGGGAATAAAAGCTCAGCCTAATCATCATGGTTTACCAAATGCAGGGACATCTCTATGTGGTCCAGAGCAAAGGTTCCTTTTGCCCAGCATCCTTCCTCTTCAAGTGACCAGTGCTGGGTGCAGAGGGGAAGCACCCAAGGCCTTACCCACCAACATTCCCCAGTCCAGCCTGGGAACCTCCAAAGCCCAAAGGCATCTTTGGTCGAGTTTAGTGTCTTCTGAAATGGCTACCAGATAAATTTTAGGATGTTCTTTTTCTGCTTCACAGCATTTTACATTCCAGAAATTCTTTCAATAGTTTCCTTTTATGAGGTTAAATATATTAAGACATTAATGATACAGAAATAAGTTCATTGTCAACTTATTTTCTCCACAAAGCAAGAAATGCTCACTTTTATTACTGCAGTAGATCTTAGAGACCAAATCACTCACGATCTTAAATCAGGGTGTTTCTCTTCAGAATGGTGAGTTGTTCCTTGCTTTTGACAGCAAACCAGCTGAGAATTGGCTCATGCACCAAACCAACAAACCCACACATGTGGGTGGAAACCCAGACAGGATAAAAACAGCCTTTGGTACCTCTTAGTGTGTGATTTCCCTGCCTTCCTTTAGCCCCCGCTGAGAACCAAAATTTGACCAAATCCTGCTGTGCCCATGAGAGCTTGATGTACCAGACAAGTGCTCATGAAGAATGGCAGGCAAGGCTCCTTCTCCACTTGCAATAAGTCTGATTTCAAAGGTGTTTTCCTGCCAAGTGTGATCTCTCCTACTGAAAAGCAGTGCCAGATCAAACCTCTCCAGTCTGAGGTCTAAGCCAAAAAAAGGCTCTTTGTCTTTTAGCTCACACATCAGAACGACTCATAATATTTCATAGTGCCTGCTACAGGACACCAAAGAGTTAAGCTGTTGCTTTGGCTAAAACCTATCCAGGAAAAATGCAATAAATTTAATTCTGCTGTCTCTGTGATGGGTCTAATGGCAGGAGGTGTTGGGCTGTTCATCCAGACTGATGGCTGCTCTACATTCTCAATTATTGGTACTGAGTACAAACACATGCAGTGCCTTTTTGTACATATTATTCTAACATTTGTGGGACTTTTTTTTTTTTTTTTAATAGACTTCCCTCTTTCACCACCTTCCTCTGGCTTTCACCACCTGGTGTGTCTCACACCTCCAGAGTGTGGTCAGCTCCTGAGACAGGCTGTCCCTCTGAAAAGGGAAAGGATTCATGAAAGCTACTGAGTGGCTGAGGAAAACTCCCCTCTTTAACTCCAAAATTGTGGATTTGTGTGACTTGGACCCCCAAGATTGTCAGTTAAGGTACTTGTTCATTTGTCTCCATCCTCCTTCCAAAATCTTATGGTGGTGAATAAAAGACAGAGGGACCCAGACCTGCTGTGGGACCAGGGGAGGCTTGGAGAAGGGTTTATTGTGAGGGTGGGAAGGCCCTGGCACAGGTTGTCCTGAGAAGCTGTGGAACTGTGCCAGTGTCCAAGGCCAGGTTGGACAGGGCTTGGAGCAACCTGGGATAATGGAAGGTGTTCCTGCCCATGGCAGGGGGTGGAATGGGATGAGCTTTAATGTCCCTTCCATCCCAAACCGTTCTGTGACTCTGTGATCCAGACATGCAGTGCCAGCATCCATGTATGGGTGAGGACAAGGGCTGTTGCTTGGCTTTGTTTTTGTTTGGGTTTGTTGTTTTTCTTTCAATTCAAATAAATGTTGTAGTCCTATTCTTTGAACGGCTGGAGGACATGGGAGCCTCTTTTTCCCAGACAGTTTTTCTGGGAATCTGTGCTCCCTCCCCAGAGCACAGGATAAACAAACTAGAAATCTTGGGTTTTCAAATCAAGAAAAATAACTATTGTTCTGCCCTCCCCCTGCCTCCTTCCCTTCCAACCATCTCCCCAGCTGCCTTCCCTCCATGAGAGCATCCCTTGGGAACTCCTCTGTCCCAGATGAGGACAGAGACTCCTCTGTCCCCACGCAGTCCTGAGATAGCACATCTCCTGCTGAGCCACAAGGGCAGCACTCGTTATGTCCTTCCCTCTGTGTCCACAGCTCCAGAAAACAGCCCCAAATCAGAACAATGTTGGTTTGTGGCTTCCAGGGCCTCTGCAGTACTGTGGTCTGAGGTGGGCTGCAGCCTGGATTAGATCTGAGTTGTCCTGGGGAATAATGGATGATGAACTCATCTGTTTTACACTTATACAGCATCCCATGAGCTTACCCTGCAAAAGCTTTACCTTTTCAGGGTTTCCCATCAGTGGCTGGTTTTATATAGTGCCTGCTATAACAGATCTCTTCCCAGGCCTCAGACATTGGACAGCATTTGTGTTCATCAGCTGTTGTGATCTGCAGTTAAAACGGGAGGAGCACGAAATGAGAGTGTCTGGTGTGGCAGGGGGTGGAAAGTCTCTTTGCCAAAAGAAAAAGCTATCCCAAACCACTGGACCTTGCCTACTAGGAGGAGGTGGCAGGATTCTCAGAGTCCCTAGGAAAGGCTAGTGTGGCATATGGGGTGCAGATGTGATCTTAAATTGATATAGAAGGTTGTGATGGCTTTTCACCAGACCAAAACAAAAAAATCCAATAGGGCCCTTGACTGACTGTAATCACTCAGGTAATTTTGGGGGTGCAAGACCGGCAAGTGTGGCTCTGGATCCCTGCACAGTTCTGGGAATTACAGGGAAGGAGCGTTTATTTGGAGTGAGTAAATGGGCCAATGCTCCTTGTCTCATCCTGGAAAGACTGAGCTGCTGCTGGCAGCTGTTGGCAGTTTGGCTTCTCTTGGAAGTGTGAATAGCTGTAAGAGGCTTCAAGGGCAATGAAAGCAGGTGATCCCAAAACAGAGAAAGTAGAAACATACTGGGAATACCAGGTACAAACACCACTGCTCAGATCCTCCCTGGAGCTCTGCAGGAGCCCAGGGAGATCTCCTTGTTCTTGTAGCATAAGGAATGGTGCTTGAGCCCTTATCCAGGTGTGGCTTTGTGCTCTTTCTTTGGGAGAGGCACCACAGCATTTCCCCTGAGGCATCTTGGAATTTTAAGCTTTTTATTATCTCCTAAAGGACCCTGTTTTGGCCCAAGGTAATAATGGCCTCTGATCCCCAAACCCATTTCCAAATGGGGACTCTTTCCATAACAAGAACCAGATTGGTAAATGAGGGTTGCACTGGTGCTATTAAATAAATAAATAAATAAATAAGGGAGACTTAGGCCCTGCTAGGTGGAAATCAACCAATTAGTGAATCCCATTCTTAAAAATCCAGGGAGGAAGACTCCACAGGTAAGTCTGGAGAGCAAGCACAGATGCAATTTAAGCCTCTTACTACTTCCTCTATCCACCACAACCTCTGGGAAAGGATGAATCCATTCCTCTGTCCTGCATGAAACTGAAGGTCATGATCATCCATCTTCTAGACTAAACAATCCTCATTCTTTCACTCTTTCCACATAAATCGTGTCTTCTCTCTCTTGTCGCTGATCCCTTTTGGACTCTCTCCAGTTAATTCCCATCCTGGTGCCTGGGAGCAGTCAGCACGTTCCCAGCTTCCTCTTTGATGTGAAATCCCAGCCTGTGGTGTGGAACTGCTGGGTGAAAGTGAAGGTCTGGGGTCAGTGGGATGGAAATGTGCCTCTTGGAAAATGAAAGTATCAGGACATGCAAGCAGTTGCTCACATGTTATTCATGTGTGGGTCTGGGGATGCTGGTGGCTGAAATGGAGAGCAGAATTCCCAGGAGGGAGGTGATGCCTGAGTCCCATAGCAATACAAACTGATGAGATGCCATGTGTGCTGACATTCCTCTCCCACCCACACCCCATTTCTGCTTCCCGATAGCTTGTACCCCACATGTGTGTTCTTTTGAGATCAGAGCTGCTTTATTGCTGAACCCCAGGGGCACAACTAATAAAATCCATAACTCCCAGCTCCTAGTCCTTGAGGCAAGTTCCTTCTTCCTCCCCCCACCTCATCTGTCCAGTTTTATCTGTGAGATAAGTATGTGTTAAAGAGAGATGGGTTTGATGTTTCATTGTGAGGTTCATGGTTCTAAGTCCTGGATCACACTTGAACATGAGCTTAATTGCTGCACTTGCAAATAGAGACCAGACTTGCTTGTGCATGAAAAAACAGCAGGATACAAACATGCTGTGGGGAGCCAGGCACAGAGACATTTGCCTGATGCTGATCTGTATCTGGATTTACTGTGCCAGGAGCTGGGCAGTGGTGGAAAACATCACAGTGCAACAGTGGCATGGCCAGTTGTCCCACTGTCCTTGCTCTGGGGCATCTGTCCTACAGGGCAGCTCTGTGGCACCACCAACTCTGGCCTCTTGCAGCATAAAGTTTTATCCCAGCTTGACCAGTGCCTGGCTTTTCTCACTGCAGCATCCTCCAGGTGCAGACAAAGCCCAGCTTTTGTGCCCAGGGTGGCCAGACCCTGTTTATAATTCACTCTCCTTGTCAAGAATCAAGGAAAAGTGCTGATAAGATTTGTTTGCTCTCTGTGGGTATCCCTACCTGGCTGCTATGCAAAGCCCCCAAGAGCAAACAGAAGAGAAATGGGCCATTTTGGTACTGCTGGAATAAAAGCAGGATGGCCACGCTGTGTGTGGAGCCAAATGCTTTGCATAGTTGTGCTGTCAGCAAACACAGGCAGCCAGAGCAGGGAACCAGGCGCTGGCACAGCTTCTTTCTTAGCTCCTATTTGCCTTTGCATTTGTTATCTTGGACATAAAGAGCTCTGCAAGCCAGGGATTTGGGCAGTTAACCTCAAATAAACCCCAAAAGACCTACTTCAGTGAAGTGTAACAGAGTCTGTTGAACTTAATGGAGCTGGGCTTGCTCTCACTGAGGGTGATTTGGACTCTGAAGATTTGCTGTTTCCTGGAAGTTAATGGCATTTGGGGGCATTTTTTGCTTTCTGTGCAAGTTTGATGACTGCTTTCTCACCTTGGCTTTGTGTCTGGCTCCTCTGCACAGCTGAGTGTGTGTACACATATGTGAGGGAGAATAGGCAGCAGTGAAAAGATGCACCACGGCAAAGACAGGCATTTGGGGTTGCTGGGAAATAGCCTTTCTACTCAGACAGACAGCAAATATTTGACACTGAGCAAGAAAATCAGGTGTGCTGTTTGACAGAGAGGACCTCTGCAAAAGAGATTTGACCCACCAGCAGATCATTTCATAGCTTCACCCAGCCTCAGTACTTAAAAACACTGTTTAGGATCAAAGTACCCTGCAGGCAGCTGCTTTTGTTTCTTTAAACAAAACCCAATCATGCTTTATAAGGTCATCAAGCTCCCAAAGAGTGACTTGGGGAATACAGCTGCAGATGGATAGCGATGGGATGAAATGGAACTGTTTGGAGAGACCATCAGCAGCTGACACTGCTCACAGGCAGGGCTGGTGCAGGAGCTCTGCTTTCACTCCTGGAGATGGTGATTCACTGGTGGGTAAAGGGAGCTCACAGCTTGGATCATTTCCAGCTCTGATGTTGATTTCTTGAGGACTTTTGGATGTTCAGGTGGCTGGAAAATAAGCCCTGTCAGGGACTGTTGGAAAGGGAGACAGGAATTGAAGTTAAATACAGGCTTTGACCAAGCAGGAGTTGTCCAAATGGGTCTGTTCTCCTGCTCTATGTAATCACCAGCAATTGAGAGATCAGTGAAATAAAATACAGATCCAGCCATTTGGAGGCTCTGGAAGGTAAAAGCCTGAGTGTGTCTGCTGCATCTCCTAAAAGCACCAAGCTGTTCCATGCAGCTTCCAGGACTTGTGATGTGACCTGACTGAGAGCAGCAAACCAGGAACAAAGCAACCCCCACTTGGAGTGGCTTCTGGACAAAGACTGATCCCATCTCCTGTTGAAAAATCGTGGCCAGAGGCAGACAGGAACAGAGAGAATTTGAAACCCTCTTCTTAATAGGATCAGATCCAAGCCACAGTTTGAGAATTCAGAAGCCCAGATCCCATTCTCTGGTTGTCCTTGATGTCAAGCAGGATTTCTTACTATTTTATTCCTTTTATAAAGATGAAGCAGCACTGTGTGTTTACAGCTCTCCTGGTGACTTCAATAAGCCTGACTGACATCTCTGTAGGAACACAGTGCAACCTGACAGAGCTCAGCTCTAGTCTCAGGTCTGCACTCTTCAAACACACACTGTGGAGGTTCACCGGTCTGACCCGGCCTGCCCGGAGCCCAGGGCTCCAGTTGTCAATGTGGCGCAGCTCCCCAGAGGGGATGCAGCTTCGTCTGAAGACTCCGAGGACGAAGTGTAACCTCCCGCACCCCGCCCCCTGAAAGTTCTCTCTTTGTTTATTGGTTAGAAGTTTAGTTACCCCGCCCCTGTTACCACCCCAGCTGCCACCCCTATCTAGAATGTTCTGTTTCCCTCGCTCCCTCATTGGTTGGATTGTATCCGTCCCCTGGTTTTGTATCATTTGCTACCCTGCTTGTCCGTTAAGGCTGTACCCGAGCTGATTGGCTCCGCCCCTGCTGACCCTCCCCTGGAAACCCCGTACCCCCCTTTAAAACCCCCCAACTGCCGTTGCTCTGGGCCGTTTGTGCCTCGTGGGTTCTGACAGCCAGACCTCACGTCCACGGACAGCCTGAGAGCCTCCAGGGTGCCTGCTTCCCTGCTCTCCTGGTAATAAAGCACCTTGGAACTCTCGCCCTCTGTGGTTCTTTGCCTCTCGGGGACTGGAAGCTGACTCGACTCCCCGCCACCAGGCCTGACCCTCTGCCACAGGGCGGCCTACTCCTCCTCTCCCCATACGGGGAATCAGGCGGTGCCCCCGGGGGCCGACTGGTGCTAGTCCGGAGGGACGGAGCCGGAGCCGAGTGGGCTGAAGGCCGAGCCCAGCTCCTGCAACAACACACAATCCATCCTGAGCCTCTGCTGGCTTTCTGCTAGCCCTGGTTTGTGATTGCTGGGTGCACAGGGAAGGGAGAGGTGCTGATGGTGGGGAAGTCTGAGAGCTCTGATTTAACTCAGACAGAGCCCCTAAGGCAGAGTGGTTTCTCCTCCCCTGTCTGCCGAGGAGAGAGCAGGATGTTTATGTGCTGCTCAGCTAAAGGTACCCACAGCCTGAAAGTCTTACTCAATTTCGCCTGGTCCTTGGGATTTCTCGTTGGCATGTCCGGTATCAGCGGATCCAGCTGAAACCTGACGTCCCTAAACAAACCCTGCCTTCAAAGCCCGACTTGCAACATCCTCCGCAAGGTTTCTGGTTTGGCATCACCCTGCTCGGAGTTTCTTTGAAACACTCCCTTGTTAGCCCGGGAACAGGATGCATCGCTTGCATGGGTGTTCACAGCCCCCTTGGCCGCCCAGGGGCCGAGCAGCGAGGGGATTTATGAGACGTGAACAGAGCCCGGAGGAAAATATTGGGTAATCGGAGAAGCGGCCTCGAGGAGCCAGCCGGGCTGTTTATCTCAGCCCCAGGCTCCCCGGGGAGGGCAGCTGTACCATGTCACCTCCGACGCACAAATCCCTGCCCAGCCTCATTCACGAAATCCCACAAGAGCCTGGATTTGGGAGGGGAGCCCTGCCCAGGTCAGGCTGGGACTCGGCGCAGGCTTATCGGGAGTGCTGTGCCCAGGCTGGAAGCACAGAGAGCTCCTTCATCCCTCCCTGCCCGGACTGGGGCTGCTCAGCTCAGGAGCCTCTGCCTCCCCCGTGGGAGTGAGGTTTGGCAGCAGCAGGGTCTCACCTGCCAGAAATGCTGTGTACCAGTGGGGAGCACAGAAATCCCCTGTTCCCCACATCTCGAGGAAGGAAGGAGCAAGGAAATGGCGTTGGGAAGCTGCCTGCCCTGCATCAGCTCTGAGCAAGCTTTATTTCCAGCGTGGTGCTTTTTGAATGCCGTCACCCAGGGCCTGGGGGTCACTCCTGCCCTGCAGGAGCAGCACAGTTGCAGTCAGACCCCGAGGCTGTGTAAATCAGGCTGTGGGTGCTTATTCTGATGGAAAGTGTGGTCACCACCCACCCACTGCATTACCTGGATTAGCCATTTACAGCCAGTTGCTCTTTTATGGATTCAATGTCTGGTTTTCCAACATAATTCTTCCTTTCCCTGTCTCAGAGTCTGTTGAGTCTGGCCCCTCGCGCTCTGTAATTGAAATATAAGCATTGCTGTGCATCAGACAGACCTGGAGTTTCTTTTTGGGTTTCTTCCTTTTTTTTTTTTCCCCTAATTTCTTTCATGGTGACCCATGGGATTATGGCTGCAACTTTAAATACCTTCCAGCACCACCAGCTGAAATGAGGTTGGGGAACAGGGAGAATTAAAATATGCTTCAAAGGACTACACGGGAGGAATACAAATAGAGACAGATAGCTTGGATTTAATCTTTTATAGGCTATTTCATAAAGAATAATATCAGCTCAGGATGGGCTAGTGCCTGTAAGGGTAGAAGGAGACAGCTGCCTGCTACCCCCTCCTCTTCCCAAAATCTTTTATGGAGAGGCTTCTGTGCTCCAGAATGGACAAATGCAGGCTCACACATTTTTTTCAGCTCTCCCATCAAACCATGTTGCCTAAATGCCCACCTCTGCCTGGCAGGGAATCCTTTGTTCCTTTCAGTGCAGGCTGGTGGTCCTAAAGAAGGCTGAAACTAAAAGTCTCAACTGCAATGGTTGTATTGGCTGTACCCACTGTTGTTCTAGAGCTGAGCAAGGTGCTGACCTGTGTAGGGCAAAGCAAGTGTAAAGCATATGCAGCCTGTGAAAACACCACATCACATCTGCCTTTTTCTGGGGTGGAAAATCATCTCAAAACAAGGCTGGAAATTCAAACTGAAAAATTAATAGCATGGAAAGTGTGTGTTTGCCTTCACCTATTGTTTACTGAAGGCACATCTGAGAGTCAGAGCAGATGCCCCTGGCTCGTCGCTCTCATTCATCATGTACCAACCCCAGCAACCAGCCACTGGCCCTGGCTTGGGATGGAGCCATTTCTGCATCTTCAAAAGGCACAAATAATTCCAAGACAGTCAGAAGAAATTGTATAAAGCCAGTGTTTGGGGCCAGGCCCTGGGACTCCTGGACTCGGCAGAGCTGCGGTGATTTCTGTCAGGAGCTCCAGGGTAGGGAGGCAGCTAGCACAGCTCCACTTCCCAAAGCCACTGAGGCTGTCCTGGGTAATATCCATCTTCACTGCAGCATAGGAAGGAGCTGGCTGGGATGGCACCCTGGGAAGCCTGGCACATGGAGTATCCTTTCACCTGCTGCTGCTTACCCACATTTGCTTCTCAAGGGTGCACCTGCCATGGGTGATGGTGCTCTGCTGGCCTGGGGGATATGGGCTCACATCCTGCTGAGCCAGGGAGGTGTTGGACAAAGGAATCCAAGTGAAAAATAGTGTTTGGGGAACTTAAAGCAAGAAGATAAACTGCCTCAATCAGGTATGTTTACAGCTTAGTCACATCATCCATGCTGACCTCTTCCTTACCCACAATTATTCTCCCTGCATGTAAAACCCCTTTTGTGTAAGGTTGTAAAATTAAATGGGTGCATTATGGCCTTTTGTGTATTTGGAGGGATTACCCTGCAGCTCTGGTTCTCCAGGTTTCAGATTAGCAAGGGAAAAACCAATGTCAAAATGTTCAGGACTCCAGGATCACAGCCATCCCTCTCCTTGTTCATCTTCATTTTCCCCATGCCTTTTTATCCAGTGCTAGTTCACCAAGTGTAGCTGGTCTCTAATCTAAAAGAAATGGAAAAAATGGAGAACAGCATCTCCAAAAGAAGCTGTAAACATGAGAATGAAAACCTGGGTGGAGTGGGCCACTCACCTCTTCTGGAATATCCTTCTTTGGTGTTGAGAAATGTGTTTATTTTTATCTAGAAACTACCAGCCCTTCCAGATTTAAGCCTCGAGCTCTCTCCCCTGAAGTCAGAGGCTGTATTTGAATGAATCATTAAAAAAGGGAAGAGTTTTGCTGTCTCCAGCAAGTCCTCCTGCACAGGGGATGGGTGGGAGGCTCAGTCAGGCTGGTGCTTACGTCTGTGCCACATATTTCACAGCAGAGCTGTAGGTTTGCTGACTGCCACCTCACATAGTTCCATAGTTACATCTTTTCCTAAATATAGGAAAAGCCTGGTAATTGCTGACATCAGGGGGTCCTGTTCCCAGTCAGCCCCTACCACCTCATCAGCTTCTAAATTGTGCAGATTTACAATATTGTAAACTAGGAAATAGGTTAGGAAGGTAAGGCTCAAAAGTAGAAAACACATAAACATAACACTAAATAAGAGTAATAAAGGTGGGGAAAGAACCTGGGTTGCAAAAAGAGAAAACTAGAGATGTAAATTGTTGTTGTTAAGAATAATAAAGGCTGGGGAGGACAGAAAGCAGCACTCTGGTCCTGCAGATGCTCTTCAGGAGTGTGAAGCAAGGGCGTTGCTGTGAGACTTCTTGAAACTCTTGATAACACATAACTCACAGAGAAATCAGCATTAGCAAGGGGTATTTGTGAGCACAGGAGCAAAAACTGCACAGAGCTTACCTTGAGACATCCTGCTTGTCTGCCAGCTCTGCCTAGAGGGGTTTGTGTTGGCTCACATCCGGGGGGGGGGCAGATCCATGAGCCAGGTATTTGCCTCTGGCAATGGAGCTTTCTGTGCACTGCTGCTGCACCAGGAGCAGTAATGGTGAGAGGAGCTGCGTTTGTGACAGTGTTTGACCTCCCTGACATGGGTCAGGGTCGGATTGGGTTTATGGGTGACACCAGGGGAGTTGTTCAGGTCTCACTGTCTCCTGCTGTCCCCAGGGACACTCATTCCATCCAAGCTGCAGCCAGGGCAGCTTCACCAGACCCCTGAAGTGCTCCTCAGTGGGAACGCTGGTGTTCAGCTCTGGTGCAGCTCCTTGGATATTTGAGCAAGAGGCAGACTTCAGTACCTGCTGGGCCTTCTGAGCCATTCCCACTTCATTCCCATGTACTCCAGAGAAGCTCCTTCTCATCTGCAAAGCAGAATTGCAGCATCATCCACTCTGTACATCCTGTAATTCCCCTCTTTTGCCACAGACTGGGGAGAAGGGACATGAACTGCAAACTGGGTGATTACCCAAACTTGGGTGATTTCTGCGCTGCATCTTGTCCAAGGAGGTAGGAAGGAAAACTGAAAATATTCGTGCAGTTGGGCAAGCTGGAGCCAAACAGCACTGTAAGAATGTCTGTGATTATATCAGGACCAGTTGCTGTGTGTTAGCACATCTGCCAGTTCATAAATGTCCGTGGAAGCAAAAGGCTGCATCTGCCTCTAATTGGGACAGATAAACTGCAGGCAAGCCAAATTCCTAAGCATGCCTGCACATGTCTATGCAGAGCTACAGTCCCTCTTGGTGATCTCATTTAAACATAGTCAAAATGATTAAAAGATGCCCTTCCCTTTGGTTTTGAGATGTAATTTTCAGTCAAAAAATAATTGGGATGCTCCCGACAGCTGTGCAGCACACTGTGTTAGTGCATCCCCAAGCAGATCACAAAAAGAATTATGTACTGGGCAGGGTTAGGACTTTAAACTAACTGGTATTCTGTCTGGAAATTCTGATTTATCAGAATTGAAACTGTTTGGGGGAATAGGTATTTCCCTGAATTTAGAAAGAACCCAACTGGTTCAGCACTGCTGTGATCTAAATTTGAAATGTTATTTTCTGGATAGAAACAATGCTTTATTTGGCTTATATTAAAAAACTGGAGAGCATTATTAAAAAAGAAAAGTCAGAAGTGAAGCAAACCATCTTGAAATTATTATAGCAGAGTCTTTTGGATAATAGCATTGTGAACATTTTAGAGATACAAAGCTTTGCTTGAAGACAGATGCAGAAATATCAAGACATTGACAATACCTCCAACACAGGAGGAGCATTTTGCCACCAGTTCTAGGAGGCACAACATTCCCATCCTGGTCTCGGGTGACCTGGGGGGCAGAGGCAGATGGGGAGTGTCTGGGACATGGAGGGATCAATTCATTCCAAACCTGCCCTCCAGATGGGTTTCACAGATTTTCTATTTCTTTTCTCTTTCTTTCTTTCTTTCTTATTTCTATTTCTTCTTTTCTTATTTTATTGTCTTTGTACCAACCAGCACTACTTTGGAGACACGAAACACTCATATGCCAACAATGTTTTCCATGGAAGTTGCTCCTGCCATTTTCAAAAGGGGAGAGGAGATGACTTAAAGCAAGAAGGAGGTTGGCTGAGAGAACCTTCTGAGGTCTTCTCCCACCTGAATTTTCCCTGTGATCCCTTGGCTTTGAGAAATGGTTTGGGATTTATATTCATTCTTTAGGGAAATACAGGTAGATCACTAATAAAAAGTCTTCTCAGGAACCATACTTGTTATTTTTGCAACTTTGATGCAGAAGAGGAGTAGATGGGCAGCTGGCAGGAGGTTTGTTTATGACTCCAGTGGTGTCTGGACTTGCTCTGGTGTTTGTGTCTCCAGAGTCTGACTCAAACCCAGTTCAAGCCAGTGGAAAGAATCCCAGCAGCTTAACAGATATAAAGCTGCCACTCTGGCAAGGATAAACTTCTGGTAACCCAACCTTTCATAAATCTCTCTTCTTTCTGACATGCTGGTGACTCCTCAGCACAGGTTTTCATGGTGGTTGTTGGGGCATGAGCAAACACATTTCATCCTGTGCTGCTACCAGGTGACACTGCACCATCTCAACAGATCTGGCACCAGTGCTGTGCCCTCTGCACACACCAGATAAATGCTCTGCCCTTCCTTTGGGCACTCCCTGGGCCTGTCTGCTCTGTTTGCTGCCGTCTTGCCTTTGCTTTGAGATCCCAGGATGGTTTGGCTTGGAAGCCTCTCATCCCACGGGCAGGGACACTTCCCACTAGCCCAGGTTGCTCCAAGCCCCATCCAGCCATGTGGCTCCATCTCTTTGGCTGCCTAAATCTGTTTGTTCTAATGCTGCTGAGATCCTGTGAAGGACACCCACAGCCTCCATGGTGTCTTCCTTTCCCCATCTAAATACAAAAAAATACTCACTTGAACTTATTATCGCTTTAAAAACCTGCTGCTCTCCTTAGGAATAAGGTCAAGGCTCACAGAGAGAGGTAGCACATTTCATTAGCCCAAACAAGACAAGCAAAACAGACAAACTTTTGGCTATGCCAGTCTTTTATTAGGGCCTTTACTGAAAGAGATTTCTCCATGGCTCCTCTGTGCAAGGACAGCTTCCCTATGGATGTGTCCGCAAGGTCTGTGATTTGTAAGGCAAAGAAATGGTTTTGATAATCCACAACTTGCTTAACAAGGACTCCCCACACAAAAATGGTTGCTTGTCTTCAAAGGAAAGCTTCTGGAGAGCTATTTTGTGGCCAGTCACTCAATGTTACTGATCCTCATTAGACCAGAAAAGTACATGCTTCCCCTCCAGGAAGAGTATGTAAGTGTTGGAATTTCTAACGTTAGAAATTATTGAAACTGAGCAGTTTGAAATGGTAATTTTTCCTACAGCTGAAATTTAAAAGATGACAGTTTTCTTTCCCGTGTCCATTCTCATTATTTATCAGAACTTAGGCTGTGATTTACATCCATAACGAGTAAAATGGATAAGCCAGACTTCTTCCAGGCCATTGCATCCCATCTCCTGTGCCTGCTGCTGCTCCAGCCTTTACCAAACACCTGCACTGCCACCTTCTGCCTGGCTTGCATCTCCCAGCTGACTTTCCACCACAACTCTTTTGCTCACCCTGCCAAATTCAGTATGTATATCCTAGGAAAACTTGGAACACAAAGAAGAAACCTCATGTGCATGTGCACAATCAACACAGTCTGTAAATTGATTGTTTTCCTAGCTGATCTCTATTAATTGCACTATGCTTTATTCCTACCTTCCATTTAGAGGAAGGGAACTCTCCAGTGCTGCTCCCCATGACCCAAAAAAAATTATAATACTTTGCCCAGAGAAGGTGTGGCTGCCCCTGGATCCCTGGAAGTGTCCAAGGCCAGGCTGGATGGGGCTTGGAGCCACCTGGGATAGCAGAAGGTGTCCCTGCTATGGCAGGGGGTGAAGCAACTTTGCCCTTAAGGTCTCTTCTAAACCAAACCATCCTGTGGTTCTGTGAAAACAAACCCAAGTGGAGCATATCTCTGGTTTATAAATAGTGTGGGGGGAAGTCCCTTTTTTCTTTCTTTCTATTCTGATGAAATATTGGCTAAATGCAATGTCAAAATGAGGGGGGGGAAGTATCTGAAAGCCAAGTGAACCCAGATGTACTTTAAAACCTCTGGCATCGTTAATTTTAAAGAATTCTCAGTATTTTTCCTTTCCTGATTGAAGGAAGGGATACCAAAATCACCCTCTACTTAGAAAAATAAATATTCTTAGTGAACATGCTAATCCCTGCAGCAGCCAGCCTCAAATGGCCCTTCCAGGCAGGAGCAGAGGCCCCTGAAAGAGAGATGGGCTCACCACTGTCTCCTGGAAAGCGCCAGAGTCATTATTGAATGTCTAAACCCCAACCTTTAACAGAAAGCCAGGTCTTGCAGGCTTGAGAGACTCGATGCATGCAAGAAAAGGTTGGGAATATTTCCCCTGCATTGTAAACAGCATTTTCCCCATGCTGAGGGAACAGTGGCATCTGGTGTTCGCTGGGCATTCCTACAGCCATCACTTCCCAGTCTCCTGCTGGAACTTTCCCTGGGCCTGGGCAGGGTTTGGCTCTCCAGTGGCACCTGGGACACGCAGGATGCCCGAGACATCTCCCCAAAAATCGGGGGGGGGGGGCCTCAAGCCCATCTGAATGACAGCTAGCCTTGGGTGGTGCCTTAAACCCCAACTAACTTCTAGTGAAGGGAATTGCTCTGTCGAGGCAGGAATTCCAGGACTGTTGTGCATCTCCCTGGTATTTTCTATGTAATTTAGAAATGGCAAATTATTCTCTGCATTTTGCTAAGTGAAATATGGTTTATCTGTCTATCTTTAGTGCATGAAAGGACATTTCCTGTGGAGGTGGACGGAATGACCAAGTTGAACTTGGATCTCTATGGAAGCAATTCCTGCTGGTTGCTGGAATTTTTCAAATTGCAGATTTTCAAAAGCTCTGGGTGATTCTACTTCACCAAAGGCTGTTCTGCAATATTTTCAGGATACCCTATGACCATTTTTATCTGAGTGCTGGGACTGACAGACGTTTTTCTGTTCCTGTTGGGATCGGTTTTTACACAGGAATTCCTGAGCCTGATTACTCCTCCCTGAGTGTGGAAAGGACTGTGCTCTGATCCAATGCTCCTGCGAATTCCTGCTCCTCCTTGTGGCTGCACTCAGAAACTCAGCTCTTTCCCTTCACGGGGCTTTATTTCCTTAGCCAAACTCCTCCAGAGATACTGATGATTGTCCCTTCTGGGCAGTTTGCCCTATTAAATGACAACAAAATGCATTTTGGTGACATCAGAACTGGTTTCACAGCTGTGACAGCACGGGGTGGCTCTGCTGCACACCAACCTCCATGGTCAAAACAAGCAGCACAGATGAAAGGATCTCTTCTTCTTGCCCTGAGGTTTCCAAACTCATCAGGTGGCTTTAAGCAACACATGGTACTATTTTTTTAATTTTAATTTATTTTTTTTTTTTTTTTTTTTTTTTTTTTTTTTTTTTTTTTTTATTTATTTATTTATTTATGTTTTTTTATTGTAATGACAATGTGCCAAGGGCTGACGTTGGGTGGCATCACATACCTTGGCACGGTGCTCCTCAGACCGATGGATCTCTCTGTTCCACAACAATTTGTTCAAATCAAAGCCTGGATTTGTCGTGCACCAAAGTTTATTTTCTATAAAAACATGGGAGGTTTTCCAAAAGGCAGCTGAACTCCTGCTAGGAAAAAATGAATCAGTAGGAAATGGGCACCTAATGCCAAATCCCACGGAAATTAAATTTGATCCCCATCATCTCCTACAAAGACTTTGGTCTTAGGGTGGCAAATGACCCTACTCTTGTAAGTCAACAGGCAATTTAAAGAGTTGGAGAACAAGCTGCAGAGGCTCTACAAATATCCCACCCCTTTTGGTACCAGCTGTCAACATAAACATTGTTACCTGAATAGGTTTACAGAGAGAATAAGAAAGGCTGGTTTTGTAATGTTTTCTTTATTAATCTCAGCTTTCACTGCTGTTCTGAGTTGACAAAAATGTTTCCCAGGAAGACTGACAAACAGAAACAATTCAGAAATTTATTTATTTTTTTCAAACACCATAGGTATAAACAAATAAAAGCTCTGGTTTGCTACTTTGGAAGGTCCTGTGTAACCAGCATTTTCAACTGGCCAATTAGCAGCATGTGTGTTAATCAGTGAAGAACTTCCACTTGTTTTAAAATCATCAAATCCAGTGTTTTAAAAATTATTGCTCATTATCAGACAAAACCCCAAGATAAAAAGGATGTTCATTATACCATCCCTGCTGGTAATGAGGATTTTTATATTGACAGTACATGCAGCTTTGTGGTGGGTTTTTTTAGGCAATTAAGACTGAAACTTTTCAAAATTGATTGAGATGCTGGGCAACCATTCTGAGGATATTCCAGGAGCCAAATTCTCAGCAACTCCGACCTTGGCACCTTCCTAAACTCTACCTTCTTTTAAGATATCAGGCTGAGCACCCCTGACAGAAACATTCCTCAGCCACTAATGGCTGGGGATGGAGCACCCAACTGTGACACTGCTCCAAGGCTTTGCTGCCTGGACTTAAATCCCATCCCAGCCACCTCCTGCCTCTTGCCCAAATCCCCTAGGACCTGCCTGGTGGGGCTGCCATGGGCTGGGGGTGAGGAAGAGGACAGCGTGCAGAGACACTTCACACAGTGGGAGATGCTGGAGGTGGTTTTCCTCTCTCACTGCTCCTCCTGGCTGGCAGGCTCGAGGGAGGGGACAGTGGCAGGTACCAGTGGAAGGTGGAAAGCTGGATCTCCTCGCAGCCCTTGGAACTAGAGGCACCTCAAGCTTTGCAGCTGCTGGCAGCAATGCCTTGTGTGGCAGATCCTCCCCCTGCCTAGGGCATACACTGTTGGCCAGCAGTGTCCTGCTGGGGCTACTCTGGGGCAGCTCTCACTCCCTTGTGCCCGGGAGCACCTTGGGGCAGCATTCCCCTGCCCTGTGCTCCTGCTGGCCACAGCTCTCCGGCCTCCCTGCCCTGCTCCGGCTGCCCACTCACTTCTCCCCAGGGAAACAAGCAGGGCACTCTGTGCCAGCCCCGGGCGGAGGAGCCTGTCCCGGAGCGCTGTCCGTGTCACACGGCGAGGCACAATCCTCAGGGCACCACGGCAGAGGCACTCTGCAGGGCCCTTGTCCCCTCGTCTCCTCTGTCCCCTCTGTCCCCGCCGGGCCGCTTGGGATACACGGCGCTGGCCATCTTGAAGAACTCGTCCGCAGCGTCCAGGGCGATGAGCCGGTCCTGCCGAACAACGGGAGTTACGGTCACTGTGGATGCTCCAGGCACCTCCCTGCCCAGGGCCCTCCCTCCACAGCTGCTCTCAGGATAAGCAAGGCATGAGGCCTCATCTTTTCCCATTTTGTGTACAGGATGCAAGAGCATCCAGCGGCACGGAGCTTGCACAGGGGGGTGGAATTCATGGTGCTGCAACACTGGCATTTCCCAGGAAACTGAACAGCCAAGCTGCAACTGCAACATCTGACAGGATCACCCCAGATGCCACCATGTATCTGAGCATCCTCTGGTTCACCTACTCTCTTCCCCTGAGGTGAGCTCCCTGCAGGGTTGGGATGACAGGAGGGAAGGTGTGCTTGGAGTACTCACCACCACAAAGAGGTAGCGCTCGGAAAGCTCCCAGCTGGTGGGGAAGATGTTTGTCTCTTCTGAGAGCTTTAACAAGATGTCCCGAGCTTTGCTCATGTTCTGAGAGTCGCTGATGATGCTGAGTTTGGTCACTGACAAAAGGGAATCTGCTTCCTTCTGGAAACCTGGGAAAGAGATGAGTTACAGAAATAAGTCAAACGTGAGAGCAGGGTCATCCCTGAGCCCTTCAGGTTCTTGCAAAGTTCCTTATCCTCCCACCACCCTGGGTGGCTGCATCCCTACTTCCTGAAACAAACCAGCACTCCCTCAGGCAGGCTGTGGGACAGGTACAGACTTGCTGGTGGGGAAAATAAATCACAAAAGAATTAACAGCGAGTTCCTTGCTGGTATTCCTGAGAAAAGGTGTGTGAACATGCACAACCCAGGGTGTTGATTCAGCTCTTCCCTGTTCCTGATGCTGCTAGAGCTTTCAGGGCTGGTGGGGCTTCCTAAGCACCCAAGTGACTATCCCTGTATGTTGTTGGGAAGTAACAGGGATAAAACCTGTGGCAGTAATGAATGCCAGGCTAATTGTTCCTATAGGAGTCAGCATCAATTATAGGAAGGGTATGCAGGGAAGGAAATGGGGAGGAGGATGCATGCACAGGTCTTTAAATCTGGTAGCTACCATTAACTCTTTGTTCAGCCCCAGGGGCCTGGTGGTGATGCGTCTCACATGAAAACACTTATGGGGTAAGAGTGGTGGGCTTATGATTAAAGCAGAGGCTTAGATAACTGAAGATAGCAGGTTTCACATCTGGTTGCTCATTTAGCTTCTCTAAGGCCAAATGATCCCTGGCCTTGAGCTTCCCCAGCCTTTGCAAAACATCTCCAGAGCCATGGCAGATGTGAGGGGGGTGTGGGGGACCTTTTGTGAGCATGCAGTAAGAGATGGAAGGATGCCAAGTGATCCTTCCCATGCTTGGCCTGCACAGGCTGTGCAAGCACCTGGGTGGAGATGAGGGCTGACACCTCGTTATGGATTTATGACGTTCCTCCCACCCAGATACGAGAATAGCAGGTAGGGCAGGAGTGGCTGAGATACCCATCTCTGGCTCCCAGTGAGGATATCCTGGAATAGACTTGCTCGTCCTCCTCTCACCAGCCACCAACCACCTCCAGAGAGTGATGGAAGTCACCCAGCTGATGTGCTGGCACATCCCCACTGTCACATGCTGTGTGCCAGGCAATTGGGAAAACCCTGGCACACCCACCACCCCACCACTTGGAAACAGCAGTGGGAAGGTTTCTGTGGAGCAATTCCACTCGGTGAAAGAATATTTCAAATCCACTTGGGAGCAAACAAGGTGAGTGGCTTAGCTCTGATCAGCTGCCATGGGCTAAGGAAGAGAAATAGATGTATCTGCGTTCCCATCTGAAAGGAATATTCATTCCTTCCTGTTTCTCTTGTTTAGAAAAACCCAGGGTGAACTCCCACTGCAAGGTTTCCACAAGGAAGCTTGAAATGGATGACTGTGCATGTTATTATGGGCTTGGAAGGTGGTTGTGGCTCATGGGGTTTTGACGTGCCTGCAGACACGGTGTCCCTGTCCCCTGCCAGCTGTGCCTGAGCTCTGGGCAGCTTCAGATGCCATGTGGGACACCCGAGGGCATCACTCAGCAACCTCCTTTACTTCCCTCCTCTCCAGCCTGATTTTGTGGAGCTGTTCCTATCCTCAACCATGGTGGGATCTCTCACTCAGTACCACTGGAATGACATCCTCTTGGCCTCCAGCTTACCTAAATCCTCCAAAATGTGTTTCCACCTGCTCCTCACTTCTTTCCGGGTCTGCCGTAAGGTATAAATGTCATAGTTGAGCTTCTGCCACTCCTGCAAAGCAAAGGGGTAAGAGACACTCAGTCATTGGAATCTGCTCCTTTTCAAGGAATTTCAGCTTTGAGGAAGGGAGCCAGAGTTGCACTGTTGATGTAGGCACTGAGTTGTGATGTGGTGGGTAGGAAGGTCAGTGACCAAGCTGCTGTTGCCCCAGCAGAAATTACACTGACCAACACAGATTTAGCTTGACACTGGGTTCAGCATCTCTGTTCAAAACAGCTTCCAGTTTCCCTGAAATGACAGAATTTTGCTCAGGTGTTGCTGACAACTGCTCCTCAGTCAGACATGGAGTCCTCTGTTTGGCACTGAACTGGAGCAGGCAGGTGTTCAAAAGTACTGGAAAACAGGAAATACTGACTTTTCTTCAAGATCAGGGTACCCTTCTTTAAAAGGACAGAGGTGCTGATGGATGAGGGCTGAATTGGAGCCATCTGACATAATAACCTTTAGTGGCTGCCAGTTGCTGCAGTAAATGCCTCACATTTCGCTGCACAGCTGAAATCCTTGCACTGGGACCTCCAGCTCTAGACCTGGACAATGGGACACTGTGCAAGAGGGGAGGGTTTGGGGTTATTTAATGAAGCCACACCAGCACATTTCAACACAACTGCACAAGTTTCGTGGTGGGCTTGGCAGTGCTGGGTTAATAGCTGGACTTGATGTCCTTAGATGAGTTTTCCAACCTAAATGATTTCATGACTCTATAAGCATGCATTCCTGTGGAAATGCATGTGCTCTGCAAGAAAACCAGGAATGCTTTTCCCAGCTTTTTCTAGTTCAGTTTAATCAATGCACACCCTGCAAAGGGTGCATTTTTAGAAGCAGCCCAACAGCAGGGTCACAACATCACCTGATAACTTCCTTGCAGTAACAACCTTAATTAATCTCATTTCCCAGCAAGAGATTACCTAGATGGGCTTCTGCAGAATAAACAGGTGTTAATCTGTGCCATCACCCTGAGATTTTCCTACAGGCCACGCTGGGTTCAGACCAGACAAACAATACCCACAGAGGCGGTGTGTTAGAAATCCCACTGTTTTCTGGTGCTTGGTTAAAGAGCTGACTTGATTCCACAAAGATCTGAAGATTCCTCAGTGGTTTTTTTCCTGAATGTGGCTGACACACCATGACTGCAGAGATTTAAAGCCAAGCCTGTCTTCCTGCTGATCAGCACTAGCTGCAGGAAGCCCTGGGAGATTACACTTTGGAAAAAGCAGCCGGCAGGGTTATGACAGTGGTGACTTCAGGTCAGGAGAGCAGGGGAACCAGCTCTGCCACAGCCTCTCGCTCCCAGAAAACAAAATCCCCTGCCAGAGGCACATTTCCCTCTCTCCTGCAGTGGCTCTTGCTGTTTTGCTGTTGCACAGGAGGGCACCTGGCTACCAGCACAAGGCACCAGGACAGCCCTTCACCAGAGAAATGAGGCAGGGGCAAGACTCTCCTCTCCCGTGACAGCAGCTCAGAGCTGCGAACTGAGCTCCTCTGGATGGGAAAGAAAAGAGGGGGCCCATTGTGTTAAAGCTTTGTGGGAAGTTTATTGAAAACTTGGAAGTTTTTAGAAAGAGACTGAAAAACTGCATGATGCCTTGGTCCCCTCTGGCAGGGATTCCTTGGAAACGCCTTGGCCCTCTCGTGACCTCCTGGCACAGGCAGAAAGGACAGGACAGTCTGGGCATGCTGGTGGGGAAATAGCTGCATGTCTCTGCCCTCCCTCAGAGATAAACAAGGCCTTTAGTGCAGACAATCGATCCAGACAGCCACTGTGATCCCAGGCATGCTTCCCACTGTGGAATTAGGGAGCTGGGGGACTGGGAAAGATGCTCCTCTCCACAAAACGTGGCATGCTGGCACCCAGCAGCAGCTTTCAGGGCTGTGGGGATTTACCCCATGGCATGAGCCAGACTGGTGAGCAGTACTTAGCATGCAGGGAAGCTGCTCCTGATTTTCTCTGGATTAACAGCAGTGTGTTTTCCCTCATCTATTTTTGTTTTAAGGGAATCTAGGTTATGGCTTTCTTGTACATCATAGTGTCTGTGTTGTTATGAAGTGAATATGGTGAATATTCAGTCCCAGGGGAGCTCTGACAGCGTCCCGTCAATGGTGAATTTGGCAAGTATGCAAAAGGGATGGCTTTGGTACAGAAAATGATGCTTAACTGTGGTGCCTGGAACCTCTTGTTCTCGTGGGATTTCTTTTGCCTGAGCATGGAGCTGAATGTATTCCTATTCCTGTAGAAAAAGCTGGGAAGAGGATGCTCCCAGCCACAGGAAAGGAACCAGGGAAAGAAAGAGTATCAGGATGACATTGGGCTGAGCTCTCAAAGGGACTCGTGCCCTGCTTTCCATGACTGTCAGAAACCACTGGGTTTTCCCAGGCAATTCCCTGCAGCAGGGACATTCCAAATGCCGTGGGCTGCCCTCTCTGTGGCTTTAATGAGGGAATAAACTCAAGAGCATATTTCCACACCCAAAATTATTCTTAAAAGCATCTCCCTTGAGCTATACAGCAGAGGAAGAGCCAAGCTTGCCCTGCCCGTGCCAGGCAAGGGTAACATCAGAGGCTTTGGGCAGGGTGTTCGTCCTTGTCACATCCCGTGAGTCACCAAGGAGGCTTTGGAGGGGCAGGAGGCATCACGAGGCTGCTCAGCCCTGCAGGGCAGGCAGCTCCACACCAAACCACTCTCCCTCAGCCTTCTGGGGAAGTCAGATGGAACTCCTGGGGCTGGCAGGAGGCTTCTTGCACACGGGACTGGGAAAGCACCGCAGGAGACTGAAACACCAAACCTGCCGTGTTTCTGGGACATCCCAGCCATGCACTCAAAAGCAATCCTTTAAGAAATACTCTTTTGGCCAAAATCTGAGTTAACCACAGGAAACCAAAGCAGGTTGCAGTTCCCAGCCGTGCTCTTTGCAGCCAGTTTTGGCCTATAAACCCACAGAGCAGGGCACACACCAGTGGGGGATTGAGAAAACCCTCTGTGAGTCAAAAATGTCCCAAGAGCAGCAGGGAAACCCCGCTGTTGCCCTTCTCTACATGCTCAGCCCTTCAAATATTTACCTGGAAAACTTCCCCAGACTCTCTAGGGTGAAACACTAAACCTGCAAATGCCAAATGACATGGAATAAGCCAGGCTGGTACATACCTCAGAGCTGGGGGAAAAAACGTGCCAAGAGAACAGGCAACACTGTCCAACTTCTCATCCCTGATCATATGAAAGTTTCCTAATTACTAGGGAGCTTTCTTCATGTTGCCAAAGCAATCCACTACCAAATCCACTGCCTTTATTCTCTTAAAAGCAACTGAGGTCACCATTCTGTTCAAGAGTTATTTTAGAAATTAGGTCAAAGCAGAGTTATCGGGGAAAGATTGCCAAGCATCAGTGCAGGCAGGTACCAGGGATGCTCCTGCTCTGGTTCCACTGGAAGCAGTTGAGCAAATATAAACTACAGATGCGTTGAGCAACATCTCAGAATAAGGTTAAATTGGATTCAGTTTAAGAGAGACATGCAGACAACAGCTGGTCACAATACTGACCTTGTCTGCAACCTGTTTAAAAAAGAATAATCCTGTAGAAGAGCAGGAGGAGGAAGAAAACTAGGCCTTGCCAGCTCATTAATGGGCTTTTCAGGAGGATCATGCCAGTGTCGCTCTGCTAGCCAGGCCCCTAGCAGGGATGCAGGCTGAGGAATTGCCTTTGCTAGGGGGATTTATGATCCCACCTTTCCCTAGGGAATAAGCTGAGGAGAGAAACACTGCATTTACAGCAAGCCACAAGGACAGGGGGGTTTCCTCAGTCATCATGCAAAATGGCACCTTTAGTTTCTGTTCCCAGACCTGTGGCACAGCTGCCCTAGCCCTGCTCCCTCTCTGAAGCCAGTACTGATGCACAGCTCCCTGCCCATGGCTGGGTAACTGCACACCCCACCAGAGGATGTGCAGAAACCAGGGCCACCCCAGACAGCACCTCATGGAGGGGACTCTGCCACTTCACACTCATCAGCCAGGCAACGAGCCCAGTGCAGCCCTTGCTGCTCGTTTCACCACCGGATTTGAGATTTACTTTACACCACAACAGGTTCAATGATGCTGCAGAGAAAGACTAGGAAAAAAAACCCAAACATTTTCCCCATATTTGAAACATGACCCCAGCCTTCAAAAGCCTTGATGACAGCTCTGATCTTCAAAGGCTGCACCTGCTTGACCAGACCTTCAGCAATGGCTTTCCTGGTTTTCTCTGTGCAAGCTAAGGACACACCGAGTTTGGGGTGGAGCTGCCAAATTTCCCAGAGCAGGGCTGCCAACAGGGACAGGGCAAAGACACATCTCCACATGGATCAGGTGTGGGTCCAGCCCCATGGTGGGGACAAGGAACTGACCCCAAGGGAGGGCACCAACACTGCCAAGATGCTGCCATACAAATAAAGAACACACAATGGAGAGTGAGCTGCTCTTCGGAATCCTTCCAAAGGCCTGTGCTGGGAAATCCCTGAGATAAATCCCTGGTGGGGAATGGCAAAGAACACAGTGAGTGGACTGCACACCAGAACTTCTGTGTTAAATGAAGGAGTAGAACTACAGGAAGTTCTCCTTTCAGTCAATTTCAACCACAGGAAGAAAAGGACCTATGGTTTCATAACACTTGTGCATTGCACAAGGAAACAAACCGTTCCTCCATCCCCTGTCCTGCAGTATCCACAGGCTCTCCCTGGGGATTTCGGGAGCAGAGCAGCCCCCAAAGCAGATTATGGCTTTTGCAGTCCAGTGCTGTTCTGCAATTGGACTGGTTTTTTTCTCTCTCTCCAAGCTGAAGTCTCATTAGGAGGGGAGGGCACTGCAATCTGGCCTAGTTTTAAAATGCTTACTGGAGTAAGAAGAGGTTTTGGCACTCAGGGCAGAGCGCAGGAATGTTGGCTTTGCTGCCCAACATTTTTTTGCCCCTCCCTGTCCTGCCACCCAGCAAGAGCTGCAGCTGGAAACTGCAGCAGCCTGCTGGGCTGCCCTGTGGTGCCTCAGTTTCCCAGTTTCTTCCAGAGGGGACAGCAGAGCAACTGCCAATCCCAGGCTGCAAAGGGCATAGAGCCACTTTCAAAGCAAGTGTAAAGTGTATTGACTTTCCTCAAAACTTTCCTCACTGTTGTGCTGATGTTGTGCTCCTCAGCCTTTTTATTGGTGCATGAGAAAGCAGGGTATGTGATCCTACCTTTGGTGTGGAGAGGAAGCCCTGTGAGTTTCAGGCTTTCCTTTCTCACTGGCAGGCACAGGGACTGCTCACACCCATTAAAAGCCCTACAGATACACTGAAGGCAAGAAAAAGGGCAGGATTTAGGGCAGGCAGGCACACTGGGTTTAGGGCAAGCAGGGACAGGAGCACTTTCCTGCTCACCCACAACTGATGGTCTCCCTGCTCCCTGAACAAGGCTGACACACAATGCTCCTGTGCCCAAGCACCAGTGCAGCCCCCTAAATGGAGCTCTCCTTGTTTCCTTCAGCCACTTTGGGATGGATGAAGCTCCCTGGCTTCTCTCAGACAAGCAATTGCAAGGTAGAGAGAGCAGCAGTGGGGAGGGAGGAGGAGAACTCCAGTTAGAGCTGTAAAGGTCACATGCCACCGTGAAAATGTTGTTACAAAACCATCTATTGTAAACACCATGATTAAATCAAACTCACAAAAAAACCCCACATTAAATGGGGATTCTGGCCAACTGCATGCAAGGATTCCATTACCTCGTTTAGCTTATTACAAACTGTAATTTTGATCTCTCCAGAGTTTAAGGCCCCTTGTAAAGCTGAGCTGTCTTTTGGTTTACAGAGACTATCACAGGAGGAACAGTTACACTCTTGCAGACTCTTGGATGAAGTAGGATCATGTTGAAGTTAAACATGAAGCCTCCAGGCTTTCCTGCAAATGCTCTGGAGTCATGAAAGCAAACAGAGAGGGGGAAAACGTGTCACTGTTTGCTACAGCCTGCTCCTAATCAGGCCACTGCAATCTCCTTTGCACTGAAGTGCCTTAGCAAAGGAAATCAGGGCTGCAAAACAGCCTTTATGTAACAGCCATGATTTTTTCCCTTCCCACTAAGAGCTGTGCCAGTTCCCTGCCTCCCGATAATTGCCATGCATCCCACTGGAGAAGGATTTAACTTGACACATCCCTGGAGCAGCAGCAGAGCTCTGGGCACTGTCAGGGACAGGCAAATGTCAGCCTGGCCATGGAAAGGACAAACAGGGAGAATATCAAACCAGAACAGCAGCCTGGGAAGCTAGGAAATGGGGCTGGGGCCTCCAGTGCTCCCAGTACACATCTGTGGGTTGTGGTGGTTGCAGGGCATCATTCCCATGCATGCTCCAGCTGCAGTGAATGCCTAGGAAACCTCCCTGGAATCTCCCTGCTTCCCCATACGTGCCAAACAAATGCTTCCTATCCACTGTAAAGCATCTTCCTCGTGTTCTTCCCATTCCCTGTCACTTTATTTCCCTTTTTGCCTCTTCTATTCCTCCTCTCCGTTTCCTTCCCCAAGAAGTCCATTTATCCCTGGTCTCCATGGCAAGCTTACCTTGTGTCTTTTCCCACATCCCTGGATGTAGGCAACCCCTTACTGACCTCCTGACTTCCTTGGTTTTTAAGTGTCAGCTGCTGTGTTCCCTCACTCCTCCATAACCCGTGGTTTTGGCTGAGTGTACAAAGGTGTACAGGAATAGATATTTCTGAAGGGGATCTGGAGTGGGGGATGAAAGATTCTGTAGGTAATTTATGCCCTGTGAGATAATACCCTAGGAGGGCACTGGAAGTATCCAAGCCAAGGAGAACATGGAGATTCTCAAAACTAAGATGAACCCAAGGGTACCATGGAGATGAGGAAAGCATCACACCTCAGGGCAGCTCTTCCTGGCTCAGTTGCTGGAGATAAGCCCAGGCTTCCCAGGGATGAGATCCACACAAGATGTAGGATAAAATCTGGAGGGTGATAGAGCAGGTGGGAGGAGCTGATGCCTACATGAGCCACACTGGGGGACTTTGGGGTCTTCACAGTTGAAGGGAGGACATGGAGCTGTCACAGTGAGTCCAGGGGAGGCTACTGTCAGAGACTGAAATAGTTCATGCCTCAAACATTGATATAAAGTTTTGCTCATTATAACAAAAAGCGTATAAAGAAGCTACAATCAAAGAAGCCTCCCTGCAGATACCTGACTGGGACTTTGTACTGAGTCAAACTGCTGAGATTAGATAAAGGGAAACCTATTGTTCAGTCATCTCAGGCTGAGGGAAAGGTATGCATACACAAAGGCCAAAGCCACCAGCTGCACTGAGAATCATCCCTGGCTGAGTTTGGGGTGGGGGCAGAGCACAGCTCACAGAAGCCAGGTTTACACCAACTGGCCCAGCTGTGGAATCCCCAACCCCACAGGCCACATCCACGGGACTTTCACGTGAGAGGAGCTGAGGGGGATCCAATCCATCACAATCCATCACAATCCATCACAGACCCCCCAAAGTGCTCCTCAGAGGCCTTGCACAGGACTGCAAGCAAGCAGGTGATGCAAGCAGAGTCTGCTGCAAGAGACTGCCCCTCCCCTGGGGGGACATGCCTGGACATTGCCCCTGGCCTGAGTGTATATTAACCCACGGCATTCTGTGCTTCTGGGGGGACCATCACCATCAAGAAGACTAGCTGGAGAGGATCAACACAACATCGTTGGGATCCACAGATGGTGATATTTTCTTTCTCCCTCTTTCTGTCCCCCCACCTCTTTTCTTACTTCTCTTTTCTTACTTCTCTTTTTCTCTCTTTTCCTCCCTCTCTCTCATATATTTACAATCAAATAAAACCCATACTATTGACTGGCATATGGTCTCCTTTGTACCTTAAATCAGGCAGAGAAATCAGGCAAAGAACCTTAATAATTGGATCATAACATTTTAGTGGCATAGTTGAGCAGTGTAACATTCTCTGACCCGAAGTGCCTTTCACAATACTATCATCTTCTCTCAGTGAATGATTTCATGTGCTTCCTTTTATACTATATCTAACTATATATAAACACTATTTTATTAAAGGGCTGTGAGAGGTGTTAGGACTCTGTCCATAGCAATTCTTATCACTTAGACCAACTGTCTTTGAGGGGTTGTGCATATTCTAGTTTCCTTGGAAATTTGCCTGCAGTTTTCTCTGAGGGGGCTGTGGAATTTGAAGTGTCATCTCTGGGGGTCTGAGGTTGTAGTAAACTAATATGGGGGTTCTAGTTCTCTTTAGTGTCTTTTGTTGTGCGAGTCCAGAATTGGCAGGTTTCAGTCCTGTAGCCAATTCTGCTGCTTGTGTCTTGTGGGGAGGCCCTCCTGTCTGCAGTTTGGAGTAGAGGCCTTTCCTTAGTCCTCCTGGGTGTTTTGTGTGGAGCTGTAAAGCTCCTGTTCGTGGTGTTGTGCAGAGCCTAAAACCCTGTTTGGAGGAGACCCACACCCCTATTTTGTGGGTTTTGTGTGTGTTTTGTTGTAAAAGCCAGAATTGACAGGTTTCACTCCTGAAGTCACTTCTGCAACTCCTGCTTTTAGGGAACACCCCCCTGCACCTCCTCCCCCCAGTTTGTGGTTTGTTGTGGAGAACTAGAATTGGTTCCAACCCTGAGGCCATTTATAAAGCTGCTGCCTTGTGAGGATAGTGTTGTCCCTGTACAAGCTTAGCTATTTGTCATGAGGCTTCCTCTGTTGGGAGGCTGTAGGAAAAGGTTAGGGGGAAAGTCCTATCCTGGGTGGCCAGTGTAAAGATAATATTGTATTGTCTTTCCTTAGTTAATTTGTTAGTCACCTCTCTACCCTGGGTTGGACTTGGTGCAGAGAAAAAAAATGGAATAGGAAGCAATTGGTTACTAAAAAGGTGATTGGTTACTGAAAACGTGATTAGTCCTTTAAAAAGCTTTAGGCAGTGGCATTGCTTGTCACTGAATTCGATCATGTCCAAAAAGGAAATTCACTAGAACTAAAGGAGCTAACTGATAAGGCGAACTGCTCCAGGGAGAAAAGCAGAAGCCTAGTAAAACCCTGAAAAAACAAAAAAAGAGAGCAACTCAAATGCCTTATTCACAGACTGCAACTCTTGCAAAACTTTCTAAAAGCAGTCTCACTCCCTCCGCTGAAGTCACTCGGAGGTATGCCCACTGAAAACCTGTGGGAAACAACAAAAGTCCTGCAACAGGCACTTCACAGAATGAAAACTCCATCTAAAAAGTTAATGCAATTAACAACTTGTTCTACTCAGGCAAGTATTGCTGGGGAAGCTTGTTTCTTTTCTTTTCTAGGAATGTCAAACACCCTTGCACTGAAGATAAGGAAAACGAGTTTGGGAGCAGAGTAACGGCAAACAGCAAAATCATCCCTAAACGTGATGATCCTTTCTTCATGTAAACTCTGTCACTTTGTGTTAGCAACAAGAAGTTTTTATTTTCTTTTAATAATCAGTATAGTGGGCCAAATCTTCACTTTTCTTTTATAGGAACCTACCAACACATGAAATGAAGCTGCGTGAAAGCCAATGAAAATTCCAAGTGTCACCATAATTGCTTGCATTGTCAGTTTGTTGATGTTTGTAATTTATTTGTGTTTTCATTGCAAGTGACTTGCTGGAAGATCAAATATTAGTTAAAACATATTACACATTCTTAAGTTTGATTTTTGTCTAACTTGTTTTGTCTTTTTACTGAAAAATAATGTGGCAAAAGTTGTTATGGATGCATAATTTTCTCAACCAATTTTATTCTGAGAGTTGGCATAAGAATTTATACAAACATGTACTAATCCTCCCAGTTCTGCCTTGGAAGGATTTAAAATTATTATAATTTGGCTAATTTTTTTGAATTTACTAAGTAGTTAATTAAAGAATCTTAACAGAACACAAACAAATGTTGTATAGAAATGACATGAATAAAATACAGAAAAACCTTCTACCAGCTCTCAAACCAATGACTGTTAAATCTCCTGCCATATATCCTAAGAAAGTATTTTAACTTTGCCTCAAAAATTCAAAAGAAAAAACTAGTTGGGATAACACAACTAAATTTGAAAAATAATTAATTTCATTTTTCAATTACACTGATTGTAAAGCCACAGTTTCTGATTTGTTTACAGTGCTATAATCTGTCTCTTAGAAAACAGAGCATAGCCCTAATGTAAAGATAAGCTTGCTTAAGAACATTTTGTATGAAATGTTTTGTATGTTAATTTTGTATCATAAAAGTAATTTTCATGATGTATGGAATTATCCAGCAGAATAGGAATATTACCTATAAAATTCTACCAACTATATGTGAATGTGGTCGAGAAGAAAACATACATCCCTGCTAGATCCATCCACATTTATACCAGGATGCAAAGTTAATAAATTATACTGTAAGAGCTGGGAATGCTCTTGAAACTCAGCTGATTGACACATGTAAACATGTATATCTGTTGAGGACACTCCTCTATGAAATTTGAAGATAAAAACCAGCTGTATAATTCTATAACCAAATTCAAAACATATTGAACCAACATCTAAGAGATATATATAGAGATATCCCTCACACCCACCACCCATTAAAAAACACTAATTCCTGGGGTCACGGGGTGGGGGTACTGAATAATGAAAATTAAATTGATGATTACAATTGAATTTATGCTTTGAACTATTGCACATATTGGTATGATTGCTCATGTTGTCTCTTCTACTGCTACTATCTTTTCTCCCATTATCTTTTCTTTTTTCATCACCTCCGTGGACAACCCATAAGAAGATTGCTATGAAAGAAACATTTATTACAATGTTTGAGTCAGGGGATGGCTGTCAGAGACTGAAATAGTTCATCAAATAAAACCCATACTATGGACTGGCATATGGTCTCGTTTGCACCTTAATTCGGGCAGAGGTATTTCCAAAGAACCTTAATATTTGGATCATAACAGCTACCAGGATGATCAGAGGGACGGAGCAGCTCTGCTGTGAGGAAAGGCTGAGAGTATTGGGATTGTTCAGCCTGGAGAGGACAAGACTCCAGGGTGACCTAACTGCAGCCTTCCAGTGCCTGAAGGGAATCTGTAGGAAAGATAGAGCAGGACTATTTACAAGAGCCTGGAGTAACAGGAAAAGGGGGAATGGGTTCAAATTGTAAGAGAGTAAATTTAGATTGCATATTGGGAAGAAACTCTTCCCTGTGAGGATGGGGAGGCCCTGGCACAGTTGTTCAGAGAAGCTGTGGCTGCCCCTGGATCCCTGGAAGTGTTCCAGGCCAGGCTGGACAGGGCTTGGAGCAACCTGGGATAGTGGGAGGTGTCCCTGCCTATAGCAGGGGGTGGACTGGGTGGGATTTAAGGTTTCTTCCATCCCAACCCATTCTGGGATTCTGTGATTACCAGGCACTGCCACAGCCTGTGCTGGGGCCAACACAGGGCTCACCTCCGAGTCTTTGTCCAGCTGGTTCCTGACCACGATCATGTTGTAGAGCACGCGGTCGTCGTCAGCCTCAGTGTGGGTCACATCATGGGGAGTGCTCCACAGGTTCTGCTCCTCATCCCGCGCCAGCGTGGCTCCGAACGACGCGTAGGGGTTGTTGTTGCTGCAGACAGAGAGAGGGGCAGGCAGAGTCAGCACTGGGCTGGTTCCTGGTACCTTCCCAGTGCCCACTGCTGTGCCCTCCCCTCTCACAGCCCAGTCCTGCTGCCACAGGCAATTGGGAGACAGAGGTTTTGCCTTAGCAAGCGTCCTGACCAGGCAAGCCATGGTTCAAACCAAATCATGCAGGCAATGCCCACAGATGCCCCCAGCCAGCAGCTCCTACCTCAGAGCTGCAGGGATGTGCTGGGCTGTGCAACAGCAGACAAGGTATGGAAAGGACATTTCCCACCTTTTTTGGAAAATGGAAATGTCCTCAGCTTTCTAATGAACTGCAGGCTTTATTTGCTGAGCAAAGCTGAGCATCATCTTCTGGGAAGGCTGTCCTCATGGAGGTGGGGAACTTGTCTCTGCACTGGGTCAGTTCTGTGTTTTATGGCTTTATGTTGCTATTGGGATGTGCAATTTTTTAACAGGGACACTCCTGCAAGGAGACCTTTTAACAGGGGATTTCCATAAAGTGACTACTCAAGATGTCCAGGCACCTAAGCAGAACAACACAAGTGGAGAACTATTTCTGGCCTAACCACCCTGTGGCAATCCCTGCTCACTTCTTGTTAGAACAACCCGCTGTTTATTTTGTTTGCTACCCAAACCTCACTCCTTTCCCAAGGAACCCATCCAGAGAAACTTGGGATAATACAGTGGGTGCCATGGCACTAAGCCATGTAAAGGTGCTAAGAGGAGCTCCAGCACATAGATGAAATAGAATAAAATTAATTCCCATCAGCATTCCAGGAGGAAGGTTAATTAGACTTTCAACAAACCAAAAACCTGAGCAACAGGTAGTAAAGGGAAAGATAATCTCTCATTAAAGACAAGCAAATGAAAGTAACTTGGAGGCTGTGGAGGGCATGACCGTTTTTCCCTTGTGGAGCAGGCAGGGAGAACACTCAGGAGCCAGCTGTGCCATCAGCAGGACATCACTCCCACCCTGCCTTCCACAGGCTCCTTCCCACTCGGGCATTTACCAGTACTCATAACATTCGAATGACTTAGAACACCCGATTTAGCAATAACACTGCCACACCTGAGCTTTTCGGAGCCACTCCCTCCCTCACAGCTCACAAGGCACTTCCCAGCACATTCCTATTTCCAAATCCCAGCATGGAGCATCCTGTAAGGCATGTGGGCAGTGCCCAGGAGTCAGCAAATCCCTACCAGCACCGAGAGCTCTGCCAACAACTCTTCCAAGCAACATTGAAAAACGGAAGAAATGGGAAGGAAAAAAGCAGGTGAACAGCAGTGACTTTGCAGGTTAAGGAATCTCCGTGGGACCAGAAGGGGCTTAGAGCATTTCACACTCTGGATTTTATCCAGGAAATGGTGGGCACCAATGCTTCATCAACAGATTTCTGCTCCAGGGGCCTTTCAGTTCACATTAAATTTTGGGATTTGGAGCCCAAATATTTAGTTTATTTTCATCCTAAGTACACCATCCAAGCCAGACCCCACCTTCACGCATCAAGAGACAACCAGGCAGCCTAGATGCTTTGCAACACCAGGTCCCAAACCTAAAACTCACCTAAGAGATCTGAAATCTCAAGCAATTCATTCCTTTTAAACAACACTGCAGTAAAAAATAAAAATACAGCCATCAAGCTATTGCAAAATCCCCACTATGAAATAAGTCCCCACAGCCCCCCGAGGAGGGGCAAGCAGCGATCAGGCTGTTAGATTAATTATGCTGGCACACTTGTACAAGAGCAGGTGCCTTTCGAATTCCCAGAATTTATAGAGGCTTTCCTACTTAGGGCCGACATTAATAGGATCGCCGGCGGCAGGCGTGTCACTGCAGTGAGGTGCCAGGTGAGGGACAGCCACCGTGGCCACGGGGCAGCAGCAAGGAGCCTCTCGGCACGTGTGCTCGGCTCCCGGGAGGTTAATGCCACTTTCCCGGGCTGGAGGCCCCATGCTTGGGATTAGCTGGTTATTATTTAGGTAACTGCTTTACCAGCGGAGATCAGGACGTTTCAAGCTGTGTGTCAGCAGCTCTGCTGTTACCTGACGCCGATGTAGGGCACGCCGAGAGCATCCCACCCTCGTCCCCAAAACGCCTCTGTCGCACGGGTGGCGCAGGGAGAGCGCTGTCCCTGTCCCATCCCGGGGCTGGCATACCCTCTGCGCTGCCAGGACCGCGGCTGGCGTCGGGCAAGGAGGGAGAG
Source organism: Entomyzon cyanotis (assembly GCA_024500445.1). Classification (NCBI taxonomy): domain Eukaryota; kingdom Metazoa; phylum Chordata; class Aves; order Passeriformes; family Meliphagidae; genus Entomyzon; species Entomyzon cyanotis. The sequence goes on along the minus strand of JAKEPQ010001027.1, from coordinate 24,823,944 downwards.
CCGCCGCCAAACACGGATGTTTTACCACATGCAAACCCTCTTTAGGTGCTTGCACAGCTCTTCTCCACGAGTCAGGGACAATCTGCTCACACAACACGCCCAGGCTCACGCTGTGCGCACAAAGCAGATGTGACCGACAGCAGGAGAGCAGGATGTGCTCCCCGGAGAGCAGCGCACGCAGCTCTCGCATAAAGCCAGCTCTGGCTGCGCATCGCCATCTCCTCTCCGGCATCCCTGAATGGAGCCAGCCTGGGACAGACGGGGATGGTCACCTGGAGAAGAGAAGGCTCCAGGGAGACCTTAGAGCCCCTGGACACTGCCTGAAGGGGAGAGTGACTTTTTATCATGGGCAGATAGTGATAGGACAAGGGGGAACGGTTTTAAACTAAAAGAGGAGAGACCTAGATTAGATGTTAGGAAGAAATTCCTCCCTGTGAGGGTGGGGAGGCCCTGGCACAGGGCGCCCAGAGAAGCTGTGGCTGCTCCTGGATCCCTGGAAGTGTCCAAGGCCAGGCTGGATGGGGCTTGGAGTAGCTTGGGATAGTGGAAAGTGTCCCTGCTTGCGGCAGAGGGTGGAACTGGGTGGGATTTAAGGTCTCTTCCAACCTAAACCATTGTGGGATTCTGTGACCCCAGCCTGAGACTAGAGCTCTGCCCAGCTCCACGGTGGGACCCTGACCCCCTGGGTAGGACTGCAGGGCCCCCCGAATTGTTCAGTGCCTCAGCTCCTCTACTGAAATCGCACCGTGGAAAGACAAGCGCTGGACTGTCCCTATGGCCGGGAGCACGGGGGACACCGAGGGGACGCCGCGGGCAGGGTTCCGGTGCACATCGCGCCGTGCGGTCAGAGCGAGCCCAGCCCTGCAGCAGCCGAGCCGGGCGGACCAGAACGGCAAGCGGCTCGTTCCCGCACAGGGCAGATCCCTCCGGAGCCTCGAGCGCTCGGGCAGGGGATGTCCAGCTCCAGCGGCTGTGCCAGCGCGGGGACAGCAGGGCGATGAGGGGGTCACCCGGGGCCGGGAGGGCGCATCCCCCGCCGCGGGGCCGGGCCGGGTCTCACCTGAGCAGGGGCTCCTTCTCGGGCGCCGCCGCCTCCCCGCCGCAGCAGCCGCAGCAGCCGCCGAGCGATCGCAGCCAGGCTCGCAGCCCCATCGGCGCCGCCGGAGAGCCGGGCGGGCAGGGCGGGCCGGGCCAGCCCCACGGCCGTCCCCTGTCCCCGCCCCAGCGGGGCCGAGCCGGGCTCCGCACCGCCCCCGCCGCCCTGCCTGGCCTGGCCTGGCCTGGCCTGGCCTGGCCTGGCCTGGCCTGGCCTGGCCTGGCCTGGCCTGGCCTGGCCTGGCCTGGCCTGGCCTGGCCTGCCTGGCCTGGCCTGGCCTGCCTGGCCTGGCCTGCCTGGCCTGGCCTGGCCTGGCCTGGCCTCCTCCTGGCCTGGCCTGGCCTGCCTGGCCTGGCCTGCCTGCCCTGCCCTGCCCTGCCCTGCCCTGCCCTGCCCTGCCCTGCCCTGCCCTGCCCCTGCCCCGCCCGGCACGGCTCTGCCCCGCAGGAGCGGCGGCCGCTGCGGAGTTTAAGGGACGAGGCTGCTGCGTCCTTGTGCATCCCCTTAAACCTCCCTCCTGCACCATCTTCCTGCACCCTCCTGCATCCTGCTGCACTGTCCTGCATCATCCCTCTGCATCATCCCTCTGCATCCTCCCGCACTCCTCTGCAACTCTCTGTACCTCTTGCACCCTCCTGCTTCCTCCTGCACCCCCCTGCACTCTCCCTCATCCTGAAGCACGTTTCTGCAGCCTTCCGAACCCTCCTGTACCCTCTTGTTTTCTCCTGCATCTTCCCCTACCCTCTTGCATCCTCACATGCCTTCCTCCATCCCACTGCATCCTCCTGCACATCCTGCATTCTCCTGCAGCCTCTCACACCCTCCAAGAGGGTACCTGAGGGTCCTCACGATGCCTAAAAAGCTGGTAAAAATAAGACGCAGACACTGCAGTATAGGGGAAAAGGGTTTTACCTTGGTTTAATAGGATCCCAGGTGCTCCTTCATCAAAGGTGGAACCACGATGAAAAAAAACCCCGGGTACAATGCAAATACAATTTTATGGACCTCACCAATTAGCATACCTATCTAAAATTCCCCAATAAGAAACCTAACAAATGAAGTAATTGCCTCCTTATTTTTATTATCTCCTCCCAAAAAGGTTACAACTTAGTTTACAAAAACATGTTCCAGAGATGAGGCTCTGTTCAAGGTTGGTGCCTCACATTGTTGAGATTGTGGGGATGTTTCATCTTCCCCAAGGAATTCTGAACAAGGCTAGAGTACAAGGGTTATAAACATGTGGGGCTAAGATACAGGGAGTGAAAAGTACAGGAATGGCAAAGGATAAAAAGTATATTAAAAGGGTATAAAAAGAGTATAAAGGACAAAAAACCATCAGGCATCACTCATGCACCCTCTTGCATCCTCCTGCAGCCTTCTGCATGCTCCCTCACCCTCCTGCATTCTGCAGCACCCTCCTGCTTGCCCCTGCACTCTTCTGCACCCTGCAGCACCCTCCTGCATCCTCCCACATCCTCCTGCCGCCTTCTGGATGCCACACTGCACAGCATCTGCTGTGCATTCTCCAGCCCCCGTGCCCCCACTGGAACAGACCATCACTGGCCATCGTGGTATGGCCGGAATCAAAAATCCCCCCTTTCCAACCCTCTGCACCACTACACTTCCAGGCCTGTCCCCACCTGGCTTTTGGGACACAGGGCTGTGATCCAGGGAACTGCAGTGGGAAATGAGCAGGGGGAGATGGACTCGGCTGTCACCTGATGCAGGGGCTTCTGAGGAAGGAGAAGAGCCTAAACTATTGCTCCCTTCTCCTTTCTTTCTCCCTGCCTTACATTCCTATCACATGCCTGGCTGGGACCTCAAGAAGAAAAAGCATAAACTCTGAATAAAGGTGGTCCTGGATTTCATTTGATTGCCACAGATTTGTTTGCATTTCAGAACAGCCCATCAGGCATCAGCCAGACCCAGGGCAATCGCTCTGACTCTAGTTTGGCCACGCACATCCCCAAGAGTTATTTAATTTTAGTACAGCAGCTTCCTGACGCCACTGGACTTTCTGCTTATGCCAGCAGATATAATAATATCAGCTACTACATCCTCATGCCCAGTGTGTGCGTGCAAGGAGAGGTGAAATAAGATCAATTTGAGCTCACATTTCCCTCCCTCTTTTATTCCAGAACTGTTAATTCATCAGCAGTGGACCTGGCTCCTGAGTGGGGAATGGGAGATCTCGGGTTGCTCTGCCACGGATTCTCAGGTGACTTCTAAATTTCATTTAATTCACTGGCCCCACAATCAGATTTCCCATCTTCCTTAATTAAAAGGTGAAATGATGGGAGAAGGACTCGCTGTTAATGTTTCTGGAAGACCCCAGTGCTGGGCTTTGCTCTCAGCCCGTGGCGCTGTTCATCAATCATTGCATCAGGAAGCATTAATGGCCGGATGAGCCGAGGGGCGAGGCAGGATTGCAAAGTCAAGGGCGCTCTGCTCTGCCCTTGAGTGTGTCCCTGCCTGCCTTTGTTTCCCCTCCAGCCTTTTGTGTTCTGCAGCACGACAATCACCAGCCACTGCCGGCTGTGATTGCAAGGATCCGGCGATTGCACGGGCACGGATGCGATTCCCCAAAATAGGCACTGCTGCAGGGATTCCATTCGCCCTCCCCTCTCCCTCTCTGGCTGATCCTCTGGGTTCCTTGTTCCTCTGGGCTCTCGTGATACAAACACTGATTTTTCCGGGGCTGCAAATGCCCAGAAGCAGGCAGGGATAGCCCTGATCCCAGCGGAGATGTTGAGGCACGGCTCTAACACATCAGCTGAGACATCCTTGATTTGTGGATAACTCACTTCCCCTACAATGAGATTTATCCATGCCCCACTGCTTTTAAGCCAAGAAAATTATGTTCTTCATTCATTTAAAGTTTGAGCCCTCTAGGTTTAAAGAGATCCTGATAGAAATACCAACTATTTTCCAACCCTTTGTTCCTCATTGTCATAATAAAGCTTGCTCCTTTTCCATCAGGGAACAAATAAATAGGGGAGAGTCTCCCAAGAGCCAAAGCCTTATTGGTATCTTAAAGTCAAATCAAGTTTTCCACAACGTAAGAGAAATATCACCAGCTCCTTCAGGGCATCCTGGGGATGGGGAGGTGAACTCCAGCCCACCCAGCCCTTTGGGTGTATACTCCCTCCAGTGTGGTCCAGCAAAGAGCTTCTGAGTCAATCAAAGCTGAAATGAAATGTAAAACTATTTGTAAATTGACTGCAGCAGAGTAATGGTGCCATTTGCCTCCTCTTCCTTTGGCTCCAAGCAATCCACCCACAGGGAAACCTGTTAGTGAAAAAAACCAACAAGGGATACAGGAGGACTGACAGGAATCTCCTTTGGGCTTTTATTTCCCTAATATAGATTGATTCATTGTTTCAGTTTTAATGCATTTCAGAGTGAGAAGCATTCCCAGTGAAGGTCTATTAATCCAGGGTCCTGCTATATAATTTAAATCCACAGGGCCTGCAGGTTTGGGGAACAAGCTGGGAAGACCTCAGGGCACTCTGGCATTCCTTAAAGCCTATGGATTTAATAAGTGGGCAGACAGGGATGATGGACAGTGTCTGATTCTCTGTGCCTCATGTTTAAACCTACAATTGGCCTAAGGCTCAGCAACCCATGCTTTGGCTTAGCAAACTGCTTCAAGCTGGCCTCCCTCTTCAGTCCTTGAGCAAGTTCACTGCTTTCTCCTAAAATCAGGAGTGGCATAAAGGCTGTGCTGATTAGCATGGACCCATGACTGCTGTGCAAAGTACAAACTGAAGGGACTGTCCTTCCAGCAAACCACGGCTCTGTTGGCCTCAGCAGCAAGGAATTAACATAACTCTCCTGAGGAAGGGGAAAAATCCTGCCCCAAATCAGGGCAAATTGCCTAGTTCTGAAATACCAATGTTCTGAGCTCTTAAAGTTCTGTTGCTGGGCTCTCTTGCTGTGTTTTCTCTTTCTGCTGGATAACAGCAGGAGAGTTCAGCACAGACAGAGCTCTGTAGGTATGACTTTGGCTGCCTGCCGCATTTGAATCCTGTTCTGCTACCTTGCAGCATCTTCTGGGCTCTGCATCTGCTTCCTGTGATGTGGGGGCTGCTACACGTTCCTAGGAACCGAGGGCATTTTAAAAGCTGTAACTCTGTAATTAGTAACCACAGAGCTGTGTAAGGGCCAAGGCTCTGCCGCCTGGGGCTCTAGGATCTCGGTGGGACTGAGCCTCCGGAAGCTGCCTTCTGGATTTCTGCTCCCGACACCGCCCCGGCAGGGCAGGGGGAGCAGCGGGGCTGGGCTGCCGGGAAGGGCGGTCGGTCCCGGGGGCGGTGCCGGCCATCCCTCGCATTCCTCCGCCTTCCCTTCGTCGCGGACTGGGAGGCGCTGGGAGCTGCTGGTGCGGGGGCTGCCGGCAGTAAGGAGCGGGGGTGGCTGCGGAGAGAAGGCTCCTCTGAGCGCTTGGAAAGCACCGGGAGGATCCCTCCAGAAAGGGCTTTGGCAGCGCTGCCGTTCCCTGCTGGGAGCTCCAGCCCTGAGCTGCTTGAGCATCTCTGCCTGCATGAAGGCAGAATAACGCTTGATCGCCCGGTGTGTTTGGGTATCGCTCGCTAAACTCGCCGCCCGTGCACCCTCTGCCCAGCTCGCTGGCTGCGGGCACCCTGGCGGGTGTCCTTGGCCGGGCAAGGGGGCAGGGAGCCCTTAGAGCAGTGCTTGGGGTCGGTGCCGAGCCTCGGCCAGCGCCTGCTCGGGCAGCGACACGAACAGGATCCGGCCGGGAGCCTTCCGGGGCGGCGCGATGGCGGGGATGGTACCGGGGGGAGCGGGAGCGCCGTGCGCGGGGAGCTTCCCTGTCCCCCTGGCTGAGCTGCGGGAGAGCCGAAGGGCCCCGCTCGCCTCCACGCGTGTGGTGGGCCCAGTGGGATAACAGAATTTGAGTGGCTTCTGGGCCGGAAGGGCCAAAAAACAACTGATGGTTCCGAAAGCGCAGGGTGGAGTTGTGACTGTGTTGCTAATACTAATACATGGATTTCCGTAAAACCAAAAAAAAAACCCAACCCTGTGCTGCTGGTAGTTTTTCTGCTTCACTGCTCAGTCACCGCCAAATCCGCAGATACTCCAGCAATGGTTATTTATTTGAGAAAACACCCAGCTGGGTGGGGGAAGCAAAGGAATTAAACACTCTATGGAGCATATAAAACCTGGAAAGTTTTTCCTCGTCGGACACCGCTGGTTGGCTTTTGTGATTAGCTTAGGGCTGTGGGAGGGATTCCTGGAGAGCAGGTTCACGCTCCCTTGCTGGAGCCTCACGGGCAAAGTCCTCCCCGTGGCCCCGCCGGGAACTGGAGGCTTCAGTACCTGCAGCCCAGGAGGCTAAGGAGGCGGCAGGAGTTTGGTCCCGTGTGACAACCCCGGCTTGCTGCCTCCTGCCAGGTACCAGGTTAGCCAAGCATGGCCACCCAGATGTTCGAGGGCAGAGGGCATGCGGCTGTCTACCAGAAATACAGGTTTGCACCGGGCAAAGAGCTGCAGCAGACCATCCTCTCCTATCTGCAGGAAAAGGTGAGTGGGGTATGGCCAGGCTGGAGGAAAAGTCCAAGGAGTATTTAATTGTGGGTGGCAGTGTTTACCTTGCTGGGAGTGTCACCTTGGTTGGTGCCACAGGGAAAGATCAATCAGCAGGGCTCAAGGCAAGATGGGGGCACAGAAGAGGCTTTCCACAGGTTCTGCCGTGCCAAGGCTGTTCCTGAGTGGGGGCTGGGGGAAGGAATGGGTAAAAGCACAGGAATTGGGTGGCTGCTCACTGAGACACATCCACTTGTCCCCACAGAAGGCAATCCCTGCGGAGCTGGCGGTGGACATTGGCTGTGGATCTGGACAAGGCACCCACTTCCTTGGGGAGCACTTCAAGAAGGTGGTGGGGACAGACATAAGTGAAGCACAGATCCAGGAGGCCAAGGAGACTCCCTGCATGCCCAACATCTCCTACCTGTGAGTGTCAGGAGAGCACACTCAGCCAAAGGCAATTTGGGGTCCTCACATGGAGGTAGTGATGTGTGAGTATGACTGTTGTAAGAGCCAGCTGGCACCAAAGGAAACCCCACTTGATGGAATTCCTGGTGTGAGCAGGCATTATCCTAGACTTCCAGTAGCCGTTGTCTTGCATCCCAAACCATTAAAAAATACCCGCTGCCTTCATCCTACTCTGTAATTCCCACACCACACATGACTTTCCCCTTGCCCCTTGCAGGGTGTGCCCTGCAGAGGAGCTGCCATTCCAGGATGCCTCAGTGGATGTCCTGACGTCGTTCACAGCTGCGCACTGGTTTGACATCGAGAAGTTCATGAGGGAAGTCGAGCGGGTGGTGAAGCCGGGCGGCTGTGTGGCCATCAGTACCTACACCGTGGACATGAGCGTGCGCTACAGAGACTGCTCTGAAAAACTCACCAAAGTCTTCAGGGAGGTGAGCTGAGAAAACCTCAGGGCAGGGGGAAATGTGTAGCACTTGGATGTAGAGAGGAAAGCAATGGGATTGAGGGGGTATGACTAGAGGAATCCTAAATGCAGGGATAGGGCTGAGATAGGACTTAGCCTCCCATGCAGTGCTGGTTGAATCATGAGGAGAGGGACATGAGGACTGATAGGGCAGACTCTGGTGGGGTGAGAAGGGTAACAGCAGATTTGGGGGCTGATATTGTCCAAGAGACTTTTCCTGTTGCTCTGATCACAGTAAAAAGAATGGGAAGTAGAAACTGTTGGGAAGAAGTCCTTTTTTTAGTCATCATTCTGGACAAAGGGTGTTTTAACAATTGGATAAAAGGAGACTTGCCACTATGAGTAAGAGCTGTGTAGTGAGGACAGGACCCTTATTTCTATAATAGGATCCTTGAATTCTTGACACTAAGCAAGATTTTGGTGTATTTTAATGCAACAAATCTTAAAAAAAAAAGCCACACATTAATGTATCAGATGTAGGCCCAAAGTTAAGTGCCCACTGAGTGAAGTGGCAGTTGAGAACTTCAAGTGATGTTGTGTTTGTTTTTAATTCACTGTCTTTACAGTGCTGGGATGTGATTTTAAAATACTCACATAATAGAGTAAAATATGTCTTGGAAGACTACAAAACGATCTTTGAGGCCTTGCCATTCCCAGACAAGAAGAGGTGAGCACAACCACCCTTGATGGTGTCAGATATTTTATTCACCACCATGTCAACCTATTGTCTGTGTTCCCCTACCTTTGAGATTTAATTTGCTAAAGCTTCTTTCTTCCCTGTGTCTCTTGCAGAATCACTGATATCTATGATCCAATTCCCATGACTGTTGAGGGTGTGGTTGGTTACATGGAGTCTGCCTCTTCATATCAAACCTTTAAGAAGAATGACCCCAAAGCTGCAACATCTCTCCTCCAAGAGACTGAAAAGAGGTGAGAGCTGCTTGGGAAAACAAGCAGGATATGGAGGACCTGTCCTATATAGTGCATACACAGGGAGGTTGTGCAGACCCCTTCAAAGCTGCAAGTGAGTATGCAGGAATGTGCTCCCTCCTTCTCCCCAGGAGTGGGCACTTGTCAGGGGTTAAACAGCAGATCCTTGAATTTTAAGTCTGTGTAGCTGAATTATGCACTTGCAATGATGTATCCATGAAACCTCTGACATGAGACTACCTTGAGTTTCTTTGCCTTGCTTTTAACTAGCAAAGGGCATGAAAAATATTGGTGGTTGCATCTTCACCCATCTGCTTCAGCCCCCAACAAGGGCCTGCTGGGAAGGGGAGGCATCCCTCCTGCTCATTTATTCACTGACAAGAGCAACCCCTGTGCAGCAGTTGGAACCACTTGCCATTCCTTCCACCTTTGTGCTGTGGGTGGAAGAGACCTGTCTCTGGCTGTGGGTGTTGCCCCACATCAGGTGGGAGCTGTCTGGGCAGGGTGAGACCCTTCCTGTGCTTCCCCTTTCAGGATGCTGGAGACAATGGGAGTTTCTTCTCGTGAGACCCCAGTGGAGTTCTTGGTGAGGCACGTGTGTGTGCTGGGGTGCAAGGGACGCTGAGAGAGCAAACCCTTCTCCTGACCTGGTGCTACAATGAAGGAGACGGTGGGCTGTCTTCTAAAACCCTGCTCATAACTGATCTGACTCCTTGGTGCTGATTGATGCTGATTTCCGTGATTGAAATTTTGGTCTCCTGTGGAAAGCAGAGGGGGTTGTATGCCCCTCAAGTTCCTGTTCACCTTGGTCCTGCAGTCTGCCCAGTGCTGCTCCCTCAGCACTGAAAGGTCCCATTTTGGACTGCTGATGGTCAGATAATGTGGGGAAGAGAATCACAGTAACAGTTGAGAAACTCGCTGCATTTCTTCACAATAATAATTAAAAATCAAGCTGAGAAAACATTACCTTGTGGTTCCTGTTTTACAAAGAGACTGTGGAGCACCCACTGGTGTGGCAGTAACTGTGCTACATTGACACTGAGTGTCCTGATGCCCTCAGTGCCCTTCTGCTCGTGAGTAAGGTGGGTTTTGGGTCGGAAGGGCCACTGCCCCTTTCCCTGCCCTGGCTAAGCAAGGAGCTGTGTGCTGTCTTTGAAGGCTGACCTGGAAAGGGGCTGCTCTCACCCACCATATGCCCCCATCCCTGGTGCCTGGCTGGCTGGTGCAGGTGTATCAGCACCTTACCTGCTCCACGATTGCTTTGGCCCTAGTGAGGCCCCTCAGCACAGCTCAGGAGCCTTTCTGGGATCGCTGCCAAAGGGGAGCAGGTTTGTGGCCCTATCACCCACCCACGCTGCAGATTAGAGGCTGTGTTTTGGGGAAGGGGAGACAAGAGGGCTCAAAGCTGGGTACACCCTGGCTCAGGTCACCTCCTGTTTGCTTTCTGAATATTTCAAGTCCAGGCCCAGCCTCTGCAAGGATCCTTCCCTTTCCTGGAATTCCTGTCGTTGACAAGAAAGCTTCCCTGACACCATGGGAATGCTCTGTTCTGTGTGGGTGCATTATTAAGAAAGCCAAAGTGCCACCTCTGCTCCCTGCCCCAGAGAGTGCACCTGGAAGGGGCTGAGAGGGGCTGGAGGTACTTCTGCTGAGGTCCTGGGCTCTCCTGAGGGTCCTGACTGAGCTCCCCTCAGCTTGCCCAGGGTGGAGAGCAAAGGCTTTGCCCCCACTTGGTCCCGCAGGAGGGTGATGGGGTCTCGGGAGGACAGCTGTGGGGTGGGAAGCCCATCCTGAATGGGAAGCTGGTCCCTGTGTCCATGGCCATGTGCTGGAGCAGCAGTACTGGATCAGGCCCTGCTGTCACTGAGAGGCACGTGCAAGTTGGGTTTAGGCCAGCAGCAGCCATCAGGCCTCCCTTGCTGGGGGAGCATAAGGGGTCTCTCCTGCCCGCAGTGCCACTATCTGGCTGCCTGGGCTGGGGAAGCCCCAGCTGTGCTGGCAGAGCTTGTCCCTGTGAGGTGCATCCCCACAGACATTCCAGGACAGGGAGGGGTCCCCGGGAGGTGACATCCTACAGTGTCCCTACAGTGCTGGGGAAAAAGTGTTTGGGTTTTCCCCTCACTTTAAATTTAAGAGAAGTTTAAGTCTGCTGGCTAATTATGTGTGTAATTTTCAGCCCTTCCCTCCCTGCACGCCATGAGGTAACACCAGGGATTGCATCACCACTGTGCACGGTGTTACAGCAGTCCCATCCCGGTGGCTGCTGCAGCTCACTTGTGCTGGGAGGTGCTGAAAGGTTCTGGGGGATGGAGTGTGGCCAACGGCACTGTGGTGACACTGAACTCCCAGGCTGGCAGGAACAGGTCTGGTGATGGCTGATGAGCAGAGCCCCCCTGATGTCCTTTTTGGACATCAGCTGGCTTTTTGGGGCACACTTTGTGCTCTTTCTATATGCTTTACCCAGACTAGTCAGTTTAGCAGGAGTCACTTCCTCTCAGACTAGGCCACTGGGGTCAGGAGCCATCTGGTTTGTCCTTACCCACTGCAGTGGATGGCTTGTGGCCATGGCTTTCCCATGCTGTGCCACGCAGAAACCGATGAGTCACCACAGAGCGATTGCCTCACCCAGCACTGATGCCAGCCCTGTCGATGGTCAAGTTTCACTTTCGTTAGCACACCTGGAAATCCCACACCTGGAATTTCTTGCTCCAAGCAAGCTGGCGTGGCTCCAGCCTCTGAGCTGTGTGAATCCAAGGAAGGGGCTCCATCATCGCCATCAGCAGCTGGGACTGGAGCAATGCTTTTGGTGGGTCCCCAGTGCCCTGTGGACTCTGTTGAGTGTGATGTCCCTAGCCTGTGCTGGCTTTGGGGGACACTGCTGCCCGAGCAGGAGCTGGCACTGGCACGGTTTGCAGGAGCTGTGGCAAATGCAGCCATGCTTTGCTGGCTGGGCTGGGCTACGGTGCAGCATGACATCGCTGTGCAAGATGCATATCAAGGCCCAGGATGGCAAGACCCCATCCCATTAGGAAAAAGCCCTTGCTGCTCCTCAGCCAGGCAGCTGGGGGCTTGGCTATGGCTCGGGTTGGCACAAATATCTGAGCAAGGCCCCCAGGAGAGATCCTCATCCCTCCATCCCAGCTGCAGTGCATGCTGGGGGCTGTGCTCAAGGCCCAGCTTCGCCCCACTGCTTTCGCTTTTCTTTGGTGCCTCTGAATTTCCTTTTGCGTGAGTGAAGAGATGAGGTTTCACTTTACTTCTCCAAACAGAAATGACACCTGGGACAGAAAAGCCACAGCGATGGGAAAGAGGAGCCAGAGCTGTCCCACGAGGATGTGATGCTGCTGTGTGACCCAACGGGTGACCTGAAAGTGTCTCAGCAGGGATCGGTGCCGTGGGACAGTGGTTCACGGGGGATCACCCTTCTCTCATTGGGGGCCACATTTATTTTCCATCTGATGGGATTTTCTGCTAAGGTGCCCTCTATTCCAGCTGAGCTGTGCCTGCTTGGATGACAGAAGTGGAGTTTTTTATGCTGGTTTGGACTTATATTTCACAGCTATATTGATCATGAACTTTGTTGCATTGAATAAAAATTATTCTTCTAAATCCATGGGTTTCTTTAATGGGACAGAAAGGAAAGGCAGAGCCATTGTCCTGTTCATCAAGAGGACAGACAAGGGACCCCAGCCCACACGAGGGCTCAGGCTTTTAATTACTGCCCTCACCTAACCTGCTGCTGGCACGGGAGGCTGGGTGGCAGCCTGGTCCAGTGGCCACATCCATGACTGGAAAACCTGTGCCCACCACACTCTGGGGCTTTAGCACCACATTTTGCTGTCCTGGCTCTTCTCTAAGCTGTGTCTGCCTCCAGTTTGGACAAAGTGCAAAGAGCCGCTGTCCATCCATGCTGCCCTGTCCTATTTTTCATCTCCACCATGGTTTTCCAAGAAAGACCTGAGCCCTCTGGGATGCTGCTGGAGCAGGGGGAGAGCTGATGAAGGGCTGGATGGACCCTGCGAGTCAACAGCTGGTCCTGCTTGACCTCTTCATTAACGATCTGGATGATGAGGCACAGGGGACCCTCGCTGTACCGAGTTCAGTGGTGACACCAAACTGAGAGCAGGGGATAACCCAGCAGGGGATCATGCTGCTGTCCACAGGGACCTCAACAAGCTGGAGAAATGGACTGATGGGAACCTCCTGAAGCTCAACAAGGGGAAGGGCAAAGTCCTGCACCTGAGGAGAAACAGCCCCGTGCACCAGGACACGCTGGGGCTGCACAGAGAGAAACAAGCATGACAGAAAAGGAGCTGGGGGTTCTGGTGGGCATCAGGTTGAATATGTGCCAGGAAAGTGTCCTTGTGGGAAAGAAGGTGAATGGTATCCAGGGCTGCACTGGGAGAAGTGTTTCCAGAAGGCTGAGGAAGGTGATTCCTCCCCTCCCCTCAGTGCTGGGTCCAGTTTTGGGCTCCTCAGTGGGAGAGAGACATGGCAGGGACTGGAGGGAGTCCAATCAAGGTCAGGAAGATGATGGCCAGGAACATCTCTCCTGTGAGGAAAAGCTGAGAGTGGAGGGCTCTTGGTGGTGCCTACTGACAGCACAGCACAAGCTGAACCAGGGAAAGTCCATGTGAACACAAGAAAAACAGAGAGAATGTCAAGTGTCCATTCCATCCTTGGAGATACTCAAAACTGGACACAGTCCTGGGCGATCCATGCCACCTGATCCTGCCAGAGCAAGGGCTGGCTTGGATGATGTCGAGAGGTCCCAGCCCACCTCCATGACCACATCCATGCCACTCTGCTCACCCACAGGTGTACCTTTACACACGCTTGTGCAAGAACTTTTCTCCTTTTCTTGGATTCCTTGAAATCAGCACTTTAGTTCCAAATATGAACATTAAAAATTGGGTCTTCCTGGAGTGTTCTGTGGCCACCACACAAGGCCGTGCAAAGTGCATTTATGCCTGTTACTTTCTACTGTCTTTGCTTCTTAGATCCAGGTATTTTTTTATATTTAATGCTTGATGAACACATGAGACTAAAAGCACAGCAGTGATCACAGGAGGTGCCCTCGAGGGAAGGACAGTTTGCTGAAGAGGTACCATTCCAGCTGTCAGCGGAGGGATGTCAGTACACCCTATTTGTGTCTCCAGGCTAAACAGGGAGGAAACCCCAGCCAGCTCCAGTGGCTTGTAAGGTGGCAGCCCTGCTCATCTATAGCAGCCTCCCTCCACAACTGTGTGTCCCACCTGGAAAATTTTAGGTGGAAGTGCTTCTGCTTTCACCTTTTTCCCTGCTTTGGAGGCGAGCCTGACCCCTCAGGATAACACAGACATAAAGATTTTATGCCTGCAGCCTGGACTGTGCAGTGCCCAGTCCTGGCTGCTGCTTATTCCCCCTTCCCGCCTGTCCCCCCTGAACCTGCTGTCCCCAGGCATCTCCTGCAGCTTTCAGCGAGGCTGGGTCATGCCAGTGTCCCCCCACTTGCCAGCATCTTTGTGCCACTCAGCCTGGCAGCAGTGTCCCCAGCCCAGCCTCCTCGGAGGGTGTGTGCTGGAGGCAGTCCAAGCATCCCAGGCTGAGGCGGAGCAAGCAGCAGGGCTGAAGGCGGCAGGGCAGGTAACGGAGGAGGGATTCCCTCCACCACTTTCATTTTCTTGTTTCCAGTCTGCCTAGAGCGCTGGATTTTCCTACGAATATGAAAGTGCCAGGCAGGAATAAAAGGCTGGAGATGGAGCAGCAAGGCAGCCTCAGTGATCAAGGTGAAGCAGCTCCCTGGGACAGCCACCAGCCTAGCAGCTCCACACCTGAACGACCCACCTGCGGCACCTGTCAGGCATCTCTGCATCCGAAAGTTGGTGAATCCTGCCCAGAGACCTCCGGTTCATCCTCTCTGGCATCTTGCATCGCAGCATCCTCACTCCATCATAATCCATTGCTGACCATCAGGCTCGTGTTGACAAAATGTTGTGCCTCAGCCTCACCCCACTGCTCATGCTGGTGCTGGGGGTCAGCCTGGGGGCTGCCTTTCCCCATGACGCCCTGAGCAAGGGCTGCAGGCTGTTCAAGTACCGGAAGATTGAACGCAAGGAGCAGAATGCTGTGAAAGAGATGATGACAGAGTTTGTGAGTACTGCTGGCAACAGGGGCTGTGGGCTAGCGGGGGGCAAGGCAGAGGGGATGCTGCATTTGAGACCTGAGTGACAAAGTGCATGTTTTCTGCAGCAGTTTGGGGATGAGGAGGATGTTTTCCAAGTGTGTTTGGAGACATGAAGGGTGTGGGGCCAAATTTCGTCCTGGTTTCAAACTCCTCAAGGCTGACCAGGGTTGTACAACATCACCAGCAGTCACGATGAAAGTTTTTCAGTTTCTCTCTTGGTTTATACCTGCAGGTGAGCAACCACAAGTGCGACACCAGTCTCCTCCATAGGAAATGGGAAATAGTAGACCTGCCGGTAAGAGCGAGGTGATGCTGTGAAAATGGCACACCTCTCCTGTCAGCCGATCCCACCCGCACCCCCAGGCAGGTCTTCGAGACCGCCATCCTCCAGCCCTGCTGCTTCGGGTCTCTAACCAGGACGCTCCCACCCACAGATGTCCGACCGAGTGGTGCTGGTGGCGGCCGAGCTGAACCTCACCACCGCCATGCTGCAGCTCCCCGCTGAGCCCAGCTTCGCCGAGGTGTCCCGGCGGCCCCTGGAATTCTTCATCCAAGCCCGGGAGGATGTGCGGGGCTGTGTGAGTGCCTCCCCCAAACCCCTGGCCGGGGCCAGCTCAGCGGTCCCGGTGCTGCGGGGCTGCTCCTTACCCAGCCGCTCTCCTTGCAGGTGGATCCTTCGCATCAGCCCTCGGGGAGACTGAGGCGCTGGCTGCACAAGCTGCAGGTGGCCATGCAAACAGTAAGTCAGGCCGGCGTGCTGAGGGCTTTTGGGGTGTCAGCGGCCGCACGGCTGCGCGGGGTCTGCTGCACCCCACCTCAGTGCTGAGCCAGCCCTTCTCCCCGCCGCAGGAGAGCCCCGAGAGCACGGCGTGCCTGAGAGCCTCCACCATCTACAACATCCTACAAGTGCTCAACAACCTGCGCTGCGCTGCCCTCCAGGACAAGTGCTGAAGTGCCTTTAGCCCCAGCCCGCGGGACGCCCTGAGGCCCGGGAAAAACCACTGCCTTGCGCTGTGCTGCTTATTTAACCCTTTTTCTCATTTATGCGAGCTCAGGATTTTTATTTTTATTTTTTTAACAGTCTTTTAAATTATTGGCTCGGGAGAAGGCAGAGTAATGCCGTTCCTGAAAGAACATGAATATGTGTATTTATAGGATACCTTTTTCTGTTCATCAAAATGTTTTTAAAGAAATATATTTTTTTACCTGCTATTTATTAAAGAGTATATTATGCATATTTGCCTGTATAAATTAATTTCTTACGTGCTATTTAATATGAAAACTAAAGTATTAAAGCTATCATAATCACAGAAGCTGCCATGATGTGCTTTTACTGTGCTTTGCTGTAACACCACAGCACAGGTATCGCCTGCCCATTCTTGCAATATGTTGTCCGAAAGGAACCTCATTGCGTTTACTCTGGGCACGGGGAGAGGAAAATGTTGGGGATGTTGGGCTCTTCGGAGAGCTTTTATAGATTCTGTGGCTTGGCCATGCCCCAAGCGCTCCCCCGTGCGCTGCCATCTACTGTCAGGAGCAGCGCCCGAGGCAATGAAAACCAGCAAGAGGGAAACGCCCTCGGGCCAACACTTCTGCGGGCAGGGAAAGCCCCGGAGGCATGTCTGGAATTGCCCATGGACTCCGCGGTTTGGTTACAACCAGGCACAGCTCATTCTCGCAAAAAAAGCCCAGCCTGCAGGAGCGCTTTGCCTCTGTGACCTCGAGCTGCCCGGAACAGGCAGATGCCATCAGTGCCTGCCTCGGGATCCCACCTGCTGGCCCTGCTTCCCGTCCCACCCCTCGCTTTTGAAGGCTTGCAAGAAATCCCTCTCTCTGGAACCTACATATAGCCAACATCTGTGGGAGGGGGTTGTTTTAAAAATATTTCTGTCCGAAGCTGCTGTGCTGTGTTATCCAAGCAATGCGTGGATCTGGAGAGAAAAGCCTAAGCAGGGAAGAAAGCCTCTAAGCAGCATTTCTAGGCTGGTTTTAACTAGGTTTGAGTAAGCTAAATGCCAGTTTCTTTTTGGGGAAGAGGTAGTCGTATCATTGCAGTGAATGTTCAGGATGCAGTGAGTATTTCAGTAGCTGTCTGCCAAACTTTCCTCGTGTCCCGTCTCCAGCTTTGCTCATCACACCTTCTAACCTGGATGCGGCTTTAATGGCTAGGTTTTGGTTCCCTTATTTAATGGAAGCTGCCAAATGGAAGAACTTAAATGGAAGAACCTCAATTTATGCACCTGTTTTACAGATGGGAGGGCTGATACAACATAACTGTGAAGATTTCTGAAGTTTTTGGTCAGTCTAGTTATGACACCCAAGTATTTCACTCTCCATTACTAAATGCACTCTTACGATCATTTTTTACACACAGTCCATATGCTGGACTTGTACTTCTATCTGATTTGCTATTTATTTCATCTGATTGACTATTGCTTCCATCCCATTCACTAGTCTTCCACTAATCTGCTGCTGGAATCTACAACCAGCTGGTTAATTTAAGCAGGCACCAAGGCAAACTCTGCAGCAAGCAAGCCTGGTTAAATTCTGCTCCTGAAATCACCCTGACAATTGTTTTTCCCCCCTCTTTGCGTGTTGCTATTTGCCATAGACTCAGTGTAATTTATACTGCAGCTGAATCACCCCCATTTCCACAGCACTGTGAGGGAACAGTAAAACAAATGGAATTCATTGGAAATGGCTGGCCAGGAAGGTGGTGGGTTCACCATCCCTGCAGGTGTTTAAGGTGGTTGACATGGTGGGGATCCGTCAAAGGTTGGACTCTGCGATCTCAGAGATCTTTTCTAACCTAATGATTCCGTAATTCCGTTTACAAAAGGTGAGAAAATTCGGGCTGGGGACACATAACTCAGACCCACGACATGAATTCCCCTCAGGCGCTGCGGCACCCCTCAGGCCGTGAGGGAGCGCCCCAACATGGCGGCGCCTCCTGAGGCGCCCTCACAGCAGCCCCAACATGGCGCCGCCCTCCCGGCGGCTAACGGCCTCCCGCCGCCCCGCCAAACTCTCGCGAGAGCCCGGCGGGGGCACTTCCCGGCCCCACCTGGCCTCTCGCGAGATTGCGTCGAGAGGGGAGGAGGAGGAGGAGGCAGAGGAGGAAGGAGAAAGGGGAAAAGAGGAGGAAGGAGAAGGAGGAGCCGCCACCGCCGCTCCCCCCGGGCCGGCGCCGGGGATGGTGTTGGCCGCGGCTGCCGGGCCGTGACGCCGCGCTCAGGTACGTGCGGGCTGTCCCCCCTCCCTCAGCCCGCGGCTCGGGCCTGGCCGCTCCCGGTGCCCCCCGAGCTGCGGGCCCGCCAGGCCTCATCCCGCTGCGCTGCCCCGCCCCGCCCCGGCCCAGCCCAGCTCCTCAGCACCCTGCGCTGCCCCAGCCCAGCTCCCCAGCACCCTGCGCTGCCCCGGCCCGGCCCAGGGGCTTCCCCGTCCCGCTATCTGCCCTCCCGGGGCAGCTGGGGAATTCCTGGCACTCTCGCTCCCTTCCTTAGAAATAAGCACAGCACTTCTCCCTTCCTCCCCGGTATAGCTTCACCTGTGACTTGTGAGTGCTTTCTTGCCGTGCTCCGTTAGAATTTGGGATATAGCCGAAGCCAATAATTTAATTTCATTTCCAGACTGGTCACGCTTCTCTTGGGTTTCCTGGTTTTCTAGGACAAGCTGGAAAGGTGTTTAGGCATTTAATGTCTACCGAAGTTGAATATGTTTGGAATTAGCACTTAAAAGGTGGGGTTTTTTGAGGGGAGAGCTGGTCTACAGTTTACAGATTTTTTTTTTCTATTTTTTTTTCTTTATGGCTGCATTCATTACTTTTCAAACCCCTACTCCTCTTTTTTTCTTTTTTTTTTTGTTAAAGCAGCTGTTGTTTTTTCATTCTCCAGGGAAAACTCGACTGTTTTGTTCTGCTTATTCTTTCTTTCTCTCGGTTAAAACCTACAGTACGTTTCAGTTGAGCCTGCTGGATTTTACATTTACCCCGAACTTTACTTTTGTTTTTAAACCAAATCTTGAAGCTGACATACACAAACTTGTCAGCTTCAGGGAACTTGACCTTCTTGTAGATCTCACCAGAGCTTCCTACTGTCAGGGTCTGTTGTGAAAGACACGTTTTCCTGTTTTTTAAACCTTGTTACTCACTTTTCTGTTATGTTCTTCTCAGCCTCGAGGTAAAAAAAAAAGCCTGGCGTTTTGCCTTTTTTTTCCTGCATTGTTTGGTTTGATTAATTCATATGACTTTAAGAATAAGCATTTCTCTGAGAATATTGGTGGTGGTGGTGGGGCCTGAGGAGTTTGGATCTTGTCAGCATTGTGTTGATTTTAGCCAAAATGTTAGAGAAGGAGGAGTTGTCTTCAACTAAAAGTAGTGTCCAAACGTTTTAAGCTGTGACAGACTGGATGTTTTGGCTTCATGGCTTTGGCATTCTGACCACCTTTTACTGTAATTAATTTATCAGTGCAGTTATCTTCTAGAGTGGATGGCTGGCACAGCAAGAGTATCTGTTCATTTCAGTTATTCAGTCTCTGTGTGTAAGGTTTTTGCCCTGTGAGGAGTTGCTGTTGTGCACCTGTGTAGATAATTGCACTATTTGCACCTTCAGCCCCTTTCCTGTGCCCTGAGCTATCTCAAAGCTCACTTCCTAGTGTTAGAGAGTTGTTCCAGTAATCCCTTTTCCCCTTTCTTCTTTTTCCAGTAATCCCTTTCTCCTTTTTATTTATTTTTTTTTTTTACTTTTGGCCAGCCAAAAGGCAGCTCTGAATGTTGTCTTGTGAGGTGTGGAGGAGAGTAGGGGGCTGGCAGGGATATCTTCACAGCAGCTCTTTCAAAGGAGCAGTGTCAGGCAATGAAAGTGGGTTGTAAGCTCTGATGTGAGCCTGAGCTTTCTCCACAAAACTGAATTTCCTCTTGGCCTAATGCATTGCAGCTCCCTCAGTGTTCTGAGCTCAAGCAAGCTCATTTTTCAGGCCATCCTCACCTTTAATCACCTCGCTGTTCCCGGATGCAGCTGTTCTGTGTTGATAATGGTCGTTCACTCCTTACTCAACAGCTGTGCCTTGTTTTCCTCCCACCCCCCTCAGCTGTGGCTCGGTTTTGGTGACTGTCCCTGCCGTCCCGTTGTGTTGCAGGTGGGAAGCAGCAGTAATGCTAACTCTGGCAAGCAAGCTGAAGCGGGATGATGGTGTCAGAGGCCCCCGTGCCTCCAACCCAGCGTCTGACTCCACTCGGAGGGTGTCTGTCCGCGACAAATTACTTGTTAAAGGTGAAAGAGTACATTGAAATATTTTGAGATTTTCGGGTGTATTGCCAGTAAACAGCATTAAGTGGCATAGAAATTCTCACAAGTGTTTTTAAAATGGCTTGTGACTTCCCTTGGGATTACTGGTGTAGTGTATATATTGACATACATCTCATCTCCAGCAGCTTGTTTCCTGCAGAACACCTGTTTTTATTGAATAATGAAAATGAAAATCAAAGTAAGTGTCCTCCTTACTCTGCTGAAAGTTAGTCCATCATCAATCAAAACATGATGAAAAATTGCCACATAAGTGTCACTGAACGTGCAGGAGGAGAATATCAACAGTAGTATATTTACCTTGATAGGAAGGTGGGTTTTGAGCAAAGACATAACTGCCTGTCACAGGAAAAAACATCCTAAAAGTATCAGCAGTGCGTTGGTGGTCTTTAAAGGCACAGGTCAGAGGCAGCAAAAAGCTTGGAGAAGCAATGCAAAGAGAGATTTTTGTAGGCTTGGAGTCACTAGAAGTTGAGTATGAAATTGTGAATAATAATCTGGTCACTGTATTGCAGTATGGTGTGTTTTAGGAAGGCTGCTGTAGGTTTTTACCAGCTGGTGGAAAAAAAAAGCCCCAAACCTACTTTGTGGCAGTTGTGCATAAATGGGGTAGTTCATGAGACAATAATTTAACTATATTATAGTTAAATCAGGGACAGCTCTTTCCTGCACTTCTTTTTTTTTTTTTTGGTAGCATAGATGACATATTTAAAAATCCATGGCTGCTGACACCTTGCAATTACTACGGACTTAAACTCAGGTTCACTCCCTCTGCTAAGAGCTGAGTGTTAGTGGCAAGGAATGGGTTGTTCATGTTGATGTTTCTGCTGAAAATGATCAGCAGCAAATGTACTGCTGTTGTACAGCAGTACCTGTTGGGATTCATGCCAGTCAAAGGAAATTCACATTTCCTGGTCTTATTCAAGAATTATTTTACACCAACACAGGTGGATTTGCCTGGCTGATATTACCTAACTAGCATTGCATATGTTGGTTTTTTTTTTTTTCCAAATTAGGATGAATTCTGTGGTGTATTTAGGAAGGCTGCATTAGGTTTTTACTAGCTGGTGGGAAAAAAGCCCCAAACCTTGCTGGAGCAAGGTGTCACTGCAAATGCTGCTGCCTCAGTGCACTGGGAAGTGCCTCAGTTAGATGGCAGGAATGCTATAACCAGGATTTTCTCTCTCTGCTGTTTTAAGGACAGGGAATTTTTATATGCTTTAAGTCGTGATTGTCATAATTCTTACACTTCCAGTTTGGAAATCCTAATTTAACTCCAGTTCTGAGTGGGGAAAGATTCAGCCAGGAGAAATAAGCTCTTTAACCAGGCTAAGCTACAAAGCCAAATTACTAAATAGATATAATCTGAGATTTTCCCTAACTGACAGGTACAGACTTGGGGGTAAGATAGTGTCAAATAAATACATTTCATGTGAAGTGCCAGAGAAATTTTACCCTACCCTTAGAGCAACTGTATTTTTCGAAACCATACCCAAGTCTGCAGGGGAGGAAGACAATGTAGGCTGTAGTAAATTATTATTGACATTGTAATTGTAATTGCTGTGGCTATGTTAGCAAACCAGCACAGACTAAGTATTGAACAAGTCCTAGACTGACAAGTGTTAAAAGCAGGTCAGTGCTCACATGCCTCTGACAAACACTGAGTGCTTGATCCTGATCTGATTGTGCATGGAAGTGGTATCCCTGCTGTGAAATGAGTGGTTTAGGTTGCTTAAAGGGTCACCATCACAGGTGTTGGTGGAAAAGTGCTTTAATATAAATTTGCAAAAGCACAGCAAATGTTGGTGACAAGGTTTATGCTACTGCTTACTGCATGGATATTACATATAAAGGGAAATCAAATTAGAATCAATTTAGAGTGCAGAGGCTGAAATGAAAAGAGGAAAGGGAAAAAGGTAAAGGAGACCCTTAGCTGAGTTGGGGGTTCAGAGTGAACCCCTTTCCTTTCTGAACTCCTCTGGCAGGAGTCTTAGTGCAGCTGGATCCAGGCAGGTTTGGACTCAGTGAACAGTTAGGTCTAAAAGATTTTGCAGAACATAATCACAAAAGTACTTAAATGGTACATTAATCAGCTATAAACTTAATATAGATTCAAGATAATAACATGTATATTCTTTTATAGGGTGTTCAAATCAATGCACACACATACAGATAGATACATACGTAGATAAATGTGCAAAGGTAACACACACATACATGGATATGTGTGTATACATGGGAATACATATGAAAAAATTCCCCCCAGAATCAATGAAATACTCCTGTTAAATGCCTTTTTGGAGATTACTGGAATTTTCTGAAATTCAAGTGAGGACGGTTCCATCTCACTCAGGGTATAATACTAAAGCTATCAGGGAATGACTGATTATTCCTACTCCCATCTGCCACCTTGTCCAGGCAGCAGGAGTTCCTGGTACAGTCAGTGCTGCTCCCACCTTAGCCTTGCAAGAGATCCTGGTACAGTTCAGGAATGCTTCACCACCGAGCTCTTGGGCAAGGGCCAGGGCCTGATAGGAATTACTGACGTTGCAGAGCAGCCAGAGGCTGACGGGAGGATACACCACCACAGTCATGATGCTCTCCCAAAAGAGCTTTAGGAGCAGCTGTCAGTCTGCTTAGAATGGTTTCTGGGTGAAATGGGAACTGACAGGAGAAGCAAATCATTCCAGCGTAACTGCTGAAAGTGAGAGGGAAATCTAGTGGGAAAGACTTGTTGGGGATGTTTTGTTTTAAGCTGCTCAAGCTGTACATAGACCATTTGCTTACAAAAGTTTGTAGAACTTGCTCCAACACTTTAAGGTAGATCAGCTGCAGCAGCGTCTATGGTGATGTGAGACTGAGTGAAGGTGAACTGATACTGGCAGTGCTCCTAGGTCACTTAAAGATCTGCAGGAATGAGTTCGAGTAGGAGTGCAGAGCTGCCTGCTAAAGGTGTGCACACAGCAGTGATGCTGCTGCAGCTGGAGCACCAGTGCCTTTTATTGCTTGGTGGTGTGGAGCTGTAATAGCCCAGCTGAACTTCAGGCTGTTGTATTGCATCCCAAAGTTAGTAGGAGCCTGGCAGAATAGTTGTAAGTAGAAGTTGTTACTGGTGTGAGTTTTGGTTGGAGTTACCAAACACAGTGGTGGCATAGCGCATGAAATGCTCCATCAGGTCGGTCTCCTGACAATAAATTAAAAATTAATCTGTCCTACATCAGAGAAATCCTGGCCATCAGCAAGTGAGGAGGAGGAGATGAGAAAAGGCCCAGAGTGTTCTGTCACTGGTAAAGCACCACTGTCCTGTTCCTGATCCCCAGTCAGCTGGGGATAGTCTAATAAATCCTGCAGACGGATGTCTGCCAGCTTTGCTCAGGGTATTGTCCAGACACAGGTGGTGTCTGGTTTTCCTCTGGAGGGAAATTGAAGACAGCCTTGTTTGTGTAGATAGACAGTCCAGTCTAGGGGGGCAGCAGAGGATCTCTGAAGGATGTGTTGTCACGCTGATAACCCTGCAGTCCTCAGGGGTGTTGTGTGCTCTGCCTGGTCAATAGATCAATGTTGTTTTGATTTAGGTGATGACCATGACCCCAGCTACTGATAAGTGTAGATGATGCTTACAAACTTCTAAAAACTTGGCATGGACCAACTGCATGCTGCCTGAAAGTAGGAAAAATAGGTAATAATTTATGTACAATAGCTATTTGCACTGTGGGTGTGAATAAACATCTCAGTTGATGTTTGGAATAGTGGTGCCAGGAACTGACCTTGGCATTATTGATGGGTGCAAGTTAAAAAGACTTTGTTCCACTTTCGTGGAAAAGCTGCTTTTAAAATACTGGTGCCCTTTGTTAGTTTTTCTAAGTTACTCCTTTGATTGCTGATGTTACGTATTCAGGTATCAATCACGGCTCAGGACACTTGAATTATTTTATGGACATACCATGAATGGAAATACCCCTAAAGTTTTATTCTGGGAAGTAATTCAAGTAATTTGGGTATTCTCTTCCAGCTGTAGAGAGGGTCTGGTAAAGCACAGCTTTGTTAGAAGTTCAGTGTGACTTACTTGTGCATCCCTGTTTCACTGGATTTCCATCTAGGCTCAGTTGGACAGGAAGGCCCTAATTCTGTAGGCCTAGTGCCCAAATTAAAATAGAGCAAGCAGTACAATTGCTTTAGCAGCTTTCATTTTGTTCTGTGCTGCAGAGGCAATTTTTAATGTTCTGTTCATCTCTGAGGGGAACTTCATTAAGCTGGGAGCAGAGGCCACATGACTGCTCCTCCAGGATGCTGAGCATGCAGTGCTGAACTTGAAAGGCAAATCCTTTCTGAAATTTGAGAAGGGCTGAGGACAAGCCAGAGTGGTGTTTAAGATTAATGTTGTGTAATTAAGGTGACTGCTAGAGTGAATACAAGATAGAGAGCAAGTCAGGATGCCAGCAGTAGCTCATGGATCACAAAGGTTGTCCCTTAAACTGCATTTTTTTGCAGTGTACCTAAAGTTCATCATTCAGTTTTGTATTGCCACTACTGCTTAGTTTGATTGTGGCTGCTTGAAATAACTTATTATATGTGAAAATGAGCTAACAAGATTTATTCCTTGATTGTCTTCAACGTCTGTGGCTTTTACAACTATATTTATGTAACCAGAAAATATTTTATGTGTGCTTCTATATAAACCTGAGAGAATGGAAGTGGGAAACTGATGATGAAAGCGAGGTGAATGTCCATTAGTAACTAAAAATGAGGGAATCCATTTATTTGCTTCGAGTCTTCAAAAACAGTAATATCCCTCCTTGCAGTAACAGGTGAGGAAAATTGAGAGGGGAGAAAATACCTTTTTTCTAATACAGGTCTGTACAGTTCAGAGGAGCTAAGCAGGGAATGCTATAAAGATGAATGGATAAGAATTAGGAGGCAAACAGCATCCTAGAATTAAGAGAACAAGAGAATTAATATGTAGGAAATGGAATTTTTATCAGAGTCGAGGTATTTTATCTTCATCTCTAGAAGTCTTAAAGACGTAAATTAAAGAGGAACTTAAACAGGAGAGGGGGCTTTTTGAACAAAGCCAGAGAGAAGTAACACTGCTGTGGATAAGAATGTTCACTTGAGGAAATAATGCTTTTGTTTGGTGTACTTAAAACCCAATTCCAGCAGGAGGCACAGAACCTGATTTTTGTGGAAAACTTAGTAAACAAAGCACTGCTATATTTGAATTTGGGGAGGTGAGGGAGCAAAGCAGTGAGGTTGTGTTCTATGCATTAAGCATTCTCAGGGGTGTCTCAAACCTTGTGCACACAGCAGGAGGGTGCTCCTATTTCTGTCTCGAGAACTGTCATGGGCAGGGAGAGTTATTGTTTGTGAAATCATTTATAAATAGCTCTGCTTGCTTGGGTTAGGCTTAGCTTTTCTCTCTTCTGTACAGTTCCTGAGCTGCTGCTGAGACATGATCTGTTTGCATTCAACACTTCCAGTGTTTGTGGTGGGTTTAAGTTCAAGCTTCACCTTTTTAATGGTTTCAAATAGCATTTGGAATTGTTCAAGCAAGTGCACACTGGGCCAAGAGCAGGACTCTGAAAATACACTTCCACTTGGGCTGCTCCTGCACCAGATCCCACAAGGTTTTGGGAACACCAGGGTTGTTGGGGAGCTGGTGTGGTGTTTCCTGAGACTAGGATTCTCCGGTTGTTTGTCACATCATCTTAATGGTGTGAATTGAGAGACAGATGCTGATCCTCCACAAAATGACCATGAAAAGCAGTCAAATTGAATTTGCTTGAAAGAGAAGCTCAGAAAAATGGTGAGCTTAAGTGTGTTCTTTAATTTAGTGAAGCTTTTGGAGCTGTTGGAAGTTCAATGCATTGGAACTCTGATTGTCACTTCCATGCTGTGCTGATTTACAGATCTCTGTTAAATAAGTTGGCAGCCTGCACAAGGGGCATTTTCTTACAGGGAGTGCTCATGACAGAGGTCTTGCTTTATGTAGAAAAGACATAACTTAAAACATCAGAATCTTACTGGAGTTTGAATGCTGTGGTCAAAATGTTTGCTTTTTGAGCAGCAACATACAAAAATGGTTCCAGTGTCAAGGTTTGTCACTGCCAGAGAGTCACAGAATTTGGAAAACTCACACGCACTGAGCTTTGGCCTGTTAAATGTGCTTTTTAATTGGTTAATTGCCAGTGTTTGTTTATATGGCACAACTAACAGTAACATCTGTTGTCTTACTTGATGCTACTGTAAACATTTAGATCATTGAAGCAGATCTTTGTCTGCTTTGTCTTCATGAGGTTGTTTCATTCTCAGTTGCAGTGGTTTGTTGCAGAGTTCATTAGAAACCTCAATTTTGGGGCACTTGGCTTTGTTTCCAAAGCTTTTGTGTGGATTTACTGGCACAGCATTCCCACCTGTTTGCACACCTTCAGAGAAGGAGCATGGTGTTCCCTTCTCCTGGGTTGTGAGCATTTTGTTTTCATGTTTTCACAAGAAAACCCTCTCATTCTTGTGCCAAGACAGAGAGAAAAGCATAAGTGTGAACATATTACAGGAACTTTTCACAAGAACTTTTCTTTTTTCCAAGGACTCTGGTGACTGTAAACCCTGCTGAACCTTGCAGGAGGCAGAAGGGAAGCCCTGGCTCAGCAGAGCTGCTCAGCTCAGCCATTGCTGGGACTGAACATGCTCTGCCCT
The DNA here is from genome assembly GCA_024500445.1 of Entomyzon cyanotis. Taxonomy (NCBI): domain Eukaryota; kingdom Metazoa; phylum Chordata; class Aves; order Passeriformes; family Meliphagidae; genus Entomyzon; species Entomyzon cyanotis. The sequence continues at coordinate 24,797,278 of JAKEPQ010001027.1, read as the reverse complement.
TGGGTGTCTCTCCTTTTTAGGGATCAGGCAAAGGGCAGGCAGGATTCATTAAGCTGAACACACAAGCACAGAAAGCAATAAAGGAAAGCAGTCAACACCTTAAAATAAAAGCCAGGTCCTAAACTTTGCCCTGCAGTGAAGATTGATGTGCCTTCCACTGTGAAAGGCTGATGAATTTTAAGCAAGGAGTGAGGAAATAATATTATGAAAAATTTGTATAGCTGCAGCCTTCAAGGGTAGGTTGTCATGTCTTTTTTTTTATCCACCAGGAACAGAAAATTGAAGTCCTTGATTACATTTGTCCTGAATACATGTCCTGAATATACATTTTTGTGTGTGTTACAAAGGCAGTACTTTAGCAAAAGTGTGGCCCCAGTGGTGTCTTTCAGTGCATGGCTTTGGTTAAATCAGCTCTGGCTGCTCAAGTGTGGGATTTTAAAAGAGTGAAGTTGGAAATTTTTAGCTAAGTGTGAAGCACAGTGCTGCTGTTTTGGTGGGTTTTTTTCTCTTAGTGTAGTTGGCTGCAAGATGCAGGGTGTGCCAAGGAAGAGGAAAGTGGGAGTCAAATCAGCATCATTCCCACTGCAGAGACCAGCCAGGTTTACTGAGCATGGATGCAGGAAAAGCTCTGGAGAATTACTGAGAGTTGTGGTGAGATCAGTTTGGATTCAGTGTCAAGAATTCTGAGTGACAGTTTTCTTCAGATGTGTGTTTTTGAGAGCTGGTATTGAAATCTCTTGCATGTTGTCAGCCTAAATAAACGGGCTGTGTCTGTGGAGGCCTGAAAGCAAAGTCAGAAGTGGGAAATAAGACTACAGGAAGTGCCAAAAATATACTCAATTAGATTTCCTAGAACTTTAGAAGTGAAGGGGGGAGATATCTTGATGGATCTCCTTCATACTTCTGTGAAATACAGGTAGTTGGAAGTGAGGGTTCAATAAAACACACAAAAGCAGGAGCTCTTCCAGGGAAGGTAACTTGGCAGGCTTAGGAACACACTTCACTTCCTAGGGGCTGTGGAACAGAATCAGGATGCTTCCTTTCTTTTATGAATTACTATTAAGCTCAGGAAATAAAAAGAAATTTTAATTGAATAGGAGTGTGTATATCAGTAAGAAACTGTGCTTTGGGAATGCCAGTGCTCTGTGTGGTAGCAGCCTTGGTGCTTCAGTCTTGGCAAAGCTGAATTCCCCATCGAAGTAGGATACATTTGCCATGTCTGTAGGGCAGATGAGCATTTTTAGTAATGAATTGAGTGGCTTAAAGAGAAATTTCAAGGTAAACTTCCACTGCAGCTTAATTATATTTTTAAATAAAATTGGATTTACAGGGTGGTTTAAATTAGATCTGCCAGTTTGGACTTCAAGAAGGGCTTTATTCTTGCCTAAATAATGGTTTTGTTTTTTTTCTTTCAACAGAGGTTGCAGACCTTGAGGCTAATTTACCTTGTGAGTATAACATTTAATAGTATGCATTTAAGGGGGAAAGGACCACTGAAGTGAGCATTTTGACCGAAGTGTGAACGCTAATGATATTTGTTAAGTGGGGAAAGCTGTGCAAAGCTCCACCACTCTGGCTTGAACAGGTTTTCTCTATTGCTCCCCCTTAAGGGGCTCTGGAGAGGTGGATCCTCATTAGTGTCCTTTGGAAGGAGTATTGAGAATTTGCCTTCAGAATCTGATCGCTGGAGAGTGGGAACTTAACTTTCATAAAATTCCCAAAAGGTTCCTGGGACTCAGGGGTGCAATTAGTGCCTCACTCCTGTTTATTCTTCATTCTCTCCTTTTCAAAATAAGAAATTATGATTAAGGGACTGAGCGAATAGCTCAGTTCCCAGGGAACATGAAATCAACCTGCTGGTTTTTCACTTCATGTTCAAGATGTAACCTGATGTCTTTGTTAAGAGTGAAACTGCTCATGAAAATGAATTTAAGAATGATCTATATTCCCTAAAAAAAAGAAAAAAATAGACAAGATAATGTGGTTTTACCACTGGAATCTTACTTGAGATATAAGCCTACCTTAAAAGGAATTCTAGAGAATTCACACAGAGTAATTTTAGGCAAACTTTTTTTCGGTGTAGGTTCTGTACAGGGTAACAGACACCTGAGAAATGTGTATTTTTAGTTAACCACAATGTGAGTGCATTGCTGGGGTTGTGCAGCTCTAGTTAGGTTTTTTTCAAATAAGGTTTATAACTCTTTTTAGCTCCTTGACTCCAGAAAACAAACAGCCAGCTGGATGGGTTAAGAAGGTAAAGACTGCATAATATGGATAATAACATATCCGTGGATAGATCATCTTCTCCTGCCAGCTTGCCATCTTGTCTCTGCCACAGTCAAGAGAGGCGACTTTTGTGCATGGGAAGCCAGCTTGGGTTGTGTCATCAGATGCAAACAAAGGGCTGTTGTGCTGGGAGCTTGCAGCTGTTGAACTGAAACCACTGACAGTTCCAGCAGATTGTTCACTTTTTCCCCACACTTGTTCTTCATTTGTCACTATTCTCATTAAATTCATCTCTTCTGAGAGTGAAAACACTGTGTTTGGTTTGTGATGCTCCAGAACTTTAGGAAATCACTTGACTGAAAGGTAGGAGTTAATCAGGGAGTCAACTTGAAGAGTTTAAAAGGTGATATATTTGCTTTTCCAAGAGAGGAGAACTTGTTGTCTGATGTAGATTATTCTTTTGCTTCACAGCTACATGTAAAGTGAATTTTCCTGACCCAAACAAGCTCCATTACTTTCAGCTAACTGTAACCCCAGGTAATGTTTTACAACATGTGAATTTTGTCTGTGTGTGTTGGTGTTTAGGAAACGTAATTCCCAGAGGAATTTCAATAAAGCCTCTAGTCAAAGAAAGTCTGGTTGTAATAGAGTAATTATTTTGTTATTGGGATGGAGTGTTTTGTTAGTGGGATGGAGAAACTGGGATGGATTTTGACAACCAAGATTCCAATAAAAACTGGTTTTAAAACTGCACAAGTTTAGGAAATACTCAGATCTTGTTTGTTTACTTTGATGGAGAACTTTTTTTTTCCTCTCAGCCAGTTTTAAACCACCTTGTTTTATTTGTTGAGAGGAATCTCAGACTGGGTATTACTGTATTACAGCCCTGTTAGGTTATCTATTCTGTTCTGCTGATTGCTTGGTTCTGCAGAGGTGAAGAGATAGATTACCAATAGAACACTGCTGGAAAACTTCAACTCTAGGTATGCCTGAAGGTGCTTAACAAATAGGAGTCTCTGAGTCTTCAAAAGTTCAAATATGTGGAAATCAGATCTTTTATTATTAACATAAGTATACTGTGGAGCTCTTGCTGGCAGGCTGATCAGTAAAAATATTTTCACAAATTATCATTTCCATGTAAGTTTCTTAATGGCCACCTGAAATTACAGTTTGCTGTGCTTTTAAGGATAGGAAGCTGTGTTTTATGGCTGAATTTGCATGGAAGTTTATTTAAGGTTTTCATGCACTTCTTGGTTTTGGTCGAGACTGTGTAACTGCTTGAATGAGAACGTTGCCATGTGCAGGACAGGGAATGGTTTGAGTTAGATGTGTTGGGATCAGTGTCCCCTTGCCAGCTCATTCTTGCAGATGCCCATTTTCTGTAGATGCTTTTGACAACAGAATTTGGTTGAGGTGTGTCAGTCACTATTACCTGGAGAAGTAGTGGTTTGTACTTCATGGATTGGCAGGAGTGTTTCTGCTAATGCAGGACTTTGTAGTCAGAGCGGCACTAGGTGTCACTGTTGCTGCTCATGAACCCAAATCAAGTGGCCCTTCCTCCAGCAGAGATTTTGGGTGGTCTGTGTTAACGTGTCCATTCATGTGACTCCTTTTTGTGATAAAAAATGAGTGAGGCTGCCCTCGTCAGTGTAATCAAAAATAAATGCAAGAGCTGATCTGGAGCTTTGGACCTCTCATTCTGTGTAGGAGTTGTGCTCATGTTTACTTGGTGGGTGTTTAGTCTGCTTGCACCAAATGCCCTTCAGGTTATATGGTGCTGCTTTATTATATTTTGGAAATTACTGTGCAAATTAGGGCTGCATGAAAAAGCTGTCCTAACTCCAAGGTGTCTAAATCCTAGGAATTGTTTTGTCTGTTCACTGCTGTGCAGCAAGATGCTGCAGGCAGAACCCAGCTGTTGAATGCAGAGCGTGTCTTTTGTGCCAGCTTCATTGCTGAAATGATCTTGCCAATGAGATGATCTTAATTAACATTTTGTTACTCTAAATATAGCTGCACAGCTGAAGTCTCTGCAATTGCAGCCTGACCCGAGTAAACATCTATTTTCAGCTGTGCATAATTCAGGTGTAGAATCTTGTGATCAGCTATAGCTTAGCACTCCAAAGGCAGAACACAACACAGACCAAGAAAAGCTTTGTAGTTTTCTGCCTCCCTTTGATATTGAAGTTTTCTCTAGTGCATGCTAAGTCTTAGTTTCCTCGAGGCAGCAAAGTGGTTGTCACAGAAGTTTTATGGCTCAAGTGGGCTTGAGCCAACTCTTTTTGTATTGTCTGAACAGTATTGCATGGATCTTGATTTTGTTCTATGCAGTCATTTTGAATGTGGCTGCTCTGGAAAGGACAGTAAAAGAAGCTTCCTTAGGCTCTCACAAAAAGACTAATTTGAATTAGAAAATGAACTTGACCACCAAGCAGAAATCCCTCTAGCTCCCTTGCTCAGCACCTCTCACAAAAATCTTTCTCAGCCAGTATTTATTGTCACAAAATTATCCTGGTGACACAGAGTTTTTGATTTAAAATGATTTTGTAGAAAATCTTGATGAGGGTGGCTACTTTCCTCACATAATTCAAGAAATTCCACTCTCTGTATGTTGCAGCTTTCTGCAGTGCACCATCAGTGGATATTTAGCAGCACATGCTAGATAACGGCTTAGACTTGGATTTTTCTGCCGCAGTGGACAAAACTCTGTGTTCCCAAGGCAGACACTGCTGGCTTTCTCTGCTGTCTGAAGCTTCTGTTTCCTTTTGTCATCTGAAACAGTTGCTCTATCTTTGAAAAATGCCCTTGTGCTACCACTTGCCTCTGTTCTTATTTTTGCATCAGTATCATATTGGATTAAAATCTAGGGAGAATAAGGAGATAGATGCTTAGAATACAAGCAGAGTCCTCTCTGCTGCACTGGTATTTGGAGCACAAAATTGGAAGCTGAGACTAAAACACAGTAATGACCTGGAAAAATAATAAAGGAGGTAAGTTTAGGTAGCTTACACATGAAAAAAACAGAAGAGTAAGTGCAGTTAATGCAATTTTGCTGCAGTTCCCAGGCAGCTGGACTAGTCTGGGGTTAGTGTGGACATTTGAGTCTCACTGTGGAGGGATTAATGAAGACCCTGTTTTCTGGTTTGCATGACACAGAACTGCAAATATTGGTGAACGTGGCTGATTCAGGGAGCTGCTATCCAAAGTGCATCCTTTGTGGCCTGCCCTAATTATCTTGCATTTTCTTCTGAAGTGAGGGAGTAATTTGGTTAAGTGTTTTCCAGAGCACTTTCAGGCATTAAAACACACTACAAACACAAGCTAAGATTAGTCAGGTTGTTGGTAATGAAACTTGAGACTGAAGTGGGAGGGATGCTTGCTCTGCTAATACAGCTTGAAGACATAAATTTAAGCAGTAGGAGGAAAGCTGTGGCTCATACATACTCCCTGTTTAGCAAAAGTCTCTGTGGCTAACTTCCTAAGTTACATGTTGAAGCTGTTTTATTTGATGATTTTATTTATAGCCCTTTCATCACTGTTAGCTCTGCCAGAACTTCTTTTCCCACCACTTTTCCATGCCTGAAAAACTGAGAATTTCTCTTCCAGTCTTAGAGAGAAAGATGCTGAGAGATGACTTGCTTGTGAAGGGTTATCTTGTTAATGCAGTGCAAGAGTTCTGGCTGGCTACTGAGGCTTTCCAGAAATTTTAATATACATCTGAGTGATTGCTAATGAGTAGCTTTATTGTTGCTTTACAAATATAGAGGGGTAATTGTATAAAAGAGGGGAGATGTCTTGGTCTCCTAACTGGGTGGATATGTCCTTGCTGATTTTATAGCAGAACCAGTAGCTCACCCAGTGTGGTTTTGGGTTAGTGCCAGTGCACGGATGTCAAGGTGAAATAAAAAACATAAAATGAGTTGTTGTGTGAGGCAGTGATGAATATTGAATTGTCTTGGGGTGGGAGTCGATCTGGGAGTTCTTGATGGTTTCTTTTGGACAACCATTGCAGTGAATGTTCATTAAACCTGAGGATTTTCTTTGACATAAGACACACGGGGATACATCCATCAACAGGTATTTATTTCATTTTAGCAAGGGTGGAATGTGAAGAGTTGCTGCGTGCTTTGTTCCAAGTCCAGCAAATCAAGGAACTAGTGAAATTAAGCCAAGAAAAGTAACTTTTGTAGTTGGAAATGTGATAATTCCTGACACTTGTTTAGAATGTATGATAATGCTAGATGGTGGATAAAGTGCAGTTAGGTGTGTTCTGTTGGGTACATGGTGGTGGTAAAGCTCCAGGGGGTTATTGGACCATTTTCCCAATGATTCCTCTCTGGAATAGTTCTTGCTCTGAGTGTTTTGCACATTTGACAGGGAGCAGTGTTATCAAAGGGTATCAGTGTAACTCATCTCTTGTTTCTCGTTCTTCAGTAATGGCTTGCTTTACTGATTTTTATCTCTGTATGTTTGAAAACAAAATATAAATGCTTTTATCTTGCTTTTTCATATAAAAATCAATGCATGTCCATTTACTTTCTGGTTAAGCATAGCATGCTTAAGATTGCTTAATAAATCCAGCACACTGGAGAATTGAAATGGAGTGGAAATGGAGAATGGATTTGAAAAGCAGATCAGGAGACAGCAACCTGAAAGACGATTTTGATGACCTACAGTAGACAAGCTAGATTTTTTATTTTGTGGTTTGGAACAAGCTAGATAATAACAAAATTCTTCTTTCTGAAAACTATGGATTGTTTCACAGAACATTTCTTTGCATTGTTAATTAAAAAAACTATAAAAAACCTGCATCATGGGATGCTAACCAGCCCTCCTGGCCTTCACTGGGGCGGGAGTGCTCAAGGTAGTTTGAGCCAAAGACATCCCTCAGGTGTCTCAAACCCCACTGTGGGCTGGGTACCTGCTTCCCTTTTCAATGAAAAGCCTCAGTGGTGGCAATGCCAGGCACATTTCGGATCACTTGCAAACATTTCAGCTTCCAAGCACAGCCATCTCAAGGGTTGCAGGCTGTCATCCTGGTTATATTTAACTAGGTATTTTAATATGTCATATTTGAACATGCAGCCAGTTTAATAATTCGGTATTGAGTTTGAGGATGGCAGGCAGGCAGACATGTTTTCCTATGTGATGCATCATTGTAAGATAATTACAATGAAAGAGCCTGCTTGCTCTTATTGAAGTACACTCTGAAACTTCATGTTTCACTGATCTGAGCTCTTGCCCACATCAGTCATACTGCTCACCATGACTGCTAGCACAAGTTTGGCAAGATGTGCTCAGTCCTGGAGCAGGGTTTAGCAGTGCATTAGCAAGAGAAGTATTTCTCCAGCTCATTCTAAGGGTCAGTGATGTGGTACATTTTCTTTGTACAGACATGAGAAGTTCAGTGCAAGGTTCCTCTAGTATTCCCTGGTATTCCTTTGTATCCCCATTACTGAGATCAGGATGGTGAATTTTTCTGGGGCTGTCGACTCTCCTGACTTGGAATTTGTGCTGTAAACATTTTGGGAGTGCAGGAAGACACTCAGCTCACACCTTCCTTGGATTAGGTGGTAGCAACCTAGTGGTGCAACCAAGTTAACTATTTGATGATAATCCTGTGCTATTGTTTTAATCTTTGTAGTTTTCTCTTATTTAACTATTTTTCTTGGTTTTCCTTTTTTAGATGAGGGCTATTACCAAGGGGGAAAGTTTCTGTTTGAAACTGAAGTTCCTGATGCCTACAATATGGTGGTGAGTATTTATCATTAGTCTAACAGTTATCATTTTAGATTTTCTTTGCAGGTTACAGGACTTCAGAGGGAACTTAGCATTGAGACTAAGATAGGATCTTCTGTCTGTTGGTAAAATAAGTCTCTGCAGCTGTCTGGCAGAAGCTCTTGGAAGTGCAGATGAGTCAGACCTGGGTGTTCTCCCCTTAATGATTATTCTTACTAAAAATTATGTACCTAAGAATGAAATAAGTGAAGCAAAAGGAAAAGGTTGATAGTTTTGTAATTTCCCCCCCATCCTTCCCCTTTGTTGTCTTGCTTTTTATGTTGATAGTTCAGAGTTCTTCCAGAGAGGTTGAAGAATGTATAGGGGAGGATCCTAGAGAAATGTTTGAGGGAAGCCCTGTGGCTCCTGTTCAGCTGCACTGAGCCTAAATTCAGCATTACCTGTATGTGGTAGTTGCAGTCACAACTAGGTAGTGTTTGCAGTTGTGTGGGTTTGCTTGTGGGATGTTTCAGGTTCCCCTTAACTTTACCAAAGAATTCCATACTGTAATAGAGGTCACCCTTACCACCTTTTGTGTACTCATGTTATTTCCTTCAGTTCCTGTGTTCCATTTGTTCACCTAAACAGTGCTGCTGGAAGAAAGTATCTGCTGTGTGTTAACAGGAGAGCTGAATTTCAATTTTGATTTGGGTTTTTTGATTCTCAGTTGCTGTAATTACAAAGTCTCTGGTTTGTTATGGTTCCCTGCTCAGCACTGATAGACTGTAGTTCAGTCCCAGGAACCTGAATTCCCATTAAGGCCTCCTGGGGGAATTAGTTTTGTAGAAACTGGAAAGAAAAGAGCAGGAGATGCAGGGTGATTTAGCAGAATGCCTTGGGAATAGATAGTGTCTAGAGAAAGCATTTCAAATAACATCAATTCCAAACTTCCCTGAGGAGTCACATCCCTTCTCTAGGTGAAGTTCTTCACTAGTGAAGAGGTGCAGCTGCAGGATACTTACCAAATTAAATATATAAATAATATTTTTTAAAGTACAAGATATATTGCTACACCTGTGCCTTTAGGGTGCCAAATAATCAAGAATTGAAACTGTTCATTTTAAATGAGGGATCTTATAAGAGAAGTGGCTGCTTGGAAATGGAGAAGGAAGTGAATGCAGTCACTGCTGTGCCCCCAGCTGAGGCTGTGTCTACATGTTGTGTCTGAGAGGGAGGAGGAGCCTGAGCAAGGAAATAAATGGATTTTGGGAGCTTTGTTGTGCAGAGTGTCACAGGTGTGCAAGTGAGACATCATCCTAAAGTAATCTTACAAGGATTTGTTGGTCTGGGGAGAGTTCAAAAATTACTTGAAACAAACTCAAAGTTTTGCCTGAAGATGAATTTTATGGTAGTGTTGCAGTTGTCTTTGTGTAACAGGGGAAAAGGGGAGAGAGAGAGAGAGAGAGAGAGAGAGCCTTTGTCTTACTGTCAGCAGTGGGGTTTTTCTAAGTTTTGCTAATGAAAATCATTTTGAAAGGATAAAGGAATTCTTTTGTTTCCACAGTACAAAAAATGAGACACCAGTTAATTCACTGTGAGGATTTGGAGATTTTTAAAAAACAGTTACTGTAAAGCTTTTATTTTTTGACTCATCAATACATTGCCTGTTTGAAGGTGCATATGGTAGAAATTTACTCTTTTATCTTGATCTAATGGCATGGAATAAATTCTGCTTTCCTTTGCTTGAGAACTAGGCATCATCTTTCAAAACAGTGTGAAGGTGTAGCTAATGAAAAGCTGTGCTGCTAGAAAACTTGTAAGGTGTTTTGAAGTTTAAAAAGTTTGAGACTTTTCTCCATGCCACTTAATTTTCAATAATGCCATGACTGATGTCCCTTGAGTTATTGCACAGGCATGAAGTAAGAGTGGAGGAAAGGCAAAATCTGCATTATCAATCCCAAATTTGTTGTAACCAGTGCTCCTTCTTCTAGAACATCTCTCTTAGATATATTTTTGGTATCTCAGTGCCATGCATATTTTCTTACCTCTTCCAAGTACTCTTAATTAAAAAATTGTCTTATAAAGATAATTGTGAAGTTGAGAACAAAAGGATGAGACAAAATACATGATGTTGCCATGCAAATGTAGCTCTTTGAGCTGTTTTGCCTCTTGACTGAAGACCTCATTGGAAAAAGTGGAGGGAGATGGCTCCACATCTATAATCTGTGATTTAATTGAAGTTCTGCAAGGTGCTGATGGATTCCAGGACACTTCCCATCAGAAATAATCTGCCTGATTGAGAGCTGCAAATCCTAATGGGGAGAGCAGGGATGGAGCAACGTGCTGTTGCTAAGCTACTGAAATTTTTATGTCCCACTCTTTATTTACTTCACAAAACTAGAGCAAATAAGACTCTACTTCAAAAATCTGTATTTCAAAACCCACTGTGAAGTTCAGAAATTTGGTGATCTTACCTGTGGCTTTTTATTTTAGTGTCTCAAATTCAGCTCTGACACATTCCTGTTCAATTGCAAACAGGAGTTAACTGGGTTTTTTTTTGGTTTTTTAACTTCTTTTAACTATTTAAAATAAGTTATTTATTTGGTATAGTTATCTGTGCATCCTTTGCTGGCTTTTTAACAAATCCCTGATTTGGACAAGCCTTGGTGGAAAACACTTAGTTTTTTGGTTTAAATTGTTGTCTTAATATTTAAGTATGAAGAAACTAATGACTTAAAATGTTTTCTTTTTCCTGAAGGAGTACCTTTTCTTGACTTTCTTAAAAGTTATGTTTTTCTAAGGAAAAGCCTAATACCAGCCCAGTTTTTATAAAGAGTTGGGAAAAGCTAAAAGGGCAGAGAAATCTGGTTTGACTCCTGTAGATTGTACTGTTGTCCTAATTCTGCAGACTTAGGCTGTGAATATCAAATATATTTGTCTTTTTCTGTTAATGAGTTATAACAGGGTTTTATTTTAAAGGATGACACAGTAATTTATTTTCCCTCCTGGCAGCCTCCAAAGGTAAAATGTTTGACAAGAATCTGGCACCCGAACATTACAGAGACAGGAGAAATCTGCCTAAGGTAGGAACAGCATTCTGTTGGGGTTTTTCAACCTTGGAGGTTTATCTGTTTGATAAAATATTGTATGTAACTTTCATGATGGTATTTTTTTCTGCTGATTCTGCATGTAACTTTTAGGAACATAAAAATCTACTCAAAATCTCATTCTTGCTGCACTTCAGGGACCAGGTAGAGCCTGGCTTTTCAGGGTCAGACTTAGTATGTTGTCATAGTTGGGATAAAAATGTAAATTCCAATCCAAACAAAACATTGGGGTTTTTTCCCTTCTCTCCCCTATAACTGAATAGTCCTCAGGCCCTGAGGGACTTTGAGGCTTTGCCATTTAATGCCCAAATATGTTAAGTGCTTGAAAATCCTTTAGTTTCAAAAAGGAGGGAAAGAAGTGTTCCTTAAACTTTGACAGTAATCATTCTTTCTTTGCCATTTGTTTATTATTATAGTTAATATCCACTAATAAGACACATGTGGCAGTTATAACAAATCAGGGTTGGACTCAAGATAAGTCAAGATACAAAACCTGAAAATTTTACTTTGCCAGAGTGAGAGGCTTCTGTTACTGGGTGGTTTTCCTTGATAGTAAATGTTTCCTCTTCAAAAAAACTTTGTGAAACTTTGCAATTCCGTCCTGAGTACCTGACGGTGAAACTGGCCAGAAACCAAACCTAAAAGGAAGTGAGAAGCCTGCCTGTCATTTTTTGAGTTAATGGCACAGAAAAGAAAAAGCAGATGAAGCAGAAGCAAAGCCCATAAGTGAGATTGAAAGCTGTTCTGAAAATCCATCATGGTTGTCACCATGTGTAGCAAATCAGTGCTTAAAGAGAAGCTGATTTTTTCCTCTAGATTGAAAAATCATTTTAGCATTGTTTTGAATGTTCTGGTGAAATTGAAGTTTTTTATTGCTCTTCATAGGCAGGTCAGGCTCTTCAGCCTTAAAAAAAACTTAGATGTTCTGGGTGCAAGTAAGGGAATGAACAAGTGAGCTGCGTGAGCCAGGGAACAACAAACACCAGACACCAAACCAAAGCTGAAGCTCCAGCTGCACCACAGCATCTTCTGAGGTGAAATAAAGCCTCACATTCATAAAATCCCAGGATGGGTTGGGTTGCAAGGACCTTAAACCTCATCCTGCTGCCATGGGCAGGGACACCTTCCTCTAGACTAGGTTGCTCCGAGCCTCATCCAGCTGGTCTTGAACACTTCCAGGGATGGGGCAGCCACAGATTTTTCCTATCTTTAAATGGTTTTAATGATAAAAGATTAATGTGGTGTTTGGAGCATTGTAATTGTAACGAAGTGAGGGCATTTTTTCAGCATCTGCACTGAAACGTCAGCTTGGATTGTCAGATACCTTAACATATCCAACCTTGAAATGTCTGGCATTAGATGGAGAAGCTAAAATAACTTAATTGCTTTATGCCTGTTTTAATGAAGGCATTCTATGTATAGTACCTGCAATCAACTTACACAGGAGTCTTTACATTAAAATAGCTTCAGTTATTTTGAAAGACAGAAAAGAACACCTTCATCAGAATTTTTCCCCACATACATCATTCTGTGGCATGTGCTGGTTTGATAATCATGCCTGGATTAAAACATACTAAATCGTTGAACTTGTGGTCAAGTGTAACAGTTCTGGGCAGGAAAAGTGTAGTTTGTCTGTGCTGTGTGATTGCAGTTACTCTGGACCATGTTATTAATGACTCATATTGATTAGGTCTGGCCCATACTGGATATTGCCACCACTGCAGGTATGGAGTTTCTCCAGGACTGATTTTTCTCTTACAGTAAATTTTAGTCACTTAGACTGCAGATTGGGTCAGCTGGAGTTTCAGAAGGTTTCACACTTACTGGAACCATGCTGTTCCCACTTCAGTGGATGTTTTTGAAAGCTCTCTTTAGGATGTGTGTATTTAAAAAGAAAAATTCCTCAAAGCTTTCTTCCATGCAGGAATTACCCACAGATTGAGAAGGTATTTGTTGAAATGAAAGCTGAGCAGCTGACTGGTCACATCAGTGGCTGTTTTGGTTACTGTAACTTCAAAACCAGTGATTTTGCAGTCTGCCCATAGGAACCCAGATAGAAGGATTTGAAATCATAATCTGGGAGGTCTCCTTAGGTCTGGGAAGAAGTTCTGATTAGGGGCCTAATGATCATTGCCAATCTGGAGGAAGAAGGAGGATGCTGCTCTAAAAACTAATTCTATCAGCAAATGAGGAATGTTAAGCCAGGGGACACTTGTGTCTTCACTGCTTTCCTGCCAGAGTGCTGTGAGAGCTACAAGTGTCTCCTCAGGTTCTGGCTGTGGTGTCCCCAGCTGTGATGTGCCAGGAGAGCTCTGAGGCCTTGGGAAGCTGCAGGGCTGTTCATGAGGCTTAGCTGATGCTCAAGTGCTCTGTTGCTGAATATTTTTTGATTTTCTTCTGTGTGTTAACGTCCTTCTCACTTGGAATTTCACGGTAAGGTGTATGGAGAGGCAAAGGGAAGTACTACCACACAGTTTTTTAAGGAACAGATAAAAAGCAAGCTTATTTTGCTTTTACTTTTGTTATGTGGACGCAAACTGCAGCCACAAGATGTTGTTTTTAATGTTGCACCAGTGATAATGGCATATTTTATCTTTTTAAAGGCACAGAAATGAGATCAGCAGCACAGTTAAGGTGGAATGGGCTTGTCCAGGGTGATCGTCCTGTTCTAGGATCTGTGCACTGAACAAGGAATATATTTCCTTGGATTAAAAACTCTGTGTGTTCATTAAATGGATGAAAATAGCCTGCATGTTCTAGTCATCTACTGTAATTTAAAAATTACTTAATACATGTCACTCTAAAAATCGCTAAAACCTAATTGTTTAAGACCATTTCACTTTAACCCTGTCATTGCAGTAGCAGAAGCTCTGCTGGGGGTGAATTTTTGTGCTTTGCTTCTTTGCTATGTGAGTTGTCAGTTTTAGATCACTCCTACAGAGGAAGATGTGATTGTGAAGTGATGCTTCAAGGAGTTCCCTAGACTTTTTCATTCAGATGATTACTTTCCTGAGCAAGACTTCAGCTTATTTCTCAATTATGCTCTGATCCCCAATATCCCTCCTTCTCATAACTGCTGATGTTTGGAAATGAAAGGTCCAGAAATGCCTAAACAGCTCAATACTCCTCAGTGATTTCAGCTTGCAAATAGGTCAGCAGCTTTGCTGGACTTAATATGTACCATAATATGCTGGTCATGTAACATTTCTATACTCGATGTGTGCACATAGGAAAGTCTGTATTTTATATATTCATATGTGCTTCTATTAAAATTCAAATTATAGTTTATAAGGAAGTTCTGCCTCCTGAACAGACAGACTAAAACTGTTTTGCTTCTTTGTCTTTGCCTGTACAAAGCTGAAGTCCTTTCACAGGAGAGGATGGTGATCCTCTTTTTGCTAATTAGATATCCCTCCTTAAACTTCCCTTTTTTTGGATTGGTTGGTCCCAGTTTTGGTGAGGGATGGGTCATCCTGCAAGCTTGTCTCTTCAAGGGAGATTAACATGTTCTAAAATGCATCAGGTGATTAAAAGGAGGTTGAATGTTAAGACTCTCACAAGGGTTTCTGTCACATTTGCTCTGCTTGAGCAAAAATAATTGAGGTGTTTTGACAGAGGTTGAGCTCAGATGGGGAGTTCTGTAATGACAGTGTGTAGAAGGTAATTTTAGGCCGACATCTCAACTCTTGGGGTTTAAAATTCCATTACCTGGATGTGAAAGAATTAGATCTTATCTTGCAGTTACTTCCTAATGGTTTCTGAGAAGGTTTCTGACAGAGGCAGTTTAACCAGAAGTTGCTCTGTATAATATGTGTGTCTTTTTTCCAGTTTATTGAGAGAACACTCAATTGATGGCACTGGCTGGGCTCCAACTAGAACATTAAAGGTACTGTTTCCTTTTGCATGTGAACATCAAACAAGGTGCATCTTCAAAAATCCTTTCATGGCCTTGGAAAGAAACAGCTAATGTGGGTTGCTCTAGGAACAGCTGAGTTTGTCTTTCAGCAAACGTTGGTGGTAAAAGCAGAACAAGTAGAATGCTGATTGTAGAAATGTTGGCAGTTTTGGTGTGGCTGCCCAGATGCTGCTCTGATGAAAGGTTTTGTAGGTTGGTGTGACTGCAGGTGACTCTGAACCCACACTCAGATGGGCTGGTTTGTACCCATGCAGCAAAAACACAAGAACATCCTGTGAGCAGCAACAGCAATCCACAGCCCTGGTAATTTCCATGGGATTGATATCCCTGACAAATCAATGCAGAGCACTGAGCAGGAGTTAATCTTCCTGTTGCTGTTCCCAGGAATGCTGCCAGAATTGTTTCTTCCAGAGCTCTAACAATATTAGGTGGATAAAGGGTATACACCAGGTGTTTGTCTCTTTCAAAAACCAAATTGAAAATGACCTTTGTCTGATACTTGGTTTGCTATTTGGCACTGTGAATGAGATCTATGACTTTCTTCATCTGGAAAATCTCTCCTGAGATGAGCGTGTGACTTTCTGGAAGTAGAATGAGTGTGTTGTTTCATGGATGTTCTTAATCTATTGTTTTTTCATCAGCTGGTGTGATTTGGTGTTTCTGTTTTCATCTTAGGGTTAAATCAAGGCACTGAGTAATTAAGTTAACTGTGTTCCTGTCCCTGTATTTCATTCCCAGAGAAAGTTTTTGGACTACAAATCTTAAAGTTCAGCCATTAATAAATTAGTACAAGTGGACAAGAAACCCAAAAGCCAGGAACTTTTTCTATGGTTCCATTCTGAGGGCATTGGAAAAACCATTCAAATGCAGAATACACATAGCCCTACACAAACCAGCTCTGAATGCAGCTGCATGCATGGAGCTTTGTATGCTTAACCCTTTAGAAGGCTGAATTTTGGGACTGTGTCTCATTTTTGAATCCTTGTGGTGGCAGCAGAGCTCTTACGTGAAAAATCCTTCAAAATAAACTGCTGTGACCTTTTTAATTTTTTTTTTTTTATCAAATGGGTAGAAACATGAAGAAACTTTATGAAATGAAAATCTGTTAAATTGTCTGTAAAAATCATCTGATAAAATGTGTTTTTAACAGTATAGAGAATTCTTAAGGAGAGAAAAGCTAACTCAGTTTTGTTTTCCACCATTTCTTTTGCACTTGGTGTCTTCTCATCTATGACTGAATTCTTTCCAGGTTACCAAGTGTTGAACATTATCTTTTTTCCTTCCTTTATGTTTGGGAAAACGTTTCCATGGACCACTGTGTAGAGCAGCCTGTCTGAGTGAAGGCACTAAAGAATGTGCTATTTCTGAATTCCTGCAGTAAATGCTTTTTTAAAATCAGGTTCTGAAGAGAGTTGGGCTTTTACCCTGAGACAGATTTAAAACATTAACTTGCCAACCTGTCTATATATACACTTTTTAAATGGCTTTTTTTTTTAATCCATAGAAGCACTTCAGAATCCCAAACACTTAGATTATTTCTGGTAGTGGTTTGGTTCCGAAGCTATGAGTTATGGGAAAGCTGCAGTGCTTTCTATCTGATCTTTGTGTCACTTTTATTCCTTTAGAGCTAAATTTACCTTTCAGTCTCCATTCTGTTATGTTCTGCATCATTTTATTGCATATTTTCCTCTCTAAAGCAGATTATTCATAAAGCTGGAGACTGCTGCAGTTATTTTGGGCCCTGCTCGGAGTGTCTGAACTTGCTTTTCTCTTGCTTTAAGGTGTGATGGTCAAAATGGAAGTTTTCCAGGCAGAAAGCAACTAGATGACTTTAATTCCATTCTGTTCTCAGATTTTTTTGTCACTGGAAATACCAGCTTTTAAATACCTCATATGACTTAACACAGTTGCTGTAACTCTGCTACTCTGCTTCTTCCCCTTCAGTAATTTCCATTTCAAGCTCAGAAGTGCTCTAGTAGCTCCTGTTAGTCCTCAGCATGCACTTCTTGTCCCTTACTTGCCAGGATTAGCACCTGCCTAGCTCAGATAGGTCTCCTTGATATTCCTGAACTTTGTCCTAAATGCTTGTTTTCATTTTGCTGTAAAAACATCTCAGGTGATGGATTTTAAAAACTGAACCAGTGGTTCTGTATTTTGATTGCCTGATTGGTTCTAAAAGTCAGACTCCTTCTGCAGTTATCCCTGACCAGCTACAGCTGGAAATTGGTTCATAAATCAGTGCCTGATGAACCTTAAAAATAAAAAAGCACACTTGGGCAGCTCTCTCTGTGGAAGGCTGAGCACAGGAATGTTAAAACCAGTGTTTCAACATGTATGATGAATGTTCACAGGGAATATTTGGTCCTTTTTCTTTGTAGCTGTGTTCTGATAGATCCAGCTGCTCTCAGATAACTGGACTGTTTTCTGGAAGGTTTCCATGTATTTATTAGGTGCATGTGCATTTCAGCTCTTCACTGAGATAGTTTGAAGAGCTGGGTTTTGTCATTCTCATGTTGGTGCTGTCAGGAGAGACAGGAGCAGGAATGGGAAGCATCAAGGTAGCCTTAAACTGCAGATCTGCAGACAGCTTTTGGTACCCACCTGTAGAAAACCACTGTTTTTTCAGCAATTTCTCTCCCATAATTTCAGATACCAGCTTAATAAATACCTGTCTGTGCTATTAGATTATCTGATATAAAAGGAATTGAGGCTCATTTCCAGTAAACTGTTGCTACTTGGGGTTGATCCTTAAGAGCCTTGCTTATTTAATTAGTGTTTTAATACTAAATGGCAAATTTTTGTCCTGTTTGGTGCACTAGTTCTGCTGTAGTCCTCGGGCAGTGGAATGACTTCATTTGAAATCATCCAAATGACAAACTAATCTCTTGGAAACATAAATCAGAGGCTTGTGACTTAATTTTTCCAGTTTACCTCAATGTTTAAGCATCAACCTGAGGAGTTTTGAGAGTAAAAAACTTTCATCCATCATCTTAAGGCAAATAGATGGTTTGCTGTCAAAATCATCTGTAATTAGTGTGGAGAAGTATTTTAAACAGACAATAAAGTAACTGTCACTGTCTTGAGGATGAAGGGAAAAAAGAAACCTGTATGTTTTATGTTACATTAATTCTTGTTTTTCAGGCTGTTTTTCTCAGCATTATGGTAAACTTGTACAGCTGTTGATTTATTCAAATCATGTTCTGGAGTTGGTCTTTTTATCTGTCTTCCCCAGCTCTAAAAACTGAATAAGCCCCAGACAAAAAAAGCCCTCAGACCCAGTATTTGGAAAGAGAAGCTATAAAGCACTGAAGACAATCTTCTGTGTAGATTTGACATTCAGTTTTTTCTTAAAATAAGCTTCAGGGAATTTTTCTCCAGGGATATATTGTGTTGTATTTTAACTTTATAAATTTGCTTTATCAATTTTGTAAGAAGTGATTCATTTCTTTCCCCTCCATACATGTCCAGGCTGGTGAAAATACACAACTCAATATCTTCTAATAGCTTTTGCTTCATGGAAGATATGCAAAATTTTTATTTTCTCTTTTTAATGTCTCCTGGCAAAGCCAAATCTTTGGTTTAGGTACAGTTGGTGTTTTTATGAGCATGTGAGTTAGGAGAGCTGAGACACCTCAGTAAGTCTAATTAAACCAAACTTGTTCTCCCCAAATTGTTGATTCCTGGATATGCAATTTGTCTCAGTTTTAATCCATTGAGCAGACTGATCTCCAGAGAGTGATGGTTTTCATGTTCTAATCTCTGTGGTGTAGTTCATTAAGAAGCTATCAGAGAATTCCCCAGAGAACAACTCATACAGGATTATCCCCTTGCCCTGAAATACCCATGGGGACAAAAGTCAAGGAGTCAGCAACAAGAAGGGATTTTACAGGAGTGCTCCTGCATACTTGGCAATTTACAGCTGGCTTGGTCTGGGAGAGGAACAGGCTGGAATTGTTCCTGTTTTCTTGCTTCTCCTATATTGAAGTACAAAAGAAATGGTTTTCCAGCCTTCCTCCTTGTTTTGTGTTTGCTAACTGGAGCAGTTTATGCCTTTTTAAGTTACCCAAAGCCCTGTAGGAAGCTGCTGTTGTGTTTGGGTGGGAAGCATGGGCAGGGATGGCAGGCACATGACAACTGAGGTGGCTTTTGTTGGTGACTAAAAAAGGTGATATTCTCTTAATCTCCTCATTCTAGGTGGAAACAGTGTTTGTCGATTTTGCAGTACTAGAGAGGAGCAGGAGAGGAAATGTAAAAGGAGA
Organism: Entomyzon cyanotis; assembly: GCA_024500445.1. Taxonomy (NCBI): domain Eukaryota; kingdom Metazoa; phylum Chordata; class Aves; order Passeriformes; family Meliphagidae; genus Entomyzon; species Entomyzon cyanotis. The sequence continues at coordinate 24,778,052 of JAKEPQ010001027.1, read as the reverse complement.
TTTTATTTGGGAGAATACAGTTTAGGAGGGAAGAAATTTTTTCATAAGCTAAAAAAGTGCCTACATCTCTGGAACGAAAACTGTTTTTTAAACCCCAGGACCAATGATAAATTTAGTGGGGTGAGATGAAGAGTGCTTGGCTTTTTAGGCTGCAGTGAAGAGAGGAAAAAGCTGGGAGTGTTTTTAAGAGATGATGGAAGAAGGTACATGGAAGAGGAAAAACACCTTGAGGTGGTGCACAGGCAGACAGGAGAGCAGAGAGCTGCCCCAGGACACAGCCATGCATGGCCTGACTTAGAGCAAGCTGAGCTTTGGAGGTTCATTTCAAGCACTTTTTCAAGCAAACCAAAAAAATTTGCTTCGGACATGTGCTTGTGTAAATGACTGATGCTCCTTTTGTTCATCTGACTGGGTTAAATTGTTTGCTTATGAAAAATGGCTTAGCAATGAGCTTTGATTGAATCAGTCTGTTAGATCAAAAATGCTCCTTGGGTCTCTTAAAGGAATTTCTTTGATTGGAAGTTTGTTAGGTGCTCTTGTCTGGCTTGCTCTCTTCTTAAATGAATGTATTAAATATACTTGGCCTGTTAAAGGAAAATCTTAATTTGCAATTTCCGTGTTTGCTCTCTCTTCAGAAGTGCTTGTGGTTGTCTTTCTGAAATCCTTGTCTGCTGTTGTGAAGTGGTGGTGAGAACTGTCACTGGGCAAGATCAGTGACTGAGTAAGGACCTCCTACAAATGCAAAGCTTTCAGACTCCCTGGCCTTAGGAGAAGCTGTTTCAAAAGCTGCATTGAGGGTTTTGAGTCACTGCTCTTGAACTTTAAACGCTGCTGCAGCAGCAGGTTTTTTCTCCTCACTTGGCATGCCGTAAATAAATCTGTGGGCAGGGGTTTAGTGTAACTTTTCACTCTGATGCAGCACGAAAATAGTCCAGAATGAAAAGGGATGATTATAAAGGAGTTGTTTACAACAGTCTGTTGATCTTCTGACTTGCTTGTGTTGACTTCCCCTTGCTTGAGCCCAAAATGGTGACAGTGCTGTGGAGCAGAGTGTGCTTCCCTCGTTATTCCCTGTTCCACTCACCCCCTGTGGGTTTAGCCAGGTACTGCTCTGCTTGGCAACCCCAGCTCTTGATTTCAAGTGCCATCACTGCATCCTCTGAACTGAAAACTAGGTGTGAAATAAACCCACTTGCATATCCAAGACCTGCCTTGGACTCCCAAAAGGCATCTGACCCATCCAAGCTGATGAGAAACTTCTGGGAAACCACACAGGGCACAGCCTGGGCACGGCTGGAGCAGGAGGCAGATAAAGCAGCTCGAGGAATTTGGCAGCTCTGGCTGCAGGTCCAGCCTGGACAGGGACAAAAACCAGGTTTGGTACAAAAGCAAAGGCTCTCAGCTTTGCTCTCTGGCTGCCCCTCAGCAGTGGTGCACTTGTCCTCTGTAACTTTGATGTTAAACACAGAGAAGCAAGTCCATAAAAAGCAGCTTTATGAAGGAAGCAGCTTTGTCAGGTGTTACTTTGGCAGGTGCAGATTATCTGATCTTGTATGAGAAGGTTCTCACTGAAGTGCAGCACCATCAAGGTGTGCACTGCTAACATTTGAAGCTGCCACTTGCCCTGCTCCTACCTCTGAAAATAACCTTTTAAAATTCCTGTACATAGGCTTAACTTTATTTTCAGAGTATTTATGCAGCAAATTCAGTAAATGTTTGAAGCCAAAACCTGATGCTTTATTACAGTGAAGGAGAATGGAAGCTTTTGAGCTGTTAAATCTGACAGTGGCCACAGTGGCTTGCACATTCTTTTAGTTCCTCAGAAAAACTCAAAGTATCCAGGCCAGTGCTTATCTGCATGCAGCCAACAGCTCTGCTGAAGCCAGTAATGCAAGGTGATTATTCCTGCAATTCAACAGTGTTGAGTTTTCCAAATACCAAATACTTGCTTTACTCTTTCTCATCTGTTCCATCCCACTTCCCTTTCTCAATATCCTAGATTTAAATCCAGGCCAGCCTCAAGCTCATTACAAAAAGTGTTGCCCTCTGGTAGTAATTTAGCATTATTTTTTATGGAGCCACGCAAGACTATAAAATGAATCCAGCAAATAGTAGAACTTGAATAGATGGAAACATCAAAAACGGTATTAAGAATTTCATAGGTAAATTATTCAGTAATAATAATAATCCTGTTATGCTTTTTGGGTCTAGAATGGCAGTGAAAATGTACAGCGTCCTGATAGCTTGTGCCCTTACAGAGGTTTTTGTTGGGTTTTTTTGTTTTGTGTCCTTTTTTTTTTTTTTTAAGAGCTCTGTAAAACCAGCCTGAATGAGCTAAGCACCCCAAAGCCTTAAAACTAGGGTTTAACAGATAAGAATTTGTGAGTAATTTATTATCTAATGGCATCACATATTACGACATCACATCTCTCCTTTGAGCTGCAATGTTTACTTTTATGAGGTGTTGAAGCAGAAGGAGTTTTGTCTGGAGAGAACTCTGCAGATGTCTGTGGGGAGATTCTGGAAGAGCAGAGGATTCAGCACTGCTCAGTGCAAGGAGAAGCTGAGCTCTTGAGGATTTCAGAACCAGCTCAGTGACTGAGTTGCTCCTGGTTTGTTCTTTAGTCATGCTGGTGCTTGAGCAGCTGTGGGCAGTTTGGGTCTGGCCATTTCTAAATCCTGAATGCCAAACCAGCATTCCCAGGGTTACAGAGTGTGACCTTGTACCTTTTCAGGATTGTTTTGATGCTCAGTATTGTGGTTCTGCATCATGTTCTCCAGCTGCAGCCTACTGTCTCATGTAGATGAAAGGCAAATTCTGAAAATGTCATTTATTCCTGTAATTCTGCCTCCCTGAAGGACAGTACAGCCTTGGAGGGAGCAGTGGAAGGGGCTCCTGACCTTTGGTGGCAGAGGGGGTGCCCAGAGCTGCTGAGCACACTCTGATGCCTGGACGTGGGAGACTTAAATGGGAATTGAGACCTTCCTGCCTTTTGCTACTCTCCAGGCTCTCCATGGAGAGAGAGAAGTCTCCCTTTATTCTGTGACTTTAGCACATCACTGCATTGCACTAATCATTTACCTGAGGATTGATACAAGTTTCCTTAATGCCACTCTCTGCTAACCTCTTCTATGTGTGGTTTCTGTGCCAGCAGTTGAACAAGCACAGAGCTTAAATAAAGGACAAAACAATTATTTCCATCCATTATTTGCAATAGTCCATTTTCTCCTACTTACTGGGGAATTGTCAGAGTGGGTGTTTGGGAGTGGGGATGACTGCTCAGCACTAGTCTTAAAATGTACAGATAACTGTAATTAAGTGTCTGGGTCATCCCTTTTGTGCAGTTCATGTCTCTGCTGCCACTGAAAGCGATGAGTACATTTGAAAGTTGCTGTCTTTGCCACACTTGAGAAGGTGCTGAGGCTGAAAGCCCTGACAGTGCCAGCCCTGCTGGGCAGATTCATGTTTTAAAAGCAGATAAACTGAGTGGGTTGTTTGTGCAAGATCAAAGGGAAATTGGATAGTGAGAGGCTGTTGGCTGCATAATGCTGACATCGTGTCTTGTTCATTAGGGCATAATTGGACAGTGTCCTTAAGGGATATGGATTTCTGTGGTCCTCACTCTCAGCACAGGGCCCAGAACAGGAAACAAGCTGAAAGGCACTCATTTATTGAAGTTCTTTGCTGTGCATAGGAAGTTTTTATTTTGAGGCTCTATCTTTATTGTAAAAGATAAATGACTTGAGACATACGCTTATATAAGAATAGTATTTCTCTGTATTCATTCTACACCTCATTTTCTATTCTCTGATATTTTGACAGTTTCAAGTATTTGCCTGACCTCTTTTTAATTTTAAGAATGGGTTGCTGAATTAAGTTTTATATCCACCCTTCAAACTAAGCAGTGCAGTTTTCAGTTGGTGGCATATCCTAAGGTATCATTCGTCTCCTTGAGTGGAGAAGCAGCAGGAATAAGGCTCCTGTACACATAGAAAGAGCTGATCTTCTTTTGGAATATGCAGTATTTGATTTTTTTTTGCCAACCTAAATATCAAGTGGCCACGAAATGGAAAAGCTTTTTCAACATTTTGATTTAATTTAGTAAAATATCACTCTTAATCTAGATTTTTTTTTTCTAGTTCTTTCATGGATTAATAGAAAAATAAAGTTTATGAACAAAACTGGATGTCTAACTAACTGTGTTTTTCCTTTGCAGGATATTGTCTGGGGCTTAAACTCTTTATTTACTGTAAGTAAAATAATATTTTGCATGTTCACTTTTCTTGCCTGGTTTAGTTTCAGCATCAGCTAATGCCAACCCTGTGTTTTACCTCTAAAAGTTTAGGTCATTAATTTCCTTTGGCTTCAGTGGGTGTTGGACAAATATGGAATCAGTTTGTGCTTTTGTTGGTGTAACTCATCCAGACTGTCTGCAATGCCAGCTTTTGTACATGGATTTTACTTTGATTAGAAATATTAGGGGATATTTTGATAACAAATTGTTTGGGATCCTCCACACAGTATGAAGTTCCTTCCACAGATTTACAGGAATAGAAATTCATGCTGCTCTGAGAAAGAATTATGTTGGTGTTAGTCTTTTAAAAAAAAAAAGCCATTTAGGAATTGACTGCCCTGCAGTCTCATTCCTGTTTTGAACACTTACATTCCTATTCAAGGGCCTTGGTACACACCCACAGACTTTGCATAAAACCTGATCTGTCACAAAAATAATGTAATTTTATTCAGGCATCCCATTTCCTCCCCTTTAAGATTGATGGGAGCAAGGAACCTGTAATTGCAGGAGCATCTTGGAAATGGAGGAGAGAGCGGGAAGCTGCAAGAGGCAAGCAGGATGCAACAGCTGCTTTTGCCCTAAAAGTGGAGAGAGGCTAAGTCTTTACAAAAGTTTATTTTCTAGGGATTCCTTTCCACAGCCGTTGCTGCTAGGTAGGAAGGTCAGGAGAAAGCAAAGAGCAGCACTAACTTGGTGGCCACGTTTGTCATCCCCCCTGGAGAGCCACCCCAGCCACTCCAGGGTGTAGGAGGAGGCTTGGATTCCCTGGCATCCAAAGGCTTGATTTGTTTTTCCAACAACTTCTTTGGTAACTTGATGTCAAAGTTTGGAGAGCATTTGCCTTTCCAGCAGAAGGCAGTTGCATTTCACAGTCACTCTCCAGGTAACTGGAAAAAAGAAAAATCCTCTGGGGGTGCAAAGAGGGGCTTTCAGGGGCAGAGCTGCACATAAAAATATTGGGCAAAGAGCCCTGGAGAGGTGTGGTCATGTATAGGAGACCACAGGGATTTGTCATGGCTGGGAAGAGCTGTGCTTCTCTCCTGAATTTCCCCCACACCCAACTTCTTACAAATAAGTAGGCTTTGAAAAGCTGGCACTGGGGTAACAGTGGTCTGGCAGATTCATGTGGGGTTTTATTGAGGAAAGTGAGTGAAAATGAGGTGGGTTGGTGTCCTGATTTGAGTGAAGCGTGGGGTTTGATGCTTGAAGATGAGTCAGGGACTGCCAGGAGCCTTTCACACTTGTGGGACAGTGCTGTTTCACTGTGTCACAGGCTGATCCTAGAGTGGGGAAAGGAGCTGGGCTGCAGGCAGAACAGGGGCTTTGGGATTCACTGTTATTTTTAATGATGATTCTCCTTCTCCATTGTTTTTGACCCCAGACCCTTTCTCCTTCCAAAGTTAATATTTTAGATTAAACCGGGAGACCTGAGGTTTGTTTTGACTATTTCCACACTCTGACCCCACATGTCCTTAGTTCTTGATGGCATTGCACTCTTTTTCCTCTAGGCCCTGTTTTTCCCAGAGCTCTAAAACCTCCCTGTCAGGCTGTAGGTTACATAGTTTCTTCACAGAGCAAATTAAACAGCTTTGCTGTGGAGGTGTCGTTAAGGAAACTCCTACTTTATCACCGCGCTGTTGGCACAGTTTTTTTTCAAGGTTTACTTTGCCCTTGAGCAAAAACAAACAGGAGTGGTGTCTCCTGAAAGCTTGAATGTTCCTCCAGAATTTGGCTTAAAAGTGTTTTCCAGTAGAAATGCATCACTTCAGGGAGAAGTGTCATGGGGCTGTGTGTGGCTTGCACCAGAAGGGCTTAAATGCCTTGGTGCTGTTGTTATTTAATTGTCCTGTGGTTTGGTTTCCAATTATCCAACTCATTTGCATTTACCTTTGGCAGGGACACCCCTGAGGCGGTGAGGAAACAGCAGTGCCCCAGCTGCCCTGTGTGCTCTGTTCATTGTCTTGTTCACGAGGGCTTTGGGCTCCTTGTGTGATGCAGCGAGGGGCAGCCCTGCAATGTTCTCTCTGTTTCTTCTCCAGGATCTTTTGAATTTTGACGATCCTTTGAATATTGAGGCTGCAGAGCATCATTTGCGTGACAAGGTGAGTCAGTGGTTTATTTAAGGCAGGTTGTTCCAAAACAAATACACATTCTGTACTCAGCAGTTCCCAGCCAGTCCTTTTAGAGTGCTGGAGCTGCTACTTGAGGCAGTCGAGTGACTCATTGTAGCAGCAAACAGTTCTTTAAACAAAAAGTGCTTTCTCTGGGAAAGTAAACTCCTCGCTGTAGTGTTAGTCACCATATGCTGGGATTGTTGACCATAATGCAGTCACAGCCCCAAAATAGATGATCTTTTCCCTCTTGTGTCTGAGATTTCCCCTGAAGTTGTGCTTGTTCTGTGCAGCAAGATGATGGTGAGTTGGTTTGGCAAGCTGACATGAGTGACCTTTACCTCAGAAGACTTGTGAAAAGATCTCTTCTTTCTTTGTCTCTTTCCATACTCTTTCATATTGCATGTTTTTTTAAATCCAGGAGAAATCTGGGCAAGTTAAAAGGACAGGAGCGGAAACTTTTATTTTCTTTTTACTGATCCTAATTTTGATGTGTGTATTATGGACTGGGCACAGCAAAACACAGTCTGGATTAGTGGTGAGATGTACTGCTCACCTGTGAGCAAAAGTGCCAATTTCTTCCTTGTATCCATCTGCCAGACTCCATTATGTTACACTATATTGATTCATTCCTCAAGCACAGGGAACTCACTATGTTCAAGATCTCCTGTTCTAATTAAACTCTTCCGACACTTTTGTTGAAGTTAACCTTTAAGGTTGAAGAAAGCTTGCAGGTAAGTGAGTGTTGATTTGAAGAGTTCATTGAAAATACAGTCAGGCAGTGCACCTAATTTATCTCATTTTTTCGAGAGGAAATATCAGGATTGCAAGTTCTTTTTTCCAGCTATTTTTTGATTAGTGAGATCTTGTAGCTATTCTGGTATTCATCAGTGTTTGCAGGGCTGAGATGAGACCCTAAGCCTAATTTGGGAAAAAATTGTTCAGAAACCTACTCTGCAAGAGAGGGGTTTTTGTGGTTTTGTTGTATCGTGGAATCACAGAATGGTTTGGGTTGGAAGGGACCTTAAAGCTCATCCCATTCCACCCCCCTGGCCCTGGGCGGTTGAAATTGCTATCCTGCACCTCTCAGCCTCATTCAGAAACTGGAAATCTTGGGAATCCACAGAAAGGAAAATGTTTCCTGGTTTAAAAGACACACCTGCCTCAAAACTAGAGGTGAGCACTTAAAATAGGTACTGCTACACTAAATGTGTGGAAGTTGTTTGAAAAAATAAAAAGGAAATCAGGTGGGTTTTGATGGTCTTTTAAATTACAAATAGTTTTGGAACAAACATTTTTTATTTATTAAACTCTTAGTCTCATAAGTGTCTGTACAATTCATATTAATGCCATTTTAATTTTTTTGAGCCTATCTCAGTTTAGTATAGGTATTTCATTGATAATAGCAGCACCAGGTAGGGCTGGATTTTCCCTTTTTATATCTTGTGGTGACATAAAAAAAACCCCAGCAATGCTTTTGTGGAGAGAATAAATAATTCAAGGGAGAGAAAAAGCTGCAATTGCAGCTTAAGTTGTTTTTTTTTTTTTTGCTTCCTTCTGGCATAGATATCTCGTATATAAACAGTTTGTTGTGGAGTCAGAGTGCTGTGGGCCTACCCTAGCTCTTCAGAAATACTTGCAGTGCCTAGTAGGATTAATATGGGGATGCTAATTAGTTTCCTTTCCTCTGAGATTTGTTTGCATGTGTAATGGAATTATACCAATAATATCTATGTGATACATATGCTTGCATGCACATTGTCTGTATGAACAGATGTGCAAATACATCTGTACAGAAAGAGTTCTGGGCACAAACATCTGTGTCCAGCAGATCCCACAACAGGAAAACCCTGGAGTGTGTGGTAACAGGCAAACCACTGCACCTCAGGCTGTCTCCTGTGGTTCCCCCAGGGGAGATGACTCAGGATTTCACTGCTGTCCCTTCAGATTTGAAATCCTGGCATTCCTTTGCTGACATTCCAGGCTGAGCCTGGCTGCCTTAGAGGGTAACAGCTAATCCCAGCCCTTGCCTGTGGTTATGGGGAACTGAGGGGGTTTGGTCAGTTCCAGGTCATCACAAATGACTCCTGCCTCGCAGATCCTGGAAAAAGTCACATCAGAGATAGCAAATCCTTATTGCTGATTCCTGGGAATGTTTGTGTTAGCTCAGGCTGGAAGGGACAGTTATGATCCCTTCCTGTGCAGGGTACCTCTCCATTTTTGTGTTAAAGCTGTGGATTATAACTGAGCACATAGTTGTAGCTTTGGGGAAAGCTGCCTTTTTCCAAGATGTAAAATGATACAAAATTCAGAGCTTGATTTTTATAATTAATTGCTTTATTAACCTGTCTTATCTGAGGTGTGTGTTCGTGTAGCTTCAGCTTCCAGCCCTCCATGACCTCCTTTAGCTCCAGGAAGGAGCTGTCAGTTACTGAATTTGTTTTTTCCAACTTCCAAGTCAATTTTACAGATTATTTTTTAAAGTAAATATGATTGTTTATGCAGCTTTAGTCATTCTGCACTTCTCCCACACACACACTTTGCCAGGTGCCAGTAACTTTTTGAAAGGCTGTACAACAAATCTGGGCAGAGTCATCAACATCTTTTTTCACAAATGCTGGACATTGCTGGTGCCCACATCACTCTGCAGTTGGGTCACAGTCACTGGAAGATAAGCAATCATCCTCTCTTGGTGTAGAGCTCAATAAATCAGAATAAAACGATGATTGATGTCTCTATGTAAACTAAGCAAGGAGTTTCCCAACATTCAGTCTTCTCACGCCGATACAATCTCAGCAGTTTGCTCTGAATTTTCTGGCAGAATTTAAAGAAGCTGTCACTAATTAATGAGCTGGGACCACTCTGCATTTAACACAGAAGTCAGTCTGTCAGTAATTAATGTGGATGGCCAGAGCCATTAATTGTCAGTCAAGTAAATTCCATGAATTCTAAAGCAATGAGCAAGTATTTAAGTTTAAATGACTGCTCACTTAAAAATGATGTGCTAAAAATTGTAGGGTTTGCTGGCTTCTATACAGCCAAGAAACAGAGCTTTACTGATTTGCTCTGTGGCAGCCAGGTGGGCTGAATACTGCAAAAAACAGGTATAGAACTTGTCTAGAAAACCAAGTGACTTAGTGCTTCAGGACTTGTGTATTCCTCATCCAGAGGTGCTGTGAGTGCTGTGTCTGTGATTTGTTAGCTGAAATCTAGCAAATACTTTCCATATGTCCATCTGTCATGGTTGGTTTATGATGCTACCTCAGGACATTGCAATCCACCAAGATCCTTAAAAGCCCTTACATTTCCTAGTGGTGTTTACTTTTGCCAAAAAACATTTCAAAGCCTTAAGTATAACACACAACAGAAGATTCATTGCACACTTCATGTGGCTTAAAGGAGAAATGGTTTTCCAAGTATTTGTTAGCTCTGTTCCTCACCTAAACCTGCTGTGTCAAGAACCCTAATGCTGAGTCCTATTTTAATTGTATTTACCCTGTATTTTATGCAGTTTAAAAGACTAAATCAAATTTTGTCATCCTGCAGATTACAAATACTCATTTACTTTTTCATCCATGTGATCTAGAGTTGTTTCAGAAGTAGGAGAAGCTGAGTAACATTCCCTGTGTTGTTTTCCTGCACAATCTTTCCATCTCAGTGAACCTCATCTGTCAGCATTCAGTGCTTTATGATGTGTCCTTGTGAAAGTCTAAGGTAGATTGCATTTGGCAGGGAATTTTTTCCTCCTTGGAAAAATCCAGTTTACCATATTTACCTGCAGCTCTGAAGTGCCAGAGCTGAGAAATCTAATGGGAGTAGGTGTGTCTTTGTCAAGGATCCACTTTAAACACAAACTTTTTTTACTTAATTTAGTGAGCCCTGATTTTATTTGCATCCTCCTTGGAAAGCAGCATTTAATGCTGAATTATTTTGCATAGGTTTGTGTGGAGAGGTTTGGTTCTGGCTTGACTTCTGCAATTTTTTAAAATTTTATTTTAATGAAAGGTTAAATTTTTTGGGTGGTAAAGAAAATACGGGTTTTATTTCAGGGTTGTTTCTGTGGAGATGGATTTATGAAATTCGTGGTGTTGCGGAATCCGAAGCTGCCTCTTAAGGTTTCCTTTTGGGATTGCAATTACCCTACATAACCTCAGTTCTTTAGGAAACTGGGCTTAGAAAACCCAGTCCCTCCTCAGTTGCTTGTGGTCTTTGGAGATGGTTCTAATGAGCCTTGTGGGATGAATGTTTTCCTGGAGTTACTTGAGGACTGTCGCCTCGTCTTCACCACTGAGAGCTCTAATCTAATTCTGTTAGAAATTCCGTTGATAATTAGGAACAGTTGCTGAGTGCATATTTCACTGAAGAGTTGTTACAATCTTTCATAATTGTATGCAGTTCTTTAAGAGTCCTTAAACAGCAAACAGTTCAGAATTTTTAGAGAAGACTCCTGATTTCTCAAGCATTGCCCAGAGAAGCTGTGGCTGCTCCTGGATCCCTGCAAGTGTTCCAGCCCAGGTTGGATGGGGCTTGGAGCAGCCTGTGGGAGAGTGGAAGGTGTGCTGGCCAGGGCAGCAGTGGGGGAAATGGGATGAGGTTCCAACCCAAAACAGTGTGGAATTTCATGAAACCCCTGGGCAAGAACCAGCAGTGCCTGACAAAGTGTCAGTGCCTGGGCCAGATACCCCCTGAGAACAGGTGAGCCATGGGAAGACAAGGTTGTCAGCCAGTAAGTAATGAAAGTAAGAAACAATTAGAGATTTTCTGTGGAAGATCTTCAGGCATCCCTTTGGAAGGACACTAAGTTAAACATCCCCAAAGGTTGTCCCTTTGCATCAAAACCTGTCACTGCCCAGCACAGCCTCTTCAGTTCTGGAGCCACCAAAACCAGCAACAAGCTGAGATTGGAAAACTTTTTTCACCAAGAGTGACTTCCTTCTTGCTGGGTGTTTTTTGCTTGTGGGTTTGGTTTTTTTTTTCCTATCAGACATTACTAAGTGTGGTCTGGGAAGCACATCTCAAAGTGGAAAGGAGTTCCTGTCCTTGGGTCTCACCTCAGGTCTTAAGAAACACTAGTCTGGGAGCCTGGTGCTTCTGTTTCTGTCTTATTCTGCAGGGTGCTAAGTACAGGAGCTGGCAGATTTGGGATCTTTTATCTCTGCAGAAATTTGGAGTGATTTTGTCCTTGGCCTGATGGTGCCTTTAGACAGCTGGAGAGTCCCAGAGCTCGCTGCCTGTGTCATTTCAGATCTGATCCTTCTAAAGACTTCTCCAAAATAATGTCATGGCCAGCCATACTTTTATCCTCCTGGCTTTTTACTTCTGTGCTTATACATAATAAGGGCATAATTACATTTAGATTTAAGCCTTCCCTCAAAATCCATTTTTCTGTGTAGCTGAAGGAAAGCATTTGAAACTAAATAATGCCTTCAAATTCGGATTCTACTTTATCTCTTGTCATTGATCATGAAGTTAGTTTTCTTCTATTAATGTAATTTTCTGTCTCAGGAGATGAGTGTGTTTGAAATGCTCTTTGATACACCTGAATGAAAAGCATAAGTGCCAGTGTGCCACAGGTTTGTTGGCTTCTCTAAGCAGGCAAACTAACACAAAATAAAATTAAACTTGGAAGTTGGGGGGAAAATATTCATTATCTGTATTTCTTCCTCAGATCTTCTGGTTTAAAATAATTCATTTAAGTGATCTTACAGTAGCTTCTTTCTTTCTTTCTCTGCTGTACCTGATCTATCTTTGTTATAATTTTTATGTCAAAGGCATATTTGAATATTTAGCTCCTGCAGGGATTCTTCCTGTTCAGAAGACCTCAGGTCTTTTTCTTGCTACTTCCTTATCTCCAAACTGCTTAGAATCTGCTTTTCTTCAGTTATTTTTGGTTGAATTGCTTGAGGCTTAAATCTGTCTGGGAATTAGAAATATGATCCACAGATCTGTAGTGATTGTTGGCCAGTTTGGGTGCAAAACAGCTTGTTTGGATAGCAATCACCAAAATTGTCCAAGATCTTTTGATACAAACCACAGTATATAAAATATTTTTAAAAATAATTTTGTGAGGTTTGTGGATGCTGCATCTTGTCACTTTACATTTCAGAGGAGATACTATTTGTGGTAAAAAGCATTAGAAATAGCTCTAAACCAGCATTTTATTTTCCAGATAATTGTGAATTATGTGCAATAGCTATGCTCCTGTGATGGGTAGTGGTCCTTGAAGGAGCAGAACAATTGAAATGGTTTTCTTTTGCAGAGTATTCCAAAGCACATGGGTGGGTCAAAAGTCAAATACCAGCTCTCTGCTACCCAAGCTTATATCATGTTTCTATCTGAATGTTTCTTCGTTGGATTAGATCCAGGGAATGCACTCCAAGGGCTTTTAATGGCAAACTACTTTCTCTAAGCTTTCCCTAAGGAATTTTTAAGAAATAATGCTCATTTAATTCATTCACTCATTATTTTTAGCCCAGTTCTTTGTCAGACTTTTCAACCTTGCAAATGGTTTCCCATCACAGCCAGCTGGAAATTTTTCCGAATATATCCCTATAAAATTGTGTATTCAAGCAGTGACAGTGATATATGAAGAAATCTGATAATTACTATTATCATTTTTAAGCTCAAATGTCAGAAGTTTAGTGATGACTCAAGGCAGCTGGAAGATTTGCCTTAACAGAAACTATTTCAGAAACATTTACTTGAATCAGAAACATTTACTTGAATTTTTTTTGTATCTTAAAAAGTTTATCATTGTGCTTTAGCTGGTGTTGGAGGAGCAGTGGTGCTGGGGTTGGGTGTGCAAGCTGCTCATAAGGCATGAACACTTTGAGCTGAATTATTTTTAAGGGGTTAAAACATCAAAGCATCCAAGTTTGACCTTTTGAACATGGCATAAAGGAGTGGTAAATCAGCAATAAACAAAAATCTTCTGGAACTTTTTTCCAGCACCGTGCTGGTGCTTGACTTCAAGTTCTGCCTTGGTTTGTCCTGCATTGATTTTGGCAGAGTAACTGGAGAGAAGGGGATTGGTTACAGCTGCCAAGTGAAGTGTTGTCAAGGAGTGGGGCTTTTCCATGGATTCCAGCCCTGTGCTGGCAGACTTGAAAGGAACTTATCTGAAAACTTCAGCTTGTCATCATGTCCTGCCTGCCTTGTCAGGAGTGTGAATAATTCAGTAACAAAAGCTACAGAGCCAGAATATTTTTTTCCTGCTGTCTTGAAAGATCTTTATTTCAGTAGTAAAACATTTATCATGTAACCTCCAAATTACTTTCCTTGCGATATCACATAGTCACAGAATGGTTTGGTTTGGAAGGAAGCCTCAAGACCATCCAGTTCTACCCCCTGCCATGGGCAGGAACATCTTCCTCTATCCCAGGTTGCTCCAAGCTCTGTCCAGCCTGGCCTTGGACACTTCCAGGGATGGGGCAGCCACATTAATTTCAGCAGATTTCGTACTGTGTCCTAGCACTGGGGAAAAAAATCAGAGTTTACAAGTTCTGCAGGAGCAGTTTAACAACCATGTCTATTCAGGGCCCTTGAATCAAGCATCCCCCTGGATTTCCTCATCTGGGAATATCATAAGGATGCTGGTTATTACATGACTCCTTCTCCACTGTGTCAGCTCATGGTCAGGCATTTTGTGTGCTTGGATTACAGAGATTTATCCTGGAGGATTGGCCAGTGGCTTTTACTGTGTTTCATTTTCATGGTGCTGCTGGCCAAGAGAGCCTGTTGGGGTGTGTGCTCCCCAGCAGTGAAATGTGAGCTGGAGGGAGCTGGGTTTCTTTCATTCCTGCACCATCTAACCCTCCTGGGGTATTAACATATCCCTCACCTCAAAATCAGCCCTTTTATCTTCCACAGCCCTTCCAGTGCTTGGTGCACAAAACAACAGCTGCTTTTGATTCCTTTGTAGCATTGAGCATATGAACCCCTGGGCTGAAATCCCTCTGGAAAAAGAAATGGGGATTACATTTAACAGGGGAAAGAGTAAACCAGGTCTGGGCATATGTGGAATATTCTGTTTGTTTCATATTCTCTGAAAACTCACAGATGTCTGCCAGCAAACTTGAAATAGGTAGATAACACTGAAAGATTTAACGGGTGGCAACAAAAGTGATCCTTTGGTTTAAGGCTCTTACTTGCTTCATCAGGAGTGAAAATTGATGTTTTACCACTACAAATTCGGGTTTTTTCTCCACTGGCTACAGGCAAGCTGAGCTTTTCACCTCATTTTGGCTTTCCTCATAATGTTTATTAGCCACTGTAAGTGATTTCATTTTGGTATCTTTTATCATAAACTGAAAAATGGGTTTAAACAAAAATAGGTGGCTTTTTATTTTTGGTATGATGAAGTGGTTAATGTTGGTTTACTCTAGAATTAGAGTTCAACATTTAGGTTTATGTGAATAGAATAGGATCTGATGTCCCCAAATTGCAATGCTGGCTGACCAAACTAAATCTAAATGCTGGAGAGCTGTTGTGGTACTCGGTACTTTGCTGATGAGAATTGGAGTGCTGTGGAGAGGGAAATGATTCACCCCGGGTAGGACAATAAGAGTGGTGGGAGGCTGGGCATTCATTTGGATCATCTTAGTCCTGAATTAATACCCTGACATTTAAATTCCATTCTGTTTCTTATCCTTTCCTTGCATGTCTCAGTCTTGCTGTAATGTTCCTACACAGACAGCCTTTCTCACCTGCTTTATCTCTGCTCTGACAAGTTCACTTTTGAAGGAGTAAATACAGACCACTTTTCTCTGCTGTGCTGCCCTTTGTACTTGCAGGTGCCAAAGGTTCCATTCCACAGATAAGCTAAAATGCACAAGGGAAGAAGCAATCATTTTTTTAATCTTGACATTCTACTTTCTATTTTTTTTTATTTGCCTGCAAAAGAAATCCTTTTTCTGGTTGTCAGAACTGAGGTTGGCCTGTGGCTTAAATCGGCACTGGGCTGCACTGGCTGCAGTCACAGCTGAGGCTCTCATCCTAGGGCTTTCCTCTCTTACATTTTGGAAACTTCAGCCCTACAGGCTTGTGATAGAGTAAGGAATGTTTGGCAAGGAGCTCAGTGCAAGGCTGAGGTCTGAGTTGCTGAGGGTGGCAGAGCTGCATGGATAAGCCACCCTCCCCTGAGGAGCCTCTGGCACTGCCAGGGACTGACAGAAAGAGGCTCCACCAGGGTTTTTGAAACCCTTTTCCTTGTGCTGCTGAGAGAAAAGTTGCTATTCATGGTTGGCAGTGGCTTAGCATGAGTGGCCACTCACCCATGATGTATTTGCTATATTCTACTGGCAATCCCAGCTGTAATTCCTGGGCTGAAAGGACATCTTCTCTCATTTGTGATTGGACTTAGACTTCTATGGCCATCTTTTTAGAAATAGAAACAAAGGCTGTCATCAGGAGGATTATATCCTGCACAAGGCATTATAGTACAAGATAGCTGCTAAAATAGGTGAAAGAAAGTTTTTGCCTTATCCTTAGGAGCAATCAGTTTAATGTGATTAATGTAAATTATTGTAAGTGGGGAGAGATTCAGAACTGTGGAGCACTTCAGGTTTCAGGTTTAAACTTTTGATTAAAGTTTCTTTGACTAAAAAAGTGTAATTGGGTAGGGGAAGGAGGGGAGTCCCTCCATATATTATAAATTAAACAGCCTGGTATTGAACATACTGAAATACAAGATAATAGCAATTAGATGTAGAACAGAAGAGTTTTTGTGGAGCTGAGGGTGAAGGAAATACTAAGTTGACAAGCCTGATGTTTCCCTCCTCCATATCCCAAGACTGAAAATTATCCTTTTAACAAAATGTTCCTATGTTTGGTGCGTCACTGTGGTATGGAGAGATGTGTCAACCTCAGTGCCACCATCACTTCTAAAGCATTTTTGTTTTCTATCCTTTCACTTCTCTGATGAAAGTTGGATGTAATTTTGGAGTCTGTCAGTCTGATAGTCTTGTAACAGCAGCAGAATAAGTTGAAGAAGTAAAAATTATGGATAATGATGAAAGTAAGGAGCCTCTGGAAAACTTGGCAAGGCAGCTGTCAGGCTGCATGAAAATAATCTTGTGTTTCTAATGTAACTGCAAGTTAAAGGATGTGATAGAAACATTTCTTTGTTCTTTCTTGCTCATGGCCAGCAAAACCAAATGAAATGATTCTGAATCACTTTAGAGGGGGTGTTTGTTCTCTAGCTGCAGCCTGTCCAGCACTTCATCCTTGAGACATTTCCAGGGAGTATTTTAGAGAATCCCTGAGGTTGGCAGGGATCTCCAGGGATTGTAGTGATGCTGTGCCACTGATCATGGCCTGCTGAGCCCAGCCTTTCAGCAGGTTCAGAGTCCCCCAGTGCCTATTTACTTGCTCTGTCCTGAATCAGTTTGTCCTGGAGCTTCACTGAAGTGAACCTTTAGCAATTGCTTTGGTTTTTGGCAAAGAAATAAAGCTTATGCAGTGATGCCATCCATCTGTCCCCTCATCCCAGCCTCCCTGAATCCCCATAGCTTTTAAACACAAGACATGGATTTCCATCAGATTTGACAGAGCAGCAGAGACCTTACATCCGTCTCCTGTAGCTGTCACCAAACCTGTCAGCAGCAGCACAGAGAGGCTGGGCTGGGCTGGAGCCTCCAGGAGAGCTCTGTGGGCACATCCAGCTCAGAGCAGCCCCTGAGCTTTGCCCTGCCCTCAGCTCCTGGTCAAGTGCCAAGGAAAAGCTGTGTGGTTGTGGGGAGTAGTGATGAGAGTTTGAGAATCTGTGAGCAGTCAGATTTTGCTGTCTTTGCTTGCTAAATGTGTCTTGTAAAGCTCTTTCTTGCCTGTCTTAGGCATTCCCTGGCTGCAGGGGCTCCAGGCTCTTGCACACTGAGTCAGGCTTTATTTTGGTAAAGAGAACTCCCCACAAGCTATTCAAACATACCATTCTTTCCTACTGATCACAAGATCTCCATATTTTTACTTTATTTTTCCTTGTCTTTTTTCCTCTTCCTTATTTAGCCACATGTGAATTAATTAGTGGTCACACTGCTGCATGCATGAATTTTTAGGGGATTGTGTGCAACTCTGATTTTTTCATTTTCAGTGCTGCTGGCACTTACTCCCAACAGTGGAAAGATATATGCTGTTAAAATTGCTGAAGAAGTAATTGAGGTCAAAGCTTTGAAGCTACTGCTTCTTCATAGTGAATTATTAATTCTCAAGGCTTACAGAAAGAGTGACATTGTAAAATTCATTGTAAGATTGTGTACTTTGTCACACTAGCTGCTCTGCTTGCATGCATTCTGCTCTCCTTTTCATAACATCTCCTTGGATTACCTCTTGCAATTTTTAGTTGTTTTCAGTTCATTTTCAAACTGGATTTCTCTGTTTTCAACTCTTCCACATGATTTTGAAATTATTCCAATGTGAAGGTTGTGAGGTCAGTCTTTTGTAGTGAGAAATTATAGTGTAAAAAGGAAGTTCCCAAGGGTTTACTGTGTGATCCAGGGCTGCGTTAGAAAACAGTTTGAGGTGATACAGCTACTTCTAGACCCACAGAAACAGAAAAAAAAAAAGCCTGTTTTGAAAACAGGAACTTCTCAGGCTTTTGATTATTGGTCTGGGTCCAAGAATGTAGGATGCAAATAAATATATTTTCATTTTCAACTTGTTCAGTGTCGAGCTTTGTCAGAACCTTGGTTGATGGCTCTTAGCCTAGGGAAGGGTAGAGAGCAGAGGGGCTCTTTAGTGTTGCTCAAGACAGGGACATCAACAGAGCTGCCTCTCACTGTGTTTGCTTCAAGCTGGCTTTGTGTGTACCTCATTTTTTATGTTGTTTGCATTGTAGAATAGTTGAGTCAATGCTGTTTAATTTAATGTGGTCTCACCCTTGCTGTGCTGGTTGAGTTTCCTCTGGGCTGGGATTTGTCTCTGTCCTTGGTGTGTTGTGAGGTTTTCTCCTTAACCCTTTCCCTTTGTTTAAATTGATAGCCCTGCAGCAGCCCTTGATACCCTGAAATTTCCTGATGGAAAGTAGCTGTTTCCAAACATTTGTGAGAACACTGCTTTTTATTTATAACCGCACAAAACTGGAGTGATGAAAGTGTGGCAGTGCTTTTAACCTTCTTCAGGTAAAATAAGAAACTCACATTTATTCCTGGCTACTGAATCAAGTGTCTCATCCCTGATTTCTTCTGAAGGGGTTACAAAATACTGAAGAATTGTTTTAATTAAATGCACCCACAAGGTGTATCTGAAGAACTGAAGTAGATCTTCACCTTTGGCTAACCTCAGTTTTCTGAGCTTTTACCACACTGGAAAAGAATGTAGCCCCAAAAGGCTTTCAAGCTTGATGTGGGTTTTTTGGAAGCTGTTTAATTTTTGTTGTGGGGTTTTTATTACTCTCTGATTACAGCTTAATGGCTTATTAAGAACAACAGTTCCATCCCAGTCCAAAACCATCTTTGCAGAACAATTCTCCCAGTGAGTCATTGCATTTATTTATCTCCATATTTATTGCAGTAAATCCTTCACTTCCTCTGCACCCCCAACCAGCCTGTTTGGTGTTTGTTGTTCTCACTGAAACCGTGGCAGCCATGCTAGAATACATCTTTGTTTTTCTGCAGCATTCCTGCATTTACAGAGCTGCACTGGGGTTTTTCTTGGATTGCCTCCCCATTTTATGTTCTGTGTCCTTGTTCCAGCCTTTGAAGGCTTTTCCCAGCGAGCACAAAGTACATTAAATAGCATGTGCAAATGAGCAACAGCACAGCTGCTAATTGTGCTAACAGATGTAAATAGGAAAAACATTACTTCCCTAATGCTGCAAGTATTTATAGAAACCATTAACTATCTTCCATAACACTTTGATTATGGATGGAGCCTCTCTCAGGTTCAGCAAAGTTGATTAAGCTTTTGCAGATGGTTTGATTTTCTGAGGTAATGTGGAAGAAATGCAGATGTTTTAAAGCTTTTGTTTTAGATGTTTTAGGCAACTAAGTGGCTTAAAAGGAAAGCTTTTGCTTTGCATCCTTCAGAAACATCCATGGCTTTTGAAAGGGAACATATGGCAGGGTTGTTCAGTGCCAACAGGGAGTCTGAACTCTTGGAGTTGCTTTCCCCCTGTGCCTCACCTGCCCAGTCAGGTTAGTTTGAACATCATTTGCCTTGAGTGGAGCATGATTTGCAAAACCCTCTGGCCAGACCCAGGCAGCCCCCGTTTCCTCTGGGCTTCTCATTTATCCATTAAGATCTCAGATCCCAAGGACATAGCCTCTCCTGGGAATGAGTGGTGTCCTCATGGGTGGAAGTATGTTTGCAGCTCAGAGGAGGTCAACCTTAGTGTAATTGGGATAATTCAGGTAATTTTGCTGAAGGGCTATTTTATAACCTTTTCCCACAGCTGGCCAGGTGGTCAGTGTGCCTGGGCCAGCCTCGGGAGCCTTGGAGGAGCAGAGGAGGCCTGACATCAGCTCCTGACCTCAGGCACTGGGTGATCCAGCAGTCTCTGCTCCCTGGGTTAACTCCTAGGAGAATTTCTGTGTTTTCAGCAACCCAGGTGAAATCATAAATGGCAGTAAGAGATCCCTGACAGTCTGGGCAAATCCCAAGTCCTTTGGCACCAGAGGACTCACCAGGCCTCCACCATCTCCCTCCAGCCCAGGGGTGAATTTGGCAGAGTCAGGGGACCCACATTGCCTTTGATCCAGGGAACATTTCCCTTTGGGAAGTGCTTTACCCTCTTCATCTGGCTCGATTCCCTTGCCTTTGCACAAACAGGATTTAGGTGTATTTATCCGTGCCCTCTAATCCCTAGCCCCTTCCTCTCCCAGGAACTTCAGAGAGTGCTTCTCTTCCTTTATCTTTGTTCCACTGGCAGACAGCAGAAAATTTGTGGAAGCATGAGGGAAATGGTTCCTGCTTAAGATGTGAAATCTCAAACAAATGGCTGTGCAAATGTGTTCAGCTTGTTAATGAGTCGCTGTGTCTCTTCAGCTTCTCTCTGTCCTGGCAGGGAGGTTGCTGCGTCCCACACCAATTCTGTAACCTTCCTTTATGTACAGATATTTTAAAAAAAGGTCCAAACCTTAGTGTTTCTCTTCTTCCCCACAATGCTGCTCTTTTCCCAATGGCTGCAGTGGTGTGGTTTGGGTTGGTTTTTTTCCCTGCAGTAAAAATGTCACCTTTTTTTTTTTCCGCTTAGGACTTAGCTGCTAAGAAATCTGCTAAAGCATTTTCTCTCCATTTTGTAAAATCACAATTGCTTGGTGTCTAGAAGAATTTTAAAATCTGAAGTCAGGATCACAGGCCATGAAAATGGATGTGGCTTTGACTGCACCTGCTAAGCAGGGAGCTCATTGGAGATACCTTTGTACAAGTTTTTCATCCCCCACTCTTCTCTTTCTTCAGAGAACTAAAATTTAATTACAGAGCTTGGAAAACTCTTCACATAATACAGAGAATGAGCTAAATAAAACAGTGACAGGGGAATGAGAGCAAGGCAGGAGCACGAATTGAAAAAAAACAACTCATACTGGAGGATTTTGTACTATTTGAAGGTTTCATTCAGCTCCTTTTTAAATGGGAGGGGATGTGTGGGGGTTGATGGGTGTGGATACTTATTATTTAATTCAAGGGGGAAAAGAAAGGAAAGGTGGGTTTCAGTATAATTCTCAGAGGGCTAATGGGTAAATCTGCCTGGTTATTATATCCTAAAGCTTTGGCTGAGCTGAGTAATGAATGTTGTTTTACTGGTGCTCAGAAGTCCCTTTTCCTAGTTGCTTTAAAATCACAAGTTAGGTCCTAGTAGAAGTTGTCTGGAATTTATCCTTGGTGATAAGTGCTGGATTCATATAGTGTTCTGTTAAAATAGAGCTGCTTTAAAAAATCTACTATTATTATTATTAGCACAAAAGAAGGAAGGGCAGGAGCAGTTGATCTGTGATCTTTTTCTGTCTCCATTAGAATTTTACAAAATTGTAGATGTGAAGGTGGATTAGAGGGTTTGTCACAGTGTCTGGGTGGTTGTAGGCACAGCCAAGGGACAGATGAGGTAAACTGCACATTTTCCTGCAAGGACTGGCCAAATAGTGCAGTGTGTGAAATACCAGTAGTGTGTATATTAAGGATAATAAATCAGCTAAATCTGCTTTGTTGGGATTTTTTTGTTGTCGTTGTTTTTTGTTTTTAATTTTATTTTTGGGTAATTCTTATACATAATTTGTTTCAAGTAGATGTAAAAAATTCCCAAGGGAATTTCAAAACTTCTCTGGTAGCTGTCACCGAAGTCATGTGTTTGCTTTGGATAACTGAGCAGATCTTCTTCGGGTTACAAATTAAACGCTTAATAAAAGACAAGCAGTTAATAAGCATAACTTGGTGCAGTGTAAACAGTTGAAAGGATAAAGTCTCCTTTCCCAGAGCTGACAAATCAGGTCAAGCCCCAGTTTTTGAAACAGTGCCTAGTTGTGGAGTGTGTGTTTCCACATGCTTTTAGAAAGGGTAGAATGAATTGTCTTCTGGGGTTGAGGCTCTGTAGATCCTCTCCCAATTGCTCTTCAGTATAATCACAGAATCCCAGAATGGTTTGGGTTGGAAGAGACCTTCAAGCTCATCCAGTCCAACCCCTCTGCCCTGAGCAGGGACACCTTCCACTGTCCCAGGCTGCTCCAAGCCCTGTCCAACCTGGCCTTGGACACTTCCAGGGATCCAGGGGCAGCCACAGCTTCTCTGGGTACCCTGAGCCAGGGCCTCCCCACCCTCACAGGGAACAATTTCTTCCCAATATCCCATCTAACCCTGCCTTCTGTCAATTTAAATTCATTGCCCCTTGTCCTGTTTATATTATATATGTGTTTATTTTTGTAAAGGTTATTTATTAAGCCTCTCTGTACAAACAAAACCTCCTTGTTTAAATTCTGTGGCATATGTTATGTCCTTGAAGGGATGTTAAGAGTCCTCCATATTTCCTTTCTCATTCCTAGCAGGGTTTTGCCTGTGCATCTTTATAATGCAGAGTACATCCTGCTCTGCTTAATTTTTTCTCTTCCAATTATTCAGTGTTGCACACGAGCAGCTGTGCCCAGAGAGAAGTGCTCCCCGTTAATCAGGAAGTGCTGAGCCATATGGCATGTGAGGGTGGAATATTGCAGCTCTGGGATGAACTCCTCCTGTTCACAGCCAGCTTCACACGCAGCCAGTGCCCTGTGAATGTGTTCTGCCAACACCAGCAGCTCCTTCAGCCCTGCTGAGTGACAGCCTGGCTTTCTGGAGCCTTCCTTCCTCACCGAGGTCTTGCTTCTCTTCAGTCACTGCTGAAGCTCATCTTCCTGTTCCATAACTCCTGAAGGGACAGAGGGAGAAGCAGAGGGTGCTCTGAGCTGTCTGCACTGCCCTGCTCTTCCCCACACACAGGGAAGGTGCACTTGTGTATCCAGTGGGATTTTTAGCTTTGTGCTCAGTTTCTTTTAGTGATCATCTTTTGGAGAAACGCAAGAGAGGAAAAATTATGTACAACAAGCCCTCAGTGAATTCAGTTTCCACTGTAGCTATAATAACCTGCATCTATGGATTCAATTTGCTTGGGTTTGGAAATTTTATTTCAGGTGAAGATGGCATTAGCTCTGTGGTGTTAATTTTTTAACACACCGAACGCACAGTTGGATGAGAGGGGAAATGGGTGTGCTTGCAGCAGTGAAAAAGTCTGCTTCAGCAGGTGCCATATGGAACATACCTTCAGCAGGTGCCATATGGAACCAAAATAGCTGTTCCTTTCACTCAAGGAGAGGAGGCAGCCTGTTCCTAAGGAGGAATGGGATTTCTACAGCCATATTTTTAATAGGATATTTTTGGCCTTTAACTGCATTTTAAACTTCTTTGAGATTCCAAACACTTTACGTGTCATTTTAGACATCTGTGATGTACTTGATCAGCTGGAAAGTGAAATCAGACAGTGTTTCTGATGGATCATAGGTTTTCTTTGATCCTTTTGGATTTTAACCACAGGATAACCAAACCATCATAAAGGAAGAGTGATGTAAAGTGTTTGAAGCATGGTGTTGGAGCCAGGGAAATACTGCTGAGTTCCAAGGTTGACTAAGGCAAAAAGGTCATATTAGTACTCCTTCGTGGTGTGATGTGATGTCCAGCTCTGGGTGGTCTGTGCCAAAACACTTGGGATGTGTTTGAAAGGCTTCATTTGATGTATTGGCAAACCTGGAGCTGACAAGTGACGTTGTTTGAAGCAGGACTATGCCTTGCTGTGATCTCACAGGTCGCGGTGAGTGGGATTTTGTGCCCTTCCTAGTAAAAGCAGAGCCTTGGTAGAGGATTTCACTGCTTCCAAGGCCTCTGCTCTCCAGGCAGCTCCAGTGTACCAGGACAATCTTCAAAACCTCCTCATCTATTGCATGCACTGGTTTTTTTTAACGTGTGGTATTGTTGGTTTTTTTGGTTTTGGTTGTGTTTTTTTTAACAGATGAAAGTACATAAATTTCCCAGGTTTTCCTGCTTTATATTCCAGCAGCACACAAAAGTGGGAGCTGGAAATGCAGCACAATGCACTCTGGAGCACAGGCCCTCTGTGTGTTTGGGTGGAACATATTTTATACCAGGCTGTAAGATTCAGGCTCAGAGTAACATGCCAGGAATGTCTGCCTGACATCCCAGCTTGCACAGGGATCACACAATGCCAGAATTTCTCTTGCTCGGCATCTCTGCTTTATAAGCACAACCTACCCCAGCTGTGTGGTTTTCCCTGGATGCAGAGTTATGGAATAGTCAGGCAGTCTGTGTGTACCTAAGTGTGTAGCTGGTGGTGGCAAACTCTTCTCCTACTTCATTCCACAGTGGGGATTTGTGTGGAGCACAGACTCTGTAAGGATTCAAGGCTCTCAGGGAGAGCCATGGGTCCTCCCCTTGCTGGGAGCTTCAGCTGCCAATGCCACTGTGGGGATCCAGCAGCACGTTCCCAGGTGAGTCCATCCCTGCCATGCCTGGGGTGACTAACTGCCTGTGCTTCCCTGCAGGAGGACTTTCGGAATAAAGTTGAAGATTACATTAAGCGCTACGCGAGATGATGAAGGGGGTGGATGGATGGCAGGACCACAGCTCCGCTCCAGAGGTGTCCTGAACTTCAACAGCAACCAAACCAGCCCGGATTGTACCAGTCCTGTGTCCATGTTGTACTGAAGAAGAAAACTAACTTCATAACTTGTCCATGTTCAAAGGAGAGTTCAGCATAAATACAGCAAGAAATTGTGTCTGTTGGTTGAAAAAGTTGTCTGCTTCCTTTTACAAATGTTTACTCTTCTGAACTGTACTGTATATCCTGTTGATGAGATATGCTTGAGAAGTTAAAAGAAATAACTATTGAAATTGTAATTACACTTTTTTTTTTAAACTCTTGCCTAATCTGGAGGGGGGAAGGCAAAAAACAAACCCAAACAACCCAAACTGAAAAGGTAGTGTGTTTTTGGAACACTTTGAGCTGGCAATAAATGGTCTCCTGTGAACCAAATCACAAAACTGTTGCCTTTGATGAGCAGAAACAACATGAGCTTTTTCCAAGAGTCACTCAGCTGAGGCTTAGAGCTTGCCAGAGTGGAAGTGCAAAATGAGATTCTACTTCTGGTATTGAAATTCTCAATGCTATTTAATGTATGTTTTTGTCACAGTTTGGAATTTTTACATTGTTAATTTCAGGCCCTTTTTGGGCTACAGGTTGGTTTTTTTTGTTTCCATTCTTCGTGTGAAGTAGTTAAAAGAAATACAGGCTAATATGTAACTTAAGTAAATGTTTAGTATTAGTAAAATTTATATATATATATTATATATATTATATATTTCTGTGAAAAAAATAATGAAAGGGAGGTTTTTTTTTAAGAAATCTGCCTTTGGCTTTCCAACGTGGATGTGATGAGAGGGAGCATCAGATGCTGTTTGATCTGATGAAAGTAACTTTAGGCACCATTCCCTGGAGAACACCTAATTGTGTTCTCCAGATTCCTGCACTGAAAGGGAATGACACAGCTGGGAACCACAACCCATCTCCCCCCACTCATGCACATTTGGCTTTTTTGATTTGGAAAGATGTGATGCTGCAGTTGCTTTTGCTGTGAGGAGCTGGATGGCACTGTGTGAGCAGAGAGCCTGGAGCCTGTGTGCCAGAGCTCCCTGGGCATCCTCTGGGATTGGGATCCTGCAGAAGAGCTGATGGAACCCACCTGAGCTTTTATAAACCAGAGAAATCAATGGAGGTGTGGTTTCATGCAGAGCAGGTGTGTGTGTGACCCTTGGGCATTGACTGTTGGGGTTTTATCCCCCCTTCATTCTTCCCTGCTGTTCCTCTGCAGCCAGTGGAGGAAATCAAATCACTCTCCATGAGCATGGCAGAGCTGGGGTGCAAACTGCAAGCATGAAACTTGTGTGCTGAGTTTTCCCTGTGCCTTTTCCTTTACAGTTTCACAAGCTCTTGTAGCTTTTGCTGGAGGCCTGGGAAGCAGGGAGGTGAATTGCAGGGCTTGGCATGCACGAGGAGAGGGAGAGCTTCACCTGCAGATAATACAAGGAAGCACGGATCAGCCCAGTGTTTTAAGCAGGCAACTGCAGTGAGAGAGCTTTGCTGCCAAAACACAGTGTCAGCAAAGGTAAGGAGTAAAACACTCACAAAAATAGAAAGGTTGGGAAATACATCCAGATTTTGCTTATGGCATCAGAAAGAATCTCTTACTCTCAGCCAGGTTGCTGTAATGAAGTGCTGTTGCTGTAGACTCACCCTGGTACTGTTAGCACGTTCCATCCTTCAGGATCAGGGGTCACAGTCCCCCTTCCTTGGGCTGTGGCCATGGATGGCTCCCCACTCATGCTGGGAAGCTGCTGCTGAGGCACCCAGGGCAGAGCAAATCCAGGATGCTGCCAGGCAAAGCTGTGTCAGGGTACCAGCAGCCCCATGGGCACAGAGCTGCAGCCATCGAAGCCATCCCTGCCTCCCCCAACAATCCTGTTTATCCCTTCCCTGTACTGTTGCTTGCCTGCAGGAGATGAGCAGAATAATAAAGTTTGGATACTGCTAAATACTGTACCAGAAGGACTGAGCATTGGTTTGTTCTCATGCAGGACATGTGGGAGGGGAGGAATCCTAGAAACTCTCATCACCTCAGTCCAGGAAAATAAACTGAAGTTTCCTGAACATGAGGAAATGGCGTGGTTTATTTATTTATTTATATGTATTTGTGTATATTTGTATAGATGCAACTAATCTGTGCTTCTGCCAGAATAATAGACTGGTTTGGGTTAGAAGGGACCTGGGCTGGGTGTCGCAATAGGTTTTGGGTTTTTTTGAATGTGAGTCAGGAGTAAACAGCAGCTGGGTGTCCCCAGGGAATCCCTTCCTGAGCCGGCAAGGCACTGAGGCCATCAGCAGTGGCCCAGAGCTGTCAGGGCACTGGGGGCAAACTGAGGGCAGTGAGGGGGAGCTTGATTTCAGAGAGACAGGCACCTGGTTTATTCTTTATTTATTTAGGTAGGAAAAGCACCTTATTCCCATTCCTTGTTAGCCCCAGGGCACCACCAGTGCCACCCACTCCTGCCGCCAGCTTTGCCCCCTTGTTCCCCACCTCCCAGGCAAATCCCAGCCCGTGCAAGCCTTGTCCTTGTGCTGGGGGAGAAGATCCCTTTCCACGGGTGGAATCCCAAAAAAAGGACAAAAAGAGGAAGCCGAGGATGTTTTCCCGCACCCAGACCCGCTGGTCTCACGTGTGTTGACGCCGGGCTGGCAGGATTTCAACTCCCCACACCCCCCGGGTTTCTTTCCTTTCAAACCTTCCTGCTCGGCCGGGAGGGGAGCGGCTGGGAGAGGCGGAGCGGAGCCGCGGCAGTGCCCCGGAGGAGTGCCCGCTGCCCAGCCGCCCGTTCTGCGCGACAACCATCGCTTCGGTGACATTGATCTGCGAACGCTGCCGCGCAGGAGGAGCGGTGGCGATGCTGTCCCTGCCTCCGGGGCTCGCTACCCTCCGTGATGCTCCTCCGGCAAGCTCTTCCCGAACACCAGGCGCCTTCCGGGAGAGCTCCTCGTCCCTACACGATGCCCTCGCTGCGTTTGCTCCTCCACACCACCAGCGCCGTCATCAGCAGGGTGACAAGGACGGGCAGCACGATGAAGGGACACAGCACGCCGTTCGGGGGGTCGTGCAGCGCCCTGCCCGACGGGGAGCAGTTCCTGAAGTACTGTCTGTGCACAGCCACGAAGAACTCATCCACCAGCCGGTTGGGCCAGTAGCAGTCGAGCCTCTCGGCGATCAGCGCCGTGCAGTTGGTCAGCTCCCCGTAGGTGCTGCAACACGCACAGGGACACTGGTGACACCCGGATGCCACACCACCTTCCCCCCGTGCAATATAAAATACATTATATATGGTATATATCCGTGCACTATCGTTATATTGCTATATAACAAAATACTGCAATTGTGAGCTAATATTTTCTTGAGTTTATAGCTAGCTAGATATATCTAGCCCTATAAAAATATATAGTGGGCTTTTGGAAGTTTATGTATAACTTATAAAAATATATGCGGTTTGGAGTTTATACCTATCTAGCTATAAAGACACAGGGTATTTTTAATTCCTACAAAGTTTTGCCACTTTGAGGGCAATTTTTAAGTGCTCACCTACAGCCAAAAGCAGTTTTCATTTATGGAATGAAGTGAAGGTGGTAGTTTCATTTACAGAAGGAAATGAAAACAGAAATAATATTTACAGGAATAACCAGAAGCAAGTTTGGATGTTTTTTGTTTGGTTTGTGTTAGTTTTTGCAGGATTTCCTGGCTGAACTGGTGCATTTAGAAAATACAGGTCAGACCCACATTTTAAGCAAAGACCTTCAGGAAACTCATCCCAAGCCAGCCTTTGGAACACCATCCTCCAGCCTGTGTGAGTGCAGCCCAAGGGGGACTGAAATAAGTACATGGACTCTACTAAAAATTCCCCTTTAGACTGGCTAAAAATGGGGAGGTTGTACCTGTGCAGGACCACAACCCACCCCACCCCTCTATGACCAGCAAGTCCATTTTTTCTTTCTTTTTTTAATACCTGGAAAACCAGGAGCAGCCCTGAGCCAGAGATACTCTCACTGTCCCAGGCCATCCAGCCATCCTCTGGAATGACAGGTATTACTGTGAATTTCAAATCCTCCCTGCTTTAAAACTGGCTACAGATAAAAAAATACATTCATAATTCTTTCCCCCATCCCAATTAGTCACGTCTAATCCTAGAGAAGCAAAGCAAAGCAAACTCCAGCGCTCCAATTAAAAACCCGCCTAGGGGAAGAAATATTTTAGAAGCAGCTTCCCAGCCACTCTCCCCAGCCCCTGTGCAGCTCCTCAGCTGGGGTTTGGGGTTTTGGGGCAGGCTGTGCCCACACGGCCAGAGATTTAATTAACGAGGCCTGCAGCTGCTAAAAGCTGCTTCTGCTCAGCATCCCAATGTGCTAAATTACCACTTCCCCTTCATCAGCATCCTTAGGAGATCTCGGGAGCTGCAGCATCTTCAGGAGCCAGAGGGAAAGTGTTAACAGGTGAATAAAAGCTATTTTTAAAGCTGAAGGGCCATAGAGCAGCTGGCTCAGCCCTTCCCCGGCTCCAACTGTGCTTCCATGGGGATAAATCACTGCTCCCACCACTGTGTGTGAGGACGTGCGAGGAACCAAAGCCCAACGGTGCCAGCAGATGAAAGGATAAACTGTCCCTGCCCTTTGCAGGGAGACAGCAGCCCTGTGCAGCACTCAGCTGGCTCAGGACGTGAGGACAGACCTGAGGAGAGGAGCTGGGCAGCCACAGCCCCACAGGCAGTGAGGGGACAAGGGGGTGGCCATGGGGCTATGGCTGGAGGGATGTCCCTCCATCCGGAAGGGGCGGCTTAACACATCCCAAGCCTCTTGTCCCTTTTATTTTCGCTGTCTTCATTGAAGCCCCTCTACTCCACTGCCACCCTCCAGCTCCACACCCCCAGAGCCCAGCAGGGAGCGAGGGGGAGGAGCCCAGAGGGAAAAGAAAGTGCTTTCAGCGACAGTTCCAAGTGCAGAAGTGACACTGAGGGCTGATGAGCTCTGGGCCAAGGGAGAGCAAATCTGGGTGCTCTTCAAGAGCTCAATTCTGCCCTTTACCTACACAGAGAACACTTGACCATCCGAGTTTTATGAACAGCCAGCTGAAAGCAAAGCTGAGCCCTCAACTAGAGCCAAGTGCTTTCATTTCTCCCACTTTATCTCATGGACCCTTAGACCCACCAGCAGAGTCCATCCCTGCAGGCTGCAGGGTCCTGAGCTGCCCCTATCCCAGCTGTGAGACTCCATCAGCTCCTCTCCATCCCAAATGCACCCAGGCACCCACTGGGGACCTTCTGACACAGCCACTGCCAGCTCCCACAGTGGATCCATTTGCTGGGCAGGGACAACCCGAGCCATCAGATCCAGGCTGCTCCCAGTGCCCTGTCAGACAGGATCAGGATCCTCTGGAGAGCAGCAGTGCTGATGCCTGGGGCTGAGTGTGCTCTTCCCTGCCCCAGCCGTGCTGAACATGCATCCCACTGCCTCTCCAAAACAGCGTCTGCTCCTCTCTCCTCACGAGCAGAGCCACATTATTGTGTTAGCACCACGCCAGCCTGGTCCCACTGGGCATTCAGCCTGGGCTGCTGCTGAAATACCTCGGGGAAAGGGGGAAAGGAGGGTGTTCTCATGTCCAGCCCTCCCCTTGCCACCCCACAGCCCAGCCCCGGAGGCTGCAAGGATGATCCTCAGTCACAGAGTTAAAACTTTGGAGAGAAGGCTGCAGCAGGATGCTCTGCCTAAGTGGGGGTAAACC
The DNA here is from genome assembly GCA_024500445.1 of Entomyzon cyanotis. Classification (NCBI taxonomy): domain Eukaryota; kingdom Metazoa; phylum Chordata; class Aves; order Passeriformes; family Meliphagidae; genus Entomyzon; species Entomyzon cyanotis. The sequence goes on along the minus strand of JAKEPQ010001027.1, from coordinate 24,747,809 downwards.
ACCTTGAACTTTACCCTACTTGTGGAAGTGCTAAGGGAGGGAGGGAGGGAGGGAGGGATGGATGGATGGATGGATGGATGGATGAGATGGATGGAAAAGGGGGGGGTCAGGATTTGCCCACATGGGTGAATAACATCAATCTCTACTCCATAATTATTTTGCTAATCTTAACAGCATTGCTTCAACACTGTCTCAATAAAAAGGGCAATATACATAACTACTTATTCTATGTAGTAAATAATTGGATCCAGGCACACCCAGACCCTGCCCAAGAAGGAGTTTAAGAAGCAAGTGGGTCCTTTCTCCACCTCCTGACTCAACGGGAGACCTTCCCTAATAAACTTTATTCCAAGCTTCCATCCTGCCTATAACAAAGGCAGAGTCAAGCTTTTGGCTTTCAGACAAGCCCACAGCTCATCTCCAAGCCTCCATCTCCCAAACACCACCTCCTCCACAAAAATATTAAGAAGCTGCTGTAGGATAGCACTGGGAAGAGGGCAGGTTTTCCCAAACAATCCCACCACTGCCAGGAGACAGGCAGCTGGCCCTGAAAAGCTCAGCCTTTTTTTGAAATATTTTTTCCCTACCCAGTGTGAACTGCAATTAAAACTGTTTTCCCTGTCACTATGGAAATGGTTTGGGTTTAAAGGATGCTGTGGATGGACTGTGTGGGGATGAAGGGCCACAGGCAGGATGGGGACAGGGCTGGGCCACTGGTGGGAAGCAGTCAAAGAATGATTTAGGGTTTGATGGGATCTGAATGTTTACACTGCTATAAATCCTAAGGAGCTCCTCTGGGTTTTTTTACCACTGCAGCCAAGACTGGAACTGGCTCTGGCGTTTCTTCCTTGACAGCACTTGGATGTGGATGGTGTTGCACTAGGATTGGGGTTCACAGGATTGACAGCTCTTTCCTCATGAGTATCCAAGTGTTTCCTACCCTCCCTGAATTCTTTGCTTCAGAAGGAAAAAAAAAAAAAAACCCACCAAAAAACCCCAAAAAAACCAAACAAAAAAAAAAAAACACCACAAGGCTTCACTTCTGCTTTGCAAATTAAAATGAAACATTGATTTCCTCCTCTGCAAGGCTGCAGGGTGAGCCTGGAGCCAGGCTAAAGGGGTATCCAGAGGGGACCTGGCAAGCTGAAGATAAATAAGTAGATAATGAGATAATAAGAGAATGGATCAATCTGTTTTCTGTAAATAATGGACAAATAACCTGAAGACAGTGTGAGTGTGCTGACAGCTGGGAGAGCAGCTCCCATCCCTGGCTGCAGCTGTCAGAGCAGCACGATATCCCTGGTGAGCTCCTTCCTGCAGGATGCCCGCGGCCAGGGGAAAGCATTCCATGGAGATTTTCAGGCATGCCACAGGGTGGATATATTTGGGATGAAGATGCCTGGCAGGGCTGGAGTGACACCCACAGCTGTGGCAGCACGAGCATCCCCTGTCCTGCTCCCTGCACTGACCCTGTGCACAAACCCTCCTGCAAATCCACTCCCTGGCCACAGCCCCTCCAGCCAAAACAGAGCAGGAGAAATACCCACCAGCCATCAGCTCCTGCTGACGCATCCATGGGTGGGCAGTGGCAGCCCGAGCCCTGCACAGCCCTGAAATAGCTGCCTCGAGGGACACCACAGCTAATCCCCCTGGCTCAGCCACCACGCCACTGAAGCTGGAGCTGCAATCCAAATAGCCAAGCTGATCTCTGGGATCATTCATCCGGCAGAACTGAGCTCTGGCCAAAGCAGCTTCACCACCATGGAGTGGAGGAACCCTTGACACCAAAGAGCCCAAAATGCAGCTCCAGGCTGGCTTTTAAATCCCAGGGCAGCCGAAGTGTGCAACAGCTCACCAAGTTCCCCTGGTCCTTGATAAAGATCTGCATATCAAAACCCACCAACTTCCCCCAAAAATGCACAGCTAAGAAAGCCAGCAGAGCTCAAGGGTGTTGGACAAACCTTCCCAGGGAGCTGGCACTTGTCACTGAACACTCCTGCACCAGAGAGACCCCTGGTTACACCAGAGCACAGCAGGACAAGAGCTCAGCTAATGCCTGAGGGTGAGATGGGAGCAGCATCTGCAGCCTATAAATAGGACCAACGACCCACGATTACAAACTCTGCAGAGACAATTCATTTATCCAGATGTTCCCATCGTGCCATCCTCAACTGAGCAGGAAATGATGGACCTTAAAGGCATTTCCCTGCTAAATGCTGCATATAGGAAATCAGAGCTCCAAATATGATGCTGCTGGTGGTACAGGGGCAAAACCTCCCAGCATTTCTCCTTGTTTCAGCCTCAAAATTCCTTGGTTTGGGGGAAGAGCTGGAGAGAACAGGCTCTAGGCAGGTGGTTTATTTCCATTGCATTCTCTCACACCTGCTGGGAGTCAAATCCTTGCCCTAAAGCCCAGAGGGGTGACCAGCCAGCAATGCCACATTCTGCTGGGACATCTCCCCTTTCCCCAAAAAGGGGATGGTGATTCCCACACACATCCAGGGAGCAATGGTGTTGAGCTCACCCAAAGCCCATATCCTTGCAGCTGATTTATTGCAGTAGCTGAGCTATTTCCACCCAATTTTTCCCAGTGTCCTGAGGGGACGAGAGGATCAGAGGAATGTCACCTCTCAAATAACCCTGAGCCATGTGTTTGCACGGAGCAGATGGACACAGGCAATCAAATTAAACCCTGCAAGCTTATCAACATTTCCTCCAAGTGCCTCAAGGGGAATGAGTTTAGCTGAAGCTATCTAGGAGACAAACAGGATCTGTGAGATGAAGGACAAGATGGTGAGGGCTGGAGCCACATCAGCAGCCCTGGGCATTCCTGAGGACCAGATGAGGCTTCTCAGAACCAGACACCTCCCACCATCTTTCAGTTCTCTTTTCCTCCCCTCCATTCGGCCAGGGGATCAAGGGGAAGGAAAACCCAATAGTATTTTTAGAATCACAGAATCGTTACGGTTGGAAAAGATCTCCAAGATCATCAAGTCCAACCTCTGACCAAGAGATAGATAAACACACATGTGAAGTTTTTAATTTGGCACAGAAGAAAGAGCCATGAAGCAGGGAATCTCCAAAATCTCACAAAACCTCTTACTTCTTGTGCAAAACAGCTCCTGGCACACAGCACCATCTGCTCCCTGTTTCCAGCAGACCCCCATCCCCACTGGTGTCACATGAGCTCATTTTTGTTCCACTGCTTCATTTTCCCAAGGAAAGGCCATGGCCACAACATGGAAAGTCAGCTGAAGGGGGAAAAGGGGGGTTATTTTCTCAAGCCCTCATGCCAAGACACAGCCACCCCTGACCAGTCTTTCAACTTCAATCAAAACCATCTCAGCAGATTTACACCATGGTGGGACCAAAAAACTCAGCTCTGCCAGTTATTAATAGGAAAGAGCTAATCCAAAGAAAGCACTGTCTGCAATAAAAATAAACCCAAACCCAGGAGAAATTCCCCAGAATACCCAACCAACCCCCTCAGAGCAGCACATTCCCCATATGTGACACCCCCAGTCTCCCTGGTGGGGCTGCACTGAGCAGAGTTCCCTTACCATCCTCCTTATCCCACAGAGATGCTCCCAAGCATTCCAGCAGGGAAGCTAGGCTGCATCTCTGCTGCTCCCAAGTCATAAATCATGCCTGACTCCCTGACACTGATTACAAACAGCAGGCTTAGCAGACGACTGCCATGCCATACCATTCCAGCCTCTCCCTCTAGTTGCTTGGAAAAATCAACACACAACTTCTGGAAGCAGGGAGTGAGCCAGCAGCTCCTGGGATTTTCTCACAGCGAGGGTCTGAGGGTCCCTCAGTGGGTTATGGGGTTTTTGAGCTGAGTTAGGGTGTTTTGGACTGCCTGGAAAATCAGAGCACTGAAAAAAAATAGAAAATCTCATGGAAAATATGTCCATCAAGTTGTGAGGCACCAGAGGCCCCTGTGATAGGGATCCCAGTCTGCTGCTTCATTAACCCATCAATTCCCAGCACACAGCAGAGCCTGGTCTTCCCCTGCTGGAGCTCCACTGCTGTGTGGTTGGGCATGACCATCACCCTGAATTCCAAACCCTGCTCAGGCTGGGCTCCTTGAAAGCCCCTTTAAGAATGGCTGAGGCTGGAGATGACCTCTGGAGATCCACCTCACCTTGTCCAAATGCTCATACCACGAATGAAAAGGTGAAGCAGGACAGTGTTGACCCCTGGATACACCCCAGATGCTCCAACCAGTGTTTTCCAGTGATCAAGCTCCCCCAAGCCTGGCTGTTCTGACAGTTCCCAACCCACCTCATCCAGCACAGACAGGAGACAGGACCAAAAACCTCTCCAAAGCCTGGGTATACAACACCCACTGCTCTCCCCTCCAAACCCACTTCAGGCCCCCTCCACATGTGACCAGGCTGGAGAAATCCAAACAGAGATGGAGCCAGGGCAGGATCAGCAGCAAAGCAGAGTGAAATCAGAGCATTCTGCCCATGATAAAAAACCCCAGTGCCTATGCCCTTGCACCCCAAAACCACAGATGGGACCAGGACGAGAGGGAGGAGCAGAAGGACCTCACTTACCCCACAGTCTCATCCCAGTCACACCAGAGGCGCTGGCCGATGCCCTCCATGCTGAGCTGGAACTGCTTGAGGCAGTAGTGCCGGATCATCCAGCCGTAGTCAGCCTCCTGGCACGCCGTGGCTGCGATGAAGTGCTGAGCTGCAAGACACGCCAGGGCAGAGCTGGGTGAGGCTCTGCTGGGGTCACAGCACCACCACAGCCCCTCAGCCCCACACAGAGGGCACCCCAGCACTTCCAAACCTCCTTCTCCTGGGTTTATTTCCCTCCTCACACCCCGGGACCCTGCGCCCTCCCGAGAGCCCAGCACTGATAAATCAGTTATTCCAGGCATGCCAGATAACTCATAAATTAGTAAGGATGTGGATTCATTCTCTGCTGATTGCTTGAAACACCTTTGCACTTCAAACACCCAGGTTTGGGGATTAAAAAAACAAGTAGGGGTGTGGGGGAAGCTGGGGAATAACCTCAAGAGTTCCCTGCTGCTGACCCCTGAAAAATGACCTGCAACAAGTATCTACCTCTGCTGGAATGCAGGGACAGGACAGGGAAATCCACCAAATCCACCCCTGGCTGCACAGTGCTGATTGAATTCCCTGCTGGGAATGTGTCCCTGCTGCTGGTTTGGCAGCAGGGAAGGAAAAGGTGCTGCTCACAGGTTTGTGCACAAGCAGCGCAATGTGGCTCATGGGGGGAAAAGGGAAAGGACAGTGATGCTACAAAGGGAAGGGGAAAAAACACTCATTTGGGGGAATGATTCAGTGAGCCTGGCTATAAATAATAGCTTTCCCTTGGTCCCAAAGTGCCAGCTAGTGCCTTTGCAGCTCCTGGAGTGCATTGCAGGCAGGCACCACATACCAGCTCTATTTTTTGCTACGTGTGAATAACTCCGTGCTTTATTTTTATCTGAGTTTTTTAACACAACAGAATTGAGCTACTTATTTAGCAGCCAAGGGACATCACCATGGGACACCATCCCTCTGCAGCCTTTGGAGCACTTGGGTAGCAGCACCCTATGGCAATGGGTGGGAAGTCAGGACCTGCTGGGAATTTGGGTGGGAAGAGCTCCCAGAGCCTGCAGTTCCTGGATGGGTGCAGGGCTGCCTCTGACAGCAGCAGCCACTTTGGCCTGATTTGAGATAAGACAGTGGGAATTACTGAGCCAAGAGAAGTTAAAGACCTCACTGTTGCAATAATAAAATTGAGTTTATCAAAATCTCAAGCTGTCCCCAGCTGATACCAGCCAGGGGCACAACCTCAGCCACAGATAAGCCCTACTCCCAGATGGGAGGGTTTGAGATGTGGAAGCAAAGTGCCAAGGGAAGAGAAGAGGGAGGAAGAGGGAAGGTGCAGTGATTTTATGAAGTCTGGACTGCAAATCTCAGGCTGAAGGATGATTGATGGCCAGGAGGCTTTTCTCCCCTTCCCATCCCTTCCAACCCGGATGAGCCAAGTGAAGGAGTGACACAGCTGAGTGAGCACCAGCATCCAGGGGAGCCTCAGGAGCCACCCTGGGGTCACCCCTCGGTGACACCCGTGCACTGGACTGTGAAGGACAAGAGCCCTGGAAATATCACTCCCATCACTTGTCTGGACAAGCAGCTAGCAGAGAAAATGCTGCTGGGGAATGTGTCAGGTGCAGAGCAGGAGAGCACAGGAAAACAAGGGAGAGCAGGGGAGGAGAACGGATTAAAAAGCAGATGGATGAGCAGCCGAGGGGATTGAGGAGCAGAGGAGGAAGCAGAGCCAAGAAGAAATGAGTGAGACATGCAAAGCATGGAGAGAAATTGAGGAAGACAAAGCCACTTGAGGAAATGCAGCAGTGATACAGCACAAGGAGAAAGAGAAGCAAAAGTTAACCAAGCATGGCCAGGCTGCATTTTTCCTGGCTTCACTCCTCCCCACTCCCATTTAGGATGAACCTACAGACAATTCACTGGTACCACAACTATCCTTAGAGATGCCCAAATGTTTCCTGATGACCACACAGCTTATGCCGGACAAACCTGAAATAAAACACTTAAACAGGCAACTCCACCTTGGGTGGAGAGAGGAGAAACACTGAATAAACCACAGGGAGGAAGCAGCTAAGAACCACAAACTGGCTGCAAGTAGCTGCAAGCCACAGATAGCTGGCAGTCAGCATGAACATGAGCCCTACTATAAAAAGAAAAAAACAACCCAAACCAAGTAAAAACCAAACCCTGGGGACCTTTAAGCACTTGCCAATCACAGCAGCTCAGAAGATGCAGCTCTGGAGGTCCTTCAGAGGCAGGTGACCACCTTGCTGTCCCCCCCGGCAGCTCCCCAGTGCTCCCCAGGAGCTCTGCCTGCCCCACCAGGACCTGCTCCATGAAGATGCCTCTCCCACACCTACATGTGAGGTCTGCCTGCAAATCCCTTTCCCCTGAGGACTGGGGAAACCAGAGGCATCAGCCAGTGACCTTTTCCAAGGACGTTTGATTTTGGACACGGTGAAGAGCTCTTTTGTTTCACACCCGAGAGGAGCGAGGCCCAGCAGGACCTGTTGTGTCAGTGCTGTGAGCATGGAGCTGGGCACAGAGAGACAAAAAAACCTCTTTTGTTTTCAGCTGACTGGGAGAACTGACTTTAGCTGTAATTGCACATTTTGAGGTCAAAGTGAGAAGCTCCTGTCACGTTTCCACATGCTCCCCACCTCAACCCTGCTGCTTCACAGACTTCCCCCCACCCCACATCAGGCTGGGACAGGCTCAGGGTCTGTAACACCAGGGAGGTGGGGAAAGCAGGGGGAAAAAAAGATTTCTGTATCTCCTGGCTCTCATTCCAGAAGGTTTTCCTTCTGCCCTCAGCCCTGCTGATGGAGATGGTGTAAGTCAGCTGCAGTGAGCTGTAAATAACTGAGCTCCGGAGCAGTCACGGCTCTGTACTCAGCAGCATCCATTTGTGAAGGCTGCAAGAAGCTGCTGAATAAATGAGCTCCAAAACCTGACTGCACCAAGGCTGAGCTGCCTCCAAAGAGCTCCCATTCCCTCAGGAAAAATGGCATTGAGAGCTGCAGGAATGCAGTGGTGCTCTGGGAGCATCCCACTGGAGCCATGCAGTACCTCCAATGCCCTGCTTGGTTTTTAGGTGCCACACAGACATGGAGGATCACAGAATCCCAGAATGGTTTGGGCTGGAAAGGACCTTGAAGTTTATCCAGTTAACCCAATGGGCAGGGACACCTTCCACTATCCCAGGTCCAACCTGGCCTAGAACACTTCCAGGGATCCAGGGGCAACCACAGCTTCTCTGTGCAACCTTTCCATTCCCCCTTCTCCTATCAGGAGAATTGTTGATGAACAACCTTCCCTGCTGAGACAATCCCTGATTGCCTGTTAAAAGATGCAATTTTAAGGATCCTTCGTTTACCTCCTCAGAGGAAACATCTGGAGAGGGGTGCTGAGGAGGTGATTGGAGGGATGACTTTTGCAGCATCCCAGATCCTCCTGATTGCCCTGGGATTGATGTCCTGGAGAGTCCCAGCAAGCATCCACCAGGACTCAGCTTACTGAGCATCAGCTGCAAAACTCTGTCACACATTTATTTTAGCAGGAAAACAGCACTGGTCCTGAACTGTTCCAAAAATTTCAGGAAAGCAACTGGACTTTCTTACATGAAAGAAGATGAGCACAAAAACCATCCCAGTTTGCAGCCACAAAAATGGAAAAACTGTCCCTTCCAGCAGCTGCAGAAGCCTGGGAAGGGTCTGGTACCCCTGATTAAAAACACACCTTGCACTGGGGACGCCTGTGGCAGCCACCAGCTCAGCAGAGGGTTCAGAGCTTGCAAACAGCCTTTGGTTCACCAGGAAAAAAACAAAGCTGGTGTTTAGCTGGAACACTTTTTTTTTGACAGAGAACTGCAGATGCAGCAGGGTGGCTGGCCCAGCGTTGTGACTTCCTGTGGAGCCATCTGCTCCCAGCTCCCCTTGCTGACAGCCTGGGCTGTGCCCCTGCAGTCAGACGAAACCCCCGAGCCCCGGCAGGGCTATTTCTGTCTGGGATTTGCACAGGGAATGTGTTTTTAAAGCCTCTCCTCCCTGCCTGGCTGGGTCAGGACAGGGGCTGGGATCCAGCAGGGGCTCCAGGGGCTGTGCAGCAGCCTGGGAATGGAGAAGGATGGAGGGGTTCAAGCCCTGCAGGTGGTCATGGGGGAGACAGAGACCTGCACAGGATCTTCCCATCCCAAATCTGCTCAGGGATGCTTCAGGAGGATCCTCAGATCCCCAAACCAGGCAGCTTCTGCCTTCCCTGCCCACTTGTTCTGTGGTGGCACTGTCCCTGAATCTGCAGGACTTTCTCTCCCAACACAGCCACTCAGCTTGTACATTAAAATTTCTTCCCCAAAGGAAGAATTCATGGGATTTGGGGGCATTTATGGACTGAAAGAGGATTCCACAACACACCACTGAGTCATGGCACAGTGAGGATTTTGGAGGAGGTGGGGGGAGATCTGCCCATCTCCCAGCACCAGGAAGGATGATCCCAGGATGTCTTGGACATCCTTGGCTGCCAACACTTGGGAAAAAAGGAGGATCTCCCCCTCCCTGCCTGCCCTCTGCTCCAGGGGGCTGCAGATGGAGCAGCAGAAGGAAACTCCTTGAACAGAGCAGTCCAAGCACAGCACAGACAGAGGGACAGAACCCTGCTGGAGCTCCCCAGGGAGCCCTGCAGATGGATGGAAAGCTCATCCCAAATATTGCCTGTCCAACAGCCTCACTACCACAAAGCCACAAAAGGACTCGAGGAAACCTGGTTGGGGTGAAGTCACACAGGCTGAGAGGGAAAAGAAGCCTCATGGCAGGGGAAAGACTTAAAATGAGAAGGAGCAAGGCTACAGTACACACCACGACGTGCCATGTAAAATCCTGCTGGCTGGGGAGACAATGGACACCTGAATCAGTATAAAAGGTCAGTCCCTGCTCAGCCAGGTTGGGGACAGGCCCTGTTAGGGACATGGCTGTGTGGAAAGCTTCCAAATGGGCCAAAGGTTTCCATCACTTAGGGAATGGAGCCCAAGCTCCAAGCTGAAGAGCACTCTGAGGTCCTTCCCCACAAGCCACTTTTTCACATTAAAGAGAAATGAACCTAAAGAACTCAGAACCTAAAGAACTCAGAACCCCTTAATCTGATTTATTAACTCAGTGTAGCAGAGGGGGACTTCATCCCTGCTCCTGGAATGGTTATTCCCTTCATTTTAGTACACTAGGCGAAATAAAAAGAAAGCTGCTTTTTTTTTCCCAGCCAGCACTAATGAGGTATTTTGCATACAGCTGAACATCATCATGAAACCCAAAAGGAGCTCCAAGGTTTTAAATCTGGCATCCTGTTGTGCCTGCAAAGGAAGGAAGTGATTTATCCCTCAAGCTGATACTTTGATTATTTGTAGGCATTTGCTTTTTGCTGGGATGGGGATACTTGAGGTTTTGCTGTCATTTTATAGCTATTCCAAGCATTACAAGAGGGCACAAAACAAACTGCCTAAAAATAACTGCCAGGGAATTATTAGTTGGAAGTTGAGGTGGGAGCCAGCTGCCTGAAAGCAAAGCCTGTTTGGGGGCTTTTGGGGGCTCAGGAGATGCCTGGGGGGCAGAGGTACCACTGATGTGTGTCATTCCTCTTTCAAGTTCAGTATTTTATGAAGCACCTGCAACAGCCAATCCATCCCCAAAGGAAGGATAATTTAACACCATTCTGATGCAAGATTCCACATAACAGCTCCCATAAGATGCAGAATATGGGATTAAAATGAAAATGCAAAATAAAGACTCGTACTGTGTAGCCCATTACAGGCCAGTCCTGCTTAGCTGGGTCACAGGGAGTTGACTTTATAAAAGCCATAAAGCATTGCGGTTCAATAATATTAACTACTAAATACACTGAAATAGGCTGCTCCAGGAAATTGGACCAGCATCCTTCTCCCCTTGCCTCAGTTTCCCACAAGTTATGGTATGTCCTTGTTATCCATCAGAGACTGCCAAGCACATTTCCAGGAATGGGACTCCTCTTACATGTCCCTGGACTTGATCCTGCAGAAGACAGAATAACAAATACTTCTATTTCCCCACCAAAATTCACTCACGAGGTAAATTAAAATCAAAAGCAGCTGAGAAGGGAGGAAGCAGAAAGGAAATCAAAAGCCAGGCATGCTGAAATCCAACTGCTTGCTGACTGCACATCAGGGGAGGGAAAAATCTGCCATGAGCTCTTAAAGATAATTATAACCTTGATGAATAGCAGGGTCTTTTGGAAAATAGTTCTTCTTGATTGAATTAATGGAGTGAAACCACAGGCTTTAGACAGGCACTGGCAATGTCTGTACAGCCCTGACTTCAGCCACCCTGAGCTCAAATCATCTCTGGCCATGGCTACCATCAAATGCCTGCTCACAGGAGCAGCCTGGAAGAAAGGAGAGATCCCCACTGGATTCTGTGCACCCCTCCCTGAACCCAGAATCCAGGGGCTGAAGGGATGCCAGCCCCAGAAACCAGCTGCATCCCTCCTGCCTTCCTGGGGAGGATGGTGACTTCCACCATCCCCATCCCAACACCTCAGCCCAGCGTTGGAGCTGCATTTACAATTATTTTTAAAACATCAACAAAGCACTGCACGCCACAGATGTCGGCTCAGTCTCAAAGCCAGGCTGGTCTGGTTGCACAAAGCCAGGGAGAAAGGAGCAGCCACCCCACTCCAGATCTCAGGAATGTGCTAAAGGCAAATGCATTCTCCTTCCACCCCCGGGATTATTTTTTTCCTTTGGCTATTTCAGTTGATTGAGGCTAAAATAAGAACAGGGAAAAGTAACACCAAGGTTAAAAGTGCCTGGCATTGGTTTGGAGACAACACACTGTGATCCTGCTGGTTCAGGTTTCAACGTGTGTTAAACACAGATTTTCTGCTACATGGGCCTATCAAACACTTTATTGAATTACTTTCAGGATAAAAAAATCACTGCCTGGGAAATCTAACACATTACCCATGAAGAAGCACAGAATGAGTAAATATAAAAATTTGTTAGGGAGAAAACCAAAATAAATATCCATCACAGGCTGTGCACAACAGCAGCTTGACTAAATACCTTCAATACAGAGATTCCAGACTAAAATCTGCTGCTGAGCCATGTGAGCAGTCCGGGAATCATTGGAATCATTTATTTTCCTTTTCAACAGAGACTCCTCAATGTGCTTTTCCTTCCTTCCAGCTAAAGAACACACAGTGATTTTGCACCCCTCTGCAACTCACCCACACACAGCCCTGTGCTCTCCCAGCAAACGTCACCTAAAGGATGCAGGGAAGCCCAGAGGGATCACCCTGTGCTGAAATTGGGAGGTTTTCACCCAGGCTGCTGCCTGCCTCCCCCTGGGCTGCTTCCCTGAGATGTCAGGCTGTGTTTTCAAACCCCCAAAAGCTCATGTTGTAGAAGCACGGAGACAAGACTGAAGGCATGAAGCAGCTTCCTTGGTGGATCTGATGACTAAAAGCAGCCAGCCCCATATGGGCAGACAGGGACCAAGATCCCCTGATACTCACCCAGCCACAGCAGGAACTGACCTGGCAATCCCCAGGCACAGCTATATTTTAGACGAGAAAAAGACATTTAGCTCTTTGAGCAAGCTGAAATGCTGCATTTCCCCTCTAATGGGTTTTTAATGTTCCTCTCTCTCCAAGCCAGTGGTATTTTTGGTCCTTGCTTGGTGCAGGGTCTGTGCTGGGAAGGGCTGTGACCACAACCATGGTTTTGGGACCCAAACCTGCCCCAAACCTCCCCTGAACAATGAGAGAGGCAGACTTTGCATCCACTCAGGGAGGCAGAATGAACTTGCCAGTGCAGAGCAGTAACACTGGATTCCCACCCGTGGCTTTCCAAGACCTCCCTCAACCCTGCCATGACCAAATGTTGATTTCCAGCCCCGTGGAAATGTGAAGGAATGCCAACCCCATCTTTAGCCATTATGAGGTCTCTCATTTCATTCCATCCAGGTAATGGAATTTGTATTTTCATTACCCGCAGCGTTCCGGGTCACCACGAATGGGAGGTTACAGCACTGGTGCTTCACAGCTCTTTAATTCAGCATCCTTTCAGAATTAATAAATGCAAACCTATTTCTCAAAGCCAAGAGGCTTCCTGACCAGATCACACAGCCTTCAGCCAGCTCACCAAATCCATGTGCCACTGGTTTCTGTAGGAATGGAGCTGGCATGTATGGGAGCAGTACAAGAAATCACAGGATGGAGGCAATTTTGTTGTCCCTATCCAAATGCTTTTCTTTTAATGCATAGGAAGTTTCAAGTCCTCTCCATCTCAGAGCTGCTCTGAAAGGGAGGAGGAGTGTTTTACTTTATTGTCAGGGATTTTTAACAGGGCACTCTCTAAATATTGAGGAGGATTTTCCCAGAGAGGCTGCAGCCTTAAATTCCACTTTAAAGGAAGTTTTAGCTTTTTATAAAGGAGGCAGTCAAAATGAAATCACTGGCAGGTATTACCGAGTGTGCTTTGGGCTGAGAGAAAACACAAAGGATTTAATTCCTGTTTTCCAAGAGAGGTCATAACCAGTGCCCAAAAGTTTTGTTTTTAAGAAAGCATCATTTGCTGTAGAATATACAAACACAATGTTGTACAGCATGGACAGAAAATGCAGGGAATCGAGAAGATATTAATGTTTTACTGACCTTATTTGCAATTGCCTCTTATCTCTTGCAGTAATAGTTATCTAAACCTTACAAAATCCAAGCTGCCCAGCACTGCCCTTAAACACCAAAATACAGCACAGAGCTGTGTGTGGTTCCAACCATCACTGCCCCAGCAACAGCAAGAGCCTGGCTCATCCCCTCCCCCTGAGCAGCCTCTGCAGGGAGCTGCAGCCAAAATTCAGAAAAAAGCCTAATTTTACCTCAATGGAAGTGATTACCTTGGGGTACAGCTGAATCCCTGGCCTGCTGAATGACACTGGTGTTTTTAGGATGGCTGATTCCCTGACCAGCACTGCTTTTTAAAAACTGCAGCCAGTTGTGAAGTTACTTAAAGCTTGAGCTTTAAGAGAAAGAGAAGGGTATCAAAGCAAAGCCTTCTTTTAAAAAAAATCTGTCTTTAAAACACCAGCTTCCTCAGAAGTGTCACCGACCTCAAAATTCAAAACTCCACCATGATTTCTGGATTTCTGGGCACTCAGTTGCCACCTGCAATTTCACTGCAGCCGTAACTGGGGGGGGGGGGGGGGGGGGTGCTGTAAAAGCAGAAATGCATAAAAAGGGTGGGGTTTTTTTTGTGAAATGTGATTTAAAAAAAAATCCCAGCAGGAGAATGTAGGGGAAAACACATCCACAACACCAGGATTAGCTGCCACTGAGCAAGTGGTTCACACAGAGCAGCATCCTGCTGCTTCTGAGCCCACTGGAGCAGCCTGGAGCATCTGGTCTACTTTCAAAAGTTTACAGCTCCCAAAACAAGAAAAACGAAAGGTCAGGAAAAGGAGACAGGGGATGGGAAAACAGAGCAGAGAGGAATCCTAGCTAGCAGGAGTTAGTGTTCCCTGCACAGGTTTCTGCAGCCAGGGACAGGCAGCCTTTGCCTGCAAGCCAGCAGGGGAATGTGCCTCGTCCAAGGGCACAGGCTGCTCCTGCCCCTGCACGGCTGAGGAGTAGTAAATAGTTAATTACATGGTACAGATAAGCACATTATGTGCAGCACGGCTCAATGCATTATTCACCAGGGCTTGGGGGAGAAAACCAGCACAGGGGAAGGAAGGGAGAGAAGGAGAAATTTGTGCTTCCTCAAAGAGTGCTTTGATTTTGTGGAAGATCAGCGTTAGGATGAGGAAGGGTGGTTTCCCCTTTTCAGTACCTGAAATAAACACACTTCTACACAGCCCCGATATCCCTCAGAGCTTTTGCTGCGGTTACACAGGTGACCCGCACGGCACAAGTCTCTACCTGTTGCACTAAAATAAAAGCCAGAAGCAGCAAAGAAACCGAGGCACGGTGCATCCCATGGAAACAAGCACACAACGCCAGCATTTCCAAGCCCACCACCCGTAAATCCCAGAACATCCAACCGCAGCTTAGAGAAGCCTGTTTGAAGGGGAACTTCTGGCCGCCTCCTCTCCCCTGCGGCTCAGGAATGGGAAGACAGACTCCAAAGGCAGTAATTAAGCATTTACCACAAAAGACACGGACGGCAGCCAGCACTAGCACGCCTCGGTACATCTCACCTAGCAAGCAGAGAATCCCACACAAAGCAGGCTGTGTCCCACAGCATCACCACCTCACTACTCCCGAGGCCAAGCGCGCTGTTTTACTGTGCCCCAGCGCCCCGAAACCATTTCTCCTTTTGATTCCCTATTGCCGTGTGGCCAGCGAAGCCAGGCTGGAGCCTCGCCGTGCCTCAGGGACAGCGGAGAAGCTGCCCGCCCGCTCCCAGAGCAGAGGGCAATCCCGGGGAGCCTCTCCCGCCCGCCCCAGGGCTCCGGGGAAGTTGTGTGTCGGCGGCCGCACTTACCCAGCACGAAGCAGAGGAAGCGCCGCGGCAGCAGGGCCATGGCCCCGCGGCAGGAGCGGCTCCGCTCCCGGGGCCGGCCGGGCTCCGCGCCCGCGGCGCTGTGCGAGGGGCGGGATGCCGAGGGAGAGGCTCCGCCCGGTCCCGCCCCGCTCCTCCCGCGGCAGCGAGGGGCTGAGGAGGGGGAATCGCTCTGCTGGGGGCGGCGGGATGGAGCCCAGGCTCTCGTTATCGCCATCTCCTCACCGCAGCCCGAGCAAACAGCTCCGAAGCAAAGCACTGAGAAGTCCTGCCTCACGCGGTTTGCTTAGCCCCGCTTCCATCTCCACCGCGGGAATTCCTCCCTAGCCAAAAAACCCTACCTTCCCCCTTTCTAGTGTTGAACATACACCTGCAACCCGATTTTAGGGAGAAATGTTTTGTGGTTTCCTCTATTTATGTTTTTAAGCGAGTGTAACATCGCTCCTGAGCTGCTAGAGCTCCACCTGCAGCTCGTTGGCGAGCTGTGCCGGAGCAGCAGAGCCTCCTGGGCTCCTCAGGTGCTCCGGATCACGAGATGCCCTTGGGAGCAAGCGAGAGCTCTGCCTGCAGAGAGGTCACTGCCCCACAAATCGCTTCTGTCACATCTGAAGCCAGATCTCCCTTTCAAAGAGAGAAGAACAATAAAAGCAATTGTGAAGGAACACCACGGTGTGCTAACTCGTCTTTCACATCATGCACACTTCTGCTTTCCCAAGAGGAACACAGCAGCTCACAGGCCAGCCAGCCAGTTTGTCCCAAACTATTAACACCTGGCTAATTACAGAGCCAAGCCCGGGGAACAGAAACAGCAACAGCTGTTGGTAATGAGGTGGAACAGCAAAGCCTGCGGCTGCTTTCATCTTCACAGAGCAGGAAAACACCAAAGCTGAGGCCTTACCTGCTCTGAAAGCGGTTCTGCTATGAGGAGAGGAAGTGGAAGAGATATGAAAACAGCACAAGACTGGCCCAACATTTGAAGAACAAATTTTAACCTTTATTGACAGTAAACAAGACTGCTCTTTCCAGCAGCAACAGCAGCAGGATCTAGAACAAAGTACAACAAAGAGACTGAGTCAGTATAGAGGAGCTTGGACCAGAATCCCCTTTTCTTGACTGTATTACATACTTGTTTCTTCCTATGGAAAGATGGGGATTCTTTTTCTCCACAATTTACTAATGACTTGGCTATTTCACACCTCCCTCGTGATGAAAATAAAAATTATTGTAAGTCATCATCTCCTTCACAAAGGAAGAGGAAAAAAAATACTGTAATAGGAACAATTACAACTGCAGAGCCCACACACCATTAAAAACCAAATAATCTCTCCACAAGGAAAGCACAACACATTTCAAGGCTGTTAAAACCTTACTGACTGAAAATGCTTCCAAGCATAAGATTTTATTTTTGGGGGGATGAGTTTCTGTCCCTATCTGCAGTCCTGTCAAAGTCAGTCAGAAGATTTAATACAAAGGCTTTATCTTTTTTGGAGGAAACCTGGTAGTGGCACTGGTAGCAGGTAACGGTAGGTACCTAAAGCAAGCAGAGTACCAAGCTGAGCAGGAGACCAAAACAAGGATGGATAGAAAGACACATCCCTGGAATTCTGGTCTGTGGTTTCAGCATGCTCAGCTTGCTGCAGATTCCTGCAGTACCACATGATCGTGCAAAGGGATCAGTGTGAGAAAACGACAGGACACACGATCTGACTGTCAGATTTCTAGTCCACAGCTGGACCTCAGACACCAGACAGAAATTATCAATGTTTTGGACTCAAAACTGAGGCAGTGCTGGGATTTCTTTATGAAAGGCTACACAAGGCTTGGCCATTAGGTGTCAGCTTTGTACAGAACATGTGTGGCAACACCCTCCACGCAGTTCATCAGTGAAGCAATTTAATAATTAACCACAGCTGCATCAAGTTTTATAGAGTGCACAGAGCCATTCTTTTTACAGTTCCCAATCCCAGTGCTGCTCCAGTGGATTCACTCTGGTATCTCCTGCAGAGCTTTAGGCTAAGTTCATCTGGCCAGGCTACAAAGCTACACAAACTCAAGTGGGTTCACTCCCCCTGGAATACTCACCTTTCTCATGGCTTTTCCTGCTTAGAACAGGGCATCGATTTCCTCAGAATGGCAGAGGCCTTTTCCTCAATAGAGCTGATGGCCAAGCCACTCAGGACACCTTTGTTGATTTTCCTCACCTCCTGCACAGCCTCCACAATTTCATCTCTGTGGGAATTAAATAAATAACTGTTCACACAGTTATTTTATGCATTTTGTGCAACACATTTAGCCCTCAGTTACCAAGGATATTGACTCCATTACAAATCAGAGCTGAAAAGAAATCCCAATAGCTCACCTGCTAAACTCTGGATGCCTTTCTTGAAGTCTCTTTATTAACTTGGTAAAGCTGCTCAAGTTCAGTGCATAAGGAGAAACAAACATACCAGATGGATTAGTGGAAGAAGTGGATGTTTTCTGCAGGGAATTTTCTCTAGAATCCTAGAATTTCACCAAAATAAGGAAAAAAAAAGAATAGGTTAAGTGTTGTACAGGTAATACAACATCTCTTTCCTAAGAATAAATGTAAAATCCTAGACCCACAGAATGGTTTGGGTTGGAAGGCACCTCAAAGCTCATCTTATTCCTGAGACTTTAAATTAGATCCAATTACCATTTCCCAAAGGACCAGCATGTTTAAAGTGAAATCCCCAAAGGCAGAAAATCTATATGGTTTATGAGAGCAACACCAGCAATTACTAATTTGCCTGTTATTCTCCAAGGACCAAGCTGAGCCAATACAAAACACTCTATTTGTATATGGAGGTTTCTTAGGTTTATGCTAAAAAAATCCAAGTTTCTTTCCCATCCGGTATCCCAAAATCTTTCCTGTATAAAATCATGTTATATTTACATTTTTTAAAAAGGTGTTACAAGATGAAAGATCTAGTGCAAATGGGTAACTTCCAAACTGTTTTAGGATTAAGAAAAGTATCAGTTTGATGCAGGGGCAAAAGAATGGTGCTCTCACTGTTCTGCTACATGTCAGAAATTACCAATATATAACTATCCAATATCCTAACATAGTTTTCTGTATTTTAAATGCTATGAGACAAGAAAATTTAAGGCTCTTAAATTTTAAGGTCTGCCGTACAAAGGAGTGTTCGTAATAATTGCTTATCTTTTGATTATCTTCAAGCAAAGAATGTGCCAACTCCTGAATAGGTGATCAGATCAGGACACTTGGTAGTAAAAGTAGAGTATGAAAGAACTCATTCCTTCTACAGAGTAACTAAGAACAGACCTACCTCAGGTACTGAGGGTTTTGGGCCACCAACACGAACAGAAGAATCTTCATTCCCACTCTCCACTGTCTTCACTTCTAATAGTAAATGTAAGAAAGCAAAGAGTTAGTGACTCTTCTTGAGCTAACACCTTCTCTGTAGATTTTGGAAAGCCTAGAGAGAAAACCTTGAAGGAAACTCAGAGGAAGGAGAGGCTCTTCTAACAGAAAACGAGTGTCCTGGGAGGCACAACAGTTCAGTTTGTGGAATGTCTTTTCCCTGAGTGTTTCCTGAGATTTGAAGAGGCAGAGGAAACACTGCTCTGAAGTAACAAGTACCAGTGCTGAAGGTGAGACAGAGAGTCCCCCAAAGGGTGCCTTTGACACCCTGGAACTTCTCATCATGCCCATCACTCTCCAGTCTCCAAAAACAAACTATTTGCATCTAATTCTCAAACAGTCCAGCATGGGAAAGAAGCAGGAGAAGAAAAGGAAGATTTTCACACATGTGATTGGCTGGGCATTTACTAGTTTGAGTTTAAGCACTGTAGGTGGAATTTTCAAGGAAAAACATGATGAAAACAGCTGAGTATCTACAAGGATTCACTGCGAGTCAATGAAAAAATGTCTGAAAACCCAGCTGGCATTTCTTCCAAGTATACTATGCTTGACTATTTAAATAATAAACAAACCCTGTTATTTGTTATTTTGTCAGCTTAAAGCACACAACTTTACCTCTTGAATCAATCCTGTCTTGTTTTTCTTGTTGCTTTTTCGTTTCTTTGCACATTACTGAAAAATCTGCCACTGACAAGTCTTCCTTAGCATCAAACCAATATTCACTCCCTTCCTCATTTTTCACGCAGCCTTGACAGTTGGGATAAAATTGAGTGTGTTAAAATTCAAACCATGGTATGCCATATGGATGAGTATCAAGTCCCTGTACTTAAGAGGATTCCAGCTACCTTGGATATTGATATTGGAGATACCAGTACCTTGGTACTACATTTCAAACAGGTGACACTTACTAGATTTGACTAATTTAAGTAGAATTTTTTTTTAAATGTAGGTGATAATATAGAACTATTGTTACTTATAAATAAATTTTGATAGCTGATAAACAAGCATTCCATCACTGAAAGGACAGCTACGTTACCATATATGTGTTTTACAAGTGGTTTGTTTTTCTCCCCCAAAAAACCAGCTCACATATAAAGGATTATTTATACTAGAAACAGATCACTCACCGTGTTCTAGAGTCTGACCTTTAGGTTGTTCTTCCCTTGTCTTAGGGGAAGCAGAGTCCCTTGGCTGATCACAAGTCTGTGACAAACACGTTTCAGTTACACCACAGCACTTCCATCTGATTCTAAGTTATTTTTCAGTATGTAAATCCATAAAACAGGTGAATTTTAGAAAGTTAACCTGCTGATCATCTTCAAGAACCCCCAAGTTATTTTATTTTGAAAGGGCAATCAAAACTATGAACACATTAGCTGCAGTTGTGATTGGTGGCAAGAACCCAGAAGACTCTGATTGCATTTGCAGGTACCTAAAAGGAGACAATGCTCCTCAACATTAACATCTCCAAAACCCAGCAGTGAAGAATTCCCTACCAGATTGACAGAAATCCCCTTTTCTTGCACTTTTGGTTCTTCAAAGTCAGCTTTCCTTTCACCTGAAAGATCACTAAAACAGAGCCAAGCATTTAATACAAAATATGGCACAACTATTTTAAGTTCTACAGTAATTTAAATATTTCCAAGACCTCACAGTAAAATAAACCTGCTTAATAAACTGTGGTTTTTTTCAAAAAAAAATCTAAATAGCTTTCTAAATAGCTTTCTGTGTGATGTTCTGATGGATTCCTTACAACTTGAAATATCTGTGCAGCTTTTACTAATTATTTACAAAACAAACTAATTGCCCTTTCTCTTGATTAACTTTACTCATGCTTAACAAGAAATTCCCAACAGTCTCTAGCAGTTTACCCAATTCAGTAAAAACTTACTGCCAAATTTGTTTTTATCTCCACTTACAGAAAGTCACCGGACATGGTTCCTGAACATGTAGTATCATGCATCTCCCTGAAATATGAAGTTATTTCTCTATCACTATCTGAATGATAATCTTAGCAGAACAGCTTAATATTATCTCTTAATATTATCTATATGCTTAACAGTATTTCTGCTGGCAGCAAAGTTATTTTGGGTTTTTGTGGTTTGGGTTTTTTTGGTTGTTTTTAAGACAGATGCCATTATGACTGAAGACAAAGGTTTTAGTAACGAAAGTAGGGAACCAGGAAAATTACCTGTAAATTGAAAACTCATACCATAAAGATGGTAAAGATTCTCCCTAGTTTGCACACTAGAACAACATTACAGAGGAAAAATGCCCTTAAAAATAAAATCATTGTACCCACAGGGCCATGCTCATCTTTCAGCTAAACAGCCTGAAACAAGAAGATACATCCTGACATAAAGAAATTATAGGCTTAATACCTTATAAACCTATTCCTCATTTATTTTTAACTCAGTAAGTACAACAACAAATGAAAATTACTTACTCAGAGTAAAGACTCTTTCTAAGAAACTGTCAAAAAAATAAAAAAGAAAGAAAGGTTTATCTATTAATTATCTTATATGTAAAACAATTTACTTTAAAAACAAAAAACAATTAAGAAATTACCTGGGAGGGGGCGTAAAAGGAAGAGACTGGGGAAAACTTCAGCTCAACTGACAGTGGTGGAAGTTCATTTAAAGGTATGCCCATGTTTATTTCCATTCTCATATTGCTGTAATTATTGTCTAGCTCATCCAACACCAACAGGAGAGATGAATGTAACTCAGTCTTTTTCTCACATCTATTGAAATATGGGTAAGAAAACATCAACTTAGACAGACATTTCATTGATTTTACTGCTTCTGGAAATGCCCAAAGATTTTTACAAGGTTTAAAGATTCCTTTATGTTTTACCAGAATATGAATTAACAACTACATTGTGCATCATTTGGGTTTTATTCCCAGAAAAAAAAAAAGCTCAATTTTGGGACTGTGAATACTAAAAAAAAAATATTAAGACTGGAAATAAGATTTGGGGGTCCTCTGGACAACACCACTAGTTATAAACACTCCTAGAAGCTATGGATAGAATATATCAGTATCACTTAGCAATTTTTGCCTGCTAACCAGTTACCCGTTTTATTTAATAGCACATTGAAGTACATGCCTCCCAAAATAGGTGTTTTCCTCCAAAGCCAGCTCATAAACCTTCACGCAGTGCTGGTAGCACATCTCATAATGGATGGTCAGGAGCTGCAGTTCCGCTTCAGTCGCTCTCTGCAGGATGTTTTGACAGCAGCGTGATGCAGAATTCTTTCCAGTTCGCTTGTTGGGATGTTCTGACCTTTAAAATAATAATAACAATAACAGAATATTGATTCCAGGGCTTCAAGATTTTGTTTAGGTTCATTGTGTTTTATTTTGAAGCAAGGAGCTTGCCAGAAGCTATTTCTGATATGATTTAAGGAAAATCTATTTAAGCCCACAAAAATGTCTATCCAAAAAGTGAAGCCTTAAGAACAAAAAGAAACTTAGCAACGCTGCAGATCTGCAAATGCACTTATTTTGTTTCTACAACCATGGAATCATTTAGGTTGGAAAGGATCTCTCAAGGTCTGCAACTGCAGAACAAGGCTGCTTTGGTCTTTGTTCAACTTCAGGAGGTCTTCGGCTCACTATTCTCACCTGTACAGGTCCCTGCAGCAGAAGCTGCTGCCCAGCAAGCTTTTAATACCATCAGTTTTGCCAAGTGACAGACAACCTTTTATTAATGATAAAAACCTCTTATCCAGAATCTCAAATTCCATACCAAGAACAACTCCTGACCCACCTGCTGGTGCCAGTGTTCCAGTCACAGGTACACAGATGATCTTTCGCTTCCTGCTTTTCAAAAAAAAAAAAAAAAAAAAAGTAAAAGGTTACAGATTAACATCCAAATTAAAGTTTAAAAAGGTTCTATCTATCAAAATGGTTTGGTGGCCCTTCTTGTTTTGTTTCAATTACCCGACTGTGTGATGAGCTCAAGGCTCTGAATGAGCATTCTGTGTTGGAAGCAGCATCCACGAAGGTCTGACCCAGCCATCCCACGGGTCGAGTTTTGTTCATCATCGTTATTTCTGTGTTCATTGCCCTGGAGCAGAGGCAAACCTGGGCACTGCTGCTTCTGCTCGTTGGGAAGCAAACTCTGACATCAGAGCTGGCATCCACAGGCTGCACAACTGCAGGGGCACTGGGAAGACTCTTCAGGGCTTCACCACGCTCCGACTTCACAGCACTGGGGCTTCCACCAGGGGATTTATCTGCAGCTTCCATGCCAGCACCAGGAGTCTTGCTAGGGAGGAGTTCAGACACTGGGGACTGGGTTTCAGCATCCTCTGCTGTACTGTCAGTGCCACGAGTGCACAGTGCAGGTTTTTCACAGCTGCTGAAATCGGAGGACTCTGCGTGTTTGCAAATTTGGGCTCTTTCCCTGGGTGACAGGAAAGGAGTGTCTGGCTCCCTGTCGCTCTTTCCAGACTCTTCTTCCCCTGCAGTGATTTGGGGTGGCACCTTGTCACCCAGCAGTGGCATGTCCTTCACCTCTCCAATCTCCCCCTGCTCAGAAAACTCACTGGAGTTATTCTTATCCTCCTCATACTCCTCGTGAGCACTGAGATACTCCAGCTGGGACTCTTCACCTAAATCTTCACCAAAAAAGGAGGTCTGAGTGAAGCAACTCCTTTTGCTGCTCATATAGCTGCTCTTTTCCACTTCCATGGCACCAACACTCTCTCCTCCTCAGAAGGAATCCACCCAACTTACTTCCAAGGAACCTCACAAAGTCACTGGTTTAGCTCTTCCTACCTTAATAAAAATTAGGAGAAGTTCAAGATGGCTCCACAGTATACAAAAGGACAAAAACCCACATTAAATTAACCAACCTATTTTTACCTACTGCGTGCTATTAGAGCAGTTAGGAATTTTGCAGTACATTCCTAAAGAAATCCCAAGAGCAAATGTCTGAATTGGTGGCATCCCTGCTGATACACAGTGAGATATTCACATCATACAGCACACAAAGTGTTCAAATAAAAGTTACTTATACTAAGGAAGAAGTGAACTTTGAGATCTGTGTCTCCCAAAAACTAAAAACCCCTGAGCTGCTGGACAAGGGGGAAATTAAAGCATATTCCTCTTTATTCTGGGGAGGCAAGAAGGAAGGTTTTACCAAGGACAAAACCATAAGAAAACCTGAGAATCTTTACAACCAGAAAGTTGTCAAGGAACACAGGAAGATCATGTAGCAATAGAAGGAAGTTCACCAGACCAAAGCAATACACCTGCTCTGAACTTGCAGCAAAGCCAGTTTCATAACAAACACTAACAAAAGGCAGAAAAAAAAGCTTGTAGGGATGTCAGATGCTCTTCGTGAAGCTTGTTTCTTATGAATATTGTCAGTTCTTCTCTACCTTCCTTCAGAAGCGTCTAACAAAGAAAGGAATACATAAAAACATTAGACATATTTCTTAATTATGTCTGCTTTCCAAACTACTGAAATGACACATCCCCGTTTTAGTCACTGTCTCTGGCAGCCCTTCCCCGGGGAAACACTAAGGATTAATATTCAAATATTCAAATATTCAAGTACCCCAGGTTGCTCCAATCCAACCTAATCTTGAACACTTCCATGGTTTAATTATACACTTCTACAGTTACGTTTGCTTCAGAAACGCTGTATTTTTTTACCACATTAACTTTACCTTCACGGTCTAGCCGAAGCTTTGAGCAGCTCCGTGGAATTAAAAAGCCGAACGCTGACAAAGCACATCCCAGACGTCTCTACAGAAATCACAAATTACCACAAAGTGACTTTTCCCCCTCACTTTTCCCTTGAGAACAAGAACCAAAACACCTCCACGTCCCAGGTAAGTTACGATAATCCTCCTATCGCCGCTAGTGACACAACCAAACGCTGAGCCACAGCCGAGCCCGTCCCGCCACAGCGCTGAGGGCGGCGCAGCCCTTAGGGTAGGCCGGTGCTCCCGCTCGCCCAGGCGGAGCCCTCATGCGGGGGAACGGCGTCTCACCGCAGCTGCCGGGCAGGCTGAGGCGCGGTCCCGCTGCCCGGCCGAAGCCCCCGACCCGCTAGCGCAGCCCCGCGCCGCGCCCGCTCCGTTAGCGGCTCCCCGCGCCTCACAGCGCCCGCGGCACCGCACGGCGCGGCACCGCACGGCACGGCACCGACCCGCCACACGCGCGCCCAACGCCCGCCGCCGCGCCGCGCCCTCATTGGCTGCGGCGGGAGCCCTGCGACGCCTGATTGGCCGGCGCGGAGCCCGCCCTCGCCGCGTGCAGCGCTTCTCCCCTTCCCTCAGAGCCGCTACCGCCATATTCCCTTAGAATGGTACCTCTGTAGACCCTCAGCGTGTGTCACCATATCCCCTCAGAATCCGCATCGCCGTGTTCCCTCAGAGCCTGTGTGACCATATCCCCTCAGAATCAGTATCGCCGTGTTTCCTCAGAGCCTGTGTCACCCTATCCCCTCAGAATTGGTACCGCTGTCTCCTCTCAGAGCAGTTGTCACCGTATCCCCTCAGAATCGGTACCGCTGTCTCCTCTCAGAGCAGTTGTCACCGTATCCACTCAGAATCGGTGCTGCTGCTTCACAGCCGGTGCTGCCATACCCGCTCGAAGGCGGTGCCGCCATATCCCCTGGGAGAGTACCACCGTGTCCCCTCACAGTCCTTTCTCTCCCCTCACGGCTCTCCCGCCGCTGAGCAGTGACAGACCAAAGCGCAGCCGGCGGGGAGGGAGCGCAGCAGCCCTTGCAGAGCTGTTGCACAATCGCAGAATATCCGGAGCTAAACGGCACCCACAAGGATCATCGATCCAGCTCCTGTCCCTGCACAGACACCCCAGCAATCCCACCCTGTGCATCCCTGGCAGCGTTGTCCAAGCGCTCCTGGAGTTCTGGCAGCCGTGGCGTTGTGACATTCCCTGGGGAGCCTGGGCAGTGCCCAGCCACCCTCTGAGGGAAGAACTTTTCCTAATATCCAGCTCAGACCTCCCCTGGTACACATGAAAACCTGAGAGTTTTCAGCCTGAAGGAGCGTGTTGCAGGAGCAGAGACAAACGCAGGTACCTACCTGCCACACAGGTACACGTTACTTGTGCAAGGGGCTCCACTTCTTCCTTTTAACACATGTGTGGAGGTAATAAGCGTGTAAAACAACACTCAGATGCCTCAAATTAATCTCCAAAGACATACGATGGTTTAGAACCTCTAAAGCCAAGCGAGACAAGCATTACCCTCCTCCTTAGTGTCTTTCATGTAAGTGACTGCTCTGGCAACTCATCAGGGCAAGATGAAATTTAACACTAAAACAACACGTTTTTGATGAACCAAGCTGCCTCCTTTTTGTGAAGGATTCTTCCTGATGTGAAGGATTCTTCCAGGGAAAGTTACTGTGTGGGTTACCTCTATGTTCACCATAAATAAAAGTGGAGAATGAATCCAATTAGGAACAGCCTTCAGATTTCTCCTGGTGGGGGACTGTCCCTGTCTGTCCCCTCCCCAAGTGCACCTGGCCTGGCCATTAAAATGTCAAAATTTGGAGGTGTATGTGCACCCTGCCATTAAAAATATTGATATTTGGAGGTATCTTTCACACCAGTGCCCTCAGTCACACAAGCCTCTGAATATGTACATTTTACAACCAGCGATTCTCATGTTTTGTGTGATCCTGCAGCAACGCATTGAAAAGCAAAATGAGCTCTTATACACCCACATTGCCCCAAAGGTCTGTATTTTCCAAGAGAACTTGAAATGGTAACATCAGCACGAACAGACCACTCCGTAAAAACTACCCAAACAAGTGACATTTTATTGGCGAGTTCTGCTCATAATGAATTTCCTTTTCCACGCTCACATCTCCTAACAGAGCGATTGGGAAAACAAACAAACCAAAACAAAACAAAAACGTTTTGGGTAACATTCCATTTGCAAATGATAAAAATCATGTAACATTTAAAAATAAAATAGAGGATAACAAATTGAAACAGAAGTTCTAGGAAAACCCATCCTGGTTCCCCCAGGAGCTGTTCCTCGCCCAGCTGCCACCACCTCAGCCCCGCTCTGGATACTGAGGTGCTCTCGTTTGGAGCTCAAATAAAAGGACTGGGACATGTGCTATTATTACCATTCAGAGCCCTGTTGTTGTACATTCTTCACAGAAAAACATAAAAACAGTTTGCAGTAAACCAACCAGTTCTTTTTCTTCCCTTATTCTAACGCTAAGTCACTGAAAGTTAGGGGAGGGGGGGAAATGTGGCTTCGACATTCACCTACTTTATCACACACAAAGGTTTCTACTAAGAGCATATCCAGGTTGAAATACACATCTGATTTCCGTCATGAGGTTAATGCTTATGGGGTGCGAGATGAAATCTACTTCGAAATTATAAACACATCCCTTTTTGATGAACAAAGTGTTATTTTTTGCCTTTTGGACCAACACTTGGTTGCTGGGTTGTTTCTCCTGAACCTTGCCAGGAGAGGCAGCTTTCACCACTGCCACAAATGAAGAGATGACTGGTGGCAATCACACACCTTACCATTGGTAAGATGTTGTATTTAGCACGTTTGTTTGCATTCTGAAAATCCCTAGCTCGTTTTTTAGGCCCCAGAGGCTTTGTACACCAGAAATTACACAAGTCAAGCACAGAAAATTGTAAATTGGTATCCACAGCCATTTTGAGGTATTCCACAAGAAACCTGGCTCTGCACCTGAATGTTTCTCTCAAAAACAATTAAAAAAAATTAACCCAAAGCCCTAACTGGAGTGGAAATTTAATTTTAAAAGATTCCTTCCATCCCTATGTTTCACCACATTTCATCCACAAGGACATACTTAATTCCCCAGGGGCACAAAAAAAAGCCTTCTTCATCCTTTTCCTGGAATAATAATTTTAGTACTTCAATCCTACATTTCCTTGTGCACTCAGAAGAGATGAAGACGAGGGTGTTGTTTCCTAGCCAAACCAGAGAAACACATTCAGACAGTGTTTTTGGTTTATTTAATTTGTGAAGGTGCTCGAGGAAGATACCAGCAATCCCCTTGCATTGAGAATAGCAGCAGTTCCTACTCTAACCTCCCATCTGCGAGGAAGAGGCTGGGGAAAGACCTGGATCGCAGGGTCTGAAGACCAAGTCAGGAAGAAATGTGATCTCTTGGGTCTGGATTTGGCTTGGTAGAACCTCTTGAGGCAGTCAAGGTTGCTCCTGTGGGACAGGAGATGCTGCTTCACTGCGTGAGCAGAGCCCAGAGGGACTGGCTTTCCTGTTAGGGCTGAAGTGGGACGGGCAGCTTTATTCCTCAGGTAGCCGCTGCTCTCCTTTGAGTAGTACATTCAGAATGAGTTCCAATGAACCAGAGCTGTAGTGCCAGTTGTGTGCAACTTTTACACACACACAAGAATCGCCTGCAACATCTTAACTGGTTACACTGTTCTGCATGAGAAGTGGAAAACCTTTGTAATGATCTTAGAAGGAAATAACTCGCTACTTCTGGAATTGTAGAAAACCCATAGGCAGTAATATTTTCTAAAGTGCTTCTTTACTTATCAGTTACTCTTTTAAAAATCAGACTTGTATTTTGTAGCGGCATCTTTTCCTAGTAGGTCATGGACCAGTAGATAGTTTCTGATGTAAAAAACCCATTACATATTTTGTTTAAGCAAATGACACTTGCTTTGATAAATGCACCAAAGAGAATGATCTAAGTGCAAACCCCACCATTTCTGAAAACACGGCCTTATGCTGGTTTATTAATGCAACCTTACATCCTTTAAAATTCATTTACTTCAACTCCAGGAGCAGGGATTAAATAATACAAATAAAAATTGAAAATTCAATGAAGCTATTGCCTATTTACCCTGAAATAAAAGAGTCTCACGATTCTACTGGTGCAAAAATCCCTCCAAACACATTTGATTTATTGGCAAAGTCATTTAAGGTCACTTTTGCTTCCAAGACCATCTTCTTCCATGGTTTCCACTGAAGGAGTTTTGCTTTGTAATGGCTTGTGGTTCCACAGTGATTTGTAAATGAAAAACCTACTATGAATAACTCTACCGTAGTCACTAAATTACAGATACCGTCATGAGAAAAGTCCCAAAACTTACAGTGTTTGTTTTAAAATTTTCAGCAAGACACAAAATTCCAGTCAAAGTGTTTTCTTTGAGTGCCATTTTAAACGGCAGTAAATGGCTGCTGTGCCCTCTGGATGGAGAATTCCATGTGCTTCTTATGTTTTGTACTTGGAGTGTCCCCAGCGCTCGGCGTGGAAAGGCTCCTGCGGGCACAGCCACTTGGATCGGCTCTTCCTATGGATGTAGTGCAGGCTTGGATCTGCGCAGGGAGCCCCGGCTGGGTGGCACAGAGCAGGTGGTGGGGAGGCCTGTTCTCAGAAGGCAATGACACGAAGCATCCTGGGCAGCAGGACACAGAAGCAGCTGCGACATCATTCCCGTTCCAAGTAGTGGTGGTTTCCGTGGGATGGGGTGGCTATTGCTGGGAGAGCAGAGCGCTCCGGTTGGCCTTCATCTTCTCCAGCCGTTTCACCAGGTGGCCATTGCTGACCTCCAGCTCTTCCGTTTTATCCAGCGCTGAACGAAGCTGAAGGAAAGAAGGAAGCAGAAAAAAACCTGTAACTTTCATGGTGTTTTCCCTTTCCAAGGTTTGTAGTTACCAACACTAACCAGCCATGTTAACTTAGAACATAAAGCAGTTGAAAATTCCTTTAGCAGAATTAAACTGCTTTGAAGACAGATTTTTAAGCACACTGCCAAGAATCCCGCATATCTACAGAATGTTGAACAAAGAAGGGCAAGATAAAAGAAATATGGTCTCCCAAGTCTGGATTTGGCTTGATAGAACCGTGTGTCTTGAGGCAGTCAGCACGGATAGAGGATTGCTCCTGTGGAACAGGAGATGCTGCTTCACAGAATTTCCCTCAGTCCAGAGGCATGAGGCTCTGGGTGATGTACACCTGTCTCACTGCTCAGCCTTTATGTTTCTGGTTCCCAGAATTATATCCACAGCTGTGACTTAGAGCGTCAGTTTCCTGTAAAACCCACCACGGGATCTGGGTAAGGGAGAGAGAGGTGGACTGCACAGAGCAATACTTCTAGGCAGCAAAGCAGAAGGAGTACATAGAAAAAGCAAGGAGCCACACTGAAAAAAAAACCCAAACAACTCAGGAGGCAGTGTGAGAGAAGCTAATAAAGGTATTCAGGTTCTAAGAGACAGAGGCATGGACAGAGTCTGTGGACAGCCACACTACACCAAATGAGCATGAAGAGATTGTCAGAGCCAGAAAAACAGGCTGACTAAGAACAACTCACATCCCTTTAGTAAGTCAGTTTAGGAAGGAATGGTGAAAAGGCAGTGGGAGCTCACAGCTGGGACTGTTACTCCAGTCTGAGCGCCGTAAATTTGGCTGCACATTAAGCAAGAGTAACTAAAGCAATAAAAAAAATTTGATGTTTATTCTTTGCTGTGCCAAGAAGGATGGTTCCTCCTCTAAAACACCCCAGAGAAGCAGGTTTGCCCCACATGGAGCAGGCTGACCTGTGACAGCTGCAGGGGGAGTTACCTCTCTCTGCAGTTTGCGTTTCTCTGCCTTCAGTTCATCTTCTACTCGCTCAGCATTTTCAGCAGCAGTTTTGTATCGGGCTACCTGGCCTTCCAGTCGTATTACCTGAGGCAAAGGCAAAGGTTTGGAATTATAAGCTCCATCAAGTAGTTACTCTGAAGCTTTACTCTTCCACTACTGAAAGAATAACCAGAGAGATGCTAACTACAATAAAGGCATATTTTCAGGGGAAAAAAAATACATCAAGGAAGCCTGGCAACAGCAACTTACTCCCGACACATCCATATTTAATATGCTTCCAGCAACAAAAAATACAGTCCATTAACTGAATGTCTCTCAGCAAGAGCATTGCTGATGTACTCTAGACAAGAGCAAACAATCAAAATGGAACAGCTGTGTATAAAATCCATCTATAGCACACCACATGCTCAGAGCCATTTAAAAGTTGCTGATAGGTAGTGTTCCTGATAAGGAAATGTTCTTCAGAGTTCATCAGGTATTTTGTCTTTGAACATTCTTCCTTCAGTACAGAGGAACAATATATTCCTTCTTCCCCATTCATAAATGTCACAGTAGCCCTCATGCTCCAACACTCCTGTTTCTTATTTTAAGGGAAAATCACAGTAAACATAATTTCATTTATCATTTATCTAAACACACGTTCTCTTTGTATTCTCACCATGCCTGAACAAACAGAACAAGCCAAAAACTTACATTCTGCTCCAATGCTGTTATCTCTTGCTCAGACTTTGCTAGTTTAAATTTGAGATCACTGATCTGTCTGTTGGCATCTCCTAAAAGAATTGCAGATTTATCAGAGATGTCAGAACAAGTGTGAACAGTTTCTAACAAGTCTGTCATAAAACTTCCATGCATCAGGGATCTACGTGGAGCAGCAGGAGAGTAGTTCTGTCAGCAAGTGCCCAGCAGAGAGGCACCACTCCCAGTCTTGCCTGATTCCCTTCCAACCACTCCGAAACAGAATTAATCTGCACTTGCCCCAGCTCTCCTGAGAAGCAATAATAGAGATTTCCAACTGCAATCTTAAACAAAGGCTCCTAATTCCCTCACCTCTGTAGAGGTGCATGGCTGCTCCCAGGTTGAAGCTCCCTTGGAACCAAAGGCTCATTCTTACTCAGAGCCATGTGGTTATTATTGTACAGATACATTTTCTCACTCACATGCAGAGCACAAAATTATCTTAAAACCAAAATACAGCTCACTTTGGAGGTCAATCATGTGCATATCTGTCCCATTTTCCAGAACTTCATCATCTGACACTGTATTTTCCATCTTGCCATTCCTTTGCTTTTCTTCCAGTTGTCCCTTTAATTTTTTAATCTGAAGGACACAAAATAGTTATTAAAATCACTAAGGGAAATCATGGCTCAAATTTACTCCAGTATTATAAAACAAATTATATATTTTTTAAACCTAAATTCCAAAATATCTTTTTTTGCAAAATAACGTCCTAGAAATTCTTTTGGCAAATGACTCATGATATTTTACACATCAGTGTTTATATACAAGTTCAGTACCAAAACAAATGAGTGAAAAATGACTGGTTTATTAGAAAAGCCATAAATTTTCTGCAGGCACATTCATGGAAAACATTCTTAAAAACTCCCCAAACTGTGTTTGGTTGTGTGCAGGTCTCAAGGCATAGAGCATAAATGACAGCACAGAGTATCCTGCAGAGCAACAGATCCGCTGAAGTTTTTTGAATGAGCTTTATAGCCACTATGGAACACCACGGCACCTGCAATAACTATTTAATTGCTCTTTACCCATCGACTGCAATTCCTTCAGCATATCCTTCCAAATGGCCTGTTACCCAGCAAAGGGGAGAGCTTACTCTTGGAAAGAAAATTTGCTTCCACAGTTTCTGAGCCATGCCTGTTTTTCCCTTGGGCTTGGCCGATCTGAAGGATTATTATTCAGAAGTGGTGCTGGAGAGGGAGTTTTAGGTGGCTGAGGACACTGAATGCAGCCAACAGCATTTCAGTTCCCCTGTGATTACCTGGTCTAGCAAGGACTCCCGTTCATCAATGAGCTTTTTCAGCCTGTCTGAAAGAGAAAAGGGAGAGTTCAGTGCTGATCTGCTCAAGCAGCATGTCAGGGAGCGCATGTGATGCAGTGACTGAACCGTTAAGGTTAGTGATCTACTGATGGAGGGGGTTAGGGCACACGTACCACAGGACAGGGCTGGGAGGGGGCTGCAGCCAGGGGAGTTATGTCATTCTCACAGAACATGCTTGTCCCGACAGTAGCAGCAGCCAGCTGCATGCAAAGAGGCTAATCTTCTACGTTAGGTTAGCATGCAAGAACTCTAGGGTCAAGCACAACTGCAACACAAAATCTCACAAGTCTTGACAGTTTAACACAATGACAATACTGTAAACACCATCTCCAATATATCATGAGCAGAAAAACATTTGCCCATCAAATTATTTGTTTCGAATACAGCAGTTTGGTAAAACTCTATTTTCTCTTCATAGTCAATTCTCCAGGTCAAACATCAAGAGGCAATGGACAATCTGCACCAACTGTTGTGCTACACTTGGACTTGGAAGTGCTACAGATCAACAGCCTTTTATTTATTAATGAGCAGCCTTCATTAATAAAGTGCACTTTACAGAATGAGACAACTGGAAACAAGAACTACAGAGTAAGCAACCAAATGTTCATTTTTTTCCTTCCCCATTAAGGGTTGCAAAATGTGAAAGCATTTTAGCAGGTGCTCACACATTTTCTTACCCAAATTACCTCATTAATTAACAAGCTGAGTTTGTTTAGGTACACCTCAGGCAGAGGTACACTGGAACATCACATTCAAATACACTCATTAGAAGAGGATCTAATGACCTCAGCAGGGCCTCACTGCAGGTTTTTTCAGCTGGCCTCCCCTGCCAGCAGTGCAGAGCCCAGGCTGTTCAGAGCTCAACTCCACAGCTGAGGTCTGGCCTGCTGATTAAATGGTTAAAATCCAAAGGTCACTCAAGAAAAAGACCTTTATGTCAACTTTAGGAAAGCAAGGTAAATGACACCAGGTAAGAGCCTGGTAGATTCTGTTGATAGACAGACAAGTATTTTTGAAGAGCTTTAAAAATACCACTTCTGCTTTGTTGACAACTCCTGAACAGGCCAAAGTCTTATGGTTCTCCCTTTTTTCTTGTTAACACATGCAGTTAAAGGGAATCAAGAGCCTGTAAGGAATCAAATCATGGGGAAAACTGGTTTTCCAGTGGAAATGCCTCTATGCAGCAGATTTGTAGAGTCCATTAGTGTGGGATGTCCTTCCCCTCGTGGGTATACACACTCCCCTACAGTCCCACTACAGAGCATGGAATAAAACCTTTACCTTGGCTTGTGATGCAATACCCAAATACAGATCTTAACGTGACATCCCAGTTCAGCAGATCTGTGGGTTAATTTTGAACCTCCTGAAGTCCTATCCTTTTTTTTTTTTAATTCCATTTGTAACACACCCAACATTGTTACACCTGAGCACTGATACGGAAAAAACAAAAAAACCAAAATGACTTTTTTGTAAACACCACCCGTAACCAAAATTTACAAGTATAAACCCCTCCAAAATAATAAAACATTTTCACAGATCTGTATAGGAAGGAAAGAAGATAGAAGTTCTGCAAAAGAGGAATGATATGAAAGAAAAATAAAAGTCAATGAAGAAGGCAAGAATAGCAAACAGGTTGGAGATACTTGGACTTAAGAGATTTGTGTTGGGATTCACAGGTCAGCAAAGATTGAGAAATGAAGTTCCAAGCGCTGGAAAGAGAATGAGGACTGATGCAGCAGGAAACCTTTAGGCCACTACAAAATTAGCCCAAACTTAGTGGCCCCAAAGGGGCCAAGCAACCCACTTAGATCCTGGAAATAATTTTGTTATGATGTTCATTAACACAACCACTGCTGTGGGGTGAAACCTGCCTGCCTTAAGAAGGGACAGCTCTTCCAGCTTCCAGTGAGGAAGCACATTGGCTTCCCCAAGCCCCTTTTCCTGCAAAAAGGATGCATTTTGGGATAAACCTTAAAATCTGATCTCACCCTCCATTCTCTCTGCCCTCATTATGGACATCTGTGCACTGGAACATGCTGGCAGCAGGATTTACCAGATCAGGGAAAAATTAGTTTGCTAAAATTGCTATTCACATAGAAAAGTTTTCTGCCTGTAGAGATGAGGGTCTCTTGGGTTTCACTTATCTTAAATCCCCACATTAACTCAGAAAACTTTCTCTGCGGGGTCACCTTAATTTTGCATTTAGGAGACATTTTTCCAGGAAATCAAGGATTTGAGGACCTTGAGAATAGGTGAGCAGGAAAGAGCAATCTACTGAATCAGGACAGGAAGCAGCTAATTAAAATTCTCATCTGTAGCAGTCATTATCCTTATTTCACATCCAAAGATACTACAGTGAATAATTAGAGTGTGACATTCACCTCACTTAGCTTAGGAAACATGATTCCGAGGGTACTCACTGCACCAGTTCATGGCTTTCACAGGCCAAGGAGTTTAACTGAGGACTGAGGAGCAGATGGGGCCTGTGGGGGAGCAGGACACAGAGGGGTGAGGATGCTGCTGACTGCAATATTGTGTTTTCTGCAATGGTTTTATAGTCCAGTGACTGTTCTCACTGCCTTGGCATTGCAGGTGACCTGAGGCATTGCTAACTCAGGGGCTGCTTCAGTGGCACCAAACATTCCCAAATCAGCCACAGATCCTCCATGTCTCTTTCCACTTGGAAGGGAGCATGGGATGTGAAGCAGTTGTTTTTACCTGCATGATTTACATGATGTGAGCCCTGCTGTCAATGAAAGGGGTATACTGCTCTTGGGAGGATGGAAAGACATCCCATGAAATCCCAGCCCCAAGCAGCTTTCAGAACAGCTTGCTGGAATCCAACTGTCAGAGCAGGTTGGACAGTATTTCTTCTCCAGATCTGTCCATTTATTTTGGATCATGAGAAAACAACAAAAAATATTGAGAAATGCCTTCCTTTCTTTCTCAGAAGAGGGATACTGCCAGGGACAGCACGGGATTTGGAAGACACCAGCTTGCAGTACTGAGTTTGAAGGGGACAGGAGGACTCTTCTTCTCTGTAGTAAAGGAAATATTGACCAAGACCTTCACTATATTTTCCCCCTCTTTTATCAGTTAAGTTTCTACAGTTACTGCTTTTGGAAGCACTTCAGGCTAGCTCTGAATTCTGATATGCACAAACCTGGGCTACAGCATTTATGTGCCACTAGGTAATGAACAGAAAACCCAGCGAGCATTTGGGGTTATTCTGAAAGATAAAAAGTCTCATCCTTTGGTCACATACTCATTTTCAACATTCCAGGATGGATTTCTGGCACACCAGCTACTCTGCACTGCCTCTCCATGTTCTTGCTCCCAGTTACACTGGGAGTGGGACCAAAGCTGGTACACAGACAGCTGAGATTGAGGTGTTTCTGCTTTGAAAAGGAATTATCTTACAGATGCTTTGTCTTCTGAAGTAGAAAAGCTAGTTAAAATCAGAAATGCGCTCATAAGAAATACAGGATATAATGGCATGTGCCTAATTTAACTCTGATAGATTCATCCACAAATAGAGGTGAAGTCAGGTCAGGTAAGAACATTTGATGATCTATTTAAGTCTATTTAACAATTAAAACCCACTTCCAGCATTAAACCATATATTACTGTTGCGAGTATAGCAGAGCCAAATCTTTAAATAAACAGTGCTACATGCTAATAAGAAATGCTTATAAGATCTATGACCTTTTGGATTAGCATTTAGTGTAAACCCTTAGGAACAACTGCCAATACTTACAGAAACCATGGTGGATCTGCTGTAAGTTGGAGAGAAGCCACATGAAAGGAGTTACAGGGTTACAGACCTGTTAGAGCTCTACAGTTAAGGTGCCATCACATATTCAAGGTGCTCAAGGCTGCCCAGTCCTAGGGAGATGGCTCTTGTAGCTACGTAGCACAAGGCAATAAATTGAACAAAAGCTGCAGAAAAACGGTGTTGAAATTATACAGGTTTAAATAACTACTTATGCAGGTTTAGAAACAGTGCTCTGGACAGGTACTTTAAAGTATAAAATATGTTTATTTAAATTATATACAGCAGTACATTTTGATATACATCTTCATATTTTGCAGTCTGTGCTCTGACAACTTTGTAACATCAACACAAATACAGCCTTCCATAGCCCACACCCCCCTCGATTTGCATTCCCTTGGGACATTCATTGCTTAACACTTAAAATGAATATTCATATATGCAAAACATGCTCTTCCTCCCAAGCACTAGCAGAGATGCAAGAAGAAATACAGCAAGGGAGTCCAAGAGCCTAATGTATGCCAGCAATTCAAAGCAATCCAGCTTTTCCAAAAGGCACAGGGGGGCTAGTACACAAAACAACAGTCGTCTTTGGTCTTATATCCAGCAAGAGTTAAGACATGCAAAGTTATCTTCTTTCCAGAAGGGAAGAGGTAAGATTTGTTTCAGAGATAAAAACATTCTTCCAGAATCAGAGTTTGCAAAAAAATAGAATGCAGTAAGCAAATGCAATTTTAAACAAAAATCTCCTTGGAAAAATAGGTATTTTATATATTCATATCTAGACAGTACTTGATAGCAAACCTAAGCACACATTACAGTGTGTATTGACACTTTCTCTGGAAAAAATAAAAAACCCCATGTGAGACATGGTGTCAAAGGCCTATTGTGGTGCAAAGTGCCTAGCTGAAGTAAACATGTATATATTTATTTCTTTCAGCAAACTAAGACTTGTATGTTGCACTTTCTCCAAACTGTATATTGCTCTTCCAAAGTGCTCAGACTAAGCTGATTCACAGTGATCTAACTATAGTTTGGAATATAACTGTATTAGAATACACACAAAGTGGAATGAAAATATCTTTTTTTTTATATTTAAAAAAAAAGTTTGGTTCATAGGCTTTAATCATTCTGAAAGAAGTTTTGCCATCAGTGTGGCTGATCTGCTGAGTTCCTTCATGAAGTTTTAATGTACTTGCTGTAGATCTAAGTGCAAGTAAGCATAATGTGCATAAGTTCACAAAGGCCCAATGTACATTCAAGACATTGATCAATTAGGCTAGAATAAAAAAATCCTATAGAAATTCCCCAGGAGCAGCTATCAACACTAGAGGTACCTTAATTGCATAACAGTTTGAGTAGTCAATTTGTGAAGCTTCCTCATTATAGGTGATAAGCTTTCAACCTGAGACACAGCAAAACCAAGCCCACTCATGATTTCTTGTGGCTGGGAATGACAGTGAATAACTTAATACTTGCATCATTACCACATCCATGCTTTATGCTGAGTTACCTACAAAGACAAAGCTCTAAGAGTATTCCAAGGTCTGATGTCTTGTGCAAAGTGCATGTTTGTGTCCTGGCACTGATCACAGGGCATGGAACTCATGTAGGCTTGAGATTCTGAACTCAGGAGATTGTACAGTCATCTCTGGATCTACCCTTACTCCTTCTACCACCCTGCAAATCCTCCCTGCTTTCAGCCCTCTTAATGAAAGCACGTTCCAATTCTTGTTCCAAAACATCTTGTTCCTGTAATTTTTCCACTTTACTAAAATCTGGTACTTTGATTTCACCTTCCTCCACATCAGCCTCCTCATCAGTTTTCCCTGACGCTTCCCCTTGCAAGCACCCCGTTTCTTCAGGCTCATCTTTTTTATGCTGCAGGACTTCACCTTTGGTCAAGGCATCTTTGGTTTCCATTTTGTCTGTTCCCTCTCCAGCTTTGTCTGTGTGGGCAGTTTTTCCAACAGCACCATTTGCTCCATCACCCTCTTCTCCCTGCGTATCAGCTTTCTCTCCATCATGTTTTTCATCAGATTCTAGTATTTGATTTGACTCTTCATCAAAATCAAATGCATCACCATCATCTTCCAGGCTTTCCTCTGCTTGGCTCTCCAGTTTAACTTGTTCACTAATGTTGTCATCCTGCACAGGCTCCTGTGCCAGGGATTTATTTGCACCTTCCTCCAATTTAACTTGTTCACTAATGTCATCCTGCACAGACTTCTGTGACAGGGCATTATTTGCACCTTCTCCCAGTTTAACTTGTTCACTACTGTTTTCATCCTGCACAGGCTTCTGTGCCAGGGCATTATTTACACCTTCTCCCAATTTAACTTGTTCACTAATGTTGTCATCCTGCACAGGCTTCTGTGCCAGGGCATTATTTACACCTTCTCCCAATTTAACTTGTTCACTAATGTTGTCATCCTGCACAGGCTTCTGTGCCAGGGCATTATTTACACCTTCTCCCAATTTAACTTGTTCACTAATGTTGTCATCCTGCACAGGCTTCTGTGCCAGGGCGTTATTTACACCTTCTCCCAATTTAACTTGTTCACTAATGTCATCCTGCACAGGCTTCTGTGCCAGGGCATTATTTGCACCTCCCTCAGAAGCAAATTCCCCACCAGGGGGGTCTGCAAGCTCTAACTCTTGCTCACTTTCTTTCAGTGTTTCTTTACTGACTTTGTTTTCAGTAGTTACAGTAACACCTACACCTGACTCCTCTTTAGGTTCACCACCTTCTTGTTTAATCACCTTCTGAAGGTCACCTTCTAAAGGAACATTTTTCTCTCCTTGTGTACCACCTGCTGTTTCTTCACTACACTGACCTGTTTGAACTTCTGCCTTTGGATGCAAATCTTCTACCCATTCTGTCCCACTTTCCTTTCCTTCCCCAGCCTCATCCCTTGTTTCCAACTCTGACTCCTCAATTTTACCATCTAAAAGACTCGGTTCTAGATGGGTTTCCTGAGTGGTCACCTCTGTCACAACCTCTGTGCCTGGCTGTGCCTGCTGCAGCTCACTTCCCTTTGCCTCGGGAATGCAGCCTCCTGCCTCCACAGATGCCTCATCTTGCTCGCCTGTTTCAGCAGAACCTGAACACTTCTCCAGCTCTTCCACCAGTTCTTCCTTCTGTCCATCCTTCTCAGCTGTAGCAGTTTCCTGTTCAGTTTTACCTTCTGTACTTGGCTCCTCTGATGATGCTGAAGGACTGTCCTCTGAAGAAGATGGTTGGATCAATGTCTGATGTCCTCCACCTTCCTTTC
This sequence comes from Entomyzon cyanotis, assembly GCA_024500445.1. NCBI lineage: Eukaryota > Metazoa > Chordata > Aves > Passeriformes > Meliphagidae > Entomyzon > Entomyzon cyanotis. The sequence goes on along the minus strand of JAKEPQ010001027.1, from coordinate 24,708,601 downwards.
CAAGTGACTCTGCTGGGCCATCCCTTTCATGTGACTCTGTGCCCTCCAAACTCTCAGACTGAGTTTCCCTCAGCTGACCCTGAACTGTGTTCTCAACCTCATCTTCTTCTTCAGCTCTGTCACCTGCTGTTTTATCACTTCTTCCATCGGTGCAGTCAGCAAACTTTTCCTCTGAGGCATTCATAACCTCATTTTCAGCACTTTCTTCTGAGTGCTGGGGCTCCTCTGGAGTGGAATTCTCCACATTTCCCTCTTCGCTAAGCAAGCCTGTAACTGCATCCTCAGGTAGCCCTGCCTGGTTAGAAACCAACTCACTGCTCTCACTTGTACTGTCAGATTCTTCATCCATTTCGTTATCACTCAGGCTAGTTTTAAGTTCCTCTTGTTCTTCCTGCTTGGGTGCAGCTTCTCCCAGTTCCTGCTCTGTACCTGAGTAACAAAGCATTTCCTGAGGAGTCTCAGAAATCTGGTGGCCTTGCAGAGAGCCCAGCTCCAAGTTCTTAGTTGTCCTTGCACTCAAGTCATGGTGTTCAGCCTCTGTACTCTCAGGCTGCTGGAGTGTTGTGCCCATGGACTCTGTGACCTTTCTCAAGCCACCTGTGTCACTGTTTGAAGAAGTGCTCCCTGACACAGGTTCTGTGGGGCTTTGAGCTTGCTCTACAAACCTACTCTCTGGTACCATCACTGTTGGCAGGGCATCCCATTCTTCAACCATTTGTTCTGCCTTTGCATTTTCAGCAGCATGCAATGTCTGTACTTCCTCCTCCTCAGACTCCTCTTTGTGTTCCTCATGCTCAGTATTCTGCAAGATTTCTCTTTTCCCCACATCCTCCAAAATCTCATTTTTCATCTCCACTTCATTGGCTTTGCCTAAAAGACCATTGAGAAAGTTGAGGGGGCCACACCATAGCACTTACCTCCCCACTTAAAACCCGAAAGACAGAATGAGTCAAAGAACAGGTTAATAAAAGGTCAGCTTTTGCCAATTATGTGAGGCAAAGCAGCGATTGAATTAGTAAGGATCCAGGGAGTTTGATCAGTGAAACTCACCACCACCCTTTCAAAGCAAGAAGTCTCTGGTGCTGGCTCATGTTTTTGTAAAGGAGAAGATTTATGCTCTTGGCTGTGGGAATGACAGCTTTGATAGAGGAGAACAACTATTTGAAGCAGTGCAATTTACAGCAATACTTGCAGATGTACCTCTAAAGACTGTTTTTCCTCAGCAGTATTCTCTACAACTTTAACCCTGACCCCTCTCTATTCATGAAGGAGTCTGATGCCATTATGATGAAATCACGAAGAATTATTCAGTAATATTTTCTTTTTAAAATCTCAAACAGCATCATCAGTGCACATGACAGACACTCAATGTAAAATCTGATTGGCAAGGAAACGGTTTGGCTGTTCAGACATCCATTCAGGCATGTCAAAGCTCAGGTAATCTGTGCCCCTTATTTCAGCCACCCAAAGGGGTGGGGACTTCTGTGGTTTTTTGAAGGTTATTTTTGTTGTAAGTTTTCCTTCGATTTTTATTTAGAAGCAACAGATATTAAAACAATAGTTTGTGGTTAGTTAGTTTTGGGGTCTATGCTGTACCTATTCTGAAAAAAACCCCAGAATTAGGAGATATAGAAAACATATTACATTTAAAAACACACCCTTACCTTGGTTTTTGGTGTTCCACATTTGGTTTCCACACAGAAACTGAGTGAGGAAAAAGCAACCAAAAGCTCAAAGCAAAAGAACTTGCATTTGCAACAATTGGCTGCTATTTATTAGTATGTTCATTTAGAACAAAAATCATCCAACAAACCAAAAATATTGCTTCCTTTCCTTACACTAGTACAATAGTTCTCTAAATGGCCATTTACCACATAAAAGCACAAAGAGGTTTTTCCAACCAGATTTAGTGTGCTTTGGCAGAGCCCAGCACTGTTGTTCAAGCAGACACAGTTCTCAGGGATATAAATGAACAAACCTACAAGTTCTTTACAGAAAACTAAAATGCCTTTTTGCCCTGATTATTTAACGTATATGCTGAAAAATACTGAGCAACACTAGGATTTATCCTGGGACAATTTTCCAATTCAGGGTTGAAATGGCAACGTGAATGACTGTTACTTATCTGTAATGTCCTATTTGTATTCTCATCCCTTGTCACCTTGATGAGGAAGTGAAGTCTGTCCCTGGAGGACACTGCAGGACACACTGGGAGTGATAATCAACATGAAGCAGGAAAATGCACAGGTGGTGATTCGACAAGGAGCATGCTGCGTGGTGTTAATTGTCCCACTAACAACTGCCCCAATCCAAGCAAAGGTGGATGAATGAAGGACAGACAGGCAGGAGGGGCTGAAAGGACACACAGCACTTACCTAGCATCCCCTCCCCTCCTGTCTTTAATGCCTGAGTTGTGCCTGGAACAGTTCTGGAAGAATCCAAGTGTCCTTCGTTATCCAGAATGTCTGATGTCTCCCCATTGGTGGCTATATCAGAGTCTGGGATTATTCCATGTTTCTGTGGGAAGCAAAAGCAATGCTTTAGAGCCTGCTGCTCAGAAAGGGATGGATTGTCAAGTGCTCTTGTCCATGATACTCTGAATAAACAGTTGCTTCAATCATTCCATTAAACATGGCTGGAAGTCAGGAAGGAGAACAGATATTGCAGTTCTCAGTTCAGCCATTCTGACAGAAAGCATGTGATCCCAGCTCTTTTCTCTTTTTTTTAAACATAAATCTGCTGCATAAGATGTTTCTCAAAGAAGTGTCTCCTACAAAAACAACTTCTTAATACTCCAGTCTACACTAAGAACTCACAATCAATAGTAGGGGAAAGGACTTTATATAGAAAATCCCTGAAATGGCAATTTATAGGTAACATGAAAATTGAGTTATTGCTACCGAGCTAGATTTAATTTTCCTGCCAAAATGTACAGGGGAAAAGGCTCAGCAGATGAATATAAATTTCTTTTATTCCTCTTGCATACCTTCAGTTGCTCCTTCAGCACAACCACTTCGTCTCTAAGGTCATCCCGCTCACTCCTTATGGAATCAAAGAAATCTTTCTGCCTCTCTAGTGCCTGAGTTCCCAACACAGACAGAGGGCGAGGAGATGTGAAGAAAGGAAGGGAGACAAGTAAAGGCCATGAAAAGCAAATGTAGACAAGAATGAGCAGAGTTAAGATATTCAGAGTTGGATGGAAGGGGCACAGATGAAAAAGGTTGAGTTTACAGATTAAAGGGCCGAGTTTGTATACAGAGAGAGAAACTTCAAATCCAAGAAAGGCACAGCTTATTCAATAACCAAGAACTCCTGCCAAAGAGACCAATTCTTCATTAGGGATCCTTCAAATGAAGGTCCATTTTTTATTCTTATCTGCTAGACAAGCTCATCCATATCCATACTGCTTTAGCATGCACACTGAAGACATCATGCCATTCCCACATGTTGACAGAAGGGCATGGAAGTATGCCCACTGGATTTCGGGAGCCTTTTTATTTTATATTTTAATTAATTTGAAAGCTGCCATTAAGTCATCCTTAGTCTGGGATGCACCATGTGCAAATGCATGTTTTGCTACTGAACTCCCCCTTCCCTGTATTTCTATATAAGTACAAATAGAAAAATTTTAAAAAAATTAGGCAATTTTCAGTTTTAAGCTGCTACAAATTATTGGATATCACAAACATGGGCAAGCTGCCAGATTTCTTTCTCCTGCTATATTCAGGAAGCCTTTCAGTGCTCAGCTGGAAAAGAAAACCAGAGTGGGTTTCCATGTGGCTTTGATAAGAAGTGGTTGGAAGGGATGAGAAGCAAGGGAGACTTTCATCCCACCAGCCTATAAATAGCTCTATTACCTCTTTATCCCACTCCAGTTTCTGCTCAGTCCGCAGATTAAATCTGAATAAGCGAAAATTCAGTGCTGAGGGAATTGCATTATAAATAGCACTTCCTTTCTCCATATGGCAAATGCAAATGGTGCAGCACAGCAAATCAATTACCCTTGGTTTGAGATCAGACCAGCTGCTAGATTTTCCTTGGATTTTAAGGTACTGGCCAAAGACAAAACTTGCTATTTGCTAATTCACTGGCAACATCACAGGACAGCCACACCAAGCAAAGGCACTAAGAAGGGTTTTATCCATGGGGTTTTACAAAAGCAGGATCAGGTGGAGAATGACAGTGCCACTTTCAACACATTTCAGGAGTTGACAAGTCCTACCCCTATTTTTTTGTCTTTCCACTCTATTGTCTCCTGAAGATCGGAAATTTCCCTGACATAGCTCTGCTGTTTCTGTTGCAGCTGTTGGATTTCCTGAGGGGCAGGAGCAAAACAAGAAGACAGAAAGCAGGTAACAGGTTAACAGGGAAGGTCAAGATTGCAGTGATGGCAAAGAATGAAAAAAGTCAGGTGTTAAAGTAAATGTGTATGTATAGTGCACACCTTCTGACATCTCAATTGAACCTGTGCTCCTGAAGACAATCTTAATAGCCACAACATGACTTAAAACAAGTTATGCAGTTCTGTTATTTTCCTCTGCATCTCCACGAATAGTTGTCCAAAATGGAATACTTAGAAAGAATAATATAATACTTAGGAAAGTACTATTTCCCTCAGTCAGCTCTAAACCTGTTTGGCCTGAAACACTAATATTTCTTCTCGTGAGCAACTTGAATAGGGAATAAATTCTCCATGCCTCACATTCTTCACTCTACTGCTAGCTGGGAAGGTACCAATCAAAGAAACCATTAAAAGGAAAAAAAAAAAAAGTTACTTACTGCAAGCATTTCTTCTCTCTGCTTCAAAGCCTCTTTGATTTCCATGAACTGAAACTGCAATATGCTATGAGCATGCTTCTCCCTCTCAAATTCCTGTGAATAATGAAATATTCACAAGATTATTATTATTAATCAAAAATAGCATCCCATCAAAAAGGGGAAAATAAGCCCAAACACAAAGAAAACGCTTACTGCAATGTAATTCTTGAATATCCCTCTAATCACAATCCCACAAGAGTACAATTTTTATCGAGTTTGTCCTTTTTCCAAGATGTTATTATTGCACCAAATATAGAAGTGACAGCCATCATTTAGCCCATTTCATAGGCTGAGCTGAAGAGCTTTTACACTGCAATCCCACAGACTGCACAGATGAATGGATGGGAATTTAACCCGCTCTTCCCACATGGCCATGTACTAAAAGGTAGCTGGACTTTGAAATAAAAATTAAAAACCATACTGTATCTTTCAGGAACTGTGTTTTGAAGTGGGGTGTAGTCAAATGCCCCAAGCTAAAAGAAGGCAGTTCTGAAAAACTAACATAAGCCCCAGTTGTATTATTTAACACCAAATCACTAACTGAATTAATGTAAAATTTATTTCAACATTTAACCATGGAGCTGCCTGAACTATCTGAACTGTGCTACACTCTGTGCTGCCTGGAGACACCTTTGGGTGTAAAATGGCTCCAGAAGTCCCTATGGACAAATGCTCTGGATTTACTTTAGAGGTGGAATATAAAAGGAGATGTGATAATATCAATACAGCCTTTACCAACTAGAATATTTCTCCCCTTCTTCAGAAATTCCTTAGGGAAAATTCTCATTTGGATCACAAGTACACAATAAACTGCTATTCCACTTGCCATAACAGTAATTAAACCAGCAATTTGTTCAAAATCTTGAATAATAATTCAGCTACCTCCTCCCAAAGATCTTTACCCCCCCTCCAAACCTCTCCCTGTGATGTCCCATGCCAGAGCTCTATACATACTTTACTTTTTTCTTCATATTGCCTCCTGGATTCTGCCAGCTGTTCCTCCAACTCTAAGAGTGCATCCTTCAGGGTGTCCACTTGGTACATGAAATTGGTTTTCTCATTGTCCAGTTGAGCATTTGACACCATAGCCTTCTTGTATTTCTCCTCAACTTCAGCTAGAGAGTCCTGCAGAGAACAAAACAACCCCGGTCAGAGTCAGAAATAAAGGACACTTTGCCAATCAAGACCTTCAGGGAGAAAATCAAGCACCAAACCACAAGCACACTCAGTTTGCTACAGAAACCAGCATTAATCCTGTGCTGGAGGCTTCCCAGCTGTCCCAAGATAAGGATAAACCTCTCATGTCCCCACAACACTTGCACTCCAAGCGAGCAGCCTTACCTCAGCACAGATAAAATGCTTCCTGTTCTCTGCTGCTTCAGCTTCTGCCTTCCCGGTTTTCTTCCTTCTCCCTCCTCCCCCTGCCCCTGCACATTGGCAGCTCAGAGCAGCTGCTGAAGATGACAAGTTGGGACTTTTTTTTTTAAAGGTAAACTGGCCTTGATTTAAGACCACTTTGGATGATCTGAGGCCTGAAATTAAGGCAGTTTGACGGCCACTTCACATTAATTTCAGGGATCCTTGCAGTGTGGGAATCTTTAAATGCACTGACTCAGGGATTAGAATTTGCTGTGGAAGAGAAAGCTGCAGCTTCTGTGACCTGATGTGTGATTTCCCATTAAGTTTCCTAAATCACATCCCTTCTTTACAAATTTACCCTCTAAGATACAATTCTCAGTACCTTGAAAACCCCTGCTATCACCTTGACCTGAATATAAGATACCAAGATATTTATAACAACAAATGATGGCAAAATAAACACTGGCATAATTTTTCATTTATGCAGACAAACTTTGCACTACTTGATTTTAGTACTGAGATAAAAGAGTTAAAGAAACAAAGCAGTGTAAACGTGCAAACAAAGAGGACACACACGTCAACATTTTAGTTTACAGATCAAACAACTTCTCTTGAAACTTGTGTAAATGTAATAATTTCTACTGAAGTATGGGTGAGGTTCATATACTTCCTTTTTCAGCCAATAAACAGAACTAAGGATGCTAGTGGCAAACTCTAAATCAGTTTAATTGACATTTCTGTTAACAAATAAGATTATTTATCTTTGAGGACATGAATTTGTACAGTTCCAAATGCTTAACTGTGTTTTGGTGCACTTTCCAGCCCCAGATGAGAAATACCAAGCACAGGAAAGCCACCAGGATTTGACAAGCTCAGAAAGGAGCTGGAAAGGAAGCATATGCAAGGAAGAAATTAAGGAAGTTGCTGCTCCACTCCTTCAGCATGCCCCACTTTGGTTTCTGAGCATCAAACAGTGCAGCTTAGGTACAAATCACCCCAAAAGACAGCCTAAGGGACATAGACTGAAAACATACCTACAGTTTTTATGCAGTATGATTATTTGGCTCCATCTGCTAACCAGTGACTAGGAAAACCCCCAAATTTCACCAGAAAAGGGCCTAACTACTCTGTCCACTGAAAACTCATCTAAGATGGCAACACCTTCATCTGTCACAGCATTGAGCTGATGACACAATCAGCAATTGATGCTGGGAAATGTTGCATTTATCTATTTGCCTTTTCCAAAAAGCCACAGCTCATGTCACTGCTCACTTATGAGGTGGGTGGTGCATGGATGTACAAGCTGGTTGTTGCACCAATATGTATTTAATACCTTTATGGAAGTGTAAAAGCTTCAGCATTTATTCTTAATGTAAAAAGCTTTGTTACATGGAGTTTTGTTACAAGAACTGTTTAAGGGTGTCTTCTGTAATCTAAAGATGAAACCAAAATGACCTCACGTGACCTTATAAAAATAAAAACATACAAGCTTCTCAACTCAGATTTTTAATACTACAGTAGGAGATGAGTTCTAGTTCATCTTTCAATATTGGAAGGTTTCTTGGATTAGGAAACTATTAAAAAAACCCCAAATAATTTAAATTTGCTAGCAAAATGATGACCTCCTTAAAGCAGCAAAGACAACATGCAGTAGCAAGCAGCAGCCTCTCAGTGAACACTTGGGAAGCATTTCTCACCGCAACCAACCCAGGTCAGAAAAGACACTTTTCCAGTTAATGAGACACTCTGCACACAGTTTGGGAACCTCTCCAGCATGCAGGGGCAGCTCTGGGGCTCACACTGGGGCCAGGTTAATGCTCACACACCAGTACCTTCAGTTCTTTCAGCCCCTGCATGTATTTGCCTTCTACATCCTGAATCTGGTCCTTTAACTCATAGATGTCCTGAGGGAGATGGCGAGAAAGGTCAGTGACTCCACGGACACTAATGGGCAGAATGCAGCAGCTAGGGACAAGCAATGCTCAAAGTGCTCCTTCCAGCACCTCTCCCACACAGGGTAAGGGCTCTGATCCTGTTGCCACACAACCTTGGGTAGGAGTTTGTACTAATTCTGCTTTTCTTGGCTGGAAAAAATGGAATCTTCAGCGTTAAGGACAAGCCCCAGCCCTTCTGTACCCCTTTCACTGATCACCCTCTGTCACAGCCTCTCTTTGTTCTCTCCAGGAATGCAGTGTGTTATCTCCACCCTCCTATCATTCCCATTTCAGGATGGGAGGTGTCTTTTACAACCAGTCTCCCATCCCAGAGACATCATCAACAAAGCTGTCCACTTCTCCTTTGCAGCACCTGATTCGCTGCCACAACTGCCAGCTTCTTCCTGGGAAAGGAGCCTGAAGGGTACTTCATCATTTATTCCGGGTTGAAGTATTTCTCACCTTGATTTCCCTGATGGAAGCCTCTGTGTCAGCTGAGATGGATGTGTCCCCACTGCCTCTCCGTGACGAAGTCCCACCCAGAGAAGCCAAGGTAGCTGCTGATAAACTTGAGACAGTTCGTGCTCCCTACAATCACACACAGATAAACCTGCTTAGAATTTCCTTTTCCTGATAAATTACGGGTTTTGTACCTTTCCCTTTTCTTTTTTTTTAATACACCAATCCTTGTGCTTCTAAATTATGCAGCTCTGATTGAAATCAAACTTTCTAAGAAGTAAAAAATCAAAATCGAGATTTAACATGGGAAACTAATGAGAAAAGGCAGATCAGAAGTATTTAAATAATATTGCAATAGGAGTTTGCATAATTTAGCTTCTAACCATTAATTCTTAATTGGACAAAGTCTTTAGGGGCTAGAATCAGCCTGCCAGACATTTTTAAAATTTGTAATAATACATTTTGTGGAAGCTTTGGAAGCGCCTCTCCTTCACGGATATTTATTTACTCTGGAGCAGTGCCCATGTGAACTGTTCTACCATACTCAGGGTTAATGCAGTAGCCTGTTCTTTTATTATGATGATTTATTTATTTTTACATAAATAACTTAGATCTATAACTAAGATCTAATAAACACACTCAGTGTTTGTGTGGCTTAGTCTAAAGCAGTTTCAGCCAACTGCTGCTGAAGGTCAGCTACTTAACATTGAGTCAGCCAGGGCTGAAAAGTTCATCTTCAAAAATGCTGTAGCAGAAGGCTCCAGAAATTCAAATTTTTGCCCCACAATGGATTTTATAGGAGATTTCTGTACACTTACGGCAAGCTCTAGCTACCAAAAAGAATTAAGACAGCACTATTGTCAGAATATTTGATAAGATCCTTCTTACCTTCTCAAAGTCTTTTTCTGGCCTTTCCTCAATCTGTAAAACAGAGATTGAGAAGGAATCATTAGTACAATCAGTAAAAGGTAAGAGCAATAATAAACCAGAAATACCACCACATGCTCCCTGTCCCAAAAAGCAAGGTGTCAAGTTAGACTTGAAATCTAAAGCTTCAAACCTGTGGTAAGTATTCTCCACTAAAGACAAACAGGGACTGCAACTTCAAGCAAAGATCCAAGATACAAAACTCATCCTCAAGTCAACTATCAGGCATCAGTCCAAAGTCTAAATAAAGGGCTCTTTTAGGGTTTCAGTATTTCACTGCAATTTACTACTTAAGAAGAGAGATCCTGCGCTAAAACTAGTCTAGAAGAAACAAAACAGCAAGAAAGGAGCATCGAGGAGTACAAAAAATTACCATGGATACAGACAACTTAAAGTCGTAAAAGTTACAGAACATCTCCATCTAAAATGGAACTAAGTGCAAAAAGGACTGAATGAAATGAAAAACTCAGCAGAACTCAACAAGTCCTGAATTCTTCTTGGAACATTCAACACAGTCAAGACACTTTCCCAAAAGACTCCTAGAAAATTAATGTCTTCCCCAGACCAAGAAGAGCCTAATTGCCAAAGGGAACAGTGTTTTTGAAATGACTGGAAAAACAATCAGGATAGACCTGATTCAGGGGAAGGCAGGGGATAACTGAGGTTAAGTTAATAATTTCCACTGAAAACACACTCAAAACCTACATCTCTTTCCAATCAGTACATATTTGGCACAGTTGTTTGGGTTTTTTCCTTTGAATTATATAGAATAATATGGGAATGATCCCACTCATTATTTTTCATTTTACCTATGGTACCATATTTAAAAAAATAACCCCAGGACTGAGAGGTGCCTGTTATAAATCAGCTTTTTACACTGACGTCTCACAGTAAAAATTCCCTGTGAACCAGCATGAAGAAAATTTAAGTCTGAGGCTTTGAAGTAAAATAAGCCAGACTTAAAGCACTAGACCTAAACTTTGCAAAGACACTGAATACACAAAATATTGAGGAAAAACCCCTCAAATCTCTGAATTTGGAGGCAATAAGAGCAGGTCATTAATGAAGGCAGATACTTCAGCTCAGACCCAATGAACAAGATGGACTGAATTGTGCAAACAGCTTTTTATTTTCATGCCAGACAGCTCCAAGTGCTGGATTTGGCAGCCTTCTAGTCCAGCCAAAGAGTGTGTTGTTGTTTATCAAGACAGCTGTGGCAGTTTCAATACTGGCATGTGACAAAAGATTAGTGTGTACACACACATCTACCTCTGTAAATTGATGTGCAGCCTTTGCAAAATCTGCCTTGCAGGCCACAACTCAAAATATTTATTTTCCATTTGCAATGGCCTCTATTTTCTGAAACAAAATTCAATCTCAGTTTATAGTAAAATAAAGAAGGGAGCAAATATTGATATTGTTTTAATGATGCATCACCTGAGTCAAAAAAAAGCTTCTGTTTACAAAGGGGAATGTTGAAGATGAGGTGGTGAGAGGTATGACTACAGTGAGTATTTCTACTCAGAGCACTCATAACCACACCTGTGAAGCCTGCTACACCTTTATTGCAAAACTACCTAAAATAATAACTCTAATGGGGCATAATCTTTAATAATGAAAGCTATTAAGTAACAGCTAAAATTGAGATGGTTAAGAAAACAAACCAGATTTAATTTCCCTCAGTGATGCCTTTGCACACATCCATTTGCTGCCATCAATGGCATACTCAGAGCAGTTTCTCCTTAAAGCTAGTAACTACCCCTACCAATTTATTTAAATATTAACACTTAAAAATTCAATCTATTTTGAGAAAAGCCAGTTCCTCATTCCAAAATAATGTCCTTAAATTATGTAGATGCTTCCGGCTACACAACACTTTCCTAAGCAAAAAGTCAGTCTGAAACAAGCAGCATTTAATTTTATGGTTACGTGGCAGTGATACACCAAAACCTGTCTTGTAGAAAGAGAGAAGCCTATTTTACATTAATATTTTATACAGCTTTCATCCTGCTCATGTTTAGATTAATGCATTCTCAGTATCACTCCTTTAAAAAGATAAACTTTTCCTAAGGCAGTTAGCCACCAGAGGGAACTCCAGGTTTCCAGCCTTCCCCCAGTCCCCCACAAGCCCTCTGGTAGTTGATTCAGCAAGAAATGAAACAGAGAAAGGTCAGGAGAGAAATGTTTATTTTTGTTTCAAGTTGTACAGAATTCTTGCCCAAAACACTTACCTTCTGTATTAGCATTCAATTAAGAACACTGCAATTAATAAGCACACTGAAAATAACTTCACCTTCACAGTACTCAGCCCAGCCCTTCATAAAAGTATTCTGGTTTGGGGACTTTTCCACACACAAACATAAAGGATTGACAGAATACTTGCCAGAAAAGGAGATTTAAAGAGGGATTCACTTAATTGTACCTTTCATTTACACAACACTTCCATTTTTCGTTTGCACAAGGGTATGGGTCTGTCTCTAATCACAGATTATGTTTCTCTTCACCAACAATTTGTACTTTAGTGCATAAAAAAGCAGGAAAAGGAAGTAATTTTCCCCGGAACTCCAGCATGCACATCTTTGTTTTGGCTGCTCTCTGCAAAATAAGTGCAGTGGGATCAAAGTTCAGCCTCTTCTGACAGCGATTTCGGAATAAATCCAGAGCCACATTACAAAAATGTCAGCAATATCAGAGCTCACCACAGCAGGAAACATAACACGAGCAACATCACCCCATCAGCCTTTATATGGATAAAGTGTCTATTTTCCATAGATTAAAAGGGTTAACCCTTGAAGCTCTTTGCCACCAGTGGAGTGTCCAGGCAGCACTGCAGCACTACCACAGAGCATCCAACAAAACAAACACCTACTGCAAGTAAAGAAATCTTGAAATCAATGAAAGAACCGGGACTGTGGCACAGTTTCCAGCTTCCAGGCTCCTGGACAAGGCCAGAGAAGGGAAGCCTGAAACTCTTCTGTCTGTGCCACATCCCACGCTCGGCTATCAGAACAACTTCAGCGTTCACTGCGTGGCTGTCACTGCTCAGATCTTGCACTTAGCTCAACTTCCTCATGAAAGCAAGGGGGTTTTTTGGTGACGAATGAAATTAAGATAATTTCCTGCTCTTAAAGTAGCACAGTGCAGCTTGAAATGGAAATATGGCCCACAGCAGAGAAAAATGGTGATGATAGGTAGAGCTGAACACAGGAGGGTATCTACAAAATCTGGAGTTAAAAAGAAGAGGTACTTGCAGTCAGTACAATCCCTCCTACAGCCCCCATCTTACCAGTTGGATCAGCTGGGCTGGGCCAGGCAGTAACAGAGAGTTCCTGCTGTTTTTCCAGCGAGAGCCACCTTAACTCTAGCAATTAGCAACAAGCCTCTCAAAGCCAGCAGGGGAAAACCACTGCTGAAATTTGTCAGGTCTGAAGAGGGTTTGTGAGAAGAATCCTCTCAGGAATGAGTGCTATGCCAAACGTCACTGCCTAAACAAACTTATCAGTCCCAGAAATGCAAGTTAGCACTGCAGCAAATCCTCACTCCAGAGGGGCCCAAAGCACATCCAAGACTGTCAGAGGAAGGGCTAGGATACAACCTACCCTAAATCTTCAGACAGAGAGAAGGAAAAACTTCATAACTGTCTCCATCAAAATTATGTCTGTCAGTGTCTTCATTTTATTTCAGATGAGAACATGATAAGCTTCTTCCAGTGATCAAAGCTGTTCACAGCTGGGCATCGATGTATGACCTGAGCACAATGTGTATGACCTGGATGCTTGGATACACTGGGGAACGAGAGGCTGGAGAGCAGCACACCTGGGGGTCCTGGTTGATGGCCAGCTGGATCTGAGTCAGCAGTGCCCTGGAGCCAGGAGGGACATCCCTGTCCTGGGGGAGCAGGCCAGGGAGGGGATTGTCCTGCTCTGCTCTGGGCTGGGGCAGCCTCAGCTCGGGTGCTGGGGCAGTTTTGGGTGCCACAATATAAAAAGGATATAAAGCTGAGATTGTCCAAAGGAGAGACATGAAGATGGGGAAGGGTCTGGAGGGACGACAGGACAAACAGCTGAGGACACTTGGTTTTTTCAGCTGGAGCAGAGGAGACAGAGGGCAGAGCTCATCATGGCCTGCATCTTCCTTCCCAGAGGCAGCTCCAATCTCTGCTCCCTGTGACAGGGACAGGACCCAGGGAATGGCTGGAGCTGTGTCAGTGGAGGGAAAGGCTGGATATCTGGGATAGGTTTTTTCCCCAGAGGGTGCTGGGCACTGCTCAGGCTCCCCAGGGAATGGACACAGCCCCAAGGCTGCCAGAGCTCCAGAAGTGTTTGGACAATGCTGTCAGGGATGCACAGGGTGGATTGTTGGGTGTCTGTGCAGGGACAGCGGCTGGACTCCCTGATCCCTGTGGGCTCCTTCCAGCTCAGGATGTTCTGCAACTCTTTGCCTGCTCAGGCTGAACTCTGACTGCTCATGCTGCTGCCTGAGCCTCCACAAGAAGGGAGAGGGCCAAGATGAATGATCATCTCAGGGTACTAAAATGTGCCCTCTCCTCTTGTTTTGCCTGCCTTGTCTTAGAAAGCCTTCAGACAAATACTACTGCATTCTGAATCTGTTTCAGATTTATAAATAGTTGCTCTTCACTGGTAGCTTCTTATTTTAACAAAGAAAACCAACAAAATTCCTGCAATTCCCATTAAAAGCCCATCTCAGCCAAAATATGCTGAAAGCTCAGGCACAAGATTTACCCTCATCTGTCCAGAAATATCTGATGTTTGGTCTCAGTAGTCTGAAGAGCTGTACTTTATGTGATGATGGTTTAATATTAAACAACACATTTACATATCTGCAGCAACTGCAAGGATAGCAGATAATTACCAGTGGGGATAACATGAAAAATGGTAAAGATAAAATAAACAAACCGTGAACTTCATTCAGATATAGGGAATTCTTAAAATAACTACAAAGACAAATATTCACACACTGTGTTTAAGTATCTTCCTGCCTTTGACTGTATTACCAACATGGTAACACAAACGAGAACATGAGCTGGCAAAGCTGTGCACAGCATGAAACTACTGCAGGAGAACCACTGCTGCTTTTTGCTCACTGTTCAATGAACAGTGATGGAAGGGGGAAAACAAAATACTGAGAAAAAAATGTCAGAGCTGCAGTCACAAGCTGTTGTGTGCTTTAATTTAGGAAGTTCAGTGGAAGAATTCTCCACTCACAAGTACATGAAACGCTTGTACAAGTACTGAAAACGCTACCAGAACACTTTGAAACCTGTCAGTAAAAGTGATCCCTCACTCTGAGCTACAGGAAAAACAATGCCTGTTTAATACAGGAAAAGATATTATAATCACAAGGTGCTGCTGGATTGACCCTGTGTAGCAATAATAACTTTTAGGATCAGCTAGACTCACTATGATATTAACTCTCTGCTCTTCCTCAAGGTGACAGAGATAAGGGAAGCTCTTCACACCAGGCAATAAACCACTAATTAAAACAAAGAAAGGTAATTTAAGGAGTGGTTGTTGTCTCCCTGCAGAGCAGATTCAGCTTGGTGCTGACACAGCAAAACATCTCCAGCCACTTGCATACCAAGAGGCCTAAGTGTAAGCAGAGAATTTAAAATAAAAAACCTCCTGTGCGCCTCCCAGCATCCCGTGATTCCCGTAAGCAACTTCCATTAATGACTCAGTTGGAACAAGGAAAACACCTAATGGAAACCAACTGCAGTGTGTGAGTACCCAGTTCTTATTACCCTTAGAGAATTTTAATGGAATCCCTGTTTATTCTGATTAATTTTTGCTTGGGGGGTAATTGAAATTCCATTTGCAAAGCCATTTAAGAAGTATTACTAATATAAGTTTTATTCTGCAAGAACTCATAGCTCAGGGACTCAGGTTCAGGAGCTAATTAAAATACTGATTTATTTATAGCTCACTGGCTGCCATACATTTTATGATGAAAACCCCTCTTTTTTTCAATAATTAAAAAAAGCAAATGCACCCTTGGAACATCAAAATTTCAGAACATAAAGCTTTGTTCTATCAATTTTCAAATGGCAGACTTAAAACTCACTGTCTGTGGCAAATTAATGTTGTTCTTGTTTACTGTTGTTCTTGTTTAATGTTGTTCTTAGTTTACTGTAAGCTGCATGTTTCCTCTACGAGACATCCTACTGCACTCAGCAGCTGTCCCTAAGCTTGGAAATAAATCAGGGAAGGCACTCAGAGCTGTAAACAGCTACATGGAATGGTCAGAGAGGGAAAGCATAACATGCCATTAAAAAAAATAAAGAGAGAAACCCCCTAAAAGTGGGGGTTGGAAAAGCCTTTAGCCTTGTTCAGTCACAACTGATGCTGGGTACACCTTATCCTTCTAGCACTTCACCATGTTAGAGACTGCAGTGCCTGGCACTCTGCAGTCCCACAAATGTGTGCAAATCCAGCCTCTGGAGAGCCCTGCAGCTTTGCACCAAAATACTGCTCACTGGAGAGAAAGTGAACTGCTTGAATGCTGCAGTAAGAGTTGGGGCTCCCTGCTCCCCCAAAGGAGACTCAGCACTTCCATCAACAACACAACACTTTCCACAATAACCTTGCTGTGCTTTATTCTCAATTTAAAGCAAACATAGCACTGTCGTGAGAGTCCAAAGTGTGTCTTCTGTTGTAAAAACACGTGCATCTACACAAAAATCATTTCAGTTTTGCAATTTCTCTTCTGGTTTCTTAGTCTTAAGCATTGCCCAGAACGTCCAGTTAATACCCTAAGAAACTGTCTCATGAGGGACAGTGACCTCTGCACAAAATAGACCTTGAAGGAAAGAGGAATGAAACAGTTGAGGGACAAAGAGAAATAGAGGAGCTCACCACTGGACTGGCCCGAGCAGAGCTGGCTCTGGAGGATGCCCGAGATCCCGAACCAAGGTAGCAGCTGTACTCGGAAGGCTGCCGCAGGAAAACCAGGAACAGCAGGCAGAGAAAAGAGAAAGGCATTAGAACTGGGAAGGGAAGCAGGAGAGGATGTAGAGCATCACATCTGAAGTTAGTTAAGGAAACGGTTACATGCAGCTGGACAAAGGAACAGCAGTGAAAGTCAGAGAACAGAAACTTCAACTGTTAATTTGAAAATTAAGGCAAGCAGTAATTCCATTGGCAGTTCAAGTAGAGTTTTGATTCAATTCTTAGAATACTGATGATTTATTTATATCTCTTCAGGTACCAGTCACAAGTAAACAACTCAGTTTCTATACAAAAGGCTCCATCCTACTTGGTTCCAAGAGCTCTGAGGCTCTCTGGTGCATCATTTTCCCATGTTCCCAACACTGTGCACATATAAAACGAGTATGTGCTCCACAGGCCAAAGCAAAGAAACATCCATCATTGTGGGGATTAAAGTAAAAACTGAGACCATCATGGGGATTAAAGCAAAAACTGAGACCAGCTCAGAGACTGAGTATGTCTCCTGCTTTTCCAGCACCTGCAGTGCTCATCTCCTGCCAAAGAAAGTCTTTTAGCCTTTCTTAAAACGAAACATCTAAGCAGAGATGCAGGACTGGGCTGGCTTGCTGCTGACAAGGACAAAGAACGTGTCTATGCTGTTTTATTTCCAGAGGTTTTAATGTAGTGCAAATGGAGCAGGGAAATGAAAGTTTAAAGCATCAGAGAAACAGAACTAGCACTTACTGTGGAAATAATGAGTTTATTTTAAAGGCAATTAGGACTGTTTCTCAGATACAAACACACAGAAATCTAAAGAATTGTCATACTTTGGAGATGCTGTGCGGTTTTTTAAGGTTTATTTTATTGAGCTACCTGGCCATTACAGGAATCCCTGGACTCCTCAGCTTTACAGAAACAGCCAGGCCTTCACCAAGCTACTGGAGGGTTGCTCCAGCATCATTAGTCACAGTAATGAAGCACAGCATCAACTGAAAATTAACCTCCCAGCACTAATAAATGGTGAGAGGGTAAGCTGGAAATAACCCCAGCCAGGGCACAAGCATAAGGTCAGCCACTGACCACAAAACATTCCATGCAAGGTGCACAGCCTTCAGTGAGCCCTGGGGCAGGCAGTGTCCTCGGATGCACCCAGAGGGAGGCCCTGGCACAGGTTCCTCAGAGAAGCTGTGGCTGCCCCATTCCTGGAAGTGTCCAAGGCCAGGTTGGACAGGGCTTAGAGCAAGCTGGGATAGTGGAAGGTGTCCCTGCCCATGGCAGGGAGTGGAACAAGGTGGGCTTTAATGTCCCTTCCAACCCAAACCATTCTGGGATTCTGTCTTACACTGGCTTTGTGCACCTGATCTTCATTTCAGAGGTGAGAATATGCATAATATAAAACTCTAACTGTTGCAAATCCCACAATAATTCCTAAATTCAAGACAAAAAGCACTGAAGTGAAAATTTTGATCGTGTTTTCTTATGAAGCAATTCTAACAGAGAAGCCTTGGCCACTACCTGTGTTTTATGTTTAACATAAGAAGGGTTTAGAATAAATTTGAAACACGTGTCAGGGAAAAAGTTTTAACTACTGAGGAGTCCCCTATGAACGTTTCCAGGTCCTATTTGTTCCACAGTTGCTCCCTGTGCATTGCAGGGCAGACTATGGAAGTAAGTGGCTGTGACCAAGCAAGGCCACTTTCAGCCTCACCCCCTGCATTTACCTGCTCAACCAAAACCATTTTTTGGGAACAGCCACCCAAGTGGCACTCCCTCTTCACGTTAAAAGTGCTGCAAGGTTCAGAGGCATTAAAATAACCACAGTTACTCTGATGAGGTCGCTCCCTCCGAGGCAAACCCCTCCTGTTTCAAGTCTCTCATTACTGCAGGCAGCAGGAACTGGAAAGGCTGGGTTACACACAGCCTTCCAAATACCTGTGGCACAGGGTGGGATGGGGATGGAGGGAGGGGAATGAGCCTCAGTGTTTAGTCAGTGTTCCCTGCTCAAGCCATTGACAGCAGTGAAAGACTTGCAAACACGTTTTGGGCTGAGAGTTTGCTGTAAATGATTTCTCACAACTGTGAATCAGTGGGATTGCAAGAGGATGGCACAGCTCTTCAAAGACTAAGAAGTGTTTAGCAAGCATTCTTAAAAGTGTTTCCTCCTCCAAGCTAATAAAAATGAAATATTTAAAGCTAAAGCAACATCAGTGTTCTGTCTTGAGGCATTTTACTCTTATGGCCTTAGATGGTGGTTATTGGTTTTCCAGGGTTTTTTTGTTGATTGGATTTTTCTATCATCAGTGAAGGGGATGAGAGCCAGAATAAGCTGTGGGCCCAGAGAGCAGGACTTAAAAATCAAAAGAGATTGGCTTTTTTTTTTCCCCAGGTGGACACAACAGCAGCAGATAGACTGCCTGGCCCAAACACCCATGAGGAAGAAGAGGTGAAGGTATTTTCTGCCTTTTAATCAGTCAACTGAGTCCTGGAGTGTTTCCGTTTTCAAAGGAAACAATTTATATGGTCATTCCTCATATTGCTGCTCCCCATCCATGACAGAGCCCTCCACTCTCAGGAAAAGGTGTTGTGGAAACATTGTCACATATATGAATATAAAATATATTTGAATATAAAACATATTTGAATATAAATCCAAGAAACAAAACCAAGCAAGCCATACGCTCACAAAAATCGTTCACTTGACACTGCTAATGTGGAACTGATTTTAAATTTTTTTGGCTGATTATTTTTTAAATTTCTATTTTTCTCAGTTTTCAAAAGAAGAATTAAGTCTGAGGGAGGGAAAGGACTTGGTGTATGGCCTTTCCAAGGTGTTTTATCTGCAAACCAAGCATGAGGCAGCGCTGGATTCCTTGTCCCACAGAGAAGCAAGTGCCCAGCAAACACTACTCATTATTCCATGGAAGCTTGTGGGAATGGTGTCCCACTTGTGCTGCCTCCAGCAGCAGGCCCTGGATGTCACAGAGCCCCTGGGAAAGGTTCCTCAGTGCAGCAAAGGACAGACACAGAGCAGGGAAATGCAGAAAACCTCTTACAGCACGGGAACTGGGGGCACTATAGCGCCGGCTCCCGCTGTAAACGCTCTCCTCGTACACAGACGCCTACAATTGAAACACAGAGTCAGCACAGGGGTGGCAGCTCAGGCTGCAGAATCACAAGTTCACCAAGGACACGTGGCAATGAGCAGGATGGGCAAGGACAGGGACATCTCCTGTGGGCAAACACAAGCAGCATGCAAGGGAAGATCCAACACGACCTGGGGAACGCCCCGTGCAAAATCTGACACATCCCCCAGGCCATCACACCCCATGCATTTCTAACCCTTCTCCCAGGCTCTCAGTTCAACAGTCTGGTTAATTCAACACTTTGACTATGCACAAAATGGCTACATCAATTCTTAAACTGTTCCCATCTGTTTCACCTTCATTGCTGGTGCTGGCAGTGAGAGGAGAAACTCCCACCTAATAAGCTTCACTTACCAGCCAGTTTAGTGAATTAATAAAAGAGGAGGAAAATGCATCTTTTAAGACTGATTCCAGTTTAGCACAAAGATATATGGTTCAGGAAATACAAGGGGAGTAGCAAATTCTACCTTTCAGCTTTGAGAAAAAATTCTGAGCAGCTCATTTTAAACAAGAACACTGGAATTTGTCTAAGAAAATTTGTGAACAGATCTTTGATAGCTGTTAAATTGGAAAGAATTGATGTTGCCTCTCTGTCCTGCTCCTGCAAATACAACTCTCTCCACAAGGACACAACACCGTGGCAGCATCACAACCCCACGAGCAGTGACTGCACAGTTCCAACAGGAATTAGAGGAAGGAGAAGCAAATCCAGGTCTGCACAAACAGCATGGCACACGTGGCATTCCGATGGATGGGACGGCAGAGTGGGAGATAAATGCACCCGACAGGAATTACAGACAGAGGTAAGAGACAACATGTGCATGGCTGGGGGTGAGTGGCTCTGGTGTTGGTGCTCAGAGCATCAGCACAACAAACCCTGTAACTCCTGGCTGGCAGAGCATCGCTGTACAGCAGGGAGGGCTGAGGGAGACAAGCACAACACTTTTTTTTTTTTTTTGGGCAGAGAAAATGAAATAAAAAAAGGCGCCTACAGCAGAATTAACCCTCTTGGTGAGAGATTAGGATCATTGCATTACAACAGAAGGAAACCCAGTACAGAGAATATTAGTCATCTGCGCCATAAAAGCGTTAGATCTCAGCTCCCAAAGACTAAGAATACCAAGCAGACACGTGCATTTCCTACAGGAAGGGAGGACATGACAGAATGCAGAAGCAAAACAGCATAATTTAATTTTAGGTTGTTAAGCTGTTATTGTCTCCCACACATTTGTGTACAGGAGGCAGAGAGGAGGTTTCTCCTCACTTCAACCACAGACAGAAAAATACCTACACAGAAGTGTTTCAAGGTACACACTGTAGGTGTTTGACATAGCTGTAAGATCATCTCTCATGTATTTTATTATCCACAAATGCAGAGAAAACTCAAATTATTCAGGGAAAAACTACAGGTGCTTCAGCCAGAGCAGCTTGAAACAAGTGTTAGTAACCATTCCCACTGAGATGTAGCAGTTAATCAAACTCAGAGCTGTGTCTGGCAGAATGAGGTGCAAGAGAGGCTCCAGCAGTGGTCCCTAGCCCAGGTCCTGCTGCCAGTGCCCCACTCCACATCCCTGTGCTGTGTCCCCACGCAGGACCTGGAGCACTGCTGGAGCTCTGCCACACACAGGGGACAATCCAACCTCCTGGTGGGTTTTACAGCTTCGCTGATTTTCTTCCAGCAGTCTGGGAATTGCTTCCCTGGAATTTTGTGTCGTGCAGACTGGATTGTCTCAAGCTCACCAGACTGACGCATTACGTAGAGGAGCTGCCTCAAATAGAGAATTTCAAGTAATTAAGATTTCCCCTGTTTTTCCAGACCAATTGAGGCCAATAGCAGACAAGGAAAGGGAGGAGCAGCAAAGGAAAACTGACCGTGCTCATTTGAAAACAGTTTTCCATTACTCATTCCAATCTTAAAAGGTCTAATTTGTTTGGGTTTTTATAAAGTTTTGTTAAAAAGAGCTGCAGAGGCTCCTGAAAATTGGTCCAAATTGATTCCTAAGTACAGGAGGTTGTATTATCCAAACAAAGTCCAGGCCAGGTGAAGCCAGAGGGCAACAGACCCAATTTCCATTTTGGGAAGAAAGCTGAGATGTGGAGGCATAGCTGCTGCTGGGGAGACCCAGGTCAGAGTAGTACGAAGCCTGCATTAACAACAAACAAAAAAAACTCCTTGAGAACTCAGCCTCATTCCTAATTCCTTTAAATGGGAAACAAAAAGCAAATTACATGATTACAAATTGCAAGGAGTCAAAGTGGCCGTGGATGCAGAAAGAAGAGAGAACTGCATTAAAGCTGTGAGGATGTGTGAAAATTGTGTGTCCTTTCAAGCACTGCAAAAATGAACTGGTCAGAGAGTTGGTCAGCTTCTTTCTGAGTTCCTGAGGGGTTTATGCCCTGAAAGCTACACCCCCAGGAGCAGGTGAGATCCTGGGGGATAGAGAGCGAAGCCAGGCACCAAAACTGTCGGTGTGCCCAGCAGGAAATGTGAGCAGCCCACTGCTAGATACAGCAAGACTGAGGGGGGAGATAACTCTTCTCTAAGAGTGAGACTGCCTACATTCAACATCTTTAAATTAAACACCTTTGTTCCCTGTTTTCCACCTTGCATCCAGCCATCCCTGCACTTTTGGACCACTTAGGGGATCTTAATGAGGAATGGTTGTTCTGAAAGATCTCACACCTTCACCTTCTTTGCTACTCTCCAGAGCTCTCCTTTTACACCTATTCCCTGACATCTTTCCTCTCCAGACATTTCTCATGGGGCTTTGGACAGCCAAGGTTCTCTGCTTTCAGCAGTCAGCTCCTTACAAGCCCTAAATCATCCTTACTTCACCACTGTGGTCCATGGAGGTGTTAATTTCTTCACAAAGGAGGGAGATCTGTGGTAAATGAAAGAAACTTGTTTGCTTTCTTCTGTCACTGCAAGCAAACAGATGTTTGGATATGACACAACCCCCACAGGTACAGACTGAGGGTAAATCATTGTCCAACCACAAAAAAAGCCTAACCCAAAAAACAACCAACCCACAACCAAAACCCCCAAACAGTGCCTGTAAAATAAGACTTTTACTGAAAAGAAACCTTTACTGAGCTTTAAGAAATTACTTTCGTTCCCACTTAGTCTGCAATCTGCACATGGACTACCTGAGCATGTGGCATTAATCATATTCCTTAATCATATTTAAGGAATCAACCCATGACACTGCAAGTGCAGGGTCCACATGGAGATCAGTCCATTCCGTGACTAAAAATTGGACACCTATTTTGGAAACAACCATTGCCAGCAGATTCATTACTTCCCTGCTGTCCTAAAGAATTTTCCTCTTTTTCATTTTTCTTTGTCACACAGACAATCTTTACGATTCAGCCTGGGCTTTTTGGAGAGAGTATTCCTAAAAAGTGAATGCCAGCCAGGCTGGCATCAATTTGGTTTGAAGTTTCAGCTTCTCTAAGTTCCATCCAATCTTTCCTCCCCTCCTAAGTAATGATTAATCCAAACAGCAATGGAGCTACAAGGATCTAGTGATGCTACTGTAATTAAGCTCTACACAGACTAAACCCCCACGCTGCAAAGCCTAATTCCAGGATGATTTGAAATTATTTAAATGGAAACCAAACAACTTCTTCTCCCTGGATGACTTTCTTGCAGATGTTTTGCTCTCCCTGAGGTCCTTGGAGCACTGGAGTATGTCAGTAAAGAATAAGAACATCATTTGTCATCAGTGCTACAGAATAAAGCTCCTTGAACTCATCAAATGGGCCAGCAAGAATGCCAGCAACAGGACAAGCTGTTTTCTTAGCAGTTCAAGCAACAGGATTTCATTGTCTCTTACCCACATAATGCCAGCTAAATTATATGGCAGTGACAATTTGAAATGGACGTGAAATATCAGATCCTATTTCAGTGTTTATCCAGGCGCCTGCTTAACTTCATACCTACAGAGTAACCCCCTGAACTCCCTCTCATGTTCAGCGTGTATTGCTCAAACACTTGGCTAAATGGAGGCTTAAAAGGAGTTTATTTTTTGCATAAACACAGAGCTTTAGGCTGCATACCACTAAATTTCTTTAGAAGCCTTGATAGCACAAAGATCAACAGGCTCTGACCTTTTGCCTGGCTTTGTTAAAATAAAGGGAAAAAAACCCACTTTAAACACTTCCCCCTCAGCCCCCAGGCTGTGCTTGGACAACCCCTTTAAATCATTTAAATCATTCAAACCCCAATATTTAACAAAGCAGGGCCAGGAGCTGCTATAATTGACGCACAACACTCGTGCTGGAACAGGAGGGAACATTGTGACCTGAGTCCTCACAATGGAGTTAATAATTAAGCTTTTTTGGACAGGAGTATTTATAGAAATAAAAGTCCATCAATGTTAAGCAGCTAAGTGGGAACACTTGCACTGGCTCTTCACGTCTGTGGGCACTTCCAGAAACCCTAGGATGCAGTTTATAAAGGGGAAAAAAAAAAGGCATTTAGTTAAGCAAACTTCAAATAAAAAATGTGCATTTGGGGAAAACTCAAAATCCAAA
This sequence comes from Entomyzon cyanotis, assembly GCA_024500445.1. NCBI lineage: Eukaryota > Metazoa > Chordata > Aves > Passeriformes > Meliphagidae > Entomyzon > Entomyzon cyanotis. The sequence continues at coordinate 24,684,481 of JAKEPQ010001027.1, read as the reverse complement.
GTCCATTTTAACTATGCAAATCTCAAGGCACAGACTAAATTAGGAGATTCAGTGTTAGAGCATGGCATGAACACCTTGCAGAGGTTGAAAAATACTGATTCTGTTTCCAGCACGTGGGAATCCTCCCTGCCAGTGCTGTCACAATGTAATTTTTACCCAGTTTTGTTTACAGGTTAAAGCAGTTCTGGCTTCCAAGATCTTTCTGTACCAATTTCAGAGACTTCCCTTCCCACTCATGGCCTGATTTTTGATCTTTTTTAATTTCTCAGACAGCTTCTTGCTGCACCTCCAGTGTCTGACAAACTCCAAACCCACAACATGCAAGACAGGAAAAACCTGCTTCACCGCCGAAAAGAATTTGCTAATTGGCTTTAATCCCATTAAATAGAGTAATAGAATTTTAAAACAATAGAAATCATCTACTAACCCTGCTAGATTTTCTACTCTGGGATGATCCATACACATCTTCCTCATAGCCATTGGTCTGTTATGGATGGAAAGGAAAAAAAAAAAGGAAAGACAAAAAGGAGAGAAAAAAAACTGACATAGACCCCAAAGGGAATTTTTAAGCAAATGTCATCACTTATGAAAAGCAAAGGTAGAGACAGAACTTTTCAAAGATACACCAGGAACAGGAGAAGTGCAGGATTAGGTCATGATTTCAAACACGAGGACACGAACATTTGTGTCAATACCTCTATAACAGCCAAAAATGTCAAGGATACTCCTGCTTGCCTTTTTTGAGCCCTTTTTTTTTTCTGCCTCCCCTATTATTACTGGCCCATATTCAAACAGTCTGTGAAGGGAATAGGGGACAAAAAGGGGACAAAACTGAGATCAGAGACTACAATAAAAGACATGTATCACTATAGTTACTTATGCCTCGGGCAGCTAAGCAATTAAAAAGCAGCAAATTGTAGCAAAATAATTAATTCTGAATTTCTCTTTGAGAAATCCAGCTTAGTAAACACGCAATGCTTTATAAATTCTCTTTTTAATTTTGATGATCAAAATCAAGCCCAGACAGTGGCCATCTGCCACACCCCAGGATTCTGCAGCAGTCTGAGGACTGGTAGGAGATTTGGGGGAGGTCAGCTGTCCTCCCTGGAGTCAGGATAATGTTTTCCCCTCAAAGGAGGAAAAACAAACAGGCCCAGAAGGATTGTTTCATAAACAGGGTGAGGCACTTCAAATCCCTATGGCAGCAGTGCTGGGAATAAAACAAAACAATCCCAATGACTCAGTGCTTAGTCCGGGAATGTAGTAGTGAAGAAGAGAGGAGAGACACAAAAGTCACCTCCATTGATAGCATTAAAAGCTCAGGTTTCCCTAGCAATTCACTGTTCTGGTATCACCTCACAACGAGTCCTGGTTTAACACAGAAAACAAGGAAGCACTCTGTGTGTTGGGGTGGGGGTTTAGTGGGAATTTAATTAGAATTTCTATACAAATTAAGTTTTGAAGTCCGTGTTTTAAATGCGTTCCTGAAATGAAAATCCACTAGAACCAATGTGAATCAATTTCCAAGAGAAATATTTATCATCTACTATACAGCAGCTTCCATGAAAAATTAAACAAATTAACTTAGAAACCAGTTCAGAGCCAAGCTGGGGAAGCTACTTCTGGGAAAAGCTTAGATTCTCTATTGAAATACAGTATTATCAGCCCAAATGGAAGGCAAACATCCAAGCTTCTTTTTTTCAAGAACTGATTTGAAATACTGCTGTAGCCTTCTCACACAGCTTGGCCTCTTTCCAGTTTTTACCAGGCTTTTTTTCTTTCCAGGCTCCTTGAATTTCTTGAACACTTCCCTGAAGAATGGTTAAAATGGATCTCCAGCAGCTGAAGGCAACACTCCAGCTCAGCCTCAGTGCCCCATGCAGACCAATTACCTCCATCACCCCTTTTATTGCTACACTGAGGAACTGTTTGCCTTTTTCAGCTGTGTAACATTGACTAAATGTAACCTCAGATCACTCTTTGAACCATCCTATTACTTTGTAAGAGTACCTTCATTTTTCCCAGATGTGGTATTCCTCATTTGTTTTTACTGTTACTCGGTTTTGACAAGTTGTCTCCTGTTTATCATCAGTATTTTCACTCTAACCTTGCATGGAACTGCCTTCACTCCCTGCACAACACAGCCAGGCAATTCAGACTCCTGGGGAACTGCTTTTCCCTCCTTAAAAAACCCAGATGATGCTGTCTTAGATGGGAACAGACCAGCTGAGATCCTTCCCAGCTGTCCTGTTTTCTAGCAAAGTTATTTTTCAACTGTACATTCCTTTTACAAGAATGAGATCTGGCCCAAGGCTCCACTTCATGTCATGCAGAGATGTGCCAAGGGCCTTACAGCCAACTTATAGTAACATCCTTTATGCCCTTCAATAATTACCCTGCTTCGGAACTTCAGCTGAATTGCCATGATGAATTTCCTACAAGCCCAGGTTAATTGGTTATCACTTCGCCGTCCAGGCTCTTCTGAAGGAATTTGCCTCATCTGCCCTGTGTCTTTCAGATTTCAGCCTGAAGCCCCAGAGCTGAGGTCATTTCCCCTGCCATTCTGACCCATCCTCTCCAGAAACCTCTCCAGTGCACATTTTTGAAGGCAAATGCTCCAGGCAGCTCTTGGAGAGCAGGGTCAGTTTTATCAGACCTCGTTGACCTTTGTTCTAGGCTACATTTGCATGCAAAGCATCTGACCCTACCCCTTGTGAAAACTGGAACAAATAAAACTGCATACTAGGGAGGCTAAAAATACCCAATTCTACTTGTTGTCCCTTCATTGACCCTATTTCTCTGTATTTTCTTCTTGCTTTTGACAGACCAAGAAAACAGTTTCACTGCCACTGTGTCCATTTCTGCTTGTAATATTTTCTACCTCAGGCTGTGGCTCATGCTGCTCCTTCAGGCTTTCTCAATCCCACATCCAACTTCCAGTCCTCAGGAAACTCTCTGCTCATTTCCAGTGTATCAAAGAACCTCAACCCAGCCTGGCAACCTCCTCCTGCGATGTGGAGCCTTCCTTCCACACCAATATTCCTGCTTTGCCTTCTCTTGTGTCCTCTTTGCCTCCCTGGAATTGCTCCCCATGGCAGGGGGTGGGGAACAAGATGGGCTTTACTGTCCCTTCCAACCCAAACCATTTGGGATTCTATGATATTCTCTCAATATTGCCTGTTTCTGTGTCATGTTAAAGCTCAATTTGAATTTCTTTCCACATGCTCTTTATGCACAGCACTGAAATAAAGAGTTTAGATTCTGATGCTCGCTATTCTCTAGCAAGTACTGATAGTTAGCAGTGTATCCTTGACATTGGGCTGGCAGCTCTCACACTTGCACACTCCTTGTCCTATCACAGTGCGTTTGTAGGGAAAACCCTCTCTGAGACAGATAAAAATACATACTGCTTTGGAGTAGTTCTTCTTTTTGGTCCTCTCACTCTCTAATCCAGCCTGCAGTGGGATTAAGAATGCAGGTGAGAAGATCAATGAGTCTGTGCACACCCATCCAGAGCCAGGCATGCACATCCCCATGCAGAACATCACGCCAGCTCTGCAGAGCACAGCTCAGTGAGCACCCAGCAGCCAATCCACCCTCAGAGTCAAATGCCCACTTATTAGGGAATATTGTTAAAATGATGATGATGATAGCGCTGGTAAATTTAGCAGCCGCGGTTAAAATCAGTCACGCTCGCTGGGCTCAGTCAATTAACAGAGCTACCAGCTGTCCATCCTGACTGTATTGATACATCCATGCAAAATCCAAATGTGTTGGACTATTCCTGGATGTAGGTCACACACAGATAGATGCATTGCACTCCTAATTGGAAATTGCGCTGGGAATGAAGGAGAGGGGAAAAAGCTGGAGAATCTATAGAACTGCACACCCCAGTTTGACATCAGGACACCTCTAGTCCAACACAAGGCAGCAGGAAATATTTTAAACTGAGCTTTAAGTCCCAATCCTCACTGTTCCTTTCTGTTCTTTCAAGGGTCAGCTTTATCTGTGTTCTGAACCAAATACTCAATATCGTAGCATTATTATTAATCTGATTTTGTCCCCTAAGTGAAGGTAACACAAGCTGCAGCTTTGGTAGGCAGTGGGTTTGTCCTGTCACCTCTGCCAGATCTATTTAGAGTGAGTTTATGAGAGTTTTATTCCTCTCCAGACCTATGCTGAAATAAATCCAGGCACATCTGGTCCAACAATGGCCAGGCTGTAACAGAGACAGTCTTTTAGGGGAAATCCAAGCCACTCTGCTCTGTCCTGTGGTAACTACTGAGCTACACCTAGCTCAGCCCTCTCTAATCACTTGTCACTTCTCATCTGAAGTGTGTCAGAGCAGCAGGAGAGGGAAGTGGCATCCTGACATCACAGACCACAAACTGCCTCAGGATCCTTCCAGATCACCCATATCTCAGAGCACTTATCACAACCTGTGTTAGTTTCTTCTTCATTATTAGTTTTTGAACACACACACACTGCAACTTGCAGACTATTCTCACCACTGGGTAGGTGCTGGCATAGTCCAAATGAGACTGTAAAGGCATGAGAGGAGAGGAAAATCAGAATACAAAGGAAGACACAAGTTATGCCAATCAAAAGAACTTCCAAAAACAAACCAAACAACAGACAAACACAAAAATAGGTAGAGAGATGTAAATCCCAACTAAAGACCTTTGATAATGCAGGACCTCTTGTACAAAGGCACAAGGCAGGAACTTGGGAGCAAACAAAACAAGGAAAATGCACAAATTAATTACGAGTGATTGATAACAATATTTCATGCTGATGGTGTTGGATTAGAGACAGCCAGCTGGAAAGTGGGAGAACCAGGACAAACAAAACAAAAAAAGGGACTAAGAGAGGCTCAAGAGCCTCAGCAAACACAGGCTGATGTTACTGAGCTTCCCTAGGAAAATCTGTGTGGTAGAGAATTGAGCTTGCAGAACTGCTGAAGCAGAAGCAGCAGGAGCTGTTGATGGGTTCAGCATCATCAGAAAAGCTGCTGAAGAAGCCTCTCCATGGCAGCTGAGGTGACACAGACACACCCAAGCCAGCACTCCATGGACCCCTGGTCCCTGTTTTCAGAACAGTCCCAGCTGTGGAGCTTCAATCAATTTGCTGGCCTGGTCTCGTGGACATCTCTGGAGGTTCTGCAGTGTGCAGTGCTGCCTGCTCTACCAGAAGCATCCAGAAGCTCCCCAAAAGCTATCTCAGCAGATTTCTGGTCCAGGCATCCACTTAAAAACACCCCAAGAGAAAGGTCCAGAGTGAAACCCACACAGTTAAGAGGGATGGTAAAATTTTAGGGCACAGTGAATGTCTGATACTGGCTCAGTTCAGTGAAAACTTCCTGTACAGAGGATAAACACAGCTTCAGAAAGGAACCCCCAGCACCACCAGCCCCTCACAGTGCAAGGAGCCTGAGGGTCAGGGATGCAAGATCAATCTTCCAAAAATGGCATCCTGCAATGATGGAAGGAGAGCCTTCAAATATATAAAAAAAAGGTCATCATTCAGAATTCTCTAAGTCATTTTATAAACCTTTTATGGACACAAAGCAGCTGGTTTTGGTGCTGTGTTCATGGTAAAATAGCTCCAAAGCCAAACTGGACACCAGACCTTGGAGGTAATTTTTTGAGGTTGGTCAAAGTTTTTGCTTTGTTATTTTGAAGACAGATGCAGCAAGAGCCAAACCCTCACAGATTAGCCAGAGATGTGGTCAAATTACTAAAAGCATCTCCTGTAAATCCACACTGGGAAAGTGATCAGAGAGATGTTTACAAGAGCCTGGAGTGACAGGACAAGAGGAATGGCTTTCCACGGGCAGAGAGTAGGTTTAGATTGGATATTAGAAAGAAATTCTTCCCTGTGAGGGTGGGGAGGCCCTGGCACAGGGTGCCCAGAGAAGCTGTGGCTGCCCCTGGATCCCTGGAAGTGTCCAAGGCCAGGCTGGACAGGGCTTGGAGCAACCTGGGATAGTGGAAGGTGTTCCTGCCCATGGCAGGGGATAGAATGAGTATTGAGGTCCCTTTCAACCCAAACCATTCTGTAATTCTGTCAATTAGTCGTGAATAAAACAACTGGAAGATGCAGAAGGGTAAATTCCAGTTCAGACTAGCAAATATTTGCATGCTTCTACAATCCCAGTGACCCATGAATGAGGGAAGGAAGCTGTCAAAACTTCTCCTGTGCATGTCCAAATGTCAGCACACCCACCAAATGCTGCTTGATGGGGACAGGGCCTGGGCAACATCACTGAGAAATACCAATGCTGAAAGTTTCAGACAGATCCTTCTGTCAGAGGACATTCCTTGAAGAAATAGGAGGAATTTGGGGCCATCCCTTTGGCCATCCCTCCCAGCTGGGAGCTACTGTTCACCAGGCTTGCATTAAAAGCTTCTCCAAGGGATGGTGGGGAGGCAGAATGCAAGGCCTCTGCTTTTTAAATGTAAATAAACCACAGGATTGTGTTACAAAAACACCTCAGAAGGAATCAGTGGTGGATTTCCATGAGATGAGCTCTAAACACAGAGCCAGTGTGTTTGCACCATGCCACATTACAGCCAGGGATAAGCAACCCATTTGTGTTGTCATCACCTTCTAAATAGACAGAATTGATATTTCAACTGAAATTGAGATTTCTTTTTCCCCTCCAAAAAACACTTTCATAAATATGTCAACATTTAACCCTAAGTAAAATAAACATCGCTTTTCACAATCAGCTGTGCAGAGGAGCTTTTCTTCACTGAATCTTTGGAGCTTTGAGGCATCTCCTAGCTCTGAAAAGCACTCAAGTTTGTCATCTTGAGGAAAGAAAGGTTTTAACAGCAAGTTAAGTTCATAAGTAGCAATAGCAATTCCACTAAAAAGAGAACAAGGCAGCACTTTAAGTTTTTCAGCACATTTTGTGCAATCTTACAATGGGATCCCTGAGCAGGCTCTGCAGCAGTAATTTTTATTTCTTTATTTTTTTTTTAATTAATGAGTCTTCTAGACTCTACATTATAGCAGAGTTAAGGTTTACATAAATATGCGTTATCTGGGAAAATACTGTCTGGATATTTTGAGGGAAAAACTGTTTGAGCTTTTCCTACAGATGAGTACTCAGTGCTTTACTAATCCCTCCCTCCGCAAGGGCCTGCAGATGAATTTCTAAGTATTCAAGTATTTCTAAAGCATTTTTAAAGAGAGTATCCGGTGAAAGGACGTGGGGGACTGCTGGAGCTGTGTCAGGGCAGGTTTAGGGTGGATATCAGGAAAGGTTCTTCCCCCAGAGGGTGCTGGGCACTGCCCAGGCTCCCCAGGCAATGAGCACAGCCTGAGGCTGCCAGAGCTCCAGGAGTGTTTGGACAATGCTGTCAGGGATGCACAGGGTGGGATTGTTGGGGTGTCTATGCAGGGCCAGTGATCACTTGGATCAGTAATCCCTGTGGGTCCCCTCTAATTCAGGATATTCTGTGAGTATTCACCTGCAATTCCAAAGCGCTCAAGACTTATTTCCACTGATCATTCACTTCTGCTTTCCTGAACTAATCAACACTGACTTGCTAGCACTTCCTCTTCCCAAATCTCCATGATCAGAAGTGAAACAGGGGAGCGTACAAGGTGCATGCAGATAGCAATGCCTTGGCTAAGCCCTTGCTGCAAGAGTGAACAGCAGTGACCACAAAGGTCCCTGCACAAGAACTCATGCTCCTGCACAGGGCACACACTGGAGAGAATCAGTGATCCACGTGCACTCGGAAAAAGCCCAACATGGAACGTGTCAAGACCTTGTCAGGACAACACTCTGTGAGTGTGGGGACACAGGGGGACAGTGACAGCTGTACACAGACATGCACACAGAGATTTACAGGTTACCAACCCTCAGGCTTCCACGGCTACCCACTGACATGCGCTCGTCTTCATCCGAAGCCTAGCGAGAGAGAGCGTAGAGACAGAAAAACAGTGAAAAGAACACGAGTAACAGGCAGCGAGGCAAACGCTGATGGCTTTGATGGGACAGGAGGAAGGCAAAGATGCACAAACTCGATGTCTTTTAAAAAGAATTGCATTGAAACCATAAGCAGAAAGTAAATGAAATCATACCCTGCCCAAGAAACACTGTCAAGCATTTTACTACAGGGTGAAGGGGGGGCTTGCTCAGGTGTTACCTGCTCTATGCTCTTGGCCCTCTATCTCAAGAAATGAACATTAAACACTCCAAGTAGGTTATTTCCCCACTTTCCAACCCCTTTATTCTTGCACATTTGCAAAAGCTCCCTGGAGTGAGTGGGGAGAAGGCAGAGAAGCCAGGAAGTGGCTTTGGGGTTTTCACTTGCCGGGGGTGGCGGGAGCTCGTTCTGGCTCTTTTCTTTGAAGAAGGAAGTGCCTTATACAACTCTGTTTTCTTAATCTGAAATGTCTGGCTAAACAGAAAAAGCAAAAATAGGTACTGACCGAGGCATTTCTTCGGGCTCTACGGGAATAACGCTCACTGTCTTCCTACCAAGGCAGCAGAGAGAAAACAGAGGGAGGCGTTGAGAGGACAGACACAGCAACTGAACGTTCCAGAAACACACAGTGAACTCCAGCCACGCTTAGGAGCCAGGAAAGTTAAACCAAACAACGGAAGGTGACACCCTGTCAAGGCAGAAAAACCCTTTCTCCCTTCTCTGTGACCCCAAATTTCTTCCCCTCTGCTACACAGCCTATGCAACACTGGAAACATCATTGGATGTTTTATATTTCAACCAGATGATTTTATCAAATTGATTTGCCACTGAATTTAGAAACAGCAATAGAAAAGAAAGAAAAAAAATTTGAACATTGTAGCAAACAGATTCTCACACGTGAGCTGACTTCCAAGCAAGAGAATTGCCCATAAGGTGGAATTAGCTCATCCAGCAAGGATTTGAGGAGACTCAGTGTGAGAGTGGAGCACCTTGGTGGGTGATGGTCCATGCAAATCAGTATTTACACTGATTGATTAATTTTAGAGGGCCAAGGAAGCTGGGGAATTTGGGAAGTTACCTTCTCCACTGGAAGTCAGCTGTTCAGTTTTGCTTTTTCCAGTGTGCACTACTCAGCTTTGCAGGGCAAGGCCACAGCTTTCATCTGGCATCACTGGTAAGTGATTTCATAAACTTAGGGGTGAAAGACATTTGAAGCCAGTGACTTCCAGCCCATTATCAACTTCTTCATCTCATATTATGGGTGTTAAAACAGTCAGATGTTGCCTGTGGCCAAGTCTGTAGCTGGTATTCCCAGGCTTTAGTAAATTCTAAAATCCAGGACATTGTATTTTTGGGAAAAGCAAGGATTAACACCATAGCAGTAATAACTCCTCTGAGGGATTCCCCTGGGCCAGTAAGTGCAATGGGAAGTGAAACAACATGAGTGAAACTTGAGCACAATTTACCTGAAGGCAGATTTAATAAGACTCAAATGGTGATGAAACTCCCAAGAAGTAAAATGAGCACAAATATTCCCTGTATCCCAAGGGGCTTTAACAGGTCTTTATCCTAACTTAATCTTCCAGTGATGGTGTGGACACAGGTCTGTAAAAAGAGATGGCTCTAACCCAGTCCTCGTCTGTTTTAACCATATCAAAAGTCATGTTTCAGTTGAAAAAGCAAGACTGTGGGATTGTTTGGAGCAGAGCTCACACTCCCAATGAGGAGGGATCCCTCCTTTGAGTGATTTCAAACTCTATGAACTACACAAAACTTCAACACGTAAAAGTTGTTGAGCTACGTTGATCAAGTCCTACCATCCATTGCTCGATGTCTCCCCACTTAGTATCCAGACCATAATATTTCTATGGACAGAAAAGGGAAAAAAACCAGAATTTAGATGAGAAAAGCAAACAGAACATTTAGACATGCAGGCCAAGGCACACAGCTCCACACAAACGTGCCAGGGAGAGCTGTGCCACATGGCACTGCAGCCCTTCTCGGCACATGCCTGGGGAAAGCTTCCTGGAAAGGGGAAAAGGGAATTTGGGGATGAACAGGGTGCTGGACAGCTTCTTCTCCCTCAGCAGTGCAAAACCCCCCATGCTGGGGGACAGGAGCAAGGAGAGTAATGAGTCTTGAATTCCTGACCCAGTTAAGTCAAGACTCATTACAAGGGAGGCGAGTGCAGGACACTTCCAGGATGAAAATTGCTGTCAAATCATGTTTCCCCTAAAGGTTTGTCAAACTGGGCAGACAAGCTGGGTACAACTCATCTCTGAGCACCCTGATTTGCTGGATTAGAGCTCCACAGAGCTTCCTTCAGAGCACCAGGATTTTTGCCTACATTTGACCCACCTGACAGCAATGGCAACACCAACAAGGGTACTAGAGGACAAGATCCACCAGTGCAGGCAAGGACAGCACTGGGAACTTCCCAATAAACTTAAATTTCCAGCAGGCAGCAAGCTGTTCAAAGATCAGCAGGTTTAATGGGACTCTTCTTCCTCCCCAAACAAGCCTGTCAAATCTGGTCTCAGGAATTTTGCGTTTTTAATGGTGCCCATAACTGTTCCTGTGCGAATTAAAATTCACTGGCCTAAAGCACAGCAACAGCCAAATGGAAATCCTGCTTAAGGAAGAATAATATATATTTTAGAGCTTTTCTAAAGGCTTGAGGAGGCAGAAGTACCAACAAAAACCTTAGGAAATTATTTAAAAAACCAGAAGCCTGTTCTGTACTGCACTCTGGTTTTAGCCCTCGCTCAATGGTATTAATGTAATTTTATTTTTGCCTTTCAAAACCTTATTCACTATTTATTAATAAACCAAAACAGAGAGCTGCATGTTCTTCAGTGCTGTATCACTTTTTCTCCATTTCAGAATCATAACCCATGCAACAGCTTGTTATAAAATTAACTTTTATGCACATCTCAGCCTGAGAATGACCCCTGAAAATTCCATGAACTCCCAAGGCTGTGTACAAGATGAGAACCTACAGATTATATGCTTTGTAGTAAAGCAGGTCAGGTAAAGCCTTATTAGAGGCGTTTTAGCCTCTAAAGACAGAGAACTTTTTCTAACACCAGACATCAATTAAAAAAAAAAAACAACCCACACTATTAAAATGGAGAATCTTTTTTCACACATAGGAAGGAGCCATAAAAACACTTGTAATTTTTCTAAGGTTTGCTGCTTCCTTTTCCTGCCCTCTGTTCTCCTCACTGCCTGACACTGCCTTCTGAATTCAGCATTGCAAAAGGCAGATAAGGAAGTAGCCCTTACAAGACTTGCTATGTCACAGTTTAAGTTCCACTTACAGGCTTTTCCTTCTCCATTTCAAATTACACGGCTATGTGCTTAATATCCCCTAAAGAAAAATCTTAATGAATGCAACTGCCTGGAGACTCTTTTTCATTTATAATCTTTTAAAGAGCACATGTCACACTGGACTGAACTGGCAGCTTTTGAGCTCTCAAATATTTTGACCCCTCAGAGCCACTTTTCCCAGTTCTCTCCCTACACTGACTCTTCTGTTCTGCCCCCAGGGCCCTGATTCCAATGGGTTAAAGGAGGAAATGGTGCTTATCCATTCATTTAGGTTTCAGCTAGAGGCCCTTGCTGGACTCAAGTTCCCTTCTACCTTGAAAAGTGATATTACAATTAAATAATTAATGACGTTAATACCACTGAGAGAGAATTCCAGATGCGATTTGCTCACTAAGTGACAGTGAAACTGCCAGAGTCGCAAACTCACCACAGGATGTTGGGAGGATAACCCACTTATCTCCTCATCCATGTCAGGGCACCATCAGTAAACAACCTCCTGGGCTCCCACGGGGCTGCTTTTGCACCAGAAGGTTGAATTAGTTCCCATGGAGGAGATTAATAATGAGCCTGTTGATCCACGGGCAGACATTGAGTCACTCAGCGCGCAGTCAACTCCAGAAATAAAACCAGGAGTGAGAGAGATTTGTTGCCAAACTGATGGGGTCAGGATTAAATACCAGAGCACATGATTTGAGCAGCTCTCTTCATATACATACACAATCAAAAGAGGAGAACAGCACTTGCAAGAAGCACATGCAGGGCTGGGTCAGGCTTTGAAACATGCAGTTAGGGCAGCTGGAGTGCCAGAATAAAACCAAACACACTGTGGTTTAGGGAGACATTCATCACTCAGCAAGCAATAAAAATATCTCAGGAAAAAAGAGAAATATTCAATAAGGTAGAAAATGGCAGGCTTGAACAAAAATGTTCTTTCTCCCTCCCTGTAAATCTTCTTTGGAGCTATTTCTGTTTGTAGGTGCCACACAGTTCATATGCTGAAAGTGTACAACAGCCAACCATCACAACACAAACCCCAACATCTCTGTTGCTACATAGCAAGAGACCTCAGATCTACTTTTATCATACTCTTTGCCATCATGGAAAGGAAACTGGGAGGAGGGAAGAGACCATGACTTTAAACTGAGGTGAGACAGGATTAAACAACATGAAAGCACTTACAAGGCTTGGGTGTTGTTGGAAGGAAGGCCATACAATTTATTTACCAAAAGATTATGAATTCAAACACAACATCCCCTATTTCCTTCAGTGACTTTGTGCAAATAAAGTCATCTGAAAGTCATTCTTCCTGCTGGCACCTGCTAAATGCTTGCCCAGCCTGAAACACTTCCACAGATTCTCATGGCCTTCAGCACACAAATCTGTGTGGTCCTTGGTGACACATGGAGCCACCCCTTTGGCCCTGCTCTGCCAAGTCACTTTTATGTTTTTGCTTTTTCTTTGCCAAACAGGCTGTAGAAAAAAATCATATCAGGTGTCTGACCAGACATTTTACATGGGTCATCTTCCCCCTCTCCCCTTTATTGTCCACCCCTCAAGATTATGGGAGGGGAGGGCAGAATTACATGGAAATTTACAGCCTGCTGGGCATCTCCTACTCTTTAGAGGATTTCCTAGGTTGGACTCGAGGATCTTGGAGGTCTTTTCAAACCCAAACAGTTCTGTGATTCTGAAACTGTAGCAAGACTCACGACATGGGAACACATGCAAACAAGAATGAAAGCGAGCAAGCCCTACCTTCTGGACCTGATAGATCTGGGGGGAAAGGGAGAGGAAAGAAACAAGGAACAAAGCTAGCGTGAATGATGGATACATAGCAATGCAACGTTCCACAGCTCCTTCTGGAGGGAAAAAACAGCGTTTATAGAGAAAATACAGCAAAACATGAATACAGAGAAGAGCACACTGAAGCCCTGTGGATTTGGGGAGGACAAGAGCACTGCAGGTCTCTTCTGTGCACCCAGTGAGGACACAGCATTCCTGTTCCCATTCCCACCAGGCTCTGGGATGCACATGGGACATTTTATCCCTGGGCTTTGCACCAGGCTAGAGCCCAGCTGTGACCCAGGGCCTCTCATTTTTCCAGCCTCCCTCCATGGCAGGAATGGATGCCCAAATATTCGTTCAGGACAAGTTGTGCATCTACCACCACAATAAAAGCAAACAGCATTAACTACAGATCAACTGTTCCTCTTTGAAGGACAGAAGTTGTCCTTGAGGGATGAAGCACAGTTACAAAAGCACCAACTCCAAACACCTTTCACCTGTGCACAGCACAGTACCAGTGTATTAAAACTCCTAGATAATTCCTTACACGTACATTGCCAGCACTAGAGGATCTCTGCAGGTTGCTCTTTCAATTTTTAATGTTTTCATGGAGCCTCACACTGTTTTCAGGCCATAATAAATGCACTGCTGACTCTGCTGTTCCACAGTCTTGGAGCACTTGGAGCACAAAAACTTTACAGCCATTCTACTGCATCTGAATTTTGTGTAAGTGACGAATTGCCCTTGACTGATCAGCTTTGTGAATCTACATGAAAACAGAAAACATGTCTTTTCCTGCATCTTTCCTAAAGCCAGAAACCTTTCTTGGAGATTCAAAAAAAAACCCCAAAGAACCCTTCTTGCTCAAAAACACCTGGCTGGCTGCACAATCCTCCAGCAGGTGAGCTGGTGGCAGGGTAGTCAAGTTTCCCACATTTTGGGGTATTCAGAGAATCCCTGCCATTCACTGCTCTCAGGGACACCTCAGAGGAACCTGGATACCAGTACTGGGAAGCAGAGCTTATGTCTCTCAATCCCTGCCCTCCTGATCAGGTTCCCCTTCATGAAGGACAACTGCACAACTCAGATTAATGCCTCAGCAGCACTAATTCCTATTCCAACAAGCATGGGGGTGGGAAATTGGGACCCATATTTAAAACCAGCATTCCCACACAAGTAACCACCCCACCTGCCTTTGCCTAAGAAAGCCCTGAAGAGGAAAATGAACTAAGCCCTCCCACAAGGCTGCACACAATTCCAATCTCTGGCTTCTCCATGGCACACTCGGAGTGCCTTTCAGCCATGCACAGGAGCCAAACACCACAGGTTCAGATGTGGCAATTCCCACGCAGCTGATTAACCTTAGAGCTTTAACTTTTCCACGCTGGTTTTTTTCACCCACGCCTCGAGGCAACTCCATGGAAGCTTATTCTTCAAACCCCAGTGCTTCAGGCTTGGCACAGCAGGAATTCCCTGCTGAGTCCAAAGCAAGGCACGCAAGGAGCCTTGTGCCCAGGACCCAGATTGCCAGTGGACAAGATAACAATGATGCCCTTGTTCAGGCCAGGCACCGTGGAGGGAGGTGGAGAGGGCTTGGGGATAAAGCCATGAGCATCATCTCAATGTTCCAGCTTTTTAAAACCTGGAATTTTGGAGGAACCCATTAGCCAACAGGCATTACAACAGCTCTGCTCCAAAGTGACTGATCCCTCAGCAGTGCACTAGGGGAAGGTGTCCCTGTCCACCACAGGGAGGTTTGAATTAGGTGATATTTAAGGTCCTTTCCAATCCAAACCATTTTAGGGCTCTGTGATGACACTGTCCTCTTTTGAAAGTGTGGTACAGGAGAAAACACATGCTTTTAAACCATCACCTCTGCTGCAGATGTGTCCCCCACAAAAAGAGTCAATACACATTTAAGGAGCCAAATGCCTTAAAGAGCACTTTCCTGTATTAGAGTAGGCAAAAAAACCCCAAAAAACCCCGAACGTGTTTCATCCACAGTATTAACAGCAGACAGCTTTCCTGGTTTCCTCATCACAGGAGGCTGCCCACAAAAATAAAGTTTTTCATAGAAATAGCTTTAAAACAGGACAGAGCAAGCCAGTGTTGCATGGTTAGATGCTGGCAGAAATACAGTGTGCTAAAAACACCTTCCACATCATCCCTCTGCAAAGTTTCCTGTGCATCTTCACACTGAGTGTATAAGACACAGATTAACCATCACAAACCTCCATTTCTTCCCTGCTTATGTAAGCATCAAGTTTCAGTCAGTCTCACCCCTCCCCATTCAAGCCACAAGAATCTGCTTTTCTCTCTTTTTTTTTTTTTTTTAACTAGAAAGCATTGGTAACATATTTTGTCCCAAAGAAATATGAATCCAAAAGGGGAAAAGTATGTGCAAGTGAGGTAAGGAAGGAATTTACAAAACAGCCAAGGCAAGTTTTGTGCTGTGCCCTTAAAGCAAGAGCTGCAAATGCAGCCAGGAGAGCAGCACAGTGCACTTGCCTTGAACCAGAAGTACAGGCTCATCTAGTGTGTGAACTGGCAGGGCAGAATCTTATCCCACCGATTAAGGAGTGGGAGGAGATCATTCTCTTTTCACTTCAGGCCCTAATATCAGCTTACAGTGTGGTCTCCAAGTGTCAGCCCTTGAAGAGACATTTAAAGCCTTGCCAGCAGAATGCACAGAAGGTACTCCTACAGAAATCATTCTCTACAATTAGCCCTAAATGCTGCAGCTTCTGCGTGTCTCGAAATGTTACTGTTAAATATTGCTCGGGGAAAAAAAGGCTTTAATACATTTTTGGTCAAGCTTCTGAGAAAAAGAAAAGAAAGTGCACGGGAAAAAAATTACATTCTTCCCATTTTACCTTGTAGACCCATGAGAATTAACAAATTGTTACTCAGAAAAACTGGGCTGACCACTCCTGGCTTACTCTTCTGCGTGAATTAACACTAAATACCTGAGTGCACACAGGAATTTGTCTCAGGACCAAGCACACCTTGAGAGGACGAGCCAAAGGGACTGGCCTCAGACTGCAGCTGAGGAAACCAAATGTTTCAAAAGCATGGCAGCCTGGTATGGTAAACCAGGACCCATCATTGCTCTGACACCCACCAGTGGTGGGAAAACAGGGAAGGGACAAAGTGTATTGTAACTGTCCTTTCAGCTCAGAACAGGCACTGGCAATGAGAGCTCTCCTGCACTCACTGATGTGTGGAACCAAACCAGAGAACCTAACCAGACCTCCAGGTTAATTATTTACATCTTTGGTGGGTAATGATAACAAAGCAGCACTGAATGAGAAGTCAGATGCATTCAAGCTGTTACACTTGATCTCTGCTTTTCCTAAAGCTTCATTACCAAGAACACATTCTCTAATAAATACAGAAACTGATTCACATCTCTGTGATTCAAGAGTGATCAATACCCTTATCTTCATAGGAAATTCCCATGTCCTTGGCTGATCCCCCAGTGTGGGCAGCAGGGGAAGGGGGAATTCTGCCCCTCTGCCCTGCTCAGGTGAGACTCCACCTGCAGAGCTGCCTCCAGCCCTGGGAGGACATGGAGCTGCTGGAGAGAGTCCAGAGGAGGCACCAGGATGATCAGAGGGATGGAGCAGCTCCATGGGGAAAGGCTGAGAGAACTGGGAATGTTCAGCCTGGAAAAGGGAAGGCTTTGGGGTGACCTAATTGTGGCCTTCCAGTACCTGAAGGGAATCTATTAGAAAGATGGGGCAAGACTATTTGCAAGGGCCTGGAGTGACAGGACAAGGGAGAATGGCATTCCACTGACAGAGTAGGCTTACATTGGATATTAGGAAGGTTCCCTGTGAGGGTGGGGAAGCCGTGGCACAGGGTGCCCAGAGAAGCTGTGGCTGCCCCTGGATCCCTGGCAGTGTCCAAGGCCAGGCTGGACAGGGCTTGGAGCAACCTGGGATAGTGGGAGGTGTTCCTGCCCACAGCAGGGGTTGGAACAAGATAAGTTGAAAGGCCCCTTCAACCCAAACCATTCTGGGATTCTGTTATCAGATCATGATTCTTGTGCTCATTTTCTTTCTTCAGCTTCAGAAAACACTTTTCATTTACCCATCTTACACTTTCTTATTAAACCTGTGTTCTTCTCCTCCTTACCTTCCCCTCACCGGAGGAAAAAAAAAAAACTAACAGAGAAACCAAACCAAAAGCCCCAACCCACTGGCACAGCTACCCTTCTTTGTGCTGCCTGGCACGAGGAGGTGCCAGGTGATGAGCTGATACTGCCTCTGGAGCACACCTGCAATCCTGCCCCACCACAGCGCAGTGTTCCACAGGAACTTTCCCACATCTCACCCTGCAGTTTGAGTTGCTTTTGTTCTCTGCCAAAAGCCCATCTATTGCTGCTGTCCAATTTCTCAATCATATGTACAGACCCTTGATGGAAAAGTCACCCAATTACTTTAAAATGAGGGAAATGAAGTGCAAGATTGAGAAATGTCATAAAAATGAGGTGGTGGGCAGGAGAGGAGCCAGTTTCCAAATCCAGATCATTAAAACACCCTCCTTCACTGCCACAGGTATAGCCTGTAATGGTAGCACCTGGAAACTTTTAACTCAGACCAGCAGTGTAAATATATTTTCAAGTAATCCATGCTCTACAAGAAGCCTGCCAGGGCATGCACATGGCTTTAAGCATGAAAAACTACACGCACACGCAATAAATTCATTTATTGCTTTTTAACTCCCAGAAGGGAGTTAGGGCTCTAAAAAGCCTTCTGAAGTAGTAAAGCAAGTGCTTAAAATTCTGGTTATTTAACATGGCAGTAGTGGAAAAGTGTTCTTTATGTCTCTGAAAAGTCTGCAAAGGGAAATGAAGATGGCAGAGAACCAGGTGTACAGATCCCAGTGTCACAGTAGGTTCCCCTCCAAGGAAAGGGTAGGTGCCAAATCTCTTATGTTGATCACTGCTTGGGATTTTCTATATTTATGTTTTATTATACCTTCAAGACTTTTGTGGCAATGAAAAACTTCCTGCAGCTATCCTTAATATCTCTACCTGGCATCTGAGGCTAGGATTAAACAATTTTGAAAAGTTACAGAATATCCAAGCTTGCAAAATAGTAAATAAATGTGTCATTTGTTCCAGTGAGTTACAAAGCAGACTGTGATGGGTATCTGGCTGAGCTTTCAATGAACGTGGAATTTCAGAGGGACATCTTGCCCGATTCAATTTCCATCCATACAAAGAAGTTTTCACAAGTTTTCAGATAACAAGGTCTTCACTTGTTAATTGCAGGAGCTTTAGTTTTAATACCAAAATTTCAGTTTACTATGACACCCTTTGCAGCATCAGCTTTTAATCTGCAAAAGGGGTCATCAGCTCCATTAAGTCACCTGTAAATTAGATGGTGTCAGCTGCCAGGACACCCCTACTTACTGTGCTGCCCAAACAGAGCACGTGGTGCCTGTTTAGCACAGCCCTCCCACATCTGCTCCAAGTCCCACCGCCTCGGCACAGCAGCTCGGCAGTGACAACACCTCCCACTGCGGGCCAGGGGACAAGAAACATCCTTCAGAAAGCAGCAACTGCAGCAGGAAAAGCTCTGCTGCCTTCCTCAAGCTCTGTGTGTGCAGCAAGGGAGCTGAGGCACATCCAGACCTGCCTCACCAAAAGCTCAGCGTGGGCGACCTGCTCAAGAGCTTCTCCTGTGCTGGGCTGCTGCAGCCTGCGCTGGCACTGCTCTGCTGTCACCTCCTGATCCACATCCTGCTGTCACCTCCCGATTCACTGCTCAGAAGATCAACCACATCCTGCTCTCCACCCTAAAGCAGATGTAGAAACACTGAATTACGGAATGGGCTGGCTTGGAAGGGATCTTAAAGATCATCTTGTCCCATTCCCTGCCATGGGCAGGGACACCTTCCACTATCCCAGGCTGCCCCAAGCCCTGTCCAACCTAGCCTTGGACACTTCCAGGGATCCAGGGGCAGCCACAGCTTCTCTGGGCACCCTGTGCCACGGCTTCCCCACTCTCACAGGAAAGGTGTTTTTCCTAATATCTAATCATCCCTGCCCTCTGTCAGTGTGAAGCCATTTCCCATTTGTCCTGCCCCACATTTATTCTTACTATATATTCCCACACCCCACCCCCAGACTCCTTACATCTTCCTTCTCCTTCAAAAATCTGTTGAAAAAATTGAATTGTGATGACTGTTGTCCCTGTTGTGCCTAATCTGTTGTTTCAGTGAATGCACATCATCAAATACAAATTTTAAGCCCTCCTGGTTCAGTTCACCAGGTAATGCTTTGCCAGGTTCAGTTTTTACCCTTGCCAACAGCAGCCCATCCTTTTTACAAACTGGGGGAGGGTGCAGCACCAGCTTCACAGCAGGAAGCAGAACAATTCACAGTGGAGTTATACAAGGGCCACGAATCTTCCATATTCATTGGATTTCTAATGAAGTGATAAAAATCCACCACCCCCGATACACACACAAAGAAGCTGCACACATCAAAGTTTAATATTAAACAAGAATGACTAACCACCAGGATTTTCTGTGAATAATTACGCTGGCTTCGCCGAGATAAAACCCTCGCCACAATTCTTGGTTTTTCCAGGTTTTTCCATGATTGACATTAGTTCCACGCAGACCATTTCAACAAAATATAAACGAACCCTCTGTTTTAGGATCTCTGAACATCCTCCTCCCTGGATACAACCCAAGCACCCCCCAAAAGCCTCAGCCTTACCTCCTTCTGCTGCCTCTCCAGCTCTTTCATGCGGATCTCCCGCGCCTCCGCCCGCGCCGCTCGCTTGGCCGCGAGTCTCGCTTCAGCCTGCAAACGAACACAGCAATGGGATGAGATGAAAGCTGGGAAACCCAACGGGGAACACACTGCTGAAGCAGGGCAGGGAATGGGGAGGCTTGACTCGGCAAGGCTGTAAACACATCTGTAGGAGTTAATTCCCTACTGCAGGTAATGGCCCTGCCTTCCTATAATACCCTAACTTGTTATCTTCACAGGCAGGTAAAACACCCCCGTGCAGGCACTGCCCTCCCTGAGCACTTGTGTTTAAAAGATCTCTAATTACTATTTATGTGGCTGGAGAGGAAACTAGGAGATTTATTTAAGAAAGGCAGGTTTGCTCTTTTTGGTTTGGGTTGGTTTTTTTCTTTCTCCCCTGCAGCGTGGATTGTTTTTTATTGATGAATTAATTTGACCAACGGCAAACACATTATGTGCCATTTTTCCTAACCACTGACACTGTGCACACATACCTGGGCACAGGATTTGGGTAAACACTGCAGTTCAGCACTACTGTGCACAGCTAAGGCTGAAATGATGGAGAGAAAATGCACCAGCTTCATTATAAAGCTCCAAAATTCCATATTCCAGTCCAAACCTCCCTGGAGTGGGATTCTGCCAAGAACAGACCTCTCGGGAGACCTATGGTGCTTCCTCACTTCAGCCCAGTTGGAAGTGCTGGGAAGTGCTACAGAGTAACATTTTATATTCTGCTTTAAATCCCAGGCAAAGCCAGCAGGTCTTATAGAGGGAAAAAGTAAAATTAGCTCAGGCTTGGTACAGTACAACGTGAGCAGCCAGCCCAGTGGAATTCAGAACAGCTCAGCAGGGAGCCACCACTCACAGCCAGTCATCCTGGTGTTACACCCAACTCCTCTGCTCCTGAAACCTTCTACTGTAAGGACAGCATCCAAATTTACAGGAAAAACTGCCATAATATCAAGGTCAAGCACATAGAGAAATTAAAACGCCTGTGTTTTCAGTAGCGCTTCTTAAACAGAAGGAAAACCACAAAAAATGGAAAGGTGTAATTTCTTTTCCCTTCTGTAAGTGTATTCACCACTCATGCTTAGGGAAAAGGGCCACAACCTTCAAAAAGACAAACAAAACATGGAAAAAAATGCCAAAAAAAGGAGTAGGATGGCTGAAACTTGCAGCTAACAGAAAAGGCTGATGAAAACCAAGCCTGAGCTGGTGTATGGGATGACCAGGATCCTTGTGATGATGCAGATCTTAAAGCCTCAGACTAGAGAAAAACAAGAGGGGATTTCATCAAGACATACAAATGTCTCAAAGGTGGGTGCCAAGAGGGTGCTGCCAGACTCTTCTCAGTGGTGCCCAGTGAGAGGACGGGGAGCAATGGCCAAAAAAATTAAGTTCCACCTCAACATGAGAGAGAATGTCTGTACACTGAGGGTGGCAGAGCCCTGGAGCAGCTGACCAGGGAGGCTGTGCAGTGTCCCTCTCTGGAGACATCCCAAACCCAACTGGACACATTTCACTGTCACCTGCTCTGGGTGACCCAGAGGATTGGACTGCATGAACTCCTGAGGTTCCTTCCAACACCAGCTATTCTGTGAAATCTGAAAAATTGCTTGTAACAAGAAAACAAGCTTTCTTTGAGAATTAAACAATGGGCTCATGGCAGAAAAAACAAAGGGTTGGTTTTGCATAGAGCTGCTCTCCCTTGAGTTCTTTACCTGAATTTTGAGGCTTTGCCATGGACAGAAACTCCTACCCGGAGCAGACCTTCCACACCAGACATGTTTTCAACAGCACTGCCCAACCTGAAGCAGTTTATCCAACCAAAGAAAGCTCCAGCCCTGCTGCTGCTGGGCGAAGCCTGGCTGGAATCCCTGCCAGGCAGTGCTGTGATCCACCTGCAGTGTTTGGAATTGCTCACGACACCCACTATCTAAACATGCCCTGAGATGTGTGCTGAAGGTAAGAAATCCTAGCTCTGGAAACAAACCTGATATCCCCTTGACATGATCCCTTTCTGTTTATTTCAAAATAAACACTGGCAAATCCCACCTGATAGAGGTGAAGAATGACACCAGCACAAACTGGTTTTTCCCTATTGAAAATAAAGGGTCCCAAAAGTCTCCGTAAGCAAAACACACCAAACAGTACAGGCTGTGTATCTCTAACTGCCCTCCTGACAGAAAAAGGTAAGAATAAGATTATTTGGATGTTAACATTATTGCAGCTGTCATCCTCATGAATTTCAATAACCACCTGAGCTTTCACATTAGAACTAGGTACCTGTATGAAAAATTTAGATGTTGTACTTTGAAAAAATAAACGCATTTCCCCTTGTTTCCCTTGTATGATAAGGGCCAAAGGATTTACACACTTGCTAGCTCCATTGCAGAATTATATATTCTCCCAGAAGCAAGTACAATATCATACAAAATGAAGCAACTTGAAAAATAGGAAAAAAATTTAAAAATTTTCTCAGGCCTTCCTGAGAATGAAGCTTGCCACTTTCTAAATTACAGATATAATTCTGTTTTTAGTGCCAATCCATGGGGCATCTTTACTTTATTCTCTTTATTCTATTTCACCCTTGCAGCCCTCCAGCTGCCCATTTAAAGCCAATGTGCAAACCTTGTAAAAATAAAGACACATTTTCACTCAGCAGCTTTGCCTAACAATGGCTTACATCTTGGAACAAGCATATTGTTTATTTATGAACTTTTTCTTTCCATGACCACACGTCAGCCTCGAGTATCTCTGAATACAAACAACAGAAACTGTATCCTGGGTTCTTGAACTTTAAGCTAAAAACCTGTTGGTAGCATATACGGGTATCTTTGAAGGAACTCATCAAGTGTTATTCCACCCTGAACACTCCTATTTTAAAGCAACTCATTTTCATCACATCAAACCAGATAATTACGGAATTGCTCAGGCTGGAAAGGACCTCAGGAGGTCTCCAGTCCACCCTCCTGCTCAAAGCAGGGTCAGCATCACATTCAGATCGTGTTGCTTAGGGCTTGATCCAGATGGCTTTTGAAAACCCCTGAGTTTGGCAGCTCCACAGCCTCTCCAGGCTCCTGTTTCACTGCCTGGCTGTCCTCATGGAATAAAGGAATAAATCCCCCCCAAATCATGTCAGAACCTGCTCTTAGCTCCTTAGTAACCCCAACTTCTCTGTCAGAAGGCTGCTGTACCTTAAGTTGAATCAAGCACTAAGGAATATTTTCAAGCATGCTCTCAAGGGCGTCTGGGTGCCATTTAGATGATTACACAGTTATTTTCACCGTGATTCCTGACCAAACACCAGCTCATTTGTGCTGGACAAAGGAGGGTTTGTAGGAAACAAGCCATCCTTCCCTAAAGGCTTTTTGAGCCTACAGCAAAATGAGAGAATGGGGGACAGGAAATATGCAAGAATCTAAAAAAAAGACTTCAGTATCTGAGGCTACCCATAAGTCTTTGGAGGGTTGTTTCCAACTCAGCAGAAATGTAATATGTTATAGTCAGGCCAGCCACTAAATGGTCAACCTGTGGCCTTCATAATCCCATTTCTAGCATGCTTTGGTGGGTGGAATTACTTAATTCAGAAAGAGGTTTTTTTATACTTTGTAGCTGGTATTTGTTTCAAACCTGGCGTTGCCTGTGAGCTCAGAGGAAGTAAATCCATCAGGGCAGGGATGAGTCCACACCTCACTGTGTACGATGTTATTGAAGTCAAACCCAAGTCTGGTAGCAACCCTAACACCCAACAAATCCTGCAGGGAGCGTGGGAGCCAAGCAGGGCCTGTTGGACACAGGATTTCCCGTGCCAAAACCCGGCTCAGGTACAATAGGTGTCCCCAAGCACAGCACAGGCCAAGGACACACAGAACAAACAGCCCCACTGCCACCCCCACCTGCTCAAGCTGCAAACCTTTAGGACATGCAGGAATTAAAACACAGACCAGACTTTCAGACAAACGCAGAGGAGTGTCAGATTTATTGTGGGCCTCTTCCTCAGAGGCACGGGCGTGACAGAACTCATCGGAGTTCATCAAACCACACTCTCTGAGACTCCTGGACTCTGTGCTGTGCTATAAATACCTTGATTTCTTGCACAGCCTGCAAGCAGCAATGCTAACTTTACATTTCTCTCTCTGCACTGACTAAACCAAAACAGGCTTTGCCTGGCTGACTTGGTTCTCCATCCAGCCCAAGCACTTGGCAGAGCCCAGAGCGGAGTCACCTAGAAGGGCAGCAGCAGAGACAGACACTGCAGCCTGCAAGAGACACTGCTGAACATTAGAAACCACCCAAAAATTCACACACTTCTGAAATTCAGCTTACTGGAAGCTGTTCTTTAGGCTGCCTAAGGCATAAATAACTATTCAAGGGTTCAAAGATTTAAAAAAAAAAAAATTAGAAATCACTAAGACTGAAGGAAGTGATCTTAAAATCATCTAATAGTCACTAGTGACTCAGCAAGCAATACAGGCCTCAATCAAAAGCGACAGATCGCTGTCAAAAACAGAAGAATAAAAATATGAAGCCTAATTGCACTCATTACAAAGCTTTTGCAACTTCCCCTGTATGAAATATTGCTCATCTGACAAGAAGAACTGGCAGCTTCAGTCCTACTGAACATGTCATACCAAAAAAACCCAAACCTCATAAGAGACTTCTGTAAAGCCCCATAGGCAAAATGAGAGGAGATGGCAACCACACTGCTGAGATGAACACGGAACTGGGCACCAGCTGGAAAATCACCATCTTAATTTATGTGATTCACTCAAATACTACAAATATACACACTGAATTCTTGTCTTTTTGCTGCAGCTGCTCAGAATGATTTACAGTCACCAAGGCCTGAAACAAATACACTGTTGAACTGCAAAATGCTTGTTGCTTTTGCCGGGCTACTTGCTCAGCACTTGACACTCCTGCTTAAGGGTCACTCAGCTTGAAAATAAAAATCCAGCCCTGTGCAGCAGCAAATCTTTGCCCTGTCTTAAGGAGTTCAGTATATTTAGCTCTTAAGAGGGGAAAACTAAGCAGGTTGTAACTGGAGCACAAGTACATCTGAAAAGCAGTAGTTCCTACTACCAAATTGGGTATTGGGAATCAGCTGGAAAGGGTGAGAAGCACCTTCTGCCGCCTGCAGCAGTGCGGAGAAGTGGGAATATGGGACCTGCAGCTGCTGTGGAGCTCTCCACAGCCCCTTTTCAAACAGCACTGGTGGGGCTGAGGCCTGGCTGTGCCCATGGCCAGGGGATAATGCACAATGGTGACGGAAGCCGTGGCTTCCTGGCCCTGCGCCGCGCCGGGGAAGCTGCGCTGTCATTATCACGGCGATGAGAGAATTATTTAGGTGACTTGCTAAGGTAGAGGCCAGCGACACACACACATCCTGAAGGTGTGCATTCTCAGAACCTTTCCCTCCTGAAAGGGCCAGGGCTTCATTGTTCGCCTGGCAGCCCCAAGACACAGCCAACAAAGGCAGGAAGTTATGCTGCTTTTCTGAGCGGTGAAAAATGACTATGTTGACTTGCCACATAGTTACATGTGTAAGAGCTTGCCAGCTATACAAAGCACCCCTCAATTCCAAAGCACTCAAAATTACCTGCTTCTAAGACTACTAATCAAAGTCAGTGCCGTATTTTTTGTGGAGGATTGACGTGTTAGCTTGCCAGCACCAAACCATACCCAGAAAAGCTCTCTGATCCCACTGCCAGAGAAACCTTAAAACACAAGTTTGCCTGACTAAATTACACCTGCTCACTGGGAGCAACCACTACTGTGCATTGCTGCAATAACTATTCTCAGGCGGATTTAAACCTCTTGCCAACGTGCTTCAGACCCAGCCAGCCAGTCATTTTTGGGGCCAGCATAATTTTTCACAATGGATGCTGTCCCATTACAGTATTTTGTATCCCCTTCCTCAAATATTATACGACTGTTCATTCCGTTTAGCCAAGTCACACTTCATCAGACAAAAATCTGATAAGGTTTCTTGCACTCCTACATAATTTAAAGTCTGTTTAGACATGCAACACCTGATTTGCAATATTCCTGTAACACAGCTGACCAACATAGCTACCAGGTAGAACCAGTGCTAACCCATGGCAATGTTTTTCCCATCTCCATTTGAGCAACATGTGACCTGAATCAGGAGTTCCAGGAGCTCACCGGTGAGTGGTGACTATTTAGCATTGAAACAAGAGTGCCTATAACGACTTCTATGCTTAAGAGGTCAAACCAGCATATTTATCCGACATTTTTTGCATATGAGTTATAAATTCAAACACATTTTGCACCACTTACTCACACGGTAATGAACCCGTGAATCACATCGGGCTCGGTCAGTCCACATCCTGCTTCACTCCTCACCTTTCTCTTAAATGCAAATTGCCGTTCAAAGGCAGCAGGCTGATGAACCTTAGCCTACACGTAAACACTGGGATTCCCTCCTAATTCCCCCGAACCAGCGCCGCTGGGCTGGTGTGACAGCTCCTCTCCCTCCTGCAGTGACAGCTCCTGTCGAGGGATGCCCGTGGCCGTCTGGAGCTCCCAGGGGCTGCTGTGACACTTTGTTTAGCAATCATCTACCAGGTCCCGCTGGCACGACCGCTCCCGGAGCAGCAAGCAGCTCACTTTTTGCTCAGTGACTGTGAAAAGCACAGCTCGGACGATCCCCCGGGCTGGGCACACGCGGCGCCGGCCGCTCCGGGTCACCACATGGAGTGCGGGGCTGTCCCGCGGCCGCGCTGCCCGAGCCCCCCGCAGCCCCCCGCCTTACCTGCTGCTGGGCAGCCGGGCTCAGGCAGTCGGCAGCCGCGTCCATGGCTCCCGCTGCCGCCGTCTGTCCCCAGCGGGGCCCGCCCGGACGCGCCCGGCTCGGCACGGCCCGGGGGCGGAGCGGGGAGCGGGCGGGGAGCGGCGGGACGGAGCGCGGCGGGGAGAGCGAACGCGCACCTGCTGCCGGGCATCGCTCCGAGACCCGCACGGCATCCAGCACGGAAAGGGCCTCCTCACCTCCTTTCTGCCCCCGAGGGCGATAAACAGCCCCAGATCATCCCGACAGCCCGCCCTCCCTCCGGGCTGCGGATCCTCGCTACCAGATAACACCCAGGGCAGATGCTTATAAATATATATTCACGGCAAGTGGCCTTCGCACGGCAGAAACAAACCGCCCCGCTGCTGTTAATTGCTGCAATTATATCGGTGCTGCGGATTGCAGAGCCGAGTTTAAACGGAGCCATCCACGCTGGATGGGCTGGTGTTGGTTTTATGCTTTCAGAAACGTCTTTGCACGCTAAGCAATAACGAAAAAAAACCCCAAAACATGTAATTGGAGTCTGACAATACTGCGGAAGAGCAATCGGGAATAATGGCTGGCCAAAAAATAAGGACACCCTGCATTTCAAAAGGTCTCTGGTGATGAGCTGGATGACCAGAAGGCACAGAGGATTAGAGGACGCAAGTGGTTTTAAGTGGCATTAAATGGGACAATACCCCAAGAACAATTGAAGGAACGGTGAGAGCAGAAACCCTGGCTCCACGGAAACGAACGCCATCTCTTAATTCCGCCTGCTTTCATCCAAAGCACCTCTCAATTCCCCTTGACTTCACCCCAAGCTCACACACCTATCCCCTCGCAGAGGCCGCGGAGGAAGCCGCCAGGGCTGGGAGAGCTCCGGAGCTTTAAGAGCTCATTTTACTCACTGCCATTCTGCAGCAGCCACAATGGAGCACACGGGGAGTCATCCCTTCCTGGCACGGGATTTTCTCCGGCAAGCCAAACAGGTCGCTCCTTAGCAACTCAGCCTGCGCCCTCCTTCCCGGCCAGCGAGCCCAGCGAAGCCTCCACCCAGCGACTGAGCTCAGTTTTTCCATGAGCTGCCGACCCAGGACGAGGAATCTGGTTGCTCAGGCTGGCAGGGCACACGCTGCCATGCTGCTGACAGTATTTTAGCTAATTTGAAAGCGCTGGCACTGTTTTTACGTTTGGGGGCAACACTTCAGCTGGATTCACCGGCAGTCCCTGGAGCCAAGCCATGTCCCACTGTCCTGGGAAGGCCAGTCATGCTTCCTTTAAGTAAGAGGGATTAGGGATGTCTAACTTGCACCCTGCCCCTGAGAGAAACCCTGCTTAAGTCAGGTGAAGCTTTACAATTGTAAAACAGATTGCATTTACATAAATCATAGAACTACAGAATGGTTTGGGTTGGAAGAGACCTTAAAGCTCATCCCATTCTACCCTCCTGCCATGGACAGGGACACCTTCCACTATCCCAGGCTGCTCCACGCCCCATCCAATCTGGTCTTGAACACTTCCAGGGATGGGGCGGCTGCAGCTTCTCTGGGCACTCGGTGCTAGGGCTTCACCACCCTTATAGGGAAGAATTTCTTCCTAATATTCCATCTAACCCTGCCCTCTGGCAGTAAAAAGCCATTCCCCCTTGTTCTGTCACTCCCATGCACCTTGTCAAAAGTCTCCATCATTCCTATAACCATTCCTTTAAGTACTGAAAGGCTGCAATAAGATCTCCAAAGTCACATCTTTCATTAAACTCCAAAGCCACCAGTTGAGCCTACAAGTTATTTTTCCCTTCATTACCTTCAGGTAAAGGACCCAACTTTGCTTTAACAAAATAAATCTGAACTGTCTCAAGTCCACTTCAGTGTGTGTATAAATAAACTAACAGATAATATATGTTCCTGTGAAGCATCTGTGATTTAAATCTCCATTTAACAGACACTCACTTCACCCTCTAGTACAGCTTACACTGAAATCAGGCCAATGTAACACCATCAGGAAAGGCTCTCCTTTTCCAGGTGGTGTAACCTTCAGCCCTAAGCCCGTTATTTAAGGCTGATAAAGTTCTCAGTCTGCTGCGCTTCCTTATCCTCAGTCAGCAAGAGCAAAGCCCATCAGAGATCTGCAGGACCTGAAGGAAGGCCCTGGGCTGCCCTGGCTGCCTAGAGATGCTTCCCAGCTGCTGGAAACCTCTCCACTCTGCCCTGCCATCCCAAGCAGTTCTGTCTTTTGTCAACAGCCCCAAGTCCAAGAGGAGTTATGCCCTAATTCCCAGAGGCTGCTCAGCATTTAGTTTTGGTGCATGTAACAGTATGATTTTGGGATTCCTGCAATGAAGAAGGCACTTCTGGACTATGGCAGCTCACCCCAAGGCAGGCAGGACCAGGCACGGCAGTTAATTCTTCATGAAAAATACATATTGCCTTATATGTAGAAGTTTTAACAGGGAGGAGGAGTGATGTTAACTGCATAAATCTGAAGCATCAGAACAACTCAGCGTGACAAATATCTTCATCTCAGCTTGAAACAGACAATTTGTTTTGGTTCTTGGTTAACAAGAATTAACCTCCCCTTACGTTCACTGACAAATCTCTACAGGTTTTGCACTGGCACTTGGAAAATACACTGAAAATGTAAGTATTTCCTACACAAGACATAAATTACCCCCCGAAACACACACCTTTTCCTATTTATTTCCAAGCCAAGATGTTTGGTTTTATTTTGTTTACTTGAGGAAGCACTTCATACATACGCCGGGATAAATTCAAACAAACAACTGTACTACAGACCTGCTGGGTCGGAACAGAAGGATCAAAAGGTCTTTTTAACACCAGCAAACTTCCATTTTTTTCAGTAATACAGTGCTGACAACACTCTGAACACAAACTTCAGCATTTTATAATTGATTTTATGTAAAGGGAGGCTCACAATTCCAATTAGGTCCTGACAAATCCCTTCAAAACTGCAGTGCCTGTCTCATCATAGCTCTCTCCTGCTCAGAAAAATAGCCAAGGCATCTAAAGCTCTGCTAACATTGATATTTATTTATTTATTTATTCATTCATTAAGCACACAGTTCTCATGTCCATGCATTTCAGATGGGAAATAGGATGCTGTGGAAGAGTGACATTAATTCCAGGACGTATCTAAGCAGGAAGGATGTTCCCAGTGGAAATATGCATTGCATGTACTACAATGCTAAAGTGAGCCTAAGAAAAACAGGTAATGGGAAATTCAGAAGAGGGGAAAAAGAGTCATTTGATACTTCCAGAAATCTGGTGTGTACGTCTGAGCAGAAAAAAAAAGGAAGTTTACCACATTTAGGACAGCAGTTCTGATTCCAGTGACATGAATTCCTTATCTCCCTGTGGGTAGCACACCTCTCCTTTGCAAACACACAAAAAATGCATGCCTGCACTCAGCACAATCCATTCCTCCACAAATGATGGCCCAAATCTTAAAAACCATCTTTCCAGAACATAACAGACGAGGAGCTGTGTCAAAAGGAAGAGGGCAAGATCACCCAGTCCTCCTGCAGGTATGTTATTATCACTGATAACTCAAATTCCAAGGAAGCCTGGCCCCCAGCACAGCTCATGCTCAATTGCTTTTTCTTTTATCTTCAGGGTATGTTGCAGGTAGGTTAAGAGGAAATAGGAATAAAGTAGTCAAAACCTTTAGAGACAGGTTTAAAAACTGAAAAAACCCTGCACCATGGAGCACTCAGGCTCCAGCTTGGCACACCTCAGTGTTAATTCTTGAGCAATACAGCAGCCACTTCCCAACACTACCTACCCATCACCACCACATGTAACTCAGAATACATCATTTATATCTGTAAAAATAAAATTCTGTTGTGCATTTCTCTCATTCTCTTCAAGTGGTATACTTTTGGTGGACTTGCCAGTGTTGGATTATTGGTTGGACTTGATCTTTCCCAACCTAAATGATTCTTACAATTTTGGTAATATCCCTCCATATCATATTTGCTACTGGCTTTCCAAACAGTGGGAATAGAGAAAGAAAGTCTTATTTTGGGGGAAAAAAGCTGAAAAATACTTTATGTTAGTAGAAATATTTGGTTACTCTAGTTTTTTTTATTTTTTAATGTGGTTCATAGCGTTCTTCGAATGTTCAAGAAAGTCACTCTGGAGTGACACCAGAGACAGGAAAAGTGACATCTGCACCTCATCACTTCACCATCCCTGCCTGCTGGGCCATTCTGGCACGCCTGGAGCTCAGCTGGCCGAGGGAACAAAACCTCCTTGTAGCCCTGTCACCGAGGCACTGAGCTCAGTGCGCGCAGCCAAGCGCTCCTTAGGAAAACAATGTCCGGTTTTCAGCACCAAAATCCCCTGCCAGGATCAACAGATTATCTTCTGTCGGGGCTGGGAGGCGGCGCAGGGAGGAGGAGGAGGAAGGAAACTGCTGGATCAGGCACAAGTCAGACTGAGTCATGCTCCAGCAGGGAAGCTGGGAGGCTCTTGGGGAGCCTCTGGCACATTTGTCTTCAGCTTCAAAACAGTGAGGCCATCAGCACTTGGATATTGAATATATCAATGCCTGACTACTTCAGCTTCAATAATTTGAAATATGGGTGCATGAGAGCTTCAGAGATTTGAAATATGGGTGTATGAAGAGTTATGTGATCATCCTGTTTTAGAAGGGACAGATTCAAGAATGGTTCCCATAACAAAAATTCCTGACTTAAGGTTTAGTCTTAAGGTTTTCCATTCCTTTACTAAATAATTAAAAGAAAAATCAATCCAAATTTAAAAAAGAGTTACGGCTCAGAATATCTCATAGAACCTGAGTGTATCTGTGTAAAAAAAACACAAAAATGATCCAGCAAGAGCCTTTTACTTGTAGAAAAGTGTTTCTCTGCTGGTGTATCCACAACAGGAGGCTTTGCCATCTCCCAGGCTCTACCTCCAACCTAATCAGATTAAAGAGCTGGAATGAACCATTTCCACCACGACTGTATATTTTGTGAATTGGAAACCCAACAGTAATTTAAAAAAAAAAAAAAAATCCACACAAAAGGGCAGAGGTTCTGCATTTCATCCTACCCCCATGGGGGACATTAGGTGGGAAAACCAGCTGTGGCAGCTGCCTCATCTCTGCTTTGACAGAAAAGTAAATCCTACTGTATGTTAACAGCACAGCATTTGGAAGCTCTGGGAGTGCCACAGTTAATTCACCAAGCTCTCCAACTCAACATACAATAAAAAAGACAACTAAAATCCAATTCACGGTAAAAATCAAGTCCAAAAAGTCAGACTTGTAGCTAAACATCATTAGGATTTCAACTCAAATAATTGACTATATTCATTGTATTAATGAACTAGGATGGCATCTTAAATGTACAGAGATCACATCTTTACCTTAAGATCATCTGCAAACACCAAAGAATCTCTGTTATCAAAACATCTCTGTTATCAAACATCTTAGCAAAAGAATTGACAGTTCCCTTTGAGGAGTGTCCTACTTCCCCATACAAAAAGGATGATAAGGACACCTTAGAGGACACCTGACCAAAAGAACTGTTATGGTGTTTCCCATGATCACCCTAAACCCATTTTCCTGAGTTGGACTCATCCACACCCTGCAATCCTCCAAGACTGAAGTCTGGTGGGAGATAAAATGCTGACTTTTTCCATGGAAAGTTTTTCTTGCAAGGGCATTCCAATAGTGATTGCTGATTTTGTTTTTAGGGTTTCTCCGAATGCCAGAGCTTT
The DNA here is from genome assembly GCA_024500445.1 of Entomyzon cyanotis. NCBI lineage: Eukaryota > Metazoa > Chordata > Aves > Passeriformes > Meliphagidae > Entomyzon > Entomyzon cyanotis. The sequence goes on along the minus strand of JAKEPQ010001027.1, from coordinate 24,652,117 downwards.
GGTTTTCTCTTTTCCTTAATTCCCAAGCACCAGGAGTACGAACAGGCAGACTTTCCCCTCCGACATGCTGAGGGTGCTGTTGTGAGTTATCTGTGTTTAAAGGGTCAGCATTCTTGCTCCTCTTGTTTAACATTTTGAGCCAAAGACTGGGAAGGGGAGGAGGGAATGAGACCCAGGACTAATGAAGGAATTTATCCACAAGCACTGTCCACTTGGGAGAAACATTTGCTGATGTGTTTGCCAGGAAACCCATCTTGGAGATATAACTTAGGCATGTGAGCAGAGGCTGGAAAGCCTTGTTGACACAGACCTTTCCCCCCCTAGAAAGAAGGAGAATGTTTATTCTGCAGTGAACAGCCTGTACAGCTCCACAATGCAAGAGACAATTAATTAGGGAGTTGCATCCTTCTTCCTAAATCATATTGCCATGGAGTCACAAGGAGCTGCTGCTAAAAATACAACAATAAACAATATTTAATCTAAACAATAACTGAGCTCCACCAGGAGCTTGCATGGATTACCAAAGCAAATCCTGCCACGAGGAATTGATCTTAAAACACCTCTTAAACCTGAGGTATCTTGTTATCATTTCCATCTTGGCATAGGTTTAGAAACATTTATTATCTCAGTAAATGTTTTTGTTGGTGGGGTTTTGTTTTGGTTTGGTTTTTTTTTTCTTTTCCATAAGCATTGTAGCTCTGTTCTCCAGCACCACTCTATATATAGAGTACACCACTTCCACTGCTATTTAGCAATCAATCACTCGTCCTGTTTCCACTCCGAAAAAGCAAAACAGGGATGAAAGAGCAACTCCAGGATAGGATGTTGGCTGGCAGCTCCTCAGTTAGTATCAACTGACCACATTTACGTCACTTCTTCAATTGGCATTTTCTCCCTAAATAGCTCTCTGGTCAGTAAGTGGTTGCTCCCACCAGGGAAGAATTTGGATACTTCTCTACAGCTGTTACCTCCAAGAAAAAAAAATCCACGTTTTCTACACCCTGGATAATATTGCAGTCATGTATTTTGTATCAAGACTCTTAACTCATGGCAATAGTTTGGGGGGAGTCAAATTGATTTTGGAAACAGCTGGATCACTCATACAAATAAATTAATCAGTAGAAATTACAGGTAGAAGGAGAAAAATAAACAAAACTGACTAGCAGCATTAGCAAATATGGGCTGGAATTTCACAAGGAAAGCATAAAAAGCTTCCCAGTCTTGTCTCCTGAAATAGTTATTTGCATAAAGCTGCAGCCAGTGGTTTCTTCTACTTGTTTTACCCAACTTCTTTATAAAAAGAGAAGTTTGTCTTTTTCAGTCACCACTTTTAGTTCTCCCTCTATGGCACCAGCAGTGTTTTGCAGCAACTGTTTTCCTCATTTAAAATTTAAATAAAACTGAACCTCTGAACACCCAAGTAGAATGGCTGTATTGCAGAGTTCTGTTTAAATACTGTATTTCTGTTTGATTGCAGAACTGCCTCTGCAATTAAAGTCACTCAGAGTTCACAAATAAAAGAGTTGAGTTATATTTCAGCCTCTTGGTGTTTGACTTCTATTTGGAAGCAAAGCTCCAACCAGTGTTTCCCACTGGGAACTCATCCTCAGGCAAGAGCACACAGCAGAAAGACTCTTAATAAGGAAGCACACATGCAAAATTAATTCAGCCACTGGTACACAGTACTGAAGAGCAAACACATTTGTCTTGACCATAAAGTAAAGCACAATGACCCCATTTGGAACCTGCAATAAACTGCATTTTTCATCTGGTTTCTTAACAGCATAAACATAGGTTGGGGAGGGCTCTCTGGGGCTGGGCGGATGCCAACATCTTTTTGATGCATGGACATAAACTGAGGTTTTGCTCCTGCCTGGTAAAAATATTTGAAGTATAAATAAGAAGTGAAAGTCAGGGACTACTACAAGTAATGTAATCTGTGGGGATCACCTTGTGGTCTCCCCTGAACTGCAAATTTCATCTGAATGAAAGCTGGCAAATCCTGAACACAGCTCTGCACTTACAGCACATTAAAATGTAGATACAAACCCCAGCAACTGCTTAAAATAATGCTCACACTCCCAGTCAAAAGAAAAGAAATCACAAACCTTGAAGTAAAGGTTACTAACACTGTTCTAGGGATTACCCAGTCTGTGACAAGAAATTAGATAAAGCTTTAAGAAAAGGCATAAATAGAACACTAAGTTCTGCTTTCTTTTCCCTCAAATCAAGTTCACCTGCTTCATGGTTTAATCTCCACCAAAATCCCACCTTTGCCTGCATCACAGAAAGAATAAATACATTTACAGGGAATTAATTATGCATCCAGTAACAGCCCTGGGTCTCTACAGAAGCACAGACTGTGCATGCAGACAAGTTTCAGACCAATTTATTCTTTCAAGGCTGAGTAAAATGAAGATCAGAAATTTCAGGTAATCCACTGAATACTCCCCAAAGCTGAGATTTAATACCCATATTCCAGTTCCTGGACAGAAACAGTTCAACATGGGTTAAGTGATGGAAACTGTGGAGCTTCCAATGCTGAGACAAATCACATCATTATTGTGAAATGGTTTAAGATTAGAAATTAGATCATGTGAACTGCTCTTGTTTCAGTGTCACACTGATGTGAGCCCTTCCCATTTTGCAAGAGGTCAGGACAATTTGTCTTTTAAGCTCCAGTGGGAAATTTCTGAAGGGTTTCACACCAAGAACTGGTCAGTAAAGCTGCACAGGTCTTTGCCATCAATTAGGAGCAATGAAGAAATCCACAGCACTTCAGTTTCTTGTCCAGAGAACAGAGATTATATGTCTAGATCTTATCTGTCTCTCTGGACAAAAACAAACATAAGCAGTATTTTTAAATCTTCAGGCACAACACATTAGATGTAGAGATTTTATGCCAGCAGAGCAATTGAGAAACCACACGGAGGGGGGGGAACCAAACAAACAAACAAAAAAATCTTTCCCCCAGCTATGGCATTTGTGTTTATTGGGGGTACAAGAGAGCACATGGGAGGCAAACAGGGCTCTTTTTTGGGGTTTAATTTTCAGGATCAACTCACTTAACAAGAGCAACAGCCCAAGGAGGGCAAGGCAGAAGCGCTGACTGCAGGAGAGGAGGTGTAAGAGATTTTACTGCTGCCAGTACAGCAAGACTTGCCAAGTCTGCTTCAGCTGTGGCACTGCCTCATCTCTGCTTTGACAGAAAAGTAAATCCTACTGTATGTTAACAGCACAACAGGATGAGTTATTGGAAAAAAATGAAATTAAATTTAAAAGGTGAATTAAATGCTTTTATAGATTTGGTCCCCTCGATATAAAAGGATGTTGTGATTTGTGGAGGTACACAGAGAAGCAAGTCTTAAGGTCATTACCCCACCCAGTGTATCAGAGGAGAACCACTGATCAATTATGCCATCTAAAGAGACCAAGAATGAACTCCAAGCTTGTTTGAGCTGGCCTGAACCCCACAAGAGGGAGCAGCAATCAAGCAAATCAAGCAAAGCACACTTTTTTGTGTTCCTAAGGAGACAGGATTTCCACCACACAAAGCTGGACCCCTGAATTTTCAATATAAATATTTAATTACATGGTTATTTGGTCATTGAGGATGTAAAATTATTATTAGAGGATAAGAGTAGAAGGGACACTCCTCTGTATTTCTACTGAGGACATGGTAATTCAGCCTTAAATTCCTACTATTACCAGATACCTTCCAACCACTTACGTGAAGAAGCAAACCGACAAAGCTGGGAGGGGAGTGGGGACATTTAGAATTTGTTTTAAGTCTCCAAAACCTCCCCAGACTCTCAAAATAACCCACAAATCCTAGCTAGCTTTATTTTGTCAGTATTCCTATTCTGTATCATCACTCTCTGCTCCATCTCCAATACTTTTGAAGAACTCAAACAAAATCCACAGGGTTTTTTTAAAATTTAACCACCAACCAGCCTTTCAAAAGGGTAACAGCTTCCACATTCAGCATCACTTCAACACAGCAGAAAAAAAACCAACTCCAAAAACATTTAAGAGGTTTGAAAAGGTTCACAGTATTATTTCTTGCAGGCTCCCACAACCTTGTGGCTAAGTGGAAGAACAGAAGACAGCAATGTGCTGTGTTGACAGATGGTTTTTAAGTAGGAGCACCTCAGAGCCCACAGCAGAAGCTGAACACTCAACTAAATGCTATTTTTTAGGGGCAGAACCTCCTGCATTGTTTTGTCTCCTACCTCCCAGCTCAGTATTTTGGGACCTATTAATAATTTATTGCCTTTTCCTAGTTAAGAGTGGGAATTGCAAAGAGAGACCATTCAACTATAAATTATAATAGAGAGGGGAGACTGGTGGAAACTTTTTGACAGAGGAATAGATTGAGACAGAATTTCTACTTTTTGTACTTCAGGCAGTCTCAGGAGGGCAACAGAGCACAGCTGAGCATAGTCCCTGGCACAGGAATCACAGCTAAAACCCATCACTAGTTCTTCTGACAGCTCCTGGAGGGTGTGTTTGGTCCTCTTCTCATCCTCCTGCTATTTTTTGTTACTGCTCTCCCTTCCCAGGTTTCTCCCTCTGGGATTACCCACCGTGACCTCAACAGGTATTTCACCATATGCACATTGAAAAAGGGGGGGGAAGTAGGAATCTGAATACAATTGAATTTGATCATTAAAAAAATGAGGATTTTGCATTCATCTGTGAAAATTCAACACAGTGACAATATCACAGAACAATATCACAAAAAAACCCTCCAAACCACACAAGGCATTTTCACATGTTCTGGGTTCCTCTGGCAATAGACCTTGCACACATCAGTTACCTCAATCCAGACTTTAATAAAAGTTCTGACTGCTCCCCTGATTTTTTAAAGCTGTCTATTATGGATGCAGAAATTCTTGGAGCTACAGACATACACAGCATAACTGGGTTTAGAGGCATGTCTGCCAGAGAACAGATTTATCGTAAATGATTCCAGAATATTAATGTCAAACATTAATCATCACAATACAGTTTACTACTAGAGTAGGCTTTTCAGTTATATTAAAAAAACAACCCACAATACATAAGGAAGTTATACAAAAAATAACTTCCATTATTTTCTCAGCCCTGAAAACAATTTCATGGAGAGTAGCATTTCTGAAAAGACTCACAGCAACTTCTCCCAAGGTTTAATGCTCACAGCCATGTCACCTGGCAGTCAGACAGCACAAGAGTTTAAACCAACTAAAATTTGGAGAGAAAACCTCAAAGCCTTCCATGTCTCCAGAAGCAGTGACCCTTTAATAGATAGCAAATCTCCATGGCTCAACAGCACCAATTAAGCAGGGAAGTGACAGAGCTCCTTGAAACCTGAGATGCTGCCTGAAAGGAAAAAAAAAGTCTCCTTGAGGTCACTGAGAATTCCTTGTGACCTTTTGTAAATGCAGATAAACCCATGGGTTTGTCCCAGGTGAACTCCACCTGTGCTTCCATGGCAGTTCCAGGAGGATCCAGTGCCAGGGCACTTTATACAGTTGAGAAACTCTGCTGTGGCACGAGCAGTGAGCTGAGAAAAATGTACTCTTGCCAAGCCAATTCCGAAAAAATCAATCAGTGGGAACTCAAGGGCATGAATGACAAGCTTATTCAGCTACTCACAGCAAGCACCAGGGAGGGAAGCTGCATTACCTGACCATCTTAAATGACTCTTCAAAAGATGTAAGAACTGCTGCTGATCCAAATATCACCTAAAAAATTGTATGAATAAATTTAAGATGGAGCTGCTCACAGCAACCAGCTACAAACTGATTTAAGGAAACACTTATCCATCCTTTAAGTCCAGCATAAATCTTGTTAGGTGTGCATTTTAAATACACTGCACCAAATCAGCACATATTACTTAGGGAGCAAAACCTGTTAGGGAACCAAAGTGTGTAAATATAGCACACAGCTTGGATTTGCTCCATCCACAAAGAACTGAGAAAGCCTACTTTCACCTCCCAAAAGCATTTAACACTACTTTACATCTAGCCAATGCTGAGGAACAGACTTGTGAGCTATTTATACGCAGAGATAAAGGTGCCAAAAAAGATGTTTTAAAAAAAACCCTTGAGGTCATCGAGCCTCATTCTATCTAGGAGATGCAGTTTTCCTGCTATCCAGCCACTTCTTCATACAGTTGCTAGCAGACAAAAAAGTAAAACTGGGAATTCTGTTTCTCTGAAAAACGTATTTAAGTGAAGACAGGAGCTCGAAGTGCTGAGGATTTGGCCAGCATATGAATGCATCGAGCTTACACTAGGCATTAGTTACCAGCAGGTTTAAGGTTTCCACTGAATAATATATGTGGAGCTGCAGATTTCACACCATTACTCAATTAATGAAACTGTCACTTCAGCAGGCAGCAATATAACAAAATCAGCCACTGCTCTGTACCTACAGTGGGGGAAAGGCTGTGGAGTTCTGCTGTTACAAACCTGACAGGGCTTTTGAAATCCTGGCAATGCCAAGGTTATATGGAAACCACCTTGAACATGCAGAGGACACTCCCCAGTTAAGTTAATGGCTCGACAAGAGCTGCAGTCAGCAAAGTCTGCTTTGCTGAAAGCCTGTAGTACAGAGACTGGAAAAGCCATTGGAGTGTATAACTGCAGCTTATGCAAATCCACAGAGGAGGCCTGGGAAAAGAAAGGCTAAATCCCTTCAAACGGGAGAAGCTCTGCCATAAATCCAGCTGTATACTAGGAATAACATGATAAAGAGCCCAGGTTTTTGTAAAAACGCCTTTGTAACTGTTCTGCTGCTTGGAAATGCTCACATGCTTGAAAAGAGTACCTCTCACATCACACTACACCTGCTAAGATACTACAGCTCATATCCTGGACACAGGGAAAAGTTATACTCGAGAATAGGTCACAGTGCAACCCCTACCAAAGGCTGCTTAGCACCTAGAAATTAGGATGTGAGAGAATATTGCTAAGTGTTACTTTTTAAAAAATTCTAACATATTATTTTTATCTGAACAGCAAGAGAAAAGCTGATTCATAAAATATTTAAAAGACAGATAAGCATAGAGTAGCACCCTAAAGAAACTTTACACACAAAGATACACCTGAAACAGCTCTTCAGCTATGCAAGAAAAACTTAACTGGCTGCTTTTTGAAGAATTTAGGCAATGCATAATTCAGGAGTAACAAGTCACTTGGCATTAAGCACATATCAGCATTTGCTTTATGGCAGACTGAGAGCTGAGCACTGATACTGAAAACTGGGTAAGCAGCAGCCAGGACAGCCAGAGGCCATGCAGGTTCCCAGCCCAGCCTCCACTTCTCCATTCTCTCACTCCAACCTAGGAATTAGTCTCCTCCAAACACTGCCTTGAGGCGTGGAGGGAAGGATGCCCCTGCTCTCCGACATTTCCAGCAGGAGCAGGGATGTGCAGCAGCTTCAACAGGGAACACCCACAAAAATCCCTCATTAAGGAATGCCCTGGGGATGCAGCTCTTCCTGCTGGCCACTGCAGCTTCTCTCCAGGGCGCTGGCAGGCAGCCCAGCAGCTCAGCCACTGTCCCACTTCCCAACACCAGGCACCGAATCCAAGCCTGGTGTCTTCCCCGTGAGCACTGCTGGGATTTCACTCCCCACATCAGACACAGAACCCTGCTGAGCTTATCTGAGGAAGCCAAACAAACATGTGCTCTGCACAGTCCTGTCCAGGCCTGGCTTGGGAGGTGCCACTTCTGCCACTATTCAAAGCAGAGCCCAGCTGCCCGAATGCCCAGTGCAAAGGATGCAACACACAAACGCTGATGCTTTACAAGTCTGCCTCTCCAGTGGCCACATTTGAACCAGGACTTGTCAGGATCTGATCTCCTCTGACAGATCTTCCCACTAAAAGCACAACCAGGACGATTCACTTTAACAGATTGATACAAAATTGCCCTTCATTTGTTCAGCAGGTATCACCTCTGGAGACAAATTATCCACCTTAAGTGAAACAAAACCTTGTTGCAGCTAGGTTGCAGTATTTACTCTTCACAAATAAGTATTTTTCATCTTTTACAAAATATCCATTTAAATGTTGATGTTTTGGTGATATTCAGCTAAGGTCACAACTTACCTGTCTAAATATTTGGCTACATAAGGTATTCTAGCTGCCATGGACAATGCAAGTGTAACATCGATACCATTATAGGGTCAGCAGTACCCAATTTATCTGGCCAATGCCAACACCCACATTAAATAAACCACTTAGTTCACCAGGATTAAACATGGAGTTTGCTCTGTATTATAGATATTTCACATGGCTTGGCTTTTGTTCTCAAAATGGCACATAATTAGCAAAGCAGGTGACAGGTTTAGTACGCTCCTCCTAGAATATATTCCTCACTTTCATGCAGGTTCCTGTGGCTTAAATACTCTGGAAAAGGAAAGCTTTATCACTGTCACTGTGAAGTCATATACTCCCACCTCCTTACAGCAAAACATCGTATAGCTTTCCTTCCAGCCATCTCTTTTATGAGGAAATTCAAGTATTTATCGTGTTTCCCTCTTTGTGCAGTTTTTTATTAGTCCTGTAAGTTCCACATAACTATACTGCTGGGAGTATCAATCATTCTCCCTGTATTTACTCGAGCTCTTAAATCTTGCTGTGATACTACACCAGTTGCAATAACAACCAAGCCAAGCTGAAGGGTTTGTTTTCCCCTGATGATGTTCAGGATTGAGCCTCTGCCACGTTCTTCCACCAATTTCCCTGCAGCAGGAAGAACTCTAAATAGGCCATTATCACCAATCCCTTAAAAACCTCTATCCAGAGGGTGCCCACAGGGCCAGCTGCACAACCTGAATATTCAGTTTGGCACATCCAGGGGGAATTCACACGTTGAATCCACAGCTCCTGCACTGTTCCCATTCTGCAGGCACGGCTTGATCCGATCTCCTTAGGGAATTAATGCCCGCAGCAGGCACGGCAGCTGCCACCCAGCCCGTCTGTCCCCCGGAGCAGCGACAGCTCCGGCCTCAGCCACACGGATCCGAGCGACAGGGGACAGATGGCACTGGTGCTGCTCCACAAAGCTGCTGCTCCAAGGAATCAGCCTCGCTCGGACCGCCAAGGGATGCCAAGGGATACTCCGAGAGTTCCCTTTGTTCAGCCCAGCAGCGGCACAGCTGAACCGACCACCCATCCCTCCTCATCCAGCCCCCGGGAAATCACAGGAAATCAGTGATTTCCCTGCTCATCCCCCTGTGGCGTCTCAGGACAGGAAGAAAAAAAAATTTAGAACTGGCCATTTTTCATCACGTTCACGCTGTGAAATCTCCCCATGACAACGCAGCTGATTTGCGCAACTGTTAGCTCTGTTGCTAACGAAAGAAATAAAGGGTCAGGAACAAAAGGAAAGTTGAGTAAGAAAGGGGAAAAAGCACCACCCTTGTGCTGGAAATATGATTCAAATGTTAAAAAATGGAATCTGACTTATAAAGAGTACAAAACTGGCAACAGCTGTGCTCTCTCACTTGTGTGAAGGACAGTTCTGGCACAGGGAGAAGAAATGAGACCTGGAAGTCCTGTTTGTGATAAAATCTAAGGGCTGATCTAGCTGTGAGACTAACAAGGAGAAAACAAATTTAAGTGCTGACCTACAGCTCTAAAATTAGTTTCATTAAATGCATTTACTACGAGCAAATGCCATTCTGATGACAGGAAAGCCAGGAAAGGACTCTGGAAAGCTGCATGTTCCTCACAGCATACATCACCCTCCAAAACTAGATTCCTTCCTGTCTAGTAGGTAGCAATGCTCTTTATAAATATAATTATTAGTGGGGTTTTATGGGCTTTTCTCTGTTGTCTTAACATGAACAGTATTTAAGATCCCAACTTTGCAGCCCCTTAGTCAAAAAGCACCAGCACTGTTCTAAATCCCACAGAGCTGTCCGTAGCCTTAACAAAAAGAACAAATGTTCAAGTGCTCACACAGAGCCATAGTCCTGCTAAATATAAGTGGAATATTATATTCCCGATCTTAAGGAAGCATCAGAATTGACAGTATGTGACCACGTTTTTTCTAGCACGAGCTGTACAAAAATAGTCTTTTCTCCTTAAACCAAGACTTTCATGCCTCACAGTGACATTTAAACCCTTTATGCTACAGGGGTGTTTCATCGTGAATTCAGCACAGTTCTCGTGCTTTTTTTAATCCTTCAAATGTGTTCGCTAAAGCACTCAAAGACCACTCCACTAGATTCACTTCCACCAGGCATTCTCACTCCCAGCTTCCCAAGCAAAAGGCCATCTACACATCACTGGGCTTTCCAGGAAACCATTTCCAAGAGAAACTGAAATGCAAAAATTTATTGAGAAATCCTTCTTTTTCATTACTTTAAAATGTGCTTTAGAATTAATTCTTCTCTTCTTGTCACCACCATCAGCAACAACTGCTCAGACTGGAAATGAGAAACATCCTTTTAAATATGAACCTTTTTCCTTAGATACTTCTAAACAGGTTTACAGTTTCATGGTCACAAACTTACAGGAGTCATTTCCTTCAAGCACTCAGAGAACACAAGATCAGGATCAATGTTCACATCAGCCCTGATGTGATGAAGCCACGGGAGAGGGAGACAATGAGCCCAAAAATCCCACTCCAAGGTCTCCAAGCTGAGCCTTAACTGCATGATCATGAGGTTAAAAAAAAATGCAGACAAGAACAGAGGTGGGGGCAAGCATGAGGTGCTTTTAAGTCATCGATAACTAGATAAACGAGAAAATATTTTCATAGATCTGAGCCATAGGCTTTTGACTTCAAATTCACTGGTAGCTGATAGGTTTCAAAGTGTTCATGCATCTCCAGAGGACCTTAGGGACAAAGTGGTCTGAAGTAAAAGTTATTAGGCTTTGTTAATGCAGAGGTATTTATAGAATATTGCATTTAAAAATAGGCAGTGTTTTGATTTTTCCAAATCTAAACTTAAATCAACATCAACAACAGCCTATGTAAAACTTTGAAATACCCATCAGCTACACCATTAGTAAAGCAGGGTCTATCAATGTTTTGGTTTTGAAATAATGTTAAAAAATCTAACACTTCAGCAAATTCAACTAGATGGGAACCTTGGCACATGATACAGTGAATTTCTAACCCAGTTCTCCAGCAAAATCCTGGTTAATCCAGTCACAATCCCTTTATTCTCACCCCGTGTTTAGCATTAGTTTTTATATTTGCCAACTGACGCTGTTAGTTTGCTCATACACCTGAGCAGAGTGTTTATTACAAACAGGAAAAGGGCAAGTTCATGAAAACAACCAATTAAAGTCAGCCCTACTATGCATCCATGAGATCCACAGCCCTGGGAGCAATGGAAGAGTTTCAGTCCTACAGACTTTACAGGCTAAATTCTTCATGAACACTTGAGTTCCCCTGAAAGAATGTTTTTATTCCCAACTCCAGGGCTGGGAGCGATGAAAGTCACGCATGCAGTAAAAAGCTGCCCAGAGACACCACAATGAACTCTTGCTTCCACCAAGAGAACAGGAGCATCCATCTAAACCTCACTTCCTTTGAACTGAAATGAGACTCAGCCACAGCAGAAACAAACAGCTCAGCTGAACACAAGGGGTTTGTGGCTAAAATCTAGGAATGAACATCCTGTGTTCGGATGATTAAGGTATTAAAGTCATGTTTAACCTTTAACTGAAGAAATGCCTCAGGAACAGAACCAAGACAGATACAATATCCTGAATTTTAGCACCTTCTTGGTCATGCCAATCAGAAAAAAAGTTATAAAAAACTTTCCCTTTCTTCCTTCCACAGGATTTGTGGGAAAAGTAGGTGGTATTAACTTTTCATTAACAGGAAAAGCACTAAGAGTACTGCCAAATCTGCCTGGGAGACTGTGATTAACAAATGCAGAGATTACTGTGTGCAGTTCTGGGCACCACAATACAAGAAGGATATAAAGTTATTAGAAAGTGTCCAAAGGAGGCACCAAGGAGCCTCCAACAGCAAACCATCCCCAAATTAACAGCTGAGTCTCTTGTCTGCATCTCTTCCATCCTAATTGTTATCACAGGCATCCAATTGCAACAGCAATTCCTTATCAATACAGCCCTGACAGCTGCAGATGAGAGTTTACAGATCCCACCAACGACAGCCTAAGGAATTAACTCCCTTCCACGCTGTCATTTTAAGACTATTAAAAGTGCTCAGGTGACTAATTCATGCATTCAGGCAGTCAGAGATTTAAGTCAGGAATTCTCTGTGTCAGTGCTGCGATCTAAGGCAAAGCAAGTGGAACACAAAGAGCAAAAAAGCAACGTAAATTACCTAATTTGGCACACTTTTGGTTGCAAAATGTCAGCTGCTGGAAGTTGTTCAAGCCCTCAGACAAACACTTCCTCTGAAATACTGCTTAGGAACTGTCATCTCAGTGCCAGCACTGCCTTGCTCATTTCCAGAAATCTGCCTAAAACCTGCATGTTTGTGTTCAGATAATTGTTACTAATTTCAGAGGTCCCCGCCTAGTGCCTCAAATGGACTAATTCTTTTAATTTCTAATGTGCTAGCAACAGGAGAGGTATTTTTCCATGTGCTCAGATATTTATACAGCCTTATTTTTGGTGTGGTGAGCTGTTTGAGGATTTATATGCAACCTGGGGCAGAGGAAAAGGAAAATATGTACACCATATATTCCCAGTAATCCAGCTATGGCTTTGGATGCCATCCTTCATATATTTAGATTCAGGCAGAAGCAACTTTACCTGAGTAAGCTGAGGCTAAAAATAGTGCCAATTTAAGTCTCATTAACAAATCTAACAGTTATTTTTCTTATTTCTGTTTTGATTCTGCTTCCTTGTTTCTGTTTTAAAAGAAGTTCTTTGATTTCAGATGGAATTTGCCTTAAAATAATCCCATTCTGTATTTCCTTTGTCGCATTTGTCTTGGCAAGAGGTTGAAGGACAGGGCATCGAATTTCTACACCAATATCTGAATAAAACCAGAGATTCCAGAAGGAAAATCACTTTCCACAGCAGGAAAATCCCAAATGGTAAGCCACTATCATCATGACTTTTGGAGGGAAGGGAACAAAAAACAAACCAAAAACCTAAAACCAAATCACAACAAAACCCCAGGGATGTAACTACAAAATAAATGTCACAGATTCTGAGCTCGTTTTCATACCCAGCTTTCATGTGCAACTCATGGCATCCATACTGCATCCATAGGGATCACGAGCTGCTCTCTGTGATGGACTGGGCTCTGTGCAGATGGAGTTCATTAAAATAAGCACTGTGGCAAAAAGGAAACCATTCACACGAGAGCAGAGGGCTGCAGCTGTCGACCAACTCCAAATAACTCTCATAACTCCCTCATGTAACACAGCACTTCCTTATTTGTGCCTCCCTGCCTGGGAATGACTCCACGGAAGATTCTCTCACCCTTCCCATCCAATGGGAAAAAGGGGAAGGGGAGTAGATCAGGTTCAATCTGAATTTACCTTTCAAAAATCCAAGCAGAGATTGGTGATATTAGCATTGACCGGTCTTTAATCATTCAATATAATTATTAATTTTGATGCATAAGGTGTATAAACAGTATTATCTCCTCAAGCTAGAAGTATCAATAAAATCCTTGCCAGACAGCTGCTACTTTCTCTGTGAGGTCTTGTCTGTAAATCACAGCTCTGCTAGGGCCTATTAGTCCTCACCAACACAGCCACTTAATCTTTATTTCCCTAACATATAATTTCCCTTAATTATATTTGGAGAATATTTATAAGGTTATTAAAGTTAATTATAAGACTCAGAGAGGTCTTTAGCCATAATTATCAGTACAAATCAAAGCTCTGAGTAATTTTTGGTGGGTTGTTTTTTTTGGTTTTTTGGTTTTTTCTTTGTGGTTATTTTTTTAAAGGACCAGTTTGATCATCTGTCATCTCTAACTGCTCAGAATGATGGAACAGCTTCACTCAGTACGATGAGCAGCTGGAATGGGTAAATATGAACATCTTTGTGGACAAGCATTAGCATCCAACTATGAGTCTGCAGTTCCCCTCTCAAAATTCACTTGGAGATGTGAAATCAGCTTTTGAGAAAGTGTTGAAAAAAAATTGATGCTTCTCTTAAGATTTTACATAAATCTTTTTACTTCCACACCTGTTTGGAACGCCATGCTTCATAAATATAGACTCAGGCATATATTTAGGCTCAGACCTTGGCTGGTGTTTTGCAGCAATCAGGAAATGCAGTTTTTAGATCAGGAGTGACACCTGAATGACTGCAAGCATCAGGGGTCTGTGGGGGACTGTCAAAATGGGAAAAGCAGACATTGCCACCCTAGAGGGGGAGAAATAGGGGGGACTTGGAGCTGCCAAGGTGGGAGATCTCTAACAGAAGCTGGTTCAGCTGAAGTTGTCACCCACAGATTTACTGTCCCTCAGACTTCACTCTCACAGACCACATGGTAACGTTAATATTGCACTGCAGATCTCTGCAGACGTGTCTTCAGAGAGCCCTGCAGAGAATCTGACCAGCAACAAGTGTGACAAGTCCCTCCCCTTTTAGGTGTGCCAGCTTTTCACCTCTCAGCTGTCATCTTCGATGTCTTTTTTGACAAAGCTCTGGCTTCACATGGCAAGTGAGCGCAACATAATCTTGTAAAAGAAATGAGCTCAGCTTTCAGCCTTCCTGCATGGGAGAGAACTCCAGCTTTGCACAGCCACAGTGCAAAGCTCTAAACCAGCTTTTTCACTGCTTTACTAACACTTTTTACCAGCTGTAAGTGCACATGAGCATTCCCAGCCCATTCAGAATGTCATTTGTTGCCCCTTTGCAACAACACACTTCACACGTCCAGCTTGGTTGCTCTGAGAAGGGGAGGAACAGATGAAGGGATAGTTCTGCTCCCGAACTTTACCAGGATGCTTCTCTAGCTCTTCTGTTTGAAAAGTTCTTTGAGGCTACTGCTAAGCAAGCATGGCCTAAAGCTTCTGCAACTGGATTAAGAGGAAGAGCCCAGATGCCAAAAATCTTGAATGTGAGGAAGTGACTCCAGTCCAAATGCAGCGATAAAAGGTGCATTACCTACGAGGCAGCCAGAACTACTAAAAATCTCTTGGCTTGTCCTGTCTGTTCTTTCACCTCATTCCTAAACCCTACTGATTCTCCAGGATTAAATATTTCAAGTTATACAGTTTGAACTTGTCAAACTTTGGGGACACACACACAACTTCTCAAATTAGCACTGGAAAAAATATGTATGAGGGGAGGAGGAGAACTGCCAAGCACAAAACCTCATTTTCTCCAGATTTTCTAATAAATCAGCATTGCTTTTAAATACATCCCTGTCTTCTAGAAGTATCATAGGACAACATCCATTGCACCAGAGAGCTTATACTCACAGAAAGTAGGTCCGGTGCAATTTCTGCTGAACTCAGGCTGTGGTTTCTGAAGTGCAATTCCGTCCAATGTAATCACTTTCTAATAAATTTCAGATGCTAAAGACCAGCACTAGATTAAAACCATCCTGACACGGAGATAGTGAAGGACTATCAACATCAAGGTTAACCTTCCAATCAATTAATCTCAATAATCCTTCAACTCTGGATTCCCATCTTGCCAAATCCAGGCAGGAAAAGACAGGTCTTCTTCAAGAAACAAAAAAAAAGCATTCCCTGCAATGGTTTCACTAATACCCAAGATGCTGAATCCAAAAAAAGCTGCCAACGACCTCTAATCTCTTTCAGAATGGAATTGAAAGTTAGCCAGCAAGCAGGAAAGCTCTGTGACACCTGAACCAGAGAGACTGAGCCAGTTCACACTCTGACCTACTTCAGCCTGGATAACTGCTCAGTACATTTCCAGTGCTGAGGCAAAATCCAAACTCCAAAGGGAAAAAAAAAAAGGAAAATATGACAGCAGTTCTCCTGCACTGTGCATTTGGCAGAAAAGTTACTATTTTTCCTCTTTTAAGGGGTTAACTTTGTCCTTTGGGTGGGAGTGTGAGACAGCAGCAGGGAGGGGAAGGAGGCAGAATCTTACAGTGACACCATTACAGAGCTAGCATTGCTTCACTTCTCCAGCAGCAGGAAAGGTGAGGGAAGCAACTGCTTGGGAATTAAGAAAAGGGGGATAAAGATGCACCATTACTGGGTTCTACTCTCATCCTTTGCAGGTGCCCTGGATGAACACACAGGATCATGTCCCCTTCCATAATTATGGCACAACTTCCAAGGAGCTGGTACAATCAACACCAGCATTTGCTTTCAAAGATACTTTAAGGTAGAAGACACCTCTCTCTTTTTTTTCCATGATAATTTTCCCTTTTTTCCCCTTTTGAATAAGTGTTACAGTTGCACACCATGGCATTTGGCTGTCCCAGATTTTCCCAGAGTTCTCTGCAAGGATCACTCTGCTCTTGGTTTGAATCCATGTCCAAGTGAGGGAAGTTCACTCTCCATTTCCATTCTAACCATAACCCTTTCACCTGGAATTTCCCGGCAGAAATTTTGGTAGAAAAAAAAATATGGTAGAAAAAATTTTATGGTAGAAAAAGGCACCAGACAACAAAACAAACCAGGCTCTTGTTTTCTGCACTTCACTTAAGAATAACCAAAAAGAAGACTGAAACTTTTGGATTTGATGAGCTCAGAATATTCCATAATAGAGACAGCTGATGCCAGCATGGGATGCATGAAAGTGAGAAAGCAGAACATTATCTTCTAAAAGCAGCAACATTAAATGGCATTCAAGCAAAACAGAGTGCTTTGACATCTGACTACTGAAGCATTCAGTGGCATTACCATAATTTTCTCTCATGCCCCTGAACTAGCCCATTTCTAAAATAAGCACTGACTGACAAACTTCTAGGAAGCTGTAAGTGTGTGGTTTTTTCTTTTTGTCTTGGGATTTCATTTTTATGCAGCATAATCTCAAAGCCATGCAGGATGAGGAGATAAACCAACACAGTGAAAATTCCTTGCTGTGCTCAGACTCAACCCTCACTCTGTATATCTTTTATGTAAGAGAGACCTTTACGCTGGAAGTTTGATTTCATTTATTTTTTATGGGGAATAAAATGTATTGTACTGAGCATTGCCAGCCATATAATCTTTCAAGGTACTCCACCTTCAAATAAAACTGAGGAAGAGCCAAGGACACTTTGAAGCCAACATCTCTATTGATTGAGTTGCTCGGTGTCACACAGGGCAGTGGCACAGCCAGGCCCCTGAATGAACTCCTTTCAAGAACCACGGAATCGCAGCATCCCATTAATGAAAAAACACTCAGGAGCAAGAATCATGCATAAATAATTACTCCTAATTCTCAGAGATTAAAAAAAAAAAGTTTGAATTCAGCAGAATTAAGACCAGCAGCTGATAAGGAAGAGCTCAGAAGTTGGCCAACAGCCACCACTTTAGGGAATAAAAATATTTATTGCCAACTCCCACCCTGCTTAACTATTTTCATGTACTATGAAAATAGGACTGGCTTAAAAACTATTGTGCAAGAAAAGCTACATCAAATATATAACTAAGCATAGAAGATTATCAACTAGGCCCATTATGTTAAATTTGAAAAAACCTCATCTCTGTACTTCTCAAGGTGCTCCCTACACAGTGAGGTAACACTTCACAAAGAACCCCCTGAAACACTACAGAATTGGAAATTAAATCCATTTATACAATTGTCCCGGTTTGGCAGCATGGGGATGAATATTTCATCTCACTGCATCCAGTGCCTTCTTTCTGTTGTACAACTGAAGCAAAAGCAAATTGAAGAGTGTGACAATAAATAAATCGATAAATTATTACGTAACTACTTCATTAGCCATTTTGAAAGCACATATAATATTTTGAAGGAAACAATTCCACATATGACATTAATGATCTGTATTTTCCTTATTTGCTGTGGCACAATTTCCCTCTTTTCCCCAGTCTTCACCAGCTAGCAAATCCAGCCAGAGTAACCACTTACTGCATCTCAGATGGAATTCTGTCAAGCTTAGCACTTTAAAGAGAGTACTAGAAGTGTGTTGCTTCTATATATAAACTGCCTGTCTGGTGTACAGTATGTCTGAATAATACAGCCTGCCTGACGCCAAATCCAAGTTCTCCTGGATGAGGGAAAAAAAAAATGTCCCCCTTTGGAGTTATTTCAAAGCACCAAAGCACCCCATAATAGTCTCAAGGAGCAAGAGTTCACAAAGTCTTTGGGAAAAAAGCCATCACACCTACCACTTACACTTCATTATTGAGTTTCTGTAAGTTAGCAAAGCCTTTCGTAAAGAATGTCATTCAAAGCAGTAGAAATAAAGATTTGAGCCCAGGAGTAGACAAAATCCTTCAGGAGTGAGAAGTTGTACTACTGCTATCATCACACCTTGTCAGCTGCTCCTTTGCTCTGTGCCACCATCACACCTTTCACCAGGTGGCCTTTGCTTTCTTCTCCCCTGCCTCCTGATCATTTCTTTTTTAAAAAACGTACTAAAAATACATCCAAGAAACCACCATGCATTTACTCATAGAAGAGTGTGTGTTTCATCCCACAAATAAAATGAAATGAAAACACCTAAGGTTTCCAGCTATAACAAAACATAGGTATAACAGAGGCATTACACATCATCCTTGATAAAATTTATAAGCTCTGCAGGCCTTCCCAAGGTGACACTGGGATTTTTAGCTGCTAGGCAGGATTTCCTGCCAGGCCCGTGGTGTAATCTCTCGGAACTTCCTGAAGTTTAATGTCAAAAATGCAAGTGAAATTAATTTTTGTAATGACCGCCGCTGGATTTTTGACCGGTCCAGTTTCCAGAACTCTTGTTCTCTGCTTCACCATGTGTCTCTCCAGCACTTGGGCAGCACTGACTGATCAGCACAGCTTCACTCCTCATCTCAGGTGCCACACAGCATTTC
Source organism: Entomyzon cyanotis (assembly GCA_024500445.1). Classification (NCBI taxonomy): domain Eukaryota; kingdom Metazoa; phylum Chordata; class Aves; order Passeriformes; family Meliphagidae; genus Entomyzon; species Entomyzon cyanotis. The sequence continues at coordinate 24,633,226 of JAKEPQ010001027.1, read as the reverse complement.
TTTTCAAGAAAGCACTTAACTGTGATCACACTGCATAATCAAACCAGGTCACATGGACCCCACACTATCTGTTGCTATCAGGACTATTTAAACTGCTAGGAAGTCAAAATAATTATTATTTTATCTCTGCAAAGCTCTCATTGCACCAGTTTTGATCCTCAATGCCACAGCTCATTGACAGCAGGAGAAAATTCAGTGTGTTGGAACACTCTCTTGGTAAGACAGATGTCCAGAGCCTACTTCCAAAATTTAATTTAAAAATGTCCAAACAAGGGATAGTGCTGTAGAAGCCACTCAAAAACTGTTTGAGAACCCTTCAGAAAAAATAAGTCCAAGACAAGTTTTTAGTAGTGAAAGAAGTTTCATAAGCGCTCAGTGGCATTTTCCTTTCCCAGCTATGCATCTGAAAATAGATATTCCACTTTTTCATCATTTAAGAGCCTTTTGCCCTGGAAAAGGGTTGACCTAAAATCCGAGGTATTTAAAAAACAAATTACTGCTTGGACTTAAGTACTTTAATAAGTGGGAATTCAAAAGAGAAACATTCAAGTATCAAGTCAGAACAAATGGTTCCATCTTTTACATATGACTTTCATTTCAAAAAGTGTTAAATATCTACAACTACATACAGCTAATAGACAAAGCTTTTCCTCACAACTTATAGGTATATTTCTAATTTCTCTCACAAAAAGGCAGGAAGATGAACCCTCTTCAAATAATTAATAACAATAATAAATCCTTAAAGGCACATCCCTACCTGACTCCAAGTAAACGAAAGACAGAACAAATTTTTACAAGCAAACATTAAGATTCATAACAGGAGATGACCTCTAGTGCACCCTTCCATGAGTGGAATGTTCTCATCCACAAGCAGATTTAATTAAATTTAGCTCTTTAGACTGATTAGAGTTAATAAAGCAATTTGTTTATGGACCGTTTTATTATGTTTACAATGTGCTGTTTTGTTGGATACTGTGCAGTGGTTACAAGCTGCAAGACACTGCTATCTCAACCTCTCCAACTCCCCTGATTTTATATGAAATCTAGAAGAAGGGCCCAGAGTCATCAGAAGCACTGGAGAAGATCGGAAGTATATAAATTTTATAGTATATAAATACAGTATATATAGTAGTATATAAATTATATTGTATGAGGAGCCCTACAAGAGATGTCACCAGGGGTGACTGTTTTAATTTTATCTATAAAACACACTGTACTTCAAATTCACCACGTACAAGAAAAACTCCTGTAAAAATAAAAATTCACCATATGCAAGGGAATTATTGTAGAAATTGTGATTTTTCATCCCACTGACTACCATACATTTCTGTTAAGCACTGGACCCCTTCTCTGCGTAACAAGTGTTTGGAGAGAGATCCAGGTGGGAAAGAGTTGCATGGAATTCTTCAAATTGTACCACCTTCCTGCAGAGGGACTGTGCTCCTGGTTCATTTAGATATTCTGCTACAGGAAATAGCCCACAGCTCTCCCTCAGGCTACCCATATTCTCAAGGGAAAGCAAGAACACTTCAAATACAGGCTGAAATTCTCCACTTGTAACATCCACCAAGGGAATGTCAAAACCTGCTTGAGCAAATCCGATAGAAGGGAAAGTGTCGAAATCCAGAGAAACCACCTTAAAAAAAGCCTGACATTTCTTGTTAGTACAGCTGGATGTTGCCGAGGATGGATAACAGCTTCCACTACATGATACTGCATTGGATTTTCTGTCCTTCAAGCACAAATATCAAACTTCAAACATTTAGCAATGGCGCTGAAACCACGGCTCTCCAGGAGAGGAGCCAAGTCCCACATTCGGTTTGCAGAAAAAAGCACACATAGGAAATTTCAGAGGGAACATGTTTTTTAAAAATTCACACTTTTCCAGCAATTTTAAGAGGCCTGTCAAAAAAAAAAAAAAAAATTTAAAAATCACACTGTCCTCTGTATCTCACTACTGCAGCCAGCTCAAAAATTTATTATCTGTGAAATGGTCTTACCTGGCCAGCGGACAGGAGTTACCCTCTCATGCTGCTATCATTCCACAACCCTCTCCCTCCTGGGAAGAGGAATTCCCCGAGAGAGCCAGGACATGTCAAGACAAGTTGCCCAGAGTTCAGCGATGGCGCTGAACAACCCTTCAGCTGGGATTAGGGCTAAAAAAACAGCATTGTTTGAGAAATGATTGGACAGCTTTTGCGTGGGGGTGGGACGGGATTACTGCCTCCAAACTGGGTCTGAGCAGTAATGGATTACCTGGGGAATCTGTGTCCTAACCCTCACTGACAAATTAATTCAGCTTGAAATGCGCTAGCAGGGCCACACACACCTTGGCTAGGGGTACAGCAAAAGTGACCTTCACAGCTTTTTACTGGAATTCTGGAAATCACAGAATGCCACTTGGAATGCACCAGCAGCACAAGAGAGCTTGTCCATGGGCAGCTCCTCTCCTTGCCTGTTCCACGGTTCCCTAACAGCCATTACCACCCAGCAGATACAATTATAAATTGTATCCTCAGTCTATTTAACACTCAAATTGTGTTGACCTGTAAGTTTAAGGTCAGGAGCAGCTGGATTTGACAAATGGCAAAGTAACAAGAAGTGGTGAGAGAATGGGATAAACCAAGCAGCAAAAGCTCAGCCCTTGGAGAAATCACATTCTGTTACAGGAAATTACAATGAAACCCCAATTCCCTTAAGGTTTTCTACCAGCTCCCGAGGTGCAGCAAGGAATCTTAGAAATGTTATTCATAAGGGGTTTGCACCTGATTGCTGTTTTCACAGAGCACCCAAGACTTTTTTGGGTGCACTGTATTGATTTTACAATGGGAAAACTGAAAGAGGAGCCTTGTTCAGCCAACAGCACAGGTAGCAGACCCCAGAGAAGCATCTCTAGGTGATGCAGATCTCTAAAAAGCATGTTTCTGCATTAACAGGTTCAGCCTCCCCTAAAAAAATGAGGCTAGATTTTTGTAAGACTCATTGATCTTTATTTTCTGATGCTAGATTTGTAGATTGCTTGATTAGACAGCAAGTTGTGGGTTACTTCTTGACTGAAAATTATTGCTAAGTTTGACAGGATATGCTTATTCCATCAGTGATGCAAAAGCATTTCACCAGCACATACAGAGAACCTTTCTTCGCTTGCTCCAGTTCACCACATAATGATTTTTTTTTTCCCCAGGGTAATTAAACAAGAATGCACAAATATTCCTAAAAACACTGTGTAACCCTCTATAAATAAAACAGTGACATTCTCTACATACACCAACATTATCTCTTGTATCCACACACAAGCTCACTATTTCCCAGAGCCCCTGGATTCCTCCACAGTTCATGTAAAGGTTAGGTCACATCACTGTTCCAACGCGCTGATTTCACATCGGGGCAGATTTCAATTTCATATGGAAGAGACAATGGAGCAGCCTGACCTTTGGGTATCACAAACCATGTCCCAAAAGCCCACTTTCATTTCCAACAGATGTTGGTTCAACATATTTGTCAATGTAAATCCTCTTAGAGCCCTGCAGTACATGCAGCAAAGGAAGCAAACCAAGACCAACACAGGCATTTCTCATATGGGAGAACGGACATTTCAAGGAAAACAGCTTATGGGAAATGCACAATTGCACAGCAAAGAAATAGGGTTGTAGACCATCAAAAAATTGACTTGTTTCCTAAGAGCACATAAAGTTGTGCCTAGCAAGTCTGTTGAAAGAACTACATAAGTACAGATTTAAAAAAAAAAAAAACCAAAAACCAACCAAACAAAAAAACCAGCCCAAAGCAGTAGGCTGTTTTCTCTAACTGTTTGTAGGCAGCAGAAGTAAATACAATTTCATGGGTTTGTGTGAAGACTGCAGCACTTCGGCACTGATAAAAACAGCCATATCTAAACTATCTGACTCTGAAGCAACGTGTATTTTAAAAGGGAAAAAATGTGAAGCTACGAGAGTCCGATAGGAGACCAGAGCCCAGGGATTTTTCTGCATGTGGAGCACACCAAGAGCCTTTCCTTGCTCTCCTGTCATCCCAGCATGTTAGCTGATAAACGCTCCATAATTAGAAGACCCAAGTGGGGATGCCTGAAATCCATCTGACCTGAGGGAATGAGTTTAAAAACCTGACCCAGCTTTTAGCGTGCCAGGTCCTCCTGTATTCCATTTCTGTCTACTGGAAAGGGCTGGCAAAGGCACACAGAAGAGACAGACTCAACTAAACATGGTATTCAGTGGGATTAGAAAAAGGTTATTTTGGGACGTAGGAAGTACTCAAGAGGAGGGTGAAATGAAAAAAAGTAATATTAAATTTAAATCAGATACTGGCAAAGGGAAAGGTCACAAGATATGCACAAGCAGAAACCAGGAGGGAAGAAACATTATTCCTTTGCATTCCCTGTCTGTGCAGAGCATCTGTTGGACTGGGGGAATGGTTTGCAAAGAGTCACCAGTGGGACAGAGGCATCATCACTTCACTGCAGGCAATATTAACACTGCCTAAACAGCCAAACCAGCAAACACACAAATAAACTCCTTTTGTGGAACTCTCTTCCAGTAAACTCGGCCATTCTGGGAGAGATAAATCAATCTGACACTAATTACATCCAAAAACTGCAAGCAATGACATCATGGTAGGAAAAGTCCAGCTCTGAGGGATCTAGTTTTGAGGAAGCCAGTTGGAGATACCATCTTGCTTGTTTCTTTGATAGAAGTTTGGCTGAAAATTGAATATTCCCATCTCATTCACATAAACCTTCTGACAGCTGAGAGGAAAGGAAACTGTTGCCCTGAGACCCAGCTACTGTCTTTGCATTTCTTTACACGCCAAAGATAACAAGCACTCTCATACCTAATTACCAGGTATTAAAAATGGGCACATGGCCATCATGATGCACCTGGCAATTATGGTTTACCAAAGCCTCTGATTTTTTGTACAGCAACATATAACAGAAAAATAAAATCTAAATATTGTCTCCAGGAGCATGGGAGCTCATGAAACATCAGAGAACTAGAAGGCACAAGGTGTTTTTGCAAGTCTAATGTCAGGATTAAGCTGTATGGCCAAAGAAACTCTCATCTTGCAGAAAACAGCAGTGTGAAGTAAGGAGGAAAGAGAGGTGATGAACCAGGAAGGAGCTGGAAGCAATAAGAGATGAAGAGGCTTCCTCACCACATCCAAAACTGGAACACAGCTCGGATTTGGCACTTTCAGATCACTTTCCTTGTCTCCAGCTCAGCTCTTAGAAGCTCCAGGAGTGTTTAGGTGGATAAACCCACAGTCCATGCCAAGCTGGCTCACAGGCACACAGAAGGGCAAAGCAGATGCCACTCAACAAATCCGCCTCTCCTCCCTTCACACCCAGGCTATGTCCTATTGAAAGCACACCTCGAAGCAATCAACTTTCCTGTTCTAGGTCAGACAGTTTTAATGAGCAATTAGCTCAGACACTCATTTTTCTTGGCACCCAATAGGATCTTAAGTCTTTAAATTGAGAAAAGTTATTTCAATGTATTTAGTGAAACTTTCAAGTCAGAACTAGTCACTCAAAGTTTTAGACCAGAGCTGTGCCCTTTATGTTCAAATATACCCAAACCCCAAAACATCCATCCTTTCTTAACCCAGAAATAGCCAGTTTTGTTAAAACTTGCACATTTTTATGTCTGAGAACAAAACCAACATCTTTTCAAATGATTTGAAGACAAATATCCTTCCTTTCAGAATTCTGCACCCTGAAGCAGCACACACTGAATCAGAACTTCACTTATGGGAAAACATGAAACACTGAGGGGATGGAGGAACAAAGCACAGAACTGCAGGCTGGATGCTCAAGTGCAAGTCAAATCCATCTTGGGAGGACACTGCCTCATGTAGCCACTCCAGCCTTTTCTGCCCAGTTTTTGGTTTGGGCACACATCCACATCCCGAAACAAGCAACGCTCAGTTTTGGAAACAGCATTAGTCAGAGTTTGCTTGCGTCTTCTCCTCTCTCAACACTCAAAACTCTCAGCTGATAAGGCCATGAAAGTGCTCCTAGCTCTGCTCACTGGGAAATACTTCCCAAGCCTTGCCCTCCACACCTCATGCCACTTAGTTAAGTTTGTTTAAAGGCATAATCAGAAACTATCCAAATACTAATCGGAAATGCCTTTGGCACTGAGGTCTAGGTAAGGACACTTGTCAAACTCTCCCAATAGGCAGAGTTCTGGCACATTTCTGCCAACATCAAAGTGGTACTTCTGTGTTTTCCCCAGACTTTTGCACCCTCTCTGTAGCCCACCCTCCCCAAATCATTAGTTTTTAACAGCGTGACCAGAACTTCCACATCTTCATAACAGAAAATAATGTCACATGGTCATTCAGCTACCTGATGTCATTTGCACACTGCAGGCACTGCATGGCTCTCCCTGCATAATTAAAAACATCATGTGCCTTCCACTGAAGCATTGCTTTATTTAGTATTTATTGTGCCACACCAAGCTTTAATTTCAGCAGCTAAATAGTCTACAGCTAGGTCTTTCAGGGTTGTCTTACATTCCTTACAACCTACTATTTCTTGCAACCTTCTGCACCAAGCCTGCCCATAAGGATGCTTTTGAAAGATATTTTTGCCTGACGCACTGTTCTCATTTCAGTGCACACAGCGGTTTATTTTCCCTGTATTAGCCAGGAAAGTCCTTCAGCCTACTTCTTGTTCCATAACTAAAATAAGGTGAAGGAAAGGAGAGTGTCTTGGGAGTAAAAGTTATGAATGTCTTCTGACTAGAAGCCCTTAAGCACTTCCCTCATCTTTACTGTGTGATGAAGCCCAAAAATCAGCTATTTCCCTACTAGATGCAGGGCCAGCTATGTCACTGGTGGATTCAGAAGGATGAGCAAGAGCACCAGTTATCAGGGAGCTTTCTCTGCTTCTGGTATTGAAAGGACCATGCACCTTCCCTTCTCTGGTATTTAACATAAACCATCAAAGCCACTTTTCTGATGCAAAACTTGGTTTACTGCAGCTCCCTTTCCCCCTCCCCCCACCACCATTCCAATGGCCAGCTTCTCCCCAAAAAGTATTTCAACACGAGCGAGACAACAGCTGATATTTCAGAGCTGCTATTTTAAGGATTGCCTACGAGTGCTCCTGTCTAGCCAGACAGATTCACTGCTCTTGGCAACATGCTGACTTGACAGGAGGGACAAATACCTTGCTTCACAAGCCCAAAACACTATGTGGATTATGCTCCTCGCAAGCAAAGGATGGAAAAAAAAAAAAAGATCCCAGTGTTGAAAGCCTTGCAAGTACATTTGAGCTCCAACTTTATTCAGCAATAGGCCTGGAAAAACATCCTTCTAGATGAGGTAATGATTAGTGTTACATCCTGCAGCCAAGCTCAGCATCTGGGCTTACAAAGACAGAGGCTGGGCTTCCCATGCTGCTAATCCTACCAGTAGTCCCTTGCTTGAGTGAAACAGGAATCACAGCTCTGAAACAGCTGTTTCCTCGGAGAGCAAGAGAACAGCTGAAGGGGACTCAGGCCAAGCACGGACACAAAAACAGGCAACTAATTATTTCAAGTTGTGAGGCAGATTGTGCACTGGGAGACAGTCACCCATTCAACCAATATGAGATGGGTCTTGAGATTCTCATCTCGCTTCTTCAAACTGCTCCTTCACACGTTTACTTTGGGAAAGATTGCAAGTGATGCCAATGCCATTGGTTGGATATATATAGATATAAAACATTAGGGGAAAAGGAGTGTTTGATGAAGAGCATATTTGCCACATAAAATCATCTCAAATTTGGAACAATTCCACACGCCCTACTGGCAAGCATCGCCTACAAAGTCCTCCTTCCTTCCTATATTTAGGTCAGCTGGGCTGAGTCAGGCCCTCCAAGAGCATCCCTTGCTTTCATAACTTTCTGTTCTAGAACAGAAAAGCCAGACATGCTTTTTTCAGATCAGTTGTTCAGATCATGCATTAACACTCATAAAGCAAGGCAATAAAAAAAAAGTACTGGTGCTACATAAACCAGGCTGTTTCTAAGGGCTTCTCTTGGAACATTTACCTGGCTCACAAAAGCCTTGACACATCTGTAAGGCCAAATACTGCTCAAAAAATTTCCACCACTACCCTACCGAGGCACACAGATCTTACACTTAGGAAATATATCCTTAGGGAATATATCCTTAGGGAACACACTGCTTTAAATGCTCTGGTTTGCATAACAGTTCAATAAAGTTTGTGTGGCTTTATTCCCATATACAAAAGTGCATTCTGCTTGGTTTCGCTTCAACTTTTACCAAATTGTTTCCATTTCTATTTATGGAAGTCACCCAAATGGCTGTATAAAACAGTTTTTTCCCCCAAAATTAACCCCACCATTAGAAAGATTCCATATGTGACGATATATATGTGACCATATCTCTTCTCTAGTCCCTAAACTCCACTTTAGGCTTTTGAAGTTATTTAGTGCCTTTGTACCATAAGCAGTAAAGCTGGCTGCAGGTTTCACCTGCATTTTGGGTTTTTTCTAATTTCTACTCCTTCATAGGAGTGTAACATCCCAATTTTTAAATCACTAGGAATACAAATCAATGCCCAAACTGTTTACTTCAGTGAAATAATCAAATGTATGATGTATAAATTGATCATTCTAGTTTTTGAATAGTAATAATTATGCATGTACAAAGATGTAGGTGACATTTCTTGAAAGTGAAATAAAGTGTACAACAAGCAAAGGCACAACCCTCACAACATTACTTTCTTTAACCATAAAAATAGATTATGCTGCTTGAATTACTAATTTCAAATTAATTACTACCTAAAGAGCTCTGCTCTGTAAAATGGTGGATGAAGATTTCTAACACAGAGAGGACACATGGCAGGATCATTTTTCTGGCAATATAACACACATCTGTCTGCAAAAGGGTGGCAAAACAAGGTGTCAGTTTCTTTCCTAATAAAAACAAGAAATTGACCATGTCCTTCCTCATTGCAGAAAATAAAAGACAGTAACTAATATTATCTGCCTGCAAGAGAAACATCTCATTCACACAGGTCCTCGTTGGATTTGCAAAACTCCTGCTCACCTAGCAATCGTTATTGTAGCTAGCAGAGTGGAAGTTAGCAAAAAAAATATTCCCCTAGAAACAATGTCTCAAGTAATCACATCAAAGCCATCTAATCCAAGCAGGAAGCCAGCTCCTGGAAGGTTCAGCTGGGCAGGACTGTGCCTTCCCGAGCCACGCTTGCTCCATCCCGACAGATGAGCGTGCAGCACGTAGCTGTGATTCCTGCTGGCTCTGCTGGCACAGACCTTGAGCAGTATCAAACTGCTAGATTTTGCAAACACTGCTGGCACGTGCTCTCCGAGAGGAATGAAAGAGCCCCAAAGTTTCCATTGACCTAAACACAGAATAATCTACTGGCGTCAAGGCGAGCCTGAAAGCGGAGAAGCCGATCATTGATCAGCTTCACTGCCGCCCGGGAAAAAACAAGCTCAGCAGCACAAGCCAGGTGTGTGAGCAGCAAATCCTGAGTGGCAGTCTGTGAGTCTGTTAGAAACTCAGCACTGTGTTTTGTGTTAATTATATTTACGTATTTGCCAACTGCTTAATTACTGTGTCTGTCAAACTCTGCAGCCAGAGCTGGTGGTACAGCACTACCCTTTCCTGATGGGGATGATCTGCAGTGACTGCACCTTCTACCTCTGCTCTGAATAGGTCTAGACAAGGTGACAAACTACTCAGAAACTGCCTCAAACATTAAAACTGCCACTGATTAACATGACTGATACTGCTACTACACCCTTGTCATTACAAGATGCTTCACTCTTACAGTTTCCTTCCTCTTGCTTAGTTACTTCCCCTCACGATTGCTCTCACTGCCCTCTTCACCATGCCAGGCTCCCTCCTGGTCTGTGCAAGAATGCACACACAGAGCAAGACATCCTGGCTGCAAATCCCAAAAAAAATATGTTCAAACAGTGCGAGTTTCAAAGAGTCCTTCCAAGTCTTGTTGTCTTCTTACTGGAGCACATAGTAGAACGGTGGATTTGTCAAAATATTCTGACACAAAATAAAAAGTACCTCTGTGAATCAGTCTGGTTTGGATGCTCTTTTGGGCTCCCATCTGAACATAGGGAAAATGAGACTCTGAGATCTGCAAAGAACTTGCCAGCATCTCTGGCTTCTGGATAATAAAGACCAAAAGAAAGAGAGGAGTGAAAACCTACACGTAAAAGCAACATGTCTGTGTCCTGGCTTTGTCTAAACACCTGTGAGGAAGACTGGAAGAGCCAAAATATCAGTAACCCTCCTGCCTTCTTAACATGGATGTTCTCAACATCCTTGTTAAGAGGAGACAAAAGGCTTAGTTGACATATTTTAAGAGTGTCTGAGATCATACAGAAGGATTCATCTGGGATCCTTTGTGTGGAGAACAGGCAGTTAAACAACAAAACAATTAAAGTGCTCCAAGACAGAGTAATGCAAATAGATAAAATAATATGGGAAAATGCTGAACCTTGAACTTGGCAGTTCACAGTTTTAGCACTCAAGGGAAAAGATAAAAGACATGCTTGTGTTGGGCTTTTTGAGCAAATGGAGTTGTCCTTTAAACAAACCCCAGGAGAAGGAAGTAAAAAAAAAGAAAAAAAGCCATAAACCACCACAATATTTGAGGCCTCAAACCACTACACAATGCAGTGAAAAGCAGATCTAAGATAAAGAAAAGAGAAAGTGGGAGAAAAACATGCAACAGAGAAGAGCAACTGGGTTCCTTGTTAGAGACTGATGTCTTCCTTGATCAAATGAAAGCACAGCCAGGACATAGTTGTGCAATTCAAATCCTCATCCCAGAACAATTCTTAGGATATCATCATGACTCTAACAGGCAGCACACTCACTCTTACTTGCTATTTCTTGTCCAGGACATGAGACATTCTTGTCCTCCTACCTCAAACTCCATCCTTAGGAACCTCCTCATCACACTGCCACAAAAATCTGCCTTCAGAGAACACACTATCTGAATCACTCACACCAAACTCAGCCTGCTGAATGTATTCCAAAGATGCCACAAACCATTTCAAAATGGTGCACAACTATTGGAAAGGCATTGGTGGTAATAAGGAGCATCATGTTACAGCTAACTCAACCTACCAGACAGTGCCACCAAAAATGAACCATGCATTAGCATTCATCTGATCTTGCTGCAACTCTGAATCAGGAAAGGAAACCAAGAGAGACCTAAAACTCTCCTAAAAGGGTGATTTATCTTGTAACCCATCTTGGGGTCACACACATAGGGGAAGAGGATGGCCACCTTCAGCAGCAGCCAGCACTGGAGCAGTTTAAACCCTGATTCACTGAGTGGTTTGGTTTGGAAGGGATCCCGTGTCAACCCCTGCCATACACAGGACCACTTTCCACCAGACCAGGCTCCTCAGAGCTCCATCCAGCCTGGCCTGGAACACTTCCAGGGACTCAGGGGCAGCCACAGCTCCTCTGGGCACCCTGTGCCAGGGCCCCACCACCCTCCCAGGGAAGAATTTCTTCCTAATATCCAGTCTAAACCTACTGTCTTTCAATCTGAATCCATTCCTCCTTGTCCTGTCACTACATGCTCCTGTAAATCATCCCTCTCCATCTTTCTTGTAGGCTCCCTCCCGGAGAAGAACCCCAGGGGTGTTTATCCCCCTCTCCCCATTGGACGACTGCCGGAGCAAGGATGCAGAACAGCCTGTGTCAGATCGAGTAAACATAAAAACCAAATTCACACTATCCCAGTTACCACTGAACCATTTAAGTGTTCACAAGCAGAATAAGGAGGCGGGAAGCATCAGCAATCAGCTGGATTAGAAGGTTAAAGTCACATTGAGCACAATGCAGTGGCTGGTGGGCAGCAATATAAAGATCAGTCTCCAAGTTAGAAGGCTCACTCATGCCCACACCCAGCATCACCTTGCAGTATTCTGGTTTTCATTTTTCACTCCCATCCCTGGAAGTGCTCCAGGCCAGCTTGGAGCAACCTGGTCTAGTGGGAAGGTGTTTCATGGCAGCGAGCTTGGAACGAGACCATCTTCGGGATCCCTTCCAACCCAAACCATTCTGCGATTCTGTGATTTCTATGCACCCACAACACACCCGAGCGGCCTATTTCCAGCGGTTAACGCCAATCCAGCGGTTCGAGCGGCAGCCGCCGGCGATGGCTGTCCCTCCGGAGGGGCTGCAGCGGGGGGCCAAGCACAGCACCGCACCCCCCACCCCCCACAGCCCCCCACAGCACCCACCCACCCACAGCACCCCACGCACCGCACCGCACCGCACCGCACCGCACAGCACCGCACCGCACCGCACCGCACAGCACGCCCTTCCCGCACCCACGGCGGCACAGGCGCCGGGCAAGGCGGCTCTCCACCTCGCCCTTGAGCCGCCGTGCTGCCGGTGGCGCCTGCGCGGCGCTCGGAGGAACCCGGGGGGAAGGCGAGGGGAGGAGGATGGAGAAGGGAGAAGGGGGGATGCCGCCCCCCGCCGCTCACCTCGCGGGCGATCTGGTTGAGGGCATCGTCCTCCGCCGTCAGGCGCTCCCGGTTCGGCAGCCGCTTGCGCCCGGCGCCCGGCGTCCCCATGGCGGGGCGGTCCCAACCGGCCCGGCCCGGCCCGGCCCGGCCCGCCCCGCGGGAGCGGAGCGGAGGGGAGCCGAACCCGGACCCGCTGCCCGCCGGCCCCGAGCGACCCTCCGCTGCCTCCGCCCCTCCGCCGGCGCGGCCGTCACCGCCCCTCGCCCCGCGCATGCGCCGCCGCCCCCCGCGCTGAGGGGCCGGGCCGCCTCACGCCCCCCCGAGAGCGCCGGGAGGGCTCCGGCTAGCTGCCTCACCGCCCGAGGTTGACGTGAGGGCTCCGGCTAGCTGCCTCACCGCCCGAGAGCGGGGTGTGTGTGTGTGGGATCCCTCCTGGCTGCCCTCACCGCCCGAGATCGGGGGGTGTGGGATGTCGCTGCCCGCTGCCCTCAACGCCCGGAATCGGGTGTGGGTTTGGGGCTCTCTGCTCCCTGTCCTCACCGCCTGAAATCGGTGTGTTGTGTGTGGGATCCCTCCTGGCTGCCATCACCGCCCAAAATCAGGGGGTGAGTGAATGGGAGTACATACTCGCTATCCTCACCGCCTACAATCGTGTGTGTGTCCTTGCCCGCTACCCTCACCGCCCAAAATCGGAGTGTGTGAGTGGGGCTGGCTGTCCTCACCGCCCGAGATAGGGATGTGTGTTAGTGGGGGGTCTCTGCTCGCTGTCCTCACCGCCTGCAATCGGGGTGTGAAGGGTGTCCTTGCTCGCTCCCATCACCACCCAAAGTCTGGGTGTGTGATGTCCCTGCTGCTCCCCTCATGCCTTTTCCCGCTCCCTCAGCCCCACTGGGGACCCTCTTCCCTCTGGGGTGCCCGGGCTCCCCGCCAAGCTGTAGGAAATTACAGAATCACAGAACGGGTCAGATTGGAAGAGACCACAGTGAGGGCATCTGGTCCAGCTTCCCTTCTCCAGCAGGGTCATCCCAGAGCACATGGCTCAGGATTGTGTCCAGACAGCTCTGGAATAACCCCAGTGAGGAGGCTGCACACTCCCTCTGGACCCTCTGTTCACTGCTTGGTCACTGCACAGTGAAGTAGTTCTGCCTCATGCCCAAGTGGAACTTCTGGGCATCAATTTCTGCCTGTTCTCGTGTCCCTTTGCTGGGCCCCATGGAGCAGAGCCTGGATCCATCCTCTGGCACCCACCGTTTGGATATTCATACACATTAGTGAGGTCCCCTCTCCTCTTGAGGCTGAACAGTCCCAGCTCCCTTAGCCTTTCCTCATCAGAGATGCGCTTGTCCCTTCCTCACCTCCTCAGCCTCTGTTGGACCTGTTCCAAGAGCCCTGTCTCACTTGTCCTGAGGAGCCCAGAACTGGACACAGGAAATCTACCAGAAATCGTGGAAAGGCACATCAAAACCTCATCAGCAGTAAAGCTGGGGGTTTCTTGTGCCACAAATACAAGGGGAGCAGGACAAAAACACCACTCTTTGTGCCCTGAAACCTCACACAGCTTTATAGCCCTGTGGGGTCTCTTCAACAATGAATTTTCCTATTAAGTATAAGTGGACATGATTAATTTTAGTGTCAAGTACATCAGTGCTCATTTAATTCACATTGACAAGGAACATGTATTTTCTGGGATTTCTGTCACAGCCCTTACACCTCAATTTTCACGCTAATTCCCTAAATATGAATTAAAAGTCTCTCAAGCCCACATTATTGCACAGACAGAAAAAAGGGCTATAATAAGGGCTACAAAACCCACCCACTCCCTTCTGACCAGAAAGCTGCATTTAATCTTTATGATTTCATTTTACCATCGATTTAAAATTGATTGAGGTAAAAGGCAACACCTGCCTGCTCAATATTTATTGGCAGTTTTCATGCACAACACCTGAGATTTGAGTCATCCTCAGACCAGCTGAGTAGTGATATTGCATCGATGCTGCTGCTTGCACCTGGGACTGTTTATCTTTGCAGGAATCAAGTGATTATTTTGTCAGCAGAAGCAGATGGATGAGTCCCCCACCTTGCTTGGGCAGCAGAATGTGCATCACATCCTCAGATTTGGCATCAAGTTTGCTCTGACCCCACACAAGTGGATAAAAAGGGACTTAAACTGAGCTCTCATCTTGGAGGCAAAGCCTTGCTGGGTCTGGTTTTCCTTGATATCCCTCAGGCTTCCCTTCCTCACCTCCCCAAGCCCCGGCTCAGCACTACCACCCTTTCAGGCTCTGCATGACACATTCCTGGAGCCCTTATCCTTGCGTTTGCCCCTGCCCTTTGAGGAATTCTGGCTCAAGAGGCGGGGCAGTGCCATATTTTTAGGTCCCTGTTACCCAGGGATTTCAGCCACCTGTGCAGCTGCATCACCGTATCCATGCAAGGAATTTCCCTGTTCGGGGGTGCAGTAGAATTTGCATCAGTGCTGTTTGCCTGCCTGGCTGAAAGCCTTGCAGAGCCTTGGGTTTTTTGTCCAAAAACCGGCAGGTTTTTTGTCCAAAAACTGGCTATTGAGAGGACAAAGGAAAGAGAGAAGGGAAGGGGAGGAAGAAATAGAGGGAAAATAGAAATCCGGGGAGGGGGAAAGGGGAGGAGAGGAGAAGAGAAATACAGGGGAAGGAGGAAAGAAATGGGTGGGAGAAAGGGAGAGGGAAGAAATAGAGGGAAAAAGAAATCCAGGGGAAAGATGGGAAAGGGGGAGAAAAAATAAATAGAGGGGAGGGGAGAAAGGAAGAAATAGAGAAAGAGAAATACAGGGGAAGGGGGAAATAAAGATGGAGGAAGGAAGAAAGAATTAAGAGTAAAGCAGAGAAATTGGAAGAGAACACACTAGTGGGTGACTGCAGTCAGATTTCACATCACAGTCTGAATGTGCTCTGCAGTGTAAGAAATCCTTCTTTTTTCTGGCATTCCAGACATGCATAGTAATTTTTTTCTCTGAATATAGACAAAATAATGCATCTTGTTATAAAAATACTATACATAGAGAATTGGTCCAGATAAATGTGAAATAATGATTCAAACCACGTTGGTTTTGGCTGCGCTGTGGAGCGCAGTGAGTGAAAATGAAACACTGAACGTACATTCCTTATTTTAACAAGCAACACGAAGGCGAGGCTCGTTTTGTCTGAAAGTCATGACTGTGATGAATGATAGTCGGATAACACTTGAGTATCCCATGCCAGCTTTAAAGGGCTCTATTTCAAGTGCGTAATACACCCCTCATTCTCCAGTATCCCACATGCAGGAAGGCTACTTTGTACAGAGCACACCCCAAAAGATACAATTACACCCTAAAAGATACAATTTTCCCTCTGTGCCGCTCTTAAACCAACCCGTCTTGGAAAACCTCATTGCTGAGAATCAGAACAAGCCATCAGCTGTTAAAACTGCTGGTGGTGTACTTGACAAACCTCTTTTACATAACAAAATGGATGGTTTTGTGTCCTGTGGGGGGAAAATGTGATTACATCTGTATTAGAGGCAAGCCTGGGATAGGGGAATCCAGTGGCTGAGTGAGGGTGTTAAAAGCAAGCACAAGGGCACCTCTCCACTCCACTCGAAGGTCATGGCATCTGCCAAACCAGAAACGAAGGCTGACAGCTTTAACAAGATGTCCATTAGTCCAAGGAGAATGGAACACTTTAAAAGACCTTGGAAAACCTGCACTGAGGAGGCAAATATTTCGGATTGTCAGGATACACGAGATGAGCAGAGCTCCACTAGCGTTGCAATATTTTGCAAACATAACAGCAGTGGTATCCACCAGGGTCTGTGGATTTATTAATGGAAAAAAATTGCATCACAGACAAGTATGTACTGGCACTGAAATGAGGCAGGAAAATGAAAAAAATACTGGTGCAACTAAAGGGCTTGTACTTTATTAGACTTCCTAAGAAGCCCAAGGTGATCCTCTCCAGCAAATCAGACCTCCTGGGAAAAGCTTTCAGGTGTTGTTGCCACATTTGAGCGGTGAGAATACAGAGCTCAGGGGACTGGTGGTGTCCATGCACATTTTGTCCAGATGAAATTCCTTACTGTTGTTCCATCTCTTCAAGTCAGCAGGGTCACTATTTGCATCAGCAGAGCTACCTTTGGGAGCCTTGCTCAGCTTTGTCACATCTAGTATGGAGTTTGTAGTCACACAGCAAAGCCAGAATTGATTAGTGCCTTCCCAGGTGATCCAAAAAAGAGATTCAGGGGCTTGGGTTGGCCAAGGAGAAAACTGTGGACTTCCAAGCCAAACTTTAGGAGGACTGGGGAAAAAAAACCCCACAACAGCAACACACCTTGATCCCTTTTGCCAACAGCAACTTGATGTGGCTTTTTTCCGAAGCAAGCCTGTTGCCTTCATCTTGCCAAAACCCCTCAATGAGTTACTGGCCTTCTCTAATCCCCTTGGCATGCCATGGGAGATAGTTTTTCATCCGTAAATTTTTCACAGGTCACTGAGGATGCCACTTCAGGGATCTCGAGGTCTCAGAACTGGATTGCTTTTAGGGTTTAGGAAGAGTCTTCCCTTAGAGGGAGTTTTTCAAAGGTTAACCTTGGGGTTGATTTCATTTAGTATTTTCATCTGAGCCCTGGCACAAGTAGGACAGCACTAATGAAATAAGCTGATGACACAGTGTTAAAGTCTCACCCAAAAAAAAGGAGGATAAAGTCATACAAGAGGTTAAGGATTGGAGAGACAAGTGGAGTGAAATCAAGCAGACAGCCAATATCATGCCAAAGGCTAAATTCATGATCTCACCAGCTGTTAATAATGGAAAAGGAAGAAATTCTGGGTCATAAACTGGCCATGGGTTGGTTGCGTGCCACCATCACAACAGAAACACCAAAACATTGCATTCAGTGCTGAGAGCACTTCCAGAAAGGGTCATTGCACAACTGTCCGTGAGACCTTACCTAAAATGGTGCCTGCAAATCTGCTTTTCCATATTAAAAAGAGATCAAACTTGAATAGCTGTGGAGAGAAAAGCTCCTAGGATAAGCAGCAGCAGGACTTTAGTGAGATGAGAAGGGGTTGGCTTGTCCAGCCAAAGGCAGAACAACTTCTATATCTCTCTTCTATAATTCCTTTCGAGATAAGTAGGATGGGGATGATGTTTTGTAAAGCTTAAAGCCAAGTTAGCACAAAAGCATAGAGCTAAAGAGGCCATATATAATTTTAGTCTGGAAACCAGAGATTTCTTGTCAAATTTCTAGACATGCACCCAAAAGGAGTTTTCGGCTAGCTGAGACAAAGTATGTCAAGACTGTGGTAGGCACTGCCCTGAGAATCTGTCTGCCTTAGCAAGCACTAGTCCAAACACTGCAGGTTTTCACCTTGCCAGTAATTCTGGGGTGTGGATATCCATCCTAGCTGGCACTCAGCAACCCCAGAGAGGTTGTTCTGGTCCCATGAGTGTTCCTGCCTGGAGGGCACAAGCCAGCCTTCACCCACGCCAGTGTGTGCATGCTCTGTGTGACTGTGCCAGGCAGGGAGCTTACCTGCAATGTGCAAACCATGACAGAACTCATCTTGGGCAAAAATGGGACTCCACTCAAGGCACCCTCTGTAGACTTAATCTAATTAGCAGCAGACACACCACAGCTCAGTGTTTCATCAGAGCAAAGCAAAGCCAGCTCCTCAGCAGCTGTGTTTGTGGGGAGCCAAACCCATCTGGCTCCCAAAGATGGATGGTCATGGTCTGTTGTTTCCTCTCTCTGCTCCTATCTGCTATTCCCAGCCTGCCACAGCACTGCTGAGCTCCAAATTTGGCTGCTTCTCCTATGGCTTCCCCTCTTGATGTGTAAAAAAAGCTATTTTTTAAGAGAGCCCCATGCTATTTTCAGAAGAAAACACATCCTAGTCTCTCCCACCTAGTCTAAAAATACTTCTTGTTCCCTACCTCAAGTGCTATGGGCATAAATCCTATTCCAGACTGTAGGATGCCTTGCATCCCCTCTGCCTGCACTCCAGGCAGAATGCAGGCAAGAGATTAATGTACATATTTAATTTGGGAATACAGCCTCTACATCTGTCCAAAAAAATTGTCTGAACTAATAAATCCTTCCGCCAGACAAAATCGGGTTGGCTTCAGTGCAGACAATGCATTACATCAGCTGGAGCAGCTGAGGAACCAACCCTGCATCGCTTTGGGATTAATATATCAAAGCATTCCTGCTGCCGTGGTGCCGGTGTCCTCACCCCACTGACAGCCCAGAGACACCGGGGTGAGCAATCACATGGCCTTGCTACAAGTTTCCCTGTGTTTTTCCTGCTCCATGCTGTGTGGCCTCATCCACTCCCATCCCAAATGTTGCAGCGTTAAGCTGAGCCACATTTTCCAATCGAGCCCTCCAGATTTTCTTCAACGCCAGTTGTTTTGGACTGGAGTAAAACATAGCCACAACACATGGTCTAAAAACAACCAATTGTTTGTAAAAGACCAAGTGCTAGCACTAATTAGTCATAGTGCTCTGTAAAATGCCATATGAACATGCTTTTGGAAGAGCTTTTGGGAAACCACATCACAGTTAAAATTCCCTAAACTGGAGCGGAAGAGGGGAAGGAGGTGCCGTTTATTGTCCCTGTGGAAATCTATCCAGATTCATCCAAGACACGAATCACAGGCAAACCATTTCTCTTGAGCACAGAAAGCTGTGCACTGCCTCAAACCATCTTTCATGCTTGTCAGGGAAGAGGTATTTTCCACTCACCTATTCTACAGCAAAATGAAAAATTGCCAGGCCTGTTCTCAGGGAGCTGTTCAACCACTTGACGCCAGGCAGAAGAGCACCTGTGTGATGTCTCCTGGTTCTGCTTTGTGATCTGAAGCTGTGCGTTCCTACCCCACCTCCTGTCACCTCTCCAGTCTCCCACCCACACAAAAAGAACAGCAGCGAACAAGCCATGGCAGCTAACAATTCCTGCCTTACCTAAAGCCATGCTGGTGCTAAAGGATTTCACATTCCAGCTGGGATAGTCACTAGCAGGGCAGGAAGGCAGGTCATTATAGTTTCCTGAAATAAAGAACTTTGCTTAAACTGGGAAGTGGAAGATGATGCTGGTAACAAAACATTAGTGGAAACAGAGACAAAACATTTCAGATGTTACAGCATGTTAGAGCTGGTGCATCTGATTTTAAATCATAACACATTTTTCTGGCATCTGTAGCATTCCTGGTTTTCTGTGCAGAGTGGCTGATGAATGGCATATGGGACTGACTCATCTGCCCTCTGCCTTGCTGGCCATCCCAATCTGGTTCATCCATCCCAGCCCTGCAACAGGTACTGTGCTCTGCCACTTTCCTCTAGACTTTTCCAGAGTGTTAATTATCATGGCACTAAAACACCTCTGATCCTTCCCAGTAGGAATGTGAAGGAATGAGCTCGTCTCTTCTCCAGCAACAAAGAGCCAAAACAGTCAGGCAAGTGTTGTCAAAGTCTCCAGAGTTTAGGTTTCCCTTCCATTGTAGCAACAGTTAGAAGAAGGATTTTTTCCCCCCTCTGAATGAGTTGCTGCAGAACCCTTTTGTTTCAGCTGCTGCAAAACCAGTAAATAAATAAATCAATAGGTAGATAAAGCACTGAATACCCCAAACTGGACAGAACGCAAAATATGTGCTTGCAGCAGAAACCAGCAATTTCCATAAAGGTCTGACCTGTCAAGGATCATGCTGGGTGCAGATGCCAGAGGCAGGAGCAGAATGGCCTCTGCCACCAAGCCTCTGCTTTTCCTTCCTCTTGCCTTCTGCCTTTCCTATCTGTGCCTTTCCCTAAGGACAGCTACTCAACATATTGCCGAGTTTCCAGCCTTAAGCCGTGGATGTCTGGGTACTGTGAGAAGGAGGCACCTCCCCAGGGGCTGACAGGCACCGCCTTTATTGCTCAACTTCAGTTTCTACAGAGGTTTCCATCCTCCCTGACCCTTAGAGCTGTGGCAGGAAAGACACTTCTTTGTGTGGCCTCTTTTGGGGCAGTTACTAGGTTAAGCTTCAGAAACATCCAGAGTGCATTAGTGGTTCAACTCAACTAATTAGAAATTCCCAAAATAATTTTTAATAAATTTTTCAATTATGAAAGGAGTTGCTCGAGGTAACAGCAGATAATGGGTCCCCCCCCCCTCGAGGCATCTCTGTTCCTTCCAAGTTTATTGGCAACAGATGACTCATTTCACCTCTGCCCAAGCTGACTGTTTTACAGCTCTTCCAGCAGCATCTGGCCTTAAACGAGGTCACTCAAGCTCAAACTGATGAAATAATTTCTATTCTTGTGCCTGTACAGACCATGCTTGTAACACCCAGTGCCTGAGACTAAAAACCAACTGAAAACCAGCCAAACATTCGGATGTGATCTGCAAAAAGCAAGACTGTGCTGTGGCCACAGGCCTGGCTGCCATGGAGAGGCAAAACCTGTCATAAAATGCCATGTGAAGTTTTCTGGGCTAGGCATCCCCAAAGCTGGGTGGGGACTTCAGGGAAACTAAGCTTATATTCACACCCACATGAGCTTTTCAAGTCTGTGCTCGACAGCATTGTTTAAATAATTCTCTTTCCAAGAGCAGGCAAACCATTTTCAGTTGCATTTGATACAACTGCCTTGCAAACACAGAGAGATGAAATGCTTCCGGGGGAGATTATTGAGCAACTTTTGGCTGTCAGGGAGCTCCTCTGTAGCCCTTTGCTTGGAAAGGTACCACCTACAGCCATTTTTAGCCTGGTTTCCTAAGGGAACATGTGTAATCACTCTGCCAGTCCCACACTAAAAGCTGAAGCCAACTGGCCAGTTGCCACCAAGTTTTTCTCAGAGGTCAAGGTCCTTCCCAAACGTGATATCCTCACTGGAAAAAAAGCAGCACATGGAGCTCAGGGTAGACACCAGATCTGCACGTGGAAGAGAGTCCTTAAATGCTTTTAATCGTGTAAAATGCTGCCAAACCTGCATCTTGTTAGATAAGGATGTCTCTTGTTTCACAGAACCGTTTCCTTCATTTCCACAGTGCTCAGGAGACAGCTTTTGCTTTGAAGTCAGGTACCCAACCTAGAGCCAAAGGTCTTTGCATGGCAGCTCTCCTGGCCAGATGGGCTGGACTCATGGAGGGAGATCCTCCTGGCAGAGAAAAAAGGACGTTAAGTTTGAGATAAGCAAAGTGTTCAATGCAGACATCTTCACTTGAGGAAGACACATACATTTACCTTTCACACAAGCTGCACTTTACTTATTAGCCATATGGCAAGAACCTCAGCACATTCCTCAAGGCTATTTATTGTGACCTGTCGAGTGTAATTTCAGAGGTGTAAACAACCTCACCTGTCTCTGCAAGCAGCAATGCTGTAGGAAAGCCTTTCTTGTGGTTCACACTTGTATTCTTTTTGTAATTTAATGCCACCAGACTTCAAATGTTTATTGTAGTCAGTAGTTATTTTCCCTCCTCAGTCTTTAACACATGCTAATGTTCACCATCACTTATCATCTGGGAGCTATTAATATTAAGCTTGTTTAATGTTTCCAGGCCAATCTCTGGAGTGTTTTAGCAACGTTAATAATTAATACAGGAAGACGAGCATTTTAGAGGCCTGGAGCAGTTCAGGGCAGGCTCCCAGTGTAAATGATCTGTTCACCATTCCAACTCCACCAATCCTTAAAATAGTTCTTAACTTTTTAGTCCTGTGACAGTGAGAACCCCAATCTTTTTTTTTTCATTAGCAAAGGTACAACCCTTCCTCCTCTCAAAATTGACAAAATTATCTTTTAATGCTCCATGGCAGGGGTGACAGACCTGGCCTGTATGATCTCTAGTGGGCTACCCTGGGTCATCCTTTCTGCACACTCAGAAAAGGAGAAATAGCAAAGACCAGGATACTGCAGGCTTTTCCATTCTGTGATTTAACTCCTTAGCCATGTTTTCTATGAAAAACAGCACTCAGAGAAATTTGATTACACATTTAGCAGCACAGGTATAGCAAACAGTTCTGAGACCATCATTTGTTGTGACCTCTGGGTGGATCAATTATTTTGAAGTCATTTTGCTTACTGTGCTTTCAGGTGTTTTGTCTTGAAAAAATAAGAAATGAGAGTGCTTTGGATACAAATTGACCCACGAGGAACCATGTTGTGGTATTCAGGGATCTCAGAGGATCAAAACTGCTGAAGCTGAGGGTAATTTCTGAGCAATACAAAGTCTAAGCATCATTTCAACAGTGTGGGAGCCTTGATAGAGATCAGAGCTGGGCTGCCTGCACAGGGCACACCAGAGAGCATATGGAATCCATGTGGATGAGCCAAGGAGAGTGGGAGAAACAAGTCAGGGGAGACAAAATAACTCTTCCCACAGGCAGACAGCAAAAAAGTGGCAAAGCTGAGGTTTCAGTCTCTGTCTTCAGCTCGGGGTTGTGTCTTCATTGCCAGACGCTGCTGCCTTTTCCACACAACCACTGTTCCTTAAGCAAGGGAGGATTTGCAGTGCCCATATCGATGCTTTCTCACAGCAGGGAGAACCAAGTGCTACACAACCAATGAAAAAGTACCCTCCAGGAGCTCCTAAACCACCCCACAAAGATCTGTGTGCTTGTGCCTTCTTCAACTCAGAGAAAGGAGGAAGGAGAGGCATCCTACCCCCAGTTACACAGAAATACAAGATTGTTGGAATTATTCCTGTGTGCTTAGTCTAGAAGTTTTATTTTGACCTGCTCTGGCATTCCTGTGCACCACTGACACATCACGCTTTCCTTCACAGTTAAAAATCAAAGAAAAAGGCTGAGGTGGAGCAGTGGGGGGATGCTTACAAGGGGGTTCCAGGTGTATTTGATCCACATCACCCCTGTGTCCAGTCCTGTGATTCCATATTCTCATGATGTAATCACATCAGGTGAGTGCAAAATGAAACGCAATCCCTAAACCTTGGAAGAGCAGCCCATGCCCAGTTTTCACCAGTAAGATTTATTTCAAATGAGGAACCCTTCAGTGCACAAGGACAGCAAGGAGCAGCCCTAGGTTTGTGCAGGATGCTCCAGGTGCTCTACCCATCCAGTTTTGATCCAGCCACAGTGTCTGTTTGCAAGCTACTCACCACTGCACAAGGTCTGATCCTGAGAATCCTGGATATTTTCCCTCACAAGAAGCAGGCAAGCAGACAGGTTAGTGGGAAAAACCTCTGTCTCCCTGGCACTGCAACACTGCTAATCAGGGGTGTTCACATTCTGGTTGTTTGGAGAACAAAGAAGGGAACAAGAGGAGCTTGGATGTCCAGACACAGTTCTGGCAGGAGACCTCAGTCCATCTCTCACGGTGTCAGTCGGTCTGCCCAGTTCAGAAGTGAGACTTGGAGCAACATCTTCTGTCTGAAATGGTAGAGGAGCTGTGCCCTCTAGCGGGGTCTGCCTCACCAGGAGCTGCACAAGAGCCTTGCAGGGGAAGCTGTCCAGCCCACACAAGGGACGCACACTCCCCTGGGCTCTGGAGGCCTCCAGGGCATTTACACTACCTATTTTGCTCGGGCACTTCATCCACACCATCTTTTTTTATCAAAGCCCTTCACAAATGCCTCTGAGATGTCACATCTGCTCAGGCAGAGGAGACTGGTATGAAAATAACAGAGCAGCACAAACTGGGCATGAAGTTTCTCTGAGCACTGACAAAGCAGTCCTTTCATAAGGCTTCAAAGCCTTTTTTTCTGCTAAAAATTAGATGCTTAGCTTTATGTGCATGATGCTACCAGAGCCTGTAGGTCCAAACCAGTGGGTAAAATCACTGCTGTGAGCAAGAATTCCTGCTGCAGCAACCCCAGCTCAAGGTATCCATGCTCCCAGCCCTTCAAAAATTCTGAAACACCTTCCTACCCCCTTGCTCTGCCAGTGCAACTGTGCACAGGGTCACAGATTTACACTGAGGAACTGACTGATCCAAAGCCCTGGGGGAAAAAAATAAGGCTTTAAGTCAGCTCATTTGGGAAACAACTTGTAGGAAATGTATGGGAGCACATCAGACTCATTCTGGGCTGAAAAAATTATATATATTCATAGGTTTGTTAGGAATTGTCTTCAAAGGATTGCCAAATCCTGCTCCAGCATCTGCAGAGCTGATGGGAAGGAGCTGGGAAAGTAAACCACACATGGCTTTTCATCGTTTAAATGGGAAGTAATTGCAGTGCTTAATCCTTGGAAGTCACAAGACACATTTTTCATTTCAGAACTAGGATGACATTGTTTTTAAGCTTTATTGTAGGACTTCTGCTTTTCACCCTGTTCCCTATAACTATTAGTACCAGAGTTCAAGTCTGTTTTGCTTTCAGATATCTTACTTGAAGGAAAGTAGCTATGACGAGTGATGGGAAAACAGATTTATCTTCATTTAGATGTTTAATTA
Source organism: Entomyzon cyanotis (assembly GCA_024500445.1). Taxonomy (NCBI): domain Eukaryota; kingdom Metazoa; phylum Chordata; class Aves; order Passeriformes; family Meliphagidae; genus Entomyzon; species Entomyzon cyanotis. The sequence continues at coordinate 24,608,316 of JAKEPQ010001027.1, read as the reverse complement.
TCAAATCTTCCCATTCTCACTCCAGACCCGTTATCCCAATGCAATATAACACGCTGTGATTTCTCTCTCAAGATATTAAGAAGGCTTTAACAAGAGCAGCCTTCTTCAAAACACCAAGCCCCAGCTGCCTGGGGTCACCAGCTATTGCCTTAAGTAACAGTCAGTAAAATACACAGGTTTTGCTCACTTTGTACTTCCCAAGCTCAGGAACAGCTGTCTTGCAGCTGAAGCATTTTGCCATACAAGCAGGAGTGTCTTCTCCCACAAAACAAATCCTCTTTGCAGTCCCAAACCCAAGATATCTGAGCCTGTAGCCAGCACAAGACCAAAGCCGGGTCTAATGTCCATCAGCACAAATTGCATATTATAAAAACCCAGAGAAGGTATATGACTCCAGCTATCCCCGGTCCTCAAACCTTGTGGGGTCCGAGGTCTTTTATTCCCGTTTCCCTGGTAGCTGGGCTGGTCTTTGATCCCAAGACATGGGGGAAAACTCCACCCACCCACTACCAAAGCCCGGCGCGGGAAGTGGGAAGGACGGAGGAGGGATGCAGGGGTGCTGGGGGCATTGCCTCCCTGTGGCTCCCCTCCCTGTGACAACAGCCTCGTGCCGCCTTGCCCGGCTGGCAGAGCTTAGCCCTGGTGTCAGGTCTAAGGTTCACCGATCCCGGGCTGCCTCTCACCTTTGACACTTCTCCCCCAGCTGCTGCTTTCGCTTTTGGCTGCTCCCGGCACGGACAGGCTCCACTCGAACGCACGGATGGGGCTGTCGTCCTGTCACCCCTGACACCCGGACTGCAACCCTGGGAGGAGAGCAAGGCTTCGGGAAGGTAAAGGCGTCCTCGGCTCAGGAATTCCTCCCCAGCCCCGACCCGCCCTCTCCAAGGTGCCTTTCCCAGGTAAGCTCCGGAAAGACTCTCATCCTCACGGAGCAGCTTCTCATCCAAGGCACGAAGGGTGCATAAAAGGGTGGCACAGTCCTCAATGATTCCCTGAGGTTTTAGGAAGCTCTCTGCCGTACCCCATCCTGGCAGAGCTGTTGTGAAGGTCTCAGTAGAGCCTCGGTCTCTCCCGCAGCCCAGGGCGGTCCCATTTATTGCTGCCTTGCTTCCTTCCCTGTGTGGTTAATGATCCTTATTCCCTTCCCCTTCGCTTTGAGGAGAGCTGGTTGTTCTGAGAAATCATCGCTGTGTAGATCTAATATTTACACATTAGGTTTTTGCAGTTGGGATTTTTGTATCCCATGGTAACCCTGGCTAAAGTGAACTATATGAGTGGCCACACTTCTCCTTAAGCCAGAGCTTAAGCAGGCAGGAGGAAGTTCCCAAAAGCAGAGGAGAGATTTGAGGTGAATGCTAGAAGTCAATTGGGGAGGCAGGAACATGACAACTATCTTGTGTGGGGGAAAAGATTAAGAATCTAAATCTGAAATAACCTAAAATATCATGTCCAAAAACTGCAGGGTTACCCAGTTAAGTGTTGAAGTCCTGTAACTTTTTGGAGGTGTTTATTAATTGTTGTTCTGGTTCACTGATGCACCCCTGCAGAAACTCAGCAAATGGCTTTGATGGTTTTAGGACTTAGAACAGCTTAGATGTCAGTTAGACATCATTACACTTAAACAACAACAATTTCCCAGGAAGTTAAATGGAGTCTTAAATAAGACTTCTCAGTGACTCTATCCTCAAAGGTATGCATAACTTTTCTTTTTTTTTGCTGCTTTCCTTTGGAAATAAAAGGCTTATCCCCTGACAATAAATACACCAGGATCCCTCCAGCCCAGGTTAAATATGCTGAACACAATTTCCCAGGTGCAGAAATGTTTAATCCTCTGTTAGGAAGTGGGAAACAATTGGTGTCGGGGCAGTTTGGGTACTCACCTTCAAGATAAGTGTAGGATCAAGCAAGCCTGCCCCTAATACCTGCTGCTAGACACAGCTGCCACTAAATATTAAGCTATATCTGGAGACAAAATCCACCAGCAGGAATTTTACAGCTGATTGAGGATATATTGGTTTATTTTCTCTGACTATACTGGATCTGAGCAGGTTCAGCTTTCTCTGCCCCTCAGGTGTGGCCTCTTGACACAAGAACAGGACTTGCACCACCTCAGCTGTTGGCCAGGCTGCTCTCCAAATCCCTGACAGAAGATGTCTGGATGCTTTTCCCATAGTCCCTTACCCAGCACATGCAGGGTTTTACTCTGTACTCTCCTTTTGCAGCAACAACAACAAAAAGAGGCAAATCCCCCCACCATTTCCCCCTAAATCTTGTTTTTCACTGAATCAGAATAAAGCCACCTGCTTTGCTTCCCTGCCATCCTCCTCAGGTGGGAAGGGAGACTCACCCTCTGCCTCTTAACATGGGGAAAAAATTGTTTAAAATGAGCTTTGGCAAATCATTGCAGTAAATCTCAGGTGAGTTTTATTCCAGCACCAACCCAACTTCCTAAGGTTGAACAGAGAGCAGCAGAGGGAAACTATGAGAAACTGTGTTTAATATAGACATTTTTTGGTGGTTTTCAAGCAGCTTCTTGCTTCCTTAGAGAGTTTTATGGCTTATCACTGACAGTAACTGCCCAGAATGCATGGCAGTCTTATTTCCAGCCTACAAAGAGGCAAATGTATGTAATCAATACCATAAGGAGCACATTTATGCTCTGCCACTGAGTTTTTTCTTTTTCCTGCCTCAAAAATATAACTAACCAGCTGTTGTGCACAAACTGTAATCCTGCTCTTCATCACAGGGCTGAGGGACGAGATGTTACCTGTGTTTTTAAAGGGGATTAAAGCCCATCTCACCCAGCAGAAAAACTACTTGGATCTAGAGAAACAGACCTGGGTTCAGCCAAGGAACACTCTTAATGACAGCCTTAATGAAGAATTAAAGGTCTGGAGCCTGCCAGCCTGCAGAGGGAGGGCAGGCAGAGTGAAGGAGACACGTGGGATGAGCAGCTCACAGGAACAAGGGGCTTTTGTCAGGGAAGGGAGCTGCAGAGAGCAGGGAGCCCCACTGCTGGTGCTGCTGGAGGTGTCTTTGCAAAGATATTTCTTGCTGCTTGGTGTGCTGCTGCTCCTCCTCAGGGCTGCTCAGGCCAGGGCCTCTCACTCCTGAGCCTCTCCTGATATAACTTCTCAGCAGGATAAATGTGGGACATCAGCCTGAACTCTTCACCAGCACTCTGGGAAAGGAGGTGTGCTGCAGAGCAAGGCACGGCCAGGAGGGATTTCCCTGTGCCAGGAAGTTCCTCCAGCTTGTCCCTTTAAGGACAAGGACCAATCCTTAAGGACCATTGTCCTCGCCTGCACCTAAGGAGACTTCTGCCATCAAGTTTCTTCCTGAACATCTCCACCTTCTGGTCATAACTGACAGTGGCAGATGCTTTGATGCTTTCAATTTGCAATTAATGATATTAATGCTTTCATTCCAGCCTGTTTTGGAGTCAAGCCCTACCTGCCCAGCTGCTGGTCAGGATCCAGGATCAGCTGATGTCCACTGAACAGTTGGTTTCCTTGCAGGACATGGCACAGACGGTGACACCAGGCACCTCCCCGGAGGGGACTCGTCCTTCCTACGTGTACAAGGTGGTCCTGCTGGGCAGCATGTCTGTGGGGAAGTCAAGCCTCGCCTATAGATACATGAAAAATGACTTCAGGGAGATGCTGCCGACCGTGGGATGTGAGTGAGTGGCTTTGATGGCTCTGGACAAGAGGCCAGGCCTGATGCACTTCCCTGCAGTGGGGTGGGATGCAGAACTGCTTGGTCCATCTTGCAGTGCCACAGACCCACTTTGGAATGTGATACAGACTTGCCCAAGACCCAGAACCTCCCCACTCACATCTCTGCAGTCCATTTGCTCAGCACCAGGCTGTAAGCAAAGCCACATCCAGATCACACGAGTTTGTCTTACTGCTGCTTTTCAGGGGCAGCTGAGCAGCAAAATGAGTGAAAATGGGATTCAAAGTGTGCAGCCCTTGCTCTTAGCATGCTATGCTGCCCTCCCAGCTATTCAGACACCCCAGGAGGGTCTTATGGAATGGTTTGACCTTCAAGATCACCTAGTTTCAGTCCCCCCCGCCTAGGTTCTACAGCTACATGATGCAGCAGGGTTTTGCCTTAAGAAGGCACTGCAGGCACAGAGGCTGTGATCCCATCTGTACCCAAAGAGCCAGCTGGTGGAGCAGAGCAAAGTGGGGCTTCTCCTCTTGTCCCTGTGCCTTGCTCCTGGCTGGTCCACAAGCAGCCATCTGCTCCCCTGGAGCAGGGATGGAGGCTCCCCTTTCCATGGCTATTCCCTTTCACAGCTCTGACCCAGCATCAAGGTGGAGGTGTCTCTCTATCTGGGGAGATAGCTCAGAGTTATCCAACATCAAACCTGGTGTCTTCCACCCAAACCTGCCGCCAGGAAGGGCCACATCAGCCCTTGCCAGTGATGACAAGAAGTGCCTCCTGCCCCCAGGTTCTGTGCATTAGAACATCATTAACGACCCCCCTGGAATGGGTTTGGCCTCAGGGCAGGGGATCTGAGCTCTCTGCTCATGCTGCAAGTGAACACACACCCTGCATCTTGCCTGCAGGCTCCTTCTTCACACAGACACTCAGCCTGGACGAGGCCACCGTCAAGTTTGAGATCTGGGACACGGCAGGCCAGGAGAAGTACCAGAGTGTCTGTCACCTCTACTACCGGGATGCCCATGCTGCCTTCCTGGTTTATGACATTGCTAACAAGGTAAGGCAGGGGGTGCTGAGCCCATCCCTGCTGGAATTCTGCCGTGCCATGCTGCAGCAGCACTGGTGGGACAGAGATGTCCAGATGATGATGTTTGCCCTTGGAAGGGCACAATGTGGTATGTGAGCACCTCCTGGGAAGGTGAATGGGCCTTGCCAGGCTGTCCCTGCCTGTGCAGGACCATGCCAGCACCCAGGGGTGATTTCTGCTGCCATGCATCCCATCCAAGGGTGATTTATCCCTAAATGTGTTTGAGGGCTGCTGACCTGTTTCCCTGAGAAGGGCAATCAAAACCACCCTGCCACAACTCTTCCACCCTCTTTGGTTTGGTATTTTGATTAAATCTAAACCAGATCACTGCATGATTTTGTCTCCATCTCACCAGCAAACATTCAGCAGAGCAAAGCTGTGGCTGGGGGAGCTGCAGAAGAAATTCCTTCCCGATGAAATCGTCATTGCTCTGGTGGGCAACAAGACAGACCTTGCTGCTGAGCGAGAGGTCAGCACTGAGGTGAGTGCCTGGGCTTCCCTCATCCCCCCTCACAGGAAGCATTGGCATACATCCAAGGAAAATGTCCAGGGAAAGCCAAGAGTTTAAAAGGTTTTCAGACACCTGCAAAGTCCCTGTACAATTATCGACCCACTGTGAAATGTCACCATGTAACTGAACAAGCAGCCCCAGGGGGGACAGGGGAATAACTCTGCTTGCCTCCACTTAGGAAGGGGAAGAGTTTGCACAGACAAAAGGCCTCCTGTTCATGGAGACATCTGCAAAATCCAACCATCAAGTCAATGATGTCTTCATGGCCGTAGGTGAGTTATGGGATGGCTCTAGGTGAGAGCAGAGGCAGGACAACCACAGTCCCAAGCCCCTGAAAAGCTTGACCCCTTCACTGCTCCTACTTGTCACTCTTGTCACTGAGATGTTTGTCCAACCTGAGCCACCCCTTAAGGTGGAAGGATGGACAGATCCATCCCAGGATATTCCAGGGTCAGAGAGGGCTTTCAGGCCTTTCCCAGAGCCACAACTTTATTTTGCATTGGTATCCAATCGAGGCACAATGGTGTCCCCAGCTTAGCTGTTAAGGGAACAGTGCAATGGTCCCCTGGGGAGGGACACAGTGTGGCCATTGCATCCCAACCATGGGCAGGAGATATGAGCCCTTCCTTGCTTGGTGTTTCCTCCTAGTCCAAGAGCTCCTGAGGAGGGAAAAACAGAAGGCATCCAACCCATCCCCACATGGGAGGTCGACTGTGGACCTGGGGGTGAGCGGGACGAGGACGAGGTGCTGCCGGAGCTGAGGAGGTGACACTGCACTCAGCAGGGCTGGACAGCCTCCACAAGGGACAGTGACAAAGCAGTGGGATGGACAGCTCAGCCTGACCACCCTTCCTCTCAGAGGGAGTTCAGAGCCCAGCCTGGGTGCACGGGGCTCTGATAAAGCACAGGGGTTTCTTCCACTGATCTTCCATTTCCAGAGAAGAGCACAAGCTGCCATGAACACTGCCACCAACCCTGACAGGTGACATCCCCCCACCCCCAGCTGTCAACTCCTCCATCTCCCTTTCCAGCTGAAAAGAGAGGGTTTAATTTCCCAAAGCAAAGATCCTGGTGGTTTTGCACCCACCCAGGCTGCAAATAAAGAAAGCATTGCCCTAAAGATGTGTTGGATTTTTCCCTGTCCTGCATGTCAGGCTGTAGGGAATCACAGGAAGCCTGGAGGTGGCAGGGACCAGAGCCAGTGCCCCCTCACCCCATCCACCCCATTAGAGGGGTCACAGCCATCCCTAGGAGCAATCACTGAGCCAGAATGGGGCCAAAGCAAATGTGTGCTGTCACAGCGCCCCGTGCCTTGTAGGGCCTTTCCTTTTCACCACATCATGAGTCAACTGTGGGAACTCACCTCAGCTGGAAGAGGAGAAAAAAATCACCTGTGCTCTCTCCAAAGACAGCACCACTCACCCTGTGGTGCAGGTGTGCTTACTGTAGGCAGTAACCTCTGAGTTTTTGGGGCTTGGCAGTGTGGTGGACAGAGCACCACATTCTCCCCAAGAGTTTCTGATCGCAGCTCCATGGCAATGGGGTGGCTGTTTCTGATCGCAGCTCATGGAAATGAAGGTATTGGGGTCACCCCTGGGAGCTGGCATGCTGTGGGGACCCCAGGCCACACACCTGGGAAAGGGGACCCTCTGGGCTTATTTGTAGGGTATCTTTTGGGGTGTGAGGGGATAACCATGAGAGGGAAGGGCTGTCATGCCGCACACACTGCCAGGGCAGGCAGAAAACCGTGGTGACCGTGCAAATTTGGGGGTCACACCCTTCTATGCCTTTGTGAACAGAGAGGCTGGGACACGGGGGTGAGAGGAGAAGGGTTTTTATTGTCACCTCCAGTTTAGGGGTTCATCTCCAGCCGGGGAGGGTGGGGGGTGCGGGTGGGGGGCTGCGCAGCCTCTCTGCCGCCCGGCCCCCCCGGGGTGGCTGTCCCCGCCCAGGGCTTGTCGCCTCCCAAAGCGCCCCCACCGGCCGGATGCCGCGGCCCGTGTACCACGAGGGGTCGATGTCCGGATCTGCGAGGGAAAAGTCGAGCATCCGTCAGGGGTTTGGAGGACATGGAAGGGGACAGGCGTTATGCCCGCGGGCTGGGGATGACAGACACCAGGGGAGCGGGGAAGGGGGAGGAGGAGGATAAAAGCTGCTGCAAAAGCTGTTTCAAAGCAGGGCTGTGCTCCTGCACAGCGACAGCACCTCCTCACCCCCCAGATGCAGCTGAATGTGGGGATGCAGAGGGGGCTGGAGGCAGGGGTTTGGCTGGGGAGAATCCCTTACTCGTGTTCTCCTTACTCCTGATTTCCATGGAGCGCTCGAGAACGCGGCCGTGGGTGGCAGGCAGGGTCAGGCAGAGGAGCAGCAGCCACAGCAGGCAGGTGACCCCCAGCTTCATCCCCAGCACCTTCTGGCCACAGTGACTTGGCTCTGAAGTCTCCTGACCCCTGCTGAAGACTCCGATGTGGCTGCAGGAGAGAAGGGATTTGGCTGTCAGTGTGAGTCCCCATCACGGCATCCCTAGGCCAGCAGCAAAGAGCTTGGGGACAGCTTCAGAACCCGGGGGTTTTGCTGGGGCTCATGCCTCTGGGGAAAATATCTCCTCCAAACGTGCACAAACCTCATGTTCATTAAGATAAACCTTGATCCTAGCCTAGTGCCTTAGGTCAGGCCTGATCTTCTCTGGGATGCCCATCCCACTTATGGGGATGAGATCCACCACCAAAATGCAGGGCTGGTGGCACTGAGCAGAGGCTGCAGAGCTGGGAATGGGTTTTGCTGCTGGATGCTGGGGGGTGGGTGGATGGATGGAAGAGGATAGATGGATGGGTGGGAGGAGGAGGATGGATGGATGATGGATGGATGGAGGGATGGAGGGATGGATGGATGGACCATGACCACCTCTGCACCCTTTGCACCCACTCCTAGACCCGGCTGCCGAAGTGATAACCTGGGAACACCCTGTAATGCACTTGATGGCCCTGAGGGGATGAGCAGCACTGCGCAAGGGGGCTGAGGGATTGGCTGGATTTCTGCAGCCTCCCGAAACGAGGGAGAAGGGCAAGGGACCGAAGCGGGAGAGCTGGGCGAGGCAGGACACGGCAGGGGTGAGGCGGCAGCTCCATTTCCAGGGACTTTTGCAAAGGAAAAGTTTGCAGCACCCTGAACAAGGAGACACACCGAGCTCCCGGGAGCTCAGGTTTGCTGTGGCCGCCAACTTTTGGAACCCGCGCAGCCGGCTGGACAGAGGCAAGGACAGGCACACGGAGGCAAAGCCGCGCTCGGGAATTACCCAGCAGCGAAAGCATCACGCGGGGGAGAGGAAAGCGTCGCTCCCGGGCGCGGGGCTGCACTTACCGAGGCGAGGCGAGCCGAGGTGCCAGGCTGCCGTCCCGCTGAGCCAGGTGGCGGCTGTGTGAGCAGGAGTCCCCGCCGCTCGCCGCTTTTATGGCCGGTTTCGTGCTGATGTCAGAGGCGAGCCCCGGCGGGGACCGAGCCGGGGCATCTCCCCCCTCCCCGCCGGCCACTCTCATCAAATCAGCACAGGGATTTTCATGACTCACAAGGGACCAGCGTTTTGTCTTCCGCTGGTTGAGGGAGATAGTTTGGGGATATGTTAATCCCTGTCCTCGACGCGGGGTTATTTAGGAAAAAGGGAAGTTTTCTGCTCCGTCACCCTCCCGGTGTGTGCTGCTGCCCTGAGCGCTGGGGTGAACAGAATAACTTCACCGCAGGATTTACAATGGTGCCACCAGCCTTTCCCCTCCACTCTCTACAAAATAAAACCTGTTTTAGGTATAGCAGAACATTAAATACAGAGAAGAGGGGAAGGCAGAGTGCTGGGGCACACAGGCTGGCTGGAATAGGCTTTTCCCCGGGGCATAGGGCTTCAAATTCCCCAAACGCCTGGTTTCCCACTCCCATTTTAAATTGATTTGAAAGATTTCTCATGCTTGTTCTGCTGGATGTGACACTGGAGGAGGCAGCTTGGGACCGCAGCGTGAGGGTCAGTTGGTGTCCAAACACAGAAAAAAATGGGTCTAGGGATATCCCAGAACAGGGAAGTCTCTGTCTTGGCAGCCTTCTCTCTACCCCTGGGTTGCTGCCAGTATTTAATACAGATTTAATGTAGTCCCTTGATGCTGTGAGCTTGTGTTTCCTGTGGCATCAGATGCCAGAGTGGATTCAGGGATTCCACAGAAGTTGGAGCAATACATTTATTTCACTATCAGCCCCTCCTTAGCACCACCCTGTGCTACCCCTTTGTCCACCTGGCTGCACCACTGGGCACCACTGACTGAGAGTCACCACACTGTGGCTCTGTGGCCAGTATGTGACCAGTCATGTGGCCATCCTGATCTGCACCATCTGCCCCCATTTGGCTTCAGTGCTGCTGATTCAGCTCCTGTCTGCTCCACCTGACCAGTTTTAAAGCAAGGAGTGCACAGGTTGATTAAAGAAATGGATGGACCTGGAGCTGCTGGAGCCAGTCAGGTGGAGGCCATGGAGATCCTCCAAGGGCTGGAGCCCCTCTGCTCTGGAGCAAGGCTGGGAGAGCTGGGGGTCTTCACCTGGACAAGAGAAAGCTCTGGGAAGACCTTAGAGCTCCTGCCAGTGCCTAAAGGGGCTCTAAGAGAGCTGGAGAGGGACTTGGGACAAGGGATGGAGGGACAGGACAAGGGGGAATGACTTCCCACTGCCAGAGGGCAGGGTTAGATGGGGTAGTGGGATGGAATTCTTGGCTGTGAGGGTGGGGAGACCCTGGCACAGGGTGCCCAGAGAAGCTGTGGCTGCCCCTGGATCCCTGGAAGTGTCCAAGGCCAGGTTGGACAGGGCTTGGAGCAACCTGGGATAGTGGAAGGTGTCTCTGCCTATGGCAGGGGGTGGGAAGAGATGAGCATGGAGGTCTCTTCCAACCCAAACCAATATAGGATTCTACGGGAAGAGAAAGGAGCCTTCGCTCCAGTGAACTGAAAAAACAGACACTGGGAAATGGGTGGGTGGTTCTGGACACAAAATTGGCTTTATTGCATGATTTAGTGTACATTTATTATAATCTCTACACAGGCAAATGGGTCAGGAAACCAGCAAAGAACAATGTGGGTGGCTACTGAATGATCCCTTGGTCTGCACTGCTGAGTTCCCCATGAGGATTCCTTCACAGGGTCAGGCGCGGAAGGACTTGAGTCATGGCAGAAACCAGACAAGCAAGATGGGGTTGGGGTGAAGGCTGAGCCCTGATGCCAGAAGGGGAGTGCAAACCCTCTGGATGATCTTGGTGAAGCTCTGTTCTGCAAGCCAGGGAGCTGCCAGCCCAGCACTGAGGCTGGCCGAGCAACAGGAGATGGATCCAGTAAAGCTACCGTGGCTGGGAGTTTCTGCAACAGCAGAGGTTTGCACTTACCCTTTTGAGCTTCAGGCCAGAAGGATTTAATTTTAAATTAAGAAACTGGTTTTGTTTCCAGCTGGGAAGCCCAGACTATGGGCTTACAATGCTCTCTGGGATGACCACAGGACCAATTCGTAGGCAGCTAGCAGCCTCTACTACTACCAAAGCCAAATAAATGTGTTACTTGCATAAGAATTCTCCCTACTGCTCATAATTAAAGTGGTTTTAACTCAGATGCACAGGAATTGCCTAAAATGATCCAGCCTGGGTGGCCATGGAGGGGAAACTGTCAGCATTGGTCTGACATCCCTGCTCCAGCTGCTCCCACTTTGCCCACTGGGGACGAAGGGAGGGAGGGAGGGATGGAGACAGGGAGGAAAGTGGGGCTTATACAGGACAGGGACTGAGCAAAAAACCTCTTCCAAAGTGACCTGCAGGAGAAAGCAATCCTCTGCCCATCCTGATGCTCTGGTCAGGTTATGGATGTGGGGCCGGCACTGATCCACTGGCCTTAGTGGATGTGGAGAATTGAATATTGGAAGAAAAAACCATCTTGGGGGATCTGGGGAAGGGTGATACCAGGAGCCCAGGGCCACTGCAGCCCTTGAAGATCACCACAGCCCCTCCAAAGGATGGGATGGTCCTGGAAGGCTCCACAATGCTATTACCAGGGATAGGGGACATGCTCATCCACAAAGTGCATCTTGGCAGGGGCTGGCCCTCTGTGGAGCAGAGGAGCACCTACACTCTGCCCACTGGGGTTCTGTATCTTGCTGATACAGCCTCACGTGGAGCAGAGATATATGTGAGAGCTGGAAAAGCAAACCAATCCCCAGCAAGCCCTTCAGCCTTTCCTCCATTTTTCTTGCCACTGCTTCCCTCACTTGCATCCCCAGGTGGCCACAGCTGCTTCAGGCATGGTGGCAGAAGCCTCAGTGGGTGTTTGTATGGCCTGGGGCAAAGACCAAGAGCTCAGTGGGAGGAGACCAGTGCTGCTCTCATCCTACTTTGGTGCTCAGAGAAGGGGAGCAAAGCTCCAAGGGACATGGCAGGGAATTGGGGCCAGCACCGTGATTGCACATCCCAGCTCTGGGATGCCTGGGTCCTTCTTCTACCTGGGGTACCCAAGGGCATTGCACACTCACTGTCAGCTCCTGTCCCTGCACACCAGCAGCCTGGGAGAGAGCAGGGACAGGCACTGACAGCTTTTGCCAAGCCAGGGCTGTGTCCCTGCCCCCGTCCCTGTACTGAATGACACAGTGAGATCCAGCTCCCTCCAAGGAGGTGGCTCCTGCTCTGCACCTCTCTGGTCCCCTTGGCTGACCCAGCACCAAAGAGCTGCCCAAATCCAAGGTTTCATTCCAGCGTCCTCCCACGAGAGCCCCTTGCCACCTTCTGCACCCCAGTGCCATGCTCCTCTCCTTGGCAGCTCCCAGCAAGGCCTCCTGCCCGTGGTCTCTGGCTTCCTTTCTGTCCAAGGTTTCAGGGAGAGAGGGGCTTGGGAGAAGGAGGAGAAGGTGTTGCAGGGAAGGTGGTCAGAGGCTTTGTGCTGAGGTCTTGCATCTTCACTGGAATGCAGGAGCAGGAATGTCCCCTCTCCTCAGGACAGGTGGGTCATCACAGGCTTCTGCAAGGCACAAGGAGGAGGAACCTCAGCTCACCCCTGTGATCCCAAGCCACCCCAGTGTGCTCCTTGTCCCCTCTTGCTGCCACTGCACAGAGCAAGGCCCTGCCCCATCCCACAGACCATGCAGGCAGCGGGAATTCAAAGATGTACATCTTTCCTGGGGCTTGTGACACCCCAGAGCTCAGGGGGTAATGCCCAGGCATTCCTGCCCTCAGCAGCCAGCATGGTGAGACCAACACTGAGAGCTGAGGGCTGCACTGGCTTGAGGAGAGCTTGGGGAGGCACAGATCCCCCTGGCAGCCAGGCTCTCCCACAAGGCTGTGTCCATACCGCAAAGAGCCTCTCCACCCTCCTGTTCTTCCCGTTGGGGTTCCTCTGCGTCAGCGAGCCGCGGTACACCGAGTTGCGGTCAAAGGAGTCGTCAAAACCTGCAGGGAGGGAAGAGAGGTGGGCAGCAGGGCCTCAGCCACCTCACCAGAGGTGTGAGTGACCCTCCAAGTCACTCAGGATTTACCAATCCCCCGCTGGCTGTGGGTTTGGATGCATCATGACACTTCCCTCTCCGGGAAGGTGATGGGAAGCACTTTGAAATGAGGGGATGAGAGTTGCTGCTGCTCAGGTTTCCAGAGCACTGCCTGAGCTGGGCCAGCCTGGCAGCAGTGCAGTGCCAGGGGCTCTGCTCTGGGAAGCTCCGTGGTACAGCAGAAGCCCAGCCTGCGAGGAGCTCTCATTGCCTCAGCCTACAGCACTCTCTTGACCTGTTAAACCTCTCCTCTCCTCTCCTCTGCTACCAACTCCCATCAGCTGCACCTTTCCAGGCCCAACTTTCCAAGTCACTGCCCTGTCAGCTGAGCAGTCAGGAGACCAAATGACCCCCTGGCCCAGCCCAGGCACAGGGGATTAGGTTTGCCTGGTGACGTCTGTCCCCACTGCACATCCCTCTATCTCCTCGCAGGGCTGACGTGGCCACAGGCTGTCTTTATCTGCCTGCCCTTTGCAGCAAGGAGAGCAGATGATTCCTCCTCTGTATGAGGATAAGGGACCTTTCCACCTGCCAGCCCCAGCTTAGGAAACAGCACTGTTAATTGTCTGTGTTGAATGGGGGAAATGCTATTCTACCTCTGAATTAAATGATCTTTCCCCCCTTCTCTCCCTTCATCTTCCATTATCTGGAAGGAGAGCCACTCTTTCTGCCTTTAAGCTTGTGAAGAGAGATAAGAGAGAAATAAAAAAGCAATTTCCTAATGGGGCTCGCTGATGTTGGTCAGGATTAAGCATTTCCAGTGATTGTCCCCCTACCACACAAGCTGCTGTGCCAAGTTTCAGGTCACTATTGACTTTGAAGCTCTCCCAAGCTGCTGTTTATTCCAGCTGGACCCTGGAGGGCCTCTTTCCCCCCACCAGGGACCAGTGGCTGAGTCAGGTGGGCAACAGGGTTGAGATTCATAGTCATAGAATGGTTTGGGTGGAAAGGAACCTGAAAACCTCTCTTGTCCCACCCCCTGTCATGGGCAGGGTCACCTTCCACTAGACCAGGTTGCTCCAAGCCCCATCCAACCTGAAACACTTCCAGGGCTGGGGCATACCATCCAGAGAAGGATACCTTCCCTGAGATGGCCAAGCAAGGAAGAAATTGCTGTCAGAAAAGAGAATGGGCTTAGGTGAGGCTTTGAGACCCAACAGCCCATGGGATGCCACAGACAAAGGAATGCAGGTGTCTCCCTGGACTCTGGGGTGGCTGCAGAGAAGTTCTGATTCTTGAGGGACTGAGCCACCTGAGCCTGACCTCTGCCCTCCCATCACTGTCCCCAGTCCTGCCTCCTTTCCCAGTTATCCACCACGGGTTTCCCCTGTGCCTGTCACACAAGAAGCACAAGGAAGGGTTCTCCACTGGCAGACACACAGCTGGGTGCAGGGAGAGAGAGGGGAGGATCAGCATTCCCCAAAACCCAGCCCAGTCCCCCACACAGGCCCCCATCTCCAGCAGACAGGGGCATGGTCCTTACTGGTGATTTCCAGGGGACTGTTGAACTTCCTCCTGAACCTCTGCAGCCCGGGCATTGCCTGCAAGAGAAGGGGAGCAGCCTGCTGTGGGCAAGGGATGGGAGGGCAGAGGTCCCCACAGAGGCCACTGCTTTGAAGGCAGGCCGTGGTGACCCTGGTTGTGTCCAGGCTTAAGGCTGTGCTGCGTGCACAGCCAGCACTGGTGAAGCACACACTCACTTTAATGTCACCCAAAGTCTCCCCAGGACTGCTGCTGACAGGACCAGGAGCATGGAGGAAGGCAGCCTGTGGACAGAGGAAGGGCAGAGGTGTCTTTAGGGGTGCAAGAGGAGGCAGACAGCTCGTTCTGCCACGGGCAGAGCAGCAGGCAGCACGGGGAGAGCTGGGCACAGCTCAGCAAGCCAGGCAGCCCTTCCCAGCACCCAGGGGCAGCAGCAACAGCCCAGGGGAGCACACACAACTCTGGGCTGGGACCTCACAGCCATCACCTTCCACACTCACCTGCACACTCGACTTTTTCTTTGCCTTTTCCACAGACTTCACTGTCAGCCCTGCAGCGGACAGAGCTGCAATTCGGGATTCGATGTCCGATATCTTTAGAAGGAGGAGAAAACACATACAGATGGTGGTTGGAGGATCTATCAGTGGCTCTGTTTGCCATCTCTGGCCAGGAAAAGCATCTCTCAGAGCCAGGGCCTCACCTCACTCTCTGCCTGCTGCACCTGAGCAGCTGCTGAGGCCACTTTGTCCTCCAGCTCTGACAGCTCCGAGTCGGTGGTGCCACTGTGCTGAGCCCCTTCCTCGAGCTCCTTCAGGGTCTTCTCAAGCTGGTAGGTCTTTCCAGCAGTCAGGTACACCTGAAATACAGGAAAAAGAAAAAAATCACATTGCAGAATTAACCTCTCTGGAGTTCTCCTCTCCTGGTGTGACTGCAGCTCCATACGCAGCAGCTCCTGCCATTCTTTTATGACTGCCTTCTTGCCTTGCAGCACAGACAGTACCAGTCTGACATGGCTTTTCATCTCATTTTCTCCCTTCCCTGGGCTTTTTGAGAGCAATTACTGACAGTGTGAAGTGGTAAGAGGCTCAGTGGGAACACAGGAAGGACCAAAACTCAGTGACCTGCTCGAGAACCAGCAGGATCTCTGTGCAGTGTGCTCAGAGGGAGAGCAGGTACTGCACACCAGCTCAGGCTGCCATGTCCTGTGAGGCCAGAGCTGGGAAGGAGACAAACTGACTTTCCAAATCTGCTCAGTCTATTTTAAGGGTGCCTGTGCTGCTGGGTTGCCTGCGAGCAGGGTCAGCCTGAACTTTGCTGCCTGGAGAAGGGAGAAAGGATCTATCCCAATAAAACCACTGGTTTTACTGCCATTTGCCTCCTCCCAGGTTACTACAAGGACACAGGTCCAGGCAAGGCAGTTCAGGAAACATTAATACATCAGTATGCAAATACATCAGATGGTCAGATGGGGCCACTGTTCAGGTGACTGATCCCAAAATCTCAGCACTGCTACTGCAATTCCTGCTCCTCCAGCCCTCTCAGTTTCCCCTGGGCTGGGCATTGTGCAGAACTGCCTGGCAGGAGCCCTGTGCATGCACTGAACTACAGTCCATCCACCCAAATCCCAGCACCACATACCCCAGAGGTCCCACCCATCCCAGTGCAAATCCTAAGGCCATGCACCACCCAGCCTGTGAGTCACAGGGATTTGTTTTTGGCCCATCGGACACTCCCAGTGCCCTCCAAGGTGGGTGGCATGCCTTGGAGTGGAGAACCCAGTGCCCAGACAGCTGTGACTCAGCCAGGATCCCCCAGGGAATGGCAGGATGACACACATCTCCCAGGGCCATTGTCTACCCTCCCCTGTCCCGAGCTGACAGCAGCAGCACTAAGCTGTCCAAAGTTCACATCCCTCCCAGCCCTATCCTCTCTTTGGGGAGAGGGGGAACCTCAAAACCTTCATGCATCCAACCCTCCTCCCCTGTGATGCCAAATTTGACCAGAGAGCATCCAGGTGTTGCACCTCTCTGCTTGTATTGATAAGCTTTGCCCAGTGAGAGATGAGCCACAGAGTGTGTCCTAAAACCCTGCTCCCCATTGCAGGACATTTCCTACAGCAAAATCTGACCACCCAGATGGAGATGCAACTCTCCTTTGAACTGTTCCTTGGGAGCTTGGTACAGGGCACTGTGGATGCAACCCATTTCCCACAGGGAATTAGATCACAGGGGTTTATAGTGGCTAAAAAATCTGTCAGTGCTCCAGGGTCACACAAACATGCTCTAGCTGTGAACTTGTCACCTGCATGAGCCCATCAGCCCTGCAGCCTGAGTGAACAGGAGGTCATGTTTGTAAAGCCCTCGACGAAACACAGTGCTAGGGAGGAGCTGAAGGAAGTGGGACTCAAGTTTTGTTGGAGCAGAGAATGCATCAAGTGATGCTACAGCAAGGTGGGGACCCCACACATCACCCAGGGTAACCAGGAACCAAGAAAAAGGAAACCACAAGACAAAACACCTGCTTTTGCTGTTGCACCATCATATAAAACCAGACTTTAATCCCTCTGCTGACCATCCTTCCAGTGCTCACCTACCCACTAACAAGAAATTTCTGGTTTCCTTTGTTTTCCCACCCCCCACTGCCCAAAAGCTCCAGGGAGCCTTACATTTTCCTCAAGCTCCCGGTAGGTTTCGGCCACCTCTTTCCCATCTGCCAGGCCTGGAAGCTGCCCAGCAGGGAGGGCACAGCCCTGGCTCTCTCCATGCAACGACTCCCACACCGCTTCCTCCGTGGCGTTTATGGCTCTCAGCACTTTGGCCGTGATCTCACTCAGAGCCTGAGCCGATGACCTCTGCGAGAGCCAGAGCGGAGGGTGGGAGGGGGGAAAAGATATGGATGTTATTTTAATGTGGTGGATAAAACAACACGAGCCAGAGGTGAGAGGGCACCAGACCTCCAGGAGCTGTGGGGAGATGGAGGAGTGGTAATTAACAGGCTTACGCTGCTCCTGAAGGGCTCTCCACCAGGCGGATGAGTGGCTACAGCAGAGCTTTGATCTCAGCCCGTGCTTTCTGCAGTGACAAAAGAAGTCATCTCAAAAGGCTTGGAAAAGAGGTTATGGAGGGATGTTCCACTCACTGGAAGCACCTGGCCACCTGAAGGCCACTTGGTTACTCAGCAGTTAGGATCTAATTGCAGCATATTGCTTTACACCTCAGCGGGCCTGAGCAGGGATGCAAACAACTCCTTGAGTTTGTGGCAAAAGAATAAAAACAACCAAACCCCATAAAATGATTGCACTGCCAGAACTTGGGGCTAATGTCCTCTCTTCCCACCCCAAGGAGCACTGATGGCAATAATGCCCCTAAGTGCTGCCCTTGGCTTGATGAGGTGCTCAACACATGCAAAAATGGGCTGAAGAAGCTCATCATCTCTCTCCCAACTGATAATTCCCTGGAAACCAAGGAGATGGAGGTGACTTATGTGCTGGTGACAAACAGTTGTGTTTACAACTTGCTATTTCCAGGCAAGCTGTCCTGCAGAGAACCAGCTAACTCGGTACAGATGATATTTTTATCATTTTATGATGCCTACATGGTACAGCAGAGTGTTTTCACATTTTCCATTAGGATTGTGTGCTTCCACAGTGCTCCCCTAGTTAGAAGATTTCCCCCTGACTGGAGGAGACTGAAATCAAAAATACCTCAGAATCATGCAAAATCCAAACCTGGATCTGTTTTAAGTATAAGGAAAGTTGCTGTTAAACATCATACACGCTGACAGCTTTTAACCAAGGCTGGTCCAGCTACAGACATTTCTGACTCAACATTCCTCCCTGTTTTCACAGTTGGGTTTGGGGGGCAAAAAAGTAGCAAATCTGGAGGATCCAGGCTTCATTTAATAAGAAACAAGAATTTTGCACTGATACCACATGAATCTCTGTCTGCTGCAGATCAGCAGCTCTCACAGGAATTAAGTCACCTTGGCTCAGTGAGTTACCATTTATCTGCACTTAATTAGGAATGGTTATTAAATGATGCAGATTGTTCAATCCATGAGAAGTTGTTAAGCCTGGCTGCAGCAATCATCTAAAGAATTCCTAAAAAGCAAAAAGGAGGCATCAAAGGATTCTGTGGGTAAGGATGCAGCACACCACCGATCCTGTGGCAGCAAGAGCACAGCAAATGGAACTCAGACCCACCAGGTTTTGTGTTGTGAGGCTGAGGAACAAAAGCACATTAAAAGGAGGCCTTGTGGCACAGTGAAAGAAGTGCTGTGATCCATCCTCCTCTCCCTGACCCATGTCCCCATGGGTCACCCACCTCTAAGCAGGGACGGGAGCCAACGCAGTGCTGTAAGCACAAGAGATGCTGATCTGGCAGAGTGGAAGTGGGCTCAGGGATTTAGGGACTCAGGAGCACTGACAGGTGTGGAAAAGACATTTCAGGCTGTAGCATCTGCCTGACAAAGGGTGCCAGTGCTAAATCATCACAAGCCCTTCTCCCACCCCAGAACTCTTCTCCATAGTGACTTCCAGATCCTGAGGCAGCTCCTCTAAGCAGATGTGGAGGTTGTGCACCTCTCCATGACAGGCAGTAGCCTGCAAGACCTCTAACAGGCTTTACTTCTGACTCTTGGGTGAGACTGGGAGAGCCCACAAGGAGAAAGGTCCAGATCCAACACCTGGGGACTTCCCCGTCTTTTGATACTCTGTTAAAGCAGGCAGCTAAGTCAGACACAGACACAGCCCTGGGAGGCTTTGAGGTGGAGGTGTGGGACAGAAGAAGAGTCACATTTTCATGGTGTAAAACCATAAGCCACTGAGAGCAGAAGGAATCATGGATGCAGCCTGGAACGGTATGAATGGCAGGGCACAGATTACCTTTCGAACATCTCTGGCCATGTCATCGCTGGAGGAACTCATCTCTGGTTTCTTTGCTCTCTCCTTTTCTTCACGCTCCTCCTCCTCAGAAGAGATTTCTTTATCGCTGATGTTGCTGGCTAACTCCTCCAGCTTCCTCTTCAACTCCTCCTCCTCGGCATCGGGATCAGTGTGGGACTCTGGGGCCGGAGACTGAAGGAGCAGAAGAAGGGAATTGTGTGAGAAGGGAATTGTGTGAGAAGGGAATTGTGTGAGGCTCCTGTGGTGGACAGAGGGTCATGCCTGGGTCCAGACACACTCACCAAGAGAGGAGCTCAGGCAGCGTGACCACAGAGGGACTTTGCCAAGGGGACTTTGAGCCCCAGCAGTCAAACCACCTCGGGTCTGAGCAGAGCCCAGAGAGCTGTGCTCCAGCTTCTCACCATTCCCATTTTCCCCACAAACAGAACTTGCTTGTTTTTCCCTGTGGAAGACTGCCTTTCCCCCACCCTTAAAAAGGCATGCCTGGGGAATTTGGAGCCAAAAATTACCACATTTTCATTAGGAACCACAGTGTGGCTGGTGGCTCCAAGGGCAGGGATGACAGCAACCCAGACATGAGGTCCACCAGGGAGAGGGAAGCAGCCATGGGAATTGCCACTCCCTGAGGTGACATTTGGAACTTCTGGGTAATCTCATTTGCTATGAGAAACCACACAGCAAATTTCCCTGTAGGATAGATGGCACATTGCCACCCAGCCCTGTTGTTAGGTGCAATTCATGGCAGCTGGAGAAGAATCCTATTAAACTCCCAGGCGCTGGAAGAGGTCTCCAGAAGTTCCTGAACTCGCTGACCCTTGCATTAAGGTGGGAATACAATTACCTGAGTCATACCTGGGGGGTTTTGTCTGAGCTGTTTTTAACAGCCTCCAACAGCGGCATCTGCAGCAGACAATCTTTTTCCCAAGCAATCTATTCCAGGGCTCTGCTATCCTTTCTGCTGGAAAGCTTTGCTTCATTGTTAACCTCAGCCTGTCCCACAGCTGTTTAGACCCACTGCCTGTGCTCTGATTTGCCCTGGATGTGGAAATAAAGGGTGGGAAGCTGACACTGTGCACCTCTCCTGCTCCCTTGGTCAGGTTTACTGATGATCAGGCACTGAATGATTACAAACGTGGCCATCCCTCAATTGTGAATTTTAATTTAAAAAAAGGAGAAATCGTATCGTTTCATCCATGCCTGGGGGCCTTCCCTGTAATTATCACCATCCATTCTACTGAGCCATCAGCTACCAGAGCAGTGATAGGTTCACCTGAAGGAAAAGGGTGCACAGTCTAAAATTAGAAACCCAAAAATCAATGTTAAGTGGTCTAAGTATTCACAGATTCTACACTGTCGCTCAGCTCTAACTTAATTTAGCTGTTTTCTCCCAAGTTTGATGGCATGGTAAGACGAGGGCAGCCCAGAAGAGATATAGAAATGCTCCTTGACTCAGATCTCACAGTCACAATAACCAGGTGCCATCCTCATAGGTACTAATTGAGCGTCCCATGATTTCAAACAAGCTGTCACAGCTCTGCAGAGACAGACAGTCATTAGCAAAACTACTGAAATTTGCACTTCATAAACTAAACTATCAGCCCAAACCCCAGTTTTCCTTGTGCAGAAGTGGCAAGGAAGGCTTGCACAGGGTCTAAAATGGGTTAAATTTGCTGCTGTTTGTCTCCTGCCATGCAATGTTCTCTAAGGCACTCCATCATCTGGAAGTAGAGAACAGCCTGCAAGGCCAAAACAGAGGATTAAACTCAAACAGCTCAGGTCATTGTGGCACTCAGGGAGATGATTTAGTGACAGCCTTGGCAGTGATAGGTGAATGGTTGCACTCAGTGATCTTAGAGGTCTCTTCTGACCGAAATGTTTCTATGATTTTGCCTATGCCTTCAGTGCTGCTGTTCAGAGAAGCCTCTCCAGTGGCCAGGGGAATGATCCAGCACAGCCCATGCTCCATCCCTGCAGAATTCCTGCCCAGTTACCTCGTCAGAGCGTGTCAGGATTTTTTTCCTCCAAGCGGTTCAGCATGCGTTCGATTGCAGACATGCGAGTGTTGAGCTCATGGATCTACAGGAAAGGGGAGAGAGAGACAGGGAAAAGGAGAAGAGAACAGACCAGCCACCATTGCCAGGACAGTGAGGAAACAGGGCAACCAGCAGAGGAAAGCAAGCAGCAAGACGCTGCCACTCTGGGCAGAGTTAAAAGACATTAAAAAATAATATCTTTTAAGTGATGTCTTTAAAATGTCAGTAAGCTCCAGGAGGTGCAGAGCAACCTTCAATCTGGAAAACTCCAAGTGACGTTGAGCCCCCAGCACACCACAATTCCCACCAAAGCATCTGTAGCTTTGTGCAGTGAATGTAAAACCCCATCACCAATAAAAGCATTAGCCTGTAATAAAGCCATCTGTCTCGCCATCATTCCCATGCTGCCCCAAATTCAAGTCAACACCAGTTTTCACTTCCTACTAACGTGTTTTTCAAGCTCTAACCACTCCATCACACTCCTGCCAACACAGTGGTGGAAAGGAAGAGGGCAAGAATTTCCCACAAAAAAATCCAGGTAGGAAAACCAAACCTGACAATTTTCCCCACCACTTTGAAATTTTCTGATTTCTCTGTGCATTGATTTACCCAAGTGCTTGTTCCTCTCTTCTCCCTCATTCTTCTGACTAAAAACAGGGCATGGAGAGAAGGGCAGAGAAATAACAGACAGACAAGATCCTAAAAATCAAAGAGAAGTTACTTTCTGTGCTCAGGAACCAAGACAAATCTTTGTGGTGAGGGTGGATTTGGATTAGACATTAGGAGGAAATCCTTTCCTGGGAGGGTGGGGAGGCCCTGGCAGAGGTTGCCCAGAGAAATTGTGGCTACCCCATCCCTGGAAGTGTCCAAAGCCAGGCTGGATGGAACTTGGAGCAGCCTAGGATAGTGGAAGGTGTCCCTGCCCATGGCAGGGGGTGGAATGAGATATTTTTAAGATCCATTCAAACCAAAACATCTCTGTGATCTATGACTACTGAAAACATTAAAGGAAGCTCGGGTTTTTCCCCTTCAGAAATTGAAGTTTTGCTTTCTTTGGAAAAAACCCAAGTCTCTCTCCTTTGATCCAAACAAATAAAACACAAATGATGAGAAATACTGCCTGGTTTATGACACTGCCAGTGCATCACTGCTGCTCTGAGTGGCTGCTGCCCATTCAAACAGGAACAAGCAGCAAAAGCAGTAAGCAAAGGTGGTAACAAAGAGATGTGAGGGGTGGGCTTTGTTTTTATACCAGTTTCCATCCTCTCACTTAGTTTTTGTGCTTGCTAGTGTTTGATTAATTAGACTCTCACAACGGCTAGGGATGATTGCATCTGCTTGAGGGAAGATGAATAAAAAAACCTGGCACTGTGGAGAGCAGAGCAGTGTCAATCCCACCCCCAAAGTGCAAACATCTCCAAGCAGCATTAAACTCACTGGCAGGAAGCACTTCAGTCCATTGCTAAGTGGTTTTTCAGTCCTGTCTGAGGCCTGAGTCTTGCATCTGAGTCTCCCAGTGACAATAAAAAGCCTGTGATGGCCCATCCACCTCAGAGATGGTGACAAACCAGAAGTCACCACTGCCCTATCTCCATAAGAAGAGGCTGGGAGAGATCAGAGCCTAAAGCACAGGCTGCTGTTAATCAATATTAATTGATATCTATCGGATAGGAGTTGAAGAGCTTCATTCTCCTTTCCCATCAGGGCTGGCTTTCATGCAGGGCATGTCCCCATCAGGGGCTGGACTTGCACCTCTCTCAGTGTGACAAAGTGTGGCAAATTGTGCTCTGTATTAAAACATTTAATGGGATTAAACTTAAAGCACAGCCCATAAGGTGGGCATCAATCTCTCAAATACCCAAGGCCCCTAAGAGAAGCCTTATGTGTGTAAAGAAGAGGAGCCAGACAGCATCAAAACTTGGGGAATCCAGAACCTCTGAGCTCCCCTGAGGTACAGCAGGATGGCTTCTGGGGACAAACTGGGTAAATTGGAGCTATTCCTTGTGGCTTGGTCCTGTTCGTACCTGACTTCTAAAAACCTAAAGGCAAAGACCTGCACAGGTACCAATTCAGAGCTTCTTTTCGTGTCTCATCAGGTTTAAGTGCTTTTTTAAATAGATTTTTTTTTTAAAGTTTTGTTCTAGAACCTTTAGCTCCTGCAGTCAGAGGACTAAGGAAGAGCTCCTGCTTTAGTTACCGGAGAAGCTTAATTTCTTGTGTTTGGGACTGAACCCGGCATCCTCTCCAGAGCTAAAGCAAAAGTGGTTTCCAAATCAACCTTATTTTGACAAACTTGTCCCTAAAGTAGTTTTAGGAGAAGAGAGTTTTCATCTGTGTAGTCAGAGAGCTGAGTTCTCCACCTCCTGAAACGTTCAGATGCCAACAAGGTGTCTGCCAGGACAACATTGCATTTGAAGCCAGACTGTGGGATTCAATAGAGGATCAACAAACATGATTCTGCAGAGCTGGGTCTCTCCCTGCCGGGTGAGGAGCAGGCTGGGTGGGAGGATGGTTGCTGGCTGTAAACACATCAGCAGCACAAAGGGCAGGAAGGATGGGGAGCTATTTAAGCTAATGAGCAACGCTGCCATAAGAGCAAATGGGGGTAAATTGGGAGTGAGAAGATGCCTCATAACCATTAGGGTGACCAGGCTCCACACCAGCCTTCCACCACAGCTTGATGTGAGAGCTTGCCCAGCTCCTGGAGGAAGTCATGGGAGGTGTTGGTAGGGATTTGGCCCCATTTCCCCACTGCACATTTCATGCCTAATGCAGCATGGCCTCGTTAAGGACACCCAGTCCAGGGTTCTCCCATTTACTGCTGGATGAAGAAGGAATGGTATTTACTAATTAAAACGGCTGCCCACAGAAGTAAATGGCAGAGAGAAGCTTTCCCTCTGCGGGCACATGAAGTGTGGTGCCCAGGGATGGTTGTGGTCACAGAGCTCACACTGATTACATAAATTACACTGATTACACTGATTACCTAAAAAGGAGTGCAGGACATGCGAAATACCAGCTGTGAGACTCACAGCTGATTGTGCCCCTGTATCTGTAGCCAAACACCGCCCTGCATTTTGCTGCTCTTGAGATCTGAGGAACACTTTACCATCCTCACCACCCACCACAGGCAAAGGTGGCACCAGGAACAGCAGATGCTTGCTTGACAATTAAAACACAAGCTTAGACCCTGTTTGATACTCTTCTTTAGCCTGTTCCCCCCATTACCATCACTCAGGAGAGGTATGTGACAGGTCATCCTGACCCAGTCTTACTGAGGTAGGAACACACTGCAAAGGAAGAGAAGGATCTTGGTTCTTATTAAATATCCATTCCCGGATTATTAATAAAGAAATCATTCAGTTAAAGAAAGCCTTTCTGGGGACTCAAGGACCCACAAGCAACTTAGATCAATAAGGACAAGCTGGAAAATGAGCAGCAATCAAGGCAGGTTTGTTACTGCAATGGCAGCATGGGCAGAGGCAAGCACCTCTCAATGCCTGATTTTCTTTTTTGCCGTGACTGGAAAAGCACACCCCTGTTTGCCACTGGTGCTTCTCCTCTCCTCTGAACCACCCTGCACTTCAGAGGTGACAAGAGGGACTTGTCAGGCCACAGGCCTGGTGTCCCCAGAGGCTGTTTGATACCTGGTTTGAGGAGTGGCTGATGTTCTCGTGGGAGGAGGCTCTGTTCCGGCGTTTCCCATGGTGGGGCGGGTAGGCAGGGAACTGAGCTCCCTTCAGCTCCTCATCCGAGGTGTCCATGTCTGCCGAGTATCTGGCTCGGGGTGGCTCATTCCAGGGGATGCCTTGGGGAGAGAAAGGTACAAGGCATTCACACCCTTCAGTTCCTTCCTGGACATCCTTGAGACAAGCAAATAATGATGCATTTCCCTGGATCACATTTTCTATCCTTTGGCAGGAGGTGCTTCTGCAAGCCAGACCCAGGTTAAGGATGGCTGCATCTCCACACACTGTGCCCACGCAGCACCAAGCACACCAGGGTCCCACACAGGGAGCACCATACTTGCTGTCATACCCTCAACAGCTAGGCCCTTCACCAAAAACCACGACTGCCTTCTCGGTTTTGTAGGAGCCCAGGCTTGGACACTGCCCTTTGTGAACTGCCCAGGTGCTGGAAGATGTTTGGGCTCAGGCTAGAGAGGTACCAGCCTAGGAGAGAGCATTTAAAAAGAGTGGAAAGTCTCCTGTGTAAAGGAGAATTTCAAATGTGACAAAAACAATGAGAGAAAATGGAATTAACATGCCAGGGGACCTTGCTGCTGTGTTGCTCCAGCAGGACGTGGAGTGAGAATTTAAACAGCCATGTTAAGGTCTACCCAGCATTCCCAATTGTCCTGAAAATACAGCCAAGCCACTGGAGACACAGAAGGAAATATTCTACATTTGCATATGCATGAGCCAGTATGCAACCCTCCTGGCTCTGCCATCACTGCAGGGAATACAGAGGCTGTAAAAAGCAAATTCTGCCTCTTAGAAGATATTTATAGACTCACAAAACCATGGAACATTTAGCCTACCCATGCACCCTGCCCAGCTACAAGGATGCCACTTAGCAACCTCCAGTTCTTGCCTCCAAGTCCCCTAAAAACTCAAAGCTTTCTGCACCCACAACCTCCTTTGCCAAGAAGTTGAACTCCTCTGCCTGCAGCAGGAAGCACATCCTGTTATTTCTAATAGTGTCCATTTAACTGGATCTAGTTTCCACTCTGGAAAACACCAGTAGGTATGAAAGGGATGGACACCTTAAGAATAACCCCTTTGGCTTTGGTGGGAACAAGACCAGCCCTTCACAACTAAATAACATCAGCAGATTCTTTCATAAGAAACATCACTTTTGCTGATGGATAAATTGTGCTGACCCTCAAGCCTCTTAGTGGCTTTGAGGTTGTTCAGAAATAAAAAAAAACCAAAAACGTTTTCACTTTGGTGCAACTGTTGCAGCCATTTGTCCCAGGAGGATACAAGAGGAACCTGGGCAGGGACACCCACCAGGCTTTGGGTTTCTCTCCAGGCTCCTTCTCCGTGCGTTGACAGTGAGCCGAACCTCTGTGCTGAAGTGCTGCTCCGGAGCGCTCACGTCTGGCTCCTGCAGGACATGGTGGAACACCAGGTCTGCATCCGTGATCCTGGACTCCTGGGAGCCATCTTCAGCTGAGTTGGGGAAATCTGGGAAGGACTGACAGTTGAGGATGCTGCTGAGCAGCTGTCCATGGAGATTCCACTTGTGACACCCCACCTGCAGTGCTGCCTCCAGCTCAGGGCCCCCCAAAGTGAGAACAGTGTGCTTGGGGAGCTGTGGCTGCCCCATCCTTGGAAGTGTCCAAGGCCAGGTTGGATGGGGCTTGGAGAAACCTGGGATAGTGGAAAGTGTCCCTGCCCATGGCAGGGAGTTGGAATGAGATGATCTTTACTGTCCCTCCCACCCAAACTGTTCAAGGATTCTACAACTCCTTGTCTCTCCTGACCTTCACTAAGACTTCCTCTCTTTATTCTTCAACATATGCATGTATTGACTTTTTATAATGCCAATTTTAATTATATAAAATATAAAAATTCCTAATAATCCCAGTTAAAGGCTTTGCCTGGCTGCTGAACCCTGAGCAATACTTCCATTCACTGCCAGGGGGCACTGGTAATTTTTAAAAGCACGGAGTTCCTACAGCCAGGCTGCAAATCCCTCTGATATTTCAAAACACCATCCCCTTCTATTTATTCAAACAACCACCCCCTCAAATTTACCCTGATTTGCAATTGGTAAATCCAATTCAACAGAAGCTACCCTCACGCTGAATTCTGCTGCAAAAAGAAGGATCTAATTATTTCCCCCAAATTCTAATAATTTTATGTGGAATTGTGCAGATTTTTTTTAAGCCTTTATTACAGATCTCAGCACGCCCTACTTTTATCCATCAATACTGTTTAAAGTATCAAAGCACCATTAGAAGGAAGGAGCTGTTTAATGTTTTAAGAGTGAGATTTCACCAGGAAAGGCAAACAAGAGCAGCCCAAAAAGCTTGACCTGAAGCCCTTCAGGCTGGAAGTCCTTTTGCCACACCCAGGGTCACCCCATCTGTGTTCCTCCTCAGAGCTGGAAAGTGGGGTTGGTCGACTGCTGGCCCTGGGTGGCATCACAAGGCATGGCTCACTGCACTGTCTGGAGCTGTCTGAGTCTTGCTCCTGGCCAGAAGCTCTGGATACTAAGGCATATCTAGTCTCCTGCTTAGAACTAACCAGCATTCCTGCAGTTTTTGCTCTCCTGGTGTTCACCCCTCTGACTGGCTCTCACTCACGCTGGCTCTGTGGGATTCATCTCAACAATGTTCACTTCACAAAGGTTGTGTGCCTCATGGAGCTGCTGCCCAACTGTGCCCAGTGCCACCACACAGCAAAACCAGCCCCAAACCGAACAGCAACATGGGAGAAGAATCTGATTTCATTGAATCCCTTGAGCACCTAACTCGCTGGAAGCCAGGGTGTGTCCCATAGCCTTGGGACAACACAAGAAAAAGATTGTCTGCAGAGAGCAAGCAAAACTCCAGGGATATGGCCAGAGAATCTTTTGTTGTCTCATCTTACCACTCACCCTCTTGGATCAGATGCCCTACTCCTGACTTGCCCTGAGGCAAATGACTTCAACTGCAAGAAGAGATTGCAAGCAGTGATGGGGAGCAAGGATTGGCACCATTGCCTCCCAACACCAGCTGAAGGAGGTTTTGAGGCTGAAGGAGCAGTGGTAGCAAGGAGAAGGAGGAAGAAAGGAAAGGAACCCCCCAGGAGTCTCCCAGTACCTGGAAAGCATCCGGGCTGCTGGCTGCTGGAGAGAGCTGCACAGACTGGCGGCGAGACTGAGCAGAGTAATCCGAGTCCAGTTCAAAATCAAAGGGGTGCACAGACAGCAGCCGCTTTGTCTTGCACATCTTTAGCATAGGAAGTGCAAGAAAGGAAAATCCAGTGTAAGACACAGTTGACCTTCAGGAAAGGGGGAGGGAGGCCTTTGTCTCCTTAGTTTGCCTGAGTTTGCCCTGCTTTTTGCAGAGAGAATTTGGTCCTGCTTGAAGGGAGCCAGGTACAGCTTGTGCTGATGCTGAAGGTAAGGAAGAGTGGATTCCTGATTTCCACAGCCTCTGGCTCAGGACTGCTGCCACAAGCAGAGAGTGAGAATCTCTCTGCTGGTTTATAAAGGCATTGTGGGAAAACTGAGTCAGGTTACAGCTCAGAGACAGCTCCAGGTGATGCTTTTGACTCTTGAAGCATCTCCCCATCCACAGAGAAAGGATGCTGCAGGCAGATAGTTCTAAATATTTGGGAGGTCATCAGTAAAAAAAACCAGAACAGGTGGGTTCTCATTATACAGGTAAGGAGCTGGGACTTTTATATTAATTGATGACATCCGTAGTGTTAGGAGTGAGTCTGTTTTCCAGAGCACAATGTTACGATGTTACTGACATGATTGTTTTACACAAACTGGGAGAGGAGCTTTTCTCAGAGAAGGAAACCAGAGAGAAAGGTCCAGGTTTGAAAATGGCACAGAAAGCCACCACCACTGCCACCAGCACCACCCAAGGTAGGCCAGGGACACAGAGTGAGGCAGTGGGAGCTCCAGAACCAAACACTTACTCTGCTGTAGCGCTCTGCTTCAGCTCCACGAAGGACATTGTCTTCCTCATTGCTGTCATCCCCAGCGTCACAGCTGGTGAGCAGCTGGCACTCTCCTGGAGGGACACAGGCAGCAGGTGAGTCTCCACCCCAGTGGTCACCCCAGGGCACCTGCAGAAGCCATGCTTCTTATATGGGGCCAACAGGTCCAGATTAGAAATAACTCCCCAAATTTTTTCCTGCAGACACCCACTTTTAGTACTTGATCTTGCTAAGGCTTGGCTGGCTTCTCATTCCAGAAGGCCACCCCTTCCAGATGTGCACCATCACAGATGTGGAGGTGAAGGGGCACCTACACCACAGAGAGCACCCCGAGGTCCACCTGGGTGACTCCAGTGGTTGAAGGCTCCAGAGCTATTCCTGATTCCCATCAGCCAGCTCCTCTATTTATCAGTGGCTTTGAGACAGTGAGTGCTTGCAAACTTCAAATCCGGCATGTAACCACAGTGCAACAGCTGAGCACTGCAGTCCACCTCCAGTGCAGTGTAGGAATGTTTTCCCTGGGCTGACCACTCCAAATCTCTCCAGAAGAGCTGGCGTGGGGGAGTGTGAACACTAAAAGACATTGGAAACCTTGCTTGAACTGCAAGCCCCCTGCTGCAGTCCTCGTTTTTACTTACTGTTAATGTCTGGCAGACTGTAAACTCTGTCATGAAGACCTAAATGAAGACAAAAATAGTGGTAAAAAGAAATCATAATGTTTTCCCCCTGTTCCTTGAGCAGAGAGCAAGACTCAGAGCCATGGCTAATTCTCATTCTCTAGCCCATCGCAAGAAACAATGGTTAAAAAGGCTTTTTAGAGACAACAAAACAGACACTTGGAGACAGGACTTGACTTTTAAA
Source organism: Entomyzon cyanotis (assembly GCA_024500445.1). Lineage (NCBI taxonomy): Eukaryota > Metazoa > Chordata > Aves > Passeriformes > Meliphagidae > Entomyzon > Entomyzon cyanotis. The sequence goes on along the minus strand of JAKEPQ010001027.1, from coordinate 24,578,564 downwards.
AGTCAAAGAGCTGCTTGCCACCACTTCCCCAGGCTGATGCAACATGCCTTGGAGCTACAGGGGAAGGAACAGCCAACTGCAGATGGAGGGAGATACATCCCAGGAGGAGATTCTTGCTTGCTCGAGGGTCAAGCCAATTCACTAGTATTAATGAAGTAATAAACAACAAAATCATTTCCTTTTGAAAAAGGCATCAGAATCTCAATTTAAAGCAGCCCAAGGCGCTGTTACCCTCACGCTTGGTTGGGTTTTTGTGTGCTCTGATGCATTTTCGGTTCAAACAATGCATGGATTGTCTCTCACTCCATTAATTTTTTTTCTGCTATTTCTGCCATGAGCAGCCTGCTAAAAGAGTGATTGGAGCAGCTGAATCAGGTCATGTCAATGGTATGTGTGCAAACTTTTCTGTGGCTCCTCAGCATGGGAATAAACTCCACATTGGGATCTAAAGAAACAGGCCAAGGAGTGCAGGAGCTCTGTGAATGGCAACTAGGAGCTGGTTAGTAAATAATGCAGTATTAACATCATCAGATATTTATGCACTCTTGGACCAATATCAGAAATATGGAAGGTCCATAAAGCTCTGAAGAAAACAGTTGTGATGACAGGTAACTCACTACTTTTGATCAGTCTTTGTCAGTGTCAGGGGATCATGAGATCAGCTGTAAAAGTCATTAGGTCATGGGGAAAAAAAAAGAGTGCTGGCTTTATCCTGCAGGTTAAACTAGGGTTAATTCCACAAGCTCTGTGATGAAAAGATCAAAAATAAATCAAAGCAAGAGCTGCAACTCTTACGTACTTACAAACTGCAGGACGTGGGACTTTTAAAACTAGACATGAGACATTAGGAAATTTTTTTTTCATTGAAAGGATGGTCAAATACTGCTCAGGGAAGTGGTGGAACCACCATCCTTGCAAGTGCTCAAAAAGCATGTAGATGTGGCACCCTGGAACATGGTTTAGTGGTGGTGTTGGTAGTACTGGGTTGGACTGGATGATCTAGAGGTTTTCTCCAATTTTAATGATCGTATATTCTCAAGTCTGTGATAAAAACTTGGAACTTAACAGTAGAAAAGCTATCAAGAACATCTGCTCTGTGTATGAATGAACAACTCTGAACCTCTGCTTCCTCCCTGAGATATTCTGAACAGTCTTTGTAGCCCATGGCACTCAGAGCAGCATCGACACCTCTGCTCCTCCCTTGGTGCATCCCAAGGTGGTACAGCACAGATTTCCCATGTGCAGCAGTGGCCATTGCTCACCCAGAAATGCAGAATTCAGCCCCTGGCCTGGCTGCAGCCTGCCATAGAGGGACTGCAGCACTTTGGCACTTCCAAACCTCTTGAAGCGAGACCGCACGTGTTCGTAGTACCACTCCAGGGAGCCGATCTTCACAATCCTGCCCAAACACAGGAGGAACATCCCAGTCAGCTCCTGGTGAGCAGAGCCTCACCCAAAAAATGGTATCTTAACAAAAACACAGCATGTATTCGTCTAAAAGGATGCTGAGTTTGGGCAACTCTTGTTGAGCCTCATCCACCTTGTCCCTCAGCCTCCCTCAGAGCAAACCAGTGAGGAGTGGTGCTCCCGGGGGTTGATGTGACATATATGTTAGTGACGTGGACAATGGGATTGAGTTTGCTGATGACACCAAGCTGAGTGGTGCTGTCACACGCTGGAGGGAAGGAATGCCATGCAGAGGGACTCTGACAGCCTTGAGAGGTGGAGCTGTGAGAACCTCCTGTGGTTCAACAAGGCCAAATGCGAGATCCTGCCCCCAGGTTGGGGAAATCCCGAGCAAATATACAGGCTGGATGGAGGAATGAATTGGGAACAGCTCTGGGGAGGAGGAGGACTTGGGGCTGCTGGTGGGTGAGTGTTGGCAAGAACCAAAAATGTTCACTGGCACCCAGAAACTCCTTCATGTGCTGGGCTGATCCCACAGCATGGCCAGCAGGAGAGGGGGGCATTCTGCCCCTCTGCCCTGCTCAGGTGAGATCTCACCTGCAGAGCTGCCCCACCCCTGAGGTCCCCCAATAACATGATGTGGAGCTGCTGGAACAAGACCAGAGGAGGCCACAAAGGTGCTCTGAGGGCTGGAGCCCCTCTGCTCCAGAGCCAGGCTGGGAGAGCTGGGGTTGTTCACCCAGAGAAGAGAAGGCTCTGGGGAAGCCTTAGAGCCCCTGCCAGTGCCTAAAGAGGATCCAAGAGAGATGGAGAGGATTATGGATAAGGGCCTGGGATGACAGAATGAGGGAATGGCTGCCAGAGGGCAGGGTTAGATGGGATATTGGGAAGAAATTCTTCCCTGGGAGTGAGGCCCTGGCACAGGGTGCCCAGAGGAGCTGTGGCTGCTCATGGATCCCTGGAAGTGTCCAAGGCCAGGTTGGACAGGGCTTGGAGCAACCTGGGATAGTGGAAGGGCAGGGGGTGGAATGAGATGGGCCTCCAGGTGCCTTCCAACCCAAACCATGGTGTGATTCCCTGAGGAGCAGTACCTGGAGAGGCGGCAGGGATCACAGACCCAGCCCTGCTCCTTCTTGTTGTAGCGGCTGCAGTTCTTGCAGGTGTAGAAGTGGCAGTCGAGGCACTGCCGTTTGCTGTTCAGCAGGAACTTGAAGGGCTGCAGGCAGTGGACACAGTGAGTTTCATTGAGGTGGGACTGATTTGTCAGGAACTCTCTCTTGCTGCTCTCCTGGTCGATCTTGCATTTCAGCTCCCTGCAGACAACACCCCAAAACGCAGGGACTTGAGTTTGTTATCATCTCACTGCAAACTCTCACACGGCAAAGCCCATCATGCCATAATCATTTCAGGAACGATTTTCCAGAGAACATTCCGAGTCTGCAGCTTGTGGAAACAGCTGTAGGGCAAATCTAATAAACAACATATCACGAGTTAAATATGCTAACAACAAAGTGGGCTCCAGATTCAGGGGGTGACTGGAGTTTAATATTAGATTTAATTAATATTAGAATCTTCTGAGTTGGAAGATTCAGAAGTTATATTCTGAATATAACTGAGTTATATTAGTTGACTCTGAATAGTCTGAGTTGAAGAGGATCCACAAGGATAAAAAAGAAACAAAACCCAACTTGATTGTGCCAAAACCTGTCCTATTTATTTCACAGGGGGTTGATCATAAATGCTGAGAATCTCAGGAAAGGGGCTCTTCTTGAACCCTCTGGCTGTGTCACAGCCTGACACAATCTTCAAGCCTGGAGTCCTGCAGGGAATTAAAATCTTTCTGGAATTCTTAGTTAAAAAACCAAAATTTAAAAAAAAAGAATAAAAGAAATTTGATACTAAAAAGGATTTAAAGGGGTTTTAATATAGTCCTCCAGTGCTAAAAATTCAGCAGAGAATTTTATGAAGTGATGTGCAACAAGGTTCTGGCTGTTCAGAAGATGCAGCACGAGGAGATGCTTGTGACAATTCTGTGTAAGTGGAGCGCTTTACAAGAGCACCTTCTCCTGGCAGTGCCTCCCTGCAGGCTTCCTTCACTATCCAGACCTGGCTGCTAGAGCAGATCCCCATGGAAAACAGTGTCTGCATGAGGCTGAGCCCCCAGCACCAGCTGGAGACAGCTGAGGTGCCTGCCAAGCTAGTGGGGCCCCTTGCACTGCCCAAAAGCTCTCTGCTCCCTGTGCCACGCACCACCCTCAAGTATGTTTGCTTTTAGGGCCATGGCTGAGAGGAAAATGTTTGACTTGTAGGGAAGGTCCTAGAAAGTTGTTATCTCTCTAGCCAGCGTTAGGGAGCTGTGTTTTCCAGAGTAGAAGTCAGCTTGGGTTAAAAGGCTCAAGCAGTCAGGTCTGGAGGCTGCTTCAGGATCACAGTGTGGACCACGAGGCTCTGGTGATGCTCCCAGTGGCGACGCCAGGGTGACCACAGCAGGAGCTGGGGTGACCACAGCAGGAGCCTGGCTGGCCCTGGCAGCAGTGGTGTGACTGGCAGTGGGATGAACAGGCACGTCAATCAAGCTAATCTCTGTTTAACCTAATCAGTTTGCACATTAGGGCTCAGCTCTTGACTTTTTCCTGAGGAAGAATTTTCTGGCCAGCTGGCTCCCAGCACACCACAAGACACATTTTTTGGTGTCACTCCTCTGTTTGTGGTCACGCAGGAGTGACAGCAACTTGCTTTTACCTCTGAAAGATGTAAAACCCAGTATAAAGACAGAAAACTGGGCACCTGGTTTGTATAATCAGCCATCCACCATCCCAGCAGTGCCTTGGATAAACTGGTGCAAATGTCCCAGCAGTAAATTTAAGAGGCTTCTAGAAAGAAACCCTCAAATAGAGAACCCTTGGGTTGGACTCAGCACTCCTTTTCCACTCCCGTGCTAAGGCTGTTGCCAGCAGGATCCAATCTTTTTTACTGGAACTGCTTTTTCTGGTTCCCAGAGACCGGTTGGAGCCCTTCACCTCTCCTCCCTCACCCACCAGACCTGCCAAAGGAAGGACGAGTCTCAGCCAAACCAGTTTAAAACCCGCAGGAACCGCATGCCTCTTGTCTCCTCTTGCTGGCAGGAGCACCAGCCAGCCCCTTCGCTGCTCTGCTCACGGCAGAATGAATAAATCCGTGGTGCAGGGATGCCAACTGTAGCAGGGTTGGACTTACTGAGCTCCAGGAGAGA